>JAYKKO010000042.1:0-2400000 GCA_037074685.1 Glyphodes pyloalis
AGATTGATTTTATGCCAAAAAAAATTTCAAGCTATAATGATGACTCTTAGTTTATACTGTTTCAAAATTTGTACGTTAATAAACTTTGACAGGGCAGCGCACAGAATTCTATACTTTTTTTGTAATATTGCTTTTTTTGAGTTCTTTTTATATTTTTTTGTTTATCAGGAGTCTTCATTACGCTGTAATTAAAAAACAACGAATTTGTCAAATAATTTAATGAAAAAATGTAAGTGAATCGTCATTGAGAACGTACAATAATGTCCGGGAACGTTTCCAAAATGACCGTTCTCGAAATGACGATTTCAAATAAGCGCGCGCTTTGATAATTCAGCAGCCATCTTAAATGCGACCTGACATTGTCAATAGTATTATATTTGAGGTTACTTTGTTATTCCGGGTTGTAAAAAAGAATCACATCAATAATTAAATGTAAAAAACACGTTCACGAATTGACGGACTATTGATGTACGGTCTTCGAATAATGAATTGAAAGGTACCTACCACTTAGATATTAATTTATTTGCCGATAAATATACTGACAGCCGGCTTAGTTGTTCTTTGTTTCTTCACTCACGGTTGACACAGAATAGCTGCGTAAAACCTAAAACTATTTTTGTTCGCTTATCGATACGTTCACTGAAATGACTTAGACGCTATCGGACAAACTATTTTTGCATTTTTGCAATTAAAAAAAATATATCTTTCAGTACCCTTTTCGAAACTAAATTTTGTATAAAAAATACGGTATACCAAGTAATGACAGAAGTTGAATTCCTTAAATTTTTTACTAATATTTTGGACTTGTTGTTAAAGATCCTGCATTAGGACGCGTTCCCGGAATGACTTTCTCTGTATTTATATTGATTTAACTAAAAATGTACTTCTTTAATAAATTGTTTTATTTGATGTACACACAAAACAGGTTAGTTGTAATATTTTATAAATTTATCTTTCTCAATAAAGTCAAGATTTAAGGCATTAAATTACTAGCAAAGCCAATTCTGCACCTTGATGATTTTGAGCCAGTTACTATTCTCGTGTATTATGTTTTTATTTTATTTTTTAGATTACTTATGCACTTTGTCACTATTACCGCACCCATAAACTAACTCTCCGCATGACCCAAAGGTTGACTGGTAGAGAATGCCCATAGCATTAAGTCCACCTGTTGTACTTTTTTTTTGTGCAATAAAGTTTTTAAATAAATAAATAAATGCGCTGCAAAGTTAGCAGGTTATTTCCAACTAAGCGAAGAGAAGATGTGAGCTTTGTGTAGCAGAGATGTGAGCTGTGAGAGACCGAAACCAGTCAAGCTCTGTCTATGAAAGGAAGACGTCATGTCTTATGCCGCTCGGCCGCCCGACTAGACGCTTCTCCGCTCTGCCACAATTATATAGAAAAACAAGACATCTCCTCTCCTCTCCGCTTGATCCATTTCCATCGAAGCTAAGCGGAGAAGAGATGTGAAAATAACGAAATTGATTTATTCAAATACATCTCCTCCCGTCTCCTCTCCTCTCCGCTTTGGTGGAATCCGGGCATAAGAAGCAATAAATTACTTATAAAAAAGCAGAGAGAAATTTATAAAAAAATATCCTATGTCCTTCTCCCGGTTCTAAACTACCTCCCCACCAATTTTCAGCTGAATCTGTTCTGCCGTTCTTGGTTATATATCGTGTAACTAACACGACCCGACTTTCTTTTATATATATAGAATAAGGGTCAAAACGCCACAATATTTTTTAGTAGTTTTTTGTGTTTTTTTTTTATATTGCACTTCAAGATTGACCTCATCTGATGTTAAGTAAGTGGTAATGAGGTTCTAGCTTACGGGCGACAAATACAGCATAATAAATCTGTTACTGGACTTGTCGCCCTTACCTTGAAGGCTTGACCCCTGCTACTAATGTAGCACCCTCCTATGAGCTCTGGAAACCTTACTAACACGCAGGAACACAACAATACAGAAGTGATTGTTATTTGGCTGCGGTCTTCTGTGAGGTGGAGGTATTTCACCAGTCGGGCTGCTCCAGTTCGAGCGATAAATCGTTATATCCCTACCCCTCTTTAACCTAATAACCGCCAACTACTTCTATTCAAGTTCAGGATTTTCGTGCCGTCAACGCCACTACTTCTATAGAAGTTACTCATTGTACCTACTTTAATTAAATACCTTTACGATGCATTAAACATTTGTTTCTTTTGTAATTTTGTAAGATGGACAGGATTAAAGCCCATTTTTGTTATTTCGCCATACGAAACAGGCTTTATAGTGTTTTACAGATAAAAACAAAAACGCCTGAAATATTTTGATGTCCCATACGCCAACGACTTCATATCAAGTAGGCTAGCGATGTGACGCGATAGTTGCATTCATTACAATCCTACATGTTTACTTTGTTTTGTTCCATACAAATATTCATAGATTTTATGATTGACAATTAATTTCGGTCTGAAAATAACGTATTACATAATAAATATTAAAATTAATTTATTTCACGAAGATCCTTACTAATATTATAAATCGGAAAGTGAGTTTGTTTATTTGTTCCGCTTTCACGACATAACTACTGAACCGACTGCTTTTAAATTTTGCAGACGTATAGTTAGAAGTCCGGATTAAATAATAGGTTACTTTTTATCCCAAAAAAAACTGATATTCCCGAGGGAAACCAAAAATATAGTTTGCTTGATGGATGGATTGGAGATGGCGCTGTGTGGCGTTTTAATCAAGGTACAATATTGTAAACGAATATAAACATGTAAATTTAGAAGCTAACTGATACGATAATGAATCCCCGAAAATGAGGAATTCCCGAAGGATGACGTACAATTTGTTTTATCGTCTAAACTGATTTTTACATCTACTTAGGTATATAATATAGTGTACTATTCAGTTTTTGTTTAACAACTAATCGTATCCAGCGTTACATCGCGCTTCTTAGATTTTTCCGTTGAAATGAGAAGTTTTCTTATAGTTGTGCTTTATACTGCAATATAACCAAATTCCAAGCGGGCGAAGCCGCGGGCGGAAAGCTAGTTAATTTATAATTAATTTAGGATCTTCGATATTGCAACACCCATCCCTACGCAATGACAAGATTTCAGTGCTACGAGCGCCACCAACTTCAATGCAAGTAAACCTGTGACGTCATAAGCGTACAGGTGTCAAGGTCATTGTGTCATAGTGCCGGCCGTTACAAGCGTGCGCTCGTCTGTTTTTTCTTTCGTACAATAAACATTAAATATAATTATCGAAAATATAAAAAGTTAAATATAGAAAGGTAAACTTACACAAACTATAAAAGTTATAAAATATACGAATAATAACTTACCATTCATTCTTTTGACTTACTTTTCACCGTAACATACTTGTTATGGTTTATTACTACAAGAGCCGCCTTTTCTTTATTAGAGAGATAGAGAGAGATTCACTCAAGGTCAAGAAAGAAAAGCATAGACAACACTTCTATTCGAGATATTTATCTTGCCACGAGCGCCAACGACTTGATATGAAGTCAACGGACTACGTTATAAAATGAATAGTGAAGTGCCTATTGTAATATATGTTTTGCAAGATTATACATGTATGTTTTTCTATGATAATACATACTCGTTTTTCTAAACTAAAAATGTTCATAAAATAAAACAAATTACTATTAGTTCTGTATCAGTGTTTATTTAGATTTGCAAAATTGTAAAAAAAATCTTGATTTAGACATCTATTTTTTTATCAATATGACGTTATGCCACATTCTCGCTTTCGTACTATAGATACTGTTATACATTTATATGTTGGCGTACAGCGGGCCACTGCGTATATGATAGCTGGGCTGGGTAAAGGTTAACGTGTCTTACGTGTTTGCGTGTGTGTGTCAGAGTGATCGAGTGCCTGGGCCCGACCAACACGCGCGTGTACACGGTGGGCGTGTACTTCCGCGGCTCGCGGCTGGCGGCGGCCCGCGGCCACTCCATACAGGAGGCCGAGATGAACGCCGCCGAGGAGGCGCTCAATACTGCGCACGGTATGAACTGCCTTTAAGTTGTATTACTTGTTGCTTGTGACTTCGTTCGCGTTATTTCGAGATAAAAAGTATTCTTTATGTTAATCTAGTGTCTTATTTCTCTATTTAATTCAATTGAAGTTTATTCGGTAGTTTTTTATGTACATGAACCGATTTTAATCATTGTTTTGTTGGAAAGGAGATATGTTAACGGGGTACTGTGATACGGTGTCCATGTTCCGATGATGGTATCCCATAGAAATCATGGGAAAGTTGGTTGTTTTTTTGCTAAAAATGATTATTTGCATTCTTACTATTTTTATAGTGATTCACGCCGCACCACGGTGGTACCGCCATAGGTCATAAATGCAAAAATTGTGTTGTCAAATACCCACTATTTAATTACACATAACGATTTACCGATAAACAACCTACCTGAGAATATAAATAGATCACCTATTACAGTTTATTTTCACTTATCTTTCGACCTCGGAAGTGAAAACATAATTACGATTGCATTCGCCGTTATCAGTGACTCATCCAACCATTGTTGTGCATTAGTGAATTCTCAGAATTGTTTTGTTTTTGTTTGGTGTTTTTGACATGGATTTCCAAGAACAAGGTATGTTTATGCTATTTTGATATATTTTGTATTTCTAACTGACTTATTATTTGTAATTTTGACATGCTACGCCACGCAATTTTGATAGTAAATTTTAACCTAAGTTTGGATTTACGTAGACCTATAACTTTTTGCAAGCATTTTCAACCTTTCTCACCTACTTCAAAATAATGGGTAAAGTGTCTATTTTAAAAGTCATAAAGTTTGTTCTGCCTTTGTTTGCCATTTTAGATGCTATGCAGCCTCTACGGCTTCGTAGCTGCTTCGTAGCAAATGACTACGAAAAATTAATCTATTTTTTTAATATATTTTTTTCAGGTAATTTGATTAAATGCACGTTTTCGAGGTTGCATTTCTTTGAAATTTGGTGTTCCCTTAGTGGAAACGTTTCATTGAAACATGTACACGTGTTAAAAACCATGCTGGCATCCCTGGATGACGTCGAAAATATAGATATTAAGGATTTAGATAGTAGAATATTAAATTTATGTAAATGTGTTGATAGATTTTGGAAAATTGTTAAAAGAACTAAATCAATGTTTTTGAACAAATACTGTGATTGGCTTAAAGAAATTGAATTTGTTGAATTAAAAAGAAGTAATGAGCAGTGTATCCAAGAAACCGCGAACCAGCCAGAGCCAGGGCCGTCACGCGGACGTCCCAAGAAAGATTTTTCAGAACTCTCTAAGCGATCTAAACGTCGACGATTGGCAAACTTGTCTCAAGTAGACGACTCAGCTATGAATACACTACTCAATACTTCCGATAATAGTTTGTGTAACACTAGTCTAGAAGGAAATATTAGTGCTGACGAGGTCGTATCTCTTTTTGTTGAGGCCAAGTTGACGAAGCACCAATATTTATTAATTAGAAACTTTGTAAATAGTAAAACGGCATGTGATATTTTACCATCTTACCAAAGTATATTAAGTGCTAAAAAGAAATGTTATCCCGAAAATGTATCAATCTCAGAAACTAAAGCGGAAATAGAATTGCAAAGTTTATTAGATCATACAGCTTCAAGAATTCTTGAGTCACAAAAAGATATTTTAGAGAGAGTGCCGATTGATTCCACAGATAATTTAACTTTGATTGGGAAGTGGGGATTTGATGGTAGTACTGGTCAAAGTGAATACAAACAGTGTTTTTCGGATCCTTCTAATTCCGATGACAGTAGCTTATTTGTCACGTCCTATGTCCCACTTCAGTTAGTAGTAAATTCCCCTTCGGATAATATTATACTTTGGAAAAACCCCCGCCCTGCTTCTACTAGATACTGCAGACCTATACGCTTTCAATATCTGAAAGAAAGTTCTGAAGTATCTAAGGAAGAGGAGGCATACTTTAAAGAAAAGATTGATAATTTAACTCCAACAATTTTAAGTGTTAATAACCGCGACTTTAAGATTCAGCACTCCTTGCAGTTAACTATGGTGGATGGTAAAGTGTGTACTGCTTTGAGTGAATCATCATCTAGCAAATGTTATATTTGTGGAGCAACTCCCAAAGAGATGAACAAAATAGATGTCTGTTTACAAAAACGGACTGTCGAAAGTCGTTATGAATTTGGCCTTTCTCCATTACATTCTTGGATTCGCTTTTTCGAATATTTTGTTCATCTTTCTTACAGGATGGATGTTAAGAGGTGGCAAGTTAGGTCGGATGAAGATAAGAAGTGTGTAGCAGAAAGAAAATTGTATGTACAGAATCAGTTTAGACTTAGGTTAGGTTTAATAGTTGACAAACCTCGAAGTGGCGGAAGCGGGACATCGAACGATGGGAATACGGCCAGAAAATTTTTCAACAATTCTGCAGTGTCAGCCGAGATTACAGGCTTAAACAAAGATTTGATCGATCGTTGTTGTACAATTTTACACGCCTTGTCATCGGGATTTAATATCGATTCAGATAAATTTATAAATGAATATGCTTTAGAAACCGCGCGACTTTTAGTTCAGGAATATCCATGGTACAATCTCCCAGCTTCCGTCCACAAAGTCCTCATCCATGGTGGTGATGTGGCACAGCATGCTCTGTTATCCATCGGGGAATTATCCGAAGAGGCAGCTGAATCTAACAATAAACATTATAAGGCCTTTAGACGAGATCATACTCGCAAAATGTCTAGAGAACTTACTAATACGGACTTGCTTAACAGACTTTTACTGAGCTCAGATCCATTTATTACTGGTCTTCGGAAACTTCCCCGTAAGAAATTAAACATATTGTCGAAGCAGGTTATAAGTTTATTACGAGTCTAGCTTTAATTATGGATATTAAGTTAGATTATTGATAATTTGTGTATAGTTTAATATTAGTATAAGAGTCGAGTTGCTAGTTTTAAAGATTAAGTTTGTAAATACAGTGCTAATTTTGTTTGCCTAAGTTTTGTTCATTTTTGTTATAGATAAGTTGTCTATAACATCAAAAAATATAAATTATAAGCCCTGTTATAATTTCCTGCTTCGATTTCATAGTCGTAAGCATTTTAAAAGGGGGACAAAAACTTAAATTTTTTTCGTATATTTTTTATAAGAAACTCTTACGTACTACATTGTAAATATTACTGTATATCATTAATTAAGTAAATAGAACATTATTATAACATTCTACGAGATTTTAAGTGAGAAAGAAAGCCGTTCAACCGAGTTACGGAATTATGACCGCCCTTGTATGGGGGCGGTACCACCGTCACTGGCGAACTTTAAATATTTATAAAGAAATAGAAAAATTTCATGACACCTTGCGATGTAGGGCTCGAACTTACGAAGTGAGAACCACGAAGTCGTTGGAAGAGCAGCACGCGCGATGCGGTTCGAACTCCACATGGCAAGGGTATTTTTTTTTCTTTCATTGAAATATTTGTATTGTACTTCGGTAGAACTGTTCCCCCAACTGGACCACCAGAAGCGCGTGATAGCACAGAGCATGCGCAAGAAGAAGGGCGCTCGCTCGCCGCGCACCAGCCCCGCGGCCACCAGGCGCGCAGACAACGTGCCGCGCGCGTACCGGCTCGACCGCCCGCGACACGGCCACCGCGGCGACCACGGCGACCGCGGCGACCACAGCGACCGCGGCGACCACAGCGACCGCGGCGACCACAGCGACCGCGGCGACCACAGCGACCGCGGCGACCACAGCGACCGCGGCGACCACAGCGACTCCGACGACAGCCAGCCCGCCCGCTCCGGCGACGACGCGCCGCCCTCCGCCGACGACTCCGGCCTCGACAGCGACGCCGACAGCGGGCCCGACGCGACACACGCGCCCGACGGGCCTCACGTGCGCGTCAGCAGCCTGCTCAGCGACATGCAGCGGCTCAAGGAGGACCTAATCAGGCGCGACGAGTACGACAAGCTGAAGGAGAAGTGTCGGCGCGCGGACTCCGATGATGAGTGAGTCGCTGACCTATAAACAATTCGTGTGTTGTCCGCGTCAGCAGCCTGCTCAGCGGTATGGAGAGGAGGACCTCATCAGACGCGACGAGTACGACAAGCTTAAGGAGAAGTGCAGGCGGGCGGACTCTGACGACGAGTGAGTCATTAATCTAATAGACAATTAGGATGTTCGCGTTCGAAAAATCGAACTGTTGTTTGATTGATGTTTTAAATGTCATGGTAACGTGTACGTCAATGTCATGTAAACCATTACCAATCAAGTAACATAGTTGGACCTCACGCCTACGTATTGCCGAGTATACCTATGATCTAGTGGATTTTTCGTACTCGAACACGCTCATTGGTGTGTTTACACCGTTCACATTTTGACGAACTCCGAAGTTGAAAGGTGAGCGAGACTTCGGCGCCATCTCTGAGGTCCCAGGTTCAATTCCCAGTCGGATCAATATGGAAAACGATTTTTTCTGCATTCTTAGCAGTGTGATACCGTTATTGTTTCTGATTGATGTATAATGATTTAGCTGCTTACCACAGAATCGCCGGCTCGATCTCCATCCAAGACGAGCGTTCATGTGATGAACGTTTTAATTTGGAGGGTCCACGGGAAAAATGATGAATGTCCAAAATATTAAAATCTATGTGATCAATGCCATTCGGTCACTTCATACATGCAGCTAGTGATTTCGTTTACTAACTAGGCAATATCGCTCCCAGTACTAAGATAAAACCGTTTCTGATATTTGTCTACACGTCTTAAACGCTTAGTGTCCCATGTATTAACGGCAATAAGGCCGAGTTTAGTACAGCGTTTAAAAACTTAAAACCCAAATACATCATTATTGCAGTGGACCCTTCATTTGTTATAGGTTAAGTGTTTCATATAGATATTAAAGTACCCAAATTGGCTACTTGACAGTTTTTGAAAAAGTATTATAAAATGTGCGCCCGTTCCTTTTATATCCCAAGCAATTCGATTTATCTGGAAAAAATGTAAATATCCAGAGAAAAATAAGATTTTGTGTGACACATTTAAAAAGCGCGCGCAAACGCCAAGTCACGTCACTGTTGCAATTATGACGTCAACGTCCTAGACAACGAACCGATACGTATAGGAACGACTTAATTTAGATAAACGGAAAATGTTTCAATAAATTCTTAATACGATTAGAGAGACAATAATTCAATTGAATCGGTAAAATAATCATTGTTTCGCCACATTAAAATAAATAATTTTCGCCGACAGCTGTCATTTCCGAATTGCAATGGTGGTTTTCGTTTCGGTTCTTTTGTTCCACAGATAAAAAAAGTAAAATTTATTTTGCAAAAATAAAATACTAACTATGCTTTTAATTAAAAAATAAAAATGTAAAATTATTACTTTACTAATAAGCTAACATATCTAACACTTTTCATATTTTATTGTTTACACTGTCAAGTAGCCAATTATTGTGATTGATTCAGACTGCAAACCCGAGCGCCCTACCTGAGTATGTACAGAGAGTTTCAAGTCGATATGTATAGTTGGTCTTATCGTAGGACAGCTTATCTTATGTCCGGTTTCAATATTTGAATAACGACCCGTTCAAGTTACGGCGAGTATTCAATTATACGAGACGTAAGCTATAAACGACCAACTGATGACTGATGACAGCTGATACCTAATAGAAAAGAAAGTAAGGTATGGAACGATATTTACAACTCGTAGTCGGTTGGAGAAAAACGGATAGTCGGGCACAAGTAATATAGTTGTACTTTTAGTTGAGTTTATTTTTCTCTGTTCTATAGTTACCCGTAATCGCTTTTACTCGAAATACCTATCTAATTTTGTGTTAAGACTACAATACATGATGTCATGTGCGAAATGTCAAAATCTATAAAATTCAGTGCGTCAACTGCTGATTGGCTGAAAATACGAGTGCGGTGAGCTATCAACAAATATTAATCATAATTGGCTACTTGACAGTGTCAACAATAAAATATGAAAAGTGTTAGATATGTTAGCTTATTAGTTAAGTAATCATTTTACATTTTTACTTTTTAATTAAAAGCATAGTTAGTATTTTATTTTTGAAAAATAAATTTTAGTTTTTTTTATCTGTGGAACAAATGAACCGAAACGGAAACCACCATTACAATTCGGAAATGACAGCTGTCGGCGTAAATTATTTATTTTAATTTGGCGAAACAATGACTATTTTACCGATTAAATTTAATTATCGTGTCTCTAATCGTATTAAGAATTTATTGAAACATTTTCCGTTTATCTAAATTAAGTCGTTCCTATGCGTATCGGTTCGTTGTCTAGGACGTTGACGTCATAATTGCAACAGTGACGTAACTCGGCGTTTTCGCGCGCTTTTTAAATGTGTTACACAAAATCTTATTTTTTTCTGGTTATTTAGATTATTTCCAGATAAATCGAATTGCTTGGGATATAAAATGAACGGGCGCACATTTTACAATACTTTTTCAAAAACTGTCAAGTAGCCAATTGCCCATGCTAAACGGCGTCAGTGATCCTTACTACACTGAACTGTTCCAAGGGTTTTAACGTTTGAAATATCTTTAAATTCACATTGTAATGCGAGTGAAACTGAATAGCTGTACTTCTACTATTAAGATCAAAGTAATTTGGTAGCTATTTTGTTGAGTTCGAGATAATTTATTTCCAGCAAACTTTTCAAGCATCAAAATTGAGGATTCGGAATAGAAGTTCCAGAAACATAATTGTTTTAGTTAATATTGTATTCAACATGTATTTAATGTTTATATAAAAACAAAAAATATAATTATTTTTCCATAGTCCCAGTTATAATTAATAACTAGTGTAAGTATGATTATGAAGTAGTTATATTAAAACGTAAATCGGAAGAAAATGTTCGCTTACACATTTTTCATTGTAAGATTAAGTACATCGAGAAAAATACTTAAAATATAAAATACATAAATGTCTATAAATGAAAAATAAAGATGGTAATGTAAGTACTGAAGCCGGAATCACTAGGTTGTAAGGGAAGGATATACAAATATATTTGGCAAACATCAAAACTGATATCTGTTTATGTTAACATAAGCTAGTATTCAATTACGAACTAGAGATCGGTAGTTCCTGAATGACGGACCCAATTGGCTACTTGACAGTGTTAACAATAAATTGTGTTGAATATGTTAGCTTATTAGTTAAGTAATAATTTTATATTTTTATTTGGTAATTAAAAGCATTCCTACAGGCCTAGCATGCGCCGCGAGAGTAAATTTTATCGCGCTTTTAAGAAATGTCAAAATCAATGCGTCAACTGCTGATTGGCTGAAATTACGAGTACGGTAGACTATCACCCAATCAACGGTATCGAAACTTTTGTCGTCTCATGCGAGAAATTTAACGTATTGCGCATGCTAGGCCTGCTAGTTAGTATTTTATTAAAATAGTTTTTTTATCTGTGGAACAAAAGAACCGAAACGGAAACCACCGTTTGTGTGACGTCACTAAACACTGCATTTCGCAAATGACAGCTGTCGGCGAAATTTATTTATTTTGATGGGGCGAAACGATGACGATTTTACTGATTACTGTATCGGTTTGATGTATAGAACGTTGACGTCACAACTTCAACGGTCACGTGACTTGGCGTTTTCGCGCGCTTTATAAATGTGTAACATACAATTTTATCAATACTTTTTCAAAAACTGTCAAGTAGCCAATTGACGTACTTTACCTCTACCTACATCTTTCTTTCACTCTTTCTCGTATATAGTTCATTTAGTTCAGTTTTAAAACGTAAGTATGAAGGAAAATCAATAAAAGAGGTATGTTGGTATGTTTGCAGGTTGCACGTAATATCCACTACTTTGTGCCGCCCTTATGACGTAGACATAAGAACTAAATCGTTATTAGTACCTAAGGTTAGTTTGTATAAGGTAGGCGTCATATTGAATTTCAAATAAAGTGACCTTTACTAATTATTGTTTCTTGTTTTGCTTTTTTACCTTGTTAGCCATCAGACAGCGTCAGTCAGTGTCCCACCGGCGTTGAGCGTGGACTTAATTGGTACGTGTATTGGCGAGCCGATTTATTTAATAGTTTTAAGTGACAATACATTTCAGCCCCGATGTACTTTTTTTTATATTGCACTTGATGTTATATAGTAACGTGGTCCTAGCTTAAGGGCGACAAGTACAGCATAATAAATCTGTTACTAGCCTTGTACCCCTGCTACTAATGTAGCGCCCTCCCTCCGAGCTCTGAAAACCTAACTCACAAGCAAGAACACAACAACACCAAAGTGATTGTTATTTGGCTGCGGTCTCATGTAAGGTGGAGGTATTTCACGAGTCGAGCTGCTCCGGTTCGAGCAATAATACTGAAACGATACTATAAAAATAGAACTAAAATTATTAGTTAGCTGAAAAAGATTGGACGAAGCAAATAAAAGGCTTATAGTTAGTATAATAGAGGTGTATATTGTTTGCGGCGGTCAGCAGGCGAGGCCGCAGCAGAGGTCGGCGAGCACGGCGGCTCGGCCCGCGCGCAGCGTCAGCCACTGCTTCTGGTTCGGCACGTACATCTCCGCCGGCATCAGCTGTTCCGGCGCGTCGCTCTCTGAAACTGCACGCAAACAAATCATCAGTTTTTCCCTTTTTTTTTGACGTCTAAGCTCGGTTCCTATATTTGAAAACGATCCGTACTAATTACGGATAGTAATAAATTATACGAGACGTAAGCAAGAAACGACCGACAGACGACTGATGACAGCTGATATACAGGCCTAGCATGCGACTCGCGACAAAATTTTATCGCGCTCTTAACAAACGTCAAAATCGATTGAAGTCAGTGCGTCAGCTTTTGATTGGCTGAAAATACGAGTGCGGTGTGCTATTAGCCAATCAACAGTATCGAAACTTTTGTCGTCTCATGCGAAAAATTAGACGTATTGCGCATGCTAGGCCTAAATAGAAAGAAAATTTTAAATTTGAACTAACGACTCGTAGCAAAACTGATAAGTCATTTAATTCAAGTAAAATATTGGAACCGGGCATAACTCAATACTACGGGCTGCATGCACGAAAAAGATGACGTCATTATCGTGTTAAGCAAGCGAGAACGCGGCACGAACGAGAGAGGCATGATCGGCTCAGCGTTGCCATGTCGAACTACCGTCCGGGAACCGCCTTTACCTACACACACAGTCTTGCATCTCATAACCGCATAGGATGCGTCAGGCGAGTACATTTTTATCCCGGTCTGACAAATGTCAAAATTGATAAAATTCAGTGCGTCACATCTGATTAGTTGAAATTAAAAGTGCGGCGTGCTATCAGCCAATAATAATATTGAAACTTTTAACGTCTTTTTGGAGAAATTTGACGTAGCTATTGTGCATGTAACATACCAAACTACAAGGTTAAATATCTAATATACCATCTTTGCGGACTTGCTGGGCCGACTGCATGGTGGACTCCTGCATGGAGATTAAGTCGCCGGGAGTGTGGAGCAGCAGGCGGCCGACACCCTCGCACCTTCTGCAACAATTTATGTAAGTAAATGAACAATTTAAGAAGCACCTACAAAAACTTAACATTAGCAACCTACCTATTCTTATTGGTTTAAATTGCAGCTAAAATGCTTAGGCACCCTCCCACCGCGGAGAGTAAGTTACTAATTATTGCCCATTTTCTCGTTTAAGAAACGTAAAATTTTGTAATAAATATAGATTTCGTGTTAGCAAAAGAGATGCATAATATTAATACGGATCATAAATATTAATCTAGTACACTGCCGGCGATGACTTGCTCTACGGTTTTTCGATTAGCGATAACTATCAAACATAATACTCGCTTGGGAACATGCATATCTATCGCGCATTCAATCTAGCTCTATCTACAGACTAGATAGCTAGGTTCCAAATCTCCAAATACTACGAACTCAGTATTTGGCTGACACGTAGTGTGTACACGGTACCTATTTGGCACTCTACCAACTTTTGAGCCGTAATGTACCTATAAGTAGGAGATTAAATATATTGCATTTTAGCTGTTCTGTTTGATCTTGATGGGAGAACGTAGTTCCCAATAGTCAAGCCTGTATCTATATGTAGGTACACTATGTAATTTGACTTGCAGCTAATCTATAGCTAAATCAAAAATTAAATGCTTGCATACCTCAACACTTCATTCTGCAGCATCTGTTTCCTAGCCAGTGCAGCCAGCGGCTTGCATTCGTTCAACCAATTCCGCACTTCGTTGAAATCAGCGAGCAGTTGCGACGCGGCATCTTTACTGCAAACGTTAATAAACAGCTGAACTGGAAATGTTTTTCTGCGAAGACAATGTCTTTTTAATAAAGCAGCTAGGAATATTCTTACCTAAACCTAACTTTCGCTACGTAAATATGATGTAGCCACGATTCACACATTATTCTTAGCACCATGTTCAACGTTGTAATGTCATCACTCGCGTTTATTACAGGCAATAACATTTTATCTGAAAATGAAATTGTAATGATAGGTACATTGCTGTCGTTGAGAACTATCTAACTTTTACCTTTAGGTACCACTAGAAAATCGAATATAGAATTATTTATGTGTGTGTAGGTGTGTCAGAGTGTGTGTGTAGGTGTGACAGAGTGCGTGTGTGTAGGTGTGACTCTGTGTGTGTAGGTGTGATCGTGTGTGTGTTTGTTCTTACTTAAAAAGTCATGCACGTATAGCGAGTCCTCAGCCAGCGGCGGCGCAGTGACGCGGCGCCAGGCGGCGGCGTCCGGGAACACCATCGTGAGGTGCGCCAGGCTCGTGGTGCCGCACACCGAGCTCAGCACCGACACGATCTGCTCCGTCGCCTCCTGCGCACACCAACATCACAGTCACCATACAACGAATAATATCAGCCACCACACACTTTGACTTGATCCCAAAGTATGTAGCTTGAGCACTTGTGTTGTGGAAAGCAGAATACCTCAATACATACTGAGGCTCATATCATTTTACCCAATCTTTTTCGACTCTACGTTTCACCGAACATCGTTTCGCCGAATCATAGAACTTTATATGAATCGGCGAACCAGTATGACATCTCTCTTCCTGTCGAGTTTGATCCAAATCCGTTCAGTTTTTGCGTGAAAAAGTACAAACATAGGTACATCCAGATATCCATACCTACATACATTCTTACAAATTGTTGCGTTTATAGTAGGTATTATGGATAAATCATAAACCTAATGATGTATATTTACACTCAAATTTGAGAATGACTTACCTTTAATTTTTGTATATTAACTTTAACTTCAGACACTAATTTCTCTCTCATCTTAGCGCAAACGTTTTCATGTACACCGATTTTACCTAAAACAATAGAGTGAGTTCAAAGCCATGAAACAATTTAATAACATCGTACAACTAAACTAAATACATCAAAAAACGTTTGATGCAGTTCGTTTGAAATTATAAGTTTTGCATTGAGTCAATTATATTTTCCAGCACTAACCACTTACCTAATTTCAGTACGTTATTGTGCTCCGAGGCGTTACTATTACGTATTAGTTAAGAAATTTAGAACTGCGGGTGGGTGATAGCGCTGAGTGATAGAGGGTGAGAGCTTACAAGATGAACTTTAAGTTAACTGACACAAGGTATGAATGATCTAACATGTACATGCCAGGATCAAGAAGACTAGACTGATGGACCCCCATTGGTGACGGAAACATTTATATCTATTGCCTGTCTCGCTCCACCTGCATGTCTTAGATAACTCAGCAATAAATGGAAAAATGTAAACTTACCTCACCTTCCTTCAAAAATTAAGAAAAGGAACAGTTTTAATTGTTTGGACTACCTAAGTCAAATAAATAAATAAATGCGCCAGACAATCACACCAATCACCTGGTCTAAAAGAAAAAAGAAGTCAAAGCTTTTTAATGAAATTATTCTTACTACGTAACGCTTCAATTTTTGTGACACTCATGTGATCGTATCTTCTAATATCCTTATTTATTAATTAGGTACATCATTGGCCCAATGATGTTACCTTGCGGTACTCCATAGAATCTATGTCAATTGCGTTGGTTAAATCAAAACATTAAGTACACACCATCTTCTATGGTGACCGTGTGGTCGGCAAAGCGCAGATTTAGCAATTGCTCCATGCAAGCGCGCATATCATTGTGAGCAATGCGGAAAAAGTCGTCCATCTCCCACAGATTGGCGAGACGCCGCGTCTCCGCTAAGCACCAGAGGCGATACGTGTGGATCGAGTGATCTGTAACGAAGCCACAATTATACCATTGAACCTAACGGGTCTTCCAAAATTGTTGTCTCAAAAGGCCTCTACAATGACCAAGTGTCTACTGCCGTTTGGTTTGTTTTTTAGTTTTGTGTCGACTCCAATACCAGCAGCTCTTAACGCAGGACATATTCCTACGAAGTGGAAGTTTTGTTTATAAGCTAGTAAGAATGTTAGTTAAGTAATAAATTTTAAATTTTGATAAATGATTGAATGATGATGCCAGTATATTAAGGAGATGCATCTTGTACTGGAATTGTTCTAGAATAAGTAGACAATTTACTTTTAATTGCGTTCTGTATATATTAACGTATGTAGGATGAACATGAAATGTAAAATTTGTAGCAGCAAAAATGTACTATTTATAAATTATTAAGTATGTAGCAAATGAATAGCAAGAGTCGTCATATCTACCTAATCTGTGCAATATTGGGATCTGTTCAACTATCGGCAGGTCTTCGATGGGTGCGCCAAGGATGTAGTCCCATGTCACTTCGCACTGGTTATTAAGCGTCACCAATTCTTGTAGCATCAGGGCAAAATTAGCACCAGAAACCGTGCACTAAAATACAATAAAGAAGTTTAAAAAGATGCAGTCTCACTAAAGATTTCAGTGTTTTTGTACTGTCATCAGTAGGTGCATCAAGACTTGAAGAAGGTACCTAAAATGTTTACGCAATACTTTGACGACCTATTAGACCGAGACTTTAATCTCTGGAAATTCTCTTTGCATTATATGTAAATATGACAACATATCGCACACTTGGTGCAATAACGTCACAAATAATGTTATTTTTTTTACCAAGTGTGCGATATATCTATCTACATGACCAGTTTAACACACATAATTACCTCAGTTATATACAGGGATAGCTCCGGATGTGTTTTAAGTGAAGTCGCTTTTAAATTCGTTGTTAAGGTGGCTCTGAAAACAGATTACCTAGTTAATACAAATTTACTTCCCAAGAATTTAATTTGGAAAATACGTTTAGGAAATGTCCATACCCAAAATGTTTATCCCATGATGTCGTTGTAACGTGACATCCTAACGCATCCGCCAGTATCCTTAAGGCTGATAATATTAATTCAGGGGTATCTGAAATGTAAATCTTGGCAATACATTCTGTTTTATTTGGATTATCTTATTTACCTACGTACCTATCAAGAAAATTAATGAAACTTACTGTTTACATTAAAAGTTCCAAATAACCATTCTCGAAGATTTTGACTGGTATTCGGAGATCTGAGGAAGAGAATAGGATTCCTTTATATTTGTTCACCTGAATGACCAATTTTAGACTTGACATTTTCGATATTTTTACAATTTGGACGTTATTAGGTCCAGCTATAGGGACGTTACCTACTGATTTCCGTCAATGTCGTTATTTTTGGACATTTGTGTGTGTGTGGAGCAGTTTTGGGTAAGTCTCTATTCTTGCCCAGACAGGCCCTTTATCAAAAAATCTAGGATAGGAATTACCTTATCGCCAAAGGGAATGACGACCACCAGAGAAGTATGTGCTCGAGGCAGCTGCCGACGTCCCCCCACAATATGTTCTGATAGTACTCCGTCACTTTGTGAGCTGCCTTTTTACTTGCCTGTATTCTACCTGAAGAGGGATAAACGGAAGGTAATATGTGAAGGTTGAGTATTCGATAATAAATGGACATATTTACACCAATCAACTGGCCTCTAAGGTTTTCCCCTGTACAGTTAAATGCACATCACGGTAAACACTTGCAGTTTCATATTCGTTCTTATGCCCTTAACAAAAGGACCGCACAAAATTGTAGAGTCAAACCTCAAGCAGGTTGCACTTATTATGAGTACCTACTAGACCGCGAATACTTGCTGGGAACGACAATCTTAACCCAGGCATAAGCCAATATAGAAAAATTTAGTTCCCAAATTAACCTTACTGAGAATCAAATCGGGGACCTTTCACGCTTCGGGTATCAGCCATAGCTACTGCCACCGACTCGTCGAACGGCAATCTACCTACACTGAATTTGAAAGGTAAACCGAACAAAGTGGCCAACGCTTTCCACATTTGAAATGATAGAAAACTATCTCGCTCCGCCCAAGAGCCCCTTCGGCTGGTTTTTAATTGGTGAATGAAAAATTCTTTCTACCAATTGGTATACTCGTAGTGGTTGTTGAAAATGCTCCGCGATTGGTACCTAATTTTTACCACGTCATCATCTCATAATAAAAATATGAATGTAAATGTCATGTCGCTATAAACCAATGAGAAAGCCGTTTAGCCCGACGTCATGCCTTAGCGTACGTTAAAACTAAAATTATGTACCTGACTTGAGCTTCCTAATTCCATTGGGTCCTAGTAACGTAGCAGACATATTGGACACTGTATCCAGCAGGATTTCTATGTACATTTCCTCGCTTTGCAGAATTCCATTAACATTCTCTGTAAAGAGATAAAACATCATTTCATTTCTGGACTTTATTTGAGTTTTCTACCTCGATAAAATAGACGACAAAATCGCAGACATAGCTAATGTCATCTTTGACGTCATTTAGCGTGTTACGTTGATGAACTTCAACAAACATTTAACTGTAATTTACGCTAGGTGGACATACATAGGCGTCGAACTGCTGCGTGTTGGTAATTGCTGACATGACATTGACAGGCACGTCAACATGACATTTTAATCGCCAATCACGAAATAGTTGAAGCTCACGCCCACGTATTGCCATCTAGCGGATGTTTCAGGCACAACCGCGGCCATTAAAGCATCCATTCTCCTCTTACCCTCACTATTGAACATAGTCTCCAAGACTCGCTCGTTGGTGAGCAGCGAGGCGTAGTTCACGTCGCAGTCCGACAGCTGCGTGTTCAGGATCTCGCTGAGCTTCTTGTTCTGGGCGTTCTTCACGTCCACTAGGCTCTGGGCTTGCTTCATCTTCGCCTTCTTGTTCTCTATGAAGGCCTCGCGCCGTTTCTCGACCGTCATTTCGCGGGAGATCGTTGATGTCGGCGGCGTTATGTGGCGTGTTAAAGTGCTGGAATATTGATTTTATGTCTAAATAAAGCATCTGTGTTATAGAAATCAATGACGAAACACCAACACTCTGACCCGGGATAATATAGATATAAAAGCTCGCTATCCTTTGACTACACCTGGAATCAAACTCTTGACCTCAGAGATCTTCCACGTAAAAGGTACGAGTAGGGAGTAGAGTAGCAAACAATACTGTTTTTCACTACAAATGCTACAGGCTATTGACTGTACCTACGTAAAGCCTGATGTAAAAAATATTAAAGAGTAAAATTTTATACTTACTGGTAAATTTCTAAGCTTTCTGCTGTACTGGAACCTGAGTCGTTATCTGAATTATCTTCCGGTTTATACACTTTCACCAAACAATTTATGAGTCGGTGACAATTGATTTCAACTCGGCTCTTGGAGAGATGCTGAAACAAACAAATTGTTTTTATTTTTATATTTTTAATCGGTGTTATATGATTTGGTGAGCTATAAATTTACTATTGATATGTTTACACTGTCATTCAATAGTGAGTGAAAAATAAAATAATATCTAGGTATATATAAAAAATGAATTCTTATTATCTTGGTCACGCCATCACGCGTGAACAGCTGGACTAATTTTCACTGTTTTTGCTGTGTTTGTTATTGTCAGGAGAAGGTATGAAAGAAAAAATAAAAAATTTAAGAAAACTTGTCTTCATGGTTAAAAACCGATTCGAATTAAACAGTCGTCGTTAAGACAGGAGTCGTTGTCTGTCCAGCTAGCTAGTAATATATAAAAAAGACCGCTTTCGAACACACTGGTCCAGGTGAAAATCTTGCTTCTGACCCGGTTGTGCTTTGAAACAAGCTTTTACTGGATATTGGCCTTCACGGAAGCCTTGGAAAGCTAAGCACCGACCACACCGGTGTTCTATCTTAATCATTTATCACGTGAACTGGCAGAAATAGACTTCGTCAAAAAAACTTCGCTGCCATTAAAATAAAAAGAAGAAATATATTTTTTGCATCACTAAGGTACTCTTTTTTTAATTTAATACTTAGCTGCGGGTTATAGCTAATTTAAAAAGCGAGTAGTTAGTTACTTACTTGAACTATTTTAGTGAGAGTAATATTTTTCGTTTCGCTGATAGTGCTAGGGTAAGTGTTACTCCCAACGTTGAATTTTGCTGCGAACGTCTTTGAACTCAGCCCAATCAACTGATTGTATATTGCTACTAAGCTGAAACAAACAGTCTATTACTAATAATAATAAGTATTGCAATTACAACGTAAGTACAGTCAGCTTCATAAAGATCTAAGTGTCCAGAGTGGTCAAAATTATCTGAGGGACAGAAGTTCATTTTTATGTACGTTGTCAGGTCGTCTTATTGTTGTAACCGTACAGAGTGATCAATATTATCTAAACTACACGATTCCTTAAATATGTTATGTGTTAAGATGAGCAATAATATATTCGCGTCCTAAGTATTAATTGGTATCTAAGCATTCAAAGTGATCATAAATATGTTGGTAGTAAAGAAAAGTAAACTTTACGTTTACAAGATACGATTGATTTCATTGTTTTTATTGACAGTGACGTTCTAAGACACATCGATAAACGAAAACTAGGATGTCCAATTGCGTCACAGCCTACAAATATATGGATATGCCATAAAATTACGTGCATGCAAGTGGAAATGTGTAAAGATAGGAAACCGAATTTAAAGTTTTTGTAAATTCACCCGGGAATTGAACCGACAACAATCAACACTCGATTGCGATCCGTTAGTTAAGTCGATTATATGAATTAATTCTCGGTACTAAATTTGATAAATTAAATGAAAGTAAATTATGAAATGATAAAAAAAATGCTTAAACTTTACTATTTATTATTAAAAAGGTAAAATATTAAAATATGGTTTTAAATTTGCATTGATAATATTTGTTTTTTTGAAGACGCATAATTCGCATTTGAAAAGAATTGGGTACAATTATGAGAATTATAAACTGTTATTAGCATTCGGATCCGACCTATAAATTATTTTTTTGGGAGCTGGCCTCCAGATTTTTTTACTATTTGATATTAAATCTAGGAATTTACTAATCACATCAATGTGTAGTTAAAACCATAGTCAACTGTGCCAATGTATTCATTAAGTCTTAAGTATTCTTATTGGAAATTATTGCGGCTAACGATTTATGACATATTAAAAAAAACTACTAACTAGATCTCGTTCAAACCAATTTTCAACGGAAGTTTATTGAGTATTGTACATCATATATACTTTTTTGTTTTATCATTATCTTATTTTAAAAGTTAAAGGGGATATTTTAGCACTTTGGAAGAAAAATGAAAAAAAAATTGTATGTATGTGGCGCCCCTGAAAAGTATTGTTTTTTTTTAATTTTTGTGAAAAACCTTAATACGGTTCACAGAATACATCCACGTACCAAGTTTTAATAGTATAGGTTTTATAGTTTCGGAAAAAAGTGGCTGCAACATACGGATGGATAGATAGACATGACGATTCCATAACGGATCCGTTTTTTGCCATTTGGCTACGGAACCTTAATAACCTTAGATGTTTTTAATAAATTAAGATAAGTTAATTTAGTAGGTATTAGTATTAGTTACTTAGTTATGTCATAGTAGGCAAATAGTTGATTTTTTCTATATTACACTTCAAGATTGACCTCATCCCACCCGATGTTAAGTGGTAATGAGGTCCTAGCTTAAAGGCGACAAGTTCAGCATAATAAATCTGTTACTGGACTTGTTGCCCTTACCTTGAAGGCTTTGAAGTATAATAAAATCACAAATTAAAAGATTGTCGCATTGTAAATAAGCGTTATATTTAGACAAGCTTAAGAATCAACAAAAAACTTGTTGCCGTGGCAACCGTTCTATTTTATTGTTTACAGTCCGTTTGATTGTAAAGAGTTTATACTACAGGCTTGACCCCTCCTACTAATGTAGCACCCCCCAGGAGCTCTGCAAACCTTACACGCAGGAACACAACAACACCGAAGTGATTGTTATTTGGCTGCGGTCTTTTGTAAGGGGGAGGTATTTTACCAGTCGGGCTGCTCCAGTTCGAGCTATAAATCGTTATGCCCTACCTCTCTTATTTAATTTTAACACATTTTGTAAAAATTCAACTATTTGACTGTAAACTGATCAAAAGTTATATGGGATTAATTAAAACACTCCCGTTAGGAGTTCCTGGATTAAAACTCTGATAAGTCGTAGTCTCGTTTATAAGTTAGATCTGCAAAAGTAAATCTTGGAAAACTACATTAAATTTGGTGCAGTTGTTCTTGCGTGATGTCGACACAAACACACAGACGGACAAAAATTCTTAAAACACCAAGTTTTGGCCTCAATTGCTTTCTTCGAGACCCCTAAAACTTATATTTTTCCTAAATCTCTTAAATATTAACACGTACCTGTTACACTTTTATAATAGGAATAGAAAATATTAATTGAGATTATTTTAGAAAAATATTTATTGGTAGGTGAAAATATTTTATAAACAAGCTTTTATTATGAACATACAAAGCAAACAAAAACCAAGATATACATAAAACTCATTGTTTTTTAAACCTTACGAAGGTGCACCAAATTTCAATTCAATTGGTCCACAGGAACAGGTGTTCCTATGGGTATCTTCTAACTCCGTTATCTGACCAGCTCCATGTTACCATGTTAATATATTGTTACCGCAGTTGCCTCAGTATACCAAATTTCAGCTCAATTGGTCAACATGAACTGAGTCAATTCTTCATTTTAAATATTGTAAACATACATACTAGTATAATGTAGTACATACAAAATTGAAGTTAATTTATGAGCTTACAAAGAGATGTCTAAGTTGCGGGCACAGCAAACGAAGAAAACAAAATTGGTGAAACAATTGAAGCCTTGCTGCTTGGAACGCCGACACTTTACGCACTCGAAATTTAAAAATCTGCCTAATGTGTAGATATTTATGATCACTCTGACCGCTTAGATACCAATGAACAGTTTGGATGCGTACATATTAATGATGATTGTAATCGTGTACATGTTATTGGAGACTTATGATGAGAAGATATTTATGACTTGTTGGATGTGTACAATATTTAGGTGACTTTGAATGATCATATATTATTGCACCTTTGTTCCTCATATATTTTTGACTACTTTCACACCTCATATCTTTATGAACGTGACTGTACATAAAAGTAAAATTAGATTGTCATTATCAAATAACTAATCATAAACTTAATGTGCCTACTTTTGTGTATAATCGGCTTTTAATCAAAAATAAAGGCCATTGTGTTATGTACAACTAACTAATTGGATTATAAAATACTCCCTAAGTTTTCCAATAAATGTACAATTTAATAGAAAATAAAATACTTTTTTGACCTCCGTGGC
The DNA here is from genome assembly GCA_037074685.1 of Glyphodes pyloalis. NCBI lineage: Eukaryota > Metazoa > Arthropoda > Insecta > Lepidoptera > Crambidae > Glyphodes > Glyphodes pyloalis. The sequence continues at coordinate 23,713 of JAYKKO010000042.1, forward strand.
CGATAGGCGAGCTTGTCAAACTGTGGCGTCGCGGCATAAAGATGTTGCGACGCCGCGGCCGGTCCCGGGTTTGAAACCCGGTCTGGTCAATATGGTAAGCAATATACCTCTGCGACTTATCATACGCAAAAACCCTTTTAGAATTAGGATGCCATAATTATCTAGTAGGTAAAGCTTTGTAACACCTCACCTCAAAGACGACTCAATCATCTTTCGCGAGTCCTCCCTATGCAGACATGTACTGAGTATGGTGGTGATGAGCCCATTGATGGCTTGCAGCATGACGAAGCGGCAGCCGCACAGCTGATCGAACACGTGGTCGTGCTTGCTCTCAATCAGGCCGCCATCTTTCTTCAACCGCGCCAGTTTAGGATTCAACTTGTAAAAGGATCTCACTAACTTCGACAAGTATTCTATTATCTGATCTAGCACCTGAAATCATGAAGTGACTTTATGGTAAGACTTGATTGGGCGCAATGAGAGATAAATGCACAAAGTTTGTAAGAATGTATGGATATCTGGAGGTATCATGTTTCGATGTAGGTATAAACATACCTACGTAACTCTTTCACGCAAAAACTACTAAACGGATTTAGATTAAACATGGTAGAGAAAGATGGGGTGCCTACTAGATTACCATTTAGGATATTTTTTATCCCGAAGCAACACAGGCCAAGTCGCGGGCAATAGCATATAAAACCGAAATTTGTGTGCTCGTGTAGGTATCCTACCTATACGAACATCATTTGCAGGATATACAAACATAAGAAATTAAAAGAAATCATAAGTGCCGCAAAACATTTAAAAAAAGTGCCTTAATAATACAATTTAAAAAGGAAAAAAAACAATATGAACATTCCTTTGATTCAACGTGTTTCAAGTTTTTTGTTTACAAAATACCTTGTCAGATTAAAATGGCAATCAAAGACTGCTTCAATATTGGCATAAAGGTAGGTACGTAAGTATTTAGTATGAGTAGGTATTTATTTACTCATGACAATTCGGATCCAATTTAAATTTACTACTAAGTACTTGATTATACTACTCTGAAACTTCTAGGATACACTTGCGGACACCTCACAACACAGGGCAGAAAACTACTCTTAATTTACCTGTATATTAACCAACTCCATAATATAGCTTCGGTTAGACAAAGAGTGGCTTTGGTTTTTGCTAAGCGAGCCTTTCCACTTGTTATCCAAGTCCAAGATTACTTTGGTGACAGCATAACAAACTGCTTGCATTTCCCTTCCGTGGCTGAAAGCCTCCTCTTCCTCCGAAGTTTCTTCGCTTATCCATTTCTTACTACTGACTTTACTTGAAGTCATATTTTTGTTTTATATTTAGAGTGTATTATATATTTATAAGGGCCGAGGGATATGCTAAAGATTTTCAAAACAAGTCAAGCAACAAGCCTTTACAAAGACCAAAATAGAAGCATTCATATTAACACACAACTTTTGCACAGAAGTTTCGATTTTCAAATGCATCGAACCTAACAAAAGACGAGAACCAATTTTGAAAACTCGTGATATAAATTTTGATTGCAGACTTTCTACATGAAATACCTAAGAAAAGAAATGTAAATAAAAACTTTTGGAGGAGTCGGAGTGTTAACTTGTACGGCTCATTGTGTCGACTGAGCTGGCTGTGCAATGGAATCGATGCCGCGAGGCCGCTGGTCGGTGCCACCCGGGCAGCGCGCCGCTTGTACAATCCGTGTACACCGCTTAACTTTTTTTATCGCTGTTCTACGACCTTCAATTTACGAGGGACTTAATAGTTTGCAATTTGTAAACGCGCTCCCGTCGGGTGTTCCCCCTGATGAACCATTAATGGGCACATTTAAGTTAATGTCCTGTAACTGATGAAGATAATTTAACTTTGCCATTTCTTATTGAAACAAAAGTTTATTTGAAATTTGTTACTTTAGATTTTGTGGGTCTTTAACTATGTAGAATGGAATTTTAAAATTTGTTGGAATTTCTTCGTTAAGTTTCTTTAAGTTTATGAATGGTTTTTCACATGATCAAAGGAATGTTTTATGAATTCTCAAAAAGTATTTTCATTAAATATTTTAAACAAGCAGAAAATTTCAATCTGTTGTCGCAGTGTCAGGGGATAGATACCTAATTATGTTTATGTAAAATATTTAAGTTGCAAAATGGGTAACCAAAATCTCACACACACACCCACTCCTCATGGGATCTAAACTCACAATCTCCGGGTTTCGGATTCCAAGGCTCTAATCACTAAACCACGGAAGCAGTTAAGCCGTGCTATTGAAACAATAAACCTAGTCAATACAGATTAAATTTACGCTTCCGTGACTTTTACAGGAGTCACGGAAGCGTCTCGCATCAATTTTGTTTTGCATAATTTAAGGTCTAAAATCCCACTTAGCGATACTGTAGGCATCAATTTCTTGATGAACTCAAATGCAGCCATTTTTTTTCAGACAACCTATCGCAAATCTATCGAATACTTGTTTTTTTTGTGGGTATGATGATGTGATTTATTTCAATTAAGTTTCTCCAAAACAGATGCCTCCAGAATTGAGCAGTGGGTTATTAGGAAAACATTTAAATGTAGGTAAGGTACTTATATAAATTAAAAATATGAAATGCCACTTTATCATTATGCGAAAATAATTCGTTAAAATTACCAATTTTTGGTAGTTGGACATATATCTACATAAAAGTGCCATCATCCTTATATGCACACACTATTTCTAATAAACATACCTTCATATTAATAAACATTAACCCTGGTCCGTTAATTTAAAAGTAAAGAACGGTTAGACCGATTTAGCTAATTTCCGTTTTAATATAATTGTGGAGATTCACGGAAGGTTTAAACGGTAAGACATTTTGGAAAATAAATTGACGGCACGATTGTTTCCGGGACATCTAGTTACCTACTAGGTACTGAGAAAAGAGATAGGGGTGATCGGTCTCCCAGGTTTAAAACTAAGAAGCCTGAACGATGATAAAGAATCTTCGATACTAATGTTAACTTAAAAAGTACAAAATCTCGTGTACATCTAATGACAATTTTGGCCCATGTAGGTAGATATAGTGTGTTTATTCAAATAACGTACCTACTCAGAAACAGAACTGACTTCTTCAATGCAAAACAATTGGTTCAACTTTATTGTATTCGAACTTTAGCCCATGTGCTCGAATAAAAAGCCATAAAAATGAGCACAGATTTGAAGTCATGATACCGAACTGTCTAGTCGCAAAGCCGAACCTAAGATATTGCAAATGTATTTTTTCTCGTGTATTACCGTATTATTTAGTGGGCCGATAATCCGGCTGATAGAGGCCATAAATCCTTATACTGCATTAGCATATAATCGATTATAGAGAGCGAGATAACACGAATAGGTGGATTTTCATGAGTGAGGTCAAGGCGACCCGGGGGCTCGATCGGTGTCCTCGGCGGATAGCGTAACATTACGTAACAAATTTTGATAGAGAATCATAAGCAAAAACACCCACTTCACATAGAAACGAAAACGCAATGCGATACGTAGGAACTCCACTACATAGTATAAAACAAAGTCGCCTTAGGTACTGTATGTCCCTTTATATGCTTAGATCTTTAAAACTACGCAATGGATTTTTATGCGGATTTTTTTATAGATAGAGTGATGTATAATGAAGGTTTATATGTAAAATCCATACATATTAATTACAGAAAAGTCGAAAACTGCCTTTGTATTTACTTGCAACCGTGCCGTAGCTAGTATTTTATAAAATTAAGTCTTATTTGATCTCTAAATAGTAGTGTAATATTTTAGACAAAACATGTTGGAATCACACTAAAATGTAGCTTATTGATTTGGAAAGTTCCAAACTAATAAATTTCATTTAAATCAACAGACAATTCATCAGTAATTCATTTTCATACAAATACCTACTGCACCAAAAATATGTGATATAACGTTTGTCCAACATAGTAGAAGGAGAAATTACTAGCAGGTCCCTAATATTTCATGTCATGGTAAATAAATTAAATTACCTACAAAAATTATGACTAGTTGATAGGATTTAACAAAAACTTCTAGTTAATGTACAGTTGATATCTTTAATTTTGAGAAAACAATATTAGAAGTTAAAATAAACACATTATTTAATTAGCAAAATAGTCACCTAACACTCAATTAATTTACAAAGTCGATAGGAAGATAATATCACAGTAAACACAAATACATGAAGTATTTCATTTTAAAATACAGTTTCGAAAAGCAACAATTTTACCAGTAACAATACTTCATTTTCATATTAAATCCTTAAAAAAAAATTATATAAATAAATAAATTACGCATTCTAAAAGTTTAAGTAGCGTAAAGTTTTTAACAAGAGATTTAAAAAAATCTCACTTATCAGACTGAATAGGTAAGCTTTGTGTATAGTAATTTTTCGGCATTTAAGGTTGTAAAGAAAACCAAACGGAATACATAATCAATTGTGCCTGGCTTTAAACAGGACATTGAGCCTTAATAGATATAAAAAAAATACCGTTCTAAAAAAGGAACTATGAAGAATATAGTATCAAAAACCAGGAGATTTTATGTTGAAGTACTGAAGTCACTGGAATAGTCTAATTTTGATGGCTGATTAAGTTGGAGTAGCAGTACAGGGATGCAGGACTGCTACTCCTAGTCCTTCAGCATGCGGAATAAGTCATGTTTCTCGCATGAGACGGGAAAAGCTTCGCTACTTTTGATTGGTATCACACCGCACAAGTATTTTCAATCAAATAGCAGATGCACTCAATTTTATCGATGTTGACATTTGTTGAGAGCGCGATAAAACTTATTCGCGTAACTGATGATCATATTGACGATACACGTGGTTTTTGCACGCGTCATAAAAAAAAATATATAAAAGCTAAATACTCCTCACGGACTGACCAACTGATTAATCACGAAATCTCAGAAACTTAAACACCTACAAACATGATATTTGGCAGGTTTTAGACAAGTGATAAGAACAGATTGTACGAAACTCTTCCCCTTAGGGGGTTAAACAGGGGTCGGAAGTTTGTATGTAGGTAAGTCCTTTTTTTTTTTAAGTAACAGACCTGAAACGTACCTATGCTCTTTTGATGAAGGTGAGGTGTACTGTCATTTTTTTAATTCACCCCCTCTTGGGGTTAAAACTGGGGGTGGTAAATCCACGCGTACAAAAACGCGTGCGGCTGCTAGTAGCCTACAAAGTGGACCGCATTCTAACGCACATCGAATGTTAAGCCACTTGTCTACAAGAACAACTTGCTTCAGACCCAATTGGGGCTTAAAAGCAGCTTTAAACTGGACATTGGCCGGCCAAGCTCGCATGTAATCACAACTGAACAGGATTGCCATGAGTTACATAAAAAATCGGCTATGCCTCGGCCAAGAATACGAGTGGAAACCGCTGTGAGTTCTTAGCTTAAATGTAACCTGTCATGCGAGTTGTGTCATCGCGTATTTCATTGAGAGCGTGCGTGCGTACTATGTGTCGTTGTTGACACGGCGCGGTGACTGATGTCTTTTCCGTCACACTTTTATTGCCGCGTGACACGATACCCCTGTAGGACTGTTTATCTTTTAGTGGAACAAATATTTGTCATCTATTCTCACGGGGTACTTTTAAAAAAATATTTTCTTCTTTTTAATTATTTTAGTATAAAACGTTTTCGTTCACTATTCATGCATAATCAAAAATAAGTCAATTTTATAGAGTACAATAAATAATATTATTATAATCTAGGTATTTATGATAAATAGACTATCAGTTGCAATATAATTATGTACCTTCTCAAAATCCAATATATCATGAAGTTGGGACTTTTAACCTTTTTGCAATGAAAAAAAAGAATGTACTAATTTAGTAGAAATAAATCAATGGAGTTTACTGGTACCATACCTACTGAATAAAGTATTGTTACTTTTTAAATTTAAAGTCAAAAAACTTAGTCATAATTTCACTAAGTTACAACTGGGAATAACTTGCTAAAAAAATGTAGATAGATTGTTTAATGTAGTTAACAGATTAATAAACAATCCGTTATACAGTAAAACAGAAATTCGAAAACATAATAGTAGAAATAAGATTTCCATCAGGTCCCAAAGTTAACTGAAATATTTTAATAGTATTTAAACATATGTATAACTAAATTATTGTTTCACGCGTATTTTTTTGTAAAACCTTCACCGGTTTTTTTTAATTAACTATCTAATATCAAAAATAATAAACTATAAAACATGCTCAATTTATTCGTTCAAATAATACCCTCTAATTTATTTAGGTTCAACAAGCCTAACGACAATGTACATTTAGAATAAACGCTACCAGTGTTCTCATTATATTCGCGACACAAAAGGCCCCATTTCGCCCTTGAATTGATTTAACACTAAATACCCAATCTACCAATAACGTATTGTCAACATCTAATCAATTAGTACAAAAGATATAGGAGAAAGGCAAGTATTAGGTAATTTACTCACTAACACACTTTTTATCAAGACACGGCCGGTGTATTCGACCAAGTTAGAAAATTTACTAATCCAAGCAGGATTTTTTTTAAATTAACACCAACTATTGCCAATGTTGAAACATTTATCGTTAGTAGATCTAATAGTGATATCACAACATGAATCACAAATTAATTTTAACATTAAAGCAGGCGAACTTCATAAAGCGATATGTTTCCGTTAAAAAATCTACATACGGATCCTATACTATACTACAACACCCATGCGATTGCTTTTGTTGATATGACCTACTTTACGAGCAAGTTTTAGTTTCACAGACTAAAAACGATAAACGAAGGTAAACGTAAAAGTTGAAAATAGAATATAGGACGAAAATAATCACTTGCGTATCAATATTAAAAATAACAATAGCACCTGTTTTTAAATAAATTAAAAAAATGAATCGATAAATCGAATTTTTGCATGAATTCTTTACCCATTTACGACGTCACTTCTTCGCACAGTTTTTACGAAAAAGTGATGTAAATTTACGGAATTTCGATGCGCTGTATCTTCAATTTCTTTTTGATTTAACAAATATATAAAAAAACGTTTTCCATTTTATTTTCAAAATCTGACTGACCAACTTAATATACTCTTTTTTACCAAGTGGTTATCGCTATTACGAGAGTTTGCATAAAAATCGATTTATTAAATCATCTTACGAAAAACACACCAGATGGAATAATAACGCAATCGTATATTCCTGCAGTGTAATGGGCTCATTTCAACATGACAATAACTTATAAAACGTCACGTCAAAAATCACGTATGGTATTACCCTACTTTCATTGCATCTGGTGCATTTCAGAATCTCAACAATACTCATATAAACTGGGGCAATAATAACAAATAAACAATGCATTTGATTACAATGAAATTAATTTAGTGGCAATTCATCCCTGTAACTTAATACAAGTTTTGTATTTTACAATACATAAACTGCGAAGACAAAACTATAATACGTAATTCTTTAAAAACGTTGCAACAACTGTACAGTATGAAATGTTAACAAACTAGCCTATACAACGTGTAACGGAAAGGGTATAACAATATCAAACATACCAAAGCAGTTAACGGTTACAAACTGTATGGGACCATTTGTAGCTGTGTACACGCATTTATTGATTCAATATTTTTTTTTGAAATATCAGTCAAATACAAGTCAAAATGTTGACTAAGTCACGCTTGCACAACACTATCACAGTATTCACGGTGTAACAGGTGTGGGGTCAACAACAACAATCAGCTCACACTGCACTCCTGGTATTCAATTAAATAATCTTATATGGGTTCCAGATATTTATTTTCATACATTGTTCAATTTCTTATGATTGGGGATTATAATCTGTATTATTATTTCCCTACATTTTAACAAACAAAAAAAAACGAACAGTAACTAAGCTAAACTAGTATCTCCTAACTTTTATAAATTTTTGTAAACATGTGCAAATGTAAGATGACAAACAGTGATCAATGTAGTTTCAACATATTTTGTCATGAGGGCGTACAAAAAGAAAAGTTATTTGAATATCGCATGCCGTGCAGTTCGTAAAAGTGAGTAAAGAAAAAGCAGATATTGATTGTAACTCTGAATCGAAAACTAGGCGTTTTCGGTTTCACATTTCCAACTTGCTATAACAACACCTTTCTCGTGAGGAATAAAGAGGTTATGAGCGAGCTAGTTGACATTAAGGATTGTGAAATGTAACTTCTTCAGTTCTAACAGTTACAAAATGATATCAACAAATTTGTCGTATCAAGAACTATCTTATCCCAGTGATTCCGGCTAAATAGTATTTTTTAAATATTTATCAAAAATATTTAAATCAAAAAAATATGCGGTGAAATATTTAATAAACAAAACTGTTCCACTAAATGAGTTAACTTATTTTTTAAATGAACCCTAAAAATGGGCGGGTCTCGTAGCTATGATACTTAACTATGGCCCTGGTACAAAATTAGTGCTAATTTTAAAAATGGGTTCTGCATTTTAATTTATTTCGTTCCTACAATTTCAACAATAATAAAATTATGTTATTAATGATGTGATTCTAATACCAACATTTTAATTATGTTCATGACCCTTCAGTATAAAGATTTTTTGCAAATTGTATTAAATAGGTACTTGGTAACATTATGTTACAACTGTGTGCCCCATACTGTAAAACTATCAGGCGTTTTCTTTATTTATTTAGAACAGTTCGTAATTGCATTAAAGGCTTTTCAAGCAAAAATACGATAAATCTTATCGTATACGTTATGTCCAAAAAATTAGGAATAAAGAGGTTATGAGCGAGCTAGTTGACATTAAGGATTGTGAAATGTAACTTCTTCAGTTCTAACAGTTACAAAATGATATCAACAAATTTGTCGTATCAAGAACTATCTTATCCCAGTGATTCCGGCTAAATAGTATTTTTTAAATATTTATCAAAAATATTTAAATCAAAAAATAAGCGGTGAAATATTTAATAAACAAAACTATTCCACTAAATGAGTTAGCTTATTTTTTAAATGAACCCTAAAAATGGGCGGGTCTCGTAGCTATGATACTTTACTATGGCCCTGGTACAAAAATAGTGCTAATTTTAAAAATGGGTTCTGCATTTTAATTTATTTCGTTCCTACAATTTCAACAATAATAAAATTATGTTATTAATGATGCGATTCTAATACCAACATTTAAATTATGTTCATGACCCTTCAGTATAAAGATTTTTCGCAAATTGTATTAAATAGGTACTTGGTAAAATTATGATCAACTGTGTGCCCCATACTGTAAAACTATCAAAAATACGATAAATCTTATCGTATACGTTATGTCCAAAAAATTGGCTGTCTGTAAAATCGGTTTACAGACGATAATTTTACGTAAGAACGCCGAAAACATAATAAAGAAAAAGTATTAATTGAAAATTACATTTTAAATCCTCAAACTTGACCATGCAAAGTAACGGAGCTACCAGGAATCCATGAGTATGAAAGATTTTTTTTGTTGCTAGTTTTAGTAAAATAATCTTGAACCCTAATATTGATTTTGATTGTCACAACTTTGTAGTTGGAATCTCAGAGTAAGAGAGAGACAGAGATTAGAATAGAGAGAGGGCTAAAAATGTGATTCAGAAATGACTACTTGTACTGTTTTCTCAAGCATGGAATAGTCATAAGAGAAAAAGAGACAGATGACGTTCAGTACGTACACTCTTTCGCAGCCGTACACACTTTTAAAACGTCAGTGAATCTATTGTAATGCTACAAAATTCAATAATCAATATTTAGACGCAAGTTCATACTAATTCTGAAACCTATTAAATTTTGTCTATTAATATTTTCCTTACTCTAAGGTTGGAATCGTCGAAAGAGTTGGATGTACCTATTATGCTATTAATTGAAATATCACAATGGTGGTTCATCTTTTAGTGTTTACTGAATCACATCTGAAATTTGTTGGTTTAGCGTTTCTCATTTTGACACTTCAGTTACGTCGTTGTGTTGTCGTCGCCGTGACAACATCTCGTGTTTTTGCCTTTCTGGATTACCTACTTCCTACGGATAGCCTAGTGATATTTCGTGATGTCTTTGAGCAATCAAGAATATTCGAGATGATTCTCTGTGTCGGAGCAACCGACGGCAGCCTGATGGCCGACCAAGAGCTAGAGAAAGAGATTTACGAAACCATTGGATTGGGCGAGGAGGTCGTATCACATGGCCAGCTCGGTCACCAGACCTAACTCCGTTGGACTTCTTCTTGTGGGACTACGTTAAAAAGAAGATGTACGCTGTAGCATGCTCGTCAAGGGAAGAGATGATAGAAAGCATCAAAGCCGCGTTCTGTACAGTGACGCCACAAATGTTGCATAATGTTAGCGCATCTTCATATCGGCGAGCTGGTTTATGCATCCAGCTTCAAGGACAATACCTATTTTGAACCGTTCCTCTGAAAAGTAAGTAGATAACTTTGTTCTAAATCCTCAATTTATCAATTAGAATTTGGTTTTCAAGAAATAAAATAAACTATGTAAAAAATTGTACTTACGTAATTAATAATAACAAATTGGTCTTTATGCCACGTTAATAAGTCCTCATTTCGTTTGTTCCAGGTGTTTCCATAAACGTTCGCTACAATGTACCTAGTGACAACGCCGATTCCTCTGTGCTTAGCCGCCCAAGCAAGCCGACACGCGCTCACGCCGAAAAGTACTAGGCGCGCATGTATAGGAAGGAGGTGGAGAAATTCAGGATCGCAGTGATTGTAGTGAAGTGATAACGTGATTTGGGGTCGCTGACCTCAATAGTGTTGTGATGCGTTTGTTTACGTTTTAGTCAGTCATTATAGTTAATCATTTTTTATTTCATAAAAACAATAAAGTGTTTATTTTAACTCGGGATTTCGTATATAGAATCTATACAAGGTATAGTATCCACCTACTTTACATTGTTACCCCCTTTCCGTTACAGGTTGTATTATTGATGTCATTAAAAATTATAGTTTACCAATGAGGTGGTTCTCGCATGAAAAATCCACTAGATGGAGATACGTAGACGTGTCCAACTGTTGATTGATTGGTGATTTAATGTCATGGTGACATGTCTGTCAATGTCATGTAAACCATGACCAATTCAAAACAGTAGGACCTCACGCCTACGTATCGCCATCTGGTGGATTTTCCGTACACGAACACCCTCATAAACTCTACAACTACACACGGTACTTAACTTAGTGCTAATCAAACTTAACAATTCGTTTAATATTGCTCCATTACATTTTAGAAGCCCGATATTTACATGAGACAATGATGGCGTTTCTATTGGCACGAACTAAACTAAATGTTACAGGTGTGTAATTGCGTTTTATATTATAGATTATATAATATAGATAGTTCAATCTACAAGGACCAGTGAACGAAAAAAATATAGAAGCATTTCTAACGCTTGGAAATGGCACCACGAAAAGTAGGGCACGATGGGCGTGGCTTAAAAAAGTGAGCTAGCGGCGGAACGAATGCCGCGAGACACAGGCGCGGACCAATCACAGCGCGTGTTCCATACCATTCCCTTCAACATTTAAAAACATTAAAAAAACTATTGGCAAAATTAAAAACAGCTTTTTTTTTTCCTACCTGACTTTCGATGATGGCTGCGAAGCCTTATCATCTTTACCGAGCTTTCAGGGGAGCGCAGATGGCTCTCACCCCTTAAATTTAAGTAACAACCGGAGGGTGCCCCGTAGCGGGGCTCGAACCTCGGCTCGGGCTGTTACTGGGACTTTGTACCCTAATGTATGTTTGGGGAGAAAAACGACCCGGCACGTGCCGGTAGCGTGAAAAGGACCCTACTGCTAAGGGAGGGCGCGGCGCTGACCCCGGCGGGGGCGGAAAAGCGGACGGCGTGTCGTGTTAGAATTAAAAACAGCAACATCTGTTGCTGTCTATGTAGACGCTTGAAACATTCACAGAATATTTCGTTATATATGTCCTTCAAAAATAAATACTTTAATTAAAATAAAACAAATATTCAAGGGAGGGGCTCCCATACAACAAACGTGATTTTTAGCCGTTTTTAGTAAGACCTTAAATAACAGCATCAGATAGACGCTTGAAATATGCACAGAATATCTAGTTGTGTATTTATTTCAAAAATAAATAGTCTAATATTAAATAGATAATGGTACGAAAGCGCGAATCCAAGTCGCACTTAGCCGGTTTTTATACTATAGAAGAATAATTAGCAATTGGGTGCACACACATTAGCGTAACCCCACACTAGCGTTCTTTGAGCGTCGACACCCACGCAACTCTGACGCGACGCCGACGCGACGTCGACGCGACGCCGACGCGACGTCGACGCGACGCCGACGCGACGTCGACGCTGGGCGGGCGCCGCGCCGACGCTGAGCGTCCTCTGCACATCGCGTTCGAGCCGAGCGCCGCGCAAAAGCCATGTACAGTAATTTCGAAAATAGAAATGTAAGATTTGAAAAACGACCAATAAAATGTTTTATGCAGTGATAAATTAATGCTTTCCAACTTGTACTAATAAAGGGAAAAATATATTTTATATATTTGACACATGGCCCGAATAGGCAACTTTAGCATTTATTTTCTCGAAAATTAAAAGTACTTAACTGACAAGGGGTTTCTTCGGCAATATGAGTTAGTATTTTAAGCTACATACATATTTGCTATCAGCTAAAATGTCTACTACCTACTGATTCTAAAACACGGGCGGGCCGAAACAATTGAGTTGATCATTGTACTGTTGACAAAATAAACCCTGCGCAGGCGTCGGCCGGCGCGGCGCCTGTGTAGTGCAGTGGCGTTCGTCACTTCGGCAAGCTGCAGCGCCCTATTAGACCGCGCCGCTGCGCAAGCGTTGCGTCGGCGTCGCGTCGACGTCGCGTCGGCGTCGCGTCAGAGTTGCGTGGGTGTCGACGCTCAAAGAACGCTAGTATGGGGTTACGCTAATGTGTGTGCACCCAATTGCTAATTATTCTTCTATAGTATAAAAACCGGCTAAGTGCAAGTTGGATTCGCGCTTTCGTACCATTACACAAGGCAACAAAATTGTATGTTTTGCATGTTGCTTTAAAGCGAGTCGACGGTTATTGTAGCTATTTGTCTGCTGTACATGAATCTAGTTTTATTTTTTTTCTAACACCTCGAAATTTATAGTAATCTTGCAAAAAAAAAACGAAATTCAATAATTTTAGGTATTTTACCATGGTCTGTAGACAGTTTCAAGCAAGTTCATTTTATAATTGAATATTACAAAATAAACAAATACTTCTCATATTTGAAATATAATTTAAATTATCAGTGTAGCATTATTATTTGTGAAGTAATTCTTGATTCTAACTGCAGCATTTTTTTCCATATAGAATGATACTAAAAAATTGTATGAAAAATAACACCGCTGATGACAAATTAAATATTTTCTCAATTAAACTAAATTTATAAATAAACCTAATATAAATTCCATGGCAAAGGTCTTTGCTTCCTTTGGCATATATTTAAAATAGCTAAAAATAATTAGTTAAATAGTTAAATCTGTTTAAAGTAGACCCAAAAAGGCAGTTTTTAAGATTTCGAAGTGAAATATCTCAGAAACTATAGGTGATAGACATATTTTATAGCCAGATTCGGCTTTCCTACGCCGGTTTTAGTTTAAAACAGCAATTAGTGTGCCTGCAACAAAGTCATTGTTGACCTGTGTTATCTATTTAATATTAGACTATTTATTTTTGAAATAAATACACAACTAGATATTCTGTGCATATTTCAAGCGTCTATCTGATGCTGTTATTTAAGGTCTTACTAAAAACGGCTAAAAATCACGTTTGTTGTACCTATAGGAGCCCTTGAATATTTGTTTTATTAAAAAACAGTTGAAATCTGTTCTATTTTGTACCGAATAGAAAACGTAATAAAACCTAGTTTATTAACTAAACGAAATTTTAGTTTAGTTTCAGCCAACAGAATTAGCACTAACAACTAACGAGTGAACACACATTTTGTGAGCATTCGATTCAGTCCGGCATGTCTATGCTCGTTACAGGCACTACTGGTTTCAGGGATTCGTTTTTCTTTTGATTTTTGTGGGACTTTTTAGTCTCCTTCACCTTCCTGTGGGGGTCGTCGTCCCGGTACGGCTCCTGGCTGGGCGGGGGGTCGCTGGGGACACCGTGCGACCCCCGCCCGCCGTTATTGTACGCTATGTTCGCGTACTCCTGCAGCAGCGGGAACACGGACAGCAGGAACTGGCAGAAGTCCTTCCTTATTCCGAACCACCCTAAAATAATGACTAGTTTTAGTATCTATCCGCGTGTTAAGTGATTACCTAGTAGAAGTAATTAAATAATACGCAATTATAAAATTTGGTGAGCAAACCCAAACAGCATTTAAATGATTTAATCAGCATACAAAGATTTTGTCTGCAATAATAAAAATCATTTAACCTTTCACGCTTTGGTCGTCACCATGGTAATTGCGCCGCCATTAATCAAAATAAAATTAGAAAAATTTAACATGTTTTTAAATGAATTACCGCCGCTAAAACCGATTCAACTAAACAGATATACCTATAAGAAACTGAAGAATATACTCACACTTGTTACCTCCCTTGGAGCTGAAGGACATGATGATGAGTGTGGCGTAGCTGACGAACAGCGGGCTCACCACCACAGTGTACGACAGCGCCAGCCCGTCATCCAGCTTGTTCGTCAGCAGCACCTAACATAAACAAAACAATAGTTAGCAGCTATGGTTAAATATTACACTCTGGATCTGATTAATCTTAAGGCACAATACATGAAGAACAGAGCATTCAGGTTTATAAGACCTGAGTACAACACTGATGGGTTCCTTCCAACAAACTCTTAAGAAAATAATAAAAATCATGCTTTGAGTAAGCACATCGTCGAGTCCTCTGTCCAATCTCTGATCTTATGATTTGAAATGATCATGGTCACAAATGATCTGATATGATCATGATCACAAATGATTGGAATGATCATGATCACAAATGATCTGGATTTCAACTTGAAAGGGCCTCAAGACTTATAACTTTAGCTGTAAACCGGCTCCAATAAATGATAGGTATGACATAGAATGATGAGTAAATTTAGCTGCATTACACTGGACAAAATTTACAAATACGTATTGTCTATGTTTGTAAATGAAGTGACAGAAATTCAGATACATTATAAAATAAATATAGCAATCCCAAACCAGAAATTAAAAGAAATAGTACATTTCGTTAACGTTAAGTACGATGCCAAATATTTTTATTTAAAGTGCTGACGCGACATGCAATATGGCTGCCTCACAGAACATAGTGCGTAATGTAATTTAATACTTTCAACTCTGACATTTGTTTATCTACATGGTGATTTACAAATGGATTGTCTTAAAAATTATAAGTGATTGATTATTGATTGCTGATAATTGCGTCACGGTCACAGTGCATCTTATAATTCAGCTTTCTATATAATCACAATATAATATTGTAACTAAAACCAATAAATAAAAAATAAGCTACTTATAATACACTTACACGAAACACAAACTTTGTTGGTTTAAATTATCCAAAAAGATCTAGTTTTACGTAACTGTTTAGCGCTGCAATACGGAACTCCGTACCGTTGCTATGGAGCTGTTTAAGCCGGCTATTGAACAAAATGTTGCCTGTCTAGAATTGCCCATGACATTCCATTGTAATATAAATAGGGGATAAGAAATTATAATTGTTTTTATAAGTAATTTGTAGAGACTTTTTCAAACACACTCATACAACTGCCGATTCTTTAGGATTTATAATGTGGTACAAAGACTTCTTACATAAGTATAAGGAGTGTAACCAACCCAAACCTCCCCCAAGGATTAAAAGACCAAAAATTAAAAATTTTTGGAAATGTATACAAACGTGCTGAAAGCGCGTGAGCATCCAAAACGAATACCTACATTCCTAAGATTTAGGTATTAATTTTTTTCTATTTCTGTAAGACAAAAAACAATTTTGGGGCAAATTTGCCGCCCCCTAAAATCTGCCGCCCTAGGCTCCAGCCTACTCAGCCTTCTGGTGAATCCGCCACTGGGGGAAACAGTTCACTATTGTACTTATTTTTTTGCATAAGTGGCAATTTAATACCCTATGGTGCAGTTCTTTAAATAAAAAATAACGACGGTACTAAAGCCATGAGACAATATAGAAAAGTTCGTTTTCCATATTGGCCCAACCAGAAATCGAATCCGGGACCTCGATTGCGCAACACGATAGTCCGTCTAGTGATTAGTGACCGAAAGGTAAGATTTCGGTCACTAATCTTTTTTTTTACCGAGAAAAATGCATTGGGTCACCGTACCGCTGCGTAGCGACTTTGGCGACACGCCATATCTGAGGTCCTGGGTTCGGGCCCCGATTGGGTCAATATTATTATTATTTTAATTAGACATGTTTGAAATTGCTGCGATCGAAAATCGATCTTTCAATGCTCGATTTAATAAAGAATCGATTCTAATATGTTCGATTTGAATCGATTTTTTTATTGCCTACTAGTCCCCCAGGACTAAGTTACTAATCCGTTCCCGTTCTCCTGCTAAAGCTTGTGCAGCTGAGGTGCCCTCACTAACCTGGAACACCAATATGGGCACCACGGTGAAAGTGTACGCCAGAGCCGAGTTGAAGCTGGTGCGCCGCTGCTGGATATTGACGTCAGGCGTGCGCAGCAGGATGCCTGCGAAGATTATGCTGTACAGCACCCCTGGAAATCACCCCTGCCTTCAGTATTGAGGAAATAGCCACCTTGAGTACTCCATACAAACTTCCACCCTCCATCTTAGGAAAGTGGGGGGGGGGGTCTTGGTTATATGTGGAAACTTGTAAATGGCCATCGTTTATTATTGTCTAGATCTTACGGCTAAATACTTAGCCGTAAGATTCCCAAAAAGTTTAAAATAAATTAAAATAAAATAACATTTAGAAAGAGACAAATGTCCACTTTAAAAATCACTTCAATTCGTCGCTCCGTTTCGCCGTGAAAGGCTGACAAACAAACAGATACCTACACTTTTATTAGTATGGATTATTTCTGCAAGCAAAACTCATAATTGTGCCACCGATCTTTTAACTACATATGTACAATTTGTGATGTCCAGTATTTTTACACTGACTCTTTGTGAATATGCTGCAATTTAAATTTTTGATGCTTGATGAATTTTATTTTAAAGCATGAAACTTAAAGGTTTAACTTTATTATGACGTCAAAATCGATTGATGTCAGTGCGTCTGCTGCTGATTGGCTGAAAATACGTGTGCGGTGTGCTATAATGGCCAAACAAAAGTATCAAAACTTTTGTCGTCTTATGCCGTATTGCGCATATTAGGCCTGCATGGCAGTTAATGTGTGAAAGACGGTTCTGGCTCCAGCTTACATCTTAAAAAAAATACTTACTGGAGTACAATTGTTTCCTCACTCATCAACACAAAACTGTATGACCTTGTCCAAATGATGTATACATAGCCAATAAGTTGGATACTGCTACTGTAACAAGTCTACTGAGTTACTTACTAGTATGCACTATGTTCTGTGAGGTAGCCATACTAGTATTTTCATTGTATTCAATGACCATTCAAAAGTATTATATGTAGCCTATATAAGTGAAAAAATATTTTAATGTTATAAAGTATCAAAAAGTCCATACTCACAGGGTTTAGTCAACACAAAATTGTAGTTCAAACCAGTTTGCATGACTTACCTTTTAGTCAAAGATGGCTTGCACACTTTAATGTTTCAATCTTACAAAATACCAGTTAACATGCTGTGAAAGTGTTCTAAATGATTCTATAGTAGTATTAGTAAATGTTAAAAAGCAATACATACACTCACCTACTAAGCTGAGACACATGAGTATCCATAACGGCACAAAGACCACTTCCCAGGACCAGTTGATGAAGTTGTCCAGCTTCAAAGCCAGGAATATGAATTGAAGAATATTTACAGCGCAAAATAGCTCCAACTGAAAAGTAAAATGATTGAGTTAATTTGGGTATATTACTGTTCTATTCTATTTTTGATTATTCATAATACTACTGTTGAGGTTATTTAAGAACTAAATTATTTGGACAAAAGAATTAAATATATTTATGTTTTTCACTCACACAATTTAAAAAAATATTCAGACTGATCTATGAAATTGATTTTTTTAGCGTCTAAAACTCCAAATATATGATGATTATTTCTTACATTCGTATTTTTTACTCAAAAAGTCGAAATGTTCTTGAGTTAAATTTAAATTATTTTTAAGAGAGGTAGGGCATAGCGATTTATCGTTCGAACTGGAGCAGCCCAACTGGTGAAATACCTCCACCTTACAGAAGATTGCAGCCAAATAACAATCACTTCGGTGTTGTTGTGTTTCTGCGTGTGAGTTAGGTTTCCAGAGCTCCTGGGGGGTGCTACATTAGTAGCAGGGGTCAAGCCTTCAAGGTAAGGGCGACAAGTCCAGTAACAGATTTATTATGCTGTACTTGTCACCCTTAAGCTAGGACCTCATTATCACTTAACATCAGGTGGGATGAGGTCAATCTTGAAGTGTAATATAAAAAAAAAAAAATGTTTGGAAATGAAATATTATTTATTAACTTAAGTGCGAAAGCCACAATTTATAGTACTTTTACTAAGTTAAAAATATTTACCTCGTAACTACGGTCATGTTTTACAGACCATATACAGATTGCTATTGAAACTATACTTATGAAGATCAATGGTATGAAGACAAGTATCCAAATATGGCGGGCACTTGTAAGCTGGTCACATACTAACAGCTCAAACATCAATAGTATTAAATGTATGGCAAGACTTATCAGCATCGCTTTGTAATGAATATATGCCTCACCCTCCAACCTGAAAATTATTAAGAATGGTTTTAAAAATTGCTCCTCCAAAGAATATTTCATATAAAACTACTTGCATGGAATGTTTATAAAAACAGTTATTACATTTTAGGCAGTCTTTTACATAGGTTAAAAGAAAGGGGTAAGCAGCAGATCAGATTAATTAGTTTTAAGTACAGAACAAACAGTATGGTTATTATCAAATTCTTTTTTGTACCACTTTCTTATAAACTAATCATGTTTCAATTATTAAAAAAATAAGTTATTGTGTTAACATCTACCTGAAATGGGGGTACTGCCACCAAACATATGTTCCTACTGTTGCTCCCAATACTACAAGGAACTTCCACACCCAAATAGGGGTGAACACAGCCCAGTAAGACCATGTTATTGAATTGTCTAGCTTCAGAGCTAGAAGCGCCGTAAAGATCAAGAGACATGTGTGCACTACAAATTTACTGCAACAAAATATTAGGCTTTATTTATTACTTTCATAAATCAATATTTGATTCTAAAAGAAATGAAACATTCAAACAAAAATGTGTTTAGGTAAAATCATAAACGAATACACATTAAAATACACACCTAGGATTGAAATCCTGAAATAGTGTTTGTAAATTCATTGCCATGCACATTCGCTCCACAAATGTTTTTTACCATTTCACTTTACTAAGAACTGGTTTTTAACTAGATCAAACAAAACAGCTGTATTGCCACAACTGAGACGAAATTTTATTCATAGGATTTAAGAGTCGTGAATTTTTATTGTATGCAAAGTAGCACAACGTAGTAATTTCAATTAGAATATGTTTACTTTAAGCCTAGGCTTCTTTTAATTAAATTAATCACTATGATAGGCGTTTTACATCTCACTCACTCATAAAATATTAAATAATTCCACTTTGGCAAGGTTTGCAAGCAAGCAAAGGACAAGGACAATACCAATTGACATGACATTTTGTAATGTCAAGAAGACGTTTGATCTAAATATATTTTAACGTTCGGTTGGGTTTTCTTTTGGTTTTCGTCAAAAGATGGAGTGGGTAATACTACATTAAAAGAAAACTGTATTTACCTATATTTTTATTACGTTTTACTTTCTAGTTGTTCCCCGTCGGGTCAATAATATAACCCAAGCTAATAAAAACGTATGAATACGAGTTTTCATTTGATAGCTCGCAAAGCCCCTTTGAAAATGTTATGTCCACATTTTTAGTAAATTTACTTAAAATACATATTTCACTCACAGACATCTAATAGCTGTGGTTTTACTGTATTATGTAGTATGTAGTAGAGGTCGATGTATGGAACGCATTGCCATTCAACATGAACTTTTTAAAAAAGTATCTGTCAAGCAGATTCTGACACAAAATTTTGCTTGTATCCTCCTGCCTGTTTTTAAGAATAGATTCGCGCATAAAGTGGTTAATAATCAGTAATTTTCTATAGTTTTGTGTATTTAATAAAATAATATAACTTGCCTAAACAAAAAGTTGGATAAAATGGCGTCTCCTTCTCCAAAATCACCAGAACAAAATGAAAAAAGTAAACAATACGACCGGCAACTTCGATTATGGGGAGATCATGGTCAAGCCGCTCTTGAAAATGGACACATTTGCTTAATTAACGCTACTGCATTGGGAACTGAAATAATAAAATCCATTGTGCTACCTGGCGTTGGATCTATTACCATCGTCGATGACAACGAAGTGAACGATGAAGATATCGGTAGTAACTTTTTCTTAGAAATTTCAAGTAAAGGTGTGAATAGAGGATCCGAGGCATTGCGGCTATTATTAGAAATAAACCCTGCCGTGCAAGGTCACGCAGTACAGGAACCACCAGATCAGATTCTTAAAGAAAATCCCGATTTTTTCAATTCATTTAGTGTAGTTATTGCTACAGCACTTAGTGAAAAAACTATTCAGGATTTAGCACAGCATTTGTGGGATGTCAATGTTCCTTTTATTTTGTGCCGTTCTGTCGGATTTTTAGGATCGTTCAGAATACAACTAAAGGAACACGCTGTTATTGAAACTCATCCTGATAATGAACAGATGGACTTAAGATTAGATGTTCCATTTAATCCCCTTGAAACTTACCTGAATGCTATTGATATTGAGTCACTAGATCTCAAAGATCATGGACATATTCCTTGGATTGTTATATTATACAAAGCTGTTAAGAAGTGGCAAGTTACTAACCCAAATAGCTGGCCTATGAGCAGAAAAGAGAAAAATGAAATAAAGAACCTCATTCAAGAATTTATTAGGAAAGATGAGAATGGTATACCAATTAATGAAGAAAACTTTGAGGAATCTTTAAGAGCAGTCAATACTGCGCTTATACCAACGTTTTTACCAGTAAAAATTCAAGAGTTGCTGTACTGTAGCTCTGCAACCAATCTAAACAAAGACAGTTCACCATTCTGGATAATGTGCTCAGCCCTAAGAGGATTTGTTGAGGCTGAAGGAAAAGGAAAACTACCCGTGAGAGGTGTTTTGCCTGACATGACTGCATCAACAGAATATTATGTCAAACTGCAAAATATATACAGGACTCAAGCAGCTTTGGATGCAGAAGTAGTTTACAGAAAAGTACAGCAGACAGTTGCCCAACTTCACTGTGAAAATATTAGTGAAGCTGATGTTAAATTGTTTTGCAGACATGCTCATGATCTACATTTAATCAAGGGATCAAACATAGCAACTGAATACCAACTCGGAGGTACTGTTGCATCATACATTGCTAGATATCTTGAAGAGCCTGATGTTATGATGGTGCATTATATCTTATTGAGAGCTGCTGAAATGTTCCGTTCAGAACATTGCAGAGTGCCAGGCGACTGGGAACCTGAGGGTGACATTGCAAAACTAAAAATTTGTGTAACCAAACTGCTCAGTGATATATCCTGCACTCCCTTCCCAAAAGATGACCATATTCATGAAATGTGTCGCTATGGTGGAGCTGAGATACATAGTGTGTCGGCGTTTTTAGGTGGTTGTATAGCACACGAGGCAATCAAAATTGTTACTAAACAGTATAAGCCAGTGAATAACATGTTCATATATGATGGGTCATCAACTAATACTGCAACTTTTACTTTCTAAGCATTAAATTATTTTTAGAATCGGAACATCTTTCATTTATACCACGTTTTTATTTAATATGTACTTTAGTACTTTACAGTATATTCTACTGTCAATAGGTATGCACTCTAATATTAATCAGAAACTAACTTCTGTGGCTTTGAGTGCAGAATATAAACTGTACCCATTTCTCATTTTCTACTATATGCAAGTTATCAAACGATCCAAACGGAAGAGATAACTTTCACTGTAAATTTGATGCAATTGCTATTAAACCAAATTCTGTACGTGCTTTGTCCAAAATGTGTACATAATATATCTAATAATAAATTTACTTTGTTGAAATATAGCTCTTCCTGAAACAAGGTAATGGCAAAACTGTTAGGTGATTATAGAAGTTAGAAACAAATAATACAAGACACTAGAAAATGTTTTTGAACACTATTTACTATCAATTCGCTCAGATGTCTTCAGATTTCACAATAAAAATTATTATAATCATAGAAATGATGAATTTCAGTCAGCAAAGTTTGATATCTGTGGCACAATCTACAAGTGAAGGGTGAAATATAAAAAAGTCTGACTACAATTTAATTCTTCAAAGTTGTGTATTTTCACATGGATATTAACCATTTATATAAAGTTATATTCAAGATATAAAAGTAATCGAGGAAAATATTACATTAACAATTTCAACACATAAATTACATAAAATAAACATATCACATGATTAAAATAATTGAAACAAACTATACATTTGGCTAAAATCCTCATGGCAATAGAAGGTTACCATATAACAACAGCATGGGTCACTTTATATGTAAAATATGCCAGAGACCATTGAGCCTCCACAAGTATAATAACACAACATTGAGAATTTCCCATTAGTTACCTACTTATTTCACCTTAACCACAATTTCAATCTCAATGCATCTACACCGTTTAGGTAATATCGAAATAAGCGTTTGTCCCGCACAAAGCCCAAATTTTCATATAATTTGAGTGCAGGTTTATTTGTGATTTCCGTTTCTAACACCACTTCATCAGCTTTGTCATTGATCATAGCCTGAAACCATTCATTAAAAAACATTTCAGAAACAAAATAAAAGGTATTGGGGTCAGGTTACCAAGAGCAAACATATGGATTCAGATTGTAAGATTCTTATTAGAAAGCTATTGGATATTTAATTAATTTTGTTTTGATTTTATGTTAACAATTGATTATTTATGTGACTGGTGACCTGAATAAAAATAGAATGTTGATAAAAGAATAATACCTGTATTGCTTTTTGGACTAGCTTGGATCCAATCTTTCTCTTCCTGTATTTTTCATCCACTGCTAACATAGCAATGTAACCTCTTTTGACAACATTGTGATGCATATCTAACTTACAAACAATGGCACCTATGTAAGTCCCTTTGTGAGTCGCTAAGAAGCAGAGCTTAGGCCAATTGTGTATAAAATATCTATAAGTATAGATAGAATATGGTTCTGATAAATCTTTTTGTATAAGTCGCATAATCTCTGGCATTTGAAGCTCAGACTCATACGATATAATATCTATCTCATCTCTTGGAGCTTGTTCGTGCATACCACTGTTTTCCATCTCAAGAGCATTGTCACAGGGGTACCGATTCAAACAAGGTGAGGATTCACTTTCCTCGTCTTGCTTATTGGTAGCTTCCCTACACTGTACACTATTTACATCTTTTGCTATGTCACTTACTTTATCAGCTTGAGCTTCGGACTCACTTGAATTGATAGAAATTTCATCCTTCAGGTGATCAGTTGTTCCATTAATTAGGTTACTATTATTTAAATTATTAATATGCAGACTGTTGGTTAAAACTTCAGTTAGTTTTTCTGGATCCAATATGCTTAAGTCATCAGTCGTTTCAGATGGATCTTTGGCCTTATTGCTACTATTCATTGAATTAGTATTCATCTGACTGCATTTGATGCTTTGTACATTGCCTTCAGCTACTTGATGCATATTTGTGTAGTTCTACCTATTTTATTTACACATTCACACGATTATAAGCTCATATATAAAATCCAATAAAAGCTTTTACGATGATACATACATTCTTTCCTTGTCAAAATTGCAGAAGAGTATCACCGACATCTTGCCAAGTAGGTATAGTGTTACTTTGCTATCCAAAAAACGATGCAATTGTTCAGTTAGGAAGGAAGTCCTTAAGCTAGAAACTAGAAATAGAAGGGTAAATATTGTAATACAAATGAAGTCGGAAAATATTTCTTGAAATTATTATAAATTTGCGACAAGGCAATGCCTTCCACAATCACATTGGAAAAAATGCGAGGCGAGAACTTTACACAAAATTGACATTTATCCATAGACGAGATTTGACTTTGACTATTTTTTGGTCGTTGAATTTTTATTTGTTGTCTATGCCTCTTATCATGCGCATTACAGTAAGCCAACGTTTTCGCAAGCGATGACAAAAATGTTTGTAGTCGATTGGCTGTTTAAACATTACTCTCGTATTTTTGCCAATCAACTGTTGATTTTTATCGATATTGACTTGATTATTATATACTATATATGGACTCTATCAGGCCTAGCATACGCAATATGTCAAATTTATCTCATGAGACGACAAAATTTTCGATACTGTTGATTGGCTAATAGCACCACCGCACTCATATTTTCGGCCTATCAGCAGCTGACGCACTGACTTCAATCGATTTTGACGTTTGTTAAGAGCGCGATAAAATTAAGTCGCGTTGCGTATGCTAGGCCTGCTTAAACAGATAGCGGTTTTTTTATTCTAATCGACTCACTTTCGTTAAGAGCGTGATAAAGTTTACTCGCCGGCCCGACGCCTGCGCAGCGTTTATTTTGTCAACAGTACAATGATCAACTCAAGTGTTTCGGCCCGCCCGTGTTTTAGAATCAGTAGGTAGAAGACTTTTTACCTGATAACAAATATGGATGTAGCTTAAAATACTAACTCATATTGCCGAAGAAAGATTTAGATTTAATAGATTTTAGATTTAATCGTCATTCATATTATGTCTTCTTAGACAAAAATTTCAAAATGAAACCGTGAAAAAGTTATTTATACCCTACTTTTTATTCATAAAACGTGATAGCTAAGTTTCTTGGTACCTACCTGAACTGTACCATCATGGCGATACTATCTAAAAATAATTGCATATTAATCGATTATATCGATAGTATCGCTATCAACTTGATATCGATATAATCGATTATATCGATATTGTATTTGACTACGATTATATTCGATTATATCTAATAAAAATAGGTATCGATATAATCGATTACATCGATAGTGTCGATTGTCATATCGACTATTAGATTATTTAGGCCTCTTTTGGAATAATCGATTATAATCGATATACAATCGAATTGACGGCAACACTACTCGCTCGGCGGCAGCGTTGCCGCCGGACCGGCGCCCGGCGGCGTGTGTGTAAACAGTCTCATGTGTTTGACATAAAGTTGGAGTTCAAGAAATTTTACAGATTTATATAAATCTAAACGTGTCGCTTCCCATACCTACGTTTTTTCTAATTTTATTGTATTTTTTGCAGATGTACTATGTATGAATTTGAAAATGTTCATTGATTGTCATTGGACGATTTTAATTATTTGCTCTCCAAAGTCGAACCCTTCATCTGTAAACAAGACACTCATCTCGGAGAAGCTATACCTGCCAAAATTCGATTATCTATCACCTTGAGGTTTTTAGCAAGCGGTGACAGCTACAGATCTATGCAGTAGGTATTGAAATAAAATTTCAAGCCAGTTGATTTAAAAAATTGTAGTTGAAGTCTGTAAAGCTTTGAATACATAAGGCTCTGAAGGATGAAATAAAGGTAAACATATATTTGTTATTTATATTTATCTAAATCAACTCCACATACGTATACAATTAGTTATTCAATATTTTTATTTTGTATTATGTCAAAATAACAATGAAGAGTTTAATTTTTATGACTGATAGTATGCCTGATATATTAAATCATTCTTAGGAGTGTTATCGTCTGGAGCAATGGCTTGGGTCTCTGTTTCTGGTATATGTAACATAAATTGACTATCATTACATACATCTGAAGATGAAGGAACTATAACTTTATAAACACCAGTATTTTCCGATTCAGAGTGCTTCTTATAGTGTTGACGTGACGAACTGATTGAATTTGGGTTTCCGGTACAATAACTTCATCGCTTATGACACATATATTTTAAGAGTGTTGGTCAGAAGTGGTTGGCTGTTGCATGTAAATATGTTGACTTTCATTAGACCGATTCGAAAATGTTACATATGTGTTTGGTGGCTCTGAATGTGATGAATGTGGCCTGGGCGGAAATCTTTCAGGATTATAATAGAAGTCAGTATTTGCAGATTTAGGCCGCTTATTACAAGTCAATTAAGGATGTGATGTAGACTTTGGTGTAGAGGACCGAAACGATTCAACTGATGGAGATATTTCAACACGTGATCTTTTAAATAGTGCATGAATATCAAACATTAAATCTTCTCTTTTATAATCAGGCAACTTCTTCAGTTTTTTGGCAATTAATCTGCCAAATACATCACACTCGTCTTCAGTCTTGGCACCATCCTTTGCTGGCTTATTGCTTATTATTTTATTTAAAGTATTGAATGCTTCGGTCATTTGTCTGCTTGCAATTTGCAGTTCTGGTGGGTTGTCACGTCGCCGAAGAGTACGTCTACTTTGTGATGATTCAATTGAATTTTCATTATTCACAGTAGCAGAACCAGTTGCTACAGCATCCTCTGTAGAATTTGTTTCTTCCACAATTGACCCAGTTTCTTGATCCTGAAATAAAGAAAGTAAGGTTTTAATATATTTTTCATTTCCAGATGCCAGACAATGAGCAGCAATGGCTAGAAATTGAAAATGGATTTAAGGATAATTTTCCACGCCATTGGTGCAATGGATGGAAAGCATATTATAGTACAATGTCCAGCAAACTCTGGCTCCGAGTACTTCAACTACAAGAAGACATTAAGTGAAGTACTATTTGCTTTAGTTGACAGTAAATATAATATTCTGTATGCTGACATTGGTTGTCAAGGTAGGATCAGTGATGGAGGTGTATTCAAAAACTCAATGTTATGGGAGAAAATTTCATCCAATAGGCTCCATCTTCCTAAGCCATGTTCATTATCCGGTACTGATAATGTCGACATTCCCTACGTTTTTTTAAGTGACGGAGTTTTTGCTTTACATAATAATATTATGAAACCATATCCTGGTAACCATGAAATAAATTCTCCGAAACGAATATTCAATATGCGGTTAGCAAAATCTCGTTAGTAGTTGAAAATGTTTTTGGTATTCTATCATCCAAGTTTAGAATATTCAGAAAGCCAATTGATTTGGATATCGATAATATTCCATTTATAACAATGACATGTCTGTTATTGCACAACTTTCTTAGGAAAAGTAATAACTCTTCTCATATATATATACCTCGTGGTACTTTAGATGTATATGATGTCAACGGAGTTTTACTACAACCTGGATCTTGGTGGAGAGACATTGATGAAAACTGTGCTCTGAGATATGACACAAGTTCCACGCAGATCACCATTAACAGCCGTTCAGATAAGAAATCATTTTACCAATTATTTTTTATCATGTATACAACGTAGATTGTAAAATTTATGTAATATATTTTTTTTATTAAATAATAAAAAACTTACCGTGGGCATTGTTTGTTTACATTTAAACACCGATCCTAAAAAGCTGTCCATTAAGGCGAATGCAAACCAAGCAGGACGATACACATCGTCGACACCGGCACCAGATTTTAAGGAAGTTTGTATTTTTCTACAGTAGCCCCTGTACGTGGCAAAAAGCGAATCCTTCTTTTTCTTCAATTCGTCAACGGTCACATTGCCTTCAAAAATGTCGCGGATACGCACCCAAGCATCATTTTTCTTTTTTTTGTCCTTATAACATTTATCATTGGGGTCCCAAATAATGGTCTCCGCTTGCAGAATTTCCAGGAACAACATAATTTGCTCCTGTGACCACAGTATATTGCTCATAATTGTGTCCCGCAGGGAGCAGTGAAGTCGTCCGAATAGTGTAGAGAGGTACTTCGTGAACGCACTCGTGCAACTTCGGCCCCTTTGACTCGGGTGCAAAAACCTCAGATCAAAGAGTAAAGGGGACTAGAAATACCTACAATAAAAATGCGTCTAAAAGAGTTTCCTAAAATGGCTGCCAGATCCTAGGGTTGTCAAAACCATGCAATCGTAGTGATGTATATTAAAGTAAGTTATTCTATACAGAGAAAAGATTTGATTGTTATTTGTTTGTATCTATCGGGCTCTGTTTGAAACTAATAGAGCATATAAATTAGTTTTTAAGGTTAATTAGAAATTGGAAAGGTTCACTATCCCCGAGTGATATAAATTATATTATATTGAGTTTACATTAGATAACCACATTAAAACTTTTATAATAATGGCTCTTAAAAACTGCTTCAATTTATACTTTAATAAATCATTATATTCGAAAAATTTTGATACACTTGCCTATCTAGGTATTAAAAATATAAGTGTCATTTCAATTCATATTTTGCTGAATGGGAGAGGGGGAGGCTTCAATTTTTCAGAGTCCAGTCCTGCTCATTAGATTTTGCCTTGATCAAGCCAATTCATTTAATAATTTAAAGGTTATCTAGGTAACCCTTGCTACTACTGGTTACACTAACAGTCTAAAGTAAGCATTTCTACGCACATTTTTAAAACACTGAATATGTAACGTACGAACTGGCTAACGTAAGCACGAAGAGAAATCTTATGTTCTATAATGTATAAATTATATTTGAGTTCGAGCGAAGATGTTTAATTTGTGTGTACCGGATGCTACGCGCCATTTGATTTAGTTAAAATGCTAAATTTAAAACTATACGTCTGTATTTTTTATGTAATTTTCACGTAATTATGTCGCAAATCTAAAATTTTCGTAAAAGTAAACAATGTTTGACACGATCGCGATGTATATTTTTTGTAGAGATTAAACCGTAGGTACATGAGTATCAATAAGAATATTTTTGTCTCTTTCGTCAAACGTACTTGCATTGTAGAAAGAAAGAGACAGTATGATGTTTCGTGCTCTGTAGTCTAAATGCCACACATTTGTATTTGTCAAAAATCGAGCGCATCTCCATATATTTCTTTTCTCATTGGCAAAAACCGACAACAAATGGAAGTCGCCCGAGGCGAGACGAAGTTTGACGAAGCAAGTCGAAGTGCCTCTCTATCGTATTTGTTCAACTTCGCGAGTAGTGTGGAGGAGGCAATAAACTGCATTGGTTTTTACAACACCACCACAATATAATTTTTAACTCCTGCCTAATTCATACCATTCAAGCCCTTCCCAAACCAAACTTTATGATTACCCCGGAATCAAAGAACATGGGAGAGAGCTGATTATGCCACCACAAGGTACCTATCAAAAGATATTTTTTTAGATTTGATATTTTGATAGAGCAGAATAACACTCAGCTATTCTGTTCTTACAACCATCTCATAGCAGGTCATATTTGTGGCACAGTGCAAAAAATAAGGAGAAAGGTCATAACGATTAGAATATAGGTATCATCTCTTCTGTCTTGCTTGACGCAATAGCAACTCCCAATCAGTATTTCAGGTGATTAGCCCTAAATTTTAATTTAAAATACGAAATAAAATGTTATATGTGGGTAGGTAGATGTTGACATTGCTGACGTCACGGACTGAAGTAACATGGCGGGCTGCTGAAAGCGCGCGCGTGTCGTCGGCGCGGCTCGCAGGTAGCGAGCTTCAAAGATACTTCGACTCGATCGACTCCGTCCGACCAACTCGAGTTCAGTACCCGGTTGACAGCCGGCGAGGCGGCGGTGTTACGTGCGTTTGCGTGGAATACGCGCACGCCGCCTCTGCGCGATTTTCTACCCTTTGTAAATATTCATTTTTGTACACAAATGAACTGTTATAATTAATGATTGTTAAGTGTGTTTATTAAGTGACTCGAAGCTATACTTATGTTGTAAAACGGACTTAGAAACTTAAACATTTGATACAAGATTTATTGATGTTTAAATAGGTACATTACATCTCATTTTAATGAAAGGAATGAGCCATAATAGATGCGATTAAAGCAAAAAACATCAATTTTAGTTAAGAACTTGGTGTAATAAACAATACCTGTTACGATAAATCGAGAATAGTGACTATCGGTAAATGATTAAACATGTGTTGGTTCACTGTGGCATAGTTTGATAAAGATTTGCAGATTCAGTGTAATGTAGGAAAATTTATTTTAAGTGGGTGTTTAATAAAGTCTACAATGGCGGATCGTGAACGTCCTGCGAAAACCCCCATTAGGGTGGGTTTTTATGACATCGAGAGGACCATTGGCAAAGGAAATTTTGCCGTTGTTAAGTTAGCACGACATCGAATAACGAAGACTGAGGTATGTAATTTTTTGAAATATTGAAATTCCGAATATAATGTTTTAAAAACATCAAAAACATTTTGTAGTTAGACGCCAACAGAGGTACTTCGCAAATTATATTTTTAAATGCATGG
Organism: Glyphodes pyloalis; assembly: GCA_037074685.1. NCBI lineage: Eukaryota > Metazoa > Arthropoda > Insecta > Lepidoptera > Crambidae > Glyphodes > Glyphodes pyloalis. The sequence goes on from JAYKKO010000042.1 coordinate 54,325, forward strand.
CTTTTTCCTGGTAACATTGCTTATATTGCTAAAAATATAAACCATATCATAAAAACTTAAATTAAGGTAGTGGTAATGCATGTTATACCTACTTGAGCAATCTAAGGGCACACTGGACTGGTCTTAACATTTCGGTCCCAAACGTTCATGTGTTGTTGATGCAATTAAATCGAAGCATTACTCGGTAGGTAGGTACCTATAAGATTTAAATGACAACGAAGTTAAAATTCATAAAAAAATCATAGAAGTAAGTAAATTAGAATTACTATGTACTTCATACATTATCAGTGTATATATTATCAGTTTCTTAACTTTTCTAAAGTATACGTACGTTACGTATATGTACGTATACCTACCTACCTAAGAATCGTAATTAAAATTATTGTCAACCATAACTGTACCTACATAATATATGGCAATCAAATCCACACACCAAAATCATAGTCACTTTTTTTTAATTTAAAATATGAACATAATTTTTTTAATAAAAAAAACTTAAGTGAAAACTTTCATAAGTTGGTATATGAGTAAATACCTAATAAAACTAGGTTTTACCTGGCGATCGATACATGGTTTTCTTACTAATATTATGAACCGGGTTGTATGGAAAATGTATGGATGTCTATATAACTACTTTTATCCCGAAATTATGCGGACACAGTCCCTGGAAACAGCTAGTAATTTCACAAATAACAAATAATTGTCCGTAAGTAGGTATTTGTTAAGAGTTATTTATTTACATTGCTGTAATATTCCTAGACCTACTCATATTTTAATTGTATCATTAGATTTCACTTCACATCACAATAAAATTCGACCGAAACCAGATGTTAGTCGGTACCAAGTTGTTATGTTACCACATTCCAAAGAATGGGGTCATTCAAGATAACGACAGGTGACAAATGATGTTTTAAAGACCCTAGCCTTGCTATGCACTCGGAATTGAAATGCATCTAATAAAATTCTGATTATTGCTTACGTAGTAACGTGTTGCACTTAGGTAAACAAAGGTACTCATTGCGTCAACGATTATAAAATAAAAATGATGTCTTTTTTTCATCATAATAATAACTGGTTATTTTAATAAAATAGGAAATATTCGTTCTTATAATACTGTGTCTTTTATCTGTTGACATTAGCAAGATTATGAAAGAGGATAATTATTTCTGTAGAATTGCAAAGTCCGAAACGTCGCTGTAAAGGTCATTTTTCTATTTGTACTGAGCTGAGTGTTACGTGGCTGATGTATCGGTAATGTATGACCTACTTTAAATGGGTATCTAAACGGTAACATTAAAGTCTAATAATCCGCGACCATTTGTGGTATCGCAATATGTCCGTTGGATATCTTTTATTATTCGAAAATCGAAAATTCTTTAGTTTTAAGCAATTAGTGTTCACTATACCTTCTTGTATGCTATTTTATCGATTGCAACAGTTAATATTAGGTACATATTGCTGCTATTCACTGTTGTTCCATAGCAACTAAGTGGGTCATTGGCCGAATACTGTGGCGGCGTCGTTGTAAGTGACTCACTGCGTGCGTTTGTGTAGACGACTTTCTAACACCTGAATGCAGCTATTTCTGCTTTTATATCAGTTGCATATTCATATGCAGCTTCGTGGAACATTTTGATGTTTGTTTGGGAAATTGAATAGTGCCGATGACGCATAACAGAAAGTGTACGAGGACGCTACATTGAATGAATGCACCAAAATAACACAACGAACGCCCTCGGCCTTCGCTGCTGTCTTATTGTGTGCGTCTTTAACGTGCCGATGGAATGTGCTTTCGATGTGCACAACCATCAAACATTTTATAAGTAACTTTGGATTTACTCTGTGGAATTACCAACACCAAGCTTCAAATTAGTGGGAAATAAATACTTAAAATAACGTCAAGCTTCATCATAACGAACTTTACGTGTAGATCGTGTAGCGTGTTTCGTATTTGTTTTTCTGTTTGTGCCTTAAGTATTGTTTATAAATAACATAAAAAATCTTTTAACTATAAATTGGATCAGGTCTCGCAATAGGGCCATCCTAAGAAGTCAGCGATTAACATTATCAAGGCCCAATAAATTAAAGAATTTAATGATGTATCCGAATACTGTTTTTGAGAAATTGTGACTGATTGCCGATCGAAAAAAAAATTTCGGTCTATTTCACACCAGTTCGTTAGTGAAAAATATGTTTGCGTTCTACTCAACAAACATAATTAATGAATCTTTCCATGCAACAAAATTGATGTTGTGCTACGATTACAAATTTCTTGAGGAGGGCGCTAGCGACTGCAACATAGTTATTAACTTAGGCAGCTTCTATCGTACACAATGAATTATTCTGTGCTTTTGGATTAATTTAGAATTTATCATTATTATTAACTTGTTTATCAAAGTAAGCGCAAAACTTCATTCATCATATTCCCTCTCGTAATAATATCGTCACGACCGATTTCGGCCAAGGCGGCCACTCTAATTGAGCTAAGATCAATCAATTACGCAGGACTTCGTTTATAGTGCCCGAACGTTTGCGCAATACCCAAGTGTACTTATTCCTTTTCTTCATTCACTCTCATAACCCAATGGGACGGCGGACGACGTACGCTACCGGAAAGAGAACAGACGCTGAACCGACTATTTACATGCCCTTTTTCCTTATCAGATACATTAAAAAAAAGAATGTCATAGCAATTTATCGCTCAAACTGGAGCAGCCTGAGTGTTGACATACCTCTTTACAGAAGATCGCAGCCAAATAACAATCACTTCGGTGTTGTTGTGTTTCTGCGTGTGAGTAAGGTTTCCAGAGCTCCAGGGCGGGTGCTTCATTAGTAGCAGGGGTTAAGCCTTCAAGGTAAAGGCGACAAGTTCAGTAACAGCTTTATTATGCTGTACTTGTCGCCCTTAAGCCCTCATTACTTCTTAATATCAGGGGGGATGCTATATAAAAATAATCTGAAAATATCCTGTCCAAACTCGAAATATGAGTAACACACAACACACACCATGCGGGAATCAAACCCATGTCTTCAGGATCACTAGCTTAAACTCGTTACCAATAGACCATAGAGGCTGTTGAAAAGTCATGCATACTACCGGCACAAATGGAGAAAGCATGCAGACTGTATGTGCGTGATCGCAACGAATTAATCTGGTAAATATTTTGCCAGGAAATCATGTATAGCATGCGCTCGGTACACCGGGCTCCGCTTGAAAAATGTACGCTTGACGCAAATGCGTTATCTATTTTGGAGCTCTGCGTCAGTGGCTCGCCGTTATCTGCGCTTTGCTGTCTGTCGGTCACCCTCAGTGCCATCTTCAATTTTCCTATGACTTTCACCGTACTACAACTAGTTACATTTTGTTGAAAAACATAACCAAATATGATTGTAGCCCTAACCCGCAATATACCTACCTATCAAGAGTAGTAAGAAGGACGATAAGATAAGTCAAAAGGATTTAGCTTTCAAAGACATAGATAATTATAGCCAGATATCACACGCTACAGACGAGCTATTGTTTGATAAGAAAAATCTCTATCATGACGCGCATACATGACGTCAATTGTTCATTTAATACAGACGCTTATCATTATAAGTTATGTAGATTTGATAAATAGCAGACGTTATTTTTATGCGCCTCAATTTTATAAGATTGCTACCTTTTTTATACGGTTTTTCGCTTTAATCAATTTACTTGTCGGTTTTTTTTGCTTAAAGATAATGGTGTTTTACAAATCAAATTTATAATCTTGCGTTTATTTCATCACGATATAATGTACCAATGCCACCAGTTCTTTCTCTGTCAATATGTATATATATATTTTCTACTCGTTTAAACATTAATTAATTACTATATTCCTAACATCATATCCACGATTATCTGCGCTAATACATGATTACTTGTTGGTCAAATGTATTACCAAAAAATATTTGAGGTCTGGTATTTGGACAGTATGACTAGGCCAAGCGGTTTCTTTCTTGCGCATCATTTCATATAACCTAAGTACTAAGTAAAAAAATAGGTCCAGATGCAGTCCTCCGGCCGTCAGTCCGCCATTTGGAAATCTCGGTATAAGATTTTCAAATTTGTTTCATTTCATATAAGAATCATTCCAAACAAAGTATAAAAACGACAAATTGTAAGTAGATCAATTAATGATACATTAGTTCCTCGCAACAAGTTAGGTATATACTCCACGAAATTACTCTACTAAAAAGTGTGCCATCAACTTCTTTGGCAGCTTATAAAAATGTTTGCAAAATTATATTCAACCCGCGATAGCGTACTGCTATGACTTTTAAAAAGTTGTCTAGTGGACGACGAGATACGATGGCAGGGGGTACTCAAATGGAGCTACGTAGAATTGCAGGGTGGTGGGGGCATCAGAACTTGTATACATGTATACCTTCCCTTACATCAGAGCTGGCTAGAGATACAATGTTTTATACTAAAGACTTACAGTTCAATTAGTAAATCAAAGTGATTTTAGTAAATAACCTTGATTTACTAATGGTAAAAATATGATCGACCTTTTTTATGTTAATACTTGCACATAAAATTGAATGTGAACACAATCTTTTCAAAGTCTTTAACTTTTTGTAACTGAATAAATTCAGCAATACTGAAAAACGAATTCCAGCTCTCATGAATTAAAATAATGTAGTAAAAAGGTTTCTTCTGAAAGAGTTATCACGACGGCTGTTACAAGTCATTTCAATAATGAAATTCATCCTTTCATTCTAACATCAAGGTTTGCGCTTGCATGGGGACATTATACAATGTTGAAATGCTTTGCAATTGGACCAAGAATGTCCATTTGTGAATATTTAGCAATAGATAGTCATTTATTGTTTATGTTTGCAAAAAAGTCTATCAAACTAGGTATAAATAGCATTTTTTATGGTTAAAAACTTCGATGTAAGCTGTACTTAAGTGAGATTTGCTAAACACGTAAAATTAATAGTGTCTGTGGGAATCAAATACAAACCACATTAAAGCAGACGCCGATTTCTAACAAAATATGTGTGTATTGATGATATTCCGACCAACAAAAAATATAAAACTTGATTACAAGTCTTATTGGTTATTGATTCATTATTACGTGGTTTTCCGAGAAGCTCACTGAAGTAATCTTTTAATAGAACAGGTAGATAGTCCGTGTCAGTAGGTCTGTATGTACGATACAGACCTACTGACACGGAAAGTACCCGTAACTTTGGCATTTGAACCGCCCTTGTGTCGCGGGCATAAGAACTAAAATTGACCTGCAAGGCCTTTACTTTGATGTGCTGTTTATCGTACCTCATTCATTTTTTTCGTTTAAAAATTGAATAAGTATGATTTATGGGTCATTTTATTTATATCTATTTAAAACTTTACTGCACACAAGTAGAACTTGATGCTAGGAGAATTATTTCAATCCAGTCAATCCTTGGGTCTTTAAAAGTTGTGTAGGGTTGCAGTAATATCACTATGACGTATCATTTTCACAAATGTGTATAAGGAATTTAAAAAATTAGATAATAATCATTATCATTAACTGAAGACTAGATATATCATGAAGGTAACTATTAAATATACATAAATGTACAAACTCTCTGTCTGTCTCTTCGCTTAGCGTGAGCGAGTCACTGTTTCTTTGTAATTTTGAAGCTTTTTTTGCAAATAAACATATTTTATTTTCATATATTATTTTATATTTATTTGTATACATTTCTTGGTTAAAAAAAAAACAAGTAAATGCATTCAGCAATTGACAAATTCACGACTACTATAACATACATAACGTCAAACATAGAACCTCCTCCTTTTTAAACTCGATTAAAAAGAGTCAGAAAGTGGGACAAATGACGAATACGACCTTATATGGCACTTTTAACTGGTAGAACTTCCGCTAGTCCTGTGATTAGTACAGGAGTACAGGAGGAAGCCTGGCGTTATTGCCATCTTTTTTACGCCTACGCCCGTCTCGCTTTGCCGGTTATATTGATCGTCGTCTAGACTTGTTGATCGCGGCAAGAGAGTACCCCTAAATTCAGCTGTTGGACTGGACGCTTCGTGCACATCAATAACGAGGCTTTACATTGGCTAACTATAGTGGAACAAGCCTTTTAAAACAATAGGTAAGCGAGCTAAACATTGGTTTTTAGTTCGCTGTTATATTATACAATGATATGCGACACATATGCATTTTCCACCTTATTTTAAGAGAGTTAGGCAATACCGATTTATCGCTCTAACTGGAGTCGCCCGACTGGTGAAATACCTCGACCTTACAGAAGACCGCAGCCAAATAATCATCAAAAATGCTTGTGAGTAAGGTTTTCAGAGGATTCTGGGGGGCTGCTACTTAGTAGCAAGGGTCAAGTCTTCAAGGTAAGGGCGACACGTCCAGTAACAGCTGTTATTATGCTGTACTTGTCGCTCTTAAGCTAGGACCTCATTACCATTTAACATTAAGTCGGATGAGGACAATCTTGAAGTGAAAATCTTGAATCAATATACATAAAAAAAATAAAAAAGTAACGACGAAATATTGAATTGTATTTTTGCATGACCTCATTCGTACTTTTTTTTAACGACAATTGACGCAACTAGGGACCGTTGTATCTCAGTATTTTTTTTTATAATTTGACAAATGAAAAAATACGTAACGAATATATTTTTAACAACTATTTAAAGTCAGGCCTGCGTGCCTCTCGGCTACGGAGGTCGTCATCATTCAATCATTTGAGCAGTTCATTAATATCATTTTGCTAGTCATTCTTATAATCACTTCTTGAAATTAAGAATTTATCTAGCGAATTTTTTTTAAGTTAGGTAATAAAAAAACTAGCAACTCATAAGGATAAAACAATTGTAATTGAATTTACCTCCTATTTGTAGGTTAATTGTTTGCACGAGTAGGATATCTCTACATAAAAATAAAATTGGAGTGCCTATTTGTAATATTGAAATAACAGGTTTTTACATGCACCAAATTTTTTTTTACAATTTTTGTCTGTCTGTTTGTTCCGGCTATTCTTTGAAATGGCTAGACCGATTTTGACGCGACTTTTATTGGCAGGTAGCTGATGTAATAAGGGAGTAAGTTAGGCTACTTTTATTGTAGAAAAATCTTTTACTTTAAAAATATATATTAAAAATCCTGTAATCCACGCGAAGGAAGTCGCGGGCACAGCTAGTCTAAACTAAATGTCGATCAACACAACGGCTTAATCATGTTTAATTAAAGTATTCCATTCATCAGTTTACTTTAGATCGATAACCTAGATTTTAAAGTAGGCAAATGTTTTACCAAACATATTTTTAGAACATTGTCGAGCAAGTTATAAACGTACAATTAGTAAGTACTTAAGGAACAATTATTTGTACTTATTAGAATGTTGGCTGTTTGTACAATGGATTATTATCTTATAACTGATTAAGTGTGTGTATGACTAGAAGGGAACATAGAACGTAAAATTGTAGTAGTGTAAGCCCTAAGCATTGGCGTGACTATAGGGGATGGGACGCCCCTCCCAAAAAGGGTACTTTTAAGAGTTCACAATTTTACTTATTGAAATACCTTACTGTTGACTTTTAGCTCAACAAAATTGTTTATGATGATGTAGATGCATTTCTTAGGATCCTTTCTGGCCACCCTGTAGTGTCGCCACTGGCTTTCAGTCAACCTACCTTTAATAGATAAGTTAGGACAAGGACGAAAGCTCCTTGCTCTACATACCTAACCTTTATACATACTCTGTCTAGGTTTTACGTCAGAGGTTCTAAAAAAGGTTTATTTACGTCAGAACCGTAGACGATTCTGGTTGTTAGGTATTTCTTTCATAAATAAGTAGGTAAGTATACGTGAGTTTAATTTGCCTACCTTTAACGAGATTCGTGCACGTAAAATCTTTTAAATTTCTTTTATTAACTTTCTCATTTAGTCTCAAAATTCGTTAAAGATTGAAAAAAAAACATAAAGTTACTAAAATTACGTAGGCATATCACATTAGAAACAAAAACCTAGAATAGGTAAATTGATCACATTCAGTTAACAAGATTATAAAACAATTAATTAAATAGGTGCGCGAGAATAAACATTTTTGAATGCCAACATTTTTAGCGTAACTCAAGTGTGTGCCAAACTGATACTTAATGTACGTAGCACACGCGTATCTCTCGACCAGCATGGTAGGTAGGTAGCTTAAAAAACATTCGCGGTTCAATAGCATTAGGTTATTGACCGACTGACAAATAAGCGCAGGGGTCGCACGAGAACGTACTCGTAGATTTACGTGCGGCCGCGAGTCGCAGCGACCGACGCGGTAAAACCACTTCAGCTAAGGAGTTTCCCTTCAATTTGCAGGAAACATCACCGTGCATTAGGTAGGTATACAATATTTGTTGTACGGTCAAACGTACGTCAAGGTAAACATTTTCTTTTCGATATTAGACCATATTTGCACGATATAAGGGCGGTGCAGATACCAAAGTTTAAATCATGACGTGGTTTTTTAAGTAAGCAAATGGAGATCTCTAACCACAGCTAAAACAGTAGGTACGAGTACCTAACGTCTGCCTCTAATCTGGGAAGATAATCCACATTGATTGGAAACAGTCGAGTAAACCGAAAATAAAATAGAACATTGAGTAAATAGGAAGATGTGAAAGGGAAAAACAGAATTTTCTTAGTACATTTTCATCAAATTTTCCGCGTTTCTAGGAAGTTTGTATAAGCGTCTGTGAATAAGATTCTCGGCATAAAATAAAAAATAATCACAAAAACTTTTTTATTGCAATATCTTATATATAAAAATGAATCGCTGTTCGTTAGTCTCGCTAAAACTCGAGAACAGCTAGACCGATTTGGCTAATCTTGGTTCTGATATAATTGTGGAGGTCCAGGGAAGGTTTAAAATATAAATAAATATATATAAATATTGGACAACATCACATACATTGCTCTGATTCTGTGGTAAGTAGCTTAAGCACTTGTGTTACAGAAATCAGAAACAACGACGGTACCACAACACCCAGACCCGAGACAATATGGAAAAGTTCGTTTCCCATATTGACCCGACCGGGGATCGAACCCGGAACCTCAGATATGGCGGTCGCCAAAGTCAGGCCCGCTCGCCTCTCGGCTACGGAGTTAAAAGTTTGGAAACTAAAAAAATAGGCGTTACGAAGTTCGCCGGGACAGCTAGTTTTTAATGAAAATGTATATGGATAGGACCTATTTTTGTTACGTTAGTTACTTCTTACGCAAAATGTATTGAATGAAATATTATGCGCATTAAAATAAGAATAGTCGCTGTTTCCCACGATTTCGTTCAAAAACTTCGGGATTAAAGTATCCTATGTATGGTATGGATATCTGGATATATGTACGTTTGATATCTACTAGTTCATGCAAAAGATACTGAATAGATTTAGATAAAAGAAAAAATGCCCAAGTGACTTATACTCTAGTATGGCAACTCCCTTCCTTCCCCTATTATAGGATACTTTTTATCCCGAAATGATATAGGCAAAGAAGTGGGCACCAGGAATTTTTTTATAAACAGTGTTCTGTTACGAATAAATATTAATTAAATTGTTGGTTATGTTATCAAGTAATATCGGTAAAATATCAGTTGATAATAGAGATATTTTCCATACCTAGTTATACGGAAAATATTAAGGAAAGGACAGTGATCTCACCTCTATCAATGATATGATAAAATAAAAACATTTACATAGTTAAATAGTATAATCAATATTTCATTATTATATGTCAAGTAATGGTAATTTAGTCAGATAAATAACTGATTGTGAGAGCGGTCCTTCCTAACACAGGCAATGTTTTGCCTAAAAGGGAGTTCCCACACCTAACAATTGTAATAGACTAAGTTACTGAAATAAAATATTTGTATTTGTAAAAAAAAAAAATCAATCGGGTTCGTGAAGGGTTCGATCACCCCTTAATTCATTTCTATCGTTATCCATAACTTAAAGACTTAATATCGATGTTTAATTATATAATAGTTTGATAAAATGTATTAATTAACCACTCATTTCATCTTAATTTGGCAATATTTGTCGATTTTATCAAACTATTATATTACACATATATGAACATGATTATTTGCTCGCTCGCACACCATATTTTTAAGTTCTCTAGCCTAGTAGCCTAGTATTAATATTGTAAAGATTAGGATAACTACTGAGTTTCTTGCCGGGTTCTTCTCGGTAGGATTAGGTTCCGAACCGGCCGTAGCTTCAATTTTGGTTTATATTTATTTTGACGATGCATAAGTGGTAGTGTTACTTACAAGTAACACTAACACTTATGCATGGTTACAACCAACATGAATAAATGAATTGATTATGATGATGATTTATGACATATTTAGAAGAAAGAAAGAATGTATGTTTTGCAGAATCAAAGTTTTGATAATATCATCTGGTTTTGGTAAATGGAAAATAAAACGAAAAGAATACCGTTTTCAGACTAAAAATTAAATCCATACTAATATTATAAATGCGAAAGTTACTCTGTCTGTCTGTCTGTCTGTCTGTCCGTCTGTCTGTCCGTCTGTTACTCTTTCACGCCTAAACGGCTGAACGGATTTTGATGAAATTTGGTATAGGTATACGTTGAATCTCAAGAACGGACATAGGCTACTTTTTATTAAAAAATAAGGGGGGGTAATACCACCTTTGAAAGTTTATATGGACAAATGTTTATTTTTGAAGTTAGAGATATGAAATTTGGCACAAATATAGCTCGAAACTTGGATTAAAATATAGACTACTTTTTGTTTCGAATATTAGGGGAGAAAGGGGTAAAACCAACCATGAAAGGATGTAGTCCACGCGAACGAAGTCGCGGGCACAGCTAGTAAGACCGTAAAAGTGTTACACGAGAAATGTAGTCAAAATCACGTCATCACGGTAAATAAATTAATAATATTTAATAATAATATATTTATTTAATTTCTCAACACAAGAAGGATAACAATGGTAATGTAAATATAATGCATCAGTAAGAATGAGTTAGAACCTATGTTGTTGTGTGAGACTGGTGCCTGAAGTAGGCTTCCGAAGAAACCTGTGACACAGGTCACCAGGATTTCAATTAATGCTTGTAGTTCGATGTTAGTTCTTATTTTTAAACGTTAAAAGCACAAAGCACAGTCTAAAATTATAGACTTTGTACAAAAAGTAGCTTCTTTTGACTGTTTCTACCAACAACATATACCCATTACTTAAGTAGTACTCAGGCCTCTACATGTTTGAGTATAGTCATGATGAAAGGTTACCGATTATTTGGACGTGCCAAAACAAACATAGAAGTTAGTGCATAAACCTTTGTGCAATGCAAATGTGATTTCATTTCTGTGGCTTCACCCTTATCTCGGAGTGGTGAGGCCCCACACACGCTGCTGCCTTTGCCCGAGGCTGTGTGGTGCGTCAATGAATTCCCAGCCAGTCTCCCACCCTTCCTTAATTTATAGGAATTATGACTTGGCCGCTTCTCCAGAGACTGATAAAGCTTGTTGCAAAACAGGGACTTATTTAGGCGACCTCCGTAGCGGACAGGTGAGCAGGCCGGATTTTTGGCGTTGCGCCGTCTCTGAGGACCCTGGTTCGTTTCCGGGTCAGGTCAATATGGGAAACGAACTTTTCTATATTGTCTCGGGTTTGTGTGATTTCTGTAACTCAAGTGCTGAAGCTACTCGTACTTACCACAGAATTGGAGCAATATGTGGTATTGTCCAATATTTATATATTATTAACGTTCAATTAAAAAAGCAATAAGCGTTATCTAAACAGCTATAATTGTTTTTGTTAAAGCTAGAAAGAGATAGCCCGCCCCGCCCGCAATTTAAATCTAGTACTTATTAATGCTATACCTATACAGTGCACTGTATATATATATATATACAGTGCAACCGCAATGCAATCTCAAAATATTGTTGTAACCGCATGTGGAAGCCGTGGAAGCCGCATGTTAAAGCACTTGTGCCGATATTATTTTGATAATAAATTACCTACTTTGCCTGTGATATAAAGGATTGCAGGATTTCTAGAAGTAGTATGTATTGATTCATACAGATTGTTTCAAATTATACTCAAAATATATTTTCTATTTGAAAGATTTATGCTTGGTTCCAATATTTAAAACGAATCGTTAAGTTACGGATAGTAATAAATTATACGAGGCGTAAGCTAAAAACCACCGACTGATGATAGCTAATATGGAAAGTAAATTTGAATTTAGAATGAACCCTTTGTTCCCAACGAGTCACACTGTAACCTGTAACACTGTGACTCGTTGGGAGAACTTTGTAAAATGATTCCCAACCAGTCACACTATAACACTGTAGTAGGTCGGTCTAACAATTAACAGTGTGACTGGTTGGTAATTATTTTACAAAGTTCTCCCAACGAACAAAGGGAATGAACGACTCGTAGAAAAATGGATAGGCATTTTTGACGCATTACGAATCGTCAAATATTGGAGCCGGGCATTAGTCAACTAAGTATATAGGTACCTACTTTATTTTTATGACGATGATGATGATTAGTACCTATTCACCACGGATAGCAGTGTTGTGCGTTTTGTATCTGCAAGTATCTATCACTAACTGATGACCGCGACTTTCCCGTGTTATTTCAAGATAGAAATTATCCTTCATGTTATTTTAGTACGTCGTCTCTCTTCCTATCAAATTTCATCCAAATTTAATTAGTAGATTTTCCGGGATAGAGTAACATGCAAACTTTCGCGTTTATCACATTAACAGGATAAACATTGAATTGCGTTCCACTCTTGATTTTTAATGAGTTCTGGGTCATGTCATGAGACACTGAAACTATTAAAATGTTGATAAGACTTTTGTAAAATATAAACACGGATGTTATATGGCCACTATTTGCAAAAAACCCATGTTTTGTATTTTGCTGAACAAGTGTCCAGCAATACACAAAACATGAAGTATGTAAGCACGTACTTACAATACCAAAATTTCGTTTTTATCTGGCTAATTTTGTGTATATTTGTAAGGCACGGGAGGGTTCTTGAGTGGATGACGTAAAGACGTGCGTAGCGCTACTATCGCAACAATGAGGTCAATGTCGGTGCGGCTGACCGGTAGTTCACATATTGCTGCAATTACACTGTTAGGTACATATCTGTATCCTGTTTTCTATCATCTTTTCAAACAGTAGGTATTTCGTAACAGCCGATTGAAGTTTCTTTTCAAGTCGGTTCATGAGAAGCAACAACATTTACGTAGGTTATCTGTCATTTGTTTTAACTAATCAGAGAGATATTTGTTTTGTAATATAAAGCGAGTAATGGCAAATTGTTTTATTTTGTTTACCTAATGCTAATATAGTTGTATCTTGTATTAGTATTGACTTAGAATTAGCTATCCAGTCTTTTTAGTTCAACAAAATGCAAAAATAAATCGATTTCCCCCAATTTCCTCGGGATGCCACCAAAACCCGGTTTCCTTAACATGGTACCACTATCGGGATATCGTCATCTCTACAAAAACACATCATTACGGTTCATAAACGACAAAGTCATCCATGGACACACTAAAGAAAATATAAAAAAACAATATACGGTTGAGCAACCTCCTTTTGTTAAAAAGCAGTTAAAAAACCAAGACTGTTTTACGCAAGCTTAGTACACTATTAAAATCGTTACGAAAATCATATTTCGTTGTAGTCAAAATCATATTTTAGATTTTATTTCCGGATAAACTTCCACATCTAAAATGAAAAGAGTTCTAACAACTCGGAACTAAGCGAATCACCAAGAACTTATATGTCTTCTAGGTATAAGTTGTTGGATGGTAAAAATCATTCGCTCTGAATAGCAGAACATAAATGTAAAAGAACATTTAATGAGGGTCCAAATGGTCCCTTACTAAAACAAAGAGATTGATCTAATTGTTTATCACCACGATATTGTCTTTGGTTATCACTAATATTTGGTACAAATGTACATTATTATAGACGTTGCTTTGATTTAAACTAAACCGGCTGCAAACCTTGTTCTGACAATGAAAAACTAACAAAAAATATTTATCCCATTTGCTACAGTATTCTTTATGTAAAAATGAATGAATGAATTTTTATTTATAGATACAGATAAATGATTAAACGACCCGTCTGTTGCTAAGTAGACGAATTCAAAGTATTCCAGTAGATACCTATTCAAAATAGCTTTTATTAATAGAACTTGCTCCGAAGGTGGTTGGCAGTTTGCTTTGCGTACTCTCTCACGTGTACCAGTCACATTCCAGTTGCGATCAGCATTTCCCTGTCCGATCCATGCCTTTCTTCAGGACCTTCGATGCGGGAAGACGACCGGCGGTCGAGCCAATCACGTCAATTGGCTCAATGACGCTCGCTTGACGTCATACCCTTTTTGTCTGTCTGGAAACTAACGGTATTGTTCCGTTAGAGCATTGAGAAATGTAGGTGCAAGTACGTACTTCAAGAGTGGTTGACACATAAATCTTGGTCGGCGTGGGAAAGAAACCGAAGACTTCGCAAGTTAATTTTTATCTTCTCATTAATCGTGGCTGTAACAATGGGATTGCACGTGATTATTGTTGTAATGATGTCGGTTTTTGTAACGAGTTTCAGAAATGAGATATGCTGCTAATGTCTGAATAGAAGCACTAATTAATTTAGGAAATAGGAAATGTATGAGCTTCCTTGGTTATTTGTAAACAATAAGGTCTTATATAGGATACCACCAGATGTATCCAGGCGGGTTTATAGGCGGGTTTGATATTTAAACTACCTGTTATTCCGTCCAGGCATCATCAAGGGATATTCATCAATAGATCACCAGTTTTGTTGGATTTTCGTCTTTTTAGCGAAGAGTTGTACTTAATTAGTTCCTTTCACATACATCAAGAGGATACCTACATACTCTTTACGCTTCCAAATTTTAAATAGACCAATATAAAACCTGTACTGCCAAAATCCAATACAGAGAATCCTTAGGGAGACGAATAGAAACTTCACTCCAGTAGAAAACTATGCTACGCTAGTAAACGCTATACGACTATTTCGATTTCAACACTAACTATATTTTAATGGGAATTCTTGTTTGTTGCAGGTAGCAATTAAGATAATAGATAAATCACAATTAGACGCCAGCAATCTTCAGAAGGTGTACAGAGAAGTGGACATCATGAAGAGACTGGACCATCCTCATATTATTAAGCTTTATCAGGTGAGCAATATTTTGATATCATACAATATTTTTGTACTTTTAGATGCTAGATCATCTATAGCACATTTTCTATAGCACAAATACAAATGAACTGAAATCCCTTACGTGGTTTTACCATTGTACCTACTTGTGTCTTCTTGGGCTGTTCCTTTTTCATAACATTTTCAATAACAAAGGCTGGGCACAATATCTATTGTAGACGGTAATTTTGCTACATCGAAAGTTTTATATATTATTCTATCCGTACAATAAGACTGGATAGACGAACTAAATACGAATGTAGGTATAACAATAGAATAAAAATGCTATGTTTCTCTAATATTAAAAAAATCTTGGTGATTTGCGATAATTCAATAATAATAAGTAGTTTATTATGGTGCTCAAAAGTGCAAATTAGTAGATAGAGGTACTGCCCACATATTCGACGACCTCCGTAGCCGAGAGGCGAGCGTGCCGGACTTTGGTGTCGCGCCATCTCTGAGGTTCCGGGGTCGATCCCCGGTCGGGTCAATATGGGAAACGAACTTTTCTGTATTGTCTCGGGTCTGGGTGTCGTGGTACCGTCGTTGTTTCTGATTTCTGTAACACAAGTGCTTTAGCTACTTACCACAGAATTAGAGCAATGTATGTGATGTTGTCCAATATTTATTTATTATTATTTACATATTTTATAATTTGAAAAGCTGCTAGCAATATGCAAGGCTCATAACAAATATCAATGAAAAATGTTAGTAAGCATTTAAAATAAGTGAACGGGTTGAAACACGACACCATTTTTTAGTACTTAGTTAATACGACAATAACGGTCACGAGCAGACTGAAAATTTTAATATTTTTTGATGGAACGCAAAATTATAGTAAGATTCGGTAATATGACTCTTTACTAATCCATTAATTACGTTGCACTACTAGAACCGTGAGGTCTATGAACTATTTGCATAGGTTTTCGTTTTGTTCCCTGTCGTTTCAAGAGCATGATCCTGTTTTGATGACAAACTCCGTAACTAGATAAATTCTCAAAGGGATACTCCGAGTTACAACGTGGAAGCCTTTCGAAAGTTTGATGAAGTTAGTAAAGTTAGTCCCATTCCTTATCTCTTAATGTATAGAGTTCTTGTAAAACAACGTCATAGTGATTTAAAGTATTTTAATTGGCTACTTTCCACTAAGAACAAACCGGAAAGATAATAGTTTCTAATGATAAATTAAGATATTTAGATAAGGAAATACGAATTTCAAGAACATAAATATCAAAGATTATTAATATTTTTAGAAAAGAAAATCCAATAACATAGGCATTAAGTCACGTGACTGAAAACGCCGAGCAGAAAGTCACAACGTCACAGCAGCCTATATGTCATATTTTAGGGGTGTCCATTCTGTACCACAGATTAATAATGAACGTACTATGGATGTTTTCGATTTGAAAAATCGGAACGCGAAGTCGTTTATTTTTTAAACATCGTCTAAAAAATCTATATTTTTGAGTATTGATTATTATTCATAATTTTATATTTCCATCGAGACGCTCAGTTCGCAACGGGCCGTGCAGCAGAAATCGTAATATTTTAATTTCGTCCACCATCACCACCATACTTAAACTACACTTAGTGATGAAATACTTTATATTGATGAGGATTAATAGCATGAAAATAAATGAGATTTAATGTGGTCCAAAAAAATTCAAGATTTTTTTAATAACAAAATGGTTGTTGTGCCTCACTCGACTTATGTAGATAGGTATAGTGTGTCGCGAATTTTTTTGTAAATAGTTATAAGATCTACAATTAATTTGAATATTTTATGATTCTATCTTTAATAGTTTAGGCAGCGTACGCAAAATAAGTAACCTTTCTGGTTGATTTTAAACCTTGTGTCCGAAAAACCCAAATATTTTGCGGAACCCTATTTCTTTTTAAAATGAGTTTCGGATATTATCGATTATTTGTGTGTACTATTTAGGTTATTGACTAGCATATACTCATAAAAAGATGAAGTATTATTGAATGATCAGATATTAATAGTGACGTTTAGCGTATGTAACGTCAAATTTGTCGCATGAGATGACAAAAAATCCATATTGTTGATTGTTTCGTATGATATTATATTTAACGCATAATTCGTAATTTACGCTCGTAATTTCAAGTTTTCAGCCAATCGACAGGACGCTCTGAATATTAACGATTTTTAATACATCAAAAAAGAATTGTCAAATAAAATTAAGAATTTCGAGAAAAAACATCATAAGGCATCCATCGAACAAACTCGATATGACAATCTATGATCAATGACAGCCCTAATCTTGCTAGGGTACATTGACGTCATTTTAGGCGCCATGACAGCTTAGAGCGTTTTCGTGGGAAATTTAAAGAGATTTTTTAAAATGAAAAATACATGTAGTAAATATATATTTTTTTGTGAAATATACTTTTCATGCGATGAAATGAGTATCAAGGTTTACAATTAACAAGATTTCAAAATTTTGTCAAGTAGCCAGACATGTCTTAGACGTTACACGTGCCTACTCAAATCTGTCATCTCAAATACATCTGTCTGGCCCGGTGGGAAAATTGTTGCCGTTCCTGGCTGTAGAATTCAGGGTTGTGGATTCGATTCCCACCCGGGACCTATTTGTCATTTGTGTCTGTTCTGTGTTTATATGTTTAGTTTTGAAATTGTGGTACCGTCGTTGGTTCCTGCTTCATTCCTTTACTCAGTGATTTGGCTACATACTTAGAGGGAGATAGAGAGAGAGAGGGAGAGAGCTTTTTTAGTCATGTAGATGGATGCAATGTGTTAATCTATTATCGAATCTATATAATCCGTTGTCATCGCGATGTGGGTTCCTCTCTTGCTTACCATCAGGCTGGGAGGAGCATTGGCTCCTTTTTTTATAGTAAGTTTTTTTTATAGTAGCGCAGTATATTGATACTATAAAAAAAATCCCAAATTTCACCCAAATCTATACAATAGTTTTAGCGTGAAAGAGTTACAGACATACATCTAGACTAGAAGTCATTGTTACAAACTTTCGCGTTTAAAATATTAGCAGGATATGTTAGGTCAGGGCTGTCCGAACTAGATGGGATCCAGGGCCAACAAAACTGGCTAAATAGATTGGGGGGCCGCAAAATATGTGTAATAAAAGTAAAATACAGGTATAATAGGTATCATTATTTTATTATCTACTTTTTCATTAATTTGTATTTTACAATTCTGTCAACATTTAAAAAACGCAAGATCAGCCAGGAACTGAGAATCTTGCATTTTCTTTTGTAGTTCGGAAGTGTCAGGGGGTATTTATTTTTTTAGAAATAAACGTATTTCTTTAATAAAGGTCTTTTAAGCGTAAAAGCGTTGCAAACACTGTTCAGCATTTAGCCATCTGATTTCTGAATATCGAGTTCTCGAGTGAATAGTGATGTGTGCGGCATGATCAAGTACATACCAAAACATTTGAATTTCGTCACGCGAAAAATAATTTGCTCATTAATGTATTTTAACATAGGGGCCGTTCAAGTATTACGTAAGCACTATAGGGGGGTGGGGGGGTCTTTGTTTTGCTTATTTTGGATGACATGGGGGGTAGGGGAGTCCAGATGATGATTACGTCATCGATAGTTATTTACTTTTTTACACGAATGGCAACCCTCACATTGTCTATGCTTGAAAACGAAACGCATTTTCGGGGATTCCCGCAAATATACACGCATACGTTTAGGCACTCGCTTTAGAAGCAAAGCTTTTACCCCCTCCCCCCATGCTTACGTAAACATTTTTCAATTAAATATGTTATAATATAAAAAAATACATATTTAATTGAAAAATGTTTACGTAAGCATGGGGGAGGGGGTAAAAGCTTTGCTTACTTTTGCTGACAAGGGGGATGGGGGGGTAAATAATTGTAATAAATCTGCTTACGTAATATTTGAACGGCCCCATAGAAGATAAAAAAGTTAGGTAATAGTTTGAAAGTACAGACACCACGTCAAGTTAAACACTTGCAGTTAGATATTAATTGTTATGCACACTAAGTAAAGGCGGTGCAAAGTCCATATTGTGTTGTCTGACGTATGTTGTATGTACAAATATTATAATTTTTTCAAAGAATTTGTGCGAAGTGGTAATGAAGTCCTAGCTTAAGGGCGACAAGTACAGCATAATAAATCTGTTACTGGACTTGTCGCCCTTACCTTCAAGGCTTGACCCCTGCTACTAATGTAGCACCCCCCAGGACCTCTGGATACCTAACTCACACGCAGAAACACAACAACACCGAAGTGATTGTTATTTGGCTGCGGTCTTCTGTAAGGTGGAGGTATTCCACCAGTCGGGCTGCTCCAGTTCGAGCGATAAATCGCTATGCCCTACCTCTCCAAATTATCATAAATTGTCTATTTACAAGCGTTCTGTACCTATTTCCTGTTTTCCAACAGATGTACTGTCTATTCCTTTGCTTATACCGAACAAAAAGGCTTAAAACGGTGATATATGTCGTTGAACAGAAACCGTAATGTCCGCTAGCACGGCGGAACAAATCACACGTATTACCGTTGACAGTTGGTTGGACATACTCAATGGATATATGGCTCATGTAGACACATATACACATATAGTAGGTACTGAGGCGGCGCGTGACTCGGTTAGGGATGGGTAAACTTGTGATAAATATGACTCGGGTTGACTTGAGCTAACATTTGCGAAACACGAGTTGAGGATCAATAGACATCAGGCTTAGTCCGTCCACTGCTGAATGTAGGCCTCCTTATCTCAATTTTATACTTCAGGCTTCCCTCATCCAGCCCTTGCCTGTAGTTGTTCAAAGGTAACCAGCTCAGCTTACATGCAGTGTGTCCTAAGTTTACATTTATCTAAACGCAGTCTCCATTCCTAGACTCGTCTGCCCTATTGCCCTATAGAAGTTGAAGAAACCTAACAATTAAAAGAAATTGTATAATTGTGGTATTACAAATTCTACTCCCGCTATTCCATAGCCTAGAAATGAGAAAGTCGATCTTTGGCGTCGCGTCATCTCTGAGGTCCCGGTACGAGCCCCGGGTCAACATGAAAAACGAAGATTTTTATATTGTCTCGGGTCTGGGTGTTGAGGTACCGCCATTTTTTCTGTTGTGTAACACAACAGCTTAGTTACTTACGACATAATCATAACAATGTGTGTGATGTCCGATGCTTGTATTGAATAATTCAAATAAATTCTATTCTATTCTGAATGCGGTCAGAAATTATCATCGTCAAATTCACGGCTTCACTTTTTCCTATTTTGACTAATGATTATGGTTGATATTATTTTTATATTCACTGGGGAAAAGGAGGTCTCACACCCCTAGCCTTCTCAGTCGGTAACATACATGTGCTATCATATGGCGGATTCAACTCGATTGTAGGTGATCCAACTCGAGTTGATACATCACTACACGATCGCCCCGTATGCGATCCTAACAACGTCAGTGTTTTGACCGGTGAGCATACTATACTATACATATATACTTATATACTATATATACTTCTATACTATATATCTGCTTCACGAAAAGGTGAATTAATATTGCACAAGTACTGTCAATAGAAGGTGAGCAAGTGTTGATACATATAAACAGTTTAATTATAGGTAACTAGCTGTGCCGGCGTCAAACATTTTCCCATATAAACTTTAAAACCCCCATCCCCTCTTATTTTCAAAACAAAAAGAAGCCTATGTCCGTTCTAGAGATTCAACGTATGCCTATACCTAATTTCATCAAAATCGGTTCAGTGGTTCAGGCGTGAAAGCCGGACAGACAGAGTTACTTTCGCATTCATACTATTAGTAAGTATGGATGTTTACAGTTAATAAAAAAATATCAAAGCAATACTTTAACTAAACACTTACTTTTTGTTTTATTACAATGGAAAATAAAGATATTAATATATCTGTATATTGCCATGTGTTTTCCCTCTACAGTGTACCTACCTATATGTGGCGCCGACAACAAACGGTGTCAATTAACGTTGATTAATAAATTAGTAAAATATTTAAAAAAAGCACAAAGAAATAAATAACAAAATATATTAATTTAGTCCCATTCCTTATCTCTTATTAAAGAGAGTTCTTGAGACATTACGTCATAGTGAATTAAACGATTATAATTGTTTCATGATATGCTTTCCCTATGCTGTAGATATGATGGCGCCGCCAACTAAGATCGTCAATGTACGTTGTTCAAGAAATCTAAAATCTCCTAAAAATACGAAGAAATAAATAAAAAAGAAATCAACCAGCTCGTTTTTATTTATCTGCGCACTGAAAAGCTGGCTTTGACGTCACGCGTACGCTACGAAAATTTGTTTTACGTAAACGGTTGTACTTAGACCAGAACCTAATTATGATGCGTAATAATAAGATGTTCTCAGTTTCATTTGTAAAGAGTTCCTAGTGACGCTTTATCGTTTGCGTGTGAATCCAATAGTTCACCAAAACAGGTCTTTGTCAAAATAACCAATATCAACATGCTTATTTAATTATTTATGTAAATAGAGTGGATCGTTACGGATCTCTAAATCGAAACTAGTTTAACGCGTTCCTTTAATTTATTAGGGCCGGTTCGTACATTGTTATGCAACTACTAAATTAGGTTTAATTGCATACATAACTGGAATTACATATATAAAATACGGTATTTGATTTGGGTGCATTTTTGTTCCTTAGAACATTAATGTACTTAAAATTACGTTATTAGCTATTAAACGTTATTAGCTATAGCTAAACTATAAACTTATAAGTTTAGTATTAAAATTTTTGTTTTGTAATTTAATTAATACCTGTGGATTTTGTGAAATTTAAAAACTAAAATAAATAAAATTATGATATATGAAAATAATATTCAATAATATCAAAGATTGCAACACAAACAACTCAAGAATTTTTATAGTTTGAGTGTTGTTAATGCACATGATTTGAACCTTATTTTTTGTTTATAATATGTATACGCAGGCAAAGACGCGACGAGTCGATATCTCCACTAAAGTATTATGAAGAGGAAAGATTTGTATATTTGTATGTTTGTCTATACTATCTATACTAATATTATAAAGAGGAAAGATTTGTTTGTTTGTTTGTTTGTTTGTTTGTAATGAATAGGCAAATTTCAAAAATTGTTTCACCGTTAAGAAGCTACACGGTCCTCGGGTGGCATAGACATAGGCTATATTATATTTTCAAAAAATTTGGAATCCTTACTAAAACTTCAATAATGTAGCCCAAAATAACCTGAAAAATTCGTTACATCACGTAAGCTGCGAAAATATTGATGATAGAACCAAATCATGTACTACGACTTTGCAGAACTCATCATTATCTACAAAAAGTGTCGCGACAGCATATGTCTAAATATTATAGTTATGTCACAGTAAGCGGTTTTTTATTCTAAAAATGTAATTAATATGCCGCCGCTTGAATAGGCTCTTTATTTGTTTTTTGGTATCAATCAATCAATCTTATAAAAAAAAATTACTTTATATTCAACACGGCTTCAATACCTTTATATAACTTTTTAAATTATTCCATTCGGATATTTCATTCGGAAGATATCACGAGTTTAAAAATGCAAGTACTAGAAAAAAGTCGCGTGGTTACCGCTCACCGCGCTCAGCTAGCCAGCATGAGATGTAGGCTCCATGTAAACGTCACTGGGGTACGGGGGTGTCAATGTAATAAAATAAAGTGCAAGGTTTATATAACTATATAATACGTACATATTTTAGTACCTATTGCACCCGTGCGAAGCCGGGGCGGGTAGCTAGTAATGAATAAACTCGTGCCGATTTCAATAATTCTTCCACCATTGGAAAGCTGCATTCACCCTAAGCAACACAGGCTATATTTATTGCTCGAAAAGACTAAGTCCACCAAAGTCAACAGCCGCTAGTTAGTCATAAAAACAAATGAAAAGGCTTCGTAGCCATCATCGATAGTCAGGTAGGAAAAAATAAAACTGGAAACGTAAAATGAACGTTTCAGGAGTTTTCCTGAAACGTTCATTTTAGCCTCCTCTAGTCTCTGTTTTGGTACTAAGCATGACAGCATATATGTTCCATACAAATGAAAGCAATTTTAATGGGCTCTTTAATACAACAATCGATTGGTCTCGGCGCGTGACAGCCCAGCTCAGCTTCGCGACACGTGGCACGTACGTGATAAAACAATGTCATCATTACAACCTTTGATTCGAAACAAATGATGTACAATATCGCGACAAGCGATGTCATTATTCAGACATATGTACAGTAAGTAGCTGTAGTTTGTGAACAACTTAGTACCTTTTCACAAGTTCACTATTTAATTTACAAGGCAGGTTCCAATATTTGAAAAAAATAATAGTTCTAGTTACCGATAGTTATAACTTACACGAAGCGTAAGAAAAAACGACCGACTGATGACTGATGACAATGATGAAATGAAATGCAATTACAATTGGCTACTTGACAGTTTTTGAAAACGTATTGCAAAATGTGCGCCCGTTCATTTTATATCCCAAGCAATTCGATTTATCTGGAAAAAATGTAAATAACCAGAGAAAAATAAGATTTTTTGTAACACATTTAAAAAGCGCGCAAAAACGCCAAGTCATGTCACTGTTGAAATTATGACGTCAACGTTGTAGACAACGAACCGATACGCATAGGAACGACTTCATTTAGATAAACGGAAAATGTTTCAATAAATTCTTAATACGATTAAAGACACAATAATTCAATTTAATCGGTAAAATAATCATTGTTTCGCCACATTAAAATAAATTATTTTCGCCGACAGCTGTCATTTCCGAATTGCAATGGTGGTTTCCGTTTCGGTTCTTTTGTTCCACAGATAAAAAAAGTAAAATTTATTTTGCAAAATTAAAATACTAACTATGCTTTTAATTATAAAATAAAAATGTAAAATTATTACTTTACTAATAAGCTAACATATCTAACACTTTTCATATTTTATTGTTAACACTGTCAAGTAGCCAATTAACCAGGCCTAGCATGCGCAATACGTCAAATTGATCGTATGAGACGACAAAAGTTTCCATACTGTTGATTGGTTAATAGCACACCGCACTCATATTTTCAGCCAATCAGCAGCTGACGCACTGACTTCAATCGATTTTGACGTTTGTTAAGAGCGCGATAAAAATTAGTCGCGTTGCGTATGCTAGGCCTGAACGACTCGTAGAAAACCCGATTGTCATTTATGACACATTACGAATCGTATAATTTTGGAACCGGGCATTAGTGCGGAGGTTTAATGCGACAAGGTACTGAGGTGTATGATGCTGTAGGTACATGTCGCCAATGGTATTTCATGAAGCATTATGAACGTGAATACAATATAGTTCAAATAACAAAGCCTGAGACTATAAATTGTTACTTCTCTCGTGTTCTTACTTTTTAAGAGGATTGTGTTTGATTACTGAAATGAAACAAGAATCTAACGAATCTTTTCTACGATCAGATTCCAACACGCACATTTCAGTTTGATAGTAATGGATTTATTCGATAGTGTAAACCTAGCCATTGCTTCTATAACTTAGCTCGCTTTATTGCGGGATAAAAAGTGTCTTATATGTTAATCTTGTATGCTATCTCCCATTCTACCCAATTTTATCCATATCCACGCAGTATATTTTGCGTTAAAGCGTGACAAACTTACATCCAGACATCAATTCATCCATGCATTCTTACACAATTTCGCGTTTATAGTCGGATTTTTTTCATTGCCTTCACTTAACCACAATGTCTTTGGATTTAGACAATTTCAAATATTGTTTCAGATTATGAATTACGGTGTACATAAATATACGATAAACATTTCTTGGTTGCCATGAACAGGCACCACATACTAATTCGATTTGCAAGTGTATTTTTTTTTTATGTTGCACTTTAAGATTGACCTCATCCCACCTTATGTTAAGTGGTAATGAGGCTAGCTTAAGGGCGACAAGTACAGCATAATAAATCTAAAATAAATAAATAAATGTTGTTTTAGCAAATTATGATACCAGCTTCGTCATAAAGGTCGGTGCGCATGTATAAAAACATAAGACCAGATAATAATGGTGGTGAAACATCTTAGCGGCTGTTTTCGTATGAATACTTTCTTTGTGTAAGTTTTGAGCGCGTCTTTGTCAATCCAAAATTGCAATGTCCTTACAACCGTATATCAACCGAAGGTTTGGCGTGCAATAAACTACAGATGGTAAGCAATCTTAAATAGGTCACAACAATTCCGACTGAACAATGACTGTTGCATAATCTTTCGTAACACGTGCCGATGTATGAATGGACCTGCTACTATTATAAGCTCAATGGGTAACGGAAGGCTCTGTGTTTACAAACAGTCCTGTCATGGTGGTGGTATCACAGTCACAACTTTACTACGACCTAAATACGGCAACGGTTAAAATATACATTTTCCAACACAAAGATTACCCTTCAAATGTAAAATAGAAGTTATAAGCATTAAACGTGCACCAAACAAGTACCTACAAATTACACAATCGTCAATTAAAGAACTAGAAGTACAAATTAGATTTATTTAAATCTGTTCATACCGTTAAATGCGAAAGTTTGTAATAATGTGTAAATTTCTGGATGTTTGTATGTTGTATATATATGTATCTATCCATCCAGCCATCCAAACTGGATGTATGTTTGTTACTCTTTCATAGTCAAAGTCAAAGTCAATTTATTTATTTATGTAGGTTACAAGTAACACTTATGCATGCACTTATAAAACATACTGAATGGTTTTGTATGAAATTAGATAGGAACAGAGATATCATACTTGATTAACATATAGGATATATTTTATCCCGAAATAAAAATTATAACGCATGCGAAGTCGCAGGCACCGGGTAGTATAATAAATAATCATAACTAAATATTGGACATCACATACATTGCTCTGATTCTGTGGTAAGTAGCTTAAGCACTTGTGTTACAGAAATCAGAAACAACGACGGTACCACAACACCCGGACCCGAGACAATATGGATAAGTTCATTTCCCATATTGACCCGACCGTGGATCGAACCTGGAACCTCAGAGATAGCGCTCGCTAAAGTCAGGCCCGCTCGCCTCTCGGCTACGGAGGTCGTCAAATAATGTAAAGCAAGTAGAGATTCCCTTCTACGGATTGACTCTTAACAATTCTCACACACGTTACTTTTAAATTGGCAACGTTCTTCTCGTTATCTGTTATTTCATTCATAACTTGTACTTATATTATACCCACATTTTCGTGTGAACTATTGTCTCACAGATAGGCATCTTCTTTGAAGGTAAAGTTAACGAACTGTGTCTTTGTCCTGATTGCTAAAAGGGATTTCCGATTGCAAAACAATATCGCTCATATCCGTTGTTTGTTTCTATTGAATCGCCTTCTCAGATCCCAAATTCATTTCGTTCTGCTACTTGCTTAGAAGATCAGATTACTAAGTAACTCGAAATGTAATTACCCTTCCCAGTTGATTTGAGTTTTAAATCGCTTGAGATGAGATTACACATTATCAAAACTTTTTGAACTATGGTGTAATTATTTAAATGCGAGCTACATATTACATCACTAAAAATATATCCTTGGTAATTTTGGTCATTACTTATTGTTTGAAAATTGTTTAAAAAATACTACCAACGCTAAAATCTCCAATCAAATCAGTAAGCAATCGTAAAAGTAAATTTCGCTACTATTATTAATCTTCTGTAGTCAAGTCTACGGTGTTTCAAACCCACTGAAGTCTTTAATTAAACGTTTTTAATCATTTGATTTGACTTTATTCCCATAATCCCCTATTAATTATTGTCATAACTAGCGTAATTTTTGTACGTATTTCTAAAGACGAAACTTGCTTGAACTCTTTGAAAACATTAAATTTGATTAGAATATTATCAGTAGCTAGGCTTTAATTAGTTAGCAATTTATTAATTTTAATCGATTATCTCGGAATTAGTTTAATTTGGTCGCAGAAACATGCGTGCTCCGCGGAGAGCGGATCGGCATTAGAGCTAGTGACTCATAAATATTTGTGGATATTTTTAGTGGCGTTTACATTTTTACTGCGGCCATGAATGGTTCACGGGCATGGCCTAAACATTCTATCGAATGCGTGTTTTGATTTACTTTCGTTCTGCTATTTATGACGTCAGGTTCAAAAAGATATGAATTAATTAACATACTTTTGTAGGAAGGTATGTTATGACTGAATTAATTTTATAATTCGTTGCGATTGCACGCAAAAGGCTAGTTCGTTACTGCAATAATTGCGCAATGTCAGATATAAAATAATATACGTTCCTGATGTTTTGCGTAGTTGTTGCTCTTTAATGTTTTAATATTGCATGTATGTAATGCGAATCGTAAATTGCCTATTTCGTTAGTACTTATTAGGTAATGAGGTAGGTATGTAAAGGTACTTTAGTTTTGCATTTAAGATTTAGGATTTAGATACGTTAGTTAGACAATCATCAACAAACTAAAGTCAGCAGATGTTATCTATGCTTATAAAGATTGGCGGTTGCGGTAACCTTTTATCGCCTGTGTAAATATTAAATACTTACGTATGGAAACAGTTACCTACGCAATTTACTTATCAGCGTTAATTCCTCGTGCGTGAAACGATTATTATGACGATAAAATGCCAGTTGTTATAACTTTTGATACTAGCACTTGAGATCCAGCCTGACCTAGTTATCGTCAGTAATGTATCTATGGTCACTTAATGCCCTAGAACATCTCCTAGTGCGGGTTCTACTTATTATTATTAATAACGTTTCAAAATTCTAGGAACACTTCATACATTTTTGTTATAGCTAATGAACTTTCAGCAAGTTTTTTTTGTGAGGTTTAGAAGGCAATTTCATGATCAGTTTTAGTCAAAAACGTGTCTGTGTAATTAAATTGTCAGTAACACCTACCTAAGCGATCTTTAGAAAGAAACATTTATTACATAAAATTATTCTAATACAGACATATAAGTACACATAACAATATAGGATTAAAGACAGAAAAATAAAACAACAAATTACCCTCGTCAACCGGGCTATACCAACAATAGCAAGTCATTATGTCTTAAATAAATTTCTTTTCGTTTCATTTCATATTTATGGAAACCAGTACCTACCTGTCTTAATCTTAAATGGACCTATGCCAAAAACACAATTGTTGATGTTATTGATATTATTATTGATGTTAGATGGGAACCGTACCCACAACACGGGATCTAGAAAGCAGGGTAGACTACCAAATGAATGTGTTTTATCCACATGCCACAAAATTACAAATACAATAAATAAATAAATATAAATATTGGACAACATCACATACATTGCTCTGATTCTGTGGTAAGTAGCCAAAGCACTTGTGTTACAGAAATCAGAAACAACGACGGTACTACAACACCCAGACCAGAGACAATACAGAAAAGTTCAATTCCCATATTGACCCGACCGGGGATCGAACCCGGAACCTCAGAGATGATGCGACGCCAAAGTCCGGCACGCTTGCCTCTCGGCTACGGAGGTCGACATATAGGTACAGATACCCAGTCAAAGAGAGTCATTTAGTAGTTACATAGTTATCACTTAAAATTTATCGTGTGTTTATTGAATTTCCATCGGTTTGTTAAACACACAATAATTGAGGTGGTAGAGTTTAATGTAGGTGGACGATGTGGTACGGTTTTCCTGAATGTTTTAAAGTATGACATCACTCGCTGTTCACACATCATGAACATAAACAACACTGGTGCAAGTTAACCTTCATACGGTCTTCAATATTACTGACGTTGCCGTCCGTTGGGTCAGATTTGACCCACTATTAGAAACAAAATAAAAACAAGTCGTTAAATAACCAAAAGCTTTTTGATGAACATAATTTTATATTATATACATTATATTTATTTATTTTTAAGTAAATTAACTGAGTATTCATTACATATTACATAACAACAAAACGATATTAGAATATTTATAGTTAAATTTTTAGTTATATTTTGAAACAATAATATAAAAGTAAAATACATGAAACTAGTCCTTATTACATTGGGTACATAATACAATTGTATTAGAATGGTTTTTACAAACGAATTTCTTACAATTCACGCAGATCAAGGGTGTTTTATTGTCAGTTTTAGCACATAGTTGGCACCGACTTCTTTTCATACCTTTTTTAGCCGAACTAGTATTACTTTCCTCTTGTTGGGTAGAAGTAGATGGAGTCGGCACCGTATTCTCGAATCTTTTTTGCGATCTCGATTGAAAAAGGTGCCCTTGGTAATGTTTTTTATAAAAGGTGTAACTAATTGCATTCCCAGACTTTCCAAATAATATCGCCGTTTCGCTAGGCATCCGTTCTTCCAGCTACTGTTGGCAGCGGTGAATAATACAAAAGCAAGTTGATGTGACGAAAAAAAATTGTCAACAGTAAGATTATGGCCTTTCAGCCCGTTTATCAAATCTAAGACTACACGCATGCCTTGGTTTTTTTCAGGTAGACCTCCTATTTCTTTGCCAGTGTACGGTTGAATATTCCAAACATAGCTTGTAGCAGAATCACATAAACCCCAAAATTTGATGCCATATTTAGCTGGTTTCGATGGCATGTACTGCCGAAATGGACATCTGCCTGTAAATGCCACAAGCTGCTCATCTACTGTTACGTTTTCAGAAGGATTGTAAAATTTTGGTAAAAGGTCCACCCACTGATTCCACAGATCTCGAATAGGAGTAAACTTGTCCAACAATCGTCGTTCAGATCGAGTTTGTCTGTTATCAAACCTTATCACTCTTGTTAATTTTTTGAAATTGTTTAGTGATATAACTGCTGCAAAAATAGGTGTTCCTTTCTCACTATTCCACAGACTTTCAGTACTCTCATTATTTGATCGAAACACACCAGCTAGCAGTAGCCCAATGTATGCAAACAGAACAGTTTCACAAATATCATTCTAATCATCAGCAAATACGCGTTTCCCCTCCAAATTAGTGTATTTCAAAATAGTGTGTGTCAATGTAAGAGGACAAAATAAGCAAAAGCTTGATTTTTCTTTGGAGGTAATCCTTGAGCAAGAATAACGTGTCAAACCTGGGATCAAGTTGATGATGTTTTCTCTCGAAGCTCTTCCACAAGCCTGTGTGACATGTTGTTTAGAGTATTTTATTTGCCCATTTTTTGACGTCATTGTAGGAACAAGCACTTCACTTTGACTTTCACTGTCCGAACTATTAGATGGTTCAGCTTCTTCGATGAAATCTTCTGTTTCAGAACAAGATTCATTACTATCAGATAGGGCGTCCAACTCCGATTCTATTTCACTGTCTAACATGATTATTATGTAAGTTTGTCACACAATTATAAATTGATAAATTACGCGTACCTGACGTTGTTCAACTGGGGTTTACTATTTATGACTGAGAATAGTTCGGGTAGAACAAAAAAAAGTCTCAAGTAGTCACAGGATACATTAACAATTGAAACGATAACAGAAACACTTGATGCTTTTACTCGAGGTCAATTCTGACCCGAAGACCATTAGTGTAAATAAAGTTATAACTCGAATAATAAAAACATTTCTATTAATTTTATTTCAGAAATACGTGTATAACAGTAATTAATTAAAAGTCATATAATATCAAACTCTTAAACCGTTTATTTACTGAAAAAGTTTGACATTTATATCAAAATGGGTCAAAATTGACCCGAAGACCGTATAAAGGTTAATTTGCGATAGTTTGCTTTGTAAACGGTTTTGTTCAGTTACGATAATAAAATGTAAAACTAGAACGGATGTCATTTGCATGGATAGAAAAAATGTGATTGTAAGTGCCTTAATTTGAGTTTATATTGCTAAGTTATGTTAATATACTTATGTAACAGCGGTTAGCTTCCTTAAGGTATACCATGGGATAACTTGAAGTTCTGGAAACACATTTCATGCACATTTTAGGCTCAAATCAGTGGCGTTGAGCATGGCACTAGGCATTCAGACTGCCTTTTGTTATTTTTAAAGTGCAAAGTGTGTTTACGTCAGTATTTCGTAAAGTCTGCGAATTGACGTCGGGCTTCAACGCCATGTATTTAAGTTAATGTTTTTTTTTCATGATAAAAGAAAAATTAGTTGTCTTATATTTACTGGTAAAGAAAGAAGAAATACAGAAAAAATACAAATATAAGGAAAATACCTCACATACACAATACTAGACAGTCTACATAAAACATAAGGTATCGTGTGAGGCCAACTTGGGTTCCACCTCAGCAAATGCTGCTACAGCATGTTTAAAACCTAATGGTAATCTCACTATTGGGCAAATCAGAGATTTTTAGTCATTTTCCTATTCGAAGATCTGGCAACGACAACGTAAATGTCTTTGACTGTATATCTACATTAAATAGTGATTCTGGCGATTGAAATGTTGTGTTAAAACATTTGTAAAGCATCAAAGCACTTCCGCTTCTGTAATCAATGTTTATTTACATTGAAATTTACGTCCGTAACTACCTTCCTAAAACGTTCAAGTACAAGGGAGTTTCCGGCACAGAATGTATTTGTTGAAAGCAATTAATAATGAAACTTTATAGGTACAGCTGAGGCATTAAAATACAACCTCAATTTACTAAAAATCAAAGTTAGTCCGATCATTATTTCAGTCCCCCACTTCTACACCCCTGCTAATTCAGTCCAATTACTTCTAAAAGCTTTGATGGTACAGCCACGCCTTGGGTATAATGTATTTATACGTCTGTCTATATTCTATGCTTAGCTCTCGGTCAGCTCTAAATAGGTAATAATGAAACTAAAACAATGAGATATCAATTGTGGTAGTATTGTAGTACATTAATAAATAATAAGAAATATCGATAAACATATCGCTTACATTGATCTGATCCCATAGTAATAGGCACTTGTGATATAGACTAGAACCAAAGATGCAGTACCACAATCAACACTAAAATACATTTATAAACACACAGTTGAAACACAAAAAATATCACTACACGAATGTTTTCCTGGGAATCGAACTCTTTGTTTCAACTTGGTTCAGACAAGAGTCTTTTTTTTTAAGGGGGAGAGAATGCTTTTTCGCACCATATCGCTGCCGTGGGGACGGCAGCGACGTGTGTGGGACTCCCCCGCCCAGAAGGGGCGGGGACTACCCAAACTAAAAACTCCCCCCACACTCTCATCGCCTTTGGTTGGCGCCATGGGAAAACGGTAAAAACCACAACAGCCACGGCGCCAGGCGGAATGGTCTTTAGACCTCAACTCGCCCCCCTGGATCGGGGAGAGATCTAACCATTATGCGACCAGGCCAGTCAATGAGACGATATATCAGTACCAGACGACGGACACGAAAAATTGACATACTGAAATAATCATGACGTTGCTCCGATTCTATCAAAAAGACGGTACTCACTGCAACACCAAGACCCGAGACAATGTAGAAAAATTCGTTTTCCATATTGACCGGCTACGGAGGAAAAAGACGATCGGATATTTGTAAATTTGCAATCCGGCTTTTTTATGTTTCAAGCCGTTTTAAATTGGAAATTTGAAGATTGCGCAAGCAAGAGCTTGTTCGAGAACACTTGTGTTGTTTAGTTTCTGTACGAATTATACGTTTTTTGTTAGGACGTTATACTGAAAATATAGCGTAAATGATGAAATTTGAACCTAAAATGCTATTGGAAAGGACTCAGAAGCATTTTGTTAAACAATTGACTCAAGAATTATTTAGGCTCTTCTTACCACGTTATGTATAGTATTCGTCCAATGGACCGGGTTAGGATGCATTGGCTTGGCGCATTTTACATATTGCCTATTGTAATGTTCATAATGGTGTGTTTACCTACTGATCTTAATTCATATAGCTCGTTGCACAAATACTCCTGTATGTACTAAAAAGCAAAGACAAAGCAAAGACGGACTAAACGAATCGAAAGATTTTTGAGGCTTCACTGATTCCGGCGGGAGCAAGTATTAGACGTTTTGATACGACGAACTCATACATTTGGATACAAAACGAATGGTTCTATACGATTATCCCAACTAATATTATAAATGCGAAAGTAACTGTCTGTCTGTTACGCTTTCCTGCTTAAACCTCTCAACCGATTTTGATGAAATTTGGTATAGGTATACGTTGAACCTCAAGAACGGACATAGGCTACTTTTTGTTAGAAAATAAGGGGGGGGGATGGGGGTTTAAGTTAGAGATATACAATTTGGTTCAAACATAGCTCAAAACTTGGATTAAAATATATACTACGTTTTGTATCGAATATTAGGGGAGATAGGGGCAAAACCGACCATGAAAGGATGAAGTCCACGTGAACGAAGTTGTTATCCACAAAAATGGCAAAAAGGCCATTTCTTGTATAGGAGCCCCTTAAACATGTTTAAATATAGCCTGGTGGGTGACAAACGGACATACTGACAGACGTACGAACGGAGACCGGAGTCTTACTGGCTTACCCTTTGGGTACGGATTACTGATAAAGATATAATAACATTATAGTTACATATCTAACTTTGTTTCTTTTCAAAACCAACGCTTATCAAGTAATTTTGTTCATAGATTTATAATGAAAGATGTTAGTAAATAGCTTTTACGTATTTACTTATGAAAATAATTATTTATTGAAATAACACTATTATCGTGATCGTAAATATATCAATACTTACCTGGGTTACTGGGGTAGATACGGCTTTAATTTGAAATTAGTCTTTCATATTCAGCATGTGTTTGGTCTTCTATTTATCGATAATTAAGAGGTGTTTTATGTTAATCACGTAGAATCGAATTAATAACTGTAGTTTATGCTGGCACCTTGCAATAATTTTAATGAGTATAACCTCGCCATTTCGATAAAACTCTTCTGGAATCTAAGGTCATATTTCATGCTAAAAATACTTCCGGTTTTGATAAAAATCTTAATGTAACTAGGTAGTTAATTGAGCTATTTAGAGAACGTTTTGATAAAATGAACTGAAAGTTTACTCGATAAAATTTTTGTGCACGTTAATTGTAAAGAATAAGGAAAAAGAAGAAAGAGCAAAAACTAAAGCAATACATACATATGATACATATGAAATAAATAAAAATATCGACCTCAAAATATTACAGGGTCCTGTTAGCCACGTACGTCAACTTAAACATCTACCAACAAATTTCTCTGAATTCTACTCTCAACCTTGCACTGTCCAGTACTATTCTAATGGAATTCTTATTTCTATGGAAAATACCTTTACCTATCAGGCAATCTCAGACCCTTTTTATTTCCAAATCCAGAGTCAAATTTTGACAACCTCCGTAGCCGAGATGCGAGCGGGCCGGAATTTGGCGTAGCGCCATCTCTGAGGTCCCGGGTTCGATCCCCGGTCGGGTCAATATGGGAAACGAACTTTTCTATATGGTCTCGGGTCTGGGTGTTGTGGTACCGTCGTTGTTTCTGATTGCTGTAACACAAGTGCTTAAGCTATTTACACAGAATCAGAGCAATGTATGTGATGTTGATGATGTTGTCCAATGTTATAAATCCTACATTTCTTTTAACAAAAACTCAAAAACAATACTATGCTTTCGAAAGATTACTCGAATAAGGTTTTTGTTTAGAACTTATTATATGTACATATAGTTGAGACTTATATGAAGTTAATTTAAAATTGTGTTTTTTGCTTTTAGGTCATGGAGACGAAAAACATGATATACATAGTTTCGGAGTACGCTAGTAAAGGAGAAATTTTTGGTGAGTCTTTTTATTTAAAAACATAAAATAGATACAAGTAACGAACGATCAAAAGCACGTCAGATTACACTTTAGACGTTGTATCGCCCTTATGTCGTTAGCATAAGAACTAATATCGAACTGCATGTAATAACTTGACGTGCTATTGACCGTACTTTTGTTAAGCACAACCAGAAGCAAGCCGAGTGCAAACTTTGGTATTTGTACCCTTTTGCCATGGGCTTAAGAACTATTTCGAACTACATACAGTATTTTTTTTGGCACAATGGTAGAGTATGTTTACTTTTAATTCATTATTATAAGGGAGTAGACCGGTATATATATTGTTTTTAAATTATTAAGTTACAGAATAGATAATGGTGTATTGTAATAATACTGTAATAACTACAACTACAAGTGTACCATGCTTCAAGGCAGTGTAGACATTTAGTCAAGAAGAAAATCCAATAGGACAAAATTTTAACAATACTGAAATCGTTATCGTTTAATGCTTGTGGACATAATGGTTTATTATACCAATTTTGAAAACACAAATCTTTTTGGAACAATGCTTGACAGCATCAATTGTATGAAAACCATATATGTACGTTTAGTAGTGGATGTTTAAAATACTTGAAAAAAAAACGAGTTCAAAATATCGTGCCCAGCAATAGTTAGTTTATCATGAATCACCTCGTTCAATAAACGTAGTAAGGAACTATAAGTAAGTAGTACCTTCTTAACTCCTCGACCGAAACTCCCCACTGACATAAGTACCAAACCTACCTACATCTATGACGACATTGCGTTCATAAATCTCCCTAAACCCCGTACAAGCGCATTATTGTAACCTCGAAATCGATTAAGGCCGCCTCGTAAGTTCGTGGCCGATCCGTCCATGACGTCAACAGGGCGCTATGACGTCACCGCCCAGGGCGACGCCGGGGGCTACGAAGGACGAGGGGTGTACAGAAAAGCAATTTCGCACACAGCTGACTACATTCGTCCCAAAAAGCCGACCGGTGTGATCTTTCCATGAATATAAACGGTGTGGACTTTGGATTTGCCATGAGATAATTTCGTTTTATATGAAACACAATTCACACTAGGGAAATTTATGAAACTGGGTAACCTACTATCTGCTACTGTCATGTTGCATGATAAAGCATTGAGAAATGAGCTGAATTGATCCGTTCTCGGCGTCAATAACTCACGTTTATCAGTAGGCATTAAATTCGTAAGTCGAAAATAGATATCTGACTTAGTTAACTGTCACAGAAAAGATTACGAATTTAAACAAAACTGGTGATTGATTACAGTGGAGCGCAATTTTTTGTGTTTAAATTTGTATTTACCAAACCAAGTTGTAATAATCTTACATAACTAGATTCCAGTTACGTAGAACGCGAGTGGAATTTGCTATCAGTCTGTAGATACATATATGACTTGGGTAACTTCATGCAAATAGTGTATAGGCCATTATTGCTGTCTCAACGCTGTATATCCTTGGCATTTTTTTTTCAATCTACCTACCAATACTCGGGCACGAAGTCAGCCTTGCCATTCCTATATAAATGAAAAAAAAATCGTGTCTATTGTGTGGGAGCCCCCTTAAATATATTGTATGTATTTATATTTAGTTGTATAATTTAAAGTAAATATAGTATGTATAACTGTTGTGTCAATGTTTCAAACGTCTACCCGTTGCCGTTGCCAATATCGAGCAGAAACGACCAAAAAAATCACGTTTCTTGTAAGGGAACCCGCAGATATTAACTTTAATATGATTATTGTTGTATTAGTAATATGTTAATATAGCGGAAACTCAAAAAAAAACATCTGTGAATATTTCAACTGCCTTTCACAGTTCATATAATTATGAACTGTGAAAGGCTTGGTGACAGACTGATAGGCAGATAAACAGATCGACAGAGGAGTCTTGTAATAGGGTCGCCTCATTATTCTTTGTGTACAAAAATTTAGTAACCAAAACCAAAACTTCACGTTACTGGCAGATGTCTTAAAAACCTGTCGTGTATATGTGTTCGACTTCTTTAGGTAGTTACTTCTATTTATGAACATAAAGGTACGTTTAGACACAGAGACAAAAATGTTAAATTTAGAGACAGGTGCTTAAATGCAACGGATCGACGTCATTGCACTATCCACCTGCGCATGGTAGAGTCGACAGGTGATGTCATCCAGTTTCAATATTAGTAAATGAAATGAATAAAGCCTGCGACAGCTTGCTTGAACATAAGATACAACGAAGCTCAACCAATATACTTGTCTTCTATATACAATTACAAGTAAGCAAGGTACAGTCTTATCAGATTTCGGCACAGAAGGATCACATCGTAATGTGCAAGCGCATTTGGCATATTTTCAGACCCGGTTCTGATCTCCATTACAGATTTCAAGAGCTTATACGCGATCGTTGTATAGTATTTCAGAGATTATTAAAATGCGTAAATTGTCTGTGAATCGTGACACGTTAAATAGAGAAAAGCGGGTCAATAATTAACAACAAAATGTTTTAACGCCCGTGTCAAAAATGACAAGACGTTTTTCTCCAACTGACTGCGGGTCTGGTCGGTTTTAGCTATCGCCTCGTATAATTTATTGCGCTTTAAAATTTAAAAGATAATCCAATTTCAGAACAGGTTGTTTAACTTTACAATTCTGTATATTCCGAGTTCTATGCAAAATATTAAAAAGGGCTAAAGTGCAAAAAAATAAAAATAAAGTGGCGTCACTCTATTAGTAATAAGTCACATACATGTACCTAGTTGGAAAGGATGAGGGGGGAGAGGGAGATTTATATCGAATCAAAAGTAAAATTGACTAGAGAGCGTTGATTATGTCAATATTGGATCTTCTATCTTTTATTTAATTCAAAATTGGCTGTGCCCTCGACTTCATTGGCGTGGGCTACTACATACTTTCGTGGTTGGTTTTACTCCTATCACCTAATATAAGGATATTAGAAACAGAAAGTAGTCCATATCTTATTCAAATTTCGAGTTATATTTCTGCCAAATTTCATATCTCTAACTTAAAAAATAAAAACTTTCAAGGGCGGAGCTACCCGCATCCCTCCTTATTTTCAAAACAAAAAGTAGCCTATGTATACCTACCTATATCAAATTTCATCAAGATCGGTTTATTGGTTTAGGCTTGGCATCCCGACCAACAAGCAGACACAGGCAGACAGAGTTACTTTCGCATTTATAATGTTAGTATGGATAATCATGGTCCACGTCGCAGGGTGTAACGATGGTTTCCAGTGGACCCTGCAAAGTGATTTCCACGGACGTCAGCTATGCAAATTTCATGCAAATCCATTCGGTAGTTTTCGCGTGAAAGAGTAACAAAGATTTATTTAACCATCCATACAAGTATTCGCGTTAATCGTATAAGTAGGATGCAAAACAAAGAATGATGTACATTATGCTATGTATCGTCGTTCACAGTTACAACACCAAATGAATCTTATCGTGAGCAATTAGTGCTCGTATGTCCCGCGACGTAAACAAGTCATAAACGAAACAATGTAGTTGTTAAATAATGTGATAATTTAACAGACGACAATTTGGAATTATCAATCGGGAGTTAGTTTTCTAAAAAATAAGGTCTGTTCTTGAATAACCTCGTAATGCAGCACTTAGGCAGCCCGAAAGAACCCGTTCGATTCGCAATCTGGTCAATTTCGGATTTTTTCCAAATTAGCTTGGGTTTTCTGAGCTTGTCCCCAGTTTTAGCATCCGTGGGTTAGTAGGTAGTAGAGAAATCTCTCAATCACTCTCAAATCAACATCATCAATCATGAGATTGGTGTGATTGTCTGGCGCATTTTTTTTTCGTAATTTGAATCATAATTATCATGAAAGTAATTATTTATTTTCACAGAAATGAACGTTCAAACTTGGGTGACCAGGCATTTTTTAATAAGCAAATACTAAATTAGGTACCTAATCTCTGCTAATATTATAAAGTTAAAGAGTTGGTTCGAATTGAAATAATCTTAGTCCATTTACCGAGAAAGGTTTTATAGCATGACGCTGCGAATATAAAAAGGAGTCGCTAAATGTGTTGCTAAGCGTAAATCTCGAGAACTGTACCGATTTCCTTAATCTTTAATTCTTTTTTTAGAATATACCTACCGTGAAGTACGAGGATGGTTCTTACGAAGAGAAATATTTAAAAAAAGTTTGGTATGATAGTTACGAGTGCGAAAATAAAAACACAATTAATTAACTCGTCCTACATACCTAACAACTATGTATTGTTTTGAATGATTTTCATAATTGCAAAGTTTATGAACAATGTTGAACGCGGAATTCTTAAAAAATAAACTGCTGCGACGACTACGTCACTCCTGTGACGTTTGTTTTGCAAGAGTGACGTCTTACCGGTTAGAAACGTCGCGTTTCTGTCACAGTACTGACGTCATAATTATTTGTAATGAAAACTACAGAGTTTATTCTCTGTTAGAGTTAGCTTCTTTTGTATTCTTAAGGCGATTCATGTTACTAATGTAATTTACTTAAATAAAACGATTTTTGAATAGTTAAATGTAATTTGTTTGTGTTAAGATAGTGTTTTGGGCAATCATACAAATCTAAGAAAGTTTTATGCCACACTTTTTTAATTTAATGTTTGTTGTATAGAGAGGTCTTTCAAATGAAACAATAAATAAATACCTTCTCTATTGCTCTTAAATGTCCTTTTATAATTCTTTGGCATAATATTTCTTTTCTCATTGGGCATAATGGGTTATTCTTTGGCATAATATTTCTTTTCTCATTGGGCATAATGGGTTATTCTTTGGCATAATATTTCTTTTCTCATTGGGCATAATGGGTTATTCTTTGGCATAATATTTCTTTTCTCATTGGGCATAATGGGTTATTCTTTGGCATAATATTTTAGTATCTTTGGTAGTGCACATTACATTTTAGTCAAAGTAACGAATGGATCTTTGATGTAAGAAGAATGCAAGTAAAATCTTCAAATCATATTATAGATATATGTATCTCCCTTTTTTCTTCATTTTCACTATTTCTTAGCTCCAATTTGTCGTAGGCTACGGCTCGTAGCGTGATGTCTTATCTTATCTTACTAA
Organism: Glyphodes pyloalis; assembly: GCA_037074685.1. NCBI lineage: Eukaryota > Metazoa > Arthropoda > Insecta > Lepidoptera > Crambidae > Glyphodes > Glyphodes pyloalis. Next base: position 94,453 of record JAYKKO010000042.1, read on the forward strand.
TAATATAAGAATAATATATAATATATATAATATAATATATATAATATAACAAATACAAATACAAATACAAATACTTTATTTGCGAAATATGAGTGTACAATAGATGACAAATTAATATAAATAGAGCTGCCATATTCGGCCAAGAGCGGCATGCAAATATACAATTTAAAATAAGTTTCTCATTTATTAGAAATTGATAAATTATTAAAATAACACTAGACTCATTAGAACATTTATAATATATATAATATAATAATATTAACGAAGAGGAAAGATTTGTTTGTTTGTAATGAATAGGCTCCGAAACTACTGGACATATTTAAAAAATTCTTTCACCGTTGGGAAGCTACACTATCTTCGAGTAATATAGGCTATATTTTATTTTAAAAAAAATTAGGGATCCTTACTAAAACTCCAATAATGTAACTCTCTTTAATTAATTAAGTAAGGCTCTTTATTTGTACCTCAGTATTCATCCTTATCAAAATAAATTACTTTATATTTAGTGACCGACCGAAACATGTTATTTTGCCGAAACCGAAACCGAAACCGAACCTTTTATAAAAAAAACCTTAAAAAGTCGAAAAAATTTTAGTATGCCCGTTTTTTTCTAAAATTAATATCTCGCCGACGTATAATTACAGATTTTTACTTTCAAAGATTTATCACAATGAAATATCAGCACAGTTACAGAAATTCTGTTTGAAAATTTAACTACCCTATAAATAAAGTGAAAAAAATACATTATTTGTAAGTTTCGGCGCGGCCGAAAGGTTCGGCCGTTTTTGGCCGAAACCGAAACTCGGGCCGAAACTTGATTTTTTGGCCGAAATTGGCCGAAACCGAAACCGAAATTTCGGTCGGACACTATTTATATTCAAGACAGCCTTAATATCTTTATATAACTATTTGAATTATTCAATTCGGACTTTTCATTCGAAAGATATCATGAGTTTAAATATGCAAGTGTTAGAAAAAAGTCGCGTGGATGCCGCTCACCGCGCTCAGCTAGCCAGCATGCGATGTAGGCTCCATGTAGTCGTCATTGGGGTACGGGATGAATCAATGTAATAAAATAAAGTGCAAGGTTTATATGTATAATACGTACATATTTTATTACCCATTGCACCCGTGCGAAGCCGGGGCGGGTAGCTAGTTTTACCTAAAGCCTTCCTCGATAAATGAACTATAACACAGAAAGCATTTCGAATCAGTAGTATCTGAGACTTGCGCGTTCAAACAAACTCTTTGCCTTTATAATATTAAAGTATAGATTGCTTTTACGTTCAGTCGTGACTGCACATCTTTTAAGAAATGTATAGCCCAAATAGGTAGGTAGGAATGTTTCAGTATTCACAGTACAATGTTTTCAGTTTTCGTTGTAGGTATTGGAGTTAGCTACGAAATAATGAACGTAAATATATTTCGTTTTTTAATCAATTCACGGCGATGAGGGGACGCGAGTATTTAAATGCAAAACCTATTGCATCGGTGCATGGGTATCTTGCATAATTTTCCTTGTTCAGATTTCCATTTATGATGTTATTTTTATTTTCGTACGACTGACGTGGATCTTAATCCAGATTAAAAGATGGATATTGTTTGATAAATTGATATTGTTATTTGATTAATTGCATGTATATAATAATCAGTGATTGTATGTATGTACTAGCAACAGCGTCAAGGAAAACGCTTGAGTTCGATATTAGTTCTTATTTCCCCGACATAAGGACGAAAGAAAGTCCAAAGTGTGGCTTTGCACACTTTAGTCTGACATGCTTTTGACTGTGAAATGGGAAATACAAAAAAATATACCAAGAACAAGACATGCCAAATGTGATAATTCAACCGAATCCAAGATCACTTGAAAGACCTGCACAGACAAGGTATTTAGGTATTTATTTGTAGGTAAATAGTATCTTGTGTTTTAGACGTACTTGACTCTTTGCGCTATACAATACTGCTGCATGCGATCTTTTATGAAGGACTAAAGTCTTTAAAGACATAACCTTATGTGCGCACAAGCCTGAAGAATAATTAGTAAAATAAAAACAAAGAAAAATAAACCACAAACGAACTATTCATCGTCGATTCACTCGTTAACAAAATCTGTAATCGCCGAACGTGAAATCTAATGATTTCGTAAGCTTTTTGAAGTTAATGTATGAGTCTCCGATTTGGCCCTCGAGTTCAGAGCGCTGACCTCACTATAACGACTACAACAATTTCCTTTCTGTTTGTATAATGCATCGAGGAAGCGTGTATTCTAGTTTCCGGCATTTTATTAAATAATGTTTAATTTATGTGCAGATTATATAGCAAGATACGGGCGCATGGCGGAGCAGGCAGCGCGGCGCAAGTTTTGGCAGATCCTGTCCGCCGTGGAGTATTGCCACGAGCGGCGGATTGTCCACAGAGACCTCAAGGTTCGAATCACACGTGCTTCTCTCAAGGGAAACTAGAACATTCGCCAGATTAATGTTACTAGCGCTTCCTTATAGAAGTCAGGATATTCTTGTTGATCGTTCTGGAGGTCATATAACGTGGTTAGTACTAGGTGTATCTGTCATGGGTTCAGTGAACCTGTAGAGATAAGGTAAACTTCTGAGGGAAGTATTACGAGCGAATGAAAATGTTTAAACATCTATCATATCGAAATTAGCTTAACCTATTTAGATACGGGTGTAAATAATGTGTGCGATTGTTAAATTCACAATAGTACTCTATGAACAGAACAATAGCCAAATTAAGTCGATAATTGCTATTCGCTGTTAAAACTCATTAATTACTGCCTTTTGTTTATTGTTTTAGTTGTAGTATACTGTGGGCATTTCAATGGTTTATATCACAAACAAAGCAAACACAAACCTTATTTTTGTTTGTCAATTTGAATCATTACATTTTTTTTCATTTAGTCATAAGGTATTTTTATGATATCTATTGAGATTCGCTATAGTCGCTTATACTTATCTAAAATCGCAATCTAAACAATGTAGTGTGTGAAAACAGTCCTAACTTCAAATATTATTCAAATAACACTGATTAACATCAAAATCGCACCACACCGAAATTCCCAGACTGGATTAAATCTCGTACCTTCAGTGAAACAATCTGAGTGCCAAGTTTCTTAATCCTATTTATATCCGATAAACATGTAGGTAATTGAATCCAAACGTACGGAAGTCATCGACTCCGAGATGTCTCGTGGCGATGACTCCCTAATACGAGGTATTAAGTATTCGGGGCGTCATGCTTCCGCCTAACTTGTTGTTAGTTGAACTTATAATAAGATGAAATTGAGATCAACGTTATCAGAACAATATGAATACTTCGTTGTTTTCCTGAAAGTGTATACGCGTGTTCTAGCTGGCACGAACCTTAGCATAGTTGATCTAGAGATATGATTATTGCCGGATCAATGATTAAAAGGGATAATCGTTGAAGATTTTCAAATTACAGATTTGAGTGAAAGAAAATATTGACCAATATATAGATTTTTTGTTTAAAACCTCACTTAAGGCCCAATACGAAGAGAATTAGCGAAACTTCATGTATTTCTGTTCACTACAACGATGACCTCAAGTAATTCTAAGCATTAAATCACTTTTTGTACGTTTATTCAGATATTTTACAAGGTCGCCGCCTTCTTGAAATTTTAAAATAAATGAATATATAAAAATTATACCGTTTTTAAAAAATGTTAAAAAATGATTTCTTCAAATTATTTTTCTTCCAAAACTCTGTAAATATATATTTAGAAAAAAATATTTTTACTAAAAAATGTTAGGATTGTGATTCCAAAGGTCGCCGCCTTCTTCATTTTTTATATAATCTATTAGTTATTAAAATAATTCATTTTAAACACAAACGCCTGATTAAATTGCATAATTCTTAGATTTTTTATCTTAGATAAGTTTGCCGTTCATGTGCTTCGATGGGTAGTGTTGACAGGTGACGGCAGTTAGTTGTCTGTTTTGAAAATAGTAAATAAATTGGTTTACACGCGTAGTCTTTACTATAACGGTGAAATAATGTTAGGAAAAGAAATAAATATTACCTAAGGGCTAAAATAAAAAGAGTTTATTACAACAACGCAGCTCGAATTGCGAAAATTCCATTTTGAGATTATATTTTTTGTAAAATACTTTTTTGTTGGGAGGCTGCTTAGGCTGCATTTTTAGGGTTCCGTAGTCGACTAGGAACCCTTATAGTTTCGCCATGTCTGTCTATCTGTCTGTCCGTCCGAGGATAATCTCAGAAACCGTTTGCACTAGAAAGATGAAATTTGGTACAAATATGTATATTAATCACGTCAACAAAGTGCAAAAATAAAAAAAATATAAAAATTTTTTTTTAGGGTACACGCTCTGCCGGTGATGTTGTGGTGGTTCTTAAAAATTTCCCACAGCATTACCATTAAGGCGATGAGGTACCCCGGGGGGTTTTAGTGGGTAGGCCTGTCCTTTTTAGGGCAGGAGAGTCCCACACACGCCGTCACCTCCCTCCCACCGTACCGTCAGGTACGGTGCGCCAAGCATTTCCCCCCGCACAAAAAAAAAGGGTACCCCCTCTACACGTAAATTGGGGTGTGATTTTTTTTTATTTCAATCCCAACATGTGATGTATCTTTGGATAGGTATTTAAAAATGAACAGGGGTTTACTAAGATCATTTTTTTATATTTTTAATATTTTGGGAAATAATCGCTGCAAAAGAAAATAAAATTGTGTCCCCCCCCCCTCTAACTTTTGAACCATAAGTCAAAAAGTATGAAAAAAATCTGGAATATAGAACTGCATAAAGGCTTTCTAGGAAAATTATTTTGAACCTGATGGGTTTAATCGGTTTTGAAATTTTTGAAAAAATATTTTTTTAACTAAAGTTGTTATTTAAGGATACTTAAGTATTGTGATGCTTTGAAAACTACGGAACCCTACACTGAGCGTGGACCGACACACTTTTGGCCGGTTTTACTTATTTACAATAGCCAAACTGATCATTTATACGTTTCTAGGCAAGTGAGAAACTCAAAAATGCAAATCGTCGACGCGCGTGCAATACCGCGTATGTAGCATTTGCCATAAAGATTAAATTTGTCTGTTATTTCATATTATTTCAATCCAAATTAGAACTTACGGGTAAATGTCATTACACGGTTTTGCACGCGAGTCGACGAAATATCACAACCGAGTCGGAAAATAATGAACAGAGGAAGTGCAAACACAGAGAGGGCAAATAATGTCATATATTGTCATAGGGGTATGATTGACTGCTTGGAATTGTCTAGTAAGAATTAACACACTCAGGACCTAACCCCCACTATGGAGAAAACAGAATAAAGTTTTTAATTTTTTATTTTTGCAATTTTTACAACGACATTTTGTAAGACTCACAAGAACAATAATTTCAAAGTACGTAAAGTTATTTTTCGTACGTAAGAGCTCTTGCCCAAAAATTTTTTTTTCGTTTTTTTCGTTTTAATGGCCTATGATACGCCTACACATTTTTTTTTGTAAATTTTGGACTTAAAATAAGACTTTTATAGCACAAAATTCGTTTATTGTAGGTAAATTAAATACCTTCATATCACATGAATAACAAAACACGCGTCTATTGTATTGAATATATTTGTTTCTTTGAGTACACCAAAATAAACGTGTTAAATCAATCTGCCGCTTGTGTCTAACCTTTCCTCTGGGTAATAACTCCTTTAAAAAAAAAGACACGATTATTCGTGTAAAAATGGAAGCTACTTTTATTAGTTATGCTTCATTGCAGACCGCAAAAATTTTAATACAGCTCTCCTAATACAGAATTATTATCTTTTACTAATCTGTAGAATAACCGTGCACCGTTTTACTACACTTGTTTATGCTTCATTTATGACACGAATAAACGTGCAGTGAGACATTTCTGTTAACAAGTCACAAATTTTTCACTAGAATAATAAAATTATATGTTTTTTCTTGAATACTGAGAAAATCGATAGATTTATTTTCTTAAAAAATATATGAGCTGAAATATGTTTAACCTTTAATATAATTTATCTATACTAATATTATAAAGCTGAAGAGTTTGTTTGTTTGTTTGTTTGAACGCGCTAATCTCAGGAACGACTGGTTCGAATTTAAAAATTCTTTTTGTGTTGAATAAACCATTTATCGAGGAAGGCTTTAGGCTTTATAACATCACGCTGCAACTATTAGGAGCAAAGAAATAATGGAAAATGTGAAAAAAACGGGGAAAATTATTCATCCTTGAGGGCTTCCGTTGCGTGCGCTGCGAAAACGGTTCAAGATACCAAAAATATATGTATGAAAGAATTATTCCTATTGAAATGATCTAAAAAAATGTCCACGCGGACGAAGTCGTGGGCGGCCGCTAGTACATTAAATATATCTATTCATTACGTCATTAAAGTAATGTGATTTCAAACGTTTTTATGGTTTCCTGAAAAGTTGTAGTTTTTCGTTTGCACGTTTATTCGTTGGAGCCATCGATATGTTTGTATGTATGTAACGAATAAAGTACAAAATTTATAATCTATTAGTACTTACTAATATTACAAAGTAGTAAGATTTAATAAATTAATACGTACGCAATGCTGTCTCTATTGTATTAGTACTACATGGCATTCGCTCGTACTAGCACCGCACACTCGTGCTGCGCTAGCACGAGCTAATGCCAAATGCGTTCAATAGATGGCGCGCGGTTCGCCGCGAAACGGGTAATGTCAATTGCTTCGTATTGGGCCTTAACATAAGTGGTTGTGCGAATTGGGTTTTGTTCAGCTCTACTTAGAGTGCCTTAGACAGCATTTTGCACAAAAACCAGTCGCTCAATCACATAACCAAATTTTAAATAGCGATTTTGATTGATCAATAAATATTACGTAGCTTAGGCAGATAGGTAAGTATTGGTTTCCTACAATCGAATCATTTGCAGTTGCAATATAAATTCTTACTGCTTAGTTTGTGGGTACTAACCACGTAACTGGCGTGAATTTAACGTTCGAGCTGCTCTTTAGACTGAAGTTAGTTAACTAATATCAGTTCCTACTTAATACATTCAACATGATTACACATTATCTATGTATTTATCCAATGACACAGTAAAAAAAATGTCATTGTCTGGCCATTAAGTAATTACCGATTTGTCATAATTATGTCAAAATATACGTATATCAAATCGTAAAAAATCAGCGGCTTAATCTAGTTGCTTTGACATTACCATTACCGATTTGACATATGTCAAACTGGTAATCACTTAACGGCTAAGTTCTGCATGCTTAGCCGATGTTCTCTATGCAGGCGGAGAACTTGCTACTAGATGCGAACATGAACATCAAGATTGCTGACTTCGGGTTCAGCAACTACTACGCGGCGGGGGAGCTGCTCGCGACCTGGTGCGGGTCCCCCCCTTACGCTGCGCCCGAGGTCTTCGAGGGCAAACGGTATACGGGCCCCGAAATCGACATATGGGTACGATATTATTTTATAACTACTTCTTAAGATGCCTTACTAAGCTTATTAGATACCCCTGAGTCAGATTGCCACCTTTGTGGATTTTTTCCGCCTACCTCTCAAAAATAAATACCTAATGGTTTTTTTTACTCATCGGAACAAAACAATATGACTTGGTCCAAAGTAATATACAGACAGATAGCAATAAGTTAGATACTTCTACTGTAACACATCTACTAAGCTTATTACTGGTATCTTCTTGGTGATACGTTCCGAACCAGAAGACGAGTTACTTTGCATTGTATTCAATGACGATTTGAAAGTGATTTAATATGTAACATTCAAGTACGTTACATTATAACAGTTTCGAATCGTCTATCGGGAAATAAAGAAATATATGATTGACTGATTGATAGTTCTAACGCGGTCTTAGACTGCGCATGTACGGTTAACGGCATGTAAAGGTAAACAGTGGCAGTTTGATATTAGATTTTATGCTCACGACATTAGGGTGGTCTAAAGTGTGTAGTCTGATGTGCTTTTGTTTGTACATAGAACATAATTATAAAACATGCGGTTAATGCCTCCGCCAATATGTTCAGTTCTGGTATTCGAAAGACTATGACTTACTTTTTCTTACTGATGTGGTAGAAAAATCTACGAAAGCGTTGGATAGACGATTAGTTCTAAAATGAACTTGGGCACTCAATCTTCATTGACAGATGACCAATCAGTATATTATTTTCACCTTAAACCTTATCGTTTTGACTTTGTCGGTATCAAATCTGGTGTTTGCTTATGTGATGTTAATATTTCCTTATTATCTCGTTGATGCCGCAGACTCTCGAAATAGAATCGAGTTTGCGAGAGGTGAATAATAAATAAATATCAGATGGAATATGATTTATTTTGAATTGCACATTGAATCCGAAAAATGTTGGGAGTTGTAGCGTTTTTTTATCTGTTATCGGGCATAGTTGATGAGAACAAGGGACTCGATTATGTTCCACAATAAATGCTGAAACAGCAGATAATATGCTAATGATTGAATCTACGGCTTTTTTTTATATTGCACTTCAAGATTGACCTCATCCCACCTGAGTTTAAGTGGTAACGAGGTTCTAGCTTAAGGGTGACAAGTAGAGCATAATAAACGTGTTACTGGACTTATCTCCCTTACCTTGAAGGCTTGCCCCTGCTACTAACGTAGCACCCCCTAGGAGCTCTAGAAACCTTACTCACACGCAGGAACACAACAACACAGAAGTGATTGTTATTTGGCTACGGTCTTCTGTAAGGTGCAGGTATTTCACCAGTCTGGCTGGTCCAGTTCGAGCGATAAATCGGTATGCCCTACCTCAAAATCGCTATGCCCTACCTCAATAAATGATTTGGTCTAAAGTAATTTACGCATAGGTAATAAATGAAATACTGCTACATATCTAATGAGTTTCTTACCGGGAAATTTTTGGTAGAAATACATTCCGAATCATTGGCAATTACTTTGTATTTGTATGTAATGCGGATTCAAATATGTTATAATTAAAAGCAAAAAAATATGCCCACGTCTAAATCTAAAATTAATTTGACTGTAAAATACACTTACTAAATTCCCAGAAATCTGTCGTAAATAGAACCAGTATTGTCACAGTCAATAACTAAGAAAGATTTGGTACAAAATAACTTTAGTAAGAGGTATTCCGTTTCATCTCGGCCCGTCCATCGCCGTGGCTCAGTTTCCTTTTGATGTCGCCTAGACTGGTGCCCCGGTTGTTCTTCCGCTACGCTGACTAATCACTGCTAGTTGACACGACTGCGATTGTCCTCGGATGAGGTGTGTCCTGTGTCCTTTGTGACGCATGCTGGAGACACGTGCTTGAAAATTGTACTGTGTGTCTTTTTTACACAGCCACCTACCAATTTGTATACTGTCAAAACCACGTAAGACCTAGTCATTTATATAGCAACAACCAAATCGCAGAATTATGTTAATAACTCGTTGCCCGTGACTTCGCCGCCTGTTTAGGGATAAATAGTTTTTTTATAACATCACTTTCTGATTGATTCTATGTTAAGTACCTAGCTAAAGCACTAGTGTTACAGATATCAGAAACAACGACGGTACCACAACACCCAGAGCCGAGACAGTATAGAACAATTCGTTTCTCATTTTGACCTGACCGGGAATCAAACCCGAGACCTCAGACATGGCGCGACGCCAAAGCCGGATCTGCTCGCCTCTTGGCTAAAGGTCGTCTAACAAAGTAACCTAGTACCTCATCTCTTTTCCTACGAAATTTCAATCAAATCCGTTAAGTAGTTTTTGCGTCAATGAGTAACACAAGATAGCGTTGTTGAACTGAAGTTATTGGTAAATAGTGCTAGTACTGCCAATAATCCTGCGAAGTTGATGGTATTTTAAAACTTAACATGTACCAGTTGTAGACATTTTATCGTTCTTGTCGTGGGCATAAAAACTAGGAACCGTTTTCCAGCGCAGTCATGTTGTCGACAAGGCTTGACTTCTTTTTCCGCTTCACGCAAATTTAGTGAGTCGTTCAAAAGAAATAACAAATTTTCTTCCTCATTTCTCTAGTTCAGCATTGGCCCCTTGTACCAAGATCTTTTGAACAGACCTTGTGTTAAAATCTCATTTCAATGCCCTTCAGTTTACGGCAAGGCGAAGACCCTACCTACGACTATGGTGTTACGAAAGGAGTGGCGCCGTGGGATTTCCTTTCTGAAGTGAATAGGCTGCAGAGACCCGTATTGAATATGAAGAGAAACATTGTGCATGCCAAGGAATATATACTTACCTACCTATTAGACTTTCTTTTGCTGTTAGTTTCAAAATATATTATAGTACCATTGTACTAAAAATAAATAACTTCAATAATAACACTCGTATATAAAGGGCTAAATGAAAAGCTCGTCAGACTACATTCTATGGGATTTGTACCTCCTTTTATTGTGAGAATAATAAATATATCACATCCTTCTGAATGGTTGATTTTTTGGCCGTACTAAGCATATCTAGATCGCTGATTTGTTATTGTTAAAAGACGAAATTAACACAAAAATCTAGGCACTTCATTATAATAAGCTGTAGTAGATCTTTTGTTCCCATTGCTACACCATAAATACGATAAGGACCAGCGTGGGTTTTAGTGGGTATTCCTGTCCTTATCAGGCAGGGTACCACACACTCCCGTCATCTCCCTCGGATGACGGTACGTGCGTCTATAAATTTCCTCCCAAAAAATAGTATTTCATATAACTGTGTCTACATCTATTGCTCTAACATCACCTGCATAGAAAAAGTTTATCCTTTTGATCTGATCTGTTATATTTTCTTGTTTAATTGCTGTGGTAGTTAAACTTTGATCGGTATACCTATGGCACCACCAATTAGTCAATGAGCTCCACCGACAGGTTATAGTGGGTAGTCCCCGCCCTTTTCAAGGTGGAGTCGGGGGTAAGATTTGCTCCCTGGGAGTCCCACGCTGCAGTATCTGGTAGCTGCGGTAACATGCTTTCTGGGGTAAGATTTGCTCCATGGGAGTCCCACGCTTAGCTGGTAGGGTGCATCAAATCATTTCCTGGTGATATTCTTGTTTGATGGGACCCTTTTCCTACAGAGTCTGGGCGTTGTGCTGTACGTGTTGGTGTGCGGTGCCCTGCCCTTCGACGGCTCCACGCTGCAGTCGCTGCGGGACCGCGTGCTGTCTGGAAGGTTTAGAATACCCTACTTTATGAGTGAAGGTAAGTCTTCTTCAATGAGCTCATAAACCCAAGTAACCCCTGATTACCATTCAAGCGGAGTCCGTACAGAAATTATTCTTTTGTGAAATGATGCAGAGTGTACTGTATAACTGTTCTAAATTGAACGGTCCATATTAGTGGTATGTTTTTAGCCTAATGTATTTTTTTAAATAAACCACTGTGGTATAAAAAACTAAGCGCTATCAATCTGCTAGCAGTCATTGTAGCCTAATACGTTCAACACACCAGCATGTTTTCATTTAATTGTTTCAAGTCGGTATATTATTAGAAAGCACTTATAGGACTTACGTAACGATTATTCGAGTGTTTAATACATTTTATTAAACCACAAACTACAAACAATGCATTCGTATTTTCAGCCAATCAGCAGCTGACGCACTGACTTCAATCGATTTTGACGTTTGTTAAGAGCGCGATAAAATTTTGTCGCGTGGCGCATGCTAGGCCTGCTTGTCTATGCTAATATTATAAAGCAATAGATTTGATTGTTTGTTTGCAATAAATAGGTTCCTACAGATACTATTTACGAAATGTTTCACTGTTGAAAAATTGCATTGTTTGTAGTTTGTGGAAAAATTAAACTGATCACTTAATTTTGTTGCCGAGTGTACTGTATAACTTTTCTAAATTGAGCGGGCCATGTTAGTGGTATATTTTTTAGGCTAATGTAGATTTTCAAATGAACCAGGTGTGCTACTTACGTAAACCCGACGGATTACGGGACCCAGTTGAGTCTGGCTGGTCTCTGTAGCGTGGAGTTTATGGTAATAGCTTACCATATCTTATACGTCTTTATATAGACGTAAGTTACTGCTTTTATTTTTCACTTAGTCAACCTCGATGGTAGTTGGAGACAAAGAAAATTGATTCGATAGGTATCAGAACGGAATCTTTGATGTATTTTTAATAAGGTCGTATTTCTACCCGATCACGTGGGCTCGGTAATTGACGCAAACAATTTAATTCCAAAAGTGAGTTTCCTAAGTGTTCGAAAGAGATTAAATGAGGGTCGGACAGCGGAAGTTTGCCCATTTTCCGTCTAATTAAGATTCGTTGAAGATTGCTCTGATCCTTTCGCCTCGTAAAAGATACATCCTCCCAGAATGTTCGTGTCTGGTTTCCAACTAAACTCCTAATAGTAGGTAGGCGTTGGGCACAATTTTGTCCGTGACTTGTGAAAAGAAAATAAGTTAATACTCATATATATCTTACGAAGAGAATTCTGGTTTCATAAATAAAACAGCCAAAGCTCATGAAAGTTAAATAGAGTATCGCCGAAGTTAATTCTAGTTTTCGCTGTGGTCTGCTCAAACCCGTTTTGACCTTTACGCATTTCGGTTACAATTTACATATGTATCAATATGGTAATAATATTACGCAGAAGTCACAAAATGGTCTCATTGAACGTGGTTTGGCATACGGCGAACAGTTTTTATTTTACTTTTATTATTGGTTGGATAATATTTGATACCACTGTGTTATGCAAATTTAGATAGAAACATACACTTTATCGCACAGAAAAAATTACAGAAATTTGTTTTACAGACAAAATGAAGTACAATTTAGGCGGTCTTTTTGCTAGAAAGCAATCTTTTCCGGACAACCTTTAGGTAGAGGAAATAGTAGATATCGAGAAACGGGTGCGGCCGTGCAAAATATTTAATGAGCCTAGCCCTAACAATATTTTATTTTAAGTCTGCAATGTCTTTCATAAAACTAATTAATTAAAGCTACCATACATAATTTAATGGGCCTTCAAGAGTCTTATTAATGCGTCATATTCAGGCCTAGCATGCGCAATACGTAAAATTTATCGCATGAGACGACAAAATGGTCGATACTGTTGATTGGCTAATAGCACACCGCACTCGTATTTTCAGCCAATCAGCAGCTGACGCACTGACTTCAATCGATTTTGACGTTTGTTAAGAGCGCGATAAAATTTTGTCGCGTGGCGCATGCTAGGCCTGCTTGTCTATGCTAATATTATAAAGCAATAGATTTGATTGTTTGTTTGCAATAAATAGGTTCCTACAGATACTATTTACGAAATGTTTCACTGTTGAAAAATTCCTCTGTCCCCACATGTCATAGGCTAAACTATATTTAAAAAAAAATAGGAAATCTTAATTACCCTACAAGGAACCAACTCGTCAAATTTCAAGTTTGTAGGTGCTTAAGTTTCTGAGATTATGTCATTAGGTCAGTGAGTGGTACATTGCTTTTACACAGAAATATTCCAGTTCAATGGATGTTTTCTATTTTTCATCGAATAGTCAATCTTTTTAGATGTCGGTTACGAACAAAAAATGAGGACGAGAAAAAAACGCCCAAATTCGAGGTGACTTTTGGAGTCAACAACCTGGTAATTCCGAGAACACTTTTGTGGCTCTGAACAAACATCGAGAGTAGTGGTGTCTTCAAGCGAGGACTCGGGGAAAATGTGTTAACAGCACCCAGTCGCGGTAACAGGGTTACCGGTTTGACGAACTTTCGTCATAAAAGTCAGCGAACTTGCTACATAAAGAAAGTGTACTTACGTCGCGATTAAAGAAGTAACTACTTAAAGACGATCTACAGTAGATAAAATGTTTGATCTTGTCGTAAATTAATCTTTATATTGGTATTTATGGATCAGATCGTTCACATTCACCATTGTAAACATATGATATTTTCCTTTCCAATAACGTTGTCCAATATATATATATATATTTACTACTTTTTGCCCGGGTCTTTACACGCGTGATTTTTTTCTGTTTTTCTCAGCATTAACACTTTTGTAGAACCTTAGTGATGTAATACAAAAATTCCGTTCCTACTTTTTCACATACTACTTAAATGAAAGCATGCTCAATAAAATTATCAAGGATTTAGTTCCGCCGATAATTGTATGATCGTTTGTAGCTTTAGCGAGGTGATTCAGGCAACAGGTTACCAAGTACCTTAATGTTTATTCTGTACACAACTTCAGAAATAATCTTCTTAACGAAGTACAGTCACGAGCAATTCAATGTAAACACTTGAGCTCGTATTATGTTACTCTAAGGTTCACTTTAGAATGAGGTTGTATAAATATTAGTGGCCGTGACTTATATGGTTTAACTTAACAGTAATCTCTTGGAGATCCGAGCGTCGACACGCGTTTGCGTCAGTCATTAAGAAGTCGGCTTTGCAGTTAGTGTCCACATTTTCGGTGTAGTATGGTCTTGATTAACGAGTTAACATAGTTGTTATAAATACAAACAACGTTTACAAATAGGAACCACACTTTTAAGCACGTGTTACTAACAGGATTTGGAGACGTGAGGTTTTGGTAACTTTGAGTGCCTCTAGATTTTTGTTACGAGTATCATTGCTTATTTTTTAATTTATATTATCGACATTTACTAAAATAAATAAATAAACTAAAATCCTGTCTCTAAAGTTAATATTGGTCGAATTATTATCCCTTGCATTATAAGATTGTTACATTCAAGAATGTTAAGGGTAACAATTTACATAAACATAGTTTTTCTCGGCGGTTTTCCTTTTCTTGTAAATAATTTAAACTTGTTTTTTTCGTATGAACGATTATAAGCTTGAACCAATTTCCTTTCACACTGAACCTGGATTATTTTAAATTACAATCCCGCGTGGCAACCCTACATTAGCAGGCTCTGCAGTAATAACACGCCTCACACATTTGCCTAAAGGAGTACACCACCAAAGACAACAAATATCTTGGCTTGTCCTACTTGTGCTGCCCTACTCTGCTCACAAAGGCGCTAAACCACTTGTACGTCAACATTCGTCTATGTCAAAATGTTTATTGTACTTACTGGTGTATTGAATATACTGTGCCACTGGCTCCTGTCTTACTGATGCCTTTAAAACAACATTTCATTGTATCCAAAGATTTACACCTAGTTGCAAAACCACATATTTGTAACACGCTTTTAAATCAGGTACCTATTTTGAAAACTTCTTGCTACGCGGCCAGCATTTGTAGGTTATGAAAACACCATCATATTTTACTTGGAACGAAAATAATATCGTACATTTTTAATGCGTAAAAGCTAGCCGACCACTTTCTACGGTGCTACGACTCACCACATTTTTTACAAATGCTACGACGACCCTAACCGTAGTACTGAAGTTGTAGCGTTGATACACAAACGTTAAACTTTGTGATTAATTGATACATCCTTGCTGTTTGACAAATGGATTAGCCTAGAAATTAGTACATGTACTGGACACGATAAAAAAATAATGAAATCGATAACCGGGCAGCCAGCCACTTGCGTCATCGGTATGTTCAATGAAGCGTCTCGTGGTCGGACAACGAGCAGCGACCACATCGATTGCTGTGAATCTTATGTTCTTGAATTTAAAGACTATAACCGTGAAAAACTTTCTCCATGTCCTCATTATTAGGTAGATAACCGTGTAATATATGAGAAACGCAGCATAATGTGGTAGTCACCTATACTGTGGTCGTGGAAAATTGCGTCTTCGGTTTCGATTACAGCGTTGCGTTCCTTCTACGTAGATATACGTCAATTTGCACCATTTGTGAACGATACCTGTCTAATGTTGGCACTATGATGCGGATATTTATCCATTGAGAAAGTTCTGATGCCTGTTATATATTATTGCTTAATGATATAATAGTTTCTGTATGAGTA
This sequence comes from Glyphodes pyloalis, assembly GCA_037074685.1. Classification (NCBI taxonomy): domain Eukaryota; kingdom Metazoa; phylum Arthropoda; class Insecta; order Lepidoptera; family Crambidae; genus Glyphodes; species Glyphodes pyloalis. The sequence continues at coordinate 110,362 of JAYKKO010000042.1, forward strand.
TTACGCGTGACGCTGAACACATTTATAATTTGAGATGAAACTTGGCAGACAGGTACCACAACAATTTTCCACGACCGGGCTTAATTAAAATATTAACTAGATAGATAACTACCTACATGAATGATCCTTAAAACATTCTCATTTATTTAAACAGTTAGTTCCCAAAAATAATTAAACTAAATGTGAAAATGTAGGCACTACCAACTTTGATCTCTGTGCAACTTTTGTTTGAGCACCACTCTCAACTTTTCCCGTTTCGGAGAGCTCTTAACTGCGGATGTCAGGTTTTCGGTGTGACCCATGGACCTAATATAATAAACAGGACTGATAACTCTGAAAATTTTCATTATGAAAAATGAACACTATTGCAATGCAATAAAGTATTAATTCCTGTGCGCTTTACTCAGATGCAAATCCGAGCCGACAGAGATAGCCAGGCCGGAGGCGTGTGTCTCGTTCTTTGATCTTTCTTAGATCTTGCCAGCATAAAATAATATTTCTGATCTAAATTTTGCCTGATCAAAAACTCAGTTTATGCACTTGTATTTAATTGTTATTTCAACAATTGTAAAATAATAAATTATATTTTAATTTATTTCTTTGATTTTATACATAAACTATAAAGAAAACGTAAAATAGTATTTGCTTATTTCTAATTTCCTAGTGGTAACCCTCTAAAGCATCACCATGAACTGTCATGGTGTCAGTAAGTCAAACTGTCATTGATTGAGTTTATCAAAATATTATTCTTAATATAATTCTTAGGCACCTTTTAAGATAAAATGGTGAAAAAATGTTGCGTTTATACTTGTTCAAGTGAATCATATAGTGATTGCCATATATCGTTCCACAGGTAAGCTTAAAATAATCTTACTGTAAATCTTACCACTAGGGTAGCCATAATTCTCGTAATATTTCAATTGTGTGCTCGAGTTAGTTCTTCACTGTTGTACATTTATTTACAGTTACCTACCTTAAAAATGAAGTAATGCGACAAAAATGGCTCAGCAATACACGTAAAGCAAAAAATCACTAAAAATTCTGTCGTATGCAGCCGGGACTTGCTATACCTACGATTTCTCCTGTGGTAAGTATCATTAGTAATTGTTTATCATGCTTCAACGCAACAACACACAACAAGATTTAATTTTAGGAATCTTTGTTTAAACACCTAATCAAGTATTAGAAACAAAAAATGTGAGCAGCACGCGCGATACGTGAAGGTCGTGGGTTCAATTCCCGCACCGCAGGGGGAGATAACATTTTTCTGTTTCTAATATTTAAAGTTCGCTAGTACGGCGTATAGTACTATTAAAATAATAAAATCGATTAAGATGCCAGGTGTCTTCGATTCCGTGGTTTTCAAACATTTCTGCAACGAATGTACCACGGGCCGATAAGTATGTAGATATAAACATATTCGGCAGAGGGCACTTACCGAAAGGCTAACGGTTGATACAGCAGAACAATTTCATCGCCTACAATAACTTGCGGTTAGCTCAGTTGGTAAGAGCAGCACGCGCGAGGCGCGATACGTGAAGGTCGTGGGTTCAATTCCCGCACCGCAGGGGGAGATACATTTTTTCTGTTTCTAATATTTAAAGTTCGCTAGTACGGCGTATAGTACTATAAAAATAATAAAACCTAATCAAGTATTTTAAAAAACACTATTTGTATATACACTATACATAGTCTTTTAGGTTCCATACCCAAGGGGTAAAACGGAACCCTATTACTAAGACTTCGCTTTCCGTCTAACTGCCATCAGGCTGTATCTTGTGAACAGTGATAGTTAGTTATAATTTTAATTTTTTGATGCCTTTATAACAACATCAAATACTTAATACTAAAAAGCAAGATAATATACGTATGTAAAGGGCTCCTATACAACATACGTGATTTTATAGCTTGCCGGATATTGATAGCTATTACAGTTAGACACTTAAAATATTGACGGAATACACTTTATTTAAAGACAAATAATTAAATTGAAATAAAATAAATACTTAAGAAGGATTCGTTTTACAGTCAAATATAGTAAAACCTTTACGACTTATGTACTTGGCCCGGTTTATTTTTACTTAATTCTTTATATGAGTATTATTTTGTAGGTCATAAACTGGATGTAATATGTTGCACTAAGTTAACTGTAATGTTTATTTTACAGACCAAAAAAAATAAGTTCTCAGTAATACATTGAGCCACCGACCACTACCAGACTCTGACGAAGAAATCCTACATCCTGCCACCTCTTGAAGATATTATCATGTTTAAAAAGTCGTTTAATCGATCAAAATGTTCAAACGATGTTTTTTGGTTAATATTAATATTGGCACTGAAAACAATCTGTTGCCCACCGTGATCAGAAGTTAGGTAAAAAATCGTAGACATAGACTGGCGTACAATTATTACAAAAGCCATTCATTAAACATGTAGCCGAAGCGGCTGTAATTGTACTTACTAGCAATTATTTTAAGCATTGTTTCAACTATATTTTCTTGTCATCTGTATCAACCAAAGCATGTAAATGGCTAAATATAATAATAATAAATAAATTTAGGGTTATTCTCGTTGTCCCTACCAGGCGCGTCCCCAGCAGTAGGGACAGTGGAAAATTCAATAAATGATTCAAATTTATTGCCATTGTCCCCATTGGAGTAAAAGGGAGTAAAATTATACATAAATTCTATTAAAATAATTCAAGATAATTTTTTCAAACCTATAAACATAAAAGTAATGCTGTCCCGATTGTTTTCAACAGTCAAATCTGTCCAGACGATAACTTTGGAACATGACGACCACCGTGGCCAGATGCGAGCGGGCCGGACTTTGTTGTTGTACCATCTCTGAGGTCCCGGGTTCGAACCCGGTCGGGTCAATAAGGGAAACGATCTTTTCTGTATTGCCTCGGGTCTGGATGTTGTGGTACCGTCGTTGTTTATGATTTATGTAACACATGTGCTTTAGCTACTTACCACAGAATCTGAGCAATGTATGTGATGTTGTCCAATATTTATTTATTTATTTATTTTACTAGATGTAGTGGGGACAACGGGCTAAATTTTAATTATTTAATCAAATGTCCGTTATCAAAATAAATCTTGTTGTCACCCTATTAGAAAGGGACACGCGCCTCTGTGGTAGCTATCTCGCTCGGCTCGTTTTTTGGCTGCGAGTGCTCGGTCCTGTTTATTATACTAAGTCCATGGTGTGACCACTAAAAAGTGTTCGATTCGTTTCTCTGAACTCAGAAGTTAGCCATTGAAATTCACGTTTTATAAAAAACTGTTCCAGTATCCACTTTTGAATGTTTTTGATCAAGAGGTGATTCAGTTAAGTGATTGATCAGGCAAGATGAAGTAATAATAAGATAGATAGGTTTCATTTATTGCAAACAACTTTACAGAAATTGGTTTTATAGACAAATTATTATAGTACAACTAAGGCGGTATAATCGCTAGGAAGCATTATTGGTATAGGCAGTAACTATTGACAAATAAATATTCCTATAGAAGACACCATTATGTAATCATATGGTGCAACGGAAGTTTTTAAAGTAATTTAGAATCATTCTGTGATGATCGCTCAAGAACTCATCAAGTTTGTTTATGATCGGTTAAATGACATATGAATGTGTCTTTAAAACCATTTTCGTGTACAATTGGCTACTTGACAGTGTTAACAATAAAATATGAAAAGTGTTAGATATGTTAGCTTATTAGTTAAGTAATCATTTACATTTTTACTTTTTAATTAAAAGCATAGGTAGTATTTTATTTTTGCAAAATAAATTTTAGTTTTTTTATCTGTGGAACAAAAGAACCGAAACGGAAACCACCATTGCAATACGGAAATGACAGCTGTCGGCGAAAATTATTTATTTTAATGTGGCGAAACAATGATTATTTTACCGATTAAATTGAATTATTGTGTCTCTAATCGTATAAAGAATTTATTGAAACATTTTCCGTTTATCTTAATTAAGTCGTTCCTATGCGTATCGTTTCGTTGTCAACGACGTTGACGTCATAATTGGAACAGCGACGCGACTAGGCGTTTTCGCGCGCTTTTTAAATGTGTTACACAAAATCTTATTTTTCTCTGGTTATTTACATTATTTCCAGATAAATCGAATTGCTTGGGATATAAAATGAACGGGCGCACATTTTACAATACTTTTTCAAAAACTGTCAAGTAGCCAATTGTAGCTATGAAATAACAATGAAATACGGAACAAAGCAACTAGTTACCTATCAAATTGCGATTACAATCTGTCATTGCACACCTACTACGATAGGTTTCATGACGCAAATGAAACTGTGATTAAGAGATTAAACACGATTTAGATATTGTAATGTGCTTGTTATCAAATGCGTTAATATAATTGAAAGCATAAGTTAGTTCGCGATAAATTGCGATGTCTGGAAAATCTCTATAATTAGGCCGATTTAGTATTTTACGAGTGTAAAGCCTCGAACAGCAGATGTTTAAGTAAATTCTGAGGTTCACAAACCAGTGTCATAATCAAGAGGCTTCTTACCTATTTGGTACTACCCCACTACTTTTAATCGTGGGCGCCCGCGGTGCGCGAGGGGTAAGCGGGAGACGCGAAAAGTCTTTACCAGACCTCAGTCAGTTACCCCGCGACGTTTTGTGAATTTATCTAAAGTAATCTCATTGCTAATTGGCTACTTGACAAAATTTTGAAATCTTGGTAATTGTAAACCTTGATACTCATTTCATCGCATGAAAAGTATATTTCAAAAAAATATATATATTTACTACATGTATTGTTCATTTTAAAAAATCTCTTTAAATTTCCCACGAAAACGCTCTAAGCTGTCATGGCGCCTAAAATGACGTCAATGTACCCTAGCAAGATTAGGGCTGTCATTGATCATAGATTGTCATATCGAGTTTGTTCGATGGATGCCTTATGATGTTTTTTCTCGATATTCTTAATTTTATTTGACAATTCTTTTTTAAATGTATTAAAATTACAAAAAAAAACCTTGAGCTTGTCATGACAACCACAGAACCGAAATCAATTTTAACACTACTCAAGATATGACTTCAATCTCGATTTAGTTTCAATAACCGGTATTGACACCTTTAAATACCCAAAGCAGGTTTCAGTGCGCCACACAAATAAATTTTATCGCAATCTTACATATGTCAAAATCGTTAATATTTATTTAGAGCGTCCTGTCGATTGGCTGAAAACTTAAAATTACGAGTACTGTACGGTAGCGTAAAATACGAATTCTGCGTTAAATATAATATCATACGAAACAATCAACAAAATGGATTTTTTGTCATCTCATGCGCAAAATTTGACATTACATACGCTAAACGTTACTATTAATATCTGATCATTCAATAATACTTCATCTTTTTATGAGTATATGCTTGTCAATAACCTAAATAGTACACACAAATAATCGATAATATCCGACACTCATTTTGAAAAGAAATAGGGGTTCCGTAAAGTATTTGGGTTTTTCGGACACAAGGTTTAAAATCAACCAGAAAGGAAGATAGAATCATAAAATGTTCAAATTAATTGTAGATCTTATAACTATCTACAAAAAAGTTCGCGACACACTAAACCTATCTACATAAGTCGAGTGAGGCACAACAACCATTTTTAATTTGGCTATTAAAAAATCTTGAATTTTTTTCGACCACATTAAACCGCATTTATTTTCATGCTATTAATCCTTATCAATATAAATTATTTCATCGCTAAGTGCAGTTTAAGTATGGTGGTGGTGGTGGACAAAATTAAAGTATTACGATTTCTGCTGCTGAAATATAAAATTATGAATAATAATCAATACTCAAAAATATCGATGTTTTAGACGATGTTTCAAAAATCATCAACTTCGCGTTCCGAGTTTTCAAATAGAAAATATCCATAGTACGTTCATTATTAATCTGTAGTACAGAGTGGACACCCCTAAAATATGACATATCGGCTGCTGTGACGTTGTGACTTTCTGCTCGGCGTTTTCAGTCACGTGACTTAATGCCTATGTTATTGGATTTTCTTTTCTAAAAATATTAATAATCTTTGATATTTATGTTCTTGAAATTCGTATTTCCTTATCTAAATATCTTAATTTATCATTAGAAACTATTATCCTTCCGATTTGTTCTTAGTGGAAAGTAGCCAATTGATAATGCACGGTTTCAATATTTTACGATTCGTAATGTGTCAAAAATTACTGTACGTTTTTCTACGACTCGTTAAATCTAAATTCAAATTTACTTTCCATATCAGCTGTCATCAGTTGACTGTCTGTCGTTTTTAGCTTACGCCTCGTATAATTTATTACTATACGTAACTAAAACGGATCGTTTTTCAAATATTGGAACAGGGCATTAGTGATACAGAGGATGAGCCGTCTTTGTAGATCTAACTATCTATATATTGGTTTGACTACCATTAGACCATCTCAGCATGCGCCGAAATTGCGCACTTTTTTCAGGTCTCGACATAGGCACTTAGTTTACGTAGGATGACAGTCAGGACAAAAGGGAGGTTTCCTTTATTTTTTTCTAAAAATACTTTCCAAAACCCGAAGCATCGACATCATTGATGAAATTGTTGCAAAATAGCATGAACATAATATATTTTTATTTTTCAATCAGTCATTTGGACTTACCCAAAAACGCTCTATACCAAAGGAATAGCGGTGACGTCATTGCGGTTTCTTTTAAATAGATGCCACGTGAACTTTGTGTCGGTACCATCTATTATAAATTTTGCGTTTACGACACTAATTTCAAAAGTAAGTGGTTTAAAATTTAATGAGGTACATATTTATTTTGTATTTTTATTTCAACCCATTTGTAAATGATATTTTGTAAATGGTCTCACCCATCCGATGGTTGGTAAGAAAATAAGTATGTAGGTACTTATAGATAAACCAATTTAAATTTTACATGTAAAATTTCCCTAGGGATATTTCCCTAATGAGTTACGTACTGGCCGCACACAAAAATTTAAAAAACTTCCTATGTACTTCTGATAGTTTGATATTAATATTAACCTGGCAAAGTAAGTAAATGATACTGATATGGTCAGGTACAGTGTGTACGAGTTCCACTTGCACTTGGCCGGTTTTTAATTGAATAAGCACCTAGATGTGGTGACGGGCGCGCCAGGAATAGTTCGGTGACGTCGGCTAAGTGTTCATGCCTCGTCAATACATTTCTCGCTTTGACGTAAACGGTATAATCGTACGTATGCGTTAATAACTTTGAAAAACGAAAACGCTTCCGTGAAAAAGAAAACGTTGTTGTAAATCAGTGGATCTGTTTACATCTAACGTAGTTTGTTTGTTAAATATCGATTTGCAATTAGTGCTAGATATTAGACATGCGCAAACAATATCGTTTAAAGTAGGTGTAAAGAGTAAATGTAGTTAATTGTGATTTAAATATATGAATGGAAGATAGTTATTTTCAGATACTGATTTAGTTTTTTTGTTAAATGTTTAAAAGGATTCGCTCCAGGTTGAACAAAGAAAGATTTGATTTTTTTATTAGGTCAGAATTGCGAATATTTGGTGATTATTTATTTTATTGTGGCGATTACCTTAATTTCAATGAAAGCTTTAGCCCCTAGCTAAAATGGCAAACGTACTTCACATAGAATATCACCTGAAAAGGAAATACTAAACTAAAAATAGGTAAACATATATGTGTGATCTTAAACATTTTACCGGATTTCAGCATCTGTATGGAGATGTAATTTATGCTTTGAATTGCACACATTGCTTTTTTACACGCACCTGCCTACTCTCAAGACATCGTACTCACAGCGTAGATAGTCCAAGCTAACGGAATGTGGGAAACCTTTTAGTTTTCTCATTCATTATGCCAATGTTATTTTTGCCGCGCGCTACGACCCTACCAAAATCTGTACTTATTTTATTCAGGAGGTTTCGTGTTATAGGTCTCTTGGGCTTGGCCTTATAAGGTTATATCTGGGCGTAGGGGCTTTTAACACATGCGATGCGGCTGTTAACTAAAAATAGTGTAATTTGGTAATTATTCACGGGAATCATACTTCAAAATGCTTAGTAATAGTAATTGGAAAAGTATTCTGGTCGTGAACAGCTTTTAACCTTCATAATTTAAGCCATGTTTATTGACTGACAGATCTATCACCGCATTCTTCAAACAGCTGAACTTATTACAACGCACAAACTGCGTTGGAATAAGCTCAGCGGGTGGTTATTACGTCTTAGATATCCGCTGAGAAAGGTTTTTCCACAATGAACCCCCAGTGGGAAAGATACGGGGGTCCAAATTCCAAAGTCGTAGGTGCCCGCTACTCAACAATAAGCTACAAAAGTATTTATTAGTGATTATAATAAAAATAATAATGTTGGACAACATCACATACGTTGCTCTGATTCTGTGGTAAGAAATCAGAAACAGCGACGGTACCACAACATCAAGACCAGAGACTGGGAATCGAACTCACTGCCAAAGTCCGGCCTGCTTGCCTCTCGGCTACTGAGGTTGTGGCGTTGTCAATGACAAATGATGGTAAAAATATTTCGCACGGAGAATTCTTTATAATATAACTCTAACTTAAATAAAATCGCTGGAACGACTATTATTTGGCACTTAACTGACGCTTGTTAACATTATGCTCATCGATTCTCTCCGCGCCGTTCAAGGACTCCGAAAGTTCGCCGTTTATTGAGTTACTACAGGAGTAGTTGATTTTTTTATATTCCCCCTTCCACCTGATGTGAAGAATGAGGTCCTAGCTTAAGGGCGACAAGTACAGCATAATAATAGCTGGACGTGTCGCTCTTACCTTGAAGGCTCGACCCGTACTACCAATGTAGCACCCCCCAGGAATTTTGGAAACCTTACTTAACACTTAGGAACACAACAACACCGAAATGATTGTAAATTGGCTGCGGTCTTCTGTAAGGTGGAGGTATTTCACCAGTCGGGCTGCTCCAGTTCGAGCGATAAATCGCTATGACGTACCTCTCTTAAACGTATGTATATATATACCTAAGTAACATCTCATTCTCTAGGTCAGATACAGCCAGTGCCCTCCGCCCACCTTGTCTGAGCACTGCCCTTTCGTCTGTCGCATGACCGCTCCCAGGTGCTTCACACCGCCGTAACCTCTCCTAAATTCACCCGTCAGCCTGACTGGTTGTCTATCATTTTAAATGAATAACGTTTAACACTTAAAATCGTTCATCTTTGATAACATTAATAGCACTCGTAATCTAATTCTCAAGTACTAAGCGCTTTTCTGCGGGTTGAATAATTAATTGGAACACTTTTTACTTCATCCCATTTACGTATATTTTGAGTCTATGGTACGTTAATTTAAACAGCGTCGGTAAGTTTATTTGATGTTTTATGACCTGACCTTTATTCCAGCCAAAAAAACCCGCACGAATTGCTCTATCAAAGTGTCACGCAATGCACGCGCCTTTTTATGACAATTTTTGTAACCCCAAGAGTGTTTTAGTTAATTGAAGTTGACTTTTAAATAAAATAAATAAAATTAAAAATTGTTTATTGTCTTTTTCCTTAAACTACTACATACTACATTTCTAATTAAACTATCTTACGCTACTACACAGGAAGACAAAAGGAAGTGGTTCAGCTAATGCAGACACGGAGCCGAACTCCCTGTCTGCGCTGGTTTTCAACCTTTCCAGGAGCTGAGATGTAGTTTGAGAGCTTGGGGTAGTGCTGGCTGGCTAATTTGCAAAATTAAAAAAAAAAGGTTAAAACTATGGCGCGTGTAACTGACTGACTTTCTCTGTGGAATATCAATATTGATTTAGTTTTATTGTTTAATGGTGTCGTGATCTAAAGCGTTGTTGAGTAAGTACTGGGTACTACCGGCGAGTTAGTTTGCGTTATTTCGAGATGATTCTTCTTCTGTTATGATTTGTGAGGATGGTGGCAGGCTTCACAATTAGTCACTATTCTTCTCGTGCTATTACTTGCGTCGTGAATTCGTGAAGTGAACCACTTAGCGCAGTTTTGATTTGGCTGGTCCTATGGTTCAGCATTGAAGATGTATCGCACGATAATATGTATCCATAAATGTCATCGAAATGTATTTGATTTTTTTGCGTGAAATGGTAATGAACCTCCATAAATCGTTACAAATAATCTTCACGTTTAGAATATTGGTAGAATGAGCAGCTTTTGACAGTATTGATTCAATATGAGTATCCTGTTGACATGAATGTTGTATTTATATTCACAACAGTAATTTTATTTGGTTGTGTCATTTTTCTTCTTTCGGTACGTTTGTGTGAAGGTAGAAGAAAACATTGTATGAAACGTTAAGAAAATCGCTAATGCCAGGTAAACAAACGCTTATTTTCTAAATGCCGTAAATTTCGGGGATTAAGGTCGCAATAATGCCCAGCTTATTGTGGCACCACGCCACGCTCCTGTGGCTCCTAAGCCGAGAGCTATTCAAGGGTCCCGCTTGTCACCTCGTGTCACTGCCAATAAAAATTCAGTTCGTAACGAGCTTATATTTTATGTATCAACTGTATTTTATGAATTATTCAGGCTCTTAATAGAAAGTTCGTGTCGTGGAAAATTTGGGCGTGTCTTCGCAAGTTTATTGGTGACGATATTAAAGGATCCTCGTGGAATTGTAGGCATCCGAACAAGTTGCGTTAACTTGATTTATCGCTGAGGCAGTTGGAGGCTGCTTGAATGGCTTAACCTAAATTTTTCATAAATTAACCGTACGCAATCAATATTTATAATTTACTCTGGATAAATCGGAATTTAAAATTTTGAACCGTTTTTGTATAGTTCCTAAAGAATGTCGTATTATTACAGTTCATAGAGAAGGCAGATAAATATCGAAGATCTGTACCTACCTTATTAAATTTAAAAAGCTTTTACCCAGACTTAGTTCGCAAAGAAAAATATTCAATTTGTGAAGAAAATTTAAAAATTTTGAGAGTCTGAAAAGTGAGGAAACATTTTTTTTTTCGACTTACTCTTGGTTTTTGCGTTTCTACCTACTTTGGCTTCAGTTTTTTAAAATTCGCTATATAGCAAGAGAAACTTTTTTTTTAACGCGGGATAGTGTCTATTAGAGAAAAAAAAAGTGTGGTGCAAATTATCATAAGTCCACGGCGATTATTGCTTATAGCATTTCATAATCGGTACGTAACAAGAAACAGTCACAAATACGAGTGCGGTTTACGGGAGAGTCCGTGTGTTCATCACGGATATCCGGCACGTCTACACAGCCGATAACACGCAACTAATTATAGATTACAACTAACAATGAACAGTTCATTATTAGTTACTGAAAGCAGCTCTATTTCGTAATACAGTTCCGTTGGTGAAGCAGGGTTTTTATTAATTACTAACTTCCGCCCGCATTAATTAAATCCGTCCTTTAATAAAATAGATACGAAAAATCCAAAAAAGAGTTGGTGATTATTATTGTATTCGAATAACATAATATTTTGTTTTTTATGTAGACACTTGATTTGCACATAAAAAAAATAATTACGGTGGACTTAATGTTAGGAGCATTCTCTACCAGTTAACGCTTGTGTCATGCAGATAGTTTATGGCTGCGGTAACTGTAACAATGTGTTTATTGGGTTACAACGAACTAAATATAAATGTCTTTATTGGCATAATATCTTAGTAGTTTGTTCATATGTAGTTTCAAAACTTAAATTAGCGATCGTTTATTAAATAAATTAGCTATTCGAATACCATGTTTTACGTACCATACTAATAATTTTTCTTTGAACAAATACAATTGATTTTCTCATCAAAAGTCCCTCACCGCAAGGGAGATAAAATTTGTCTTTTACTTTAAAATATTTAAAGTTAACTAGTGAATCACTATAAAAAATTGTAAAATTCTGAAAATAAGTACTCACCGATATTATTATTATATTATCCAACAAAACAATTTTATTGGTTTTGTGATAGACCCTAATAATAATGTGTAACAGTCCTTGATGTAATCAAATTAATTACATTTTGCCATAATAATGAGATGGAGCGGTTAAAAAGGCTGGAAGCCTATTTTTGCAAATAATTTATTATTCCCTTAGTCCCAAGACTTACAGGTAATTATTTCCGTTCGTGAAATTAATTTGCTCAGTGCCTTGCGTGTGAGCTGTAATACATTAGATTTTTACTGTCGATTATGTAAGTCTAAAAATTGTAAGGTATTACATTAAATAAAATCTTATTACGTAACGTTAATACTAAGTAGAATCATTTAAAAAGAAATTGCATTAAAATTGGTCCTTACTTACAAGAGTATTAATTCTATGTGACTGGTACCAAATACGATTTACGCAAGCAGGTATCTAATTACCAACTGGTACGGCAATACCAGAATTGGGTTATAGTAATTACGCACCAGTTCAAGTACTTTAACATTTAAGTGTGTGTTAACTTGTGTAACTAACCTTAATAGCGACTGCATTTCAGTAGAGTTATTATTTTAACGAGACGGTGGTATGTACATACATACGTACTGTTGGTATTTAGCCAGGCTAAACTCCAAATTAGGCAAACTAAGTGACCCCGACGCGTTAGCACGAAAATAGAATGTACTGAGTCAAATTACCTGTGAAATAAGGTTAAATTTGCTACATTTAGAGGGCTACCTTTATTCCACTAACGGGAGTACACACTTGGGATTAGGTGCCGTCGATACACCGCATATAAAAGTAACCATGAAGGAAGGTTATGAAAAATGTATTTCCTTTTTACAGGCGTTCGTTCGGCCGGCTTGACGTCATATGTACATTCCCGCCGCGCGTATATTAGCGTTTCATATTAATGCTTAACTGAGAAAATTCTCCGCCTTGTCCTTTGTCTGCGAAAATTATTCGCGTCACGTCACGACCGACTGCCCGCTGCGTGATGTACAATTTCGCAAACGCCCAACGTTACTCTAACGTCAATTTGAACACTAATATTTGCACTTCCCATTTAGCAGTGCGTCTTCTAAATTACAAACGTATTGTGGGTGGGTCTCGAATAGTCGGCGTCGCTTTAAATATTTGCCATAACACTTATGTTTGAATTGTTTAGCTGGCGGACATGCCTAACAGAAGACTAAACGGCGTGTAAACGCAAAGCAATCATTTAGCATAGGCATGTTAATCTAAGTCCGCGCACAAAAAGTATTTATCAATCTTATCATAAACATATTTGGTGGGCAATGTCGCTGAAAATGCGTCATCAAGTCTCGCGTGTTTACATGAATTTTATGGCTAGTAATTAGCCGGTGTGTTGGCAGCATCAGGCGAGAGCCGGAGTCGGCCGAAGCGCGTCGCGGCTGGGATCGTAAAAGCCAAGTTCACGGAGGCCGCTACGAGCGGCTCCCACCGACTTTCCATCGTTCTATTAAATAACACCCGCGCATTTTTCACACGATTGCGTCAATGGTTCGGCAAAGCACGCGATATTTGCGTCCGTGCGATTATTAAAATAGAATTGCCTGGCGAAAACTGTACTCATCGACTTTATTTTAGAAAGAAGTGAACGAAGGTAAATAAAATATTATCCGCGGAATGAGTCTGGATTGATGCGCGGCTTGTTTTGTTTGCCTGCTCAAGTGCGGATTTTGGTCGGACGGTCTATTTCCAGACGCACTGAGGTTAAGCGAATATTTATAATCTGATTCGTCACTCCGATCGCAACTATGTTTTGTTAAAGCTAAGTAAAGATCGATTGCTGCGAATAAAATATTTACTTAAGATTATTTTCGGTATTTTCAACGGACTCTCTTTCGGCACCTGAAAGCAATTACTCGTAGGTATTTTCGGTCAAATGACGCATGACCTCAATGTTTCATGAAAGACAAATTGGAAATGCCAATAGGTCAATGACTTAAAATAACGTCTTCTATGATCATTTCAATTATGGGCCCACTTTAAACCTAATTCGCAAATTTAGTACCCACATAATTTCGGCTATCACGTTAACTCCTTGTTATAATAGGACGACTAAGCTTGTAAAGTGATTATACACTTGTGTATGTTGTATGTTGTTATTTAACAGAAAGGGTTTCCCCTCGTTTTTCTTAATATGAATTACTGATCGTGACAAAGCTTCGTAAGATCGTATAACTTGCAAGCATAGCAATAGCAAAAATGAACAAAATGTTGGTTACTCATTACTACACTTAGCTCATGCAACATGAAGATTTAACATTAAAACGTTAAAAATTATCTAAATGTATCCTAATTTCCACTATGGGTGGATTGCATTCAATTGCATCATTTTATTCTGTTAGATACTCGTCAAAACCAATTATCGAACGGGTCCTGACAATTTACGACTGTCAATTTTTTTTCATTTGAGAATAATAACTCCGTAATAATAATAACCGTTAAATCATCAAATATAACAAAAGACTTTAAATAATGATGCAATCAACCTAAAAATTACTTTTAAGTAAGAATACCTAGCAAAGAAAATGCATAGGTATTTATTAAATAGGTATCAGCTGACGGCCGGCTTACGTCAACAGGCACTCGCACGTTACCGTGTCCAATCTATCATTGTACTACCTCACCTTGCATTGTGATTGTGCCTGACGATATTGGTCCATCAGTACTACGTAGTTCCTCCACTATTCGCTGTCCTAACATTGTCAGAAGGTATTTCCGTATATCGGTGCGCTAGACCTTGACGGTCATGCTGTCCATTGACGCAAGATCCTTGCTCGCCACTCGCAAATGTTTGCGGAGCAATACTTAAAGAAAGTTGAATTATATTGTTTAGACTCCGTTCGTGATACGCGTTTTCCTTATGGCCTAATGACTATAGCATTCTTAATATGTAAAATCTCTAGCATGAGATAATCAAAACGTTTAAACTGTCAATTTGCTGATAACATGTATTTTCAGCCAATCAGCAGTTGACCAACTAAATTCGATCGATAAAATTTACTCGCGCTTTTAAGATTTAATTAGTGCTATTAAGTTTTTGTTGTCGTGTGCATGGTAACAAATAGTTGTACAGAGGCTGTTACATATTGTCGACGGGAAAGATAATTATAAAATCCTTGTCGGTAAATATGAAATAGGTGCTTCGCCATTATAGTACCTTGCGCTAACACCTTTGATATTCATACGTAAGATTGTATATGTCTCATAGTTAAATTTTAATTTGGTATTAAGTTTATGGAATACCTAAGTATTAAATGAGTAGATATCTACTCATTTAATACATAGGAACAAGATGCTATCTGTAGGCACGCAATATCTGAAAGAATTTTTATTACAACCGGTATCAATACATATAGGTAATTAAGGTAGGTACTCTAAGAGGAATGACGATCTTAATAAGCAGATTACCCAACCGACCCAAGTAAAATATAACTCACTTAGTCTGCAATTCTGCGCATTAATATTAATATCCGTTTTCTCACGATAAATCCAGTGAAGGTTAATTTCGTTACATTTTCATTAGCCTTGAGATTGTTCGGAGAAACGTGTGCAATTATATCAGTTTGTTTACGTCGCATTTGTTGTTAATTACCGATTCCAATTAGTTATTATTAAACTTAAACGTCACACTATTATCTGTGTTGTGTTTACTTTAAATCCGGATATTTTTGTGATTAGCCACGTTGACGCCGGTATCTGTTGAAATTTCCTTTGTGGAAGCACCGCTATGTCACGTGAATGTTCGTCTATATCGCTCCGCCGAATTGAACGGAAGCAACCGGTCGTTTAGCGTCCCATATACGGTTCAACGGCTACGTCGTGACGTTGTTCGGCACCCGGCTCGGCCCGTGACCTTTTCACTTGGTACTTTCTAACTAGCGGCTCCTGGTTATGACGTCAACTCCAGTAAGTTTGGCGCACGGCATCTTGCGAACCGTTGCAGGTATTTACACAACCGTCCAAATTGTGTGATGAGGTGCGTAGTTGTTTGATAAGTCAGAATAAATTTTCATTCGTTTGGTAATTTTACGAAAGTATTTCTAAAATAGAAGCTGGTGACGCGGATGCGTGGAGTTGGAAGATTTATTTTGAGACAAATATTTAAAAAGCATTACTGACTCATGATGTCATAATTAATGCAGAACGCTGACTTCAATGAATGGTTTAGATACTTATTTTAATGGAAATACATTAAATAGTGATACTAGCTAGTATCACTATTGCTAGTGCAATTAGTAATAAAAGTGCGTAAACTGGAGAATATAAGTAGAAACAAAAAGTAATCATGACTCTTAAAATATCTTTTAAAAGTACCTCTTCTTACTCTTTTATTCTGTAGGAAAAATGTTTATCTACTAACACTTTAAGTATGATAGGACATCTTAAAGTAACGGGAAAGAACAACTAGAAGTCTTCTAAACTCATCATTAAATGAAGGCCTTTTATCAAGTATTTGGTCGATGCAATGACTCAGTAATTAGAATTAGCAAATAGGAGTTTTATTTGAACAACTTGTCTCAGTCAACCTTTTTGACATAACAGGTAAACTACATTGTATTACACAGATCTTTAATTTCTGAGCAATACCTATTCAGCAACTGAAGAAATGTAATTACATTTTGTTCCTAATTAGGTACGAGTATGATCGACTTTTGTTTGCGGTTTTGGTAGGTACCTACCTATATTAGTTACGTATCTTATATGTACTTACGTCACGGCGACTTCAGCTGTTCTGAGCCGCTGTTTATAGACGAAAACGTGCGTAATTCAAAACATACTGTATCTTTGTCCTTCTTTCGTTATTGAGGTTGACGACCACGACCGCGACACATTGAATTATCTAGGTACCAATGTTCGATTATTTCTCGATGTGAAATTCGGATTCGGTCATGCACGTGTTTCTCATAAGAATTTAATGCTTCAGCTACCTATATTTGGGAGTTGATTACAGTGAACTTGATGCGGGCCCGCAAGGACTTATCTTGCTTAAAATTTGAGATCTAGAGGAGCCTCTAGATCTCATATTTGACCAGCTAACTAAAATTTCACACACAAACAATAATAGGTTATCGCTCCCATCATATATTTGTGTAAGTAAAGGATCATTCATAAAGCAGAATTATTGCTATTCAAAATTGTGTCTTCTGCGAGATTTGAAAACGTACTCTTCATCCTAAAGGGTTGGTATAATGCCCATTGCAACTGTTCGACCCCCTTAATTTACGTTGCGCGTTAGCAGCATGGTTTCACCAAATTCACGACCCTTACAGTGTCTCCATTGTCCTAATTGCTAGATGGTAGATGCAATTGATTGGGTATTAAGTAAAAACTTGGCACCGAGGTCAACATCAACTTAAAGATCTACACGTTTCCTTCCAGACTGCGAGTCATTGATCCGCAAGATGCTGGTGTTGGAGCCGATGAAGCGGTACACGATAGAGCAGATCAAGAAACACCGGTGGATGGCCGCGGAGCCGTACGCCGCGCCCGCCGCCGCCGACCCCATGCGCAGCCCGGCGCACGCGCCCGCCCACACCGACCCCAACGATCAGGTGCTGCGGCTCATGCAGAGCCTGGGCATCGACCCCGTCAAGACTAAGGAGGTACGCTTCTGTCCTCTTACTTATTTGAATTGTGATACGAATTTAACGTTTTGTTGTAAGAGCCCAAGACTCCACGATTGTAATTTAAAATAAATATTGGACAACAACATCACATACATTGCTCTGATTCTGTGGTAAGTAGCTTAAGCACTTGTGTTACAGAAATCAGAAACAACGACGGTACCACAACACCCAGACCCCAGACAATATGGAAAAGTTCGTTTCCCATATTGACCCGACCGGGGATCGAACCCGGAACCTCAGAGATGGCGCTCGCCAAAGCCAGGGTAATTGAGTCGTAATCGAATAAATAGTTTCGAGTCGTCGTTATCGGCGGCCTAATCTACCGATCATGTCGATTGATAGGTTCGGATAGGTCCTTTCGATTTCACGAAATCTAAATAAGTACGACCTGTTTTAGTCTAGTCAGATCTAAGCCTAAACTGGATAGACTTCAAAACATTAAAAATGAAATTGACATAATAAGCTCTCCTACACCTAGAACTATAATGGATCTATGCTAAGAGGATGCTCGTCGCATCACGAGAAAGTATTTTATTAAATCAAATGTAGGTAACACCTTTACTTATGGAGTGAAATAAAGAATATCAATATGTAGCGGTGGCAAAAGACTCGCTATAGACATGATCACTACCACTCTGACATGAGTGCACAACTAAGAAGAAGATTCCTACAGCATGTAATAGATCTATCCGTTTGCGATTCCAGAGCCTCCGGTCCAACAGTTACGACCATCACGCGGCGATTTACCTCCTGCTCCTAGAAAGACTGCGAGCCCGAGCCGCTAGCGGCGCCACCGCGGCTGCAGGTGAAGCGCGCACTCGGCCCTCGCGGCGGCCATCCTCCGTGGCCGACCAGGCGCTCGCAAGGGAGGCTCATGACGCCAGGCGAGAACATCACAACAGGTGAGAGAATCATTACCGCCACCTCTGTCCACACCTAGTCACATACCTACATATTTATTCTTACGCAGGTACGTAGGTACTATGCACCCGCTACTTTTTTTTTACAATATGTCAAAAAAACATGCAACGTTTGGTGGTCTCTTCACCGCTGATTCAATGATGACCCAATATCCCTTAAGATTTCTTTTCTCGCAATCTCACCGCTGTCATACAAAATTGAATATAGTCATTAGGACCTTCTAGTCTCAAGAAGCACGTTTAATTTTTCCAGACTGCTTCATTCCGGCGATTCTCAGACACGAGAATACAATAGGCCAACACCCACGATATCAGCTGCACCAGCCGATTCCTCGTCTGCCGAAACGCAGCGGCTCTTGTCCCTCGCGGGTGTGAACATGACCGAACAGAGACTGCTCCAGCGAAACTCCGACCCCTCGGACACGCATAGGAGCTTTCTAGTCGGAAGCGTCGATGCCGCGTCCAGCAGAAGCCACGAATCCGACTCAACTAGGCTCCTTTCTATGAGAAACATCGAAGTAACACAATCGAACCAAAGGATAGGAACCAAGTTGAGCGAAGGCACCGTCCCCACGCACAGACTCCTCACCTCGACGTATGAACAGCAACAGAACATACTGAAACAGTCCAGCGAGGACTGCCGCAGGCTCCTTCAACAGTCCACGACCGTTGGGCCTGATACTCATAAGAATACCAATGACGGAACTAGATTACTAACGTCTTCTAGCTTCGATTCCAAGTGCGCAATAGATGGCGGACGAAGTTCCTCTACAAGCGACCATAACGTTATCGCCAACTTTCTTCAAAATTCAGCGTCAGCCACAAATTTCAACGTGGATACCATAAAATTACCCAATTCCACAACATTCACAATGTGTTCCGAGGCTGCTAAACTAATGAATACATTGCAACAGTCTCCCTTGCCTTTAAAAGGTACAGTAAACCTTAGTACTAGTCCAATACCAACTCAGCTACCAGAGCCAAAACTAGGCATCGTGTTAGAACAACCGAAACCCCTTGAATCAAGTAGACTGGTCTCCCAAGCTCAACAACAAGACTTAAGCAGGCTGCAGACCAGCACACCGCCCTTTAAAGACTATATGAACCATCATCTTCCAGCATATTCCTATTTACAAAATACCGTTTTGCCGCCCATTTCCAATGCAACTGAATCAAATTTTTCTATTACGTCCACCGCCGCCACAGGAGATTTATTTCCAAACTCCCTGTATAGGCCGGATAGTAAATTTTCCCTGAACAGATACACGACTGGCCAAACATATACTCAAAACATTCAAGGTAATACGACTGAAACGACAAAATTTCAACAACAGTATTCATCCTCCACAGATGAAGGTTGTGAGACAGACATGGAAGACGTGGCGAGCGTCCCTAGTGGAATACAAAACAGACTGAGTTCCTATGCTAGTTCTAGTTCCAGTAGCGGCGTCGTTACCTTCTTCAACAACAAAAGCTTGAGCCAAAACCTTAGCTGTGATTCCTCGCAAAGCAATTTCTCGACGTTTGAAAGTTTGGATTACCAACTATCTGACTGTTCAAGCGAACTAGCCAGTAGCTTACCTAGCTGCACATCCAACGAAGATAAAATAGCCTACGAGAATAATTCGCTGGTGAATACTAGCCCGATGCATCCGTGCGTTTATATTTCTTCGTACAACAATAAAACTAGTGGCACGGGCCTTATCGCTCGACATAACCCGTTGAACTATCAATCAGCTAATAAAAATTGTCCTCGAGCTATAACGCGAAGTCCCGTCGACTTCAGAGAAGGACGCCGGGCGAGCGACGGCCTGGTAGCTCAACAAGCGGCACAAACCAATGAATCACAAAAGAATAGCTTAGCGTTCAATAGTCAACGACTGAATGAAAATTGCAAGGCCAAAGGAGTCTTAGAACTTCACTTAGTCCAAAAAGAGGCTCAGAAACTAAAAACTCAATACCAATCTACAATTCCAGCCGAGGAAATGACCCAAAGGCAACTCCAGCACAACCAGTTCGCGGCTAGTTTCACCCCCCACTACTTGGAACCTAAAACTCCGACTCCGAAACGTATAAGTCTTCCGGAAACGTTTAACTACTCCAGTACATCACCCCCTATGCCGGCCAGCCCGAAAATGGTAGCTCAGTTGCAGGAACCGCCAGATTTGTCGCACGCGACCTCTAGCTCGCAGGGAAGCAAGCCCCCTCTGCAACAGCAGCTCATGCAGCATAGACTGTTCCAGCAGAAACGACAGCTGCTGCAAAAACAGATGACCCCGCCAAACGTGCCCGCGCACGACATGGGAGCCCTGCACAACCTGCAAGTCGGTCTGAGCAGAAGGCAAATGCTCCGGCAGCAGAGCTACAAAATAGCCCAGCAACAGCAGATCCTGCCGCCTCTGCCCCTCACAGAAACCGAGAATCGAGACTTGCTCGCGTTCCAAGCCATAGTCGAGGGGCCGAACCGATCGCCGAAGCCGAAGGCGGACGAGACGCAGGAGGAGCTCGGCAAGTTCGCGTACCAGGGGTCGATGGAGATAAGCATAATGAACAAAGACAGGCTGGGGAACGAGAACTGGTCGAACTTGCCGTC
This sequence comes from Glyphodes pyloalis, assembly GCA_037074685.1. Taxonomy (NCBI): domain Eukaryota; kingdom Metazoa; phylum Arthropoda; class Insecta; order Lepidoptera; family Crambidae; genus Glyphodes; species Glyphodes pyloalis. Next base: position 131,471 of record JAYKKO010000042.1, read on the forward strand.
GAGCCTGCAGAGCGCGTGCCAGATCTCCGAGCTGGCCCCGCGGCGCGAGGCCGAGGCGGAGGCGGCGGAGGCGGCGGACGCGGCGCTGTGGCCGGCGCAGTGGGGCGCGCCGCTGTTCCCGCCGCAGCCCTGCTTCCAGGTATTCCAACAGATCAACTAGCTAGATCTCCACCTCCGACAATGTATGTACACATGTAGTTTACCTAGTGTCAATTTTATTGCGTGCACGCATCGTAGCGTATACTTAGTTTTGTAATCGGTCTTCACGCGCTGAAGCGTACGCTAGTTCGGCGATTGGTCTCATTGTAGTTTGTAATCGTAAGGCGTAAGCTTAATATGTTGACGATCATTTATTTTTACTCTTTTGGCGATTGATTAATAGAGTGCATGACAATAATTAGAGATTTTAAATTATGTATTACACCATAGCATTAAATCGAAGTTAAACACGAAACGCATACTTATGGATATTATACTGCCGGTAGAAAAATATTGATAAATTTTCAAGTGATTATTGAAAGATTTTTCTAAGAATTAATTATAGTTGAAAGTAGGTATTTACTATCAATAAACTAATTGATATCGTTTCTTGGCAATTTTGTTTTAACTATTTAATGATAAGAATATCTGGTGTGAAAAATATATACATAAAAACCATGATTCCATATTCTGAAAGTCTTAGCTTGCCTATATGTATATGACTAATCATTTAATTATTATGTACTAAGTAAGTACCTTCTATAAACTGTTAATCTACAACATCACTTGAGAATGTTCCTATATGTTACGTTAATATTTTAAATCCATTGTTTTACTCCATTATGTTAAGTTAGATATCTATTTATTATTTATGACTCTGTACTTTATTATGTGAAAGTCTGTATAGTTTTCTTATAATTTGCTAAAATTATATAAGTAAGATGTGATAGCTTTACTTAGAACCAAGTTTATTTAAATACAAGTTATTGTAAAATTTAAAATAGTTGTTTGTTTTATTTCAACACCCCTTTTGTTTATTACAAGTAGGTATTTATGGTACATACAAACAATTATTTGTTGCATGAATGTTTGCATAGAATAAATCAAGTTTGGAAAGCTGCACAAAAATTACTGATAGGCGTAGGTAGCTGCATGAAAATATAAATTAATAATAGTAGGCGAGGGTTTTTTATGGACATATGATTCCATATTATTGATTTAGAAAATTACTAGATATTCAGTAGTTGCACTATTACATTACGAATAGCTTTGTGCACAAGCCTGAAATGCTAGCAGGTACTAGAATATACTTTTGGACATTTAACTACGTATGCTGATAAACATGATGGAATCTGAATGGGGGAATCTTGAACTTAATATTGAACCAGTTATCTTCAACCGATTGAGATTATTTTTTCTATACACGCTTAGTTTAGATCATGCATGGTTAGCTATGTTTATGTATTTTTAAATCCAATATGGTGGATTATCCCAGATTGATTGATTGATGATTGACCCCAATATCGGTATCAAATAAAAAAAATTGCTAAGGAGAACACGAAAAATAATAGGTACTACGTCACATTACATTCAATATGGCGGACTTCTTATTTTTCCTCCATTAGCACAATATGGAAATCAATTAAAAGGCCTTGCAAAGTAAAAAACGACATCTCATTAAATGTACTATGGAGGATTCTCCAAGATCCACTATCTTCTGTTTGCACTTTCACAATAAGGAGATCAAATTAATGGTCTTGCCGAGGAGAATACGGAAAATAAAACAACGCTACGCCAAATCCAACATGGGGAACAATATAAAATGCAGGGCATTATCTTATGCAATACTACGATATTGGTGCCAAACTAGGATATACTATAAGGTAGGTACTACTATATAGGTTGGGTTGCACAGAATACGAAGAAGGTTGAAAATAATATTACAAATAAAATAACGTCACAATAACAATGAAGCATTCAATTAAATTATCTAACAGACCTAGGAATAATAACCACCAATATATTTGTAACAACCTTAATTAATTAATACTTCGTGCTCCAGGTCCTATAGTTTCTAATGACCTAAATTTTTAATACTTGCCAAGGGGAGTTGGGAGTTCATGGTCACAAAAACGTCACTGGGGTTGTGACGTTATGTGACGGGTCGTTATGTTCCCTTCAATATGGTTGGATGAAGCGATGGCTGGCATATACGTCCTGCTTGTGAACAGGTGCCGCCTTTGAGGACTGATCTGCTCCAGCTTACCTCTAAAAATAAATATTTAATGTTTTTTCACTCATCGAAACTATATGACTTCACCCAAAGTGGTCTACAGATAGCTAGATAGTTACTACTGCTACTGCAACTAATCTGCAGAGTTTCTTACTGGTGTCTTCTCGGTAGATATAGGTTCCGAACCGGCAGTGGAAGCACTTTGTATTCAATGACGACTCAAAAGTGTTAGATCCTACTTCGGTAACCGACTTGAATAAAAAATATTTGATTGATTGATTGATCTTCTTTGGTCAATGTATTTTGTTCCTAACTTAAACAGTCACATGAATGTGAGTTATGTTTATTCCAGCAAAATTGGCAAGGGCACAGTTTGCCCCCGGCAGCGAGCATGCTGCCCCTCAGCGAGAGTCCGATCCTGGAGCTGACCGAACAGATGGAGTCCATATGAAATAAGTAGAACATGGGTAGTTGGTGTTAGCAATAGACACGTCGAGTGATGAAACGTTACATGCCTAACATTATCTACCTCTTGAATTAAAGATTTCACTAGAGATGTCAAAAAGGCCTAGCACGCGCAATACGTCATATTTTTCGCATGAGACGACAAAAGTTTTGATACTGTCGATTGGCTAAAAGCACACCGCACACGTATTTTCAGCCAATCAGCAGATGACGCACTGATTTGAATCGATTTTTACGTTTGTTGTTGTCTATATCGTGTCGTTCTTATTTGTTGTAGGTAAAGTGAGAGAATGAAGATCACATTTCAGAAATGAATAAGCTCTCATCACCGAGCATTCTACGTAATTATAACGTGTCTCTCTAAACACTTGACATTGGCGGAATCATCGCGTTATCTAGAGACGTGAGATAGAGTCCATAAAAAAAGAGCTAGATAAAATTAAGTCGCGTGACGCATGCTAGGCCTGAAGATCTTTTCGTGTTCCGAGATGAAGTACCTAATATGAGGCATGCTTAATTTTGAAGCTACCACCAATTACCCATTACAAGCAGTAATATGATTTTGCGTTTGTAAAGAAGTATGAAGCGCATGTACCTACCTATCTATCTAATATTAGTTTCTTGTTGTTACTCAAAACTTTCAGACTTCAATACGACATTGTATATTGTCTTTTTCAACAAGTAAGATCGAACTCAACGAATCGAAAAATGTGAATTTTTGTCGGATTTTATTATTTACCGAACCTTTTAGTCATATTTTTATTACGCTGGAGTAAGTTTTATGTGTATTGATTGGGAATTCGGCCAATTAAAATAGAAAAATTGTTACTAAAAGATGCTTCAACGAGCTCTTGTCATGGTCAGTCAGTTGTACGCTAAGCACGAGTAGGTATTTAGTTGTCAGTATAACACATACACTTACCTACTATTAAAGACATTATTAAACTAAGCCCCAAATAAAGTGTATCTTTCTTTGGGGCTTGTTGTAATTCATTACTCACTAGGCAAATATTCCTATCCATTAGGACTTTTTAAACATTTCCAATATCATGTTTTGCCAACGGAAAGTTATGCGTTTGTAATATTGCATATTAGACATGAGTAAAGGTAGTGAATTTTAAGCACTATAGTAAGTAAATATTTTAAGTATTAGATGTTTCTTGTACCTACCTATACTTGACTATTTCTAAAGATAAACGATGTGACAATATCAAATTAGATTAAGCTGTTGCTAAATAGTTAAACTACTCGGATTTCATTCAAACTGAGCCACTGGAATATTCAGTACCTCAATATGTCAAAGATTTTAACCCTTTAAATAAATTATTTACAGAATGTATCCTATTAAGAAATAATTATGTACCTACCTAACCTAACAAACATTTTTGTGTCGATCCAAAATCACTTCTACATACGTTTTCTCAGTTTCTAAATTGGTAGGTAGGTACATACCTACCTATCATTCTGAAATGAGTTAACTGTGTGACCCAAGATTTTTAATTTACCTAATTTTTAACTGCCTTAAAGTAGGTAATTGTCTTGCTTTGAAATCACAAAGAATTGTAATTGGAATAAAAACATTAAGTAGCAGAATTTAAATAGAATCTAAAAGTTGTTAATAAAATTAACTTATATGTACCTACCTATATTCGCAATATATATGTACTCATCGTTAATTTTAATCATCACTTTCAGTAGCTCAGGTTGGGGAATGCATGAGGTGAAAGTCACTCGAAGTAGATAATAGTTACGCATCATTGAATATCAAATGACTAGATTTCGTATTCGAAGCATTTGCATATAAACGGTATCTACATAAGTGCTATGAACGTACAGGAAATAGGTACTATAATATAACATTCATTATCGAGGAAAGAGAAGTACCTGCCTGTCCTACCTATCTATTTACGAGCTGGTGTAATTGAAGCAAACCGATCACATTTCAAATTTTCTAAATTTACTTGGGCGTGGGTGTGCTGGGTTGACGCCCCCATTTGGTATCCGTCGTCTGGTACTTATAGTACAAGGGAAAACCTTATTTTGAGACCAGGTGATTAGGTGTGGTTGTCTGGCGCATTTCATTTTCATCTACTATATAAAAATAAGTCGGGTTTTCCTTCCTGACGCTATAACTCCAGAACGCACGAACCGATTTCTACGGTTTTGCATTCGTTGGAAAGGTATCGGGCTCCGTGAGGTTGATAGCAAAGAAAATTCAGGAATAATTTCAACAGAAAGCGGGAAAATCCTCTAAGGCGTAACGAAGTTCGCCGAGACCGCTAGTTCATATATATTTTGCCTGAAAAGAAAACAAAAGAGAAGCTTAATCAGTCATTTTCAGAAGCGATCGGCATTTTACTTCGAGTACTTTTTTATTTTTTTATATATATTTTTAAATGTATAATAAATTAAATATTTAGTGATGAGAGATACAAAACAAAAAGCAAGTTAACGCATCGCTTTGCACGATCAAAATGTGCTGTTTAAATTAGATCTTACGCCCACGTTATACCTAAGGGCGGGACAAAGTCCAAAGTACCTAAATAAATGACTATCTATGTCTGAAATACCTACATGTCTGTAGATTCCTGGACCTAAGATGCTGGTATGCCAGATTTTTAACCAGGATGCAATCTGATCACTCAAACATTACCAGCTCTTGTTTATTTTACTTAGCTGCCTAGGTATCTGTATAGTTATAGGTGTTGTAGGATTCGCAACTAACACAAATTCGAGTGACAATCACGTAGTAGATAATTTTGAGAGCTCCTTGTAAATAAAACTACCTCTATACTATAATTATCTTTGAATACAAGACTGAATTCGGTGTCAATTCAGACCAAAACTAACCGTCGTGTAATTTCACGGAGAAATCTGTTGAAATACAAAAGCGCTGAAGTAAACGTTGACTGACTTAAGTGTTGGTCTGATTTAAAGTTAACTAAAATGCTGCCGGTACATAACCAATTACGTTTTTGTAAAAAATATGACATTCTTATTTAGGTACTAGGAGATTGTGAAAATACTGGTATACATTTCAGCTTCGTATTTTACTCATAGCCTATTGAAAAAGCTACATTTTACCTTGCGGTGCTCAGAGGAAACCCTTGTAGTAAATAGTTTTTAACGAACCTTTAATTTTTATGTTAAGCTTCTAGAGACCACTCTCCTCTCCAAATCTCTCCCATCAAATCCCAACCAAAAAGTGGCTATCTTTTGAGAAACGCAAGGTAGAGCCTAATATTTCAATGGAACATCATTAATCATTTTATGAAGTAAGCATTTAGATGTTACTTGACTTTCTAAAACTGGACACTCACATATTATGAATACAAGCAATCTGCAACTTTCGAACTCATGTCATTAATGGTTCCGATCATTAAAGTCAAACTGACCAAAAGTGGTAAAAGAAAATTGTGTAAAAAATAACCACACTTTGCCAATTTTTTACGATCAAAGCAGGTTACTCATTTTTATACTTGTATCTTTGCCGTGGCTGTGGAATTCCAAAACACGGGCTAATTGCTCTTACGGTTTAAATCCCACAGGTTTTTATCATATGTTTACCCATAATCAAACACTCATTAACAAAATTATCCGATTTTAATGAATACCAAACTATTTAAGTTGCCGTATGCTACCTTATCAAAATAATTAACCTTCTATGGTACCAATAGTAGGTACGGATGATAAATCATATTTTTGAATGAAAACTTTTAGTATTTACAACCGTAAGACCAAAGTTATACGAACGCGTATAAATCGTAGCCCGAATGAATTAAGATGAACCAATAACAGTGTGAGCCCGTTTTGATGTACCTATCATTTAAATATAAGAATTAATTAGACATATCACAATGCGGATATTACATTAGTGATCGCGTTACTCGAGGGTAAATAATAGTAAGTATGTTACATGTTTGACATGATGAAATGAAGAACAGATTACTTACTTTTAATTTAGTCCATAAGTAAGTAGTGTTTGTTGTTGAAATAGAACGTGCCGTCGTCGAAACGTCAGTGATTACGACAAGTGGTGTTCTGCACTTAATTATCTTGCAACTACTGTCCATTTAGCGACAAGTCTATTGTAAATTTTAATTAATTGTAACTTAGATTATTATCATCACGAGGAAGTATGCCGCTGTTGAGTTTTGTTGATAAAATGTTACACAGTTCATAGGTAATCGTGTACCTACCTAAGTGGTTGACTAGTAATCAAGCCCCTACTGATAAATTAATATTGGTAAGCACGTTCACTTTAAAATATCTACTTTTATCATAAGTCAGAGTACTTTCGTACTTATGGGGCGTCTTTAAATAATATTGTAGTATCCTATATACTTATAATTATTATTAAATATCATAACTCAATCTTTTGAAAGTGTCGGCAGAAAGCCATCAATTTCAATAAAAAGGAATAAAGAAAGAAAATTAATATCTTTTCTTTCTTCCTTTCTTACAAAAGAATGTCCTTCGGTTGAGTAAAACCTTTTAATTAACACTTTACGTAATTGGTATCTGCTAGATACTGAACTACCCATATTCTTCTCGTAAATAAATATTAGGTTCACAGGAAAGTGGTTTTGAAAAAATCTACTTATTATATTAACGAGCGAGAAACGTAAAACTGATTGTTACTTAGGTCTTAATATGAGCTCCTATTCAAAATTTTGTTCTTTAGTACTCTATAATATTTTTATGGAAAACTATGACATAGATGTGAGCCGTTAACATTGGCAACGTTGTCGTAGGTACTGTTAAAATCACATCTCAGTTAACACTCGTGGTTTGAAATTGGGAACTTAGGTATACCCGTGACGGTGGTATAAACTCCAAAGTATCTCCATACATACATAGGTACATGTATGTATGTCTTTTCATTGACTATCGATGATGGCTGCTCAGTCTTTTCACCTTTACGGAACTTTAGGGGAAGGCTCTCGCCCCTATAGAATTTAAGCTCCAACTGTAGGGCGCCCCCTAACGGGCCTCTAACCTATAATATGGGTATAGTCTGATATCACAGTAACACGTGCAGTTATTAGTTTCTATTCATAGGATATGAGGGCTGTACAAAATCCAAAAGATAGTTGGATGTGCTTTTGACTGTACCGTCAGATTATTTAATTAATATACCTCTCAGCTCAGTACATTAAAATAGTAGGTACGTCAGTTGGACAGCTAATTTAATGTGGTAAAGTACTGAGTTGTGTGTGAAGTAAAGATTTTGACCGTGTAACATAAACATCAGAGGGTCTATTCCCAAAAACGAAACGAACAAAAGAAAAAAATCGTTTTTGTAGTTTAACATTTTATTTTCTAAAACGCTTTATTCAAATTCGAGGTGGATTGGTTACGACAATGAGAATTAAAATTTGCTATCCGTCGTTGGATTCGAAATATTTCGTTTCTGGTAGTAGACCCCCTATTTCGGAACCAGAAACATCGTACCCACCTACATATTTAAATCCGTACCTCTAAACGTTGAAGTTCACTATGTGGGTATTAATTAATCTTCGATCAATGACTCGTCGCTGATCCAAACGAAGCTTTACCAAACAATAACAATAACTTACATACGTAAGAATAAAGTAGACTCCATTAAGACGTCGTTTATTAGACAAACGTAGATTAGGTGTTTGGATGCTTTTACACGACTAGTGATATGTCATTGTATAATAGTCCGTCATTATCAAGCAATGTTCGTTGTAATCGCAGTATAATAATTAACCTTAGACGATTAATTAAGTAGTCAATTTTATATACCTAAACAATAATATTTAGAAAAGTGAAATACACGGCTTTGAAGCAGCTTTACTTAGGAACTACTTATAAGTAGTGGATTCGAATGATTTTTACGTTATTGTACTTGATTTTGGTTGTGATATGTATAATGGCTGATTTGTAACCGATGTATGGAACAGTCAAAATACAGAACGTCATTATAACGTAGACTTTTATTCAATAACAAACCTACCTTAAAAACTCCTGTCTTCCTTCTTTACCAAAAGGATGGTAAACCCGTCTTTTGCCTTTATTCCCGATAAATATCTGATGTAAAGAATTATTTATTCAGATGTAAAAAAAAGAATGGGTTGTTTGGGTCTTTTTGGGAATTAACGTTTTAAAGTAGGTAAAACTAAAGTTTACCTAAATGTTCACAGCATTCGGATGTTAATTTGTAGGTACAGACTTGAATAAAAATTACCTACCGTAACATTTGGGCTGCTCGCATATTCGTTTAATCTTTTTTTTCTTTTTCAATCTTTTTTTTTTATTCACATATATTACATTAGTAATGAATAGTCTCTATCTAAAGCAAATTATGCTACCTAGACCTGAAGCTAAATAGAGACTATTCCTTCAGAAGTGTTATTGTAATATATATGAATAAAAAAATATTTTGAATTTGACTGCGATAACAGAGCGCGTGGTGACACTGCAAAATACCTTCTTAAACTAAAACAGCTCCATAAGTATCTGCTCATTTCAATCTTGATTATTTTATATAACTACCTACCTACAAGCACATTTTTTACAATGCAAGTAAATAACTTATACCTAAACCTTTTTAGTACTTATTTTCCTTGTTTCATTATCTTCTGTCGGTAAGCATCTTGAGTTATGGAACAGCTGATAAACAATTGATAAGCTGTTATTAAACTAATTGAATTGTTATTAACGTCAGTCACGCTAAGCGTTTCATAGTGAAAGTTATAAGGAAGGTAAGTACAAAAGTGTGAAAATTGTTTTTATAGAAGTTCAGAGTAGCAAAACTTGTAGACATGTGTAGGAAGGACTTTGAGGCAAGACAGACAGTGATTAAAGAATAGAAAAAGATAACAACAATTATAGACAAGGCATGGGCATGATTGACCAAGTCATCTACCATTAGTTGAATGTATCAAAACATGCTGCTAAGTACGTAACATTCGACAGGTAAGAATCGAAACAACCTAACTATCAGCGTCCTCCTGTATCCATTTGCAGGATATACAAACATAAGAAATTTAAAGAAATTATAAGTGCCGCAAAACATAAAAGAAAAGTGCCTTAATAATACAATTAAAAAAAAAACTATCAGCGTCAAAGTTCAATGAAAGTATACAATATGCGTTTAGAAATAAAGTCGTAAATCATTTTCCTTAAAATGTGCCGGTAGGTCCATTGATTCTTTAAACGTCAAATCCCACCGCTGGGCATAGGACTGTGTCCATAGCACGAACAAAAACGGTAATTAAATAGTGTTTCGTAATGCTTGTTTTGTGTGGCAATGGCAGTAGTTCCGCTGCTCACTGCTGCGGCACTCCTTCGATTTCCATTTGGCCTAGGCGCAATACGTCAAATTTCGCATGAGACGACACAAGTTTCTGTACAGTTGATTGATAGTACCTACACCGTACGTGATTTTCAAGCAATCAGCAGTTTACGCATTGATTTTGATGTTTCTTTCGAGCACAATACAATTTACTCGGGTGGCGCGTGGTGCTAGGACTGCATGCATATCTACTATTTTCTCACTACTTAGGTAAGAGTATCCCATTTCGCCATTATTTGTACTAAGGACACTGTAGGGTTATTACCAAGAACAAAAGGTTTCGTTTTTGAAGATTAATTGAAAGTTCGAGAATTAAAATGTGGTTTATATTTAATTCTAATAAGAATATTCGCTTATGTGAATTAAAACTAGCTATTCGTCGGAACGTTATTGGTTCTGTTATTTCGTTAGTGAGAGTAGGCCCCTGTCCCTGAACACAGTACAGTAGATACTTACTTTAACAGGTGGGCGTGTCTTTAATGCCCGGTTCCAATATTTTATGATTCGTATTGTTTCAAAAACGACTATCCGTTATTCTCCAACCGACTACGAGTCGTTAATACCGTTCCTTAATTTACTTTCCTTAACAGCTGTGATCAGTCGTACCTACGTGGGTTTTTTTTAGCTTAGGTACCTACGCCTCGTATGATTTAGGTATTATTTACGTACCTAACTAGAACGAATCGTTTTTCCAATATTCGGACTTGGCATAAGGCAATTAACCCTACTGTGATGCTTTTTCTAATCACTAAATCATCTCGAACTATAGTAACGATGAATATTTCAGCGCAAGGATATTCACTTGTTTTCTTAAAGAGGTCGATACCTCTATCCATGTTTCAACTTAATTTATCCTTTTTTTTTTTCAGATATTGTATACACAGGAAAATAAAATGGCGAAACTTACAGACCTGATAAATAAGAGCGACCAGTTGACATTCTCCTTCGAAGTTACACCTGATTTACCGGTTACGGAATTGGAAAATGTGACCATAGAACCACTCTTCTATTCGATAACTTGGCATTCCAAATCCCACCAAAACAAAAGCCTCGACATTGCGCCTTTGCGTTTAGCTAAATACTTGAGGTCTAAGGACAAGAATGTACTGTTACATTTGTCATGTGATTTACTCAGAAAAGAATTTTTGAGTCAGGTTCTAGCGGTGCTCAAAGAAAATGGAATTCGCAATCTTTTCGTCATCCTTGGAGGTAAGTGTACCTACAAAAATAAATACTTGAAAATATTTTATATACAATAGAGACCGATGAGCCGACATTGGGACAAATATATGGCTAACCTTCTGTGGTAGGTACCTACCTACCTAAGTAGCAAGTTCGTTATCCATATTGATACAATTTGGAATCAAACCCGGGACCTCAAAGATGGCTTAAGGCCGAGCCGCTCGTTTATCGGCTATGGAGGTCGTCAAAAGACAATAATACTACTTAATCAAGTAGGTACCACTGTAAACTATTTGGTGAAAACCTGCCATTAAAAAATCCAACAATTGTATGCCGCGGATCCACTCGTATTTTCAGCCAAGCAGCAGCTGACGCATTTATTTTTATACTAGCGACCCGCCCCGGCTTCGCACGGATGTTATGTTAATATTTAGAAATATTGGCTTTTCTATTGTTTATTGCAAATATAAACCTTTCTTTTGAATCACTCTATCTATTAAAAAAACCGCATCAAAATCCGTTGCGTAGTTTTAAAGATTTAAGCGTACAAAGGGACATAGGGACAGAAAAAGCGACTTTGTTTTATACATAACTGGACATTAACTCGTTAATCCGTTAATCGTTAATTAACGAAGTTAACATTTTGAGTAACGGATTAACTTTTAAGTTAACTTAAAAAATCTGTTAACGGACTCATTAACTTCCGTTAATAATATTGAAGTCCGTTAATCGTTAATCCAATGCCTACTATCCACCGCATGGCACCGCGAGTGAAATACGTGTGAGAAAGCTGCGAATAGATTAATTTTTACCCACAACGGAACGGAGCAGGTATATGCGTTTAGGGTGATGTTTGTGTGTGCGTTTGTGCAAAGTAATGTTCCCACCTATCTTCTAACGGGTTTGTGTTTGATGAGTTTATGTTCTTAGACAGGTATTATGACTGTAACGCACTAGGGGGCGCCACAATATTAGTGTAAAACAATGTTGCAATATAATCAAAACGAAATGTGCGATTATAATTCTGTTTTCAAAAATGTGTACGTGGTATAGTGATTCGATTGTATATCGATCGATTAATCGATAATCGATTATCCGGCAACACTAACGTGGTAGCTTAAATGCATGTTTCCAAATAATAAAAATAACATATGTAACTCACTAGAGGGCGCTATTATATTAGTACAAAATAATATGGCAATAATATTAAAACAATTTGTCAGATTTCAAAAAATATTATATTAAAACGGATTGTCAGATTTCAAAAAATATTATAGACTCAAGAGTATTAGGGGCTGCCATTAACCCAGCAAAAGCTTTTCTAGTGACGTGAATACAATTATTGAAGAATTGTAGATGTTTAACGATGACATAAAATACACTTATAAGTATGATTAAATTTTTGTTGAAATTTGACATAGGAAAGGCAGCCCCTGACGGATATTCCTCGGTTATGTATTATGGTAAAATTATTATTGCTACATTTACTTGTAATTATATCTTCGAGAAACAGACACGTTAGGAAAAAACTGTAAACATCGATATTCATTGTTTAGGTACTTAAGTATATCTATTACCGATTTCTCGAGATATCAACCCTTTTTTAGAAAGTATTTTTACGTCCATTATAATATTTCGTTACATAATAATTGGGTAAAGTCAGGGGTTTTGAGTTATTTTTCTCCGATTTTTACCGTCGTGGGGTTTTTTCAAAATTTTTAATGTTCATTTGATTTCAACATGTCATTAATTACTTAGAGTCGGTGTTTAGTTAGAATGACGACTGCTGTTTTTGTTTTAAATAATACTTGATTATGGAACGCAATTTTTTAAGATTTTTTGCTCCCCCGATAACCCTCTATAGAACGCCGTTTACGTTTTTCAGTACTCCCCCTCCCTCTTTCTTTTAAAAAAAGACTAATAGGATAGAATAGGGATTCTCCGGCAACTGTAGGGAAACTAAAAGGGTTTCCAAATGGAAGTTTCCCAGTTTAATTTTTTATTGAAACGCATCGTAGCGTTTTACTAAATTACTGTCAGTGATCCTATCATGGAAGACATGGAATCGGATTCCAGGTCTAATCCATTTTTTGGATTTCGGATTCCATTATATTTTAACGGATTAACGATTAACGTTAACTTGCGTTAATTCTTTAGAAATGTAACGCTTTAACGTTTAACGAAGCTAACTTTTTTAGTAACGGATTAACGATTAACGAAGTTAACTGTTTTATTAACGGTGCCCAGCTATGGTTTTATACTATGTACCTATGTAGTGATTTGTTAAGAGCGCGATAAAATTAAGATAATCGCGCATTCTAAGGGGAATCAACACGTGTTGGTACACAATTTTCCGGTAGAATCGCGCCTTAGGGTAGTTTACTTTACCGTTGCCACAGGGTATTTAAGTAAGTCATCAAACTTAATTTTGTTTTTTTTCAGAACGTTTTGATCCAGCATCCTCGGACTTTGAAAGCAGTGAAAATCTAATAAAAACAATTAGGGAAGAAACCGGTGATTATTTTTGCATAGGCGTGGCCGGCACACCGGATTGCAACGACGACAAGCTGCTTCAACTACAACAAAAAATGAACGCTGGTTCAAATTACATCTTGACGCAAGCTTTCTTTGAACCCAGTATTTACCAATCATTCACTAGGAAATGTAAATCAGCTGGAATCAACGTACCAATCATACCTGGTATTTTCCCCTTCGAAACTTATCAGCAGTTACTTGGATTCATAAACATGTGCAAAATCAAAGTGTCCCAAGATATTTTAAACAGTACTCAAGTTCAAGACAAATCGAAGGAGATTCCAGGAAGGGAAATAACGCAGAAATTGATTAAATCAATAGCTACGACATCGGAAATGAAACATTTTCATTTGTTTACTATAAATAAATTAGCAAGCTCTATAGAAATATTAAAACCGTTCTTATAAATAATCTTGACAAAATAAATAATATAATTCTTATAATTCCCTAAGGATTATGTCTGGGTATTGAAGATAATAAATTTATTCACATTATTTATTTGTTTGACTATGTACCTACTTAAACGTATTTTTTACATTATTTAAACATAACGCCCTTGTTAGGGCAGGGATATTAGAACAAAAGGCGACAGTCGTTGTAAAATTATAATCGTAAAAGTTTGCATCTACGTAATATAAATTCCAGAAGTACTTATTTAGGTAGGTACCCACTATTAGATTTGGTATTTATCAAATGAAGGATACGAGATACTTTCCACCCTGAAATTACGAACGAGGTCGCGGGCTATAGCTAGTACGAATTCACTTAAATATTTATGTACCGATTTTAGATTTTATACATTTCCGTAGTTTTCGATTTATTTTGCACTCCCTGATCCCTAGGCCTTAAACAAAGCATAAAAATTAAAAATTTTAGCTACATTCACATCGCAATGAATTATTTTTTCTCCGATCGTAAAGATCACAATGAAAATATCAAGTGATAAATGTCGGTCCGTCAACTTTTCACTTGATTTACTACTATTGCTTGTTAAATTTTTAATCTGTGGTTAGCCATTTTGGATTTCGTTATTTATTGAACAGCAACTAAAAATGATGTTTTTTGACCTACCTGATAAATTGTTCGATAAAATATTTTTTCGAATAACTGTGCTCGATTGAATCATCTGACCTCATACCATTTTGGGTGCGTCCACGTCTCCGTTCGGGCGGAACTGTGCCTCGACGATCAGCTGTCAGGAACCTTTGACGTGTAGAACACAAACAAATCTGATAAAACTGGTTTGTTATGCTGTTGTCGAGATGAACGCCACCTTTTACGAGCAGCTCGGGGGCGTAGCCGGGATGTTCGAGCAGTGGGGTGCATGCGAGAAGACGGTGCTGGCATGTGCTCTGGCGCGAAGGGTACCGTGGCCAGGTTTGAAGTTGGTACAGCGCGCTGTGGAGGCTGCTCTCCAGAACCACGTTCAGGATGAGAGACTCGAGCGCGATGCGAACGATGAAACATTGCTCGCAACTCTTCTGACGCCAAGGACAGACGATACTGATGATGAGGGTAAGTTGCTAAAGATGCATAATATTTAACCTTTACCCTTACCCCACATTACACTTAATCAATTTTGTTAAACCAAATAGTTAAACTAAAATGTAGATTTTTTAGTTGTCTTGGATACAATTGAACAAATAAATCAAGATAATTATGAGAAATATGTTTTTCATAAAATTTTTCTTTTTATTTGGGGTTTCCAATTGGATTGGTTGTGATTTTGCAGTTTGAAGTGGCCATTACTGTCTGCGGTTTTCTTAATACCATTTTAATTGCATTATAAGCTACTACTGGATTATAATTTTTTACCAATGTGCCAAATTACTAACTTATCTATTTATGTCAGTAATTTTGTTGAAACAACACATGAAAATGACTCTTTCATTAAATTTAGTTAACATACCTAAGCAGTTCATGTAAAATATGACCTACTTACCCAAGTTACAACAGAATTTTTAAAAGTAATTTCGTTAGGTCAATTAATATTATATTCAAGTCCAGTTTTTGATAAAAATCTAAAGTGTTCATTGGGCGAGAGAAGCAAATGATATTATTTCCTTTGTTATTTTAATTTTGATAAATTTTACTCAAAAAAAAATTAATAATGAAATTCTTTAAAATATTGTAAACGATAATATAAAATATACCAAAGAGATCTCATTACAAATAGGTATTATTAATCATAAAATTATTTAATTTAGTTGTAGATATCAACAAAAAGATGTATACATGTTAGTATTTAAATGTAGTTATTTTTACATAATATTTTGAATGACATTTGGGGAACAGATCATTAAAGTTAAATTACGAGATAGAATAAACATGACACGCAAAAACAAATCTATCAAAAATTATCTGCATCATAGGAGGTGAACAGCTTTTGCAACTGTTGACCCTGCTGCCTCTCCTGAGGAATGACAACGAGAGAGCCAAAGATGTTTACATGACTGCCACTCCAGCGCTTGTCCAGCGCTGCGTTGACGCGCCCCGGCGCTCCTCTGTAGCTCCAGACCTTTGTAGACAGTTGCTGTCATACCTGTTGGTACATCCAGCTCTGACTCACCATGACCAAAGGTATGTGGTAATTGATATAAAGCTTACATACGCTATTAGTAATTTCTTAAATTCATCTAGGAATTTTGGTTGACTAGACTGAGGGGATTTGTCATGAAGTTGTTCTTGTAAGCTTTTATGTTATGTTTACAAAATGACATTTAGTGCCTTTCTACACAATCGATTTTGCAAGGTTATTGAGTTGCAAGTTCTCGGCGAAAATGGGTTACATTTAATATTTTTACAATAAGGCCACTCTCAATTTTTGCGTGGCAAACTAAATAATTCCATTTCGAAGACAAATAATTGAGCGATTGTCGTGAGACAAAACAGTCAACTGCGCTTGAGTGAAAAAGCCATCGCCTTAAATTCGCCCAAAAAATCGCTAATGTGCAAATGTTAAAAATAGTTCTTTGTACAATTAAATGACATTCCTTTTATTATGTTTTGGGGCCTTGTAGTTCAGATTGAACTAAAGTCATGCAAACTATATGATTGATTGTGACTCACCGCCAATTTAAAGCACATAAGGCATGTAGTCATTCTGGAGACTACTTGTCTCTAGAATAGCTAGTAGTATTTTTCTAAACTGGATGAACCTGGATTTTGAGACCAGATGGGTGTCAACATTCCTCATAACAAGAATTAATATTGTAATGTCATCTTTGAGAATATTAAGAGAAAAGATACAGTATTTGCATGAATAGTAAAGTATTTTGACATAAGCTGTGAATATAGTGCCCCATCCATTTGTCAAATAAAATAAAAATATGATTTTTTTTTGCAGCACTTTAACACAATGGCTACGCTATCTAGAAAATCACATATCTGGCAACAGAAACACAGAGTCAGTATGGCAACAAAGGATAGATCCTTGTCTTCTACCAGAAACAAACATTTGGGGCACAAACAATAGTTTCCGGAGAACCATCGGAAAGAATGTTGAATTTAGAGGCATTGACACTTTAGACACATGTTACACAGACCTGTTACAAGAATCATTTTCTAAGAATGGGAGAGATGTAGACCTTAGTTTAGAAGGCGAGAAGCTTAATTTTGACGCGGCGATTTCACAGCCGAAATCTCAAAGATCAAACAGTTTGACGCCACCTTCGACGAATTTCATGCAAATGTCTTCCTCTGCCGAGAATTTAAGCGATGAGCCTTTTGTGCAGAAACCGCGAAGTTTTTCACTATCGAGCGAGCACAGTTTAGGTCAAATAAGGCCTATTAGTATAATGTACGGGACGACAGGAAGCGAGACGCGTCTAGACGAGCTTAAGTGTAATAATTTTACTGATCATCCGGGAATGTCGAATGTTGCGCAGTGGTTAAAGAGTCTGAGGCTACACAAGTATGTCTGGCTGTTCACTAATATCACGTACGAGCAAATGATGGCGATTGATGAAAAGTATCTGGAGGAGTTAGGTGAGTTTTATTCTGTAGTTATTTGTTTTCAGACTAGCTTCTTACCATTTATATGGTCACTGCAGTTAAGTACTTGCAGTTCTATATTCGTTCTTATGCCAATGGTTTAAGTGTGGTACAAAATGCAAACTATTGAGCATCATTTGTAAATGTACACTCACATACAACAATCAACAATCGTTCAAACAATAGTATCTATCATGTGTATCCCTGCTTACTTCAGTAAGCAGATTATGGATTTTGGTTAAGGAAAATGCTCGCCGGATAAACATGAACGCGTCTTTATGATCTTCGCATCGTGTCGGCGATCAATAAATAGAAGAAAAGCGAGCAATTTGTTTATTAAAACTATAATGGTATCACCATTATAGTTTTAATAAACAATGGTATCACCATTATAGTTGTCAAACTATAATCAATATATAATGGGACAAACTAAGATGACTCTTTATTACAGTTTTAACTAATAAATTGGCTTAAAAGTAAGGTCTTAAGTGATTTAGCGCTTACGCGTCTGCGCCGTCAATGAATGCCCATATGAGTTTGTCTATTGACGTTCGGCAGGCGTAACAAAGGGCGCGCGGCACAAGCTGCTGCTCTCGATCAAGAAGCTGAGCGAGCGCGCGGCGCTGCTGGCGGGCGTCGAGGCCGAGCTGCGCGCCGACGCAGTCACGACCAGCGCGGCCGCGCGGGCGCTCGAGCGGCTGCGCGCCGTGCTGCTGAGCCCCATGCCGCCCTGCTGCGACCTGCCCGACCAGATACTGAGGGCGCTCGATACTGGTGAGATACTATAATAAGTCCACTTCACCACAGGGTTACCGAGCCCCCCTAGAGATTTAAATTAAGGGATGTCAACTTAAGGATTTCGTCAAACATTCTTACCGATACTGTAACGATGTCTGTTTTCTTTCAGCATCAAAGACGCTGTGTAACGGGTTAGGCGCCAACTCACGCGTCCCTACGCACGCGCCAATGGAGGATTGCGACCACGAGTCGCCAGTAGACCCGCTGTCTCTTCACTGCTGGCTCGTCGAGAAGGTATGTTAATAAACTCTACTTCTTAAATTGAATCGGTCATTTCAAAAACTTCATAAGTCACCAAATTAGAATTTTTCAGGACTCAATTAAAACTGTTTCGCACTCAAACAAGTAAATTTTAAATCACTTTTTTATGCCTAATTTATTATTTGGGTCGAATAAAAATGAAACAGCGAATAATATTTGTAATTTATCACTGAAAACAATGAAAAAAGCTTGAAAAACTATTCTTGACTTACATTGTTTTAGCAGGAAATGGGGTTAGTGGTAGTATTATTCAATCAAAATTATAGTTAAAATCATATTTTATTGCTTATTATTGAATTACACTGAAATTATGACTTATTAGCATTTGAGATGTATTAATTTGTCATGTTTAAATATATTTAATAAAATTAATCAAATCCTCTATCATTTATTAAACATTTGCGGTTGGTCAGCTTTAAATGTTGTTATTAAATGGCTCTTCAAAAATGCTATTCCCAATTTGCGTTAAATCGTCTAATGTCAATATATCATTTACACTGTCCCATTTGACGTGCAAATAATGCATTGACTTGCATGGTAAATATATAGAATACGCATCTCTTTATAGGGAACCATTTTCTCCAAAAAAGCATGTTAGGAAAAAAAGGTGACTTATGAGGTTTTTGAAGTGAGCGATTCAATTGTATATTCGAGTTGAAATTTCTCACAAAAACAACTGAATGGATTTATACTAAACGAGCCAACCCGACACTTCGCCCTGTCAAAAAGATTTGAAAAGTGGCTTGACTCTAAATTTTAGTTAGAAAACGTTTGTACTGGGAAAAAAAAGGGCTGTCGTTATTGTCATCCCGGCAATAATTCAAATTTTTCTCGTAAAAACCATCCTTGGACTTCAACAAACATTTTAAAAAAAGAATTGTTAAAATTAGTATGCGCTTACCTACACATTTTGCGATTCATTTTTATAAAATAGATTTGGTAGAAAGATAGTTGTAAATCTTTCATATTATGGCCATGACATAGACATGCTTTTGGCTGTTAATTGCAGTATCCTTAGCTTCGATAACCGATTATGTACGTGCTTAGGTAACCGTGCCTCATTTAATGTATTGTTGGGTTGTAGGCACTCCACCACGAGGCGTTCAACCGGCCAGACATGCAGGAGTCGTTGAAGCGGCTGCGGCACCGGCTGCCGCCGCGGCAGTTCTTCCGGCACGTCAGCGACATGCCGCTCAGCCGCCGCTGCCCTAAGCCCAGGTACACACCCGCTATGTACGTTCATATATACAATTAGACATATATACACAAATACGTATGTTCTTTTTTTTTTAAATACACTTCAAGATTGATCTCATCCCACCTGATGTTAAGTGGTAATGAGGTCCTAGCTTAAGGGCCACAAGTACAGCATAATAAATCTGTTACTGGACTTGGCGCTCTTACCTTGAAGGCTTGACCCCTGCTAGGTAGTAATGTAGCACACCGCAGGAGCTCTGGAAACCTTACTAACACACCAAAGTGATTGTTATTTGGCTGCGGTCTTCTGTAAGGTGGAGGTATTTCACCAGTCGGGCTGCTCCAGTTTGAGCGATAAATCGCTATGCCCTCCATCTCTTTTCCGTTCTTCGTGTTATTGTTGATTCTGTATGATATTCGTTGTTAGTATAGATTTGGTTGATTATTCGATTTAGTCGTTTCGACCGGTTTGTGTTTTATAATTTAACTATAATTTAAAATAAAAATAAACCGTATAGTAAATAGTCCGAACAAAGTTTATACATTTAGTTTGGATAGGTGAGCTCGTTCTTGAGTTATAAAACTACAACGGAAAGTGGCATTGGTTGTTATATTTATTGATTGGGTAGAAACTAAAAAAACGGTGGTTCGACAGTTAGAATAAAATAAAAGTTGTAAATTCCAAAAAAAAAACATTACATGATTAATGGACGTCCCATTATCTTATATTATAATGCCTATAATTCCGATTTTGCTACGAAATATGCATACTTTAAACTTCAATGGAGGAACGAGTCGCCAATTTATTAAGTTTTCTATTTTATTTGCATGTCAGTTTATTTCTTCAGCTTTTTTTTACTACGCTACGGTTATTACGCGCTTTTCGAAGCGTCAAAAGTGTTATCGTTTTAAATGAGAAATGGTTAACATTGCAGATGGAGCATCGGCCGCCACAACGGGTACGCGCGGCGCGCCTGGGGCGGGGGCGGGGGCGCAGGCGGGGGCGGGGGCGCGGGCGGGGGCGGGGGCGCGGGCGGGGGCGGGGGCGCGGCCCTGGGCCCGGCGGCGCCGCGCGGCAAGTCTCACTCGTACCCGCCCTTCCCGCCCGCCGCGCTGCCCGCCGCCTACCGCCCGCCGCCGCCCGCAGCAGACCGCGCCGACGACTACTCCAGCCTCGACGCGCTCTGCCTGCAGATGACCGAGCAGGCCATCGACTGAGGCCCGCCGTGCCCGTCCGCGAGCGCTAGTCCGAGATACTGCTGCCTCGATCTGGTCTCACCGTCGAGAATCTTAAAATTCTGACTTCATTGTCAACTCAGAAGTAAACGGAAGCCACTCGACGGGAAAAACTGAATACAAAAAAGTGTCATCAACAGTTTCACGAACACGCATAGACAGTGAATGTGATTTGATGTGAACCTTAATAGAAATCTGAATCCAGCGGTAGTGAGATAGGAAACTGAGTGAACTGAACTTGTGGACTCTCCCAGCTTAGACGTGTGAATTCAAACGGAACTTATTAACACAAACTTTACATGACGAGGTAGAAGCTAGGAAGAACGGTTGAAATTGTGCATTAAGACAAGCCCGTGCTATGCATAGTTTTAGCCTATAAATAATTGAATATTGAGGCCTTTATATTATTAAAAGTTCAGTATACACAGGCCTGGTGTGTTGTGACTTTAAAACAATGTGTATTGTTAATGGCTATCTCAATGTATAAGTTCAACTGTTTCCTCTTCACTTCCGACATAGATAGAAATGTTTCAAGTCTTTTATTTGGGTCCCAATCCTAATTTAGTGCGAATTTTTGTGTTCGTTGTGAAGTCGGTATGCTTTGACATTGGGACTTGACCCTTCCTTCAAAATGGGTGATTACAGTGTACTTCAAAAGCACAAACTTTTGAAATCCTATTTGTACTATGCTGAACTGATAGTTTATGAGTGGATATTCAATTTCTTTGAAGTTGATGATTTGTATACTATATTACTTTATTTATAAATTGGGTATTATGCTTGATATTGTTAACATATACAAGTATAAATTATATGCAAGTATATTAAACAATATAAATAAATCTGCTCAATTATACAGATTGGGATTAAGCCAGTTTAGCCTAGTGGGAATGGGACCTAGTACACGTCACAATTAGAGTAATAGAGATGTCTCATCACTTGTGATAGGTTGTGTATTTTAAACATTACAAATGGTGTGTTGTTCAGGTGTCTCGGAAATGTTTCATTCTCAAAATTAAAACCAACAACATTCATTTGTTGAATTTTGATAAAAAAAGAGACTCAAGTCATATACTTTTGCTCGGTTGAGTTCTGATCACTGATCAAGGCTTCAAATTTTTTCTGTAGCCTTGAACAGTAATAACTGGCACTTGTAAGTAAAGGTACTGTTGGTGCGATTTACATTGATGTAAGACTAAACTTTACTGTGAAATCAGGACTGCTTGGTGGTATACTGAGTGCAATTTAATTAAAAATTTACCAATTTTTATGTTTGAATGTTGATTTTGTCCAACTCTTAACATTACCATAGGATATGTTCTTTTGGACTTTGTTCCTCATTCAAAATTATTATAAATAATGACTTGGTAATTGGAGCTATATAATTATGTTCGTTAGGTTTAATCCTTGTAATATTTCAAAATATTTGAATGTTAGTTCAACTAAAATTAAAAATTAGTTATTTTGAGTCAATTTATCAAATATAAATACTTCACCCAAGAGAAAATTTGGTAATTTGGTTTTATATGTTAAAAATTGTAAAAATACATTACAAGCTACAACGAAATCATGTTTGATTGTATTGCATGCATGAATAGAGCCAGAAAACACTGGTGCGTGTGAAATATATGGAGTATAGAAAATAATCCCTTACCAAAATCTTTATTAGCTGCAATGTAACATGCATTTTATTTTAAAATGTTTTTATTTATTATTATGAATTTTATATTGTTACGGATATTATGAATTTATTGATGAAGATTTCATGATGAAATTGAATAGTTAATTTATATTTTAAGAAATGTGTTTGCCCTCAATTTTACCTTTTTTAGTGCAAAGCATTGATGTGTCTGATTTGTGTTCTGTACTGTTTTCTGGATTGTGTACGCAGTATGAATGCTCTAAAATTAATGGTTAGATATTTGTATGAATGTGTTCTTTACTTTTACAAAGAAATGAGAGCTAGAGAAATGATGCCTTAATTTACCTAAAATACAAATTAATATTTGAGGTTGTAAGTGAAATTCGCCTGACCATTTAGGATTCAATAATGTAATAGATATTCGAGTTTGTTTATAACATTTGCTAATATTAATCGTAATGTATATACGTAATTTGTAAGCATTATTTAATTTTAACACGAACAAAAGTCGATTACAACGATTATATTTGATACAGCCAATCGAAATTACTCCCAAAAATTATTTGAATTTCTCTGGTGCTAAGATTATTTTTTAGATCCTGCTCGACTAGAATTGACAATTGATATAGAGCTAAAAACTATATTTTGCATTATTACACACACACTTTGCATTGCTTAGAGGAACATGCTCAAGTAATAAGTACAGCCAGCATCATTAGTTTGTAAACACCTCAGTACCTTGTCATACCAAACTCCGCGTAACTAAGCAAGACGGATAGACAGTGACTTAATGTGATAAGGTATTTACAGAGTTGTTCATGAACTAAAGCTACTGACTGTACATACCTTGTCACAGGCTGTGTTGGTTGTGATGCTGCAGCAGAGACCGGTTGTACATTATTCTGCTACAATGTGATTCTCTTTGAGAGTAGTTATGAATACAAAGTGATAATGTGTAGCGCGCATACACAAACGGCCTATTTACCTTGGTATCCTCAGACATGTTATGTTTTTGACTATAATTGTTGACTCGTTACACTTTGCACATAATAGCGTCTGTTTTGAAACAATTATAAATAAATGTTAAAGTAAACTAGATGTAATCTGTTGACTGATGATTGAATAATTTATGA
Source organism: Glyphodes pyloalis (assembly GCA_037074685.1). Lineage (NCBI taxonomy): Eukaryota > Metazoa > Arthropoda > Insecta > Lepidoptera > Crambidae > Glyphodes > Glyphodes pyloalis. Next base: position 155,446 of record JAYKKO010000042.1, read on the forward strand.
TGTTCGCGTAATGTTTTATTTATTTAGGTTAATACATACATAAATCTATTAAACATTTTGACTGGATCAAAAATCTGATTGTAACTTGTGCAATTTTTTTATTTTTATTTACATATGAAATGTTATAGATTCCATGTAAATAATGGACTAGATTGCAATGTATTTATTATTATAATATGTGTAATAATAAAGTAATTGTTTTTGTACAAAACATGCAAGATGTTAATAATATATTTATAAATTAAATTAGGATCTGGCTATTGAAAGTAAATGAAAATTACAATAATAGGAAGGATACCTATACATTTTCTAAGAATTCTATTAACTCAGAAGAATAGCTGGGCATTACAAATGTTTAGTAAAAAAACCACTTGCTTGTCTAGTAAAATTCTCTCTCAAATAAAAGTTGTTTTCCTTAGTACAAACCTACTGTAATTATTATGTATCTCATGAGCACTATATATAAATTATGACAATGTTATGGCCTACATTGATATTATGATATGTAAGTCTTGTGCAATATGAGTACTCTAACACTTTCAATGGCCAGAGGCATTAAGATTGCCCTATGTAACCGTTTATTGAGATTTTGTTGTAAAAATAATTACACAGTCCATGGTGTTACTGTTATGGAGACAACTGTATAAAATTGAGATGTTATGTACAATTTAGTATTTCGAAACTATTAATACAAATAAGGTTCTTATTTGTACTAAATACTTGATGTTTATTTCCCTCTCTTGACTGTTTTACTTAAGTTATGTGGTGGACTGTGATATGGTTTTATTTTTGGATCATGATATTCATCAGCACTAATTAAATATTATTGTATAGTCTGAAATGTTTTATTTCTTAACAATCCGTTCCTGATAATAAATCTAACCCTCAATTTGTTTTAATGCGAAATTTAAAATTTGAAGCATAGAAATTGGTTCCAGGATATAAATCAGATTAAAAATTATATTCAAATTAGTCATTGATACATATTTTATTGTTTTTATTTTTACTTAGCAATTAATTGAAAGTAATTTTTTATAACAATTTCACTTTATGAGTGCCTATCATGTGTCTGGCTAAATCATTTTTTCTATAAAATCCTCTGGGACATTTGTCACAAGGGAATACAAAACGGCTCTCATGTTGTTTAGCTATATGGAAGTCCAGCATTGATTTAGAAGGAAAATTCTGGTGACAGTTTTCAACAGTGCACTTATATTTACCAACATGTTTATGTCGGAAATTCATGTGGTGTGAAAGAGCTCTTGATTCATAAAAGCTTTTAGTGCATAGTTCACATTTTAAGGGACGCTCTCCAGTGTGTTTCCACATGTGAACCTCAATATTGGAAACAATCTTAGAACAAGTTTTGCAGTAACCAGACTTTTCTGAGTGTAATCTCTTGATGTGAAGCTTTAAGTTGCCTTTAGTGTTGAATGTGTGTCCACAGTAATTGCAGACAAAACTGTCTGGTTCAGAATGCAGTTTCTGATGTTTTGTGAGATTGTGTTTGTATTTGAAAACACTGTTACAAATGTTACAAGTGTAACTTTTAGTGTTTGTGTGTACTAGTAGATGCCTTTTTAGCTGATCTTTGGTGCAGAATCTTTTAGGACACACATCACATTTCTCAGATTTATCTCCTCTATGCTTCTTTCTATGTCGTATCAATGAGCTTAGTTGTGTATAGGAGGCAGGGCATTCAGAGCAAGAGTATGGTGTTTCTTTGGTATGAGTGCGCATGTGGGTGATTATTTCGGTCGTAGTAAAGAACCCCTTTCCACAATTCTCACAAATAAACCTTCTTTCCCGTACTTTCAAGTGATTTCTTTCAGAGTGTCTTTTCAAAGTATTAGGATCTTTATATTTATTATCACAAATGTCACACTGATAAGGTTTTTCATTTGAGTGGGATCTCATGTGTATAGTTAAAGTTGAAAGATTTGCAAATTCACGGCCACAAACTAAACAGTCTATTGGTCCTCTATTACGAATTCGTTTCCTTGTGTGTTTATTCGTTTTTTTAGTTATTTTAGTAACAGCGTTATGGAATAAATCTCCAGATTCTTGTTGGAATTTTGGGGAAACTGCTTTAAGTGGTAACTCTAATTCATCTTGGGAATTGTAATCGACAGGTTCACTGTCAATATTCAAATCGTAGTCCGTTTCTTCAGTTTTTACTTCAAGTTTTGGAGGATAGAGCTTATTTTCATTCGAATTCATCTCTGAATCTTGAGTGCGTAGAATCCTGTCTGTGGTTATGCATTTCGTGACAAATCGGTATGCTATAGCTAAATCCTCTTCGCAAGGACTGCATATATGAGAGGGCAGTCCATCATTTTCACTCACTTGTATTTTCGTACAACAAAACATTATCTTGGAGCTTATTAAAATGCCGTTACAATTAGTATGAAAAATATTTGAATTACCACTATTTTCGCAACAAATGCGACAAATTTTATGATCCATAATAATATTTTGTTACGATTGGTATCCTTAAAGTTATTTAGAAAAAAATCAATACAGCTACAAGTCAAAGAAAATATTTTTTCTAAATGAAAATTTTCAAAACAAAACAAATTTATTTTTTTGACAGCTCCTGTCAGAAACAGTGTTGCCAACCACATTTTTTAGATGATCGTACTTAATTAAAAAAAAAATAGTATTTTGTCTTGAATTACAAGAAAATTATCGTACGCATTGGAATTTCAATAAAACTATGTAAATCAATTGAAAATTGGAATGTTATTTGAATTTTTATATGACATTTATCATTAGAAAAATATAATATTAAGTCCTAAAAAAAAAAAAACAAAGAACAAAAAAAAAACACTTTAGTTACGTTCACTTTTTTATCATCAGGGCCGAAAATATTTATGTTTGTAGTAGCGAATAAGGTTCTCATTACTATTTTCATATAAAAAATATATTTATAAGAGATTCCTTTTTCGAAAGATTACATTGAAAAGATCGTATATTTTGCGTACGATTTAGATTTCTCGATCGTACATCGTACAGAAGTCAAAAAGATCGTATAAATACGATTTAAATCGTATGTTTGGCAACACTGGTCAGAAACCAACTGATTATTATTATTATTTTTTATATATGGACTCTGTCCCGCGTTTACAAACGAAACCAACCTATATCACGATTTGATTGAATAAAACTTTTTTTTTTTAAGCTTTACGGCTCTGGACTTTGTCCATTCAAGCCTTTCATTAGTTTTAAGGCGGAAACATACTTACGTGTCGTGGCGTGTCGTGGCGCGCCAGGAGCATATCGGTTTCATACATTTAATATGGTTAGGGACATATTTGCGTGTCGTGTCGTGACGCAAAGCGTTCTGTCGTGGCGCGGACTGCTCGCCACCGATTGCGCCAGAGCGGTGGTGGGGGTTATGGCGCGACACGGCACAACAGACAAATGTGTTTCTATACGGCGCGTGGCTCGTGGCGCAAACATCTAGCGGGTTTAAATTTTAATTTAAAAAATGACTGACGATCTCATAGAACTCGTACGCCAAAGAAAAGTTATATATGATTCTAAGTGTAAAGATTACAAGGATCATTTCATGAGAAATGCTGCTTGGGAAGAAATCGCTGAAATCTTAGAACAACCAGGTAAGTCAATAAAGTTGTATTTTACTTTATTATTTATTTGAAAAGAGATAATGAATAAATATACAAAATTAACAATTAATACTATTTAAGAATTTTGTCTACCTCGGCGAATAATTTCTATTTGCCATGGTACTCTCCCTTCTGGACTAATAAAATACTCTTTGTATTTCTCTCTGACATAAACAGCGTTTTTTGATGGGTTTCTTGGTAAAGATTCAATATTAATTAGACAGTCGATGTTGCTGCTATGGTCAGTAGAATCCATCAAATTTTCTTCAGGGAGCAATGTTTCTGTTCTTAAAAAATTATGTAAGCAGCAGGCAGCTAGCACAATCTTGTCTACCATGTCCGGTTGGACTTGCATAGGTCCATGAAATACACGAAATCGAGCCCGTAAAATACCAAACGCATTTTCTACACACCGGTGTGCACGTGATAAGCGGTAATTAAATATTTTATTTGCATCATTGTTAACTAGCTTGTCTTTGTGATAAGGTTTTAACAAATATGGTTTCAACGGGAATGCTGCATCAGCAACAATAGTGTATGGCATAGGTTGTGAGTTTACACTCAGTGGTTCATCCTGTGGTACATTTAATGCTTTTTGCTCAAATAATTTTCCCATCAAAGATTTCTCGTATATGCCACCGTCACTGTTTCGACCATACGCACCTACGTCAATCATGATAAATTTGTATTGAGCATCAACTAATGCAAGTAAAACTATGGAGTGTTCTTGTTTATAGTTATAGAAAGTAGAACCTGCGTTTATAGGACAAATTATGTTAACGTGTTTGCCATCTAATGCTCCAATACAATTTGGAAAATGCCAAAATTGTTTAAAGTTATTTGCAATATCTTTCCACATTTGTTCAGAAGGTGTAGGCATTACAATAGGTGCCATATTTTTCCAAATGGCTTCACACACTTCTTGTACTATAACTCTCACAGTAGAAAATCCCATTCGATAGTTGAAGGCCAATGATCGAAAAGTGTTTCCAGTAGCTAAAAATCTGAAAAGAAATAAACAATTATTATTATTTGTTACAGTAAATAAATGCAAGGATGACTGGGCAAAACTAAGGAATGCTTTCGCCAGCGCTTTGAAGCGACGAAGGAATAAGAAAAGTGGGCAGGCTGCGGCGGCGTTGGTGCCCTGGAAATATGAAGAAAGCTTGAGTTTTCTTCTTCCTTATATGGAATGTAGAAGTACAAAAACAAATGTGACAACTACACCAGAATCACCACCCACAGAAGAGTCTCCCGACGAAAGTCTTCCAGAAAGTCCCAGTACTTCACGCAGTCAATCACAATCCAGTTCCTCACGTGGAAAACCTAATAAAGAACCCAAATTACAAGAGTTGTATGATTTGATGAAATCTTCCCAAGATTTAAGACGTCAGAAGCAAAATTTTAGACAAGACATGGACGAAACTGATCTATTTTTCCTTAGCATGAGTAAAGAATTAAAAGCGCTGCCAAAACTTGAACAAACAAAAATAAAATTAGACTTGCACACCGCTATTTCCCAAGCAATTGGAACACAGAGACAAAATTTTAAAAACAACATCAGTCCTCAACATACATCCAAACTACTGCAAACGCTGAATTACCAATATACAACCAGTCACCCTCACACGATCAGTCACCCACATATATCGAGTTATCAATTCCTACTACATCTCGCGCACAAAATCATGCTGATTCTTCAACATACATCCAAACTACTGCAGACGTTCATCAATCACTAACATGCACCCAGTCACCTATACACGCTCAGTCACCCACATATATCCAGTCATCATCATTTCCATCCGGATCACACTCAAAACCTGTTGTTTCAGATAACATGAAAGCATACTATGACAGTATAAATTTTGAAGATGAATAAATTCAAAATAATGGTTAAACTAATGATTTAATGATAAACAGATAATTTTTTAACTAATAAATAAGACAGCAGGTTGTGATTACTTAAACGTTGATTTCATATAAGTTAGTTTCATGATAAATGATTGTTAACCTAACTCGTGCAACAGCACAGTCAATTATATTTTTCAAAGAAAATAAAACTTACCTTAAACATAACGCAAGTCTTTCTTTAGTACCTATGGGTTCACGAAATTTCGTATGTACTTTTTTTATGTCTCCTTCAATCAGCGAATGGATTTCCTCATATTGTGCTTGGTTCATCCTAAAGTACTGATGAAATTTCTCATCGTCACTCTCCAGTTCTCTAACAAGACGATGAAATTCACCTTTGTCTTGTCTCCCTCTGTTTATAGGGTGAACCCAGTATCTTCTTTTCTTTTTTTTGCTCTTAAGAAGTTTCATTGCTAAGAGAAATTGAAGGTCTTCATCAAAATCACTATCCGAATCAGAAGAAAACATTATTTATGTTTGAACGCTGCAAAGGTTCGTCAAGTACTGTTCAGAAATAACGCCAGAGTACGCCACGACACGACACTTTAGTGTGCACACTCACCGTCACGACAGTAATCGTCACGACACGCCACGACACATAAATATGTTTCCGCCTTTATTGTTCTCATTTCAAGTTTTAAGTCTTCAGTTCTTCCTTTGGCGTTATAATGTCTTTTTCATTTCATTTAGAAATTTAAAGGTCTTCTATTGTAGAAACGACGTAATTATATATATGTTTGTAGGTTTCGCTGTTCTGCAGTATAAATGACAAGAGGCGGGGAATGTCTTCACTTTTTTATAGATCTTAATTATGCCATCTATAAGCAATAACCTTTGTTCTGCAAATGTTTTACAGCCGAGGATTAGATGATCTAGTGTAGCAGCGTCCTCATTACAATACTCGCAGTTCTCTGTAGTGCTCAGTTTAATTTTCTTCAGATGAGCAGGAAATCTTCCGTGTTTGAGACGCAGTCTATTTACAATAGTGATAAACTTCCTTGGTGCAGACTTCAAATGGAAATACCAGGGCTTTTTTGGAATTTGCATTTGTATATTCGCGTACCATTTGCCTTTAAGTTGTTTCTTGTGCTCCCAATCGTCATGCCAATGTTTATACATGCGTTGTTTAATTAGGGGGTCGTAATCCGTCATTGGAACAGGTGGTGAAACACTGAGTTGAATGTTCATAGATGGATGTTCTATTTTCATGAATTTATCCACAATTTCATTTCCAGTAATGCCAGAATGAGCTGGTACCCATAAGAATTCTATAATTTTCTGAACATATTGTAGTGACGTTAATATTTCTCTTATGTTATAAATGTACCAGTTATTTTTGTACGATAATTTGCTTGATTCGAGACATTTCAGAACACTTTAAGAGTCCGTAATTATCAGGTAATTAGTGTAAGCGTCATTCCTTTCGCCATATTTAAGGGCTTTATATATTGCGAATGCTTCTGCCGTAAAGAAATAAAACTAGACTGAGCAGTGAGCATAGAATGCATTATCGGATGTGTCACGTAATATTTATTAGGCGATACAAAAGTAGCAGCTGGTCTGGTGATATTTGATGGTATTTAGATTTTTAATTTTACATTTTACTTTAATTCGGTTATGGAAAGAGCGATACAGAACGAACAAAGGGTGTTTTTTTATAAATGTTGAATCCAAGTTACGCAGGTCTTTACCAGGAAGGCACACAGTTAAACACATTACATCAATTCCTAAAGTCCTGACAGATATTTTTTTTATTCAAAATCCATTTGCGTTAAATTTATCTATCGTAGCTATAAGCGCTTATAAATGCACAAATGTATATATACAGCACTAAAATATATATTTCAAACAGTTGCTATTGTCATGTTATTAAATGCCAAATGGCTGCCTGCCTTTAATAGTTTCTGAGCATTAGCAGAACCCGATATAAGCAAAGCGGCTCACATCGATTTTAAGTAGGTAGTTGGGAAAATGGGTATTTTCCCCCGTATTTTAAACCTGAATACTAATTGATTTAAATAGCTGTGCTAGCATATGCTAATTAATGATGTTGCCGGTAAACTGATTATGCGTTAATATACCTAAGTATATTTCTTCTTTAGTTTTAATAGGGTATCTAATCTTTCGAATAGTCATTCGGGTAATCCGTTGTATATTCTTTGGGTATAAATATAAATATTGGACAACATCACATACATTGCTCTGATTCGGTGGTAAGTTGCTATAGCACTTGTGTTACAGAAATCGGAAACAACGACGGTACCACAACACCCAGACCCGAGACAATATGGAAAAGTTCGTTTCCCATATTGACCCGACCGGGAATCGAACCCGGAACCTCAGAGATGGCGCGATGCCAAAGTCCGACACGCTTGCCTCTCGGCTACGGAGGTCGTTGGAGGGTATGTTGTTAAGGTCTTTAGGGTATTTTTTTTTCTTTTATATTACACTTCAAGATTTACTTTATCCCACCTGATGTTAAGTGGTAATGAGGTCCTAGCCTAGGGTGACAAGTACAGCATAATAAATCTGTTACTGGACTTATCGCCCTTACCTTGAAGGCTTGACCCCTGCTACTAATGTAGCACCCCCCAGAAGCTCTGGAAACCTTACTCACACGCAGGAACACAACAACACACAAGTGATTGTTATTTGGCTGCGGTCTTCTCTAAGGTGGAGGTATTTCACCAGTTGGGTTGCTCCAGTTCGAGTGATAAATCGCTATGCCCTACCTCTCACAATACAATGCAATATAAAAAAAACTATTTAAAATAAAAAACAAAACTTTCAATTCATGTTATGAGATTCCGCTATTATCTTAATTAAGATACAGGAACACAACAACACACAAGTGATTGTTATTTGGCTGCGGTCTTCTATATGTAATCTTTGGGAGGTATTTTGAAGCTGTTTCGTATGTAAGAGAAGCGGTGAAAGTTTTAATAATCAATAATCAATCATTTATTTGCAAGAATACAATTTTTTACATTTTGATGGTATGTTTATAAAAGGTATGTTAGTATTCTGCCTGCAAGCAGACGTGCAAATCTATGTTTTAAACGGTAGGTAATGACGTCCAAAACTACAATACATTTATACAGATAAAATAAAATAATAAAAATACATTAAAAACACATTAAAATTGGTCATTAAGATATTCATTGACCGAATAATAGCATTTTGATAGTAGCCAAGCATGTAACTTTCTTTTTAATGCTGGTATTGGCAGGTTTTTAAGATGTCCCGGCAATTTATTAAAAACCTTTATTGCCATGCAATAGGAACTATTCTGAAATAATTTTAGTCTAACATTAGGCAGTAATATTCGATTAGCATGTCTAGTTGGCTTGTTTTTCTGTTCACCTCGTGTTACAAAATAATTCGAATGTTGTTGTACAAAAATACACATCTGTTTAATATATAAGCAAGGTATTGGTAGAATTTCTAGTTGTTTGAATAAAGGTTTACAAGTCTCTAGAAAATGTGCTCTACAGATCGCCCTAATGCATTTCTTTTGCGCTATTAGTGCCCTGTTTATATCTACTGAGTTGCCCCACAACAAGGTACCATAGTTAAGAAGAGACGATATATAGCCATGGTAAGCAGTCAGAGCCGTTTCTCTTGATGATATACTACTAAGTCGTCTAAGTGCATACACAAATTTGTCAAGTTTTATACATATTTTGTCGATGTGTGCCTTCCAATTAAGATGCTTATCCAAAGTAAAACCTAAAAAGATTGCCTCATTTACTATTTCTACAGTATTGTGGTCATATGTAATTTTTGCTTCAATAGGCTTTGCATTATACGGCAAAAATTGAATAGCCTTTGTCTTTTGAATGTTAATTTTCAAATTATTGATTTCTAACCATCCTATAATACTAGTCAATGTTTTATTTATGTCAGTGTTAAATATATTCCTTTATTACAGTAACGTTTAAAGTTTAACGTTAAACATACCTACTTCCATATATGCAAGATTATTAAGGTCTTGAGTACGGAACTTACAGTAGATACACTCAAAATGACGTCAGACTATATCTTTGGACTTTGAATCGTTCTTCTGTTGTGCATATAAGAACTTATAGATTTCTAAATGAAAGTGTTTACCGTGATGTGCCGTTGATCCTAATATTAAAAGTTTGATTTGGTTTGCGCGCTAAATGAATAAATCTCCGTGAATCTTATGGTCTCGCTTACTTCCGGGTTTCATTACTCAAGCAAGCAAATGTTTACTTGCTAAATACGTCACGGTGGTCTTGAGATTGTATTCCAGCGTCAAAGAGATCAGAGGCGGGCCGTCTAATTAGGCTTTGAAGTGAGATGGACCGTTGCATTGCCGAGAGCGCTGTGTGTCGCTAATCCTTACTTGTGCATTCATTCGTAAGAAATTTAAGTTACTTCACTTACGTTTACTTTGTGTAACAGTTGTATGGAAACGCAATGCCTCGATGATCTATTGGTTTACTTACTGGATTAGGATGTCGGGGTCCTGCATTCTATTCCCGGGTCGAGAATTATTGCTACGGATTTTTTATACATAGTTCCATTTTGTGGTAGTCAGTCATTTATTTATACGCGGTTCCAATATTTTACGATTCGTAATGTGTTAGAAATGACTATCCGTTTTTCTCCAACTGACTACGAGTCGTTATTGAATACTTAAGTAGGTAGTTTACTTTCCTTATCAGATGTCATCAGTCGTTTTTAGCTTACGCCTCGTATAATTTATTACTATCCGTAACTAGAACGGATTGATTTTTAAATATAGTAACCGGGCATTAGTGGTACCATCATAACCGTCAAAACCCCAAACTCTTGTGTGCGCAGAGGCCCCAAACTCTTGTGTGCGCAGAGGCCCCAAACTCTTGTGTGTGCAGAGGCCCCAAACTCTTGTGTGCGCAGAGGCCCCAAACTCTTGTGTGTGCAGAGGCCCCAAACTCTTGTGTGCGCAGAGGCCCCAAACTCTTGTGTGCGCAGAGGCCCCAAACTCTTGTGTGCGCAGAGGCCCCAAACTCTTGTGTGCGCAGAGGCCCCAAACTCTTGTGTGCGCAGAGGCCCCAAACTCTTGTGTGTGCAGAGGCCCCAAATTCTTGTGTGCACAGGGCCCCCAAATGCTTGTGTGCCCAAGGGCCCCAGGCTGGTTTAAGGCGGCATTGGGTACCATCGTTGTTTCTGATTTCTGTTACACAAGCGCTTTAGCTACTTACCATAGAATTAATGTCTAATATTTAAAACACCACGCTTGCCTCATTTGGATTAGTGATTATCAAAAAACTAAAATCGTGATCTAACAATCTATTAGCATAAACTTTTGTGTTGGCTTGGTTTCAATGGTGGAGGCATGCTCTGAAGTTTTTAAGAATAGAACTGTTGAAATTAAAAAAGGGCATTTAAAAATATATTGTATTACCGATTTTTAAAACACCCATAACATTTGAAAATGTTGTTATGGGTTATCCAGAGGTAACCCCTTTTTATATCAAACAAAAAAGAAAGGTTTCTGATTCTGATAATTTTCTAAAACAGAAACAATTTGAGCCGCAGGCAATAAAAACTAAATTTTCATAATAAATGTTTCCATCATTAGCAAAAAAAACTCACTTTGAAAGTTACGGAGGTAATATTTTAAAGTTAGGTAGTGTTCCGTTGCCACAACCGAAGGTTTTATTTTCTCCCTAAAACATAGGTAAGCCCGTCAAAGGACTTTTGTTCACAATTTAAACAAAGGTACGTTCGCGTACGCAATCCTTTCCCGGGAATTTTGCGATTACTCCGCAGGGGTTCGCAAAACTGTACAATATGCAAATTGTGGAAGTATTAGCAATTTGTAAAGACTTTCATAAAAAGGGGTGGACTGTTGTTTCTGGCGGAGAGTAACGGTAAACAAGAAAGAAATGGCATGACTATCGTCCTCGTTAACGATTTTGCAATATTTTTACTTGTCTTAAGATTGCAGAGAGATAAAGGTTCAGACAGATTAGTGGTAACCTATTTATGTTGTAAACTTTCTTACTAATAAGTATCATCTTGCAGTTTTGGCCATGCGTATATTCCACAAGAACGGTAAAAACCAAGCATTTTGCACGGCTGTACCCGTTTCTCGATGTCTACTATTTCCTCTACCTAAAGGTTGTCTGGAAGAGTTTGCTCTCTAGCAATAAGACCGCCTATATTGTACTTAAATATGTCTGTAAAACCAATTTCTGTAAATTTTCTGTGCAATATAGTGTATCTATCTATCTATCTATCTAAAACCTGGTTAATCCCCTTGGCTAGCAATGGGAAACGATCCTGTATACTTATCTACTTAATCACGATTAGTAGGTAAAATACATACCTACGTCAAATTTTAATGAAGTAATGTATGTTCTTACCTAAGTACATATAAGTTGCACGGATTTCATTAATAATAAATTTAGGTCTTTTATTTGTACGAGAGGGAGAAATGTAAATGAATTATTTCGGATTATTTATTTGATATGCTCACAAAAATTTCCCGCCTTTTTTAACCATATAAATTATGGGCTGGTTTTAAAAGAAACCCATTTAGGTACATAGGTACCTAATCATGGAACAGCAGGGGACCTTATCGATGGTGTTTAATTTTAGGTTTCTAAGTAAGTAATATATATAAATTCAAATTCAAATTCAAATTCAATATTCTTTTATTCATGTAAATTACACCAGTAATATTTATGAAACGTCTATATAATGCAAATGACGCTACCTCCGGTTCGGAACCTATAACTTACAGAGAAGATCCCGGCAAGAAACTCTGTCGTTCATATTACAAATATAGCTGAACTTATAACTAGTTTTGCACTAAGACATACAGTGTAGTAATTAGATAAAATAATGTAGTAAATTGTAAAAAATAATTCATTGATTCAAAGTAATAAGAAAAATTAAAAAATATATATATTTAAATTAAACAAACTGTAGGTCCTAATGCACATTCGTGCTTAATAAGAATTTTGCCAACTTGCGAGTTGACAAATACGTAAAGAAATAGGTACCTCTTGCTGAGTTTGTATAAATAGAAATACAATTAGTAAATATAATTAGTGAAATTTTTCATGTGAGGGCGAACAGACTAGTTAGTGGTCCACACTTCTTTGTCATTAATATAGTCTTCTACTCTGTAGTACCCTTTTTTCAAAAGACAACCTTTAACAATTAGCTTAAATTTATTCAATGGTAAATCAACAATAACTTGAGGTAATTTATTAAAAAAAGTTATACTTAAACCAACAAATGAATTACCAATCTTATGAAGTCTACGTTTAGGGACAGCAAGCTTGTGTTTATTTCTAGTGTTGATGCTATGAGTGTCAGATTTTTTAGGAAAAGTATGCAAGTTTTTGTATACATACATTAGACAGTCAAAAATGTATTGAGATGCGACTGTTAGGATGTTGATTTCCTTGAATAATTCTCGCAGCGAGTCACGTGGTGTTAGCTTGTAAATGGCTCGGATGGCCCTCTTTTGTAACACGAAAATAGTCTGTAGGTCGGCCGCAGATCCCCATAAGAGCAGACCATACGACATGACGCTGTGAAAATAGCTAAAATAAACCAATCTTGCCGTCTCCACATCAGTCAGTTGCCTTATCTTCCTAACAGCATATGCCGCCGAACTCAGTCTTCCAGCCAGAGAAGTTATGTGAGGAGACCATTGTAATTTAGAATCTAAGTTTATGCCAAGAAATATAGTAGAGTTAATGAGTTCAATTTGTTCCTCATTAATTTTTATTATAGTGTTGACCTGCTTTACATTCGGCATTGAAAACTTTACGCATTTTGTTTTATTGGCATTAAGTAAAAGGTTGTTAGTTTTAAACCAATTGAGTACCTGGCTGAGAGCTAAATTAATGTCATCAACATTTTCATTTTGTCTATTAATTTTGAACATTAGAGAAGTATCATCGGCAAATAATACTATCTCACATAAATCATTATATATATATATAAGTATATATATGCTCATTATATAAATATAAGTATAGCTTCATATTTAATATATATATTTTATTTATTCATGTATGTCTATGTATATTTAATTGTTTCCGAAATGACTTTTGTAACGCTTGGTAGTTACTATTCTCGCGTATTATGTTTTTATTTTTTAGATTACTTATGCACTTTATTACTATTACCGCACCCATAAACTAACTCTCCGCATGACCCAAAGGTTGACTGGTAGAAAATGCCCATAGCATTAAGTCCACCTGTTGTACTTTTTTGTGCAATACAGTTTTTTAATTAAAATAAATAAATAAGTAGGTACCTAAGTAATATGATGAGATTGTTCCTAGTTTTGTCGAATTGCAAGTTACGCTTAATTACCTATTTGAAATCAATATCGCAACAATTAAATACTTCAGTTGATTCCTATCTACATAAAGTCAAACGTTATAGAACCTACGTTCTATTCATCTAATAAACTATCATATTGTAAAATATAAAATTAACAGTTAATAAGTCAAAGATGTGGTGCCATACCGTTAAAATATAGCAGGTAAATAACCCTTTAGAAACCGTTGCAACGGGGACAATCGCACCCCCACCCTTCAAGCCCCGCCCCTTCACAAAGGGTCGCTTGGGCAAGTTGCCGAAGCAGCCTCAATCTTCATCTACGTTCTACGCGAATTGGAGTCCAGATAGCCACTACCTGTTTCAAAATGGCTCTTTGGACGCCGTATGTGCAAGAAGCAGCATTAGACTTGAGTCGTGCTACGGTCAAGAAAGAACGGGAGTCACCTGATTTAGTACCGGAAATTACTCCGTACACTGACTACGTTTACCGGCAGTACCCAGAGTCTCCACAACCTATCCATGTCCAGCCGTACTACGCAGGATATCCCGAGCACGCCTTCAGTGTCCCATCGGCCCAGATCTCGCCAGAATCGGCTAGGAGCTGGTCTCCGCAAGCGTACAGACAGAAGACTATCAGTGCCCCTTCACCGCCGCAATCTCCCGAACTATATGACATCGAATCTTTGGACGAAGACGCGGAGTACCAAGCTTTCGAACGAGACGCCTTGAGAGCGATGGCAGAGAAAAACGGAGGTTCTCTGCTTGGGAACAATCCTCGAATGCGCAGAGTGGTCCAGACGAACCAGGCGGCTGACGACTCGTACCGGAAGCAGAGAGAGAGGAACAACTACGCCGCTAAGCAGAGCAGGGATAGGAGGAAGCTGAGGGAAGTGCGTTTGGCGTTTCAAGTGACTTTTCTGAAGAAGAAAATGGCCGATTTGAAGGCTAGACTGGCCGCGGGCGTGTGTGGGCGATGTCAACAAGTTTGTGAGTGCTGATTAGTGAAAAACTCGCTCTTAAGGACTAACGTGTGTCGTATTGTTTGTAAATAGTGTTTGGTGCAATTTTAGACTTAAGTAAAACTTTATATTGTACATAGTAAAATTATACCAAATTATATTTTGCGTGTCTTTGCGATTTCAAGCTGACAATTTTTACTGCCAGTTACTGCTACGTCTTTATTGATAGTATTATTTCTGTTGTGCTAGAAATAATTTTGATTGTCTTGAAAATAAACTTACTGCTTTTTGAAATTTGAGAGTGTACTGAAGATAAATTTCAATGTAGTTTTATTAATTTATTTGTACAGTTTAGAGTTAATGATTGTATATTATAATTGTCTGAAGGTCTGTAGGTATAGGTTGGTTATACAATGGTTGAGTATTCCTACCCAGATTTATTAATAAGTATTATGTATCTTCATAATAAATATATTTATATAAAATGTAGAGATTTTATTTACATTGAACTGAAACTATCCACGTAGATTTCTACTGGAACCTTCTATTATATTAAGTACATACTTAGGTAGGTACACCTTTTCTATGTTGCTATACTTACCTGAAATACAAGTTTTAAATATTCCCATCATTTTGAAAGATTCTATAATTCATGGTACCCGGTAAGAATGAACTAAGTCGGTAGGTAAGTAGGTACCTACTATTTGTTTCTCGGTACCGATAAACACATTAAACGTTTGACGTTTTTTTTTATTTTGTTCTTTTCAAACACAAGCATTAAGTAGGTACATTGGACGATAGGTATGTGGGTATTATTCTGTAGTTTAGGCGAAGCGTAGCGCTGGCTTGCAGCCACAACCACATAAAAAAGATTATATTTTATTCAGTATTTAAATAATGTCATTAACTACTGCGTAGTAAGTATAAACTTCTTAAATAATGAACGAAATTCGAACAAAGCTAAACGTTAAAGCGTATAAAACAAATGATGTTACCAAAATTACAAAAAAAATATATTGTGTCGCATTCCGTCACTACAACACAAACAAACTAAAGCCAGCTTAGTTTTTAATGGTAGTATTAAATTAAGCTGTATTTTATGAAGGTGTACATAAAACGCATTTCAATAGTTAAGTAAATTTTCTATAACAAATAATTAGTAAAAGTAAAAAAAATTAACACGTCCATTGCCACCACAACTATAGTGTAGATATGCATGTAAGAATTTCACATCGCGAATGAAAACAAATGTTTGCAAAATAAATACAAATAAATCACTATACTACTTACAAAACCATATTTGTCTCCTTAAAAAAAAGTTAAGCAGATTATTTTTCAAAAGTATGTATTCGTCTCAACATAACAGTTAAAAAAACCTAACGGCCATTTTATTTGAGACGTGATTGTAAGGTGTATTTTTTTTGGGCCTTTCCGATGCCACAAATTTCGTCAGCAAAAGACAAATAGCAATATAATAACAGCGAACGTAAACCATTTAAACTGGAGTAAATTCTTAGTTGTGATTTAGGTAGGCAGAACTACCTATCCATCTGATTTATTGTTATTAAATTGTCTACTTAAGAACAGTTTCAGTGATCCAGATGAAATCAAACGTTGGAATCAATCTGTCTGGTTTATCCAAGACCCACGTTCCTTGCCAGTCGCAATTTTCGTCACAACATCAGACCGCCACGCGTCAACTCGTTCTGTTAAAATATTTAGTTTCAAAGCTTCCACGAATTGTACTCTCCGCAATATCTGACAGATCTCATATTCCAGCGATGAAGAGAAAACATTGGCACGCGGCGGCCTATGAAAACAGTCGGTTTGATTGTCATCCGAGATCGCCACCTGTTGAAGGATTAAAATGCTTCAGCACACGCCACGTGATCGCCTCCTTGTGCCAACTCAAGAGGATATTATAATGGAACTGATAAATAAATCAGCAGCGACAGATGTGGGAATTTATCAATGGTCACATCTCTTATTAATACAATACATACAGATGTAGAAATGGTTGGTTTCGGTATTACGAAATGTTGGAGAAAAAGTAAACAAGATTTCGACAATATTATGGTCATTGTCTAAATGTTAGGTACTTAGTCGTTAAGGAACGACTGAATAAGGAAATAACTTAAAAGCTGGAAATAAAGTTGTAATTCGATAACATTATATTACACAAGTATAACGACTCGTTGACAATTTTCGTCCCATGTCAGGTTCTTTGTAGGTACCTCATTAGATGCGTTTCATTATGTATATTTTTGAGCGATTTCAACAGTCATAAGTCTTATTACGTACGAATATACCTAAAAGTGTCTGGCTCGACAAATTATTGAACGTGACTGAATGAACAGTGAATAGCGATCGATAAGTTAGTTACGTTACATAACGCTGAGCCGGGGAGTCGCGCAGGGGAGCGTCCTGCCTCCAACTCAATTAGTGTGGGACCCTCGATAGCTACGAAGGGTGCAAATTCCACTATTGCGATTCTGATATCGTGTTGACCATCTACTCAATAGGCAATCTCTATTAACCGTAGACAACTCCAAACGAGGAGTAGCTGTAGTTAGTACATCTGAATTATAAGCCATATCGATAAATGTTCAACATAAACTTATTCTTGGTATACAACAACATTAGTAAATCTTTAGGTCCACTTGTTGGGAATCTTTAAAAGCCCATTAGTTCATACCTTTCAATTCGTTTGTAGAAACTATCGAACCTTTCAGATATCGTACCTACTAATAATATAAACGTGAAATTTTGTTAGAATGTACGGATGTAAATTTGTTAATTTTTCACGTTGAATCTGCTAAAAGGAATTGTCGACACACGTACAATACCGCGTAAGTTCTAATTTGGATTGAAATACCTAATATGAAATTACATCAAAAATATATTTATGGCAATTGCTTGATACGCGGTATTGCACGCGCGTCGACGATACCTATATATTACCTACAGGTTTACAATTTTGACCTGTAAGTAAAACCACACATAAGTATGTTCATTTGTTTCCTAATACATTCTAAGTAACATTTATCTGATAATGATAAATTAAGTATATTCGTACATTCGATATTGGTACTTTAATGCAACCTATGAATCAGACGAATCATTGTTCTCTAAAAGCATCTAAAAATAATGTTTAAATAGTCGAAAATGAATGAACCATAAAACGAGAACCTTAACATAACCAATGGTTGATAAAAAATACTCGCCTATTGGTTCAAATCGGTTCAACACCGCCCCTTGGCCGTAGGGTCGTTTCAAAGGGCGTTGCACAAAGTGATATTTACTCTATTGTTAGTTAACTATCGTTTACTACCTTTGGGCATATGATGCAATAAATGTAAGGTCAAGGGGTGGAGGTACGTTGTAATAGAAAACATATGTAGTAGCAAACGCAAAAAATATACATATAAGGCTGTAGGTTTGTGGTTTGAAAGACTAAAATAAGGATTTATTCCCAAAAACCAAACGAACAAACGAAAGGTTTCGTTTTTGACTATTTATCAAAAGTTTGCGAATCAATACGTGGTTAAATATTAGAAACAGAAAAAAATTATCTCCCTAATTTAAATCTAATAATAATAATAATAATAAATATTTATTTTTCGTTAACAAAGTTTAACTTAATTAGTAAGGGGATGGGGATGGAGTCTCCATTTAAGCTGAAAAGCCTGTGTTTATCTAATTCGTTTCTATTTCGTTAAATCTAATTTGTTTCTATGTTTAAAGTTCGCTAGTACGGCGTTTAGTACTATAAAAATAATAAAATCAATACGTGGTTTTTGATTTGCATAAATAATATTTAGTTTTTTTTTTAAAACGCTTTATCGCATTCGGAGTGAGTTTGTTACGATTATGAGAATGAAAAATGTCTTTCCGTCGTCGGATCAAACATATTTCGTTTTTGGGAGACCCCTGTACGCTGACGCGTTTAAGTTTTTTTTACCGCGTTGGAAACTAATGAATAGAAAAGTATTTCCGGGTATTTTTATAGTAATTTTCGTAATTTGGTATTTGGGATGTTGATATCATTTATAAGGAATTGTAAGCTATTAATGCCGTAAAAGAGGAGTTTATGTTACATCGGCGATATTGTTTTTCGGCTGTGTCGGATAGTGAAAAGCATTTCAGTTGTCTTGCCAGCCAAAATTCCTAGCATACTTATTCTAAGATTCCTAGTGTGTAAGGAATGCACGAATGCTTACATCCGTGTGTATAAATGTAAATTACTTTTTTATAAATTAATTTTCGACTTTACATGCGTTGCTCAGATTTTATGGTAAGTAGCTAAAGCACTAGTTACAGAAATCATCAACAATGACGGTACCACAACACTAAGACCCGAGTAAATATAGGAAAGGACGTTTTCCTCATTGAACAGACCGAAAAGCAATTCCGGGACTTCAGAGATAGCGCGACGCTTAGCCCAGCCCTCTCGCTTATCCGCTACAAAGGTGGTCAAAGAAACAAAACTAATTTTAAAGCCGAATAAATTAGTGTTTAAAGTTTAACCTTGATAAAACAGCCCGCAGGATTAAAATGTTAATTATTGAAGTACCATAGTACTTGCTCGGGTATTTTCGTCAGACAACAAACAACCCAATTTACCCGGTATTACTAATCCGGCCCGAAATTATTTCTAAAATAAAACGTTTTACTCGCACTTACAAAGGGTCAGTTTTATTGTCTCGGATGTCTACCAAACGATTGCATATTCGATAAGAATGGTCGAAACCCTTTGTTCGAAGGTACCGTTGACTGAGAATAATTCGCAAGACGCCCGCATTGTTTACAGGGAAGCAGGGAACCCTTTTGTCGCGTAATCCGTCACTAATTCTGGAACAATGCGATTCACAATTTGCATGTTGCTGGGATTTTTGAGGCAAGCGGAAAGGAAGGTTTATTATTGCGATTAGTAATTAACTAATTATTAATGTTACTTGTAATGACGACTTAGGTAAGGCCCGTGTTTAATAACGTACGTATCGGATTATGATTTTACAAAAACATTTCTGGAAAACTTTAATTTTTGTATCTGTTGGTTGGGTTTATCCTAATTATACATTCTTAACTAAACTAAATATCAACAATTCACTCATACAGTTTTTTGCTTATATAAGCATTACCGGGGAACAATATTGCTTCACTATATCTAAGTATACTTAATAATAGAGACCTTTTTATCACGCTACGATCAAATAGGACCAGAGCAGTGAAGGAAAATGTTGGAATAACAGGAAAAGTTAAGTAGTTAATTTTTTAAGCTTCCGTCACGCGTGTAGCCTTAATGGATAAATCTACACAGAAATCATGTATGACGAAGATGTTCTCCTAATAATTAATAGAAAAGTATCCCACGACAGCATATGTCTATCTTTTGTGGTTGACTCATAAGCACGTGTAACTCCGGATAGCTTACAGTTCGGAGTTTTCTTCATGCATTTTTCATATATCCAGCAACAATTTTACATCTTATCTACAACATTTTATAGGTACTTAAAGTAGATTGCATTCAACAGCTTTTCGAGCTTATGTATCAATTTTTTTGATGTGATAAATGGCCAACTCATAATACCAACATTTTCTTGCACACGATCAGAGCTTAGGTATTCTTTCCGCTGCGTAACAAACACATATTTGTAAATACAAAGGTAAACATACCTTTTGGTAAATATTTAGGTATGCCTACTTACCTATAGCTTCCAAACGCACCACGTTACTATTCTGCGTACTAATTAAATAAAACAACAAATTAAATTGAAAAGAAAACCCCAGAAGTTAAATATTAGCGCATCTTAGACTTAAAAATTGTTTTATATAGTATATGGTGATAACACCATATACTCAATATCTTTGAATTGATACCTAATTATATTATAACAAATATTAAATTAATAAATATTGGACAATATCACATACATTGATCTGATTCTGCAATAAGTAGCTTAACCACTTGTAATACAGAAATCAGAAACAACGACGGTACCACAACCCCCAGACCCGAGACAATTTAGAAAAGTTCGTGTCCTATATTGACCCGACCGGGGATCCAACCCGGGATCTCAGAGATGGCGTGATGCCAAAGTGCGGCACGCTCGCCTCTAGGCTACGGATGTCGTCGGTACGAGAGTTATATATTATGCTTTCAGGTCAAAATATGTAGGTACACCGACATTTTGTTGCGGCGGCCATCTTGGTCCAATCTCCATCAAACCTTAGAATATAAATCCATGCATCAAACAATCCCGATTAATTCACATTTCAAATTAAATCTAAATCGGTTCATCCGTTCGGAAGCTACGATGCCACAGACAGACACATCCAACATAACACCCCGTTGCTCTTGTTTCTTGGGTCAAAAATAACAGTTCAATTATATTTCACGTATTTGCCAACTGCATTTGGCATCACATTGTTGACACATCGATTAATCAGTCAGCTCGCTGACACAACCGTAAACCACGTGGCATGGGCTTCCGTCTTCCACAATGGAATGAGAGCGATTCAATACGCATTGAAGTGAGGGTGTGACACTCATCAATGTGAGCATAGATTGATGAAGTTCATCTGACCACACACACACGATATTGTAGATAAAAAGGTACCGTAATAAAAGCCTTCCCAAAAAGTAAGATGTTAGAGCATGTCATTCTTACGTGTAAAAAAAAATTGTATCTATTGCTTGAATTTGTGCTAACTTTGTACCTATTAAGGAATGTATGCACAACAAGTTTCTAGCATGTAATTACAACAAAGTATTAAGCAAATGTAAGTACCTAATATACTTAAATTATGTTTAGCCCCTGGACCCATTATGAATTAATTTATGGAATGCGCTAGAATTTGTGCTTAGACCTCGAAAAATAACATGAAGCAAGGTAAATCAATTGTAGACCCGCAGAGATAGAAATTTAAATCCTATCGTAAACTCAACAATAGATACCTAAGTAGTTCTAAATATGACTATTCGAAGGGTTTTAATTTTACTGCAGGGATTAAATTTATTTTACTACCAATGTTGTTGCTAGTAGTCTTAAACTTCAGTTTTAATCCAGTTTACCTAAGTTAATCCGGTTTACTGCAGTTTTATTGCACAGTGCTTAGTCTTTGTCGCTTCTTTACCGGTGTTTTAGCTACTTCTAAGACACGTGCCGATGGCTACCTGCGCTGCGCCCGCGCCGGTGGTCGTTAGGTACTCGCTGCTACTATTGTTTTGAAGATATCCGAGTTTAGGTTTTGTGTGCCCGCATGGTGACGTTTGTACAGAATTTGTAAGTAGCTGTACTTTATTAATCTGGCGAGTTACGAACCAGTCCAATTTATACGTTGGGATTTTTCCATTCATGGATGTAGGTTGGCATTTTTGAACATGAGATGATACATATAGAAACACAACATTTCTACAAATATTGTGGATCTGAACTATGTATTTCTAACATTGGCCTTTTAACTTTTCTATACTACAATATGTAGGTACTATACATAATATAAACCATCCTCATGAATTACTCTATATAAAAACACCCATTGCGTAGTTTTTATTCATGTTACATACAATATAGGACGAGAAAACAATGCTAAGAAATTAATCTCAAATGTAGTTTGTGTGTGATCTGTCTCAGTTACTTTTCGATCAAATAAAATATTTGACCGAAGGAGTGTCTAGAATAATTTATTAAATTTAATGAAAGGTAGATTGGTAATTTGTTAAGTTTTCGGTTACTGCAGATTTTGAAATGTAAAAGGAATTTACAGTGACGTGCTCTCATAGATAGCCGATAGTTAAATCAATACTAATATTATTATAAATGTGTATTTATTTCTGTAAAGATTTTGTGCAATAAAGTATATCTATCTATCTAAACGATTATTATTATTATAAAGAGGAAAGATTTGTTTGATTGCATTGAACATGCTCCTAAATTACTGAACCGGTTTATAAAAATGCTGGGTAGCTTCACAATACCTGAATGACAAAGGCATACAAAAAAAATCGGCAACCTTCACATCACACATGAATATAAGGTCAAAATGTATATAGGTACCGGTGCGAAACCAGTACAGTTCAATATTAGTTCTTATGCCCCCGACACAAGGGCGGTATAAGGTCCAAAGTGTAAAGTCTAGACCACTACTAATTTATAAGTAACTTTATTCATAACTCAGGCTTAAACCCTTGTTATAGATATGTAATTAATATTATTTTCACACATACCGCACCACGTTTGCTGGAACGCCACATCTTTCATCAACAGTTTGAACGATGTCATTCACTAATGCGTCTAACTTTTTCTTAACATGAAATAGGTAGAAATAATTATGGCGTAAAGTGTACTTCAGTCAAAGGATTAACCGTCGCATTCAGCTTGATCCATCTCAATTTCCGACAATGGCTTACTCTTTTCACACGGCAGACCACCGTGACATCATTATTGGTCAGTAAAGAGTTGCTAGATCGAGTCCGGAAGTTGCGCGGGCGCACAATACGCGCAATGGACCCGTCATCGCGACAGTTGCGCCGTTAATAACGCATCGTCGGCCTTGTATGGAGCCCTGGACATTCGAATCATTAGTTGGAACAGTCCTTGTTCATCGGCCATGCTGTCCTTTCCGTGCTTTTGGGAAACGAATATTAAGTTGTATAATGGACGGATATTTTTCTGAGAAACTACCATATGGCTGGAGCATCATTGTTGGCATAACGCCGTATGAAACATAATTAGATCCTTTTTGCAAGATATGAAAGGCAATTACTTACGTTACATACAAAATAATTTATAAATTGCATTTATTTTAAATGTCCAAATTTTGGTTTACGTTACAATTGCCCAACTTCCTAATTAAAATACAAATATAAGAGAAAATTCATGGTATCTCATCTAGTTAACTTATGAAGTTTAAAACAAAAGATTAATGACTACACATTTATATAAGTAAACAATAATACATATCGATACCTCCCACGTAAGCTGTTGTATCCCACAAAAATAGCTTTTAGCGATTTTACTAAAAATTGCCTAATTTAGTAAAGTAGTAATCTATGCATCCAAAATAAAAAAAAATTAAAACACGAGTTAAATTTTTTTAAAATTTTGGATGCACTTCAATACTACAAAATTAGGCTATTTTTAGGGAAAAAGCTAAAAGCTATTTTTGTGGGGTTGTATCCCTTGGGGTTGTATAACTTACGTGGGAGGTATCGATATACCTATTACAATGACAAATAAACAAAAAACCTACTTACTCAAAATTGGTAGATAACACATTTTCAGTTACAGTTACAAATTCTTAATTGTTTTATAATCGTTATAGTAGAAAAATAGTATGTAGGTAACATTCTCAGAACTAATTTATTGTTTAAGAAAAATCACAAAACATACTCATTAGGTACATGAAGGACTAATTAAAAAAGGTAAACAAAATCATTTAAAAGCGGGTAGTCTAATATAAAGTAATCCAATGACAGCTACATTTATTAAGTTGTTTGGTTCCTGGTTGACATAGACGTCCCTAGATAAAATTTGTATAAAAAGTGCAAATTAAAATTAAATCAAATTACCGAAATTTCTGTGACTTCGTGAAACAGTTGCGAAATCGTGACCGCAAACGCATTCATTGTTTTCTTACGTAGTACCGTTAGGGGAGCAGGTAGCAAATAACCCTTTTAAGGAACGCCGGCGGGGATAAATCCACCCCTCTATTTACGAAGCTCCGCCCCCAACCACAGGAGGGACGCTTGGGCAACTGGATTTTAGTTACTTGTGCATCTCCGTTCAAGAAACACGACGAAACCGAACATGGCTCTCTGGATGCCTTACGCCGACGACGCAGCCTTGGATCTGACCAAGACCACAGTAAAACAGGAGCAAAGGATCGATCTGTCACCTGGCTTCGAGAGATCTCCACTTGGATACGAGTTTCCTTCCTACCCACCGCTGCCGGGTGGACATCCAGCCTTCTACAGTGGCTACACCTATCCACAACACGAGTATGCAGTACCAACAGCTCAGATGTCGCCTATATCTGGCGGCAGCACTTGTTCCTACGACCCTGCACCAGCGGCGCCCCTCAGTCCCCACTACACCAGGACAGGCCCGCTGTCACCGCCGGAGTCTCCTGTGTCGCAGACCTCAAGGAGGTTATATATGGACGTGGACGCCTTGTCCGACGACCCTGACTTCCAAGCTTTCGAGAGAGACGCCTTGAGGGCTATGGCAGAGAAGAACGGCGGAACGCTATTGGGTAACAACCCGAGGATGCGGAGAGCTGTGCGCTCCACCAACCAGGATGCTGCGAACGATGCCTACAGAAAGCAGCGGGAGAGGAACAATTTCGCAGCGAAGCAAAGCCGGGACCGGAGGAAGATGAGGGAGATCCACTTAGCTTTGAAGGTGTCATACCTCAAAAACGAAATTACTAACCTGAAGGCGAAGCTGGCTTCTCAAGTTTGTGGCCGGTGTCAGCAGCTATGCACGTGCTGACACGAACTCTTATAGTTACTGTGTAGATATGATTATGTGCAATTTAGTATTAAGTTAGATGTAAGCTATATGTGTATAGTAGGTACACCTGTAATACTCACGAGTATTTTTTTTGTACTTATTCAACAATTGATTACATTTTTGTATAAATCGAGTGTGCAATTTAATTTAATGTTAAGACTGAGGTATAGATAAGTAATTTATGTAGGTAGGTAGACTAGAATTATCTAGCCTTAGCGTAAGGTGTAAAAAATGTAAAAAATAAAGTTTTTTGAATGAATAAACTGTATTTTCTTTTGAATACATAGGAACCTAACCGTCTTTGTAGGTAGATTGAAAAAGTAATTTATATAAAAAAGTATTACTTTTGCTTTTAATAATTAAAATTAAATTTTACTATTTATGAATCAACATTTTTGTGTTAGTCATGTAAAGGGATTAGAAAATTAGATATGCATTTTAAAAACACAAAGCAATGCTTTTCAAATATTAAATATTGGACAACATCACATACATTGCTCTGATTCTGTGGTAAGTAGCTTAAGCACTTGTGTTACAGAAATCAGAAACAACGACGGTACCACAACACCCAGACCCGAGACAATATGGAAAAGTTCGTTTCCCATATTGACCCGACCGGGGATCGAACCCGGAACCTCAGAGATGGCGCTAGCCAAAGTCAGGCCCGCTCGCCTCTCGGCTACGGAGGTCGTCAATGCTTATGACCATTCAAGAGTAGGACTAAATTTAACATTAAGACATTACCACAATCCAATTGTTTGTAAACGTTCATAGACAGAATGAAAGAAAACGCTCGCTGTTGGGTGACCAGGACTCTTCTAACCATTAGGCCGCCTGTCCGCCAGACTGGATGCTAAAAATGTACCAATAGATTTGTGTAAAGAGAAGCAAGGGTTTAGGACGGTGATTCTTACGTCGTTCCCAGCTCAGCTTTGGTGTAGGCAGGCAGGTTTTCAGCTTCAATTAAGATTACCTCCCAAGCAGCACGCAAGCGTTGCCGACATCAAATATACAGCACTATTAGAACTTAGAGTTCTACTGGTGACCCATAAAGGTGTCAAGAAAAGATTATTTACTTATAAAAGTGATTAAACCGTTATTATACAGCTAAAGCTGTACTAAGTTTTTATAAAATACTCCGTGTAAACTTAAGGCTTTAAAACAGAATATTTGAACTCCACTTTAAAACCCTAAGCATTTTTTGACACTTCAATCTAATGTTATCCTTCAAGCTGCATAGAGGCTGTATTTTGCATGTGATCACTTACTTACTACAGCTATAAGTTATAAAATGGTATCACTTTATACTTGTTTCTGTATAATGGTATATTAAAACTACTTTCTAAAGCTTATTATTAATGCGTAACTGTACACTCTTGTCAGTGTAATAGTTTCATAACTTCTGTCAAATATGATTTTATAGAACTATAATAATAAATGAATTCTGTAATACAGCGTTAATCTGTATTACTGATAATTGTCCTTGATTTGTAAAAACGTATTGTGGTGAATAGAAATATGTGAAAAAAAAAAAAGAAAAACATGTGGTGGAGTAAAAAGGAAAATTAAAAGAGAATATCAAAATATTACTAATTATCAACCAAACAAAACCAGTGATACTGAGCCGTCATATGAAGACATTGAAAAGAACAAATTCATTGATCGAACAATCGATAGTCAAGCGCGAGTTCAGTCAACGTCTAATGAAGGTTCCGTAGCAAAAACGGCACACGACAATAAAAATGAGGATTTAGAAAAGCCTCCGGAACTTGATAGTGATTTAGATTCATGCAGCAGTGTAAGTTCAAATAATGATGATGATTTTTCAAAAAATTTAACATTCCGTCGTCAAATTAAGGAATGGGCTATTGAAAGAAATATATCTCAAATAGCTCTTAGCGACTTAGCTACAATTTTAAATTGCAGATTTCCGGGAATTTTACCAAAGGACGCCCGAACAATTTTAGGTACTGTCAAACAAATACATATAAAGACTATAGAAAATGGAGAATATTGGCATAATGGTCTAACTAATTGTCTACGTAAAACATTGGAAAACTGGGTTGATGTTCCTAACAAAGTGAAATTAAATTTTAATTTTGACGGTCTCCCAATATTTAAAAGCTCCAATAAAGAATTTTGGCCAATATTATGCAATATCTATGAAAGACCTGACATAGATCCATTTGTTATTGGTATGGTATCTATTTTGGTGTTGGAAAACCAAAAGATATTGATCAATATTTAGATGATTTTGTAAAAGAAATAGGAAATTTAATAAAAGAAGGAATTTATATCGAAAAACCAAATAAAATAGTATCCATTGAAATCAGATGTTTTATATGTGATTCTCCAGCGAGAGCTTACATTAAAGGTACCCAAAGTATATAATCTTATTACAAATTACAGATTAAGCTAGCTACTAGATATTATAAAGTATCCAAAACGTAGTTATGTAAAATTATATACGCAGCTTAATTCGTAGTTTTGTTTAATTAAAATTTCGACTGTGGTATCAATAATAATTCTTGTATTCTCTTTCTCATTATCAATTTCGGTGTCGCTATTTTGTAACATGAGATGTCTTTTTAGACAGCAACGTGAGGTAGACCAATTTTCCAGAGGCCGCGAATTCTCGTCCTTGACTAATTTGTTGACATCTAGTCGCTTTCTTGGCCATCTTAAAATACCATTAGACTCCCAAAAAATCGGTACAATGCATAGTCGTTTTTGGCCTTTTTCAATTGTTTCAATTATTTTGAAAGTCATTTTCCTGAAAAAAAAGTGCAACACATTTGAGAGAAACTTCCAGGGACGCATCCCTGGAAGTTTCTCTTAACTAAACTAATCACGTTGCGTTCATTGCGATGCGGACGCTGCTTGCTGTCTTTATCTAACACACTCGGTATAAGTGCTTGTAACGAGCACGAGTGCGTCTAGACCATGATTGTGTATGTACACACTACGCACACAATCATGATGGCCCAGACGCACTCGTGGGATAAAACATGTATACAAGTCGAAATAAACAAATTTATATTTTTATAAGTTTAACGGAAATTTTAAGTTGAGAATAGTTAAAATAAGCGTCACTTGTTTGCAAAACTTATTGATATGAAATATGCTAAAGGGTTTTTAATTTTTAACACATAACCCTAAAAGGCTGTATAATTTACTTGCTGAAAACTGATGTACAGCCTATATAATAAAAATATTATATTATAACGGCTATTAAAGGGTAAAAGCTGTGTAATGGAATCCAGAAAGTGCGTAGTAAAACCACGGAATCTATAATACTCTCCAGATATCTTATACGCTGTATAAAATCTGACGCCATTTTCGAACAAATAACAACAAAAGAAAATATGACTTCTTACATTATTTTGAGTATTGCTGAAGTTATAGTTATGATTTTCAGATAAAGAAATCATAAGTGATACCTGTTGTACAGTATTATTTAACAATCTTATGATTCTAACCTCAAAACCATAAACTTACTTACTTGTTTTGGTAATATTCCTCGTGAATTCTTCAGTATTTCGCGGGCGCGTGAATATTTTTCCACAAAACTATGCATTATTTCACAGTAAAAATAAATCGGCACGTTGAATCTACAATTATCACTACCTAAAGTCCAACATTTATCTTGACTTATAACTTCACAGTAAATTAGCGGCCCACCATATCATAACTATAAAGAAAAAGCGGTTGTTTTCATAAATTTCACATTGTAATTCTCATAAAAAACCAATGCAGAACTATTATCTTTTTAAGAAACTTATAAGAGAATAACTATATGCCTATGGTTTTCTTCAACACCATACTACAGGTCTTATACAGCTATTAGTACAGCCTATTTTTTAGCTATACAGCAACTATACAGCTATAATAATGCATAAGGCTGTATAACAAGGGGCCCAATTTTTACTTATAGAGGTTGTATAAGCGCTTATACAGCCCTTGTACAGCCTCACTATACAGTCTGTGGAATACAATAAAACTAAAATACAGCTTCTATACAGCCTGTCGTGCTGCTTGGGCTACCGTGTTTGGTACGGTAATAATGCTATACCAAAGTTCTTGATGTTATAGTTGTTACATCTTAGAAAAAATACTTAATTAGGTATATTAAATAGCTGCTAAGTACTCACGACTTCCTTAGAGAGTAGTAAAAAATTGCAGATACAATATTACCAAAAAAACCATCCATTATCACACTTAATTTTTGCATGAAAGAATCACATATTTATGTATGAATGGACATCGACACAGAGATTATTACATAATATTAGTGGAATGTGTAGATTAGCGCCTTTATCCAAACTATAAATACCTAGTAGGTACTTATTTATTTTTATAGATAACTAGCTGTGCCCGCGACTTCGTTCGCGTGGGCTTCCTTTCATGGTCGGTTTTACCCCTTTCTCCCCTAATATTCGAAACAAAAATAGTCTATATTTTAATCCAAGTTTCGAGCTATATTTGTGCCAAATTTCATATCTCTAACTTCAATAATAAACATTTTTCCGTATAAACTTTCAAAGGTGGTATTACCCCCATCCCCCCTTATTTTCTAATAAAAAGTAGCCTATGTCCGTTCTTGAGATTCAACGTATACCTACCTATACCAAATTTCATTAAAATCCGTTCAGCCGTTTAGGCGTGAAAGAGTAACAGACGGACAGACAGACAGACAGACAGACAGAGTTACTTTCGCATTTATAATATTAGTAGAGATGACTGTGTAAAAGAACAATGACTCTTAGTCCGTCAGTTAGAAATTCAAAATGAATGAAACGTATTTTTTACTTAAAATAATAAATAAAAAGTTATGATTATACAGCGCAACAAAGTTCAATGAAAATATGTGTTTATGTACAGTCAGCAGTTTAGTTCGTGAACAATTCTGTACCTTGTCACATTAAGTCACTGTCGACTTGCTTAGTTACGTGGAGATTTGGTATGACAAGTACTGAAGTGTACACGAACTAATGACGCTGGCTGTACGTGTTACTAAACGCAATGTATCTTAGTTATGTATGTTTGTTTCCACGATATAAACACATGAGTCTTATATATTTTGGTAATCAAAATTTTAGTCATCTCCTCTATTTATCTATAGGAACGGACAGCAGTACATTAAGGTAAGCGCGTACAGTTCAATATTAGTTCTTATGCCCCCGAAACAAGGGCGGTATAAGGTCCAAAGTGTAAAGTCTGATGTGCTTTTGACTGTACCTACTCATTTTGACGACCTCTGAAGCCGAGAGGCCAGTGGTCCGGACTTTGGCGACTAGCCATCTCTGTGGTCCCGGATTCGATCCCCGATCGGGTCAACATCGAACTTTTCTATATTGTCTCGGGTCTGGGTGTTGTGGTACCGTCGTTATTTCTTATTTCTGTAACACAAGTGCTTAAGCTACTTACCACAGAATAAGAGCAATATATGTGAAGTTGTCAAATATCATTATATGATTGATATAAATTCTGCCGTACTAACGAAGAGTGCGATACGATATGGTCTTAAGTCAAATTGCCTAGAAACGCGACTTACTGCACTCTTCGTTAGTACTTTCAGGAAGAGATCTCAAATCGCACTCTTTGTACCGTTACACGTCCCATAAAATCTGCAGGTGCTAAACCACATTGGGCGTCAGGGATTATCCGGAACAGAGATAAGCCAGCTTTAGCTAACATTTATGCAGCGTGCACTAAAAATTGTGCCAAACACATCTCTCCATCAATACACATAAAAGCGGCCAAAAAGGGTTATTGAAACTACGGATAAGTGAGCAACTATTGTGTCATTGAGTTAAAAGAATACTGTTAGGCGTGGACTCTGAAATAAAATGGGCACAATTGCGGCATTTGTAGGCGTTCCCGCAACATCGATTGTGTCAATTGTGTGGCTTGGGTCGATTGGATGCGCCCGCGCAGTATAGCGGGATACGACGGTTTGATTGACGCCTCCCGCTGCGCTTCATAGGGTGTGCAAGTGGTATAGGAAACAGCTTTACAAAATATGGGAGAACTCAATTTGTAGTCTTTGGTGGCCCTTACATAATAACGCTGGTCTATAAACACGGTGGTTGAAAAAGTAAGGATACTTTTGCTTGTAATCTTGGTCAGATTATATTCATATTAAATTTATAAACAACTAGCTGTTTCCCACGACTTCCCAAGCGCCATCTATCTATATAAGAGGGGTAGAGCACAGCGATTTATCGCTCGAACTGGAGCAGCCCGACAGGTGAAATACCTCCACCTTACAGAAGACCGCAGCTAAATAACATTCACTTCGGTGTTGTTGTGTTCCTGCGTGTGAGTAAGGTTTCCAGAGCTCTTGGGGGGTGCTACATTAGTAGCACCCCCCCATCTTTATTGTGCTGTACTTGTCACCCTTAAGCTAGGACCTCATTACCACTTAACATCAGGTGGGATGAGGTCAATCTTGAAGTGTAATATAAAAAATTGAAAAAATCTTAAAACTAAAGAGTTTGTTTTAAAGCGCTAATTTCAGGAACTACTGAATCGAATTGAACAATTATTTTGTGTTTGATAATCCATTCATCGAGGAAGGCTTAAGGCTGTAAAAATTACGCTGCGACTAATAATCGGTGGAAAGTACTTAGCTTATAATCGGTGGAAAATGTGAAAAAAAAACGGGTATAGTGGGTCGGCGTGCTAAGGCGTAGAGGACCGATAGTTTCAGGATAAAAAGTATCCTAGGTTAGTAACTAGGTTAATCTAGTATGTCAAGTCTCCATCTACCAAATTTAATCTAAATCCGTTCATGTTTTTGCATGAATAAGTAACAAAGATCCACACATTCGGGATAAACAGTTTTTAATGCGTTTATCAAGTAGGTATGTCACGTCACTTCCTACCAAATTTAATCTCAATCCGTTCAGTAGTTTTTTTGTGAACGAGCAACAAACATGCAGACCTCTATACATTCTTCCAAATATTAGTAGCTACAATATATTTATTCTGTTCACAAGCAGACGTAGGCAAAAGTCAAGAGACGAGCGTTTCATTTTGGATTTCTGATAAACTAGGTCTGCTAAATTATTAAAATAAAAATCTCATAGATACTGAATATGAAATCTCAGTCAATGAGTCAGTTAAAAAAAAGTTAAAAAATTACCAGGATCGTAAACTATTCAGCTTATTTACATAAATTAACCAGCTTACGCTATTATTCTTATTGATTTTACCGCATTTTGGAAGCGTGGTGATTAAACTAGTAGGCAGCAGTTGTCGTAACGTTGACTTGATCCCAATGATAGTGGCTTATGGGTATTGGGTACAACCTTGTAATAAAAAACTATCAGCCTATTCAACTGCAGAGGATAAAACTACGAAGTTACCACCGAACAGTTTTCTAAGAAGCCAAAACACATTTCAGAAGTTAAAACTATTTGGGTAACAACTAAAATAACAAACGCAACGCTGGACGGGTATCGGAACGTGACGTCCGAGCTGGTGTCCAGCGCTGTTATTGTTTAGGATAATCGGCTGCAGGATCCCGTGGGACAGTGACGAGTTTGCATCTGCTAACGCAAGCAAATACGACTGTGGGCTAAGTGAGAGTCGTGAGCGTTAAGTCTCGTGAAACACACCGTATGTTGCTTTGCTTCAACTTAATAGGATAGATGACTTAAAATAGGAGAGATATTAACTCTTAAATAGCGTAGATGACCATAATTAGAGGACATGACTAAAATCGGTGAGACGACTAAAAAAGGGAAGATAACTTAAAATAGGGGAGAGGACTAAAAATGGAGGAGATGACTAAAAACAGGGGAAATTACTAAAAAAAGGGGTGATGGCTAAAAATTGGGTAGATGACTAAAATTTTCTGATCGGTTCTACAGTAAGATTATCAAAAAATATAGCACATTTGTTTTCTTTTTTTACTAAAATACAGACAAAGCATCTCAGACTACATACGTCGTACAGACCTTGTGTCGAGCGCATAAGAACTAGTGTCCAACTGCAAGTGTTTACCTTGACGTCCTGTACCTTGTACATCCTTATTGTAACGATGCATAATAATGGCAACACAACATGTAACTTGGCCATAATCCATATTTCATCCTATTTGACATCATAAAACACGTTATTATTTATAAAAACAGAATAAAATAATCTTTAAAAATGTATCGATTTACAGCAATTTTACGCAAATCGTTCCCTCTCGCTCACGAAAATATATTTTTCTATGAAAGATGTAGGTACGGCAATCTTAACTACAGACGTGACGTGTTACAGGGAATCTCTCTTTCTAACAAACAACTTTAAGGCGTTTGAACTCGCAGTTATTAAAATATTTACAAAATTCATTTACTTTTAATTACCTGTGAAAGATTTTAATTAACACATTAAAAAAAAATGTGCATAATCCATAACTTAAAAACGGACGACTTGTCTATAAATACGCGTATAAGACACAGTGATTTTGAAATATGAATAATTTGAGTTACTTTATTATTTGTACAACTTCTACTAACACAATTTTATTGCGACAATCTCCCCCGCTCATACTTTGCGCTTGCAAATTATGGACCATACCTGCTCTTTTTGCGGGTTATAATCCGCTAATAGTGGGCATTGTCCACAGATGACGGACAGATCTCGATATTTTTTTGTCCGTCCATATAACCCTTAAGTAGAAAGCAGTAGGGTTTAAATTAAACTTGTGTTCGCAGGCGACAATGGGCAAGAGTTGAGCCACCGGCACATTGAACCTTCCAAGGAAATGTTGTAAATCATATTTGTGTAAGAAGGCCACTAAAAAAAAACACAAGTTTATCAGTACATTGATAGAAGTTGCAGAAACGCCATTGTATCGCATTCTCCTTTCGCAATTGTCGATTCAGCTACTTACAATACAGTTTGGTTATTACAAATAACTGGAACTTATTATAAATATCTAATCCCAAACCAATATTACGCAGTAGGAAATCTTGTGCCTTTCTATGGGACACGAGGATTAGTTTTGAAAATTATATTTTTCTTAGAATTCTATCGCAGACTTTTAGACTCTCTGGTTCCGTTTATAAATATTACTAGCTGTGCCCGCGACTTCGTTCGCGTGGACTACATCCTTTCATGGTCGGTTATACCCCATTCTCCCTTAATATTCGAAACAAAAAGTAGTCTATATTTTAATCCAAGTTTCGAGCTATATTTGTGCCAAATTTCACATCTCTAACTTCAAAAATAAACATTTTTCCATATTAACTTTAAAAGGTGGTATTACCCCCACCCCCCCCTTATTTTCTAATAAAAAGTAGCCTATGTCCGTTCTTGGGATTCAACGTATGCCTATACCAAATTTCATCACAATCCGTTCAGCCGTTTAGGCGTGAAAGAGTAACAGACGGACAGACAGACAGACAGACAGAGTTACTTTCGCATTTATAATATTAGTATGGATTTTCAATAAGTTTTCTCAAAATCAATTACACAGAAGCAGATTGCAATAACAAAAACACAATCATTACTAAGGGTTGTTCAAAATAGTAATTATATTGTCTGTAATTATCCTCGTTTGATCATTGTTGTCAAATGTAAATGAGTTTGTTTTGGATCAAAACTTTTGCCTTAAATTAGCAACAATGGCTTAGTGATTGTAATTAAAATGTTTTAATGAGGTGAGGTTAATATTGCTCTGAAAATTGACAAAAACATTACATAATTTACTGTAGTTTCTAAACGTAGTATTGATTAAGTTGCGAAGATTATCTTTTCCAAATATTTAGATACCGAATTAGTCAATGCGCTAAGCAGAGCTTAATTTGTTGTAAACAATGTTTTAATTAATAACGGGAGAAGTAGAACTGAAGATACTGAGAAATATTTAATGCGCTGTAATTCTAATAGTAATATATGTACCTACTAATTTTAATATACGTAAAAAAACATACACGTTAGGAACTTAACATATTTGGGAACTTTTTAACAGTCTTTCCTATAAAGAATTAAGACTTTTGCGTCGCATTTTAAACAGGGTTCTTGTATCAACAGCCGTGTAACTTTTTTGTTGTATGATTTTGTTAAAATGTAATGCAAGAAAGGAATAAATTAAAAAACATTTAATGATATCGCATCTTGATCCTTTAATTTGTTGTTAAAGTCTTTCCTTACATTTTTAGTCAAACTTTCTAAAAGAGTGTAACCCAAAGCCATTTATATATCGATTACGATAAACTTCAATACAAACTTCCGTATTTAAGGTGGTGCACAAAGAAATGTGTCCTACAGTGAGTGTGGCGGAGCGGTCATGGGTGATGCATCGATTCAAATGTAAGATTCATGAGAAAATGCATTATTGGGCGGTCCCACGGAGTCACGATATGAACGGTAAGAGATACCGTTCACGAAAATCCTATATTATATTGATAAATATGTATGTTGGTCAAGAGACGATGACTAGTAAGGAGTTAAATGAAATTAAAATAATAATAAAATAATTAATTATAATGAATGAGTTTGACGGTTCGATGTAAAATGCAGAGGAGAAAAAGTGGCATGTTCGATCGGAACTTTCGGATCAGATTTGTTCCACTCAAATATTATTAGGCTAATTAATTCATTTTATTAATTATAATTATTTTTTTTGTTTAACTAATGTAGGCAGTTACCTACCTACCTATTATATCGGTAATTAAGACTTGCGTGCATTTGGCTTTTCGACGACATTGCCAATCGGTGAAACATCCTATCTTAAGGTTGTTTGATGATATGGCGGCGTAGAAGTGGGTTTAGATAAAATATCGTTAGAAGCTCAGGTCAAAACTCAAAAGTCCTAGTTAGCGTTGAAGCACGAATTAACAATCTGCAGGGAAATTCTGAGTTTTTTTGTAAGTTGTATGTAAGTGCCTTTAAGCGTCCGTTGGACTATGGACTTTACTAAGGAATTAATGGCAATAAACTTTCAAAATATATGTAATGATGACATTGTTAACATGAAGGTAAAATTAAGTACGTAGCACTTAAATCAATATTTTGAGCGAGTCTGCAAAGGTTAATTATTGTTGATTAGAGGACGACGAAAATACTTTAAGAAACTTAAATGGAATCAGGGAAATAATTCCGGTAGTCTCATTTCATCCTGAACACCAGAATGAGATTTTAAACTTCCGTTGCAGATATTCCTATCTTAGTATGCTAATTCAAAATGGCAAACTTACAACAATTTTAGGCTAACTCATTCAAGCCAAACCACATACATCGAGATACACCCTTGACCGAACAATACGTTTTCACGCTAAATGGTAGTGAAAAATGTGAAAGGAATTACCGATTCGCAATATTTTTTTTTGCCAGTCAAAGTCAAACTTACGCTGAAAGAGTATAAAAGGTTCAAAATTGGTGTGCGTAATCGCAAATAGAAATCTCAAGTCATGCAAGAGTGCCACAATGTGCACAATGTCCGGAGGTGTGAATGGACGGGATTAATCTGGTGATGGTCAGTTAGGCTGACTCATTTCACCCTTTACATAGCCACGTTTATGTATGCGACTGAACGCAGTGTATGGTCCGCAGAATTGAGCAAAAGATATAGAGATTATGACTAAAAAATAGGGTAATCGACTAAAATAGATAACGACTAAAATAGGATAGATAACTAAAAATAGGGTAGACGACTTAAAAAAAGGTAGACGAGTAAATATAGGTTAGATGAATTAAATAGATAATGAGTCTTTACTCGTTAGATATATGACTAAAAATAGGAGAGGTGACTAAAAACAGGGCATGACTTAAAAAAGGGGTAAGACGAGTAAAAATAGGGTAGATGACTAAAATACGACATATATACGATTTTGTGGTTATGATAAGTTGTGTAATACAGCTTACAAAAATATAATACAACGATAGTACCACAACACAGCACCCAGACCCAAGGCAAAATTAACAAACACTTCGGGGAGAGTCTCGCTCACTTCTGTCGTCAATTTAAAAATTTGTTTTCAATCTAATATTTCTATACATTGCAATAGGTACTTGCCAAAGTTAAGTAAACGCGCCTCTTAATCCGTAAGACAAAGCTTATCGCGGATACCGTTAGGCGTCACGTTTCCGAGGCGTTCAAACAATGCGGTTCCATTACTCAGGTTTCGCATTTCAATATTTTTTTTGCTATCCATCCCAAATCCTCTGGGACATAATCCTTCGAACGCGGAAGGGTTCCCTAAATGACAGGCGCGCGACCTAACAATCACCAACAAATATTATTATTGACCACTACCACCCAAAAGGCATATTAAACCTTATCCTCAAATGAGTGGGTGCAAATTTACTTGTGCATTTCAATGCAGCTGCTACATTGGATGCAGATGTTATATTTGGCGTCACAAAGTGTCCGCTATATTGACAGTTACCGAAATTTCCTATGTATTTCACGCTTATGTGTTATAATTTAATCAATCGCGTGCTGCGGCGGCAACTGTATTATGTGTGCAACTCTATTCAAAGAAACAGAATATCACACATATCAATCATTTTGAAATACTTTAAATCTCTTAGGAGTTCCGCGTTCTTTTTTAAACATTTGAAATAAGTTAACAGGTCAAAACGCGTCTACATTTTTTTAGTAGTTAATACGAACTACTTACTGCCCGGCGTTACTACCAACCTAACCAAATGTAGTGCTGGCAGCGAGTAGTTCGTGTTATCTACAAAAAAGGTTGCGTTTACACCCGTTAACTTAATTTAAATACCTAAAATATCTTCTATACAATAATTACAATGTAAATTTCTTTACGTTTCAAGCAATCGATTTAGACGTAGGTACATAAAGTACCGTACATTACACAATATATCATCCTACTATTTTATTCATATCGATTAGTCCGAGTTAGTTTCAAAGTCAATATTTTTTATTCACATAGATTACATTAGTAATAGTTTAGCGACGCCAAAGTCCGGCACGCTCGCCTCTCGGCTACGGAGGTCGTCAAAGGTAAGAGGTAGGTAGGTATATACTAACTAAAATCGCCGATTGTAGTTGTGTTTAACAAGAAAACATTATACATTGTTTGATCATTCTATTGTCTATTGGGCAACTTTAAATAAAAATCATCTATTTCTTAAACTAACACCTATATAATTTGATTAAAACAAAATAATTACTTTACACTTTCTGTTTGACAACATGCGAGAGGTCGTACTTGCCACGAACACACTTCAGCTTTACTCCGGGACAGTCTTTTAACCTGAAATTAGAGAAATATATATTTTAAAGAATTGTGTTAAACTAACATATATTTTGGATTAATGAATATAATTACTAAAATGGTCAAATTACGCCAAAATAATTATTTTCTTTACTTCTCTTATCGTATATCGTAATATGTTTATTGGAACGACCGGTTCCTATTACGATTCGTAATTTATCATAAATTACTATCTTTTTTTCTCCAACCGACGAGTAGTTAATTTTAATTATTTTACCTTATATTAAAGTTTACTTTATATATCAGCTGACTCAGTCGATGACAATCACCATTGCACATAGTCAACTAGCGACTTCGTTGGCGTGGACTACATTCTTTCATAATTGGTTTTAACCCTATCTCCCCTAATATTCGAAACAAAAAGTAGTCTATATTTTAATCCCAGTTTCGAGCTATATTTGTGCCAAATT
Organism: Glyphodes pyloalis; assembly: GCA_037074685.1. Taxonomy (NCBI): domain Eukaryota; kingdom Metazoa; phylum Arthropoda; class Insecta; order Lepidoptera; family Crambidae; genus Glyphodes; species Glyphodes pyloalis. The sequence continues at coordinate 194,438 of JAYKKO010000042.1, forward strand.
TCATATCTCTCACTTAAAAAAAAATTTCTCATATGAACTTTCAAAGGTGGTATTACCCTCATTACAAAAAGTAGATTATGTTCATTCTTGAGGTTTAACGTATACCTATACCAAATTTCATCAAAATCGGTTGAGAGGATTAAGCGGGAAAGCGTAACAGACAAACAGTTACTTTCGCGTTAACTTTAATCAAATTATATTTTCTGAGGTGAATCTAATAGAATAATAATTGATAGAACCATATAGTTTTCTAATTGAGCACATCTGTGCAAGGAAAATATCTTAAAAGCATAAAATCCTTTAGTTTTTGTCCTGAAAATAAAAAACTATGAGGGATTAAAAAATATATTTTATAGCAAAAAATACATTGCCATAAACGCAACAACAAGTATTAAAGCTTATTTAGGGTTTACTGCAAAAGTGAACTATCATTATTATTTTTTTCAATCCAATTTTGTTCTAGTAGAAATGAAGTATGTAGTAGGTATATTGTATTTGATTCTGTGGCGGCTAACTGGCCAACCCAGTTTAAGCTTATTTTATGGCACTGTCTTAAGAAAGTGGCCTGATACTCTATGCATGTTTGACCGCAGTCCACTAATTACAAGAAAACTTTATTGCCTCTCAATACTAAGAACACATCAACACCAAATTTACACACAAAAATAAACTTAATAATTTCAAATACTCTCCATTAATTAATGTAAATTTTTGTAAATAACACACTTGCAGCAGACCTGGTATATGATAATCATACTATTAGTCAATCTTTATAGCACCACTGAATAATGAACTTTACCCTTTTAGGAACAAGCTTTAAAATCAAGACATTTTCTCACCTGCCGACTCTAACTAAGACTATGTTGTGCTCTTGTAAGTTGTGCCCGATGCCAGGAACATATGCCACCATCTCTTTGCCATTTGAGAGGCGGACCAGCACACACTTTCTGTTAGCCGAGTTGGGCTTCTTTGGTTTTTTGATAACGGTTTTCAAGACCACACCCTGAAATATATGTTAATTTTTTTTTTAAATTAGGTTGTCAAAAGTCTGCATTAGTATGTATGAAAATTTCATAAAAAATGCAAAAAGGGTTGGATTGCTTGGGGTGTGGGATAAAAAAAAAATGCAAAAAACATATTTAACAAAAAAAGTATAATGTTTTGATTGACTGGGTGTCACAATTGCATGTAATATTGCAGATTTTTCCAGTATAGTGATCACTTGAGCATAGAGAATTATCTTTGATTCAAAGTTAGGTTAAAAAGTATAAATTACTGTAACAGCATTTTTTGAAGTTCTCTTCAATTGGCTACTTGACAGTTTTTGAAAAAGTATTGTAAAATGTGCGCCCGTTCATTTTATATCCCAAGCAATTCGATTTATCTGGAAAAAACGTAAATAGCCAGAGAAAAATAAGATTTTGTGTAACACATATAAAAAGCGCGCGAAAACGCCAAGTCTCGTCACTGTTGCAATTATGACGTCAACGTTCTAGACAACGAACCGATACGCATAGGAACGACTTAATTTAGATAAACGGAAAATGTTCCAATAAATTCTTGATACGATTAGAGACACAATAATTCAATTTAATCGGTAAAATAATAATTGTTTCGCCACAATAAAATAAATTATTTTCGCCGACAGCTGTCATTTCCGAATTGCAATGGTGGTTTCCGTTTCGACTCTATTGTTCCACAGATAAAAAAAGTAAAATTTATTTTGCAAAAATAAAATACTAACTATGCTTTTAATTAAAAAATAAAAATGTAAAATTATTACTTAACTAATAAGCTAACATATCTAACACTTTTCATATTTTATTGTTAACACTGTCAAGTAGCCAATTATGTTTTTAATTTAAGCTTTTGTCTGTTTTTAATATACTGTTGGACATTGGCAGATACTTATATTTTTTTCTTATTTTTGGATACATCCTTATTAAATATAGAAGATAACATATTTGGAAAAGCTAAATCTGAAACAAAATAATTAACATGTCTTATACAAGAGCCATAGACCTGGATTGAGTAACACAGGATGCTTGATGGAAGGCCCAAAGTGAGTCTTTGGGCCTGTGTGTAATGTTATCTATTTGTAGTTGTTACATAGGCATTTATTTATTTAATTAATATCCTCATAGGCCAAATCTCCTTTCAAAAGTCAGACATAATCCTATTGCGTCTAGTTTTTTGGGACTTACGACTAAATACTTGTAAGAAACTGTTGTCAAGAATGTTATCTGATTTAAAACACTAGTACTGTTTTGATACCAACTGTAATGAAAATAATAAACGTTTGTTTAATAAAAAGTACCTTGGCAAATGGATTTTTATTGAGTGGATTCTTTGATTTCCTAGTCTTTATGTGTGGTCCAGTTCTGTGCATTTGACTGAGAGATGCCATGGCTCGAGAGAATAACCCTTGTAATGGTGTTGCCTGGGCAGCAGGAGTAACTATTTTCGAGTTTGTTATGGCTGGAACTAAAAGATAATGTAATTATTAAAATATTTTATGTCTGAACTTCTGAAAAAATATATTGTAGAATGTAACCTCGTCCAATAGGCTACCACTTACCATTAAGTTGCATAAATTGTGACTTTATGCCTATTGATAAAAGAGATAGTCCTTTTCTAACGATATTCATGCTGAAAATAAATCTACAGGGTTCTATATTTTAGATTATATTATGTAATTAGGTTTTTATTAATAAAAATATCCGATTTAGAAAGAAAATCACAACACCAACATAACCCTACTTTTTTGACAATGACAGCTGACAGTATTAGTTTTAAAGTGTACATATGCTATAGGAATAAAAACTAAACATCCTAAAGCAAGAAATGTATTGGTAGCAACGTAAATATTACGTTCCAAAAGTACTTCTTGTACAAAAACTATAATTATAGTTTGACAAAGGGTTTTCTGCTTTTGGCACATAAAATACAGCTTGACTCTTGGATTAAAATAATATGGACTTTTTGTTTCGAATATTGGGGGAGATATGGTTAAAACTTATATTTGCCGCACGCGCTCGAAGTTGCGGGCGGCCGCTAGTGTAAAATTTTAAATGTATAAGTACAAATATTACAAATATTATTAAGCTGAAGAGTTTTTTGTTTGTTTGAACGCGCTAATTTCAGGAAATACGGGTTCGAATTAAAACATTATTTTTGTGTTGTATAGCCCATTTATGAAGGAAGGCTTTAGGCTATGCATCACAATGCTATATGGAAAATGTATAAAAAAACGGAGATTGTACGCGTGCGTAGCCGTGGTGGGCCCGCAGTTAATGATAAATGTTTTCAAAACGAGTTCTACAAGAGATTAAAACGTTTCTAAAACCCTAATTTTCGGTAGATAAGTGATTTAGATTTTAATTAGGTGGGCACTGTTCAAAAGCATTTAAGTAGGTATATATGACGTTATCTTATTATTTACAGTTATCGTTAAGATGAGATAATTATAACCAACATCATATTTAGCGAAATTTTGCAGGTAGGTAGGTTGGTTTATGCGAAAATGAAGACTCGACTTTTAATTAAACTTCCCCATTTTAATTTTACTCACTTTAACAATTTACAAACTTTGGAAGTCTTAATTATTTATAGCTTAGTAACGGCCTAAAAATAAGAACTGCTGTTCCTTAAGACCTTTCATTCTCATTTTTAAAGAAAACAGCAACATTTTCAACTTTCACGTATCGCGCGTGCTGCTTTACAGTTGGAAGAGTAACAACATAACATCAGCATTTTTGAATCAGAAATCATGCTTGAATCAGTAGGTACAGGATTCATTTCTACCGATAAGATAGCGACAAAGTCTCAGTAGACAGGTTTATTACGACAGTAATGCATCAACCTGATATTATTTCTAAGTGTAAAATATTTTGAACCGACATGGTAATTTAGTTTGGAGAGTGAAGGGACAAATTATTAAGTATTAGATGAGTAGTTATGAGATATAGAATTTAAGGTTTTCGTGTTCCATTTTTAAACATTGAAAATAAGTTGACGGGTCAAAATTTGACAACATTTTTAGTAGTTAATACATACTACTTACTGCCCAACGTTTCGGTAAGGTTTCACAAAAATGGTGTCACGTTTTAACTCGTCTTTTTTAAAAAGTAGATAAGAGGGAAGAGTCAAGTCCCAAGAAGCAGTCCTCTCAATGATAATCATCAGTCTTCCCATTTTAAAATTAGCTATCATGTCTTCCAAAGGTCGTCCGCAATAAATCGATAAAGGTAATTGTTACGGAAATGAAATCGTATCAAAATGTTCCTGAATGCTTTAAGGCCAATTCTCATACATTTGAGACTAGCTAAATTATAACTTCTCTCGTAATCCACCAAAGTTTTATGAGGCCGGCTCTTGAGTATTTGACTTTACCATTTATATTGGAATTTTAACATAATCCTGGGAAATTCTTCGTCAGTCGGCCTAGCGACCTACACATTTTTACGGAGGTACAAAGTTTTATACTAAATATTGTAAGATATTTAAATAAAGTCTTATAATATGTTAGATCACTTTTTTGCCGCCCGTACCTGTACAGCAAAAAAGTGACTAACGCAAAAAGGTTTATAATATAAATAAAACCAGATAATAGAATTAGCTTATCTTACTTATTTTAGTTACTTTCATAGTGTTATGTCGTATGGGATTTTACTATGGGGTTCTGCAGCTGATGTGCAGACTATTTTTGTATTGCAAAAAAAAAGCCATACGCGCTATATACGGTCTTAGAACAAGAGACTCGCTTAAAAAAATTATTCAAAAAAATCAATATTTTAACAGTAGCTTCACAATACATTTTTGACTGTATTGTTTATGTACGCAAAAACTTACATTCTTTCACTAAGAAATCAGAATGCTATAATTTCAACACAAGAAATAAACATAAGCTTGCTGTTCCACATCTAAGACTTCATAAATTTAGTAATTCTTTTGTGGGGTTAAGTCTGAAGCTTTTCAATAAGCTGCCAGAAAATATCACTGCATTACCTATGCATAGATTTAAGTCTCTGATAAAAAAAATGTTTAATGAAAAAAGGCTATTATAAAATAGAGGACTTTATTAACGACAAAGATGTTTGGACTTGATAGCATTAAATATGTACATTAGACATAAGCTATATTGTTAATACATTTTTTTTTGCATTATTTATATCTACCATATGTGTCAGTTTTTGAAAAGAGTAACTATCGAGTTTCTTGCCGGTTCTTCTCGATAGAATCAACATTCCGAACACGGTGGTAGTTTTGACTTGACGATTCATAAATGCTTTTGTAAAAGTTTACATGAATAAATACATTTTCTATTTCTATTTTTATTTCTTACGATACAGGTGATTTAAGCATGTTAAATGATTAAGTGAATGGGAAGTGTTTTTTTAATTAATTAATACTAAAAGAATAGTTTACAGATCACCAACAGAATATTAATTAAATTTCAAAGAAGACACATTATTACAGTGATATCTTAATTACAACCTGCCAAGCCATGATTAATTATTTGTAGAAAACTTTAGTTAGGTACTTTTTAATTTAAAAAAAATATTTTAGGAGTAAACAAAACATGTTCTGTGTTGATTAATGTCTTTGTTAAGGTGAAACAAAAATATTTGTGTATATTTAAAAAAAATGTCTAAAAAATATTTATGTATATTCTTTTCACCTTAACAAATAACAAGTTGATAAGATAATCAATGTTTGTTTTTCTAAGAGCGATTTGTCTGCGCTGTTATCTCGCAAATGTAGGGCTGACGATGGTGGCACCACCAATCCCGGAGGCCAATGTTCATGGCATCCATTCCGACGCAATGTGGACTTCTGGGATCGTTACTGGGAATCAAAATTATTAGGTATGGTTAGTTCTGCGAGTGCGCTTTTTAATGTTACGGATCTCGGTCGGGGCGACCAAGCTAGTCTCACTACGGGGCAAGTTGGTACACGACGTTTTCTGGCGCCAATTGGCAACTTGACAGTGTTAACAATAAAATATGAAAAGTGTTAGATATGTTAGCTTATTAGTTAAGTAATCATTTTACATTTATTATTTTTAATTAAAAGCATAGTTAGTATTTTATTTTTGCAAAATAATTTTTAGTTTTTTTATCTGTGGAACAACAGAACCGAAACGGAAACCACCATTGCAATTCGGATATGACAGCTGTCGGCGAAAATTATTTATTTTATTGTGGCGAAACAATGATTATTTTACCGATTAAATTTAATTATTGTGTCTCTAATCGTATTAAGAATTTATTGAAACATTTTCTGTTTATTTATTTATTTATTTATTTAAAAACTTTATTGCACAAAAAAAAGTACAACAGGTGGACTTAATGCTATGGGCATTCTCTACCAGTCAACCTTTGGGTCATGCGGAGAGTTAGTTTATGGGTGCGGTAATAGTGACAAAGTGCATAAGTAATCTAAAAAATAAAATAAAAACATAATACACGAGAATAGTAACTATCAAGCGTTACAAAATTCATTTCGGAAACAATTAAATATACGTATAGACATACATGAATAAATATAATATATATATAAAATATGAAGTTATACTTATATACTTATATTTACATAGTGAGCATATATATACCTATATATACATAAGTAAATAATACCTCATAAAAATATAAAATAAATAATAACTATATATAAATGGATTCAACAATTGAAAAATTCATGTCTACGATTTATGTATTAGCGAGAGAGAAGAAGTGTTCACGAACTTTCATTTTAAAAATTCCCTTAGTCAGGGATTGTCGAGTATCAGCGGGCAGAGCATTCCAAAGACGGGCGGCTTGCACAGTAAAAGACTTTGAAAAGAAGTCGCTATGATGACGAGGAATGTTTAAGCTTAGGTTGTCAGTGGAGCGAAGAGAACGGTCGTGAGATTGACAAAGGAATCGAAATTGTTTCGTCAGATAGGATTATCTAAATTAAGTCGTTTCTATGCGTATAGGTTCGTTGTCTAGGACGTTGACGTCATAATTGCAACAGTGACGTGACTTGGCGTTTTCGCGCAATTGCATCTTACAGACTTAGCATGCGCCACGCGACTAAATTTTATCGAGCTCTTAACAAACGTCAAACTCTATTGAAGTCAGTACGTCAGCTGCTGATTGAAAATACGAGTGCGGTGTGCTGTGAGCCAATCAACAGTGTCGAAACTTTTATCGTCTTATCCGAGAATTTTGACGTATTGCATATGCTAGGCCTATTAGTCACATCAGTATTTTTGATTGATCAACACAATTGATGATCACATTAAGTGTACCTGTTAATGTGCATTTAAATATGATAAATATATTATAGTTTACTAATAGTTTGCTCCATCAGTCAGGTTAATAATTAACACACAATTTTTGTTTTATTACGTTATTTTTTTTAAGTTAAATGCGTTTTAAATAAGCTTGACGTGATTTCTTCACACACCCCTCCACGGAACTTGATACAATCATCATATTTTTATGATGTACTCAATAGAATCGTACATTTTTATTAAAAAAGCACGTTCCTTTTGCTTAAACAATAAAAAAATGAAAAGAATAAGATGATACTTAAATAAAAATATGATCATGCATGGATGTTCCGTAGAAGCGGTATGTTTAATTCGTGTCGTTGCGCAAAATTTTAATGCAATACTAACATTGAAGTCAATTTTTGTTTTCACGATAAAAAAAAATGCGTATCTCATATTTTTTCGTACTACAGATTTTTTAGTGTGTTACTCTATCGTTTATCTGAAAGTGCCTATAGCTTTACACCTATGTCAGAAGCACATCGCAGTAAAGAAATGAACACGGTCCAAAATATAATGTGACGTGCTTTTCACTGTACATACTTACGTAAATTATGCATTATCCACGTACTTTTGTTACCTACCTCAATAATCCATTTTGTTGACTGGCCCATGTGTGAAATCCCGTGTTTTGTATGTTTTCACCTGATAAAAAAGATAAGCATTACAATAAAGATATAGTGAATTCACTGAATCTTTGATAAATTACTGCCGTACCTATGGGTACCGACCGCTACGTTCTCAAATAGAACTAAAAATTTAATAATATATTTTATTTCGCAAGTAATGTTACTCAAAAACATTTTTCGTGTTCACTGGCTACCTAATTAATCAATAAAATGTATTATTTACCATCAACATTCTTCCAAACGCTATAATCATCAATATTGCTGATTCCAAGCCATACTAAAAGTTTGTATCTACTACCAATTACACTAGGGAGGTGCATTCTACGCAATATTTTCTGGATAAAGGCAAACTGCTCCTGTAAATAATAAGTATAAGGTAAGTAGGACGATTTATTTGACATATTTTAAAGAAACAGAAACATTGAATCTACCCTTTGCGGTGTGGGCACTTACAGGAGGCTAAGAAGGTAATCTACTATATAAAAATAAGTCGGGTTTTCCTCCCTGACGCTATAACTCTAGAACGCACGAACCGATTTCCACGGTTTTGTATTCGTTGGAAAGGTCTCGGGCTCCGTGAGGTTTATAGCAAAATAATTCCGGATATATTTCAACAGAAAAGCGGGAAAATACTCTAAGTTTCGCCGAAGTTCGCCAGGATCGCTAGTATACAATAGAAAAAATCATCGTCTACTTGCGGTTAACTCAGTTAAGAGAGCAGAGCAGCACCCGATACGTGAAGGTCGTGGGTTCGACCCCCATACTGCAAGGGGAGATGATTTTTTACTGTTTCTTTAAAATACTTAAAGTTCGTTAATGCGGCGTTTAAAAAAAAATACCTAATGGTTTAAATAAAGTTAAAAACACAATGTTGATAATAAAATTACTTAGCCAAGGCATAAACAATCGTTGAAATCGCATTTAAATGTTAAAATGTAGGTACATTACATTTAGGTATCGTGAAATTTATGACTAATTTCTATTGCTATTCAACTCTAAACTTATAGACTTTGAACACATTGAAAACGATGAGTAATGTTGCCTCAAAATATTTTGTTGTTCCATTTCGAAAATAAGGCTCCATTTTATGTTCCAAGCAGTATGAACAACAAGATAACCCAATTATTCGAGGCCCGCATCCGAAAAGATATTACTTTCAACGAGTAATAAGGATTATATCTGCTAATAACGCCTATTAATAAACAGCAGAAGAAATCGAGCAATGTCATACAAACTAGACGGTACAACAACAAGGGGAAATTTATCGAGCCTACTTAGTGAAAAGGAACGGAACGTGGCCTCGTTAGGAGGAAACAAAGGATAACAACAAACATAAAAACGGCAACACATTGGCGTACCTTGATATGTCAAAATTACCCCACGGATAGACCCCACGGATAGGTACCTATAAACTGCGAAATGGCCAATATTTGTGATTATTAGACTTTAAGTCGAAAAGTAAATTTGTTAAAATCGGTGGTGATACCATTTTTTTTATATTGCATTTAAAGCTTGACCTCATCCCACCTGATATTAAGTGGTAATGAGGTCCTAGAGCTCTGGAAACCTTACTCACACGCAGGAACACAACAACACAGAAGAGATTGTTATTTGGCTGCGGTCTTCCGTAAGGTGGAGGTATTTCACCATGTGTACACTTTGGATACATCCAATAAATCTATCACAAAGAGTCAGTTCGGGTATGAATGTTCTTATACATGCACATTTGTTTACAGACCTACGTTGTTTTAGTGTAAGAAATGCGGCGACTAAAGCCTCGTATTTCATGGTTAACAAAGTTAAATCAACTTGTTGCAGTGTATTAATATAAAAACTGTTCAATTTTGATAGGCAGACAGCGAGACTTTATTGATATATGAAAAAAATCTGATTATATTATAAGAGCAACGCACTACAAAAAAATATTTGAATGATCCAACAGTGACCCATAAGGGAGTTTCACAGAAACTTCAAAGAAAATTGTACAAGACTATGTTAATATTGAAACCTACCTTGGACTTAGGCACAGCCAATTTGGCTCTAATGTTTGCACAAGTGTCCCTAGCATTTGTCCACGTTTGGGCTTGATACATGATTTTGTAACTGTGCCCATCTTCTGGATTCTCAATAAAACCTGGAAAACGTAAAAGAATAAATTTAAACAGTCACATTCATTAGAGAAAATTTACGGCGAGTTCCAAAAAAGAAGCAAGTGTGACATATCAATGATGAAGTTTCAAATGTTTAAAATGATGAGATCTTAATATTTTTATGTAAAATCAACCTGAATACTTGCTTTACAGCCCCTTTATAAATGTGCAATTAAACAAAACAAAATCAGTAAAATTTGCCTTCCATAAAAATGTTTCAAAGCGTTTTACCGGTGTTTTTTCCGGTGTCTAGAAAATGAAAAAATCGTTTGCCTGAATATGCATAAACAAGGCAATACATCGACCTACTTTAATCTGTCAAAACTACCCCACGGACACATATTAAATTATATGAGCGTGATTATTCGACTTAAAGTCGATAATTAGATGCAAAAAGGCAGATTTGTGAAAATAGGTGTGATACCATGAGTAGAATTTGGATAGTCCCAATCTATATCAAAGTTCTGGCTATGAATGTTCCCAGACGTGCGCATTTGCTTACCTACATTGTTTTACCAAAGTCCTGATAACCATTTTGAGTAGGATGCGCACGCTACGCACGATGTGCACGGTCGAATAGGCCTTGTATAGCTATGTCATTAAATCTGATTTGGTACGTCATTGAAGGTTTCTATAAAATCAAGTACGTACTGTCGTAATTTGCGGTCGGTTCATTGATTGATACCTATTGTGTAAACATAAGTACATTATAATCTAAAGTGCTAAAACCACAACCTTTCGTAAATTCACAAAGAGATGGAACAATAACGAAGAATATAACAATGGCGCCACTGCTCCTGAAAAGTTAAAGGTCTTGTCAAAAAAATAACTTAAGTACTATACCAAAATTCGAATTGCATAAATTATGAAACTTGCCTCATTTTTTGCCGTGAAAGACTTTATGTAGTCGCGTAAAACTGTTTCTGCTGAAGTAGAAAGGGTGGAGGTTATATACTTAATTACAAAAAACTGATAACAATCTTAATAAATAAATTAAGAGAAGTAGGACATAGCGATTTATCGCTCGAACTGGAGCAGCTCGACTGGGGAAATACCTCCACCTTACAGAAGACCGCAGCCAAATAACAATCACTTATTGTGTTCCTGGGGGTACAGTATAATAAATCTGTTACTGGACTTGTCGCCTTTACCTTGAAGGCTTGACCCCTGCTATTAATGTAGCACCCCCCCAGGAGCTTTGGAAACCTTACTGACACGCAGGAATACAACACAGAAGTGAATGTTATTTGGCAGCGGTCCTCTGTAAGGTGGAGGTTTTTCACCAGCTCCAGTTCAAGCGATGAATCGCTATGCCCTCCCTCATTTCATATATAAACACTTTCCAAATTAAAGCAGATGTACAAAATGAATTGTCATGGAAACTATAAAAAATTTGCGAGTTTAGACAACAAAATCCTAAAAATATGCAAATAAATAGGTGTTTGAATAATTGAAACAGTTGTGACCTGGAATTCCAACGAGACTTTTTACTCACCCGAAAATAAAACAAATGAGTGTCGTAATCAACGCTCCGTCATGTAATTTGTAATCTCTTCACGTCTTATTAAGCAAGTATATTTTATTCGATACGAACTGGTTTGTAACACTTTTTAGTATGTCTTTACAATGCAAACGCACCGTCCATCCGTATGACAAATTGTCTGTCAACTGAGTTATGTCCCCTTGAGATACCGTTAGCCATTCCCATTTAACTTTAGTTTATTCAGTAATGTTGGTTAAAAGAATTCTTAAACGTCGATAAGAATATTACTCAGCATGCAAATAGATAGGTGCTCAAGTTTGTAGATACTTTAGTAGTACATAAGTTGAAGGACTTTGGACTTTGAACGTAGTACTCTAAGTTTTATTATACCTTGTGTACCTACATAAACTTTTTTGGTACTCGGGAAATTTGAGACGGAAAGTAATTGCTTTGCACTGTTTTTTATTCATGTACAAAGCGAAATAAATGCTAAAATACAACAATTTTGTTTATTTAAAATAAAAACACATTTTAAATAAGTAGGTAATACTGTAGTTATTTGACAATACTTGGAAATAAAGCTTATAAAAGCCTGTAGATCTAAAGATGAACATTTTTAATTTAGGATTTTTTAATAAGTTTGAATGAGTCCAAATTAAAGTTTGTTAGCCATTGCGCAAGCAAAAATACTCGTAATTATTAAATCATTGAGGTAATCGCCTAGTAAGCATCAAAAAGTCTTGTGATCTAAATCCTAAAAATGTTGCTAAGTGTAGTCACGTCATCAAGTGCTATAAATTAGAGTAACAGCGTTTTACAGATCTGTGGTTATTCATAATTATCTCGATTCTTCTCTCTCTCTCTAAAAATAAGAGGAAGGCCGTTATTGAAACTTTGTACAACATCGAACATTTTTTTGACCGGCGGGTTCCTCACACTTTCAGGGGATGGCTCCACATCGAACCGTGAAAGGATTGCAGCCAGACCTGCTATGGACTGCATGAGACCCAACCGGGCACCTGTGAAAACAATAAAGAGTCATATAACGTTTTAACTTCGCCATCATCATTACGATAATACTAAAGACTAGCTGTGCCGGCGACTTCGTTCGCGTGGACTCCATGAGTTTGAATTTATTTTTTCCGTTGAGTATTTTTGTTTCTATAACGAACAAACAAACAGACATAAATTTACTGATTGCATTTTTGTCACTAGTATCGGTCACTAATTACCCCCTGATAGTTATTTTGGAAATATATTTGATGTACAGAATTGACTCTACAGATTTATTATAAGTATATGTAGATGATAATAGATTTACATGTTTTTTACATTTGTTTATAATTTCATTGAAATGAGGATAGGTTTGCGTGAAAGTCTAACAAACATACATTCATTCAGATGAACATGTGTTAGAATGTAGTGATGTACAGATGTACATCACTACATTCTAACACATTTTCGCATTTATAATATTAGTAGGATAGTCGCAGAAACCTTAACACGTCTACAGATTGAGAAAAAAATGGCTTACGCAATTAATATGCATCTGTTATTTTAACACATAATGTGATTTTTTTATGGAACAATTATCATTATTATTTGACCAAAATACTTACCAACACACGCTCGAGGCCCATCACCAAACGGAAGATAAACATATTTATTCGATTCTTTCTTGTTTTCAGGGTCAAATCTTTCTGGTCTAAATTCGTACGGTTCTTCAAAGTACTGCGGATCCATATGCAGTGCTTGAAGGGGTATAATTAGTTTCGTGCCTTCGTCTATTGAAAGATTTATTTCAGGGAATTTATACCTTTTCGTACACGCGCGAGACAGGTACCCTAGAGAAGGAAACATCCTCATGCCTTCGTTGAAACTCCATTCTAGATACGTCATCTCTTTCACTGCATCATATGACAATTTGTTGCTATGCTTGGTCAATACTGTATCTATGTTCTTTTGTACCTTCCTTTGCACATCAGGATTATATGCAAGTTGATGTAATGTGAAACTTGTAGCTGATGAAGAAGTCTCAAAACCCGCAGCGAAGAAAACGAACACTTGAGCTGCGATCAACTCGTCTGTCAGTACCAATGTAGCTCGCTCAGGAGTACCATCAGGTTTAGTTCTTTCTAACGAATTCACCTCTATAATTCCTTTCTTCCTGCATTCTAGCAACAAATCAATGAAGTCGTTTCTATTAGTCGGCTCAAAATTCCTTTGCTTTTGAATTCCGTTTACAAGCGAGAACATTCTATCTTCTATTGGGCTCAAATATTTGAGTTTTCTGGTTAGTGTTGGTAAATTATCTTTCAGGAACGAAATAATGTTTTGACGGAGGCTAAATTCAAAAATTTCGTCACCAAGTTTTCGGAATGCGGAGTTTTCGTCGTTTAAGGAGTCGGCGTCCAGGCCGAAAGCACACGCTCCTATGAAGTCAGTGGTATAGCGCGCCATCAGGTCACGCGCATCAATGGGGCGGTTTTCTCTTGCAGCGACCAGTGTACGCGCCTGAAGCTGTTCCGCTCTCTCTACGATTAACGGAAACATAGCCTTTAGTTTACCACTCGTGAACGCTGGGGTCATACGCTGTCTCAGCAAACGCCACAAGTCCCCTTCAGCGAAGAACAAATTTTTCATTAGAGGCTCCATACCACTTTTGTCAGGATGCAATCCACGCTCATGAAAATACACAAAATCGGTAACAAGAACTCGTTTTATCAACTCTGGGTCTCTTACAACGAGTGCTGGGGTGGTAGACCAGAAGTATCCAACTACCTTTTCCTTGGGGTATAAAATATATAAAGACCTTGAAAACTGTGTCATGCTTTTGCGTAATAAGTACACATCCAGACAGCTACCAAATAAGGCCATTGGTTCGGCATATTTCACTCCTTTCTTCTTCCAATAATTGTAAGTTCTTATGTTGTATAGATAAAAAACGACGATGAACAATACGATAATAATAGCTGTGATCATGATAACAAACAATTCACTTTGGTTTTACTTTCATTAGAACATAAATGTTATACTTTTAATAGGGACTGGTTATATTTATGCCCTCCTTTAAATGTTACAGTGAAACTAATGTAATATCAGAGACAATGATAACGTTTTATCTGTCTTTATCTTCATGGATCATGTTATCGTACAAACATAAACTGGATGGATTGGATGCTGTTTTCTCATTACGATATGTTTTACATCTGTGTAAAACTAAACCAAAAAAGCTAATAGGATTAGTTGTATCGGAAAGATTTCAAGGTAGGTGCAAAGTTCAGTAAGTACTTTGATTAGTCAAGATTAAACATTCGATCGGCCTTGAAAACGTAGGAAATGGAAGTACTAAAAATTTAATGCTTCACTATCTTTAATAAATAACTACTAAACACACTACGATTACTCATCCATAAAAAGATCCTTTTTAATTATTACATATTTATTTTATAAATTCTTCTTTCTCTCTCGGAAAATTAATGGAAGGCCTTTATCTATACTCTGCACGACGTCAAATGTTGCTTTGACAGGTGGAACCCTATGGCTCTCAGGAGCTGGTTCAACATCAAACCGGGAGAGGATTGCTGCCATCCCTGCTATGGACTGCATCAGTCCCAATCGAGCACCTGCGAAAAAACAAACAAATAGTAAAACAATCATTTTATCAGGAGGCTAATAGTGAGAGCGATAGCAATTTTGAGTGGATAAATTGGTAAAAAACATTATTTCTTACCAATTTTTTATAGATAGTGGGGCATCTATGTGAAATTCGGACAGCTGTTTCTATCTTATTTAAAAGTGAATTTTGTAAAACCCTTTCTTAACGGATGCCTACGCTTTAATAACTATCTTCGTGTCCAATTTCAGCGGGGTACGTTTAGCCGTTTGCGTTCAGATAATTCAGCTGTGCATTGATAAATTTGTTGGTCAATTACGGTTCATAATCACCATTATCAAACTATACTAGTCCGTTGCAGGACATATACCTTCAACAATAAGTGCCATTGCGCAAATGCATGCATATACATAAACTTTAATTTTTATAATGTTTAGAGATATCAAATCATCGTTTTTTAAATCAATCGTAATCTCGCTTAACCGCTTCTGATTTGAAAGCTCTTTCATATTCATAGCTACTACTGTTGACAGTTACTAAGCCTTTTATACTGACATTTTGTTTTTCATTGTCTTTATCATCAAATGGCGGGGTTTGTGTTTAAAATGGTACCAAAATTCCTAATAAGATTTTTATCGTTTAACGAAGACTATTGGACAACGCTGAATGAGTATAGAAATAATATTATTTACCTATACAAGCTCGTGGTCCATCTCCAAACGGCAAGTAAATGTATTTATTGGCATCTCCACTACTTTCAGGGTCAAACCTTTCTGGTCTAAATTCAGTCGGGTTGTCAAAATATTGCGGATCCATGTGTAAAGCTTGGAGTGGTATGACCACTCGTACACCTTCATCTATCGTTAGATTAATTTCAGGGAACGTGTACTTCCGCGTACATGCACGAGCTAGATAGCCTAGAGACGGGAACATCCGCATGCCTTCATTAAAAGTCCATTCCAAATAAGTCATATTCTTTACTGCTTCATAGGACAGTTTGTTGTCATGTTTGCTTAATACTGCATCGATGTTATTCTGCACTTTTCTTTGAATCTCAGGGTTGTAAGCAAGTTGATGTAATGTGAAACTAGTTGCTGATGAGGATGTCTCAAAACCAGCTGCAAAGAAGACAAAGACCTGAGCAGCAATTAAAGCGTCAGTCAACTCTAGTGTCGCTCGTTCTGGTTTTCCATCTGCTTTTACATTCTCCAATGATTCTACTTCAATAATTCCTTTCTTTTTACATTCTAGTAACAAATCGATAAAATCGTTCCTGTTGGTCGGTTGGAAATTTCTCTGCTTCTGAATATCGTAAACAAGTGAAAGCACCCGATCCTCAACGGAGTTCATGTACTTCAATCTTCTTGTGAGAGTGGGGAAGTTTTCTTTGAGGAATATTACGGCAATCCTGTCTAACTTAAAATTGAAGATATCTTCGCCGAGCTTACGGAATGCAGAGTTTTCTTCATTTAAGGAGTCGGCGTCTAGGCCAAACGCACAGGCTCCAATGAAATCAGTGGTGTATCGTGCCATCAGATCGCGTGCATCTATGGGGCGGTTATCCTTCGCCGCTGTCAACGTTCTTGCCTGCAGCTGCTCAGCTCTTTCCACGATGAGAGGAAACATGGCTTTCAGTTTACCACTGGTAAATGCCGGCGTCATTCGCTGTCTTAACAACCGCCACAAGTCACCTTCAGCGAAAAATAAATTCTTTAGAAGAGGTTCCATGGCAGTTTTATCGGGATGAAGTCCTCGCTCATAAAAGCAACCAAAATCAGTAATAAGAACCCTCTTCACCAACTCTGGATCTCTTAAAACGAGGCCTGGGCTAGTCGCCCAGAAGTATCCGACCACTTTTTCTTTAGGATATGCATTGTACCAGTGCACAAACATTTGGGTTGCATTTTTACGCGCCAAATACACGTCCCTAAAACTACCAATTAATGGATATGGATTACCATATTTGACACCTCTAATTTTCCAGTAATTAAAATTTCTAGTGCAATAAAAGTAAAATACAATCAAAAGTAAAGTTACATTAAGTATCACGATCATAATGAAGAAGTAACTATAATATTGATTTAAATGTACGTGTTTCAGTTATGGAACGTAATTAGTAAATAATCAACTCACACTGAAGATTTAATGTAAATATAATTTGTTTTATCAGTCGATTACTGTTATCATAATTATTAGATATCATTGTATTTGTGCTAAACTTATCGCTGGTGTTTCTTAGTTTTTTTTCAATTCATTCATTGTCACAATATTACTAATAGTATTATTTTAGACTTTCTAATTTTGCATCCTTCCTGTTTTAAAAAATCGTTTTAATGATAACGATACACATTTTAATTTAAATAACTTTCTTACATTAAAATAAAACATGCGTGAGTTTCTAGAGCGACGATCCTAACACTATAATACATATCCTTATATACAAAATTACGGAAACGTTAAAGGCTAACACACAAATAAGGAATATACCTAAAAAATATCGTACGATTAAGCCCTGGATCACCCCCGGTATCCTACGTTGCATTAGAAATCGCAATAAACTCCAGAAAGAGGCACGAAGTCTCCCACACAATGACATTAAGAAAATAACTTACACCAGATACAGAAACTACTGCAATAACTTAATTAAAAAACTGAAAAGAAAATATGAAAGAGAACTTTTATACAAAACTAGGAACGATAACAAACTTCTTTGGAAAAATATTAAGAATATTACCTATAGTAACAATAGAAAATCTACAAATGTTGAACTTCTAAATTCAAAGACGACCCAATAGAGTCGGCAAATTTTGTAAACAATTATTTTGCAAATATTGGGAAAGAGCTCGCTCAAAACAATATTTTTGCTACTAATGATCCGAGTTCATACTTACAAAAATTAAAATCTCAGCCGCACTCCTTCGTCCTCCAACAAACTGACAACGATGAGGTAAATGATATAATAAGGAACCTCAAGTCCGATAGTGCTTCTGGCTGGGACAACATTCCAAACGGCTTTTTTAAAGCTTGCGAAATCGGAGGTCCTGCCCATTATCACCCATTTTGCTAACTTATGCTTTGAAAAAGGAATCTTCCCAGGGCCTCTCAAACAATCTGTTATAACGCATATCTACAAGGGCGGGGATAGGGACAGTATCGGTAATTATAGGCCTATTTCAGTACTACCTGCGATCTCAAAAATATTGGAAAAGTTGCTTAATAAAAGACTGCTTAATTACCTAGAAAAAAATAATATCTTATCTCCCTCTCAATTTGGATTCAGAAGGGGAATTTCGACAGAAGATGCAGTGTCTAAATTGAGTTCACTAGTTTCTGAACAACTTGATAATCATAATAAATGTTTGGCTGTATTTATAGACTTAAAAAAGGCATTTGATACTGTCTCCATCCCCACCCTTGTACACAAACTAGAAAGAGTTGGCATCAGGGGTACTCCATTGAATCTGTTGAAGGACTATCTGACGGGTAGGAAGCAGGAAGTAAAACTAGGACACTGTACCAGTGACTGTGTAGATGTAAAATACGGAGTCCCCCAGGGTAGCGTGCTCGGCCCTACACTGTTTCTTATCTACCTAAATGACCTATGTGACATGCAAATACCAAATACCAAACTTTTTGCGTACGCTGATGACACCGCCATTGTCATTACAGGGAAAACCTGGGAAACTGTCAGGGTTGGAACTGAGCTCGCACTAGAGCGGGTTGATAAATGGTTACGTAACAACGTCTTAACGCTAAACACCACCAAAACGAACTATGTGTGCTTTAGTATATATAATAATATGCAACCTACTAAAGATTTTAATATTAAAATACATAGCTGTAACCAGGCTGGAATGCAGTTGCCCTAGTATTCAGAAAGTACCGCAAATTAAATACCTCGGTGTTGTGGTGGACCAAAGACTTTCTTGGTATGCACATATTGAGCATGTTATCGCAAGAATTCGCAAACTAACGTGGATTTTTAAAACTCTAAGACATGTGTTGCCAAGGGTATCGATTGGTACACAAAAATATAATGATAGAAATATTTTGAGAGAAATATATATATCCATGGCACAATCAGTTATGGTGTACTGCATACCAATATGGGGTGGTGCAGCAAAAACCAGATTTATAGAGGTGGAACGTGCACAGCGTAATTTAATTAAAATCATGTATTTTAAAAAACTCAGATTTTCTACACAAAGCCTCTATCTTATATTTGGACTACTCTCAGTAAGGAAGTTGTATGTTTTTAAGGTCACTCTGAAAAAGCATAAAAATCTGCCGTACAATGCTAAAGTTAATACTAGAAGAAGGAAAGATATTGCAATAAAAGCACCTAGAGCTAACACCACATTTGCCAGACGGCAATACAACAAACGGTCGGCTTTCTTATACAACCATGTTAATAAGGAATTGGATACATACAATATGGTTTATTACGAATGTAAAAAAAATATATTAGATTGGTTAAAGACGAAAACCTATGATCAAATTGAAGCACTTTTAGAATTAAACAAGTAAATATGTTAGTTTTATAAATAAGTACCTATGTTTAATTAAAACAATGTTACAATGTTATTATGAATGTACTTACAGTTAGTTTATTAGAAATAAGGACTTAGTGTTATTGAAGAGCGGTGCCTCCTGTCACAGGCTTTATTAAGCTTAAAAGGAGGTTCCAGCCACTACCTTTGTTATAAAACTGTTTTACAGAAATAAAGAAATTATTATTATTATTATTTCTTTAATAATTTACTTAATCAATACATCAGCATAGATTTTCTATTTTGTAAGTACTTACTAAGGAGGGACAAGCATGGATGAACTATACATCATCATATTATTAACATTATATTTAGCTGACCCAAATATTCACTTATTCTATTGTACTTAATCCTAAAGAGTAAAATAAATTTTAATGTCTTTACGTCTAATGAGTATGCCAAACAGTTTGTGCGGCTGTAGCGTTATATGTTACAAGTGAATGATGGATCGACGAGCTACGCCCATGATCCTACGGCGTAAAACCCGTGTCCAGCTCCGTGACCCCCAAAATCGAGTCCATTACCATACCCACCAAAATACCTAAACCTGTTCACCACTTCATCATCGTTACCACTTCTCTTATCAGCTGCGGTTCTATAATGACTCAGTTTTGGTTTAAGATTGACCTTATGGACTGCTCTGTGCAGAGGTATCACTGTGAGGTCATGTAACGGCACTAAGTGTGTGTGGATTGGTATCAGAATCAGCGGTGTTTGATGCGTCACATTGGAAGTGCTGTGCGCAAAAGTGTGTGAAACTATTGGCAGGTTAACATGATCGTTGGTTATCAAACTAACCCCTGTGTGAATCGTATTATGATGAATGTTTTGGTGGATAGGTATCACGTGTAAATTCGTTGACAGGAGCAGATGGTGTGGTATCGGCAGGGACAGCGGTACGTTCGGGCCTTTCTTCTTTCTTGATGTTGGTGGCTTTGAATCCACGAAGGTCACGTGCTGAGATGATACGAGTGGAATGAGCATTGTTTGTTTATGGTCCACATGATTTGAGTTAGCAATCGGTAAGATGTGGTTGGGACTTGGTTTGAAATGTGCTTCTTTTTCATTGGCGGTCAGGGGTATGTTGAAGGCTTGATGAATGTGAACTATGAGTAGCAGTATCAGTGTTCTTGACATTATCTGAAATGAAGAAAAAAGTGTTTTTGAAAAAGAGTAAACTGTCATTTACCTAACCAAAGAACAATAAAAAAAGTTTCAACGTTCTAGGTTTTAAAAAATTTTGAATTTCCATACAAACTATCGTCCCCTTTTGTTAATTTACCCACTTAAGTGTAAAAGTGAAACAATCTTTAAATGTCTAATGTTACATAGCTTCTAGCTTCAAATATGAAAACATTTTCTTAAAAACTTTCACACCCCGTCCATTGTGTTATTGTCGTAGTTTCTGATTTCTTTAACCCAAGTCCTTAAGCTACTTACCACAGAATCAGAGCAATGTATGTGATGTTGCCCTATACTTATTCATTATTATTTATTCATTTAAAAGCTTTTACCTTTGCATACTTCTTACATTAGGGTATTTAAACCATTAAAATTCCCTCCCAAAATGTATGGAAATCGTAATGTAATCCTGGAAGGTAACCAGAGCAAATCTGGCATCGACTAGGAAAGGGCTGGTTCATAAATAATGCAAACGCTTCGGCCCACGCGGTTTAGTTTACATTAATACCTGAATTTTATTATTTACTTTCAATTGCACATTTGAATCTGATTTTCAGATTTAACTCAATAAGTTTGTTACAATCTTTTTTAAAATCTATGCATGGGAAGGACAATAATAATTAAGAGAGGTAGGGCATTGCGATTTATCGCTCGAACTCGAGCAGCCCGACTGGTGAAAATAGCAATCACTTCTGTGTTGTTATGTTCCTGCGTGTGAGTAAGGTTTCCAGAGCTCTTGGGGGGTGCTACATTAGCAGCAGGGGTCAAGCCTTCAAGGTAACAGCGAAAAGTCCAGTACCTAACAGATTTATAATCCTGTACTTGTCGCCTTTAAACTAGAACCTCATTACCACTTAACATCTGGTGGGATGAGGTCAATCTTGAAGTGCAATAAAAAAAATGCCGTTATTTATTAAATATTTTTATACTTATCCCTATCAAGGAATTACAACTTTTATGAAGTTTGAGTTTCGGGACGGCAAGTTTTCCTTTGATATAGGTATAGTTTTTACGTACAGAGACGCTATAGTTAAAATGATTGTGTTAATTTCTTAAAAAAAAATTGTTTCGCAAATCACGTTAGACCACGTGTTAGTTAAGCGTAAATCTTTTATTTTTTTTATATTGCACTTCAAGATTGAATTCATCCCACCTGATGTTAAGTGGTAATCAGGGCGGCAAGTACAGCATAATAATAGCAAAGTTATCATATTTGTATTTTTAGGTGAAAGAGTACAAAATATCCTTACATGCTGGTAAGTTTTCGTGTTTGTAATACAAGTGTTAGTAGGATAGACTACATTCGAGAGACTTTCACAAATGACTGCTATTATTTTTTTTCTCTACGACATCGTTTATTTCGCAACCATAAATCACTTATCTACCTGTAATTTACTGTTGCTGGTGACATTGGCATAATTAATATTAGCATAAATAAAAATGGATTGGAAACAGGTTCCGAACAGCTGGTGACTTGCTCTACTTCGACGAAATTCGGTCGACAGGCAAGGTCGTTTTTTGGAGTAGCGTAGTATGTTAATGGACACTAAATTTTTTGCATTACCGCCCTATTCTTGAAATTGCACCCTTAACCTTAGTGTACCTTAGTTATCTTTATGAGTCAGTCGTATTAAACCAATTCTAATTTTAAACGCCTGTGACTTTGCCCGCGTAATTTTGGGATTAAATATATCCTATACGTTTCTCTAATATGTCATCCCTCCTTGTATCAAATTTCATCGAAATCCATTCAGTAGCTTTTGCGTGAAATGGTAACAATCAGATATCGTACACACGTTCTTACTAGTGTTGCCGTCGATTCGATTGTATAGCGATTATTAATCGATTATCCAAAAGGGACCCAAATAATCTAACAATCGATATGACAATCGATAGTATCGATAATATCGATACGTGTTTTTATTAGTTATAATCGATTATTTATAATGTGTAGTTAAATACAATATAATCGATATAATCGATTATATCGATATCAAGTTTTCAAGCGATACTATCGATGTAATCGATATAATCGATTATTAACAATTATTAGATTATAATTGTTTAGATTAGACAATACTATCGATTATATCGATTGTCATATCGATTGTTACATTATTTGGGGTGGAGAGGGGGGGGGGGGGGTTCGATTATCCGGCAACACTATTACTAATTATCGCGTTTATAATAATTAGTTTCTACGAACATGCACAGGTTTGTTAAACAAAATTTAATTAAATAGTTTGTAAATGCAACCCATCCATTTTACTAATTGCGGGAGTTATCATTATTTAGGTATGTGGTGTAATTAAGTCTGGTGCAGAAATTGCGCGGTAAAATTCCTGGCTGGCTCCTAACCTAGATCGGGTTGTGGTTGGTGGTAATCAGACTAAGGTAAAGTTCATTGCTGGCCCGAATAACAGGCAAGGTAGCTTGCCAAAGAGAATTTAATCAAGAAAACAATAAGCTAAGATGTTGTTTCGAATTATTGTTTTGATAATCAGTTGGCGCGTTGAACGGTGAACCGTAAGATTTTGACCGTAAGATACCAAACTCGTTGTCGTTTAAATTATTGCCGGGGAAGCAAATGATGAAGCTATTTCAATTAACTTCCTGCCACGACCAGACTGAATACTCTATACACCACTTGTAGATATACAATTTGAAAATAATAATTACAATCTTCCGTCTGTAAGTACTGCACTGTGCTAAAATATTTGCTTTTCATTAACAGATGTAGAATTAGCTGTTTTGATGTACAGTCAGTGTGGTTTGTAAACAATTATGTACCTTGTCACATTTAGAACACGAACCGTCTATCTGACTTAGTTAGTAGAGCTTTAATGTGACAAGGTACTAATGTGTATATAAACAAATAATTCTGGCTATACTTATCTATATGATGATTGTAGGGCTATATTATTTTTAGTTAAATGTAGAATTCTAATCAAACAAATTTACTTCTAAAGCAAACCGAGTTAAAAACTTGCTGTCATTGTCTATTTTCTTACAATAAAAAAAATCTAGTGTCATTTCGGAATAACGATTAAATAAAAATATTTCTTCGTTAAAATGTTAGGTTGTAATTAAATGAACGTAAATTATTGTTTTAAAATAAGTATATGGAATAACAAAACAAGAAAAAAATTATAATTAATTACCCTAACAATAGATGTTAAGATGGCTAAGGATGATGGCGTTTTAGAATTTATTTTTAACTATGTGTTTGCATTAAAATTTATATGTTTTAATTGTTGCGATTTCATACAAGATTTTCTATATATTGCTTTTATGTATGTTTATTGCGGTGTTAGTTTTATTTTCTTTTTATTTGTTAAAATAATATATTTAGATGAGATTTATTGTTTATTCTACCGAATATATTAGATTTTAAGTTCTTTATGACGTATTTAACAAAACTGAGATACGAAATTTTCATAATGTACATTCGAAGTTCTACTCACCGTAAAAACGCGCTCAAAGAGAAAGTATCAGCTGATTTTCCAGTCACTTATTTAAAAATTCGGTACAACTTATCCAATATTTATCACATGTTTAATAAACAATATTATTATACCGGCTAGCGGTGCCAACAGCAAGCTTCAATACACTGCATTTGTAGTTTGAATCCGGCGAAGCTATTTTATGTGGTGGGGCTAGAAAACTTGAGGATATAATTTAATATCATTGTTTATTCGATACATTGGACATTTATCATTGACAACTTGCTCCATTACGTTCCGGTTCACAGATGGATTTTGGCAAGTTTAAATTTTAAATATCGGAACGTGGTGAGGTCATGGTGAGTGATGACCGCGGTATATTTCTTTTAGATATTTGTGAAACCGTTGTTTAAAAGCTGATTCGGAAAAAAACTAGCACTTACAGAACACCACAAAAAACAATCACTTCTGTGTTCTTATGTTCCTGCGTGTGAGTAAGGTTTCCAGAGCTCCTGGGGAGTGCTATATTTTAGTAGCAAGCCTTCGAGGTAAGGGCGACCAGTCCAGTAACAGATTTATTATGCTGTACTTGTCGCCATTAAGCTAGGACCTCATTACCACATAACATCAGTTGGGATGAGGTCAATCTTGAAGTGTAATATTAAAAAAAAGTAAAATACTTATGTCTCTATGTTAAGTATTGAAAGAATTAAGAACCTTATGCGTTTAAATGCATGCAACTAATTTAGTCAGATTCTTTTGTGAGAACTTTAATACAAAGACCATTGTTTGGTTTTTGTTAAAGTAAAGGGTTCACTGTCAGGAAGCATAAAAAATTTAAGCATAACATAAGTTAGCATAATGTAATTACTACTAATGATAATTTCGCATAATACTAATAAGCATAACAGTTTTTAGCATAAAATTTTTAGCATAAATGCAAAAAGCATAAACATGATTAGGCATAAAATAATTAACCATACATTTAAAAAGGCATAATGGAAATAACTCCTATGTTAATAGACCCACATCAGAAACTTTTTTAACCTAACCTAACCTAAACTGTTATGCGACTTTACATTATGCCTAAAAAATTGTGCCAAAAAGAATTATGCATAAATGCATTATGCTAAATAATAATTATGCCACAGTCCGTATTATGTTAAAACCAAATTCGGCCAAATTAATATTATGCTAAATAAATTATGCCAATTTCATTATGCCAATCCATTTTAGGACAAAACACATTATGCCAATGAAAGGGATCAGAGTAAAGCACTAAGTACTTAACCAATCAGTTAACAGTGTTGTGATAACTTGAAAGAATTTTAATTTGTATTCAATCACTTTTCATGCTATCCGTAACAAGTTTGTTTTATAATTTTTCCGTTTACAAATATGTCTAGCATTGTATTTTTAATTAAATTGTAAAAAACACTCGTTTCTCATTTTTGTCTCCCTCTAGAGCAAAGTTAAAGGTGAACAAATATAAAACAGGCACATACCAAAAGCTAAGAGTTTAATATATTAAAAAAATAAAGTCGCCCTGGTAATATGATTTTTTTCTATTTCTTTAAACTATTGTAAGTGTCCATTTAAAGTAATTAAACCGTTTTTATTGTTTTAGTGGCCTCATTATTATCCTTGTTTTGGTAGTCCACAGACGGCCTGATGGCGTGTTGGGGAAAGGTCGAACACTTTGTCCTCCGCTACCACGAATTCGTACTCGATTTGGTTATAAATTTATTTTGGACGTGTAAATATTTAGCGGCAAAAATACTTTATCAATTAATAGATGTGGCTTTCAAAGGAAATTAACTGAGGCGGTAAAAAAATTCTATTCATGAAAGCTCAAACATTGTTGTTTTATCTTCTATTTCAAATATTCAACGGTAAGTAATTATATTCGGTGAACCGCATTAAGATTTTCATAGAAAAGTAGAAAAAAAAACAATACATTTTTGGGATTCCCCATACTTAAAATTGAAACTCAAATTCTTACGAATGAGGTAATCTCTTTCCTTACCTCAGTATACGAATACTCGTATACTAAACCAGTCACAAATACTCCGAGGCTGTATACTAGATAGTTTTGTCATTTTTATTTGCATATTTGTGTGGGAAAAGACGCTTGATTTGGTATACGGAATGTCTGGACTTCAACGCCACGAACGAACCAAACACGCCAGCACCGAACCCAGCCCAAAACAAACGGCCCGATTGTTTTATCTCGTCCAGCCGAACATTTATTGCAGACCAGCGCACGAAGGCTCCCAGCGCTTTCATTTCCGGCACGCCGTTTTCTGCATTCAACCGTTGAAAATTTTATCTCCTCCCAATGGTAAAGGTTGATACATCACTCCGTTTAAATATGCCCGAAAAGTTAATGCATTTTTGCAATACAGTGCCCCTCAATCTGCGGGGTTTCGTATCTCCGGTCGGAACTAGAGCTGGATGGGAATTGTTTTTTGGTTTCAATTAACCCGTATCAAGATTAGAAAGATTCGATATGGGTTTCGTTATATCCTGTGCAAAGGATCCCACCCAATATGCGGCTCGGTCCGGTATGGTATCTAATCAATGGGATAATGTTGGCGGAAAATTCCGTAACCCAAAGACACTTGCAACACATAGGCTAACGGCTATTATTACAAACGGTTTACCTGAAATTATATAATGTAGTAAAGTATTAGGACTACAAAAATGGGTGCTTATTAAGGGGCGCAAATGCCGTGCTATACCGTTCCTTGGGTATGACAGAGGTGTATGTGAGACCATTCTACCCCTGAAAAGAGTGTAGACTACTGATCAAAACTTCAATCTGACGATTTATTAATACTTTTGTAAATAATTACATAAGTAAAGACTTTTTCTATTATATTTAAAGACCTTTATGCTATGGACATATAGATAGACTACGTCACAGCGCTACACGGTTTTACCATAGCAGCCAAATTCAGGTTGGTCACAAAATCGAAGCATATTCGAAATATACACAACATAATTTGCTAGACCTGTAAAATTAAACCAGGGTTCCGAAATCATAAGCCGGCGTTTAACCATCAGCACAACCGCACAAGCCACGAGGCGTCCTGCCACAAAAGGGTTCTAAAATTTCCGAAGCCATAGTAGTTACCTAAAGTATGCAGCCAGCTCGAAGGGAAACTATCCGAAAACGGTCCCGGAAAACCCGACGTACTTACCATAAATAAGCAATCGGACGTGTTATTTAGTAGGTCAAGTAGGTATGTCGAAGGATCGATGGTTGCTGAGCCAGTGAAGTAGGTAGGCACATGGAGGCTGGTAATTGACAGACGAAATGTGATTGTCTGAACGGTTGGAGTTGCTGAGCGGACTAGACCGCATTTTTTGGCTTAAATAGCTGTTATTGTTTTCACATTCCTCTATAGGAATTATATTTCTTTCGCCATAATAATATTTCTATAAGATTTGTAGGGGTTTTTTGTGGGTAGTTTCCGCTCTTTTAACAGCAGAGGTGTCTCATATTCAACAACGTCTTTTACATTGCTCTGATTTGTGATTAGTACGAAAATCAATCTTGCTCCAGATATCAGCGACGCTACTACAACACCCAGATCCGAGAAATATGGAAAAGTTCGTTTTCCATATTGTCTTGACCGGGAATCTAACCCGACACCTCAAAGGTAGCGTGACGATCCGGGCGGCAGTCAGGCTCGATCGCCTCTCGGCTACCGAGATCGTTCAATCACAGGTTCAAGAGCCTTATCCTTTTAAGTACTGTTTACTTTTCACTTTTTATATTGGGAATGAAACAATTACTGGGTTCAACAAATTAATATCAACACTGCAATGGTACCACAGTGTACGTAAAGGTACAGCTTTACCATTGAAAATGTCATACCAAACTGACACAATTTACTTATTGATTACCAGTTTTTATGTTTTAAGCAATGGGAGTGAAGAAGTAACTGTTCAAGAGATATTGCTGTTACTGTGATTATAACGGAAAATAACTACCAGTTATTTTTGGAATCTATCCTGTGCCTTTAGACAACGCGATCATTCCGCAGAATTTAAGTGTTTAGAGAAATGTTAATTTGCACAAATTATGCGGTGGTGAGAACTGATTCTTTTCTGAGATAAATTTTCATTCTAAGCCTACTTCAAGACCGTATACCGTTTTTTATCTGAGTCTGCGAAAAAATATGTCGTTTTTTTAATTTTTATGACATTTTCTTTTGTTACAATAAAT
Organism: Glyphodes pyloalis; assembly: GCA_037074685.1. Classification (NCBI taxonomy): domain Eukaryota; kingdom Metazoa; phylum Arthropoda; class Insecta; order Lepidoptera; family Crambidae; genus Glyphodes; species Glyphodes pyloalis. The sequence goes on from JAYKKO010000042.1 coordinate 223,043, forward strand.
ATTTCAATAGCAGTATATTATTATGAAAACCAAAATCTGAAAATGGCGTCATAGACAAATTAGGGGAAGTCGGTGTTATTTGTATTTTCAAAATCGTTGCTATTTTTCCAAAAAAAAAAAAAATACGACAAAACATGACATTAAGTATGTCATGTTAGTGCATAGTGCAGTGCTAGTGCATTCATCAAATCCTAAAGTTCCTATGAAGTAAAGTAACTTGTGTTATTAAAACCAGAACCAACGGTATCACAATATACACAAATACATGAATACCCATACACTGAACACAACACACAAAATATAATCACATGACTGTTTGTGATCGCACACACGACCCTTGGTCAAACTCGGTTCATCTATTGTTCGCGGTGGTCGTAATAGTTTAACTATATTCCCATGGCGCCATCAATAGGCACTGAGAGGTGCGGGATGGTTTTAGTGGGTAGTTTCCGCTCTTTTTAGAATCCAGGGAAGTCCCACACACACCGCTGTATTTTTCTCTAGTGGTACGTCGTGCCAATCCTTAGGTTTAAAGATCTTAATTATCACGAAAAACAAAATATACACTTACGTGATAACAAATTCAAACTTAAAATGAAAACTGATAATAATTAAGTCAATATTGCCGCAAATTTCATACTGTTTAAAATATGATTAGAATAGATTGGGGCAGACAAGATCACTTAAGACTCTCCTCAGTTACTCGTGGGAAGCACTTACTAATAATTTGATTATCATTCACATCGCATTTTCGAACATCATGTAACTAATAAACCACCCACCAACACGATATTTATTCACTGTTACTTCACTATTTGATTTAAAAAGATAAAATTTATTCAGCGGTAACCTATTCAGCTAATTGTTTTTTAAAGTTATAAAAATATTTTTGGTGTTTTATTGTGGCGGGTATTTTATTTCTCTCTCGCTAATAAAAAGGTTCATCTAATATTTGCTTACCATTATTCCACAGAGGTTGTCTTCAGTCACAGCACTATATTACTGCTAAATAAAGGACAGCTCCTTTTTAAATTAAGTTAGAAATAAATCTTACACTTCGCAGAAATATTAAAGTCTAGATATCTAAGTGAGAAGGTAGATCCTAATTTAATCTCTTAAAAGCTTTATCTCATAAGCGGTCCACCTCTAAAAGTTCGCCACTTAAATCAAGAACCTTAAAACCTACTTACCTAGTCAAAAAGCTAATCGGTCATAAAGAAATGCGAGGTCAGACTGCAATGAAAGGAAGGTCACTCAGATTTACATTATACTTTGAGATAGGACATAAGCCGGGCAAGAAATGTATTGGTAAACATGCCATTTAATTGTTACGTACTTAAATGTTTATTGTTTGCATATAAGTAACAGGTAGACCATCAGGCCTAGCTTATGCAATATGCCAAATTTATCGCATGAGACGACAAAAGTTTCTATACTGTTGATTAGCTAATAGCCCACCGCACTCGTATTTTCAGCCAATCAACTGACGCACTGACTTCAATCGATTTTGATGTTTGTGTTTGTGATAAAATTTTGTTGCGTGACGTGTGCTAGGCCTGTATGTGTCGCCTAAAACAATCCGGGGGGAGATAACGGGGCTGCTTATTTAGTGGCCATTCTGCTGGTGATGCTATGGCAGGTCTTCTATTCCCACGGCATCATCATAAAGGCGATGCGGTTCGAGGGAGTTTTAGTGGGTATTCCTGCCCTGTGGAAGTCCCAAACGCATCGTCACCGCTCTCAGGTGGAGGATTTACACTAGGGGCAGTCGGGGCTAGTGCCCAGGGCGGTAAATTTTCTAGGGCGGCAAAATTAGGAAAGAAAGAAAAAAAATTCTATACAAATTTGAGTCATAGGGCGGCATTTTCTTCAGTGCCCCAGGGCGGCTCAAATTTAAATCCGGCCTTGCAGGTAAGGATCGTAGCAATGGAACCCACGATCCTTGGTTGAACTTGTTTTTGCCAGCAGCCCTAACCATTGGTCGATCAAATATGGATTACTGTTAATTATTAATACTGTGACATTACTCCTAAAATTTTGAAAAAATCAGAAAGGTTTCAATTAGCTCAACAAGACGTTTATCCTTATTAAACCAAAACGTGAAAGTTTATTTAAGTATATATGGATGTCCTCGTTTGTATATCTCGATGTTTGCATATTTGTTTGTTGCCATTTCACGCAAAACCTACTGGATTTATTTGGGTTAAATGTGGTAGTTTTACATATTAAATACTAGAATAACATATAGAATACTTTTTCTCTCGAAAAAACTAGAACAAAGTCGCAGGTACAGCTTGTATTAATACAAACGTAGAAGGTAGTTTTAGAGAGTTCGTAAATGAGGCCAACTTTAATTCCTATCACGGATCTATTACGGTTCATTCTGTATAATCAAGTCCTTTCCAACACGAATGTATTCTGTAGTGCCTTTTGAATGGTTAAGGTAGGTAATCTAAGTGTACGTGTAATTGCCGCTATAAATCTGAAAGGAGTAGTTAAGTAATGCACATCCAATTTTTAATTAATTATTAAAAAAGGTCAAAACTGTGTAATGTTCACTCAAATATCTTATTACTTATATTTTCTATGATTCTTGTTTCTGATTACTCAATGTGACAAACATCCACAAAGTGGATGTAAAACTACTCCTCTCGAATAATATCGGCAATTACACGTCGGCACGCTTAGTCTAATTTTGGTCATATATAATTTTGTTCATTTTGTTAATCTCCAGTTTTAAAGTTTAAAATATTTAATCAGTTGGTAAAATATTAAAATCATGCTGTAAAAAAACTTGGTGACTAAAACAACCGATTACCTAAATTTTAAGGATAGTTATTATCCCAGACTAACAATAACGCGAACGAATGTTAGGTACTGGCAATAGCTAATACCTACCCATATCAATTTATGTTGAATAGTATATTCTGCAGTTTTTGCATAAAGAATGTGCATTACAAAATTTGGACCAATCGCTTTCTCTTTCTCCTTTTACTATTATCCGTCACATAGTATTTTAAATGGTAGGGTACAGAAAGCTCAGTTCATTTTGTGTGTCAGGAGCCATTCATAAATTACGTCACTCACAGGGCCGATATTAGGGTACGGCGAGGCAGGACGACTGCACACGAAGCAAAGTTGCCCCGGAAATCTGCCATAACAGGGGGCTTTCCAGAAGAACCTCGTGGGTAGGTATGCCATTAGGTATAGCTCGGGTTTGTGATCGTCTTATAGCATTTGGATTACTTGACGATTAAGCTAGTACAACGACGACAATAGTGGCTTGGGAGGCTACTCGGCCACAATAAAACTCATCTGTGTCCGAGTTTCCCTTTTTCGAATTTCAGTGTAGGCTTTTCGGCCAATGCTACTGGATATTTGCCGTTTTTCACGTTGACTACATACTTACTTTCATGTTCGATGAACGAAGTCACGGGCACAGCTAGTTTTGATATATGATTGAAACTACTAATATGACAATATAGACTCAATTTTAGAACAATTTATTGACAATGGAATATCATTAGGTCATTGTATTGGCAAAATAGCCCTTTGTTTATGTTAATGTTAAATTAAAATACATTCATATAATAAAAAAAAAATACTTTTATTACTTTAGATTCTCTCATTATATCGATTTATCTTAGAAATATAGCTAGATTATTGGCTTGGGAGGCTACTCGGCCACAATAAAACTCATCTGTGTCCGAGTTTCCCTTTTTCGAATTTCAGTGTAGGCTTTTCGGCCAATGCTACTGGATATTTGCCGTTTTTCACGTTGACTACATACTTACTTTCATGTTCGATGAACGAAGTCACGGGCACAGCTAGTTTTGATATATGATTGAAACTACTAATATGACAATATAGACTCAATTTTAGAACAATTTATTGACAATGGAATATCATTAGGTCATTGTATTGGCAAAATAGCCCTTTGTTTATGTTAATGTTAAATTAAAATACATTCATATAATAAAAAAAAAAATACTTTTATTACTTTAGATTCTCTCATTATATCGATTTATCTTAGAAATATAGCTAGATTATTGTGCTCAGATTTTTGGCCGAATATACTACCTCAATTTATTTGCGTGGTCGAGTCGGCCAAATATCCAGTAGCATTGGCCGAAAAGCCTACACTGAAATTCGAAAAGGGGAAACTCGGACACAGATGAATTTTATTGTGGCCGAGTAGCCTCCCAAGCCCAATAGTGGCTTCAGCTTCGTTTGTACTAAAAACTAGGACTGAGTAAGAATCTCAGCGATCGTTCGAAACCTATATCTACTACTTTATTAACCAATCCCGGCGAACTTCGTTTCGCCTTAGAGAATTTTTCCCGCTTTGCTGTTCAAATTTTTCAAATTTTACTAAGGATCCCTAATTTTGTAGCCTATGTCAAATTGGAATAATGTGGCCCAGTACTTTTTGAGCCTATTCATTCCAAACATACAAACATACAAAAATAGGTACAAATCTTTCCTCTTTATAATATTAGTATAGATAAAAATGATTGATGTTATTTATATGAGCTTATCTACTTTATCATTAAAATTGCAGCTGACCTGGAAAATTTATGATATACTTATACATGCAAGTTTAATTGTGTCGATAGAGATCCTTACTTAATTAACTCAAACCATACTATACGAGGCATTTGTGATATAAAGCGGTCTGCATATTGTCTTGAATCTATTGTTGCCCGGAATACGGGTGCCGTGCAATTAGCATCAAAATGATATTATGATCGCGTCCAAGCCTTTTGGGACCGCCTGGGGCGTGGTGATTCACTCGAAATGTTGATTGCTTTCACTCCCGAAATTCATTGTTTGTTTATTTAGGAACTCACCATTGATATTGATGAACAATGAAGGACCATGTCATAATCATAATCATAACCAATTCATTTATTCATGTAGGTTACAAAACATTAATAAATAGTAATTGGTAAAATGAATTGAAAATATCTAACAGGACTCTGTAGGATAGTAGGTAAGGACCAAATCCTACCGGGAAGACTCCGGTAAGAAACTCATTACCTACTTGAAATTATTTTATTCTAGGTCTGTGGGTCACCTTCAGTTTCATTTCGGAAAAACATTTCGGAGCTTTGATTGCCTTGCGATATGTAATACCTACTTATATAGCCAGATTTCTGCATTGCGTTGACTCAAAAACTTTACTTTTTTACAGCCAGACAACATAAGGTTTTTATTTATTTATAGGTACACTTTATTGCACAAAAAAGATGTATAAATGCTAATTAGTTTGAGTTTTATGCGTTCTTTAGATGCGGCCTTAACAGTAAAAGACAAAGTGATCTCATGGTTTCATATTCACTTTTCAGGTACGAAACACCTAAAATAATGAAAATGATTGATAAATGCACGTTGGTATCAACGTGCAACCCCTTTTTTGCTAAGCAACTGCTTATCCTTGTTACAAAGTGCCCAAATCCCACGTGGAGATTTAGGAAAGTTTCACCAGTTTCTGATGCTACAATCGACTCTGTAACTAGCCTACGGGTTACAGGAACTTCAAGTTTTGTGATCGGTTCCGGATAACACGGAGAAGTTCCTAAGTTACCGATAAATAGGGGTTTCCTATTTTGTTGAGCGGGTTTTTTAACAGAGGTGAGCGGAGTAACTGTTGCATTCAGGAAACTTTTTAATTTGAAAAGGTTGGGTAAAGTTGGTGCCCTTATTTTTTTGAGTTGTTGATACAAGGAGTGGTGTTGCCATTAATGTCAGTATTAAAGTTTACGGCTTGAGTACCTACACCAAAGACCACAGGTTCATACAAAGTTACCTCAATTTCTTTTGACAAAACAAAGTTAAGACTATGTAGCGCATTTATAAAACTTTTTGACTTCATAATAGAAGTGTGCCGACCTACGACATGACCTACAAGTCGACACAAATACAGCGTCAGCAGAATTGGCGTAGTAAACAACGCTCCATACGTAATGCGTGACATCGATATCCTACATCGCGATATCAGAGTTTTCGTCGCCACTAAGTATGTATACAACAAACCAAGAATGGTAGTTGGGCCTTGGTCCCCGAGCAGATAACACCTAGCTCGGCGGAAGTACTTCCACTTTTAGTAAAGAACATACGTTCCTTACAGAAGATACATCCTAATGTTAAAGAAAGCACCAACTATTCTGTGATATTAGATTTAATGATTGGTGTATGAAGTCAGGCACGGTACTACGAGTATTACAAGGTTAAGAATTGTTGTGTAAGCTTTCATTAAAAAATGTTCAAGTTTAAATGTGGATGACTGCAGGTTGAATGATGATGATGATGTCCAGTCAAACATTTCGGAGTTTGCTCCGCTTGTAAGTCGTGGGCATAAGAAGTAACATCCATCTTCAAGTAAATTGTGACTTGTTGTTAATCAACAATGTTTTTGTTAGTCAAAAGGGGTACTCATTAAGGTATTGTGGTTTATTATGATCGCATTAAAATAAAATACCAAAATATTATTTTAAACTTTTCAATCAACTACATTTTTATGTTTCATTAAAACTTAACACTAGAAATATGGCATCACAGTTTTAGTAAATACTTTAGCACCTCACATTTTTACCAAGCATCGTTCATAATTAAAACATTTTATTGTAATTTTCTTCTAAGTTGAAATATATCGTTTTTTACCACATCATACGAATTAAAAGGTAAAAAAGGTAGGTACTTTACATGTAAAAAATTTAAAAGTGCAATGCCCTATGCAATGCATTAGGGTCTATGGATTTTTCATTAAAACCTTGATCAGGGCTGTTTTAGAACAAAAATGTAGCTGCTACATCTGATATGATAATATTCACTTACATTAAACCTAGCTTCTTTACTACATTAAGAAATACTTATTAGAAGTCTTAAACCTATTACGTACATTTTACTACGGGTATAACTTTAATTTATAGCCAAATATTAACCCATCAATGTTGTACACCGCCGAAAATGGACTGGGCAAATTTCCCAAAATACTGTACTGGTGGAAACGCTGGGGCTGATTGCAAAGAGTGAGGAGCTGGTCCAAGATTATGGAGGAGCGCCGGCTGCTGATGATAGTTTTGCGGCTGGTACTGTGGCTGGACTTGCTGCAGAACTGGTCCTGGCCTGAAATATGAGACTGGACGTTGTGGGTTGACTGGAAGAGTTTTGGTGGAGGCAGTGGCAATAATTTCTTTAGGTGCAGAATTTTGAGGTGCCTGATATTGAATTTGGATTTCGTATTGCGAAGGCTGTTGTTGAGGTTGATTGTGGAAGAGAGGTTGGACTTGGAATGGTTGAGGTTGAAGTTGATAGTTTTGGGGCTGTGGTTGATACTGTTGAGTCTGTGGTTGAAACTGTTGAGGCTGTGTTTGATATTGTTGGGGCTGTATTTGATATTGTTGAGGCTGGGCTTGATTCTGTTGAGGCTGGGCTTGATACTGTTGCAGCTGGGGTTGGGGCTGTTGAGTTTGAGCTTGGTACTGCGTTTGGGGCTGGTACTGTGTACTTGTTGGTGGCGAGAAAGGCGCAGGTTGGCTTTGAGAGAAACTTGCGTAGCTGACTGCTCCTTGTGACTGGGAATTCTGGAAAAGAATGGAACAGCTTTAGCAATGAAAAGTTCATTTAAATATTTTATTTGACTATTCTTAGTGGGCGCGAAAAAGTATTGTCAACTTATTTTTATTGTTATGTTATTGGCGATTTTTTTGTTATAAGTACAGTCAATAGTACATTACGGTAAACAGTAACAGATATATAATAGTTCTTATCCCCATTTCATAAGGGGAATAATACAAAGCCCAAAACATTTTTATTCAATTTGCTAAAAATGCTTTCGAGTATTTATTCTCCTAGATAAAAACTCTTACGAATTTAAAGAGTGTATTTTATTCAATTTTATAAGCAGTTTAACATCTAAAAAGTTATTAAAAATTCTAATATGTACCTTTTCTGGTGCCGGAGTTTGGTTTTCGGTAGCTTTGGGCAGCTGTTCGGCTTGCTCCACTGATTTCAGTTGACTCTGGGTAGCTTGTTCATGGTCTTCTTCGTTAGATTCTTCACGAGCGTAAGTAATGCCTGGCTGTACTGATGGTGAAACTTGAACCAAGGTCTGCGGTTGTTGCTGGAAAACAGGTCGCGCAACAAAATGTTGAGGGAAAACGTTTTGCTGCGTGTATTGCAAAGGCCTTTGCACTTGTAAAGGAATCTGCTGGTATTGAACCGGCTGCGGTATTGGCACCAATTGGGGCTGCTGAGAATATACAACGGGCTGTGGTTGGGCAAATATTTGCTGTTGGAATGGTGGCTGGAAATTAATTGGTCTCACAAAGTTCGCCTGCTTCGCTTGAAGTTTCTGGTTGTACTGTACTGGCGTGTATTGTATAGCGTTCTGCTGTGGCTGGTACGTTATCTTGTGTTCCGAGTAAGCTAATTGCGATGCTATCGGAGAAGATACTTCGTAAGTTGTCGGCGCGGCGAGCTGTAAACAAAGTTGTTTAGATTAGAAGATAAACAAGAAGGCTTTTGCTACATTCACCAGTTAGTAAACTGGTGAATGATGCGCGTCGCTCTCTGAATCGTTAGCAAGTGTTGGGCAGATTTGTGGAGCTTTTGTAGTAATTGTGAACTGAATTTAATGTTAATGAGTTGTGTATACAAACTATTTCATCTAAGATACCTATTTAGTTCAGAACTCTATGTATGTATATAAAAATCAATCGTGGTTAGTTTGTCTCGCTAAAACTCAAGAACGGCTGATCTGATTGGGCTGATTTTGGTTTTGAAATATTTGTCATAGTCCAGGAAAGGTTTAAAAGTTTACAAAATGTTTGAATCTAATAAAAGTAAAAAGAACTAACTTTTATTTCAAACAAACTTTTATTAATGAGGAGTAAAAATAATAACAAGTTTAAAATATTTTTAGATATGAATAAGTATATAATGTTTGTAACTTAGTTACACCAAGCACTTGCTGTGCTTCTGTTAAAGAGTACGACGTTCGCCAGGAGAACTAATTATACCTACATTTAAATATTGAATTGATTGTTAGCTTGTGGTCATTAGAACCTTGCTGAAAACATAAGCTATGAAGAATTGTTTTCTACCCTAATTTGGGTAAGATCAGCAATAAAACAAATGTTTGGAACTTAAAATTGACATGACCTGCATAAATCAGTAGCTAGGGATTTCTTTGCGTGTGACGTCATTTATTTGGTAGTGAAAGATTTGTGTGAGGCAATAACTTACCCGTGGCTGGTAAACCGATACGGGGGCCAGAAGGTGGCTGGCTATGGCGGCTTGGAACGGGGGACCCTGCGCCGTCAGCAGGTCAGAAATCTTCGAGATCTGAGGCAGAGGCCTCGCGTATACCTGCTAAAGAGTAAAAAACCTTAGTTATTATGTGAAAAGGCCTTTTGCTCTTATGTACATTGAATATCTTAAGATGCGGACACGGGATTTTAAAAGACAACTTCAAGAACACTTTAATAAAGATTTTTGTAAACTTTCAAGTTATTGTCGATCATTCTAACTTTGGACTGTTATAAAAGCACAAGATGAGTGAATTAAAAGGATAATTGGATGTATATTTGTTATTCTGTTACGCAATAATCTTGAAAGGATTTAAGTAAATCAAATTTGGTACACACATAAATGCGATACAAGATTAACATAACAATACCTACTTTTTATCCGGAAGTAATGCGGATAAAGTTGTAGGCAACAGCTAGTTTTAAATGGTTTTATTAGTTAGGCTTTTTAATACGTATCATTTCCGAAAAAACTATACCTACAGGTCAATGTTTTTGAAGCAAAAGTTTATTACGCAGCTGTTAAATTAAAATTATGATCTTGAAACGGTAAGTTTATAAGCCAATCTAATTTGAAGCTTATGATTTCTTGCGAGTATTTTATGTTGAAATTTCTGATATTCTAATACTTAAGGTTTTCATTTGAGCTTATATTTAAACAATGAATTTCCTTTTTATGTTTCCACGTAAAGGATCCTTTGAGAAAATTATCCAAGGTAAGCACGTCTGAGGTTGTGAAGTGTGCCTCATGCATCGCTTGTTCCATTTTACGCTCCAGTGTTCATTTTTGTTTCGGCCATGTCACAAACAGACTCTTAGTAGCTTCACAAACGACTGATCCATTTACCTTTGAAATATTCCGCTGACACAAAATGTATCGGGAATGCTTAAGGAAAACTAAATCGAGTAAAAGGGAACGCAATTTTCTTTTCCTTTAACATAAAGCGGATTCAGAGCCGTGCTTCGTAATAAAACAGTTGGAGAGATACAAAGGACTAATAGCTGGTTGCCACGTAACTGCGAGGGTAGCAAATACTATGTGAGCAAGTAGGTGCTTCCGAATAGCAACTACAGTAAAACACACTTTACCCTATATTGCCCCCACTAAAAGACCCTGTGGTAAATTTTAGCCTTGAATGGGTGCGAAAGGGTCGCCCAATAAATATAAAAAAGTCATGACTCCCTGAGAGGCTAGTTACATAAAAAAAGTTATTCCAAGTCCGACCTGACCTGTCACATCGCATTTCCTTAAAGTACAAAATAAAAAGAAACTTACGCAAGAAATGTCATAAAACTCACGTTGTATCCGAATGCCTCATTTTAAACGCTTTTTATTTTCAAGTTGGAGAAAACGTGTCGTGGCTAACGAAATAAAAAAATTTTTTCTCACTGTCAAGATGCTCAGAAATTAATAGCATTACTTAACCTAAAATGTATGAGACTTGGTCACTCTTTCAATGATTGAATAATCTATTTTTTGTTGGATTAGGACGTTAAAGAGATCATCGTGTTAGTCAGAGCAAGTCAGCTGTGGACAGCTGTGGATAATCAAAAATATCTGAAACAGTAATAGTATAAATATCTACAAATATAAAATACCCGTTTACAAATTAAACTTTTGTAGCATTATGTCTACCTGTTGTAATTTTTTGTGCAATAAAGTTTTTAAATAAGTAAATTGACGTAATTATTTATTTAATAAGCAAAAGCGTTTGTTGTTGATCCCCAAGTCGACTTACGAAAGGCTAACTGTAAAATAAATAAACAGAAACAATTACTATAAGCGAAACTCCTTTCAAATGTACGCCTGTTATCTCACAATGCTACCGCTTTTTAAAAATTAGTTCGCCTTTGATATTCCCGGGGTTCGACACACTTTGCCCGGTATAATATTATGACGTTAATCGTCTTATCTGCGTCCCGGAGCCCCGGCGCGCGGAGGGAAGGCCATCCTCCTCTCGCCTCACTTATGTATAACTGTTGTTTCGATCTTTGTGGAAATGCTTATTAGAAATGCTTATTTAACAAAAACGTAGATAACATAGTTAATAGCCAGACTTTTTTAATCTGTGGCAAGTATATTTTATGACATTTGTTTAGGGAGCTTTGTTTTTGAGTTATAGACGGTGAGAAGTAGTTTCCAAGTTTGCTGAGGGTACTGTTTAAAATGCGTCATCATGCTGGATCGTCATTTGCCAGGACTGATAAAACCCAATACGATGGGAATCACTACATAGTATAAAACAAAGTCACTTTACGCGGTCTGTCCTTATTGTATGCTTAGATCTTAAACTTCGCAACGGATTTTGATGCAGTTACTTTACTATCTATAGAGTGATTCAAGATGAAGATATATAAGGAGAAAACATTTATAAGAATAAGAAGTTGAAAATTTAGTTAGTGTCTACATTGCATCCGTGCGGACGCGGGAGTGTAGAATAATTTAGTTTAATCGAAGCACTTCCATTTTATTTGCAGTCAAATTATCTAGTTGTAGTATTATTAAAAGCTATATTTCTATAAGAATTCATTGACGGGGTCTTCGTTTAAACAATTGAAAATAAAAAATAAAATAAATGCGCCAGACAATCACACCAATCACCTGGTCTCAAACTAAGGGTTCCCTTGTAATATGAGTACCAGACGACGGATACTAAATATCAACAATGAAGAGCAACCATAATAAATAGAAAACTTTAAACGATATAACGTGATTTATACGTGGATGATTGGAACTCTTTTATACAAAAACTTTAAATTATTTTCTAGAATTTTTATATAAATTAGTTATTCTACTATCTTATCTTAATATCAAAGTACACATTTGACCTTTAACCCAAAATAATAAGTACCAAAATGTGGGCAAGAACGAAAGTGCTACCCAAAAATGTATAGATATAAAGATATCATACAAAAACACACGATACTTTTCTTATTCCCGAAAAAACGCGAACGATAACTGTGCCTAAAACTAATAAAAAGATTAAATACCTTTATACTACGATAGCTACAAGCAAGTCCTACTTGCCAAGAAAATAAGTAGAAAACCTAAATAAGGAAGGTTAAATACTCCCATCCAGAATTTGTTAAAAGCAAAAAACCGTAAGTCATCACTTAAGTGAGGTTTACGCATAAAAGGCAATTGGATGGAGCTGAAAAATCATTCCGACGAGGTCCTAAGTACCTACCTACTCGATATTTAGAGAGGTTTCGGAGATTTAATCCTTAGTGGTTTCGCTAATTCAAAATAAAGGTTAAAGATTAAACGAAACTAACTCTGTTATCTTTATAGATTTTGCTAACTTTTTACAGTGCTTTACGCCGTACTTGCGAATTTATTTTAACGAAAAAAAATTTTTTATTCCCCTTGCGGTGTCGGATTCGAACCCGAGACCTTTACGTATCAGACGTGCTGCTCTTCGAACTGAGCTAACTGCAAGTTAGTCTGCGTTTAGAACTACATACCTAACTGTTATAAATAATCTAATTCGATCTTTTTTAAGGCGGGAAATGCATCTTCGCACCGTACCTCTGCGTTAGGGATGGTAGCAGCGCGTGTGGGACTCCCCCGCTTATTAGACTACCCACTAAAACCCCCCTGCACCTCTCATCACTTAATGACGGCGCAACGTATTCCCTTCCCTTCCCCCCTAAAAATAACGAAGATATATAGGTATTACCACTACAATAAGGTAGTCTTAGACTTATTTATGTACAATATTAGTACATATTTTAACATATTCAAAGTAAAAAATTGATATTAATTTTATCATTTTTTAAATCATGCAATTACAATAAGATAGCAGGACCATCAATTGGTAAATTTTGTTTTCTAAATATAACACACTTAAAAGGTTTCCGATAGCGGCCATAATGTTTCTCACTTGTCAGCTAATGAATGGAATTTTACCTTATCTATGTGAACGCAAAATGGCCGGGCTTTTTGCAGATTTCTTATTATTAAGTACAGGAGTCTTTTTATTTTCCAGCGGGAAATCTTTTTCAGGGCTCGGTTGTTTCGACACCGTATTCATAGTCTTGAGTATTAGTTAGGTTGAGTAAGGTGTATGTCTTTTTTATCCTGGGATGTTCTGGGCATAGGAACTTGGCGGCCTAGTCGCTAAGGCAGGCCGGTAGCGTTAGGGCCAGGGTTTGATTCTGGATTGGCCAAATATTAAAATTGAGTTAGGTCTTGGCGCTGGGTTGGCGCTTTGAGAAAAATTTTCGGCAATCATTTATTGTACCAGGAAAAAATTTTTTGGGATCAGTTGATTGGAGTGATTGACTGATTTGACTGAGGCATTTAATATAACAATTATTAAATCGATTTGTATTTAAACATTATTTTTTGAGAAGCGGAATGCTATAGACTCGTTTGTAAGTAGTTTTATGGTTTATATACTACTTTTATACTGTCACTTTTCCATTTATTATCTTCCACTAGTAGGAAATAATAAATACAACGGTTTTCTCCATTTTTTTATTACAATTTTGTTTAAAAAAGACCCATTTTACCATAGGGGCGCAATATGATTGCTTTGTCCATCAACAATTGGTAGTGACCGCTTGTAGATATAATTTTAAAGTGAGTATTGCTTGATTACAATGTAACAAACAGGAAAGTAAATAATTAACATTTAGATATTATTTAGCTACTCATAGTTTGTAACAATATTAAGCGAGTATTTATTTCGTAGTCAGGACTAGAGATATGTCTCCTTCGACCGCCACTTCGTGATTTGTGTGCCAATTGCGTAAAAGTGACTTTCCACTTAAGGGAAGTCAGGGGAAATAAATAGATATTTTTTTTGTATGTATTAAAAAGATACGTGAATGAGTTTTATTAAGATTGAATCCGGATAATGATTTCCTCATAATTCCAGTCATGGTAAAACACAGAAATTGATATCAGCCCCTTGTACAAAATGTCGGAAACGTTTCTGAATTGTACAGTTTCAATACTCAATATTTTTATTTCATCTATAGTGTTCACAAGGTGTTAACTTAAAATTAGAACACTAAATACCCTGTAAGGGTATGTCCAGTCGCCGACAGACAAAGTGACCAAATACTTCTGAACAGTTAAAATTACAAAAAGTTCCATACACATACATCCACTAATATCTGAATATTCATTACTTCAATAATATCTGGAACTTTTTGACATTTTAACTGTTCAGAAGTATTTGGTCACTTTGTCTGCTCCGATATACCACCTGATGTTTAGTGGTAATGACATCCTAGCTTCAGGGCGACAAGTACAGCATAAATCTGTTACTGGACTTGTCGCCCTTACTTTGAAGGCTTGATCCCTGTCACTAATGTAGCACACCCCCTGGAGCTCTGGAATTTGACTCACACGTAGGAGCACAACAACACTGAAGTGATTGTTATTTGGCTGCGGTCTTCTTTAAGGTGGAGGTATTTCACCAGTCGGGCTGCTCCAGTTCGCGCGATAAATCGCTTTGCCCTACCTCTCTCACTACATTCTTACATTCTGTGAATGTGGTGCGTTTATGCAGCTGAAGCTAGAGGTAAACAAAAGATGTCGAGGTCATTCACCTTTAAAATTGCATTGACCAAAACAGCGAGGCACAATCGGGCAAACACATTAGACCACCACAAATTGGCACATTGCGGTTCCTAATAGTATTGTAATTCCAGCTCGAGGGAATAGGTACCTACAGTCGGCAGAACGCCAAGGTAAGCACTTGCCTTTCGAAATTAGTTCTTACTCACACGAAATAAGGGCGGTAGAAAGTCCAAAGTGTGTATGTAGTCTGTTGTGCTTTGGTCTATATGTAGCCGGTCAGCTCCAATGCGAACATTCTGTTTATCCCAAGCTATTTTGGCCCCTAAATTTAAGTACTTATGAATTGGCAAATTATAGTTAACTTAGCACTGCTATGTTTGGAAGGTTGTTATAACGAAATCGAATAACGACATTCATAAATATCAGCAATGCGGTGCCGGATGTGGAAATGTTATTCTTTTCAAAAATTATAATACTATAAACAAGATTAGAAACACGGACCACAGACCATGCGACCATAGACTGACGGTGACATTTTTTTTTCTATGCTTTCTTCCTCTGTTGTCTTCTTTTTCTTTTTGTAACTTTTCATGTACTGTTAACTGTAAATTATTTTGTTAATGTTGTGATGTTTTTTTTATGTATAGTGTAGTTCTTAGACTTTTGTACTTTGTTTTATTTTTTGTTTTTCACGCCACTCAATTTAAGGTCCCACCAGAATACCAGCGCTGCTGCCGCATTGATTCCATTGTCGCAGCAGCTCATGCTGAGGCTGGGACCTTATTGGCTGCACTGTCCCTGTTCAATGTTTCTCATGTGTTTGTAATTGTGCTTTATTGTGTGTGCCAATACATGTTTTTTCTTTCTTTCTTTCTTCTTTCTTTCAATACTTTTAAGAGAAAAATATGTTCAAACATTAACACGATGAAGTTTAAGCATGATATACATGTTTTCTTCACACGAATGTTTGTCCAAGGTTGGGATCGAACGCACAGTCTTCGCTTCGATAGCTAGAAGCGCTAAGAGAGAAGATCCCAATAGTTCATTTAGCAAGAATATGTGATCACTGGTCATTATCAGCTAACTAAGCTAATCCATGCAAACGAGGATCGTTTAAATTATATAAAACGAGGTCTTAATATGCAAAACTTGGTGCTAAGCCTATAACGTACTAGAGGACCTCTCAAAGCTCTTATAAGTCCACAATGAAGGGCCAAATTGTCCCTTCAGTTGTAAAGTTGCCGGCGATTTGGGGCGAAATTACGTCGGAATGGGGGATTTTTCCCCGGACTGCAATAACTAGGCGGGCTTACGTATAGCAGAGGCCGTGACGTCACTAACTCTGAGGGATTATGACGCAATCTTCGGGTCCTTGCGAGTGCCTGAGCGATTTGCGCCTCCCGTTAGGTATGTTGCAAATTATTGGAGGCACATTTAGTTTTCAGATATTTTTTGCTAGCTTTCATCACGACTTCATGTAATAGTGATGATTGAGTTTATGTGGATGATAAAGGGCGGTTATTAGAGGACTTCAGACATGTCGTGTTGTTAGAACTGTGCCGACCTACGACATGACCTACAAGTCGACACAAATACGGCGTCAGCAGAATTGGCATAGTAAACAACGTGACGCTCCATACGTAATGCACGATTAGCTAATCATTAACATCGATCCTACATCGCGATGTCAGAGTTTTCGTCGCCACTAAGTATATATACAACAAACCAAGATTGGTAGTTGGGCCTTGGTCCCCGAGCAGATAACACCTATCTCGGCGGAAGTACTTCCACTTTTAGTAAAGAACATACGTTCCTTACCAGAACATTATCAAAGTTCGACAGCGGTCTTCTGACTCGTGGCAGAGGATTCCGTTATTGAAATTGTGCCTTCGTTAGAATAATGAGAACAAGATTAATCAATACGAATTTTAAATGTGAATTGGTACTCGAACCAGAGTTAAATTTAAAAAATCGGTATTATATTTTTTTCTTGATCCATGAATCAATCATGATCATGAGTAATAGACCTTAGAGGCATTGATTTGTAATACTATTGTAAGAGGTCATTTGCTGGATTTCCCGATTCGATAGAAAATGTATCGAGTCCTCCGCAGACCCACGTTCCGATACATCGAGGGCAAATAAATGATTAAAATATTGTTTTGGAATGAAGAGTATCTTCATTTATTGACCTGTTATCAAAACGAAATATGATATCGTCATCGGACAATGGTGGATAGTAATATTAAATTCTCACGATCACAACCTGTTTACTTCGAATGCGAATTGATTAAGCTTCAAAAACGACACCTTTTGTACGAAAAAAAGTATCGTTTTTGGTAAAAGGCCTGCTGAATCCATTTTTGAAAGAGCTAAAAAAAAATATATTTGTAGCTTTTCCCGAATATGAAATTCAGTATAAAGGTCATAAAAAAATATTAGTTTTGCATAGTGCAGAGCAATTACGATCGCGTGGCACCTAAATCGACAACACTAAAAAATAATGGTGAGGGCAGATGTGGAAAAATGCTGCGAAAAGTAACAAGATGAAAAGGGGAAACGTCAGGCAATCGACGCTAATAAAATTGGACTCGTCAATCCTTTTTTGAGGCGGCAAAATGATTCCATGACTTCATTTGAGGGAAATGAGGCTAACGGATTGATACAGCAGAAAAATTTCATCGCCTACAATAACTTGCGCGATACGTGAAGGTCGTGGCTTCTATTCCCGCACCACAGGGGGAGATGCAATTTTTCTGTTTCTTTATAATATTTAAGGGAAATTCCGGAAACGGACAAAATTATGAATTTCGATTCTGTGCCATCGATTGAGAACTTTCATTAAAAATATTAGCCAAAACATGTTGTAATTCGTAATGTGAATGTATTTTGAATCGATTGTTGAGATAAAACCACTTATCAAAGTAATTGTTAAACCGAACATTTCATATTTTTTTGGTGTTTCGTTAGATTTGTGATTTTAGTATAGTATCCATCTTTAGATTCCTACTCGTAGCACAATGAATAATCTTAGTTTGCGGAGTACCTACTATTTGTTCAATTATGGATTACTTTTTTTATAACAACATTATTCAAATCAGTCATCTCGTTAAATACGAAGCAATTCTCTGACTGAATGAAACAGGATATCTCAAGCAACAAATTGCTCTAACAATCGTCATTCAAACTGGATTGACTAAAAATCTTCAAGCCAAAATTAATTAAGACTGTTTTGGGCTTACACAGCAAACGCCAAGGGATAATGAGGTCAAAAATCTACTTCTGTTTAATGATCGTATCTCTGTCGTCATACTGTAATTTTACCTACTCGAAAATGTGGGATGTGTACACTTTAGTGTTGTAATGAGAAGTGCTGAGCGTTGAATAAGCCCAATTCGTAAACGTCAGAACCGTAAACGAAATGTAAAATTGGTTTCGTCTCTGTCTAATCGTTTAAGTAAAGAAAGAGACAACACGTAAGTAGTTTCCGAATTCAAATCTTATTCAGACGTTTGGTGATGATGTGGGCTGATCGTTTAAAGATCGAGACTTAAGCCTTTTAAGAATTATGGGCATTAAACAAGCCTTTAATGCTCAAGCTATGCATTCAAGAGTCGAAGCGTGGTCAATTTTTCTATATTTCTATATCGAACTATCTGCATGACCCAACGGTGGACTGGTAGAGAATGCTCCTAGCATTATGTCCACCTTTTGTACTTTTTTGTGCAACAAAGATTTTAAATAAATATATATATATTTATATTGCCCTTCAAGATTGACCTCATTCCACCTGATGTTAAGTGGTAATGAGTTCCTAGCTTTAAGGCGAAAAGTAAAACTGTTACTAGACTTGTCGCCCTTTTCCTGAAGGCTTGACCCCTGCTACTAACGTAGCACCGCCCAGGAGCTCTGGAAACCTTACTCACACGCAGGAACACAACAACACAGAAGTGATTGTTATTTAGCTGCGGTCTTCTGTAAGGTGGAGGTATTTCAATAATATTAATAGTGCTTTTCGCCGCGCTAGCGAACTATAAATATTTTAAAGAAACAGAAAAAAAAATATCTCCCCTTGCAGTGCGGGGCTCGAATTCACGACCTTCACGTATCGCGCGTGCTGCTCTTCTAACTTACTTAAACACTCATATCACTACTGAAATATTGTAACTGGTTTAAATTCCACCTTGAGGGTTCTAAAACCGCTCGCTTTTAGCGCAGACTCGAGAGTTCTACAACACTAATAGGGTCTGAGTATATCGTTCGCCTCGTGAGTGTAAACAAAATGAGAACTCGAAGAATTTCTACGGACCATATTGTTTGTTACAATATTAAAACAGTATTTAAATTCCTCGGGTTGGTAAGGCATGAACAATTCGTATGCTGCTATATTATTTGCTACGTTATCAAGATTGAATTAAGAAATACTACGTTCTTAAAGTATTGCTGTTACGTAGAAACACAATCCTATAATTTAAGATGTGATCGGTATTCGATGTTAAGATTTTAGTACCACACCTAGGTCAATTCAGAAATAAATTTTGATATTTTTTTTGTTTTATAACGCATTTCAAGATTGACCTCATCCCACCTGATGTTAAGTGCTAATGAGTTCCTAGCTTAAGGGCGAAAAGTAAAACTGTTACTAGACTTGTCGCCCTTTTCCTGAAGGCTTGACCCTTGCTAGTAATGTAGCACCCCCCAAGAGCTCTGGAAACCTTGTTCACATGCAGGAATACAATAACACCGCAGTAATTGTTATATGGCTGCGGTCTTCTGTAAGGTGGAGGTATTTCACCAGTCGGGCTGCTCCAATTCGAGCGATAAATCGCTTTGCCCTATAATATGATAAGTTATTGAAATTGAATCGTAGTTAAGGAAATAATCTGTACTATTATAAAGCTGAAGAGTGTTTGTTGGAACGCGCTCATCTCAGGAACTTCGACCGTCCGACTTAAAAAGTTATTTATGTGTTTTTTTTTATATTGCAGTTCAGGATTGACCTCATTCCACCTGTTTGATGTTAAGGGGTAATGAGGTCCTAGCTTATAGGTGACAAGTATAGTACAATAACCCCTACCTTGAAGGCTAGACCCCTGCTACTAATGCAGCACCCCCAGGAGCTCTGGAAACATTACTCACACGCAGGAACACAACAACACCGAAGTGATTGTTATTTGACTGCGGTCTTCTGTAAGGTGGAGGAATTTCACCAGTCGGGCTGCTCCAGTTCGAGTGATATATCGCTATGCCACTCGGTTACGGAGGTTTGCATTCATCTTTTATCAAAACTTAATAATATTTTCCAAAAGTTATCTGCAGATTTATTTGTCTTTCAAGTAGCAAACGCTTGAGCGCAATCATGTGTAAGACTCCGTTTATAAACACAATTTTATATTAAATACCTACCACTCTTAATTCCTTCCTTTGTATTCTCGGCGAGATTATTAAATGCAAAACATTCTGAAATTCTTTTGCTTCGCATATGAGCTTTTTCCACTCCCAGCTTTTGGCGTATAATAGATCATTGTTAGCGAAAATGCAAGGTTGACATTTCGCCCGACGGATCTCTTAATTTCCCTCTCTCTGATTAAAATTAAATAAAGGTCTGGGCGGTCGTGTTGTCCGGCGATTTGTCGACCGACTGGTTCGGCTACTGGGTTTGAGTCAAAGCTTTTTTAATCTTCCTAATACTATAATTAAACGCGAAAGTATAGATATGTGGCTGTTTGTATGATACGTTTGTTATTATTTCACGCAAAAAAATTGGTAGAAAGAGATATGATGTAATAGGTCAACATATTTTGGACAGAGGTTTTCATTTATTTCGAAATAATGCAGGCAAAGACACGGGCAACAGCTAGTGTTGGGGTATCCCAACCAATATGCATGTAATATCTTATAAATGTATATTTAAATGTATATTTATAAGATATTACATGCATATTACTATTAAAATGGTCCTATATAAAATATGCTAGGAACTGAGGTTACAATGAAATTAAATCAAATCAAATATTTTTTTATTCAATAGGTTACAAATAACAATTTTAGGTTAAAATTAACATGCAAAACCTTGGAACCTATAACTACCGAAAAGACACCGGTAAGAAACTAAGTTGACTCGTAACAGTAGAAGTAGGTATCTAACTCATTGCTATGTGTAGACCACTTTGGAGCAAGTCATACATCTGTTTTGAGAGTGAAGAAACTTGCACGTGTTTATTTTTGAAGTATGGTTGAAAATACAAGTACTTGTATACTTGTCATACGTTCACAAGCGCGACGTATGAGCTAGCTTTATCTTCACGGGTGATACGTAGTATAATTTATTTAAACTACTGTTTAAAATATGTACTAGTTTACGGCAAGTTCCAATTCTCCGGTGTCTTCTATCTAAAGGCTCCGAAATGGTAAAAGTAACAGTTCGCATTAGTCAATGATGATTTAAAATTATTTAAGGTAACTCGAATATGGAAAAAAATTGACTTGGGCTATGTATATTCAGTTATGAGATTATTCTAAATTGAACCTTATGTCAACGTCATGTGAGCAAGGTATTCACTTTAATGTACAAATAAAGTGTAATATTATTTTGACCCTGACGTTCTAATAAAACGGGGCCTTACTTTTCCATGTCAGCATTCCTTGATGTCTTGTAGAAGTTAATAAAAACAAAACCCCTGATGAAGATTGCCGTATGCGTATTATATGAAATATTTGCTACAATTTGAGTTTCTATGATTACTTTATATGCCTACTTTTAAAACAAATTTGCCAAAATAATGCCGTTTTTAGGAATCTTGTATTTAATATTGGATGAAAACGCTATTTGAGATCTCTCAAATGCAATTTAGAATTCATTTAGGTAAAAAAAGATGTCCGCATCAATTTGATCAAAACACCTATATTATTTTATCAGAATAAGAACATAGTTACATTGCTACATTGTAGACATAATATATTGACATATTGTTTGGTATCGAGTATATTAAGACGACTGTAAAACGTTTGCAATACCGAAACAAAAAAAATATATCTAACGTTGGCAAATTACTTGTAACTCATTGGAATTGCTATTCAATCGCTAATATACTTTACAACTTACATGTCCTAGCTGACATATATACCTACATCTATCACTCATATAACCCATACTATAGAATATTTTACTTTTAAGTTTTTAATTTTTTTTCTGATAATATGTGCATGTGCTTACCTTTAAGTAATTGTGCATTAAGCTTACTACGATTTACTGTAAACTATTTCGATGTATGATTGTAACAATTGTTGGTAAACCTAATTAATAAATAAATAAAACCTATCCTGTATTACTACTTCCATATTATATACTTTGTGGTACTTATATTATATAGGTACCTTTTTGAAATGAACAATACTGATTTCTTTATCTATACATGATACTTTATTTTTTGCAATTCAATAAGGGGATGAAATAATTTTGGTTTCGATTAAAGGTTGAAAAAGTCCTGTTCTAAGCCATGTAAGGAAACATGTACACTGTAGCACAAAGACGCAAGAATAAAATGTTTCAGATCGGACGTGCACGCGGCGCGAATAAATTGTAAGATCCGTCTGACAGGGGGCCCCGGAGATTATGTCCTTCTAAGGGATAATTACTGCCGCAGGGATATTCTTCGGTATTATGCCGTAATTCTCGCCCATTTGGAAGGATAACAAATTGTTTTACTTATCCGAAGGAGTTGACTAGGGCACTGTGATCTTGTTGTTTTAACTTTTTTGTCAGATTATTATCTCGTCACATTTTGTTGGAATTCAAAGATAACGTGCTTATTTTAAATTGTACACAAAGTGCTTATTTTATTGAAAATAAAAAATAATTTTCTTTCTGCTTAGAATTATTCTGTATTTATGTTTCTATTCTGAGATTACAATGAGAGTTTTGAAATGTTTTTAGGTTTTATACATTGACGTAATTAATGTATCTTTTTATTAACATTTATATTCAAGCTGCAAGTATGTGCGGTTAAAAATAGGTACAAGATTTAATCAACCACCACACCCATACAAACTATTTTCCAAATTATAGTGAACGTTTAATAATTTTACCTTTTTTATATTTTGGCTTGGAATTATTTAAAAGGATAGGTGTTAAAATACAATCACTTGTTTAATTTAATTAAGTGATTAATTTCAGAGAAAAAATAATAGGCGATTGGATTATTTAGCAAAAAAATTTAACGACATCTACACATTATTAAAAATGTAATATTCTTAAGATACTTATTTAGTACTAAGCAAAACATAACCTTGTGAATAGATGATGAAAAACGCACGTTATAACTTTAATTTTAATATATTAAAATGTAACAAGCACCTTTTAATGAGTAAGCGACATAGTAATTAAGCCTGTCAAGTCATTTGCGAAAGTTAAAGCGTCTAAATATAGAAACCGCACGAACGTCAGAGTAATTCCAACAATTTACGATAAAAAAATACTTTCAACGAAACCCCAATCCAAACGAGTGCCGAGTAATATATTTTTCAATTTGTCAGATGTATTAATTCGGAGGAGGGTGCCGTTGAATTCATCAAAATTCATCAGTCTAGAATTCCAATGAGTTCAAATAAAAGGGCGCGTTAATTTCCCAGCGCCCGTCAGTGGCCAGTGACAAATTCGCTAAAACCCTGCCAGGTATTTCGGAGGGCTGCTCATTAAGCGAGCCTGCACGTTATGTGGGGGTTCACAAAAGGACTGATATTCCTCCGCTGAAACAGCGTGTGTTACGACGTTTTTTTACTTATAAATATTCAACATTAGAATCCATTATAAACAGAAAGACTTTCGCGTTCCATTTTAAACATTTAAAATAATTTAACGGGTCAAAACGCGTA
Organism: Glyphodes pyloalis; assembly: GCA_037074685.1. NCBI lineage: Eukaryota > Metazoa > Arthropoda > Insecta > Lepidoptera > Crambidae > Glyphodes > Glyphodes pyloalis. Next base: position 246,761 of record JAYKKO010000042.1, read on the forward strand.
ACCATTTTTATATATCAGTCAGCTCGTGATCACGGTTGGTGCAACCTTACCGAAACGTCGGGCAGTAAGTAGTTCGTATTGACTTCTAAATAAAAATGGTGTCGCGTTTTGACCTGTTAAATTATTTTAAATGATTAGAATCCATTTCTCTTATTTATCTACTTGTTTTTTATATACGCATAAATATATATTTTATAAATATAAATATACTTTCATATGTTATAAAAATAATTTTAAATGAGAGTTGTTCAAGTGTGTGCCATATAAATCAATTATTTGTTTGAATTTACATACGTTACTTAAATAAACGATCTAAATACCATGCGAAAAGTCAACAAAATGGAACTTAATAAATATAAAAAAAGCTTGTGTTATTCTTATGAAAAACTACCTGTGGCTTTAGACTACAGGTTTTTGATTTTTTTTTCTCTAAAATCAAATGATTTTTTTCTAAAATAAAAGTACCCTAAATTACTCCTAAGCGCTACCTACTTATAAAAGTCCCGTCAAAATTGGTCCGGCCATTTCAGAGATTAGCTGGAACAAACAGACAGACACACACAGAATTGTAAAACTCTGATTTATATGTATAGATTTAAAGATTAGCCGCAAAATCTTGGCGGCCGTTAAGACACTCAATATGAACGCAGCCTTATTCTTCAACGCCCCGCCAGTTATTTTCTTTTTTTCTGCATTACAGAATTGTCCTTCTTTTTAAGGGACGCCGCTAACCATTTAGCATTAGTGGAAGTTATCAATCGATTCAGGATGCATTTTTATTAGTAAATCTACTGATATTTACGAGTATGTTCGGTTTTTAGGGTTCCATACCTAAAAACGAGACCCTTTTACGAAGACTTCGCTGTCTGTCCGTCTTTATTTATTCTAACCCGGGAATGTCATCGTGAGGAATTTTATCGGATCGATTTCGCCGCTGGAGCCTATCGGGAAGTCAATTACCAGTTCGTTGGGACTGACTTCCCTTGGCACTAGGAATATAGATGATGGCCGCAGATGACCTTTTCATCTTCACCGAGCTTGAAGTATGGTCGCGTTTTCTTGGTAATTTATTTTGATTTGTATTTATCAACTGAAAAATGGTTGATATAGAATAAATAAATTCGCCAGACAATCACACCAATAACCTGGTCTCTAAATAAAGTTTTTCCTTATATTATGAGCACCAGACGACGGATACTAACTGGGAGCACCATCCCAGCACATCCAGATCCAAGTTAATTTTGAAAAGTTCGTTTTCTAAATTGACCCGAAATTCCCGTTCGTTTTCGGGAATGGAACCCGGGACCTATCGCGCTTTAGCCGCCTACCCTTGCGCTCAAATGATATGATTTTGATTGTTGAGTCTAGGTCTAATTAAAATGATTACAGTCACATGTAGACTTATGTTGAATGTAAAATGAAGCCTAAATTACAAATAAATTGGTTTCAATATTTGTTTAGTCTGGGATACGAAGGATTTTACAAAATCAAATGAGTAAAATTGAAAACTGTTGAACAAAACCAATCTAGAAAGGAGATGGCAAATAGTAGATTTAAATTAGTTTTCATTCACCTTCAATAAATGTAATTATCGAAGAATATATTGTAGAAAATTAGTCATCAATTGAAACCCATTATTATATTTAACTGGCTGCCCGTAGTGGCTTCGCTTATTATCACCGTTTTTCACACAGTTTCTGCTGATTCTTCGCTTATTTTGGTCTTAGCGTAGTGTTATATAGCTTAAAACCTTTGTCGATAAATGGACTATCGAACGCAAAAATATTTTTCAATTCGAACCAGTCTTTTTTGAGATTATCGTGTTCAAACAAACAAACTCTTCGGCTTTATAATATTAGTAAGTAGTAGAGATGCGGCGAGTAACACTTTTGCCGAGTAACTAGTACCGAGTTTTATTCGGTTTAATTTTTTCCAACCGAGTACTTGGCCGAGTGACTGGATTAAGTAAAATTTGCAACTGTTCGCCATCACAGGTTCAGCGCTGGTCGAGCGGCCGGCTGAGCCGGTTCATGTTAATACCTACACTCCTCTCCTACCCGCGTCTTTCAACTACAACCGTTGATAGTTTGCGAACGAATACTTCACGTTGCGCGTCATATATATAAATAATAAAAAAAGGTTTGTTAAAAAATTAACGATTGACTGTGAAGTACCTGATCACTGATTGTTAACATAATGACTTGACCTTTCTTTCTTTTTCTATATCTATCTTAATATATCTAATCCCTTGATTTTCTTAAACCGAGTATACTCGGCATTCAAACAGAGTTATTCGGCCGAGTACGAGTATCAAAAAACCTCCCGAGTACACCGAATACCGAGTATCAACCGAGTACTCGGTCCATCTCTAGTAAAGTAGTATAGATAGCCTCCACTTGTGCGACGTTGATCTAATTTTAATCCGTTATAACAAGAATAATCATCTCCATAACGTAACAAGGAATGTCTTAATATGAGATGATTAACACATAACGTGGGCACACTTGTCTAGTTAAAATGTATGATTCACCGACATGTTGGGTAATTAAACAGTTGTAACTCCAATAAAACTTTTCCCCGACCGGTCCACGTCCTCAAACAGGTTAGATTGAATCACATCCTATATCAGAGTTTGCGGACCATTGGCACGCTTGTCATAGATAGCGCGTGAACGAAAATTTTGTGTCATCTGATGCCCGGTTCCAATATTTTATTTATTTCGTATTGTATCAAAAATAACTATCCGTTTTTCTCCAATAGACTACGAGTCGTTAATAGCGTTTCATGATTTACTTTCCATATCCGCTGTCATCCCTAACCAAGAAAGTGGGCGCTAATGTATTTAAGTAAGTAATGCAGAACGTGCACAATATATTGTAACATTATTAAGTTCTCATAGAGATTTAATTATATTTATGAATTTACAACGTAGGAGCATTCTTTACAAATTAACCCTGAAGTCACACTGTAGTGTAGGTATGACTAGCAACTTTCACACAAATGTACGTGTACATAATATATACGCAGTGTCGCGAGCGCTGCCTTGCGGTAGTCTACACTTCTCCGAATAATTTTGTAGAAATATTGGCACGTTCGTTCAAAAAGGTTCGCCTCCCCTGTCCTACATGTTGCACAATCATCATGGACCATGTGTTATTAGCATTACGATCTATTGAGTGGGCGATTTTAATGCCTACATTAGTGGATCATATTTACGAGCAATGAAATAGAAAGTAAGTGTACGAATTTGATCACCGTGTCGCAATCTAGTTTTTTGCGAACACGTTATAAAAGTAATATCAGTAATATATTTACGATTAGAAAATAATTGTTGTTAGTGATAGCTTTTAAGGAGATTTTTGTGAAGGATTTTTTTTATTGTACCTTTGTTATTTCTTTCTTAATAGCTAGACAGTCTTTAGCGAAATTATAGCTGCTCTAGCAAAAAAAAACTTATTTCAAATAAAATCAACAATTGTGGAATTATCGATATCAATGATGGAACTGTTTCCATCTGTTTGTTTGTCACCTGTGCACTGTGTAGGTACTTATTATTTTATACATTCACAATAAGTAGTTATAAATATACGTAAATAATCACAAAACATTTAATTTCTGTTGCTCTCGTAACACAAAACAATTTTTTCCTGCTTTTTGTCCTCAACAAAAATCAGCAACCAGTAAGCGCTTGGTCCGAGTTCTTAAATTGTTTTCTGAATTCCTCAATTCTGATTCTCAATCTCTTTCTTTTGTTGTCTTAATGAAGTCTATTGAAAGTAAATAATTAAATTTTACTTAATTTTTCTAAATCACATGAAAGCTTATCGCTATGTGAATAGTAGAATATATTTTTGTCACAAAATATGTCTATTTTTATTTTTGAACTAATCGTTTGTTACAATCTGAACCAAAAATAATGTATTTAATATGCTAAAAATATTCAAACTACTTATAAAGAAAGAATATGATTCACGTAAACATTTTCACTGTCAATTTTTCCTATTGCACGAAAGCTCCTTTTTGCAGTTGGCGCGGTAGAATTATATAATGTTTGTGTAAAAATATCTCTAAACTAAATTTAAAGTAACGAAGACATGTTATACTTTAGATGCCCTTAAAAGCAAAAACCACGTTTTCATTTTCATATCAACAATTATTTTAAGCTGATTTGTTAAATAAACTCATCTATTTCTTTTACTATAGTAATTTGACTCTCCTATGATTTCTATTTCTAAATCAGAACTCAAAAGTTCATTGAAATTTAAAACCAATTAGAAAGATTTACCTTCACAAGTTTATATAGTACCTACATCAGGCTATTCTTGATGATGAGTATCATTATACTCGTACTAATGACATAAGATGCTTTCGTGTAACATAAGATTATGTTCGTAATTACGAAAATTGCTTTTATCTGCATAACGGCTGATGAAATATAACGAATCTTATTAACAATTTAGAAGTTAATTTCTATTTTGCACAGCTATTACTGATGAGTGCATTCAAAATTATGAATTCTACTCATAATTTTTAAATAAAGCGGTTTCGGGACTTTTTGATAAATAAAAAATGGCAGAATGGTTTTTTATACGAAATTTTATACATTTCGCACCTTCGGTAAAACAAGTGCACAATTGCAGTTTTTGCAATCTTACAGGCGAGCCATGTATGTAAAATATTTTTTGCATTTAATGTGGTTTAACTCTGTTATCATTAGGTATTCTAAAGTTGTCCTCCTTTGCAAGACATGTGTTTTACACGAATTAAGAAAATTCCGTTTTTTAAATTAAGGCAGTTGACAATTGTGCCCTTGTCCTACCAAAGGTGCGATTTGTGGAAATTCCTACAACCACGCCAGGGCATGGCCCACCCTCTATGACCCCCCGGTGGGTATTGCTGTAATTGATGCTGTGAAAACAAAAGAACTACCACAGTAGCACTGGCGAAAGGCCAGTTTTTAAGTGGCTTCGTCACATACCCCCTGGATGGTCGTAGGGGAAGGGGGGAACGGCGATCTATCCACACATGCATATCGGCTCATATTCTACCACGGGCTCGAAGTAAAAGTTTTTAATTGCCAATTGTATATCGTGTGATATCCTTTTATTGCCTATATATTTATAAACTGTATCGCACAAAAAAGTACAAAAGGTGTACTTAATGTTACAAGTTTCTCTACCAGTCAACTCTCGGATTATGCAGATAGTAGTTAGGTAGTTTGTGGGTGGCATGGTAACAGAAGCGGTAACAGGAAGAATATGTGGTTGGGTAAGAGAAAAATAAATAATAATTAATAACTCATAGCAATAAACTAAACACAACTACAGTTAGTTTCAGAGAAGATTGGCTACGGAGTAAGTATCTTACTTCTTTTGTATTTTTAACTGGATTTGATGTTAATTCTAATTTAAAAAAAAGCCAATTCCATTTACTTGATAAATCTTTTCAATCTTAAACGTCACGATACAAAATTTCGGAAAAACGAATCACGTGTTTTTCCCGGTTTAATCTAAGTCTATGTTAAAATAACCTATTTAGTGTTGCAATTGAGAATACACTTCATATGTTTATTTATCACAAAGTAGACTGGCTAGTAAATAAGTTAATAAGCGTGTGACTGGTTAATGAACGCGGTTCAAATGCTACGGTTTAGGGCGTGTCACGTGAAAGTGGTGTCGCCGGAGTTGCCGGCCCATATGTGTAGCGCACGCGCAACCAGGTGAGGTAGGGTTAGCAAATCAGTTATTTAATGTTTTATATATTTCATTTTTTCACAGGCACCTTGTTCTTAATTTGGGCGACAGAAATACTGACTGAGCCAGGAGTGGCCCAATCCCAAGTGGCTCACTTATTAAATTGGTGCCTTACCTGTTGTTTAAGTTAGGCAATTAAATTATTTTTTACAATTAACACACCACACTGTATGTCTTAGTGCAAAACTAGTTATAAGTTCAGCTATATTTGTAATATGTATGACAGAATTTCTTGCCGGGATCTTATCTGTAAGTTATAGGTTCCGAACCGGAGGTAGCGTCCTTTGCATTATATAGACGTTTCATAAATATTACTGATGTAATTTACATTAATAAAAGAATATTGAATTTGAATTTGTAAGTATTGTGATGGTTGATTAAAAGGAACCCTTAAAATATCACGCTAAAAATAGTAGCCTGCAAATTTGACGACCCTACTCTTACAGTTGTACAGCGCGTGCGCCGCGCCATAACATGTTCGTTGTGGTGATTAATTATTATGATCGATGCTTACGCGATACGTGCTCGGATTCCGTATGCGTAACAAGTGATTATATCCGGAGATCGTTCCGGAACCTTTGTCTTTCAGTAAGAGCTCACAATATTTTTTCTGCGCCCTATTTATTTTATTAATGTTCCTTGTATCATGTACATAGCGGGCAACACGTCACGGTATAAGACTTGCAGTTTCATAATAGTTCTTGTGTCTACGTAATAAAGGTTGTACAAAGTCTAAAGTGTAGATCCTAATGTAATCTTCGAGATTTGCGAAGCTTGCAAAGGCTTTTTTTTAAGGCCTAATAACTAAGTTATAGTCTAGTGGCTTAATCGCTGGGTTATAACATTTCTTCGGTTAAACAATGAATCTCCGTTTAAACATTTGTTAAATGTTTAGGAATTATCTCGAGTTTGTGTTTGTTTATACACTAGTCATTATTGTAACTATGATTTATTTTCAAACATGGAGAATTAGAAACTTTTTCCGTATAGTAGGATTGATAATTAGTTTGATATTTGTACTTAGATATCGAGATAAAATAATAAAACAAGACTTGATATTCATGTTTGATATTGATGATGATACTAGTATCATATCATCATCAATATTAAATTTGTAGTCTAGTCTGGACCAACTCTATCTTCAAGTAAATCAAATCATTGTAGCATGTTGAATTTTAAAACACAAATGCACCAAACCTAACTCGAGCATCATTATAAACAGTTGTACTAAATAATAAAGCAGAATTTTATACGTTCAAACATAAAACCGATTCTTAATTGTTACCCGAAACCCTTGAAAGAATATTCTATATCGATAATTTATTTCCGCATTCCGTATTTCTGCCATTTCAAACGCAGATACCATATAAATGTAGACGATAAAATGAACAAAAAGATACTAAATTATGATTGAAATAAGTGTTATTTGACACGGCAGGAAGTCAGCATACGCCGGCCGAATAAACGCCGGCATCACATCGTGTCTCATTTCATTTGTGATGTGATTCCTTGAGCGAAATTCACACGCAATTTATGCTCAGAGTAAAAACTCATTCGAACACGGGATCGGTTGAAATCAGTCATTACACGGCGATGAGAAAAATACACGGGCTCACTGCACATTCCAATGAGCGATTTCGCGATCAAAAATCCAATATGCTCATGATATGACGTAAATGTCAGGCCCAACTGTTGTGTGATTGGTTATTTTTGTGATAAAAGCGTTGTGATCAATGGTATTCCATTTGACTGGCCCAAAAGTGTAATGATTAGCGCTCTTGAAAGTCCAACCAAGGTCATTGGTAATTTCTGTTTTTTTTTGTGTCTGTAAATGCATTTGAGATCAACAAATCACACAAATGCTTTACTTAGGTACTTTGTGATCTGGTCAATGTATGCGATTGTCTGACATTTAATAATATAATCAATGTGGATAGGGTTTTTATTTATTTTAGAAAGGGCGACAAGTCCAGTAACAGATTTATTATGCTGTACTTGTCCTCAAGCTAGGACCTCATTACCACTACATCAGGTGAAATGAGGTCAATCTTGAAGTGTAATAAAAAAAAGGGCTCATCGACAGCTAAAAAATCTTTTTGAGTATTGAACAAATTATATACAAATTATCGTATTTAATGTTTAAACTAGCTTTATGATAATAATAATATATTAAGAGAGGTAGGGCCTAGCGATTTATCGCTCGAACTGGAGCAGCCCGACTGGTGAAATACCTCCACCTTACAGAAGACCGCAGCCAAATAACAATCACTTCTATGTTGTTGTGTTCCTGTGTGTGTTAGTAGCGGTAGCGGTTTCCAGAGCTCCTGGGGGCTACATGAGCAGGGGTTAGGCCATCAAGTTAAGGACAACAAGTTTTTAATTAATTTTATCAACATTAAAACGAAACCAACCTAATTGAAATATTTTGGTACACATTACTGGTAAAAGTACCTATCCGTATTTTAATTACCTTACATCAGAAAGTTCATTATTTTGTTGCGAGCCTAATGGTTAAAACAAACTTAATGAATGGACATTAGCCAGTAGGTACAATTTAAACACATTTGGAGTTAGTAACGTTGCTGACAGGCAGACATGTGAAATTTCAATGTAACGAGGCATAAAGTTTTACACTTCATAGAATAACGTCTGAAAACGTTGTACGGCACTCATTTATTATTTAAGTAATTATAATCCCTACTAATATTAAAAATGCGAAAGTAACTCTGTCTGTCTGTCTGTTACGCTTTCCTGCTTAAACCTCTCAACCGATTTTGATGAAATTTGGTATAGGTATACGTTGAATATCAAGAACGGACATAGGATACTTTTTATTAGAAAATAAGGGGGGGGGGATATGAAATTTGGCACAAATATAGCTCGAAACTTGTGCACTCCTCAAATTGCACGTGGAGTTTGAGGAGTGCACTAGATTTCTCCAGAATTATTTCATCAGAACTTGACCAAATGAGACCTCGCTAGCGAATTCGTACGAACAAAAAAAGTTTTGACAATGGCCCTCGATTTTCGAAACCAGCAAGTTTGAGTTGTTTTTTTCTACACAAAAAAAACATTCGCGTTAAAATTTCAATTCCTTTTTTAAATTTGGTAAAAAATAAAGGAATTTTTCATAGCAATGCGTACACGGTTCACGCTTGACACACTGCGTCTGACAGAGGGTCAACTTTATTCGAATGAACGTAAACTATGTACTGTTTGGGCTGTAACATAAAACAATGATCAAACGAAAGCGAGTTAGTGTTTTTGACGTTTATTTCGCTGGGCACTTGAAACTTATTTCGGGGTAGTAGTAAAAAGTAACTGTAATTGTATCGTGTTATTTTCAGATTATGGGAAAACAGTAAAAATAAACATAATTTTCCAATGTTAATTTGGAAATACGACTTGTTTTTATTATTTGACAGACATTGTTTAAGTGACATTTAAGCAGACATATAAATAAACAAGTTTTGTACTAACTTTATGCTATTGCACGAATTATTCGTTGACTAGCGTCCCGCTGCGGCGTCGCATGCGTAGTATCCCCGTTTTTTAAACATTTTTCATTGATGTATTTGCTCCTCCTTATGTTATATAGTCTAAAGCCTTCCTTGATTAATGGGCTATCTAACACAAAAATATTTTTTCAATTCGAACTAGTAATTGCTGAGATAAGCGCGATGAAACAAACAAACAACCTCTTCAGCTTCATAATATTTATTTATATAATAATATCGATGTCTTAATTGATTCATACATCGAAAATCGTCAACCCCTTAGAAATAATTAATTTGTAACTATAATAATTAATGTTATCTATAACTAGCGGTCCCGGCGAACTTTGTTTCGCCTTAGATAATTTTTCCCGCTTTTCTGTTGAAATTTTTCAAATTTTACCAAGGATCCCTAATTTTGTAGCCTATGTCAAATTGAAAGAATGTAGCATTCTATTGGTAATTTTTATTTTTAAATCGGCCCAGTACTTTTAGAGCCTATTCATTACAAACATACAAAAATAGGTACAAATCTTTCCTTTTTATAATATTAGTGTAGATTACATTTTATTAAATTAATTTCGCTTTTTTTGGGTGCTTTACGTAATTAATATAAATGTGTGTTAACGTAAGATTGACGTGTCAAATTAAATTTAAGGCATTCTAAATGCGGTAGGTATATTTGAACTAAAGGCATTTATAACGGGATGGTGGGGCGGGTTGCTGTCTTTAAAAACTATCACACGTCGAATATTTTCTTTGGGTCGTTCCATTAATATATTCCGTAAGATTTGTAAAAAAAATTGTTTCTTATACCAAGCCTTTGACCAGAACTTTTTACGAATATCTCGGATCATTACTTGCGTCTTCTTAAGAGGCAAATGCTTCGAATGCTAGATTCCGTTGGCGATGGCATTCTGCCCTGCAAAAGGTCGAAACCTTTAAGCTTTGAGTTATAGATCTAAGTACAGTTTTGGTATTTCGACTATGCCTTTGAACGAACATTGTTTTAGATCAAATAAAGTAGATAGATAGTTGGGTAGGAATATATTGATAAACCTTGTAGGTTCACTGTGTTTTAAGGGTCCAAGTACACTTGTTGTAACATTGGCGATCGACGATTTAGCTGCTGTTTAGAATCTAAATGCAGCAATTCTTTATAAGACTAATATGGGAAACGCACTTTCTAAAAGAAATATAAGTAGGCAACATCGTATTAGGCAATGACGTCACAAGCTGATGAAGCCTAAGCATAAACAAATAAATAAATATTGAATAATATCACATACATTTCTCTGATTCTGTGTGAGTAGCTTAAGCACTACCACATCACCCAGACTTGAGACAATATAAAACCGTTGGTTTTCCACATTGATCGGACCGGCAATCGAACCCGGGACATCAGAGGCAGCACGACGCCAAAGTCCTAGCCGCTCGCCTCTCAGCTACTAAGGTGGTCAATACGAAACTATGCACCATCAATGCAATGCAAGTAGTTCGCCCCCGTAAACGTAGGCCTAGGAACGTCTCCCTAGACTCTGACGACGCCATCACGGTCGCCATGCCCAAAGGTCAACAGATCGCGACAGCTAAATCTGCACAAGGACCGCTATACCGTCCTCGTCGGCGAGGACGCGCGACGCGACCCCCCCCAACAGTATCCTTTCGCGATACCGGCTCGTGCCGGAACACTTCTCCCCCCCCCCCCCCCAAGGTACGTTACGCTAGGCTTTAAAACTGAACTCCGACAGACGTTTGTTCGATGTTACGCTACTCCGACAAACGCTTACTCCGACAAATGTTTATTAAACAAACCTAACCTAACCAAACTGAATTTGACCTTACTGCGGTGTAACCTAACTAGTTCTGATCTAAGTGGACAAGTCAAATCTATAAAAATAGACGTAATAGATAAAAAATAATCATATCCCTACAATTATCTCCAAACAACGGCCTAAGCTGATGCCTGAGCCCTACCATGGGGCGCCCTCTGGCAGTTGTCTTAATTTTAGGAGCATGGGCTCTCCGCTCCCCCAAAAGGCCATCTACGGCCATCATCAGTTAGTCAGTAAGGGTAAAAATAAAATCTGAACTAAATTTTATATTACACTTCAAGATTGACCTCATCCCACATGATGTTAAGTGGTAATGAGGTCCTAGCTTAAGGACGACAAGTCCAGCATAATAAATCTGTTACTGGACTTGTCGCCGTTACCTTAAAGGCTTGGTCCCTGGTACTAATGTAGCACCCCCCAAGAGCTCTGGAAACCTTACTCACACGCAAGAATACAACAACTCAAATAACAATTATTTTGCTGCGGTCTTCTGTAAGGTGGAGGTATTTAACCAGTCGGGCTGCTCCAGTTTGAACAATAAATCGCTTTGCCCTACCTCTTTTAAAATTCTTAAAATAGGTTATAGTTTTGAACGAAAGCTATTAAAAAGTAGGTACATATCAAATCACTTCACAAACAACATCCATATTTTCTCTTTATCTTCTTTATACAGACCGGACAAAAAGCTTTGAGCGGAGAGGCTTTAATGCTCGGGTTTTGGGGCTCAAGACTTTGAATTACAAACATCATCTACAACCGAAATATGTATTTTTATGTTCCTGCTTAAGATTTAATAACTTCCTATTTAATAAGCTCCGTTTTTATTTAATCTTTGGTTATTAATTCAGTTGAGATAATAAGTACTTAAAAACAAGATAATTTATGTACAAAATATATCTAATTAAAGAGCCTGAAGAACCTATAGTATTTGCCTGTTAAGTTTTATAGTATTAACAACTACTCACTACTACTATGCTATTAATATTATACTGAATGTTACGGAGAGAAGGTAGAGGGATAAGAAACTAATAGATGAATAGAGAATGAGAATAGGGATCACCCTATTTTTAATCATAAAAATATATTGAAAATAAAAGTAAAGGGAAAAAATACAGTTCGAATGAAAGGTAAAAGAAGAAGAATAGCAAGCAAGTCAAATTGACAGATTTAAAATAATATAAAAACATAACGTATGACTCATAAGGAGTTCGTAACACTGAACGTTTAAGTTTTAAACGAACTTTTTAATATTTGCTTATAATAATATTTGTATTCGAAGTTTTGTAACAAATATACTAACTAGAACCAATGAACCGTGTCACAAATTGAAAATGATGGTCCTATTTCGGTGATATGCGCTACGATTTTTAGAATTTTCACGCGGGTAAAACAGCAGGCAAAAGCTAGTAAACCTAATCAGAAAAACATTTCACTAACTTTCTTCTAAGCCAAGGCTCACTCCGGCAGTTCTAATTATTTTTTTCTAATAAAACGTCATATTGTAATCAGGGATTCCGAAGAGCGTAATCTTTCGCCGACAGCAGAAGAAAGAGTGAGCAGTAATCACACAATCCATCATGCTGGCCCTTAATACTTGCAAGGCCCAAGGGCCTACAATCACAATCTACACAAAGGACTGTTGCCGCGACGTAAAACTATGTAACTAATCTTTTGAAGATTATGATTTCGATTTGGCGACGGAAACATTATATTTATTATATACCCGGCGAATGTTGTGCAACTTTTTTTCCTTTCGTGGACCTCCACAATTATTTGAAAACCAAAATTAGCTAAATCGGTCGTCTTCAGCCGAAGTTTTTGCGAGACTATCGAACAGCGATTCATGTTTATTTTCAAAGACTAGCGGACCGCCGCGGCTTCGCACACGAAATATATTCGTTTTTTTACATTTTCCGCAGATTTATTTATTTATAAACATACAAACATAATCTTTACAAGCTAACCCTAATAAAAATATGTCGTTTTTGATGCTTTATTAATAACCAATCTGAAGACCTCATTTGGCCTACTATTAAATAAATCAGATTCCTCTGCCATGGCAGTCAGTAATCGAAGCGCTAGCACGAGGGGCGCCCGCTGCAGCAGCGCGGTGCCCGCGCGCGGCACGTGCAGCAGCGGGGGCTGCCGCCGGCGCATAGTGTACTCGTCCGGCACACACACACTCACGCACTCTAACAACTGAGGGTGGTGTATAAATACCTCTTACATGTTGTTATGTAACTTAAAGCCTTCCTCGATAAATGGTTTTTCGAATATAATTTTTCAATTAGAAACAATAATGCCTGAGATTAGTGCGTTTAAACAAAAAAACTCTTCCGCTTTATAATATAGGCATAGATAAGTATAGATTTATTTATAAATTTTATTCACAAAAATAGTACAATAGGTGAATTTAACGCTAGGAGCATTCTCTATAAACCAACCCATGGGTCATCCTGATATAAGTTTATGGGTGGGGTTTTTTAACCCTCCTTGAGGGCCTTGTAAATTTTTAAGCTGATTTCACTCCAAGTTCAAGTTTTATTCTGGAAAAATCAAAGCTTGTTTTTAAACAATGATTAACGCGTTATTTCATAATATTTTAGTTTGAAGAAATGGGTAAAACCACGTATCTAATAATTTTATTTTCTGTCAACAAACCACAAACGAAAAGTCTAAAGAGGCCCAAAAGACACGTACGCCGTTTTATCACAGAGCAGAAGGAATGCTCTCGTAATTAATCGCCATCTTGAAATTTGGGAGTACACATCCGTTTCCGGAAAAGTTAAATTAATATAAGCTGTTCCTATTTAAATTAATTAAAAGGGTTTCGCCACCTACAATGGACTTTATTCGTTTTCTCTTAAATAAAGGGTTTTTTATTGCTCATAATTTAACTTCGTTATTTTAATAATTTACTTCAAATAACATTAGGTGTCCTTAATAGAATAAATGATTTCATTATCATTTTATTACATATAAATTTGATATGATATTGGTGATTATAAATATCTTATATATGATTCTGAAAACGGGACTCTAAAACATAATTGCCTATATCTATACACAAACAAGACCTTTTCAATAAAGGAGGATTATCTGTCGTATCTGACTTAAGTACTTGTGTTACAGAAATCATAAACAAAGACAGTACCACAATAGCCAGACCCGAGATAATAAAAAAAGTTCGTTTCCCATATTGACACGACCCGGTATTGAACCCGGGACCTCAGAGATGGCGCGTCGCCGTCCGGCCCGCTCGTCACTCGGCTACGGAGGTCCTCATTAAAATGCTACTATTTAGAGGTTTAGATTCCGAGAGCACGTCGCTTAATTATCATTACAGTGTTCCAGCAGTAATAATTAAGTTTGTACTTTGCCCCAATTCACATACCTTTACTTTTTAACCTCGACAATAGTTCGCGGTACGCAGTAACATAGCCAGGTGTCTATGTTTGTGTTGCGATAGAAATGCCACTGTTTTTATGTCCACTTAACCTTCCAACGCAGTGGGAATAAAAAGGCCGAACGAGGTATTTAAAAGTTTGTTACTTGAGTTATTGCAAAACATGTCATTTTTAGTACTTTTTGCTTACTACCTTTTTAAACTACTACTTGTTTAGCCCGCATAAAAATGTTTAATCTCCCAAAAAGTCAATATGGGGGCAAATAAATTACATTTTAAAATTTTCGACATATTAAGCGATTATATGTACGTTGACAACAAATGGAAACTTTGTTTGCACTGATAGTTTTCACTTTTCCGTTGCCTCTTATTATTTGATACCCCAACTGTCTTTAACGTTGATTGTAGAATTTAGTAAAAGTAATAAGTACTGATGCTATTTTTTTCACAGGTCAGTTTTAATTTTTACGTGAACAGAATCAATCGGTTTATCAATAATGTCGAGTATTAATAATATTTTCTTTATTAACATAAAAGGATTTCATTTTAAGAATTAGGAATTGCTTTTGTTATTTGTAGTAATTATTTAATTTATTTTAATTCATAAACTATAGCTTTCTGAGCATGTGGTAAATATTATGGTGTTTGTATACTTTTGGATGATATTTAATTATTAATTGAAAGCGTTGCCTCAGTAAATAATAAACATTGCTTAAAGGCGAAAACGAAGGTAAGGTTATGTTACTCCTAAATTTACTAAATTGTTGTCTGAGCTCACAAAACTAACCAATGCAGTTTGAAGCACATAATTGGTCTATAATTGTTTTCCCATTTTTCAAGCCAAGCACATTTTCAACTTTTTGTTAGATAATAATATTAATTTTTTCTATTAAAGTTGCCATTTTCGTTCGCACAAGCTTGTGAAATCCATTGCGCGTTTCAGAACATTGACATTTAACTTGAAATTGTGATTCCAAGTATAATTAACATAATTTGATTGTTGTTTAATTTGGCAATGTCCACTGGGGTAAGACATTAGTTAGAGTACCATAAAGGTCGTTTTTGATAAATTATAAACAAAATATCCGTAGAAACATTCCCACTTAGAGAATACATATATGTGGGAAAGTATTTTTTTTAAAAGGAGCTGCATACCGCTCTTCCTTATCAAATTCATTATCATTTCTGTCGAAGAAGATCTATTGTTGAACATAAGCCCCTCAAAACTTCCTCGATCATTGATTTTGTGTCACTTGCATCCTATATATTAATGTCATGTGGTGTGTTCATCTTTGGGGACGCTGTATTCCACACTACGTGGTCGCCGTTTAAAAACCTTTTTTCCCCATCGGTTTTACGACCTATAATGTCTACCCATTGTTCCTGTAGTTTTGCAAGTCTTAGTGCTTCAGGGGCTTTAGTTTCGTCAAAAATCGGATGGAAATCATCATACGGATGCCTTGCTGGTTTAATAAGTAGCATTTGCAATAAATTAATTTCAACTGTTACCGATGGTTTGACTGTGACTGTCCAGATTAAAAACGACAGCCGTTAAATTGCCAGTAATCATACAAGTTAAGTTGGTGCGACTGACATTTAATTAGGGTTAGGCTTAACGTGAAAGGTGTGTGCTAGCATTTCAGATAATACAAGTTATATGGGATCGAACGAGTTACATTATAGCTTAAATGAGTTCGTGCATTCTTCTGTTTTTCTCCTTTTGCAAAGATATTACACAAGAATTAGTATACATATTCAAATTTATGAAAATATATCGAATAGTTACTTTATGTTGTCATGTAATTATGTCTTGGAATATTTATTTAAATGTCTATAATGTTAAATTTATTAATTATTATTATTTTTGTGATCCAGCACTCATTTTTACTGTAATCGCACCCATATACAAACTATCTGCATGTATCTGTTTGGTTGTCAGCGTTAAATCTATATTTTGTACTTTTCTTCTGCGATAAAGTTTATAAGCAAATTAAACCTACTCTATTTGTTCGAATGGAAAAAATTGGCAAGCCCCGTCACGGCTTTCCATCACAGTATGGCGCCGACTTTCCATTAAAACATCTAAAGTTCAAGGACCGCAATTTACGTTGGCTGACAAAAAACCGCTCAATCTACATTCCCACATTGACCTCGAGAGTGACATCTCGGAACAATGCATCAAGACGGGGCACCTCAAAAGGGGAGACTTATGAGGGAAGTTTCACGCAAAAGAAATTTAATATAAAAGTTGCCGGCGCGCCTCAACTCGCCCGATAAATTTTTGTTGCGCACAATTTTTACGGCTGTCGGTTTTATGAGCGTCGCCGTTTTTAATTTGCGCTGCGTTTTGAATAGTTCAGTTGCGGGCCGATGTGCAAGTGCGAAATGCGACATCGGCTTTTTAATTTCGTCGAAGCGTTCCGTTTCGATGGACTGCTGAATAGCGGCCGAACATTGATCCCGCATAATCTTTCGGCGATCACTGATTTTTGTTGCTGTACTCACTACCCAATACACAGCGATTTTAATTGAGAAGATGGCAAGCTACTCGGTAAATATGCTACAACTTGTTAGTATGCAAACTCAGACTCAAATATTTCTTTATACAAGTAGGTTACATATAACACTTTTGAATAGTCATTGAATACAATGCAAAGTGATTCTACTTTAATTACATTGAACTAAATCGTTAAGTGTAGTTTTCATGAGTGAAGTGGCTATTAAACCTTAGAAGTTGGACTTTAACTACGACTTAAACTTTTTTCTGAAATATTTTTCAATGTACAATTTTACCTTTTTTACGCTATTTTTCTTTGTTTTGTTAGCATTAAGAGTAAGTGAGTGAGAGATGTGAGTCATATTTTGATGATTTGGGTGGCGCAGTGGCTAAGGTAGGCGGCCAAAGCGCGAAAGGTCCTGAGTTCGATTACCGGCCAGGTCAATTTGGAAAACAAACTTTTCTAAATTAAGTTAGGTCTGGGTGTGCTGGGATGACGCCCTCATTTAGTATCAAAAGCCAAATAAAATCGAGCATCAGTTATCTCCGAACAAAAATAGTCACTGTCTAGACACCCATAAATACCAAAATGCTTAAAAAGGAAAGCTTGAAACATCACGGCTCGCCTCTCTATTCCTACACGATTCGCGAATTATAGTGACATAACTTGCACCAGCAACCGAGGGTACTGTCCTGTCAGCACGCTGCTCGTGACCAATGTAACAACTGGGGCCCAACACAGGGACGTTATCAGTACGCAATTTCGGTTTCGGTTACATTTTGGACAGTCGTCTGGTTATAGAGGTAATTCACTTAATTTACTTAATTTCACATATTATATTGTATGCTATGCGTGTCTCATATGATGTGTTTGACAAGCAAATTGATAGGTTTAGCAACGATGTAGGAATCGGATAACTACAACTGTAATCGCTGTTCGTTAGTCTCGCTAAAACTCGAGAACAGCTAGACCGATTTGGCTAATCTTGGTCTTGAAATAATTGTGGAGGTCCAGGGAAGGTTTAAAAGGTTAGAAACTAAAAAAATAGGCGTTTCGAAGTTCGCCGGGACAGCTAGTCTTATATATAAAAATGAATCGCTGTTCGTTAGTCTCTCTAAGCTAAGGTTTAAAAGGTTAGAAAAAAAATAGGGCGTTTCAAAGTTAGGTAGGACAGCTAGTCTGGTATAAATATACTATAGGTGGGCCAATATTGTGTAGAAAATATTTTTTTTTATTAAAATGACGTCGTGTGCATAGTTTGCGTTACTCTGGTTCTCGTGTCGGTACTAAAACTTTACATATCGGTGCTCTCATAAAATGTTATGTTGTGTTATCAACATCCGCGGTGAGAGTAATGGTGCCTCCATTTTTCAAAGTTTAGAAATATATGCAAACATGGTTCCTACTTATCTAATGTTCCCAAACTTGAATTGATTGTGTTTTAAAAAAAATATACATAATTTTTATAAATGATAATTTAAAAGTAAATAACTGTACACTTACGAACCTAAAATTTAAACAACACAAAAATATTCCTTTAGTATAGACTACCTTTTGCCCGCGACTTCGTCCGCGTGGCGTGTTACAAAAGAGAGATCTTTGATATGCATGCTAGATTGAAAACATCTATTTAACGCGGTTTAGATTTTTTCATGCAAAAGTTTTTTTCCACTAACTCCCGTTCCCGTGGGAATTTTGCAATATCCTGTTGCAACTGAGCTTTAAATTTACTAAGGTAATGCCAAATTTCAAGCGTCTAACTTAAGCGGTTTAGATTTTTTATACAAAAGGATTTTCCCGCTAATTCCCGTTCCTGCGGGAATTTCGGGAATTCCTTTATTAGTGCACCTCTACGGTACATAAGCTACATCTCTTCCAAATTTTAAGTGCCTATGTTAAGCCGTTTAGGCTGTGCGTTGATATGTCAGTCAGTCAGTCAGTCAGTTTCTCCTTTTATATATTTAGATTTGTAATAATGACGTCGAGTCATGAACTCTTCATGTAACTCAGTTATAGATACAGTTGAGTGAGTTTATAAAACCGAGGTGAAACCTAACTCTGATGAGTAAGTTAACTACGTAATAACCCAATAAATAGTATTTATTCATACTCTGTTATTAAGAGGAGAAATTTAATAGTTACATGCTTTCGTTACTGTTTGTGAAGGGGTATATATTATATATCTGTAAACCATTTACAGCAGTTGTTATCAAGCGTTAGCGATTAAGAATCTTAATGGATGCATTCCTCGTACGCTTCCGATTTTAAAACTACTGTTTCAAATCGTTAGAATATAAAAACTCATTGTGGATTACACCGTTTTTATTATACGTCTCATCCCTTTTTATTTATTTGTTGAACAAAAAAAGTTTCCATCGTATTTTGAAAAATTAACAGAGGGTTTAAATAAAAACTATTTTTCCTTTCATCTTCTCTATAGTTTTACATTAAATTGAAACCTTTCAAGCCCTTGAACAAATATCCATCGCTACTTATGCGCAATAAACAGTGTGGTGAAAGAAAATTGATAAATGCCGATATTTCTGTGTCGTATAATATCACTAATGGAATTAAATACTGTATTTAAGTAACACAAACAAATATTTTGATTCAAGCCAGACAAGAACTCCATTCCCATATTCAATCAACACTTCAATGCGACGTGACTCTTAGTCTCACTCAAAGGTGAGTGACGACGTAGTTACCGCGAATGATTGTAATTCAACTCACTCATTGATTGGACCGAGCTTTGATGAGATTTTTTATGAGTTCTCATTGAAGGTGAAATGGTTATAAATAATCGTTTTGTATGCATGGTAGGTAAGGCAACTTAGTAGATCGGTTTATCTTCGTTGGTGATTAAGCTTTCGATTTAATAAATAATTGACTATGCTCTGATTTAGTGGTTAGTAGCTTCACCACTTGTATTACAGAAATCAGAAATGTTGACTGCACCACAACATCCGGATCTGAACACATTAGTAAAGTTCTTTTTGCATATTGACCGGACCGAAAATCGAAACTGATAAGTTACGCGACGCCAAAGTCCGATCCGCTCGCTTCTCGGCTACTGAGGTCATGTGTTCGTAAATATGGATATGTTCTTAATTATAAAAAAAAATTATTGAAAAACTCAAACCAGGGAAAGTGAAGTAAGTGAGCGTGTAAAACGCAAAGATGGTACGGGCAACAGCAATAGAAAAGCCAAGATGTCATTGATGAACCATTCATCAATAATAAATGTTATCAATCATTGGATTGATAATTTGGGAAAATCGAAGCAAAATTTAAAAAAAGAGCGTAAAAAAAATAAAATGTTAGAAATGTGATCCTTATTATACATGCAATATCTACTAAGGCTTGATGATTGGTATATCATATTATAACATGAACGCACAAATCAATATGTGGTGTGAACCTGGAGAAGTAAAATATTTAACCCTTTTATTTGTTCAACCCGCCTGCAAATTCTGTTGTCAAACGAAATAAAACAAGGGTTTAACCTTAAAAAAATAGGTTTGTTGTTTGAAATTTTGATCCGATACATGCTGGTACTTACTTGGGATGGTGATTTTTCCGATTGAGACTCCTTCGTGTCAGCATATTCAATCCCCGGCGTCAGCGATGGTAGCGCTGAATAAAAACATACATATCAGATATACAAATGATTATATGTACTCCAAATTATAATAAATATAAAAATTTGGCGAAGTAAGGGGAAGAACATGTACAGTAAGAAAACGAAATAATTATGTTAATTTTAACATAATTATTTCATTACAAACCCAACAGAAATGTGTATATTTATTTTATTTAATATTAAACAAATTTGTCATTTATAATATTAGTAGAATTTATTGGTGTGACGAACATTTGTATTTAAAAAATAATTTTAACTCTAGCTATCCATACCTGTTGGTAAGACTGGTGCCCTCTTTGAAACGGCCGCATTTCCCTCCGCCAGCTCACGCTTGTCCGTTTTCGTGTCTTCGGCCTTCTGTCGGCTCTTGGATGTCTGCCTCACCTCAGCAGCCTGGGCCGCAGCCAGCAGCACCACAAGGGTTACCTAACATGGAAAGTGACTGATTAGCTGTTTCATTAATAGCCTTTGCTTCCACTTGATATACTAAAAAAAACAAAAAAAAAGTCTTGTCACGTAACGGAGCTAATTCAAAATTATTCTGACGTTCTACTTTTGAAATGAGTCAAGTGAGTAAAACTAAATTTGAAATTGGATCTCATTTTACGTTGGTCTGCGTGAGGGTTGACACTTTGATTGATAGTGTAGGTACACACTAGATAACCCAATATCATTATAGTTTGCTTATTGGGTATGGAATTAGGTACAACAAATTAGTTGATTTAATTAAATGAAAACATTGGCTCATTTTTATAATTATATAAAAGCCGCAAGTTCAACAACCCTCTACAAGGTATTAATGACATTTGTAATAATTAGATTTATACTTCGTATGTGTGGAATGAGGACCTCTGTGTCGTATGCTGTTTTAAAGCTTACGTTTAAAAAGTTTTGTAGTTTTGTAGCCTAATTAATGCAAACAAGCAAATCTCTTTATAATATTAGTAAAGAGAGGAAAAAGAAGATTAAAAAAAGGCACAATGGAATATCTCTAGTTTTAAAACACTGGCTAAGATAATTTGTACAAAACTTCGGTTCAGCCGATTTTGAAATACATAAACCAAGATCTTTGCAACATAGATATCATCTAATCCGAGATACCTACCGCACTCAATGTTCTATTACATCGCACAATCTTACGCAAATAAAAAACGACTAGTTTACTTTCGTTAGCAAAGATTAGATTTAATCGAGCGATTTATCGCTCGAACTGGAGCAGTCCGACTGGTAAAATACCTCCACCTTACAGAAAACCGCAGCCAAGTAACAATCACTTCTGGGTTGTTGTGTTCCTGAGTGAGTAAGGTTTCCAGAGCTCCTGGGGGAGGCTACATTAGTAGCAGGAGTCAAGCCTTCAAGGTAAGGCGACAAGTCCAGCAACAAATTTATTATGCTGTACTTGTCGCCCTTAAGCTAGGACTTAATTACCACTTAACATCAGGTGGGATGAGGTCGATCTTGAAGTGTAATATAAAAAAAAGATCAACTAACCGTAAACTTCATCTCACTATCACTCGCGTGAGCGAACTACTTGTGTGTTTGCGCGCGACTCCTGCGCAGCTCCGCGTGTATGTTTGCGCGGGGCGGGCCAAATGAAGCGCTTATATGCTCTTGCGCACCGAGAATGAAGGGTGGTGTACACGGGTTGCAGTGAAATGGTCGTTGAGAATGTTTTTAGTATTTTCGCGTAAAAGTAAACCTATGTACACCATTGTAAAACTTTTGCAAAATGCAAAATGCAAATGGGATAGTGGCAAACCCGAGTTCTGTTCGAAAATTTCGTCCCATACTCTGCTTGACCTAGTAACGGCACCTAAGACACATAAACGACTAGACAATTTAGGTGTAAACTCTGGTTATAAGATTAGTAGGTAAGTTTTTCTGTCGCCAATCATTTGATTATTACATGGTTTTGTGTGGCTGTGTTGTGATGGTTGTAAGTAATAAATTTACTGTTTATTTATTTCTTCCTCAAGGAAGTTTGATGAAGGAAGTTTTGATTAAAATTCAAATTTTAATACCTGAATACATAAAAATTTAACAACATCAAACATTGCTCTGATTTTTTGGTAATTAGCTAAAACACTAGTCGGAAATAAACAATTAATACTAAAAATCGGAAACGCGAACTTAGTAGTGTAAGAAAATCTTTGCTAACAAATTAAGACAACAGTCAGTTGTAAGCAAGAAAACCATTAGGTAAATCTGCTCAACCTAGGCACAGACATGCAAAAATCTATTCCAAAACCCAGCCGTAATACATTTCGTTGCCGGTCCGGTACCTATATTAGAAAAAAGAATATTCCAGGAGATAAATGGATGCAGGGCAGGCGAAAAGTTGTGTTTCACTAGTGAGATTTGGCACGTCGCCCGTATATGCCGATACGTATCGAATGATAAATTAGACAAGAAAAATAATTGAACAAGCAGCCGACAAACTTCTTAACGTTCTGTTATGGGCACGTAAAATGACAAACTAGGTGCTCCTATTGTTTAAGTGTCGACAGGAAAAGAGTTATTTAATTTCCAAATCGGTTCTATTGAGGAGGTATTCGAGATCAGCATACCTATTCACAAAATTTTGGAAACGAATTCGAATTCGGAAATTATGTTTTGTCTCTTTCTTAATAAAAAGAAATGGATAGAGACTGGACATAAATTTTCCGAATTTGGCATTGTTTCCGTCGGTTGTGAATCCGCTCTGTGGGATATGAGATTTGTATTGAGAAACCTGTCTTGTGGATATCTGTTTCGTAAATCAATCCGATTTCAATAAGATAACTTTGGCTAAAGTCTGTTCATTTATTTATTTTCTGAAAGTGTATAAAATCGCGAATCTAACAGTTATAGTGTCAAGCCTGGGTGATAAGGTACCTTCGTTATTTCGGTAACACGAGTGCTTAGCCTTACCATGGATTAAAAGGATTGTACAAGATTTCGTCCAATACCATTTCGTTAATATATATTTAAGATCTATAAGTAGATAGACGGATGACATAAAACTAACATAAGAATACAGTTTGGTGTGATCAAGACGTTCAGTTTGGTGTAAATAGTAAAAATAAATTGTTTCAAAGGTATAATTTGACAACCTCCGAAGCCGAAGGTCAGCGGGCTGAATTTCGGCGTTACACCATCTCTGAGGTCTGGGGTTCCATCTCTGGTCGGGTCAATACGGGAAACGAACTTTTTATATTGTCTCGGGTCTGGGTGTTGTGTGTTTTATTTATTTATAGTAAACATATAAAATCATATTACATATACTAGCGATAATGCCGCCTTAATAAGGGATTGGACAAGGTTTGAAAAAATACCAGATTGTTTTTAGAACGTTTTATATAAGTAAATACGTTTTAAATACGTAATTTTTCAATTGCCAAATAAATAAAAAAATACCGAGATAAATATCGATTTATCTCGGTATTTTTTTATCGGCCAAGTAGCGGGGTTGGGGCTCGTTACGGTACAGATGTGTAAAAAATTTACTTACTTATGACGTCACGCGACAATTCAATTCAATGTCAAAGTGGAAAATGTAAAAGTACGTGACCCACATTATTAGGAATTATAACAGGTAAACATTCATTTTCCCCATAAAAATATATATTTATCCTCTAAAGCCAATTCCTGCAATAAAGTATTTCTTTGATCGGAGGCCAATGCGCGTCAGCCCCACTATTAGCCCGCACGTGTGTATTGCCTAACCGCATTCGCCTAGCCCTGCCACCCGGCTCCGTCGCCTAGCACTAATTAACCGTACCAGTGGAAACTTACTGAATGAACCCACTGAGGGCAGTACTCGCCTTTGACAGCTTTATGAGTATTTCGTTAGTAATAAGGCATCAATTACGAAAATTGTTTTTTTAACGTCAACAGGTAAGCACTTACAGGTCGATATAAGTTCTTACGCCTGCGGAATAAGGGCAGTGCAAAGTCCAAAATGTGTGTTCTCATGGCAGTACAATTACGTCGTGGACTTAAAACCGCCTTTATATCGTGGTCATAAGAACTAATATTGAAATGCAAGAGGCCGCGGTGATATGCCGCTGACCGAACATCGTTTCCGCACTCCAGGGCATAATACATCATCATTTAGCATCACAGGTGTTGAATGTTGTATTTACGTCATCGCGAAACAGAATCAGTGTGATAATACTCTCTTTTTTTAAATAGACAAATAACACGGCCGCTATATTATTTTTAAAATAAGTTTTTAATGTCTCTTACTTGGTTATATGCAGCCTTGTCAAAAAATTTAAGACTTAACCTGGATTATTTAGTAACTGACCAATTTTAGGGGTTACCCAGTCAAACTTATTAATTTTTGTGATTTTTTTAGACATGAGCCAGACTTCTTTTATTTTGTAACATAATGTTCTTTCTAAATAAACTGTGTTGAAATTTCATAATTCTATATAATTAAGTAACGCTGTTAATTAGATGAATTGACTGAGCCGTTTGATTGGTGAGGCTATTATTTTTGACTGATAGAAGAGGTTACTAACTTACCTTAGTTGATTGATTTATAAAACATATTTCATCGCGATATGTAGAACAAACAATTCGTGGGAACTCTTGACTATCTCCTTTTAACAAATAGTTCTAGTACAAACCTAGTTTTATTAATACTGCATTAACTTCATCCCACCTGATGTTAAGTGGTAATGAGGTTCTAACTTAAGGGCGAAAAGTAAAACATAATAATAACTGTTACTACCCTTGTCGTCCTTACCTTGAAGGCTTGACTTCTGCTACTAATGTAGCACCCCCCAGGAGCTCTGGAAACCTTACGCAGGACAACAAAACCGAAACGATTGTAATTTGGCTGCAGTATTCTGTAAAGTGGAGGAATTTCACCAGTTGGGTTGCTCCAATTCGAGTGATAAATTGCTATGCCCTACCTCTCTTTAATCATATTTTTTTTTCTTTTCCCCGTACGACAAAAAAAAATAAAAGAATTCCATTTCTAAACTTAAGCCGTTTTCGCATTTCAATTAAAATCTTCCATTACACGTCTGTCTAGAATTTACATTTTTGTGCTTAACTTAATTACGTCTACTAGCCCAGTTACATTGCAAGTCTTAATAGTGAAGTAAGCCCATCTTGGATGCAGCGGTCCACACAAACAAAAAGTATCGTTCATGCGATGCACGTAATCTCTAGTTTCAAAAGATTCACGCTTAATAACTTGCACATCGCAACTGCAATCGGACCGGTCGCAAGTGATGTGACAACCGTATTTAGCCGTGTGACAATTGGTATTTTAACAATACTAATATTATAGATATAGCCAAGTGACAATTGGCAGAGATAACATTACAATTCAAATATAAAATAAAATAAATTCTGCCTATTTTATATTGCCTTATTTGTTTTGTTTCAAAACAGAATAATATAAATATGTGATATTCCACTTCGTATACGTTATTTCGGAATAAAAATTATCCTGTAAGTTATTCTAGTAACTTAAATGGGATCAATAAAGGTTACCTTAAAGTAATTAATATATTTACAAACAAAAAAGATATATCAATAAAAGAAAAATTAAGAACAAATTTACAAAATAAAATAGACCAAATATTAAACAGACCTACAGACTAATAAAATAGACTAGATCTAGCTTGCAAATGTTGTCTAAATCTGTTAGTAGTTTCTTAAAAGAGTAGCAAGTATTAAAATAAATCTTTGTTTTTTTCTATAGAAGTCAAACCAAAAAACTTTCATACAAATGTAACTTTTCTAAAGCAGAAGAGTGATAAGCTCTAGAGAGTAAAGGGTATTTATCAGCATCATGTATCATTAGATAAATCGTAATTTTTCGTTTTAGGGTCGGTGTTTAAAAAGAGATTGGATGTCTGTCGTTCTTTTTCCTACTGATTTAAAATGCAAAAATCTGAATGTTTTTTTGGGATTGGCCTTTTGCGCAAAAATAATACACGGATTATTTTAAGTACGGGGTAAAGTTAGGCAAACATTTTAAGCCGGACCTCTAAAAAATTAACCAATGCAATTTTACATGCTGAAGGATTAAATTTATCATCTGAATTCGTTTCTTAATGTGCGCATTACTTCTCTAGTAGAAAAATTACGGGGTGTAGTTAGGAAAAAAATTTAAGCAGGACCTCGGAAAAATTGTTTGATGTAATTTTCCATGATGAAAGATTAAATTTATTATCTGAAAAGTTCCTAAATGTACAAGAAACTTCTCTAGTGCAGAAAAGTAACTAGCTCTTAATAGCGTCGTCCTTAGTAACGATCGCAGTCACAACTCCTCTCGTAACGTAACGGGTAATACCCGCGCCCCCGCTCTAGTTAGTCTGCTTGTATTATTTGTGATATGTGACCTCTTTGCGAAATAGCGTAGCCGAGCTTCGTGTCACCGAACTGGCATGAGTACCTACAGGATTTTCACTTCCACTTTAATGATGTCTCGTTAAGTGATTTTTTTTATTTTGATATCGACTTTCGATAGTTCATTAATATTATGCTTGCCAAACTTATTATCCAATGCATATGAATAACCCGTGGAGTGTCCACATGATCATTGTTTTAATAATTTTTTTTAGTAATCAGGGAATAAGTTAATTATAATACTGTGACTTTGATAAATAAGCTGAGATTGATTTGAGAGGAGTTAAAATTTTATTTTAATAATAATTTTATGTAATATAAATATTAAGCATTTAAATTTATGTTTATAATATAAATATTAAGCATTTATATTTATATTTATAAAAATATTAAGATTAATATTTACCCCGCAATGGTTATCCATCCAAGACTATAATGAATGTTGTATCGCGTAATTGAGACAGGGCTTTTTAATCATATTTAATTGATAGGAAAAGGCATTTACTACATACATATATTAATTTAGGGTCTTTGGGAGTTAAAAATATCCTAAACTAGCAAAATGCACTTAAAAATATATAATAATTAGAATGTAGCTCTGATTTTGTGGTAAAATGCTTAATTGTTTTTTCTATAGAAATTTAATTTATTTAAAAACTTTATTACACAAAAAACGTACAAAAGGTGGACTTAATGCTAAGAGCATTCTCTACCAGTCAACCGTTGGGTCATGCAGATAATTCGTTTATGGGTGCGGTAACAGTAAAAAATGTGAGTATGAATTACAACAAAATTAATGTTAATAAATATCAGAAAATTAAACACGAGAGTAAGAAATAAGTAACAACGACGCTAGCACCACACCAACCCATCTTAACTTCAGTAATATTAACATTATTTGATGTATTGATTAATTCTTTACTTTTCTACTTCTGTTAACGTAGTTCCTATTTAAATATAGTTTTAATGACATAAAGGAAGTCCTATACTAGGAAACCAGAAAATGGCTGAAGACTTATCTGACGCATCCACTGGAAAATTATACACTTTCCATTTACGAAAGAAATACAATACAAATACTCTTAATTGTACATCATTCGGTTTTATAGTACATACAGAACAAAAACTACTGATGTTGAGGTCGGTTGTGTAAGGAACGTATGTTCTTTACTAAAAGTGGAAGTACTTCCGCCGAGCTAGGTGTTATCTGCTCGGGGACCAAGGCCCAACTACCAATCTTGGTTTGTCGTATATATACCTACTTAGTGGCGACGAAAACTCTGATATCGCGATGTAGGATATCGATGTCACGCATTACGTATGGAGCGTTGTTTACTACGCCAATTCTGCTGACGCTGTATTTGTGTCGACTTGTAGGTCATGTCGTAGGTCGGCACAGTTGCATCTCGCCTAGAACGTCAGGATCAATTACAATTTGTGTACTTTTCGCAGTTTAATAAGGCCATTGCAGGTGTGATTCTTGAACTAGTTTCACATAGAATTTTGCTTTTTTGAATTTCCTAAACATTTTTTTTTTATTTACATAGCCTTGCAAGCTGGCATAACTATTTTTAAGCACATTGCGCCTTAGGATCAGTTTGTTTTTAATCCTATGTTTTTATTTTATGTTTTAAATTTTTAAAGTTATTTTGGATTGATTTGGATGGAATTATGTTGTATATGTGTAACTAATCCAGCTTATCTTGTCCAGCAGCATAATTTCTGTTATAGTAACTACAAAGTTTTTTGCCGGTATCTTTTCTTTAGTTATTGGTTATGGACCGGGAGTAGCTTCATTTGGTTTATGTAGACGATTCATAAATATTACGACTTCGTGCTCCAGGTCCTATAGTTAGTAGTATGATTTAAATTTTAAATATTTGCTAAGGGGAGTTGGGAGTTAGTCATGCTCACTTAAATGACACTGGTGTGGTAACGCTATATGGCGGGTCGTTACATTCCCTTCAAAATGGTCGAGTGAAGCGATGGCTGGCACATACGTCATGTGAACATGTGCTACCTGGAGACTGGTCTGCTCCAGCTTACCTCTCAAAAATATATACTTTATGTTTTCTTACTCATTAAAACAAACCTATCTGACCACCACAGTATACACATAATCTGCTGAATTTCTTACCGGTTTCTTCTCTGTAGATACGTATAGGTTCCGAACTGGCAGTAGTATTATATTCATTGACGATTCAAAAGTGTTCTCGAATAAATAAATATTTAATTTGATTAATACTGATGTAACTTACACGAATAAATAGATCTTCTGATCTGGATCACCTGATGGGCCGATAAGGAAAATGTTTCATAGTTTAAAGATGATAAGCCGTTTTATGCCCCGCATAATCTTTTTTATTACGCGCAATAAAGAAAAAAAATGTACCTGTTCTTATTCTAAGGAATTCACTGAAGTAAACGTATCAATTCAGACTGTTTATTAAGCAGTATATCATGATATCGTCGCAAGGGGATTGATAAATTAGTTAATGATTCGTTGAATAACGTACAAAAGCTTAACCCATCGTTGAACTGACCAACATTCTCTTCATATATTATTACAGCAAATTAACCGCGAAAAACCGGTTCGATGAGACATAAACTGTTAAAACATCGAATCGAGTTCATTTTGCGATTGTGTAAAGCGGGCGCGGTTACGATAGGGATGGCCAATTAAAAAAAGATAAATTTTAGCAAAAAAGTGGGCTTTTTTTTCAAGAAATAAATATGTTGCTTCATGCAAGGCCTTGTTTAATGGAGTGACAATGTTGTTTTACCTACTTGTATTACTAAAAAAAGT
This sequence comes from Glyphodes pyloalis, assembly GCA_037074685.1. Classification (NCBI taxonomy): domain Eukaryota; kingdom Metazoa; phylum Arthropoda; class Insecta; order Lepidoptera; family Crambidae; genus Glyphodes; species Glyphodes pyloalis. The sequence goes on from JAYKKO010000042.1 coordinate 276,544, forward strand.
GAGGTATTACCCCTTTCGAGTATATTTAAAATTTAAATGATTTACAACTCTTATGTTATGCTAAAAGAAGTTTCCATAACAGATCGATGAATGTGATGTCTAATACCTACACATTCTCATTGAATTCGCGTCCTTTGATTTAAGTATTTTCAAAAAGTTACAAACCTGTGCATAAGCTTAAGATGACTGATTTATGAGTGTCTTAATTTAAATCGAATTTAATTAAGACTTAAGGCAATGCATACAATTTTTGCAAAGAAATCAGAATACATAATCGATATAATACAATCGGAAACAGAGCATTTTGGGTATAGAGGTATCAATTTATTTTGCTAACCCTAGGTTATAATTATCTTCTTACGTTGTTAACGATGGTGAACAGATGGCTTATCTCCATAAATGAGATTCCTATTGTCACAGATGCCATTTGATTACATATCATGTGCAACTGGTTTTAATACCGGGACGGTCGTTTGTCATTTGTCACTGAATATTAAGTAGCAGCGAGATTGGACCAGTATTAGTAACCGGTAATTAGATGTCTGACGTCACTCGAGTTATAATTAAAAATAATAAACTATTTAGGTCGTTGTAATAGATCTGTGCGATTTAGGTTTTGTTTTATATTATTTAACTAGCTGTCCCGGCTATGTTCTTAGCTATGTTTGATAAAAATCGATCCAATATGGCCCCCGTCAAAAAATTATGGATTGCATGTTCTAACACAACTCCCACAATATGGGTTATCATATAAAAGGGCTGGCAGAATATATTCACAATAACAAATTCCAAATCCAAGATGGTCGCCACCAGAAAATGCCGGATTTCTTAAATTTTTTTGTCCTCCCTAATTATAGGTATCAAATAAAAAGGTTTTTTTTCTCACTTTTTTATGTCAAGGGTTTTCCAAATTTAAAATTTTGAATAATGATTGATTTTTAACCTTTTAAAACTTTTATGGGTCTCTATGATTATTTCAAAACCAACATTAGCCAAATCGAGCCAGCTGTTTTCGGGTTTTAGCAAGACTAACGAACAGTGATTCATTTTTATATATAAGATTATTAAAATTTTGTCACGTTTTCGCAATGAATGTCATATTATGGACACATGTATTTATGAGTTTGGATTGGTTAATTTGAATATTGAACGCTAATAGGTACCTACCTTAGTTGCTTTAGTAAAGTTTTTTCTTATTTATTCGACTTTATTATATAACTGATAGTCTTACAGTGTGGTGCAAAACAAGTCTAAATTAAAAGTAGTTACATTCCTTTCAATACGGTTGATTGAACCGATGGCTGGCGTATGTCATACTTGTGAAGAGGTGGCACCTTTGGGGACTGTTCCAGCTTACCTCTCATAAATACCTGATTATAGTTTCTTCACTCATCAAAACTAAATGACTAGGTCTAGAGTGGTCTACATTTAGGAATAAGTTCTGCTACTGTAACTAATCTTTTGTTAAGTGTCTTATGTAATGTACTTGAATAAAGGATATTTCATATGACTTGACTTGGAAAAATGGGAATTTTAGGAGAAAATAAGTAATTAATTTAGCTGTTAGAATACTTGAAGTATTTATCCATATTTAGGGATAATCGATACTAAAATGTATCTCTAATATCCAATTGCGGAGTTTACTTAATTTTTGGTTCCTGATATTTTTAGACAACAACCAATCTCCTGGTCTGAAACTAAGGTTTTCCCTTGTACTATGAGTACCAGACGACGGATACTAACTAAGGGCGTCAACCCAGCACATCCAGAACCAAGTCAATTTAGAAAAGTTTTCTAAATTGACCTGACCGGGAATCGAACCCCTTTCATGATTTGGCCACGTACCTCAGCCACTGCGTCACCGAGGTCGTTTGATGAATATACCGTGAAAATACAACTGTGTCTGGGGTTGACGAGCCCTTAAAAAGTCAAGAAAAAGCAAAGATTAAAGTTTTCCACTTTCAAAGAAGTACCTACAGGGAATATCAGTCTATTCACATGTCTGAACGGGTGGTTTGGAAGCGACTTTGTTCTTAAGTAGTTATTGGCAATGGATGTGGAGATAGCATTTTCCTACAACTTAAATAACTTGGCACGTAAATGGGATAAAAGCTCTTTAACACTTTTCGCGTGTAGATTCTTATCAAAAAACTGAGAGGGGTTTACGCTACCAAATTTAAGTTTGTACGAGTACTTAGATCGTTTTGCGATTTATAGAGTTGGTCGCGAAATTACTTAAATAAACTTAACTAAAACTGGCCAAGTTAGAGTCGGTTCGCATCATTGGCTAGGTATGGTTAGTAGTCGATTGGCACGAAATTTATTCGCCCGAACGTGCGAATCGTCCCCTTTCAATAAAAATATTTTTTTGGTAGCCGTTTCGCACGAATGTATTTTCAACGCGTGCGAATCGACTCTTTCAAGAACCAGTAGTATGCGTTTAGTTCTTATAATTAAAAAAAAATTGCTGTGACACTAACGGACAGACAGACATGACGAATCCATAAGGGTTCGGTTTTCGCCATTTGGCTACGGAACCCTAAAAAAGCTTGCGTCCCACTATTGATCGACTACAATGTGCAAAAAACCTTTCCAATCTGTGGGAGTGTTGTCAGGTATCAAGATGCATTCTCTTTATGTAATCACTAGTCTTCGCCCGCAGCTTCATTCGTCTTATTTTGGGACATTCTGTAAATTATTCTACTATCTTATCTGTCTTGACAGACAATTTTATCTACTTTACTATATATATATATATATATACCATTAAGTCGTTTTTGGGTCAATATGGTAACTAACTTTTCTATATCGTCTCGGGTCTAGGTGTTGTGGTACGTCGTTGTTTAAAATTTCTATAACGCAAGTTCTTTTGCTATATACCACAGAATCAGGGCAATGTATGTGATGTCCAATTTATTATTTATTTATTAATATGTTAACCAGTTTGGTTGAAACATAAATGTTTTATTGCCTTTCCATTAGTAAGCGTCACGTCGTTTACCGCGATTCCGCGTGTGAAATAAAAATGGACGAATACAGAATTCACGTACAGATTCGTAAGCCGTGCTCGTGACGTAACGCCGCGGGTAAGTACGTACTACGTACGAGTATCAACAATCGGCAATAACTCAATACTAGCGCCTCCCGCCAGACGTATGGGGAAAGATTCAGGGGGATATGCCAAGAATACTTTGGCCAAATAAATAAATATCAGAAAACATCGCAAAGTAGACTTGAATTCAGAGAAAGTGACTAGAACACTTGTAGTATTGAAGGCAGAATTAACAGTACTTAGTACCAAAATAAATAGTTGAATCCATTAAAAAATACCCAGACAAAAAACGATAATATTAGATCCAATGGTTACAGTCGTAGAAGAATCAGCCTTACGTAGTTTGATCCGGTAATTGAACCCAGGTCCCCGATTTTTGTTGATTTATTTAAAAACTTTATTTTCTGCAAAAAAAAGTACAAAAATTAGTCTTAATGCTAGGAGTATTGTCTACCAGTCAACCGAAATCATAACTATGTACGTAAATCACTAGACAATCGATGTGTTTACTTCTAACAAAGCCCATATAAAAGCGTACCTATACATTAAATACTGTTTGGTAATATAGAAATTCAGATAAAAAAATATTTTTTTTATTTAAAATACTGAATAAATCATATTGTTGACATATTAACAATGAATAATTCAATTTAGTTAATCTATGTATATGTTAGAAACAGAAAAATTTCATCTCCCCTTGCGGTGCGGGAATCGAACCCACGACCTTCACGTATCGCGCGTGCTGCTCTTCCAACTGAACTAACCGCAAGTTATCGTAGGCGATGAATTTTTTTTTTCTGCTATATCAACCGTTAGCCGCCGGTAAGTGCCCTCTGCCGAATATGTTAAGAACTTCATACTTATCGGGCCGTGGTACATTCATTGCAGAAATGTTTGAAATTTTTCTGTTTCTAATATTTAAAGTTCGCTCGTACGGCGTATAGTACTATAAAAATTAAAAATCTATGTAAGTGCATGTGAAATTATCGATATTTGTTTTAGAATGTATGGTGTTATTTTGTCTTATCCACAATATTTTTACAAGACGCCTCTTCCATTACTACACAAAATAAACGTATTTGGAGTAAGCGTGTCGTAATGTCAATAGTCAATATTTGAAGTTACCGTTCAATTTGTTCATTGTTCGTTATAAGTTTTATTTAATTTTTTGCTAGAACTTTGTTACTAAGTTAAAGGAAATTTACTTTTGTTATTTCTTAGCCCTGTATTGTAGGCAATGTTCCTACCTACGCATAGACAATTAGTATAAAAATCCAATAGATAAATCTTGTCACGGAACGGAACGGTGAGATTTGAAAACGTTCCGTGGGGACGGGCGCGGCGTTGCGTGAAAAAAGAGTTATAAAGTATTTCATTTAACAGATCACTGATTCGAATTTTCCAGATTGGTTGGTGTGCTGGATTTTGGGCGAGTTGTGTGCGCATATTTACTGGAATGTTTAGGAATAATACTGTTCTGGTTGTGTAAAATTTTACGTGGAAATTTAAACAAAACACGAATAGAATTTTCATGATTCAAAACACAACATAAACAAATTATTGTTATCGGCGTAATGCTGTACGGGCGACAGTACATTATGGTACTAACTTACAGTTCATTATTAAACATTTAAAATAATTTAACGGGTCAAAACGCGACACCATTTTTATTTAGTAGTTAACACGAACTACTTACTGCCTGACCCGACCCGATATTATTTCAAATGTTGGAAATGGAACGCGAAAGTCTTTAAGTTTTCATTTCGATATTAGTCCTTTTATTTCCTATGCTCACGATTTAAGGGCGGTACACGAGACGACCTCCATAGCCGAGACGCTTGCAAGCCGGACTTTAGGGCCGTGCCATTTCGAGGTCCCCGTAACACAGTTGTTTCAGCTACTTAACACAGAGTTAGTGCAACGCATGTAATGTTGTCCAACATCTATTTAATCCCTACTAATATTATAAATGCGAAAGTAACTCTGTCTGTCTGTTACGCTTTCTCGCTTAAACCTCTCAACCGATTTTTATGAAATTTGGCTCAGACAATCTTTAGACCTTGAGAAAGGACATAGGCTATCTTTTATTGGGTAAAAAACCCTGTAGTCTACGCGAACGAAGCCGGGGCACAGCTAGTTATTTATAAAGTTAAAGGTGGTCTGACGTGCTTTTTATACATAGGTATTCATTTAGCCTTATTTAATTTATACCTTATATAAGAGAGGAAATAAATATATTTTGACATAATGTAACGTGCGCGGCCATAGGCCAAAAAACTTATTTTGGCTGTTCTTTAAAATTAAAATCTTGTTTTATGAGTGTTCTTTAAAAACGGAGCTGTTAATCGGATGTGAAGGATTTATTATCCTTCACATCTGATTAACAGTTAAAAGTTAAAAAAAAAAAACGTTTTTGTGCGCTTTGTCCAAGTTCAAAGTTATTTTACGACAAGTAAGTAAACTAGCCAGAATATTTTTCTGATATATTTGCTTTTCTAAATATTTTAAAGTACCTAACTGAAAAAAATCATCTCGCCTTCTTTTTCTTTAAAATATTTAAATTTCGCTAGTGCGGTGCGAAGGACTATAAAAAGTTGTAAAACTCAATATTGTTTGAAAAGGAATACCTTTTCAAAATGTTTTTGTTTGAGATATCCATCGGACATATATCAGATTAAGGTGATCAGTCTGAGATTGTTCTAACTTAACCAGATATAATAAACAAAATAATTGTACAGAGAAACACGTCAAACTGTTATTCTTTGGATTTTATACCGTCCTTTTGTCATAGGGATAAGAACTGATATGGCAATCCAAATATTTACCCCCGTATGTACATTCGGTAATCGAACTCACGACTCCCAGATCAGGAGGCTAGACTCGTTACTACCAGATCACACTGGCATTTATGTCCAATTCACATAATATAAGTGTCTTGTTTCTACAAACTTCTATGAGTTTAATCACTTTCAGGGTTCCGTGCCTCAAAACGAAAAATACAACCCGTTTTTACATTATACTTCAACTAGACTTCTTTGTAAAGTATAATGTCGCGTACGAATTGTCATAATTTCACTAAGTGTGTTCAAAAAGTGGAGGCCAATGGTTTAAGTTTATTTTAAGGCACAAATTAATGGACTTTTGGGTCTGAAGTAAGTTGTGCACCTTGACAAGATGGCTGAAACTTCATGCCCATTTGTAGTACATTATTGTATGAATATCAACACCAAATTTTACCTACTTAGATTCAGTTACACCAATAAATAGGATCAACCATGTTTTTTTTTCCACCAAATCAAGGATATCAATACATTGTTTTTTGTCCGTCAAATCCTATTTGCTTAAAGCGTGTTTTATTTACTTAAAATCGAATTAAATATTTTTAAGCCCATCTTGAATCTGTTAAAATTAAGCTGATTAATCAACGCAAACCAACACTGCTATTTGAACTTTAATCACTAAAGGCGATACGTTACAAAATTTATTTATATTTTATTTGCCTCTAGTGGTTCTTCAATCAGTAAAGTTCTTCATAAATCAGTAAAGGAAAAGTGGAAGACACCAGGGCACGTGATAGATCACTAATGAGATGGATAGACCAGATCAGGGCTGCAACTAAGTGCTCGGTTTATAAAATAATAAATAAATATTGGACAACATCACATACATTGCTCTGATTCTGTGGTAAGTAGCTTAAGCGCTTGTGTTACAGAAATCAGAAACAACGACGGTACCACAACACCCAGACCCGAGACCCGACCCGACCCAGACCCGAGACCTCAGATCCGGCTCGCCTCTTGGCTACGAAGGTCGTCAATTATTATTTAAGTCAGTTCACTCTTGCCAGAGTGGTCATGGTCCTCATTATGAATCACGGTGAGTTACTATTTTAATGATACGGCGTCATTCATCACGCACTGAAGCCTTCCGGTTTATAAAGGGTTCGATCCCCGGTCGGGTCAATATGGGAAAAAAAACTTTTTTATATCGTCTCGGATCTGGGTGCTGTGGTATCGTCGTTGTTTCTTACTTCTGTAACAAGTGCTTAAGCAACTTACCACAGAATCAAACCAATGTATGTGATGTTGTCACATATTCATTTATATTGATTTTATTTATTAATCTAGAACCACAATCATAGCACAAAAATTCAAATAATATTTACTGACAAGCGTGGATCGATCCCCGAGACCGACTCGCACTTGACCACAAACATTTCCTAACACATAGGTTATTAATTAAGTTAACATGCGACTTAAATCAAAACACCAATAAGGGAAGCGCGTAACATGTTTTAATTAAACTAGCGGCCCAGCGCGGCTTCGCACGCGTGCTATCCCCATATTTTCTACATTTTACACTGGTTTTTAACTCCTATTCGTCGCAGCATGATGTTATGTAGCCTAAAGCCTTTCTCGATAAATAGATTATCTTATACCAAAGTATTTTTTCCATTCGAATCAGTTAATCTTGAGATTAGCGCTGTCAAACAAACAAGCTTCAGCTTATAAATGAGTAGATAAAACAGATAAAACAGATAAAAATGAACTAGATAAGTTCACTAATTTATTTCGGAAACCCTTCAACATCCTGTAATTAAAGTTTTGTAAGGTAATGTCGTCACTGATGGTCGGATTTAGTTATTTTTTACGAACCTATAAATAGTTTGTTTCTCACGATACACATTCGGATCGGCATAAGTGTAACGTGTGGAGTGAGAAACCGGTAAAAGCAGTGTTACGTCATTTTGTAAGAGAGAGTAGCCAGTATGTGCGGTTATTTATAAATATAGTTTCGAGCTCGTATGATCTACAACACGTTAGACTATTTATTATGACATTGGCACGTCCTTATTAGAACGATACTATTTATTATGTACTAGCTGTGCCCGCGACTTCGTTCGCCTGGACTACATCCTTTTATGGTCGGTTTTACCCCTTTCTCCCCTAATATGCGGTCATCAGCTATATTTGTAATATGAACGACAGAGTTTCTTGCCGGGATCTTCTCTGTAAGTTATAGGTTCCGAACCGGAGGTAGCGTCATTTGCATTATATAGATAGATAGATATACTTTATTGCACAAAATCTTTACAGAAATAGGTTTGACAGAAAAATTATAGTACAATTTAGGCGGTCTTATCGCTAGAAAGCGATCTCTTCAAGGCAATCTTAAGGTAGAGGAAATAGTAGATATATAGACGTTTCATAAATATTACTGGTGTAATTTACATGAATAAAATTGAATTTGAATTAATATTCGAAACAAAAAGTAGTATATATTTTAATCCAAGTTTCGAGCTATATTTGTGCCAAATTTCATATCTCGAACACAAAAATAAACATTTTTCCATATAAACTTTCAAAGCTGGTATTACCCCATCCCCCCCTTATTTTCTAATAAAAAGTAGCCTATGTCCGTTCTTGAGATTCAACGTATACCTATACCAAATTTCATCAAAATCCGTCCAGCCGTTTAGGCGTGAAAGAGTAACAGACGGACAGACAGACAGATAGACAGACAGACAGAGTTACTTTTGCATTTATAATATTAGTATAGATTTATTTAGTATGATCACATCATATACCTTAAGATTCCACTGGAATAATTAATAGTTCTTCTTCCCACACTTTTACACAAGCATACACAAATACAAATACACTTTCATACACTCACACACATAGGTAAACCTACTCTAGAAACTTGTACATGTTAATCGATAATTTAGAACAAAATATATTGTGCCATACTATTTATCTGATATAGAGACCGGGTTGTTGGTTTTTATTCTATAAACCAACAATTTACCCTTAATGAATATACACGGTTAGGTAATTAGATAATTGACAAGCACTTATTCAAAGACAGACATTCAATTCCATTCGTATTCGTAATACTCGAATTGACTTCGGTCAATTGTTCACTAGCCGCAAGTGATTCGAATCATGATCACAATGAATCAAATGATTGATCGATACCAACCAATTAACAGATTAGTGAGTTGACTGACAGGCGTCTTTAGTATCGGTTTTGTAATTCATACTTAGTTATCTTTAAACAGCCTTTGATCTTTGTCAAACAATAGGGAAAGTGATTTTATTTTTAATCGTTCAATGATTGAAAGTCAGATGTAGCTTAGACTTCAAAGTACCTAAGCATGGCGATGCTCGTGATAATTGTTGCTTAACAGTCTTGATGGTTACCCATCCAGGACGGGACCGTGATACTGATATGTAACGCTTGACTTTCAGTATCGTTTCCTAACTTTGTTGCAAATATTTTAAACTAAGATGTTTATAAAAACATTAACTAAATTTGATAAGCGTCTTTGTTAATAACATTTGTAACGCTATAAAAACGGAGTATTGTACTAGTTTATAAACAAAATGTTAATAAAATTCGCAACGCTAAAAAAACAGTACAACTTGACCCTTGCCATAGTTAAGTATCTACGCATGTAAAATATCCAGGTGAAGCGCTCTAACGTATATATCATCCTATTCTCTTATTGTTTGAAAAGTTTGTGGCTGAACCAAACAAGCGTACTTTAATTATGTCAGTTCAAATCATGGTTATCTACTTACCTGTAAAACGACCTGGACGTGTAAAGTAACTCAAGCAAACCGGGAACTTTGAACCATAAACTTTTATTAGCGGTCGCTCATGTTTGAAACATCAAAGTAAATTTAGCTGCCACAGTCGGGCATAAATAAAGCCAACTTCAACAGTTTTCAACTCGAATGGTCTATTTTAATTGTGTGTTATATTCGAGACTAGCTGTGCCCGCGACTTCGTCCGCGTATACTACATCCTTTCATAAACGGTTTTTTTCCCTAACTCCCCTTATATTTGCAACAAAGAGTAGTTTATATTTAAATTCAAGTTTCGAGCTATATTTGTGCCAAATTTTATATTTCTAACTTAAAAAATAAAATGTTTCCCATATAAACTTTCATAGTTGGAAAGGATCCCCCCCTTATTTTCTAACAAAAAGTAACCTATGTCCGTTCTTGATGTCCAACGTATACCTATACCAAATTTCACCAAAATCGGTTGAGAGGTTTAAGCAGGAAAGCATAACAGACAGACAGGTTTTTAGTTTTCCATATTGGCCCGACCGGGGATCGAACTCGGGACCTCAGAGATGGCGCGACGCCTAAATCCGGCCTGCTCGCCTCTCGGCTACGGAGTTAGAAATGAACTATAAATGACTAAATGAAATCTTTTTAAAATAATTTCCTTTCTCTATATCTTTCTCGCTTTTATATTTATATATTATAAAATCATCGAAGATTCCCAGAAGGCCAAATGCAGTTGAAGCTCGTTTCAATGCACAATCGCTTACATTATTTTTTACGTTTCTAATTTAACGAAGTAAAAATAATCTAGAATTTTTGACCTATTCTTCTTTCCTATTGCATAAACAAAGAAGCCTCGTTGGTGCTCTGACAATGATGTACAGAGCGTTCGATCAGATTTTTCATATTCTTATTCGTTTCCTATTCACCGTAAATTGTGCTCTTGATATCATATTGAGCGCCATTTTTCTCGAGCGAAGTCTCTATGCAAAAATATTCATAGGGTGAAGCGTACCATGATTGAAGCTTTCAACCCAATATTGGACCTTTTTGTTAACACGTTCAGCCCAATGGATGAAAGTATTCGCCCTTGGTCTGAGGAATCCGATGCTAGTCAGTAATTTGGTGAGCAATTCGATTAAATTAACATTTATATCACCAACAACTCAAAAGTGACTCCACAACTCGGTTTGGAATAAATAACTAGTACAAATATCACGGCATAAAACTTTGTTATATTTCTTTTAAGTATTTTAAAGAAACAAAAAAAAATCTCATTTTGCGGTGCGGGGCTCAAACCCCCGACCTTCACTTATCGCGCGTGCTGCTCTTCCAACTGAGCTATCAAAAGAAACACAAATTTCATCTGCCCTTTGTTTAAAGCTAAACAAGAGTAAACTGTATGGAATTGAGACCTCAGTTCAATAAATCCTTCCTAGTTCATTATAAACGCGAAAGTTTGCTACGTATGATGTATGTTTGTACTCTTTCTCGCAAAAACCCGTTCAGTAGGAACGGATTTGGGTGAAATGTTTTTTTTTTATAAAGCACTTCAAGATTGACCTCATCCCACCTGATGTTAAGTGGTAATGAGTTCCTAGCTTAAGGGCGAAAAGTGTAGCATAGTAAAACTGTTACTAGTCTTGTCACCCTTACCTTGAAGGCTTGACCCCTGTTACTCCACCAAGAGCTCTGGAAACCTTACTCACATGCAGGAACACAACAACACCGGAGTGATTGTTATTTGGCTGCGGTCTTCTGTAAGGTGGAGGTATTTTACCAGTCGGGCTGCTCCAGTTGGAGCTATAAATCGCTTTGCCCTGCCTCTTTCAAAAGAAAAAAGATGATATACTATACTAGCGGTCCCGGCGAACTTCATTTCGCCTTAGAGGACTTTCCCGCTTTTCTTTTTGAATTTTTTCCTGAATTTCCTTTTCTATAAACCTCACGGAGCCATGGACCTTTCCAACGAATGCACACCCGTGGAAACCGGTTCGTGCGTTCTGGAGTTATAGCGTCAGGAAGGAAAACCCGACTTATTTTTGTACAGTAGATTCCCATATGATACATATTATCCTGAAACAACGGAGGCGAAGTCGCGAGCAGGAGCTAGTATTTACTGTCATAATACATAAAAAAGTTTACGACCTTTGATAGCTGTGATTATCTGGCTGCACTTTTTACACGCGCAATATATATTTGACGTCTCTTATTCAATTCAACTTGATAACGATCGCACTTTTATATTTTAGTTATTTCCTTTTTATTCTGTCACAGTTGTCACTCTTAATAACTCATGCATTGAGATGAATTTACAACAGAATAAGATTAAAATAAAACGTACGAACCAATATTACTTTGTCGAAACTTTTTTCTTATATTTAATTTGTTTGGATGATCTTTTCTCGTAGTGTCTGTTAATATACTGCTCACACAAACAAATATAACATACTAGCTGTGCCCGCTACTTCGTTCGCGTAGACTACATGGGTTTTTTGCAATAAAAAGTAGCCTATGTCCTTTCTCAGGGTCTAAAGATTATCTGTGCCAAATTTCATCAAAATAAGAGAGGTGGGCATAGCGATTTATCGCTCGAACTAGAGCAGCCCGACTGGTGAAATACCTCCACCTTACAGAAGACCGCAGCCAAATAACAATCACTTCTGTGTTGTTGTGTTCCTGCGTGTTAGTAAGGTTTCCAGAGCTCCTGGGGGGTGCTACATTAGTAGTAGGGGTTAAATCTTCAAGGTAAGGGCGACAAGTCCAGTAACAGCTTTATTATGCTCTACTTGTCGCCCTTAAGCTAGGACCTCATTTCCACTTAACATCAGGTGGGATGAGGTCAATCTTGAAGTGTAATATAAAAAAAAAATCGGTTGAGAGGTTTAAGCGGGAAAGCGTAACAGACAGACAGAGTTACTTTCGCGTTTATAATATTAGTAGAGATAACACAAAAATAAATACCAAACAACATAATCTACATTGCTCTGATTCTATGGTAAGCGGGTAGTGTTACAGATATCAAAAACAGCGATAGAAATGGTTCTATTAATTATAGTGGTTTATGGAAACCCAGACCCAAGGAAATATTGATAACTTCGTTTTCCATATTGTACCGACATACAGGGAATCGAACGTGGGACATCAGAGATTGCGCGACGCCATAGTCCAGCCCGCTCACCTCTCCTCTTATGCCTCCTCCACACTACTCGCGAAGTTGAACGAAGTTAGACGAATACGATAGTGTAGAGAGGCACTTCGGCTTGCCTCGTGCTCGCCGCGTCATACTTTGCCTCGCCTCGGGCGAACTTCGCCGAGTAACTTCACGAGTAGTGTGAAGCAGGCATTATGTTTCCAAACTTTAATAGTTTGTCAATCGGACAAATTAATTTTTTCTAATCATCTTTACAATAATACTTAAAAATGCTCCGAAACTATACAATATTCACTGTCTTAATAAATACAATTTTAATGTCACAGGGTACTATCTTCGTTGAAAAGCCGTAAAGCAATCATTTTTTGACAGGTACTTAAAACTATTCCAGTTAAAATGGCCCATGAATATCCCCACAACAAAATTTTGAAATTTTCGTGTTCCATTTTAAACATTTAAAAGAAGTTAAATAACATTTGTAAAGTTGGATGAAGATTTACAAGCTCCCCCCAGTAGACGAAGAGAAGCGAGATAGGTGAGCACGTTATGATCACGGTTGGTGCAACTCAACCAATAGGACGAGCAGTAAATAGTTCGCATTGACTAAAAATTAATTGTCGTGTTTTGATAATTACCTACTTTAAATATTCAACATCCCTATATTTATACATTTGAAACTTGTTGAAACCAAATCGCTGCCAATGGCTGAGCCCCCTGTTGTGTCCCCCCCCTCAAAAGTACTGCTTGTGACATAAACGTTAATATGTGCCAGCCATCGCCTTACTCAAGGATATCTAATACTTTCCTGCTCTGATACACACTAGATAGTAACAACGTCAAGTCCTTACCGCAAAATTTCAGGTCAGGGCCTATGGAATGTGTTACCTCATTTACTGCCTACCAAATGGGATATGTACTGTTAAGGTTGTTCGGAAATTATCCCTTGTGGTCAGCCGGAATTTAACCTAGATATTGTTGGCACGCTAGTTTCAAATTTAACGTGCCTAAAATTATCTTAGCTTGGATGTTTTCAATTTAAACCTGTAATCTAGTATCAACCTATTCAATTTTCCTTGAAGTCCCCTTCATTGAAATCAAGTTATAGTTACAACAATGAGTTCGTGCTTAATCACCACGTTTACCAAACCCGGATCTATAGGGGGCCAAGTGTGGCTCATTCCCGGCGCGCTAAATTAATGGGGCGCTAAAACGTAACGTATTACACGAATCCACAAATCGAAATGTGCTATGTATGTACTGTCATCGTACTCATCAAGAATGCTGATCAAGGATACTGAAGTTGAGCGCTTCGTCAGATTTATTCTCCCCTTGACCGCATAAAAGGGGAGCAATAAATATTAGAATGTTGTATAGGATATCTTGAAGGAGAAAGAGAGGGAAAGTGTACTGGTTTCATTCAGAGCTTCTGGTGACATTCACTGTTTAAAGACTTTTGTCATGAGACACTGAAGTATTCTGGATGAAAAGACCTGTCGCGACATTTCAAACGCTTTATCCGATACATTACGTAATCATCATCATTTAATAAATAATAAATAAATAAATACGCCAGACAATCACACTAACCATCTGGTCTCAAACTAAGGTTTTCCCTTGTACTATGAGCACCAGACAACGGATACTAACTGGGGGCGTCATCCCAGCACACCCAGACCCAAGTCAATTAAGAAAAGTTCGTTTTCCAAATTAACTTTTTTGGTCGTCAATTCAATTTTAGCCAATCTTACAACTTTCAAGTTTGTGCCACGTGACAAGGTTCCCATCTCATGGACGGCCACTGTCCTACGTTGCTTTTTACGGTATGTGGTCGCTATTCTTGAACTTTTAATGATACATTACATAAACCCGTATAATGGCAACGGCAGAATCCGATAGTATGCATGCTTAAATTAATTAAAACGATACTTAAGTAAATCTATCGATACTATGTATGAAACTAAGGAGATCGTTAACGAAAATCCAGCTTGAAACAGTTCGGGAGCGACATATCTGCTCGGTGGCTGGGCCCGTTGTAATTTTACGAGCGATAAGCCTCTAGAAACAGGTTTACGAGGAAACTTTACCACAGGTGATGAATGAGCAGTGAGGAATTTTCGCTGCAAGCTAACATTTCTAAAATTTTGAAATGAATATCTGTCAAACAGGATTTTTTTATTAACAAACAAGCTGGTTTTACTGCTAGAAGTTATGTTGCGTATTGCAATAGCTACCTTCCTATCTAGTGTTGTATACTTCAACTTCAGGTTTGTTCTCGATAGTGATATATTAACATCATCCCGACCAATTTCGCCCAAGGCTACTAATCTCATTGAGACCAATTTATCAAACAGGTCATGGTTTGTAATGTCAGAATGTTTGCATAAACACACAAGTGCACTCTCTCCTCCATTCCTCTGTTTATCCGATAGACCAACACAATTGGAAAGATATCAAGCGTAGGACTAATTCTTAACATGCCCTTCCGAATGGATGGATATTTTTTCGTTGTTGATCACTGGAAACAACAGAGATTACATCGAAACCCAAAAAGTTAGCGTGAACGGAGCAAACTCTCTTGGCGTTCCTATTCAGGGAGTGCCCCAGGGTCCGATATTGGGACCTTAACTATTTTTAGCTTATATCAATGAGCTGCCCTTTTAATAAAATATTTGTGTGATGTGAAGTGTAAATTATATTAATGACTTTTATTTAAATTTGGCGTCGTTCGAATACTATTGTGCCATGATGGTTTTAATGAAGTTGCCTTTGTAGATTACAGCTACTTAAGGTAAAGTTATTGTAGACATTACGCTACTGTCAACAATCTACGTTGTAAATAACTTTGCACGGACGCGTGTGGTCCCATCCCTCGCCTCACTTCGAATTACATTGTCCAATTATGGTGGAACTAAGATTTTATTGGTCTTCAAATGCGCCTTAGAAACATATTTTGATCCTATCAAGTAACAAATAAGCTATTAAATTAACGTTTTAGTTATTACGGTTTGGGCATCGTTGACTGTCAGGAAAGTTTACTTACATTTCCATGTTTGTTTTTCTCAAAATACTAGCGACCCGCCCCGGCTTTGCACGGGTATACCTAAAATATATAGGCTATGTCACTCACTGAAAAATCTATTAAAATGGATCCAGTAGTTTTGAATACATTAGATAATTACAACCTCAAAAATAACAGTATTACTATTCTATCAAATGGATAACATACATAAAAACCTCAGTAACTCTATCTATTGAAAAACACCGCATCAAAATCCGTTGCATATTTTTGAAGATTTAAGCATTCATAGGGATATAGGGACAGAGAAAGCGACTTTGTTTTATACTATGTAGTGATAATGATCGGTTGTTCAAAAGAAACAAATAGAGCTTACTTACATTGAAACAAACAAAATATGTTTTGATCTCAATGTTTAAAGTTTGCCAATTATATTACATGTGTTTGTAGTTTGAATCTAGATTTTGATAGATGTGGTCATGTCTAAAGGTGACCATTTAGAGCAACAATTATTTGGGACTTAAGTAAACGAATTGTAAATATTTTACTTAAATATAAAACTCAATGTATTTTTTTCTTTATGAACACAATTGGAACAAGGACAAGAGATAGAGTTAACTCTAGAAGCCTTTTAAAGAAACATAATAATTTCATCTCCTCTTTCGGTGCGGGACTTTTAAGTTTGCTGGTGCGGCGAAAAGCAATATAAGCAATTAAAATCTCTAGATATGAAATAAGTTAACTATTGACCTTAATATCGCCTGCAAGATGTTGGCCAGGCCTTAGATGGTTCACGTGTGCCTAGAAGGTGTTTGCCCACTTTGGCCTTCAAAAATATCTAGATTATAGCGTTTCGGCTAAACTGACCTCAGTAGAAAATTCCACTTTTCAGTATTTTCTTTTACTAATGCTTGTTTAATTTTCAAACAAATGTTTTGTACTTTTAAGGCAAGGGGATCAAAACGATGTATTGATAAGGCTTTAGCTACTGGTGGGTACACAGGTGCAGGACTGTCCCATAAAGCAAATGAACGGTGGTGTCCTTACATCACATGTTGCATGTACAGTTATTTCCTACAAGGCGAGGTCTTGTATGTTCATGTAGACGTCTTTGTATGTAAAACGGATTGCGCAACCTGTAAATGCCGCTTGGGTCTAAATTGAGATCTTGCGGTGGTCAGGAGACCTTTTTGATCTAATTAAGGTGTGGTCACACTAGAACAACTTGCAAACGTCATATTTGTTGTGCAATAACTCTTGTATAACAAATGTGACAATGATGATTCAAAATTGTTACCTACCTATAAGTTACTTACTTGAATAAATATGTATTTAATTTTCACACACATATATAGACACTCATACACAAGTGACATAATGCAGCACATCTTCACTTAACACAGGCTAGAAATTGTTATTACAAAGCTTTGTGTTTTATGCTTGTTCTGATTTAAAAGATTAATAAACTTCTTTAAGAGTTTAGTTTTGTGCAAATGGGCTTAAAATGACGAAATAAATCTGCCGTAATCTGAACTGTAAATATGTCCAATATTTTTGGTAAGGATGTCTGTCTGCTGCTAAATTGAGTTGCAAGATTCCGAAAAAACATAGCATACATTTTATGTTTAAAAAGAGCTTGTAAAGGCTAGGAAAACTATGTATTCGATTTATGAGTGGTACTTTCTTTAAGGACCCTATAGATCAAGCACGCACCCTCAATATTAAACTCCCCATAGGCTGTCAATGACCAAACTTATGCTTACAATACTAATGTTTACAAGAAGAAGAGAGGAATTACTGAAACTCGTACACCTATTTACAAACTACATACTGCAAATATCTAGGGCCTACAGTGTAAACTCACCTTTTGATTCTTGTAGCACAGTTGCTATTTATTGCCGGTGGTGATAAGGGGCTGACAATTCAATTGTGTATAAATTGTGCAATTTAGATTACTGGTAGATAAAATACTTCTACTTTGATCAGGGGTGTTGTGGAGCTTCGATATTGTAACCGAAGCTGTCGGATATTCGATTTAAAAAGTGCCGATTATTTTGTAGTGCAGCTAAGTTAAAATTTCATCTTTGCAGTGTGAAACTTATTCTAACGAAAAGGGTAATCACAGGAATTTTTGGCGTGTGGCTGATTTAATTGTTTTTAAGGTCAAGAGTATAGATGGCTAGTCCACTTAATGTGTTAAAGATAAGATAAATACGAAAATGCTTGCCACCAGTATATCAATTGGTCTACCAGCTGATTTCGGTTAAGTTTTATACTTTTTTTATTTATTTTTGATATACCTAGTTTTACTCATACTACTGCGTCTAATCAAATGACAGTCAAATGTTAAAATCCGTCAAACAATGGATTTAATGTTGGGCCAGTCAAAAATCATCTGCCTATTTGTTATTCTTAAAATTTTAATTAAATTGCAAATATTTGAAACCATCAGATCGGATTACACCGAAATTTATTACTCGTACCTACTAGATTATTCACACATCTCTTTATGTAACAAAACGAAATTTCATATTTTTTAGAACTCAAAGTGTTTGTAGATGTATAGATTTCTCAAATAAAAGTAGCATGAGTCACTTCTTATTATATCAGCAAAAGTTAAATAAAAATTAGTCCTGCCATTTCAGATATTAACCGAGACAAATAGACAGACTTATCAATTGTAGAAAACAAAATTTTGGTGCATGTAGGTACCGTGTACATTCATAAAATGCATTTAGTAAAATGGTAATTTTCTTATTACAAATAGGCAGTCCAATTTTATTTATTAGTTTAGTAAGTAAAGATGTTAATAATTGCTAAATAGTCGTTTTATATATTTCTTGTCCGTCCTCAACGGTGCTAAAAGTGCAAGTTTCATCATTTTCTTTAAAAGAACATCAAACATCACAAAAAGTGAATGCCCGCCTGTTGGTAGTTGATTCATTTATTTTATTCGAGACGACACTAAAGTTACTCGACAGAGTGCAGTTAAGGAAATTCTTGTTCCAACTTACTGCGTTTTTTTTTTGTCTGTCTGTCCACCCTTCTGGAGAGCGTGAACTTTAAAGTCTTTGAGTTAGTTTTAATAAGCAGAAATCGTTTCACATTAAAAAAGAATGGAATTACATTTGTTTGCATAAAATGGGTATAGATATTTTAAAAGACATATAATGAATATATACATATATTACAAATGTCAAGATTGGTTTATTGGAAGATACACAGGCAGTTTATCCATTTCATTTTTTTTTACTTTTTTATACAGTGTCGGGTCTGGGTGTACCGTTGTTATTTCTGGTTTAACACACGTTTTCTTTAACACAAGTGCTTTAGCTATATATCACAATGTTAGAGTAACGAATGTGATGTTGTCGATAAAGCCGCTTCTCTCTGTCTATGTCCCTATGTATGCTTAGATATTTAAATTTGGTCAATCTACCACAGAACACATGAATAATGCAGTTATTATTTTAGTCGCAGTATGATGTTATATAGCCTTTTTTCCGATCCTGAACCCTTCCCTCGATAAATAGAATATCCAACAAAAAATATTTTTTCTGCAAAAAGCCACTGCAGCCTGTAACACTGTTCTTACTATCACAGGCTGCAGGGATCCATAATATCATGTATACTTATGTTATTTGCCAAATAAATAAATCATTATTTTTATTAATTATGATTTATTATTTCTATTCGAACCAGTAGTTCCTGAGATTACCGTGTTCAAACAAATAAAAAAATAAACTCTTCAGATTTATAATATTAGTATGAATGATGCTAAGCCAAAGCTACCTGCTTTTTGGTTCATTTGACGTATTCAAAAATTTATTTTGCAGATATAAAATACTTACCAAGTTTTAGTTGAACTGTGTATTAAATATGTACCATATTTAGAAAGACGAAAAGAAAGAAAGAAAGAACCATTTATTACTTTAAAACATCACAACATTTTTATATAAGTACACATATACAGAGAAGAGACAATAAAGAAAACAACAAAAAATATATACATACAATGAAACGTGAACTCGATCTCCTCGTCAACCGGACGGTGCAGACCATGACAAGTCATAATGTCCTAAGTAAAAGGGCCTCACTCAGCATAAGTCATGGCCCTCGTCGCAGACCAAGACGCTGGTGCACAGTGGACCCTGCCGAGTGATTATACACGGACGCCAGCGAGGTTGCACAGTGACCTATCCATTTTGGGTATGATAAACAAACAAGAAAAAAAATTGAAAGAAATTATAGTATTTGTACATACATATATGATGATGCTTTAATATACTACACAAAAATAAATATGACCGATATTATTTAACTAGCAGCTACCAGATACAACACATTTCATATTTGATTGTTAAAGCTGTCCAATAGCCAATACTGAAGTATGAAAACACAATAATTATAATCAAAGAGTACGAAACCTCCAGTACATGAGACCGTCTCACACTTGACCGGTCCATTCGGTTTATATTTACATAAATTAAGCGGCGTAGACTTGGCCGTCTCCGCGAAAAATGTTTAAAATATAGCGAATCAGCTTAGCCTTAATTGCTCACGGGCTAATTAATTGTAACACGGTACTGGGCTCACAGTGAAATGACAGACAGTAAAGTCTCTATCTTAAAGTTAAAATAAAATACTACAATGATGTACAAAATTTTGTGGTCACCATTGGTAGACAGTTAATATTTGATATTGATGTCATTCTACAAAAGCCGAAATTCATGGCAATATTTCTTAGGGGACTTAGTGAATGCAAATAGAAGCTTTAGTCTGTTTTTGCTGTATTAATGTTATGTCATGTTGACATGCCTGTCAAAGTTATATCATCAATAACCAGTCACTAGGGGTTTGATCTCACAGCCACGTAAGACTGCCATCTAACGGATTTTTCATACACTATATCTTTGCTAGGATTCCTAACAAGTTTTTGACTTTGAATAATTTAGAAAAAGATATTTCTCTATATGCTTTTAAATATAACAATTTATTCACTGTTTTTTACAAAAAATACTCTCTGCATTTAGATATACTGCTATAAATAACAAAAAAAAATACCGTAACGCCCTATTTTAATCAAGAGTAAAGATGATGTTGCTTTACTGTTTATTCCACACTTCATTGTAAGGTTGTTTTGTTTATTTTTTGTCCCTCCCTTGCCGTAGACGCCCATTAGAGAGAACAAATCTAGTTTTCACTTGCCTCCTTCTAGACATAATGCCGTTGAAATTTTAAATGGATAGAATGAGTATAATGCCACTCACTTTACGGGAACTATTAAACTGAAATGTACGAATCTTGAAGAATTAATATTAATAAATGGTTATAAATATTGGGCCAGAGTTGTTACCCAATGGACACCAGAAGACGGACGACGTCCAAGAGGAAGGCCGAAAATGCGTTGGCGTGACGACCTGGACCGTGTTTCTCAAGGTTGGCAAGACTTGGCACCCGAAAGAGAGCGCTGGAAGTGTATGGGAGAGGCCTTTGCCCAGCAGTGGGACAGTTTATAGGCTAAGTAAAAAAAAATATTCGCATTTTGTAGCGTTTATATTGCATTGCACATTTACGTGTAAAGTTCAAGGTGTTAGAAAATACCTACTTTCTCATCTTCAATATTCCCACAAGTTGAAGTATCTTATATATATAAAAATTAATTGCTGTTCGTTAGTCTCGCTTAAAGTCGACAACGGCTAGACCGATTTGGCTAATGTTGGTTTTGAAATAATTGTGGAGGTCCAGGGAAGGTTTAAATTAATTAATTAAATTAAATTAAATAACATTTATTTCAGATAAGTAACATCCATAGGTGTTAGTAACAGTTAACTTAAGGGGTATTGTTAGTAACATAATTTTTAGAATTCATGAAATTGTTTAACGAGATTGGGTTCTAATACCTACAGTAATCACCGAGACATGCGAAATGAACATTTGTAACGCTTGATAGTTACTATTCTCGTGTATTATGTTTTTATTTTATTTTTTAGCTTACTTATGCACTTTGTCACTATTACCGCACCCATAAACTAACTCTCCGCATGACCCAAAGGTTGACTGGTAGAGAATGCCCATAGCATTAAGTCCACCTGTTGTACTTTTTTTTTGTGCAATAAAGTTTTAAATAAATAAATAAATAAATGCGAGGTTCCGGGATCACTCTCATCACCAAACACCTCCAAAGTGGCGATGTACACCTGTCCGCTAATGTCATCAGGATGCTATTGTGACTGCCTCGAATCCTGCTAATCAGGGAGACTGTTTTCTTGCGGATGATAGCATTAAAACTATCAGTTTGGTTTTCCGCTAACAAAAAAGGTTAGAAATTAAAAAAAATAGGCGTTACGAAGTTCGCCGGGACAGCTAGTATTTCAATAGATTTAAGAGAGTTTTTTTTTATTTTTATTTAAGTTGTTTATTTATAGGTACGCCAAGTATTTTTTAAATTTTAATTGGTCGTATTTGAGAACATATTTTTCCGTAATTAAATTTAAATGGACAGAAGACATAGGACATATTTATAGACTTGATTTCAGGCATATTGAAAGGTCTTATTTTGCAGAAATAAAACCAATTGTAAACATGTCAAGGTTTTTATTCTAAAGCTGGGTTACAGAATATGATTAGGGCAGAATTCCAAGAGTCGGTTTAGAATTAAAAGACAGTTAAATTATATGACGACTGAATTTTGAATAATATCGAAAGATGCATCGTACAAATTCCGAAATAATATTCGTAATAGCGTCCTTTAACATCGTCAATAGGATTATATATCGAATAGTTACTTCTTACCTCACTAATAAGAAACCCTCCCTCAAAATAGATTAGTGGTTTTAAGTAATTAACAATGAACAAACAACGTTAAGTTTAAACTAAAACCAAGTATAGATTCCAAATTATGAAATGAATATATGAAAACTATGATACATAGTTAACGGTTCCACGCAAAAAATATTTAAAACTCATTAACTTTCGACAGAACACATGTTTCAGATGCTGAATGTGACCAAAATGCTAGGACTTTGTTTCCGTTAAATTAATAGTGTGAAAGAGTAATTAATATCCCAAGAAAATTAATAAAACGCCGGTTCTATTATCAAAATTGGACCTCTTGTCTCCGCGACAAGGCGCATATTGCAAAATCTAATGTCACCAAGTGGCTCTTCAGGTAAAAGTTAGGACGTGGTTTAAGGCATAAACTTAAAATATTCCAACTTTTTTTACTTTTATTATATTGCATTTTCTAATTGACCTCATCCCACCTGATGTTAAGTGGTAATGAGGTCCTAGTTAAGGGCGACAAATACAGCACAATAAAGCTATTACTGGACTTGTCGCTCTTACCTTGAAGGTTTGACCCCTGTTACTAATGTAGCACCCCCCCCCCCCCAGGAGCTCTGGGATTTTTTAAAACCTTACTCACACGCAGGAAAACAACACGACCGCAATGATTGTTATTTGGCTGCGGTCCCCAGTTCGAGCGATAAATCGATATGCCCTACCTCTCTTAAACTGAAATTGATTTAAAAAAAGTACCTATGATAGCCAGCTTTAAGTGGACAATGGAACAAAGTGACGCTTCAGGTAACTCCCTACGCGAACTCAAAATAAAACCCCAAGCCCCATAACGATAGACATAGTCGGAATGGCCTAACAACTTGCGACACAAAACACTATACAAAGCTTTCCATCTTCGCTTGCAAGGACCCGCAACGCGATCGCCACTAGTAGTAGGAATCTTTCAATAAAATAAAATATACTAAAACTATGTTAAAGCACAGAGGTAGTCCGCTATAAGCATCCGCCTAAATAACATCATGCCAAAAAAAAATCTTCTTTCTTACTTAGTTTGTGATATTTTTAGAAGATGCTTCTAAATCGATTAAAATGTACCAATGGGTACTGAATATGAAACACGTGAGCAGAGCAATGTATGATGTTGACCAGTATTTATTTAAAATATTGTTTATTTTATATCAAACACCTAATTCTCGTTACTTATTCGCCGCCGTAAAATGCAATAGTGGACGTAATAAATAACAAGGGTTGCAGCCGCCAAATTAGCTCGCGCTACATCGCGCCGCACAGCTCTGTCTGTTCGAGTGCGTCTTTTGACGGCCAGCGATGGCAATTGAATTTTTTGTTGCAGGTTTCTTTTTGGCTGAAAAAGTTTATAACTTGTCAAAGAGGCGAGAGCTGCTTCCATTTTATTTATTTATTAGATCTTATTAGACCTTATTAAATCTTATTAGACATTATTAGACCTTATTAGACCTTATTAGACCTTATTAGACCTTATTAGACCTTATTAGACCCTATTAGACCTTATTAGACCTAATTAGACCTTATTAGACCTTATTAGACTTTATTACACCAGCAGTCTGCGATCAACCTACTAATATTATGAATGTGAAAGTTTGTGAGTATGTATGTTTGGATGTTTGTTACTCTTTCACGCAAAAACCACTAAACGGATTTAGAGAAAACTTGGTAGGAAGAAAGATGTCATACTAGATTAACATAGGATACTTTTTATCCCGAAATAACGCGAGCAAGGACGCGAGCAACAGCTAGTATCTTATAAATAAATAAATATAGGACAATATCGCATATATTGCTCTGATTTGTGGTAAGTAGCTTAAGCACTTGCGTTACAGTACCATAATACGCAGACTCGAGAAAATACAGAAGAGCTCGTTTTCCATAGTGCCCAACAGGGAATCGAACCCGGATCCTCAGAGTTAACGTGACGCCAAAGCCCGGCGCTTGCGTCTCGACTATATTCACGTTTATACAATTAGTAAGAAGTCAGATATTTGGGTTCTTACTAGTGACATAACTAGTTTCTGAACGTTTGAGTTAGAAAATTTAATAACTTTATCATTTTAAACTGTAGCTGTTACTTATTGAATTGATAGGTACTTTTGATACAGTAATGAAATCATAAGTATGGTTTATATCGACTTTTTCATATTTTTTATCATTGGTAGTATTTAAAAACTGCTACAATCAAATCGTAAGCGAATCGGACTCGCACTTGACCAGTTTTGTATCACAGCCGCGTTTGTCGCTAAATATCTCTGAAACTGAAATAGCATTTCCTGTGCGCGTTACGAGATGGGATGCTCCTTGACGGAGCGGGTCTGAGGCAGGCTGCCTCGGTTTAGATCTGCATCTAGTTTATGCGCCGCGTCTTGTTGTACTACGGGAAGCGGCTGGAGCGTCTGGAGCAACTAAATACGCGGTTTTGGACAAGCAGTCCGGAAGTACATTTGTTTATTGGACAACACATATTGCTCTGATTCTGATTTCTGTAACACAACTGATATACTATGGTAAAAAGAAATCAGAAACAACAATGGTACTATACCATAATACACAGACATGAGACCCGTCAGGGAATCGTACCCGGAATCTCCAAAGTACGGCTCTTGACTGTGGAGATCGTCATAATCTATAATAAACATTTTTTTCTAACATAATCTATAAACTCTATGATAGGTACATTGCTAGGAACGTTCTTTGCTTTTTCTTGCTTTAATAAAAAGTATCTTATGTATCTAATGTTACGTGATGTTAAGTGGTAATGAGGTCCTAGCTTAAAGGTGACAAGTACAGCATCACTACATAGTATAAAACAAAGTCGCTTTTTCTGTCCCTATATCCCTTTGTACACTTAAATCTTTAAAACTACTCAACGGATTTTGATGCGGTTTTTTTAATAGATAGAGTGATTCAAGAGGAAGGATTTGGTTTGCAATAAATAATAGAAAAGCCAATATTTCTTAGTATTTACATTACATCCGTGCGAAGCCGGGGCGGGTCGCTAGTAATAAATATGTCACTGGACTTGTCGCCCTTACCTTGAAGGCTTGACCCCTGCTTCTAATGTAGCACCCCCCAGGAGCTCTGGAAACCTTACTCACACGCAGGAACACAACAACACAGAAGTGATTGTTATTTGGCTGCGGTCTTCTGTAAGGTGGAGGTATTTTACCAGTCGGGCTGCTCCAGTTCGAGCGGTAAATCGCTATGCCCTACCTCTCTTAAATAATTATGTTTATACTTAATGTTTTATTCATTTATACATAAACAAATCAGGTCCAAAGTGGTTTACACATTGCTATAAGTTAGATACTACTACTGTAACTAATCTGCTGAGTTTCTTACCGGTGTCTTCTCGGTAGATATAGGTTCCGAAACGGAAGTAGAATCACTTTTCATTACCTATATCCAATGACGATTCGAAAGTGTTATTTATATGTAACTTACTTGTCTAAACATCGAATTTCATCGAATATGCGTGAAAGACAAAAACAAAAATCCAAATATTCACGTTTATACATTTACTACCGCCGCGGTTGCGAACGCGTACTATTCACGTGTTTTCCAGACTATCCACTTATTTTTTGCTCCTATTGGTGACATAGCGAGATGGTATATAGCCTATAGCTGTCATAGAAAAATGAACTATCTTATTCAAAAATAACTTTAAAATTCGAACCAGTAACAAACAAACTCTCCAACTTTATAATACTAGTATAGATTAATGTTTGGGTGAAAGTTTAAGAAGGAAGAATCTTGCGTAACGTGGTTTTTCATTCTTATACCTTTTACTTTTGAGCATGCAGTGCAATACTTAAATAATTAAAATAAAATCCAAAATCACGCAAACTTGCAGACGCAGCAGCTAATAGAGTGATTTTAACTCCAATACATGTAGTCAAAATCACTCTATTAGCTGCCATTAGCAGCTAGTTCTGTGGCCCCAAATCTATTTTCAAGTGCTTTTTCTCGCCTTACGCGCGTAGTCTGCATTAGGATCAGGAAACTGTTTCGATAATAAAATGCAACAATATTTTTACCATCATAACAAATGTAGAAAGATTTACGAAAATCAAGGAAGGAAGATTTATTTTAAGATTTATTTTAAGTAATTTTATTACCCAAGGGTTAACTGGTAAAGAATAGGTTCTTTTACGTTTTAGTACATATGTCGTCCTTTTTGTGAAATTATTTTTGAAGCATAAACAAGTGTAGTAAAATGATGCACGGTTATTCTACAGATTAGTAAAAGATAATAAAATATCTATATTCAAATTGAGCGGGTTTCCAATGAAGCATTACTAATAAAAGTTGCTTCCATTTTTACACGAATAATCGTGTAAATTGATTTAACACGTTTATTTTAGTGTACTCAAAGAAACAATTAATATGCAACAGGCGCATGTTTTGTTATTCATGCGATATGAAGATATTTAATTTCCCTACAATAAACGAATTTTGTGCTGTAAAAGTATTATTTTAAGTTTAAAATTTACAAAAAAAAATGTATAGGCGTATTATAGGGCATAAAAACGAAAAAATAATTTTTGGGTAAGAGCTCTTGCACGTTTATTCGTTGGGGCCATCGATGTGATAAATGAAGAATTGCTGAACCGATTTTGTGCAAACTTCACATAAACCATGTACTAAATAGTCCGAACAAAGCTTAAATATTTGGTTTGGATAAAAGAGCCTGTTCTTTAGTTATAAAGTTCCAATGGCATTGATTTTTATGTATATAATTTTCAACCACCCTACAAATCTTCAGTCGAGTATGTATGATTCGAAGTAAAGCTCTCACAGTAAGAACTACTCGTATAAACACACCAAATAACTTCCCTAAGATAGTTTCAACCGACGTCATATCGAGAAAAGAGAAAACTAATAACGTCCCGAAAACCCTTGGAGTATCAAAACAAAAGAACTGGGACCGGATTTGATATAAAGGAGGGCTAATTTTTTCCCCGTCAAGCATCGCAAAGGGTGTTTACCTGTCAAGAAGGCAATAAAGTTAGTAGGAAGCTTTTAATATAGCTACGAAGGTAAGATGTCGACCCTACGCCCTTATATTTTACTAGTAACTAAATAAAGTGGTCGGGTAGTAATTTATCTACCCTTCCCTTATGAACCCTTTTAGTATGGAGAGGGGTGGAATGATACTGATGTGTGAAATTTTAATTAAAAAAATTCTAAAGGTAATTTTTGGGTCTGAACATCGTTAACGGCTGTTTTATTGAAGTTTGACTGTGTTGTGAATGATGATAGAATTTGATTGTTCTAAGGGAACGATGATTAGCTTTCCTGTCTGTTGGAGCAAGGTCAGTGGGTTTGATCTCCGCTCAGAGAGCTTATTCACAAACATCAGAAATATAAGATTTCTACAGTCTTTTACAGTGCTTCACGCCAACTTTGCGAACCTCCGAACTCATTTCACTGGAGGCTATGGGATTAATACAAAAGAAAATTCATATATCTTTTGTATATTCAAATAGATTACTTGCGGTTTTTTGCAGTTGGGAGAGCAGCACGTGAGGGTGAAGGTGGTGGTTTCGAATCCCACACAGCGAGGGTAGATGAAATGTTTCTGTTTCTTTAAAATTAACAGAAACGGTTATGATTTGAAAAGTCTTTGTTTTGTCATAGTTCAATAGTTTATGATAAGAAAGATAAGAAAACAACGTAAACAAAGTCGTAAGTAACAGCCAATAAAGACGTAAATACTAATCAGAACTTTTCCCCCCACGATTAATTGTTGGTTCTGGTTTGTTTTTCATATTTTTAATTAATTATGTTTTACACATCAAGGGAATTATGTACATAGAAATATTACAAAATTTTCATAATAAACCTACAAATAAAAAAACATTGTCCCAGGTCACTGCCGAGGGGCATGGTGCAAAGAAGGCTGGCTGCGTTCCTTCTTTGTATAGCTAGGCTTATTTTCTGGCCTAGGAAAAAGCCGGCCTTCTAAAACAGAAATAAAACATAATTTCAAAATCATTTTGACGTTCTGTGATTATGTAGGCGGGGCCACATTTGTGTTTGTTTTGTATCTGGGTGTTCATAAATGAATTTGAATATGTTGTACCATCGTTCCTCTTGATTTCCATAATACAAGTCTTCAAGCTACTCAATTTGGATTCAAGCCAATGTATTCGTATGTGATTTTGTCTCTTGGAGGAGTTCAAGAAAAAACAGCCAGTTGTGTATTTTGCGTTTTTGAATTTTGAAAACCTGCCATTGGTAATCACCTGCAGGTATATTAGGTACATACCTACCTGTGATCAGTAACTAGCCCACGACTATTTATTTTTAAGAGGTGTTAATTTTTCGATCCCCTTTTTAGTGGTGCTGACTTATTTTGAAGGATTATAATCGAAAAATACCTAATTAGGAAGATGTGATCAAATATACACGTTTTTAAAGAGCGCTTGTATGTCTACTTTTGAGACAAACATTTGTTATAATTTTTATGTCTGCATAAAGGCTGTGTTAGAATTTTTAGCACATGAGTCTCAAGTCATAAACAAACATATTATTCAAGATAATCCGTGGAACACATAGTTAAAGAATACCATTGTATATAAATTTATCTAGTATTCGTTTGAGTGAATCTTTGCCTTATCGCTAAGAGACTTGAGTAAAATTTCCAATGAAGAAGTAGGGTTATTTTCGGTAAAGATACATTTTCATTCGAATAAGCAGTTATAGTAGGGGAGGGCATGATGTTGAATGTGCTGTTTGGGGCGCACGGATAATTAGAAGATTCGATAATAAAAAAAGTGAATTAAATTAGATTAATTTCTAGTTGCAAGGGAAACGTCTATAGATGAAATTGTAAAAACCAATTACTATGAAATCAATTACAATCATAAAAACATATATTGAACAACATTACATAAATTGTTTTGATTCTGTGATAAGTAGCTATAGCACTTGTATTGCACAATTAAGACACAATGACGGCACCACAACACCCAGACCCGAGCCAATATAGAAAAGTTCGTTTCCCATACTAACCCGACCGAGATCGAACTTGGGACTGCAGAGATCACGCGACGCCAAAGTATGGTCCGCTTACCTCTCGGCCCCGGAGGTCGTCAATTACTGAAGCTATCTCTCATTCATGTCTCTGATATAAAATGTAAGTAGGTACACCATTTAATCGGACGATTTGCGACGAGTGGGATATCGATTTGGACCCTTCCACAAAACTAAGTTAGTTTTTACCCCTGTAAAAACTAACTTAGTTTTGTAGGGATGTTCAGTGAACTCAATAGAGTATGTTCTAATATCGAATTAAGTAGATAAGTATCGAATTAAGAACCATCCTATTAATGTTACACTATACGGTTAAGGTTTCTATTGTTATCAAATCTTGTAATAACAATGGGTAGATATTGGCTTAATTACCACGCTAGCCCAATGAAACTCACTGTGCTCGACCCGGGAATCGAACCCAGGACCCCAAGATCCCGACGTGGACCTAGACCTTAGCGGTCCATTAAGGCGTTGATCCATTCGAAATCTGGCGATCCAGTAGTAAAGCAAGGTCAAAGGTAATTTTTGTAAACATAGTTTTAAGCATTGTACAGCCAGCATCATTCGTTCTTAAACCTACACCTCAGTACCTTTTCATACCAAATCTCCGTGTAAGTCAGCAAGTCAGATAGACAGTGACTTAATGTGACAAGGTGCAGAGTGGTTTATGAACTAAAGCTACTGAATGTACTAATAACATTATATGGGCTATCCTGGAAATAAAAGATTTGAATTTAATTTAATTGAAAAACCAAATCGCTCCCGAGTATCTAAATACTAAAATCCACCTTGGGCTCCCCTACTATAAGGTACCTTTTTACGCACGGGTAGGTATCGTGAAAACGGTGCGTGGTGACGTCACGGCGTGTCTTCGTTTTCATCTCTTTGACCCTCCTGTTAAACCCGACACTTCACAAATTATCTCTGGGAACTGGAAGATCTAGTTGGCGAGGATGTATCGTTTATAATGACACGCTTTGTGTCTGTAACGCGAGTGCGATGTTTGAAGAAATGGTAATGATTAAGATGAAAGAGTTAGAAACGGTTTCTTTTGAAAGAAACAATGCTTTGTAAACATCTGTTCTCATTTAGCTTCATGTTAACTTGTAACGGGATATTTGACAAGTACCTACATTTTAATTACTTCTGTACCATAGGTACAATATGTGTTCAGTCCCGGCTGATGTCTTCTTTATAATGAAATAATTAAACCAATGTTCCTATTGTATATCAATCTTTAATCGTTTTTTCCCTTATTTAATTCCGAAATGCCTGAACAAATCTGGAATAATGTATATATGATTCTAGGTGACGTCGACATAAAACCTTTGTAAAAACATCACATCACCTGTTGCTTCAACCGCTTTTAGCAGAGCAGCGGTCGTGCCGTGACAACGGAAACATCAAAGAACTTACGCCCAAAGAGTTCTAAAAGTCTAGAAAATTCACTGAAAAGCCCTCAGGCACACCGCGTCGAAAGGAAAAAAATAGCCTTTCACCGCGAGGAAAAGCAATTTGCTGGCGGAATTCAATTCAGTGCACGTTAGAAATGCATACACATGTTTAATTAAAAAAAATCTCGTCCGAGTTTTATAAGCGCCTGTTGGAATGGTGAGAGCGCGCGTTTTTGCTTGTTATTGCTTGTTATTTTTTGCCAGGCGTTATCATATCGTCGACGCCACGCCAAGTTGCCAATGCTGCGAGGTGGTTTAAGCCCTTCTGTGTTATTTCACAGATGTTAATCTCACGTTTGTTTCTTTTGCATCAGCGTTATATTTGGCCGGTGTTAGTTTCGTTTTTTGGTATTCCGAAACGTTTTTACAGCTTTCACTACATAGGAGTAAAAAGGTTTGAACGCAGTGATGGGTAAAGGGGCTAAGTTTTAATAGAACCGTTTAATTCTTTTTACACACGCGAATCCATGGATTTCTAGATATATATTATGTAGAAATCGAATTGGTTTTTACCTACGGCGAAAATAAGTTATAGTTAGTAATTTTCCCGCGCAATCTTTTTATTTTTTTCTTTTATAAGAACCTTTTTATGACAAAAACAAGAATAAAAAAGTTACAAACAAGGAGGAGCATTAGGCTTAGGGCTTATACATTTATAATTATTAGGTACTTTTTGGACAAAATTGACGATGGAACTAATAGGTACAACAAACTATGTTAATGTGTTAATTTATTACCAACTGATTCAGCTTCGGCCAAATTTATGTCAATACATGATCAGGCCCACTTGGTTCAGTTTGGAATTTCTCAGTAATGTAACTTGAGTCTAGCAATAGAGGGTCTTTGAAAACTTTACAATTTCATCATCTAGTTACTTTGGATAGTTTAAAGTGACTGGATAGTTTCAGGGCGTCTACTCTTGAAAACGAAATATGTCGGATCCGATGACGTTTAGTATTTTTTATTGCTCATTATCGCAACTAACACACTTCGAATGCGAATAAAGCGTTATCAAAAAACAAAATATTATTTATACAAATCAAAAATCACGTTTTAATTCCCTAACTTTTGATCAATCTTCAAAAACGAAACCTTTCGTTTGTTCGTTTCGTTTTCAAGAGTAGACGCCCTAACCTCAAGCAACAAATAGATATGTAATTAAAGGTCTAGTGTTAAGAAGAAACCTTTCTACATAGCCAAGGGAAGAAAAATATAATGTGTTGTAATAAAAATGGAACATAATACCTACAAATGTTAGAAACAGAAATTTTTTATCTCCCCTTGCCTTCTTAAATATTTCTGTTTCTAATATTTAAAGTTCGCTAGTACGGCGTATAGTACTATAAAAATAATAAAAACGATAATACCTACATGCAAATCAAAAACGTTTAACACTCGAATTCGGTATTAGAATTAATTCCGACTGAAAGATAGGTACCCAAATGTGAAATTAGAGCCAAGTTCCATATTATGATAGTGTGCCTTGGTTGTTGAATTCAACAACGAAAGAGTAGATGGATGCCTAGTTTAATAATCAACCCTACAATTCGTTTATTAAGGCATAAAATATTGTAAAGCAACTTTTAACTATTCCCAAAGCTTGGGGTTTGATCACCAATGATCAAACCATTACCTATTAGCATAACACTAACTTCATTTCAAAGATGGAGGCCGGTATTGGGATATTAATAGACTTTACTTAACTTCATTAAAAGAAGTTTTGTTATGCATTTACGGAATCGTACAGCTAGTAAACACAATCGACTATGTGCAAACACCCGCAACTCACCGCTTGTTTGACCAACGGCGCATAGACACGTAACTACTCGTACTAATATGCATAACACCCTAACCCAATAACCGCTCGTCAGTAGTAACACGCTCGATTAGATACATTATGTTAATTACCCTCGCGTCAAGAGGTGTCGCGGGCGCTGGTAGGAGTGCAAGGCATACAATATCACCGGATTAGTTACACTTTGTAGTTTCGGTATTAGTATTAATTCTGCCTGAAACATAGGTAAATGTGAAATTAGAGCCAAGTTCCATATTATGATGTGTGCCTTGGTTGTTGACTTCAACAATGAAAGGATTGAGATCTATATGGAACCCTAGAATAGTCAACCCTAAAATATGTTTAATGAGACATGGAATATTTAAAAGAATTTTTAAAAAATGTGACGTGGCTTTTCCTACTTACCTTCAAATTATTATTAAGTACCTACTAAAAAATAATCATGAGTTTCCAGCAAGCTAAATTATGGAGGAAAAAATGAGAACATAGGCTTTAAAACCTTCAATATAATTAGTACACGAGATTCAATTCTAAAATTTTAGCTAAATTTTGGGAAAGGTAATGCCTTAAAAACCGATTGAGGTGTTTTCAGTAAAAATAGTATTTAAAGCAATGCAGTTCACAATTTTCCCGGCAATGCCCCACCAAATACACTTAAAAGCACTCGGAAGGCGCTTCGCCGACAAAACCACTCGAAGAAAACTGAGCGAATCCAACATAAGGAAAGTTGTTGAATATCAGCAGACTTCAAACTTTGAAAGGCGATTCAAACTCTCCTTAGTGTACTCACCCCACACACCATTTATCCCGCTTTCTAACCTTAAACTCGGCGGCTTACCTTTCTGAATAATACATTTTTTTCTTCGAGACCCGCTTATTTTGCATGGTGTCAATAATTCATTTATGCTAATGCCGTTTGCCATACGCTTCGCTTGAGTAGGATGCGTTGAGTGAGATGCTAGATATAATTTCTGGCTGCCAGCGTGATAGACAGGCTATTTCGTATTTATCTCGTTCTTTTTAAAAGCATAAAGGTTGGAGTAACTGTTCGGAAAGTATCACTGGAATATCTACTTTGTGATTTAGATTTTTTGGTTGGATAAATGGTTTTACTTAAATTCTTTTCACGAAAGATTCTTCACTTGAAAATATGCAGGGACTTGTCTGGCGTAATCCTGTAGTGTGATAGTTATTCTGCCTTGATTTTCACCCAGAAAATGTATTCCACGCTAATTTTTAAATGTACATACATACTTATTAAATATTAAAGTGCATCTATTGGTTTTGGTAGCAGGTTGATAGACAAATGTTTAAATAAATAAATATTGGACAACATCACATACATTGCTCTGATTCTGTGGTAAGTAGCTTAAGCACTTGTGTTACAGAAATCAGAAACAACGACGGTACCACAACACCCAGACCCGAGACAATATGGAAAAGTTCGTTTCCCATATTGACCCGACCGGGGATCGAACCTGGAACCTCAGAGATGGCGCTCGCCAAAGTCAGGCCCGCTCGCCTCTCGGCTACGGAGGTCGTCAAATAGTTACATATATATTTTATTTATTCTCTAGATAAATATTGTCCTTCTCACATACTTCTCATATAGTGCAAAAGAGTTTTTTAAATGTTTATATTGTTTTTTACCAATTCCAAAAAAAGAGGTTCTCAATCCGGTTATATATACTCGTATTTTTATGGGTTTTCGTCGATTTTGAATCAATTTGAATGTTTTTTTTTGTTTGGAAATATATATTTCGGCGGGGTACCATGATTCCGATCGTGATGAATACTACTTTTTGATCCTAGAGAAATCAGGGGAAGTCAAAATGTTTTTTGCTAAAAATGATTATTAAAATTCGGCTCACAGCAAAAAGTTTTTGTAATTTCGATTGTTTCATTTTCTAACTTAAGATAGGAGCGTTTTGAATATAAGACCACATCCAGGGATCAGACGTTAATTATTTTTTAATTAAAACCTGTAAGTAGCTTGCATCAGGGTCCAGTGGAAAACTAATTTTCCTAAGGTTTAAGACGATCCTTGTGCACGGGCATAAGAGTAAATTAAAAAGGATGAAAGCTATGTAGGTACAAACGCACGTCAGACTGCACTTTGGACTTTGCATCGCCCTTATGGTCGTGTGCATAAGATTTAATATTGAACTGCAAGTTTATCTTGACGTGTTGTCGACTGTATGTTTTTAAGGTACCCAAAAGGAAAAAGCAGGACCCTGTTACTAAGATTTCGCTGTCTGTCCGTCCGTTTGTCCATCGGTCTGGCTGTCACCAAGCTGTATCTCAAGAACTGCGACAGCTAGTTATGTAT
This sequence comes from Glyphodes pyloalis, assembly GCA_037074685.1. NCBI lineage: Eukaryota > Metazoa > Arthropoda > Insecta > Lepidoptera > Crambidae > Glyphodes > Glyphodes pyloalis. The sequence goes on from JAYKKO010000042.1 coordinate 311,791, forward strand.
TTCTGTTGCCGCTGTGACTTTGTGGCTGTTTTTGCTCGATTTAAATAAACACGATTGTAAGAATCTTCTAATATTAACATACTACCTATTTCGTTGTCTATTTATTTCAATAATAAATAACTGAAATACAATAAAATATATTACAACAACCGTTATTTTTAAGCCGGTTTTTGCTCGTTGATAATAACGGCAACAGATGGACGTTACGATGTACAGTCGAATTTAAAACCTCTTTTTTTTAAATTAAAAATAATTTAACTGGTCAAAACGCAATACTATTTTTATTTAGTAGTTAATTCGAACTACTTACTGTCCGATGTTTCGGTTAGGTTGCACCAACCGTGGTCACGAGCTGACTCAGTCAGCTCAAAATGGAACTGTTTTTTTAATCGGTTCTAACTGTGTTTACACTCGATTTTATACAATGTCATAGCTTAGAGAAATCGATGTGAAGTCGGTTTTTTAACGTGATAAAATCATAGTTAAATAAAGACCTAGTTGTCAGCATTTCTCGCGTATAAAGGCTATCATCTTCGCTACTATACCTATCTGTATAATCTATTTAATTTTAAATAATTACTTTTACATGTTTGGTGAAATTTTGAAATAAAAGATAAATTATATTATTTTATATATTTAATATATTATTTACAAAGCATCAAAATTATTCGTCGTACAAAAATACCGTTCGATTATACATGAACACCTTTGGCCAACAAAGCTTCTTATACAAAATAATTTGAGCCTGAATCCGGTTAGCCAAAGGTATTACAAGTTCTTATTGTTAATAAATTACTTGGCAGTGTAATTTGATCTTAAATTCGCGATGAGTATTAAAATGACCGATAGAACACAATTTAATTTTGTCGCAGTGGCGGGTTAAGAGTTCCTATCACCTCTGTTGCCTGGAGATAAAGGTGAAAATTGCAGCAAAGTGATACCAAGGATAGATTGAGTTGGCACTAATTGATGAGAAGACACTAGAACCCAGGCTTCTGTAAGCAAAGGTTTTCAAATTGCCAACGTTCCTTGGCGATTGTTCCAGGAACCCAGTTGTTACGTATACGGGTTAACCCATCACTGCTCATTAGGTTACGGATGGTTTAGTGATGTCCGTAGTAACCAAGTCCGCCGTAACCGCCGAGTCCGTGACCGTAGCCACCGTAGCCGCTGTAGGCGACCTGGTTGGCGTAGCTGACGGCAGGGGAGCCGTAGTAACCGTGTCCTCCGTAGTGGCCGCCACCGTAGCCTGGAACCGTCAAACTCAATTAATTTCCATATCCAAACATTTGCCAACTGCAGCCTGGACTTATTTTTTTAACACGAGGTTGTTTAGACTGTTTAAATATTATTTTGATTGCAAAAAAAACTTAAATTCGATCTGAAACCCGTGCCACGTCACCAATTCCAAACCCGCCATTTTCATTACCGTACACTATTCGTAACGTGAAAATGTTATTCCAATTCCATTGACTGTCGTAAACACAATTGGATACCTCCGACAATAACCCCTCGTACAAGATTAAAAAGCGGATCACGTGTTCGTCAGGTGACATCGGTCCGAAAACATTGCTGATATCGGATCAAATTCTAATTACGGACGCGCTCTGTAATCGAATTTTGCCCTTGCCTTCCGTGCAATTTAATTTCGTCGATAGGCAACCGATAATAAGTTCTGTTGTTAAAATTGGATTGGACTTTTGTTTGGAGCCTTAGACAATGTGACTTTACGAATGACTTAATCCCAAGTAATTATTAGAGATCTGTTAATGGTTATACGCGTAGCGGGTAGGTAAGTGCTAATTAAACAGTTTTGTGGTACGCAGATCAAAGTGGACTTGTAGGTCGATTTTAGGTCCTTTGCCCACGAGATAAGGACTATACAAAGTTAATTATCGGATGTGTTTAAGACTGTATAAGCTTGTGTACGTCAGAAACATTGTTTGGGCTTGTTTAATATGACTAAATAAGACTGAGTTAACCAGACAAAACAGTAAATCGATTGTATTTGGGTTTTTAAAAAGCATTGGTCAGAATTTATTGGGACAGTCCTCTTGTTTTTGTTTAATAAATGTAAATTATTTAATAACTAAAAGGTATAATTTATTATTTTTTAATAATACGTCTCGTTAGTTGGTATAATTGGCAGTCGGCCAGCATTTAGTTTTCGTCGACTGTCTGAATTTCAATAAAGAAGAGCATAGTCGACTCAAAAATGTAAATAGCCTGAGTACTTTGTCACATTAAAGTTCTGAGTAAATCAGTAAGTCAGTTAAGCTCTTGTTCATACAACTGCGGTGTGAAACAATTAAAAGTGGTGTCTAGATATTTTATTTCAAGTATAGACGGCCATTTTATTTAAGATAAAACAGTTTTAGTTACTGATATTTGTCATTTTTATTAAGTTAAAAAATGTTTACGAATGTTATGAACTTTCGATACTTCCTCTACATTACATTTTACCTTTCGAGGAACATTCAAGACTCAACTTTGAAACGATACTCAGTAGGTAAGTTATCCTTTTGTAAAATAGCAAGTTAACTAACTTAAAAACGACTCGAATAAGAATAGAGTTAGCCTTTGTACTGGTGGCCATTCTCAATATCGCTCGAAAAGTCCCATGTCCTTTTAAATATTCATCTACATAATTCAATACGTGTATATCAGCCCTATCATTGTTCGTTGTGAGAGTTTTTCTCACAGTCTGTTCCCACGTACTCACCGAGACCAGAGTAGCCGCCGAGGCCGGAGTACCCGAGGCCGTTGTATCCGTACCCGCCATAGCCGCCGTAGCCGCCAAGGCCGTGGCTAGTGGTATAGGCCACCTTGCTGACTGCTGGTGCTGTAGACAAAAAAAATAAAATAAAACAAAATAAAGTTCAGACAACATAACAAACATTGCTCTGATTGTGTTCAGCTAAAGCACTTGTTACGGAAATCAGAAACGACGGTACCACAACACCGTGTGATAGCATAGAAAAGTTCGTTTCCTGTGTTAATCTGACCGGGATCCAAAATCCGGACCTTAAAGATAAAAATAAAATAAAAATAAAGTTCAGACAACATAACAAACATTGCTCTGATTGTGTTCAGCTAAAGCACTTGTTACGGAAATCAGAAACGACGGTACCACAACACCGTGTGATAGCATAGAAAAGTTCGTTTTCTGTGTTAATCTGACCGGGATCCAAAATCCGGACCTTAAAGATGGCGTGAAGCCACATACCAAAATAAAATTGGCTGCGTGGTAGATCGCTAAAAAAGTAACGGGCTAATCTAAATGCCTTCCAAAGAGACTGACCACTAATTTCTAGACTTTGAGCTGTGAGAGGTATTTATAGTTGGTGCCTCTGTTGGTTCAGACTCCATAACGCGAAGTGCTTCTGCAATTTACTTTTAGATCGTTGAGATACAAACTTAAATTAGACTCACCCAATGACAGTTAAAGAGGCTCACAATAAGTAAGTAGGCTGTAAGCCAATTTTCAGACAGGTATATGTGAGCAATAATCGAGAAATAGTCAAAGAACAACTATATATACACCTGTTGAATACTAAGCACTATTTAAAAACAACTTAGGCAATAATCTTGTCCTCTGACTCATAGTAATATCAAATAGCATTAGTGCGTCAAAGTAAGCTAAGTTTATAGTAATTGTTAAACAAACTCCAATGACTTTAAAAGCGTAAAATGAACCACGCAAAAATAATAAATTGAACTTAAGTGCATTCAGAGAATAAGTGAAGGAAATTGCTTACAATAAAACAGTCTTTACTGAAGGTAGAATGCATGACGAATTAATAAAATGACCAGTCAATGTGAAGGTCGCGAAATATGACCAAAAAAATACATCTAATAGGTTTTCGTTCGGTTCGCGTGACCGCTCCCGACAGAGGCAGTTACTACATTGTTATAAGGTTATTCAATAAAAACTGCATCACAAAAAATCGATTGACGAATCGATTTGTTACTAAATAAAAAATGTACGCAAACGAATCTGCATTTGTATCTTAGGTATAGTTATTTATAGATATCTGATTAATTTTAATAGCTTTTTTCAGCATAGTAATTCATAATTTAATTTATACAGGTATTGTAAAACTAGGTACCGAGTAAGTCACACGACTTATTCTTTGGAATTTTTCCATTGTGCTTTATGACGCTCTTTCAGCAAATTAATGTTAAACCAAGTTGACATAACTATGGATAAAGGAAATGTCGTCTATGGCACCAAATAAGCATTTATTAATTAATTTTGCAATTTTAAGGGCTTACTCTTCAAACGGCAGATAAAAATGCCGATAGTGTATAAGCTGTTTAAATTTTGTTATGTTTTGTTATATTAAGTTTTGTATATCACAGGATACGACGATACATTAAAAAAAAACGTATTGTTCTTTAATTGACTGTTATTTCTTACCTGGCAATTGACTAATAGAGCCAAAGATTGGCAAGCTACTTAACCATTTTAAGTTAATTTAGTTTTACTCTAAATAGGTTGGTTGTGGTTGAGCGTTCGAAAATAAAGTTTGCGAAAAATACGACTATGCAAACGATTCTCAATTACTACGATCAAATTAACAAGTATTCTTACAGTACAGTATGTCGCAGGTGTAATTAGGCATATTGTATGCCAAGGATGTTGATTTTCCCACGTCATGTCATTACGCCTTGTGACATTGTGTCACTGACCGTCGCTTGCGCAGATGATAATCATTACTTCCAGTTAATACGACGTTCAATCACGTAACTGTCTGCTTGGATAAGTTATTTTATTAAATTAGGTTCTTCAGTTATAATAAAGGCTGCGGAGTCGAAATTGTCGCCTCCTAATCACCATTATCGTCTGTGATGGTTTTTGGATTAATCATGTTGCATAACCATTGCCTTGTCACTATTCGTAATATACGTAGCTTTATGAATAGTGTTTGTGTGGTCTGTATTAACACGATGAATTGAAATGTTTTTAATTTCTGCAAATACAAATAAATATAATCGTAATGAATGATTTTCCCTTTGAGATTCAATCCTTACCGGTTTAAACATAGTCACCATTTTTCAATTCAGGAAGAATAATATTGTTGTTCCCTCAAAATTTCCCTGATACTAAAAACACTACTGAATTTCCCCTAGGAAAATAATTTTCGAAATAATTGTTTCAATTAAATGCTTTTGGAAACTGTTACTCCTTCTCAGTTTAGACAAGATCAATATTAATTACATTTTTAGACATTAACCTAATTTGAAGCGTCACAGAAAATAAGTCTCATACAAAATACATTATAACCCTTTGTTATTCTAACAATTCATGTTGTCAACCAGACGAGATGAAATCGCTGTGAATTTTAATGAAGTCGGATTTGAGTAATCTAAGAAAATCGAACACTGCGATAAACATTAGGTTACAGTTTTCATCTTAGAGTTTGAAATCGTCAACTTAGATTATTTGTTATTGAATTCCATTAAAAATAATGTTTTCCACACTCATAAAAACAAAGGATAACTTTAGTAGCAGGTAATCAATTTAACCCAATTTCCAAAGGTATTTAATCTATCGTAAAGACGTGCTTATCCAGTCCTCAACTGTGTGGAATTAACTTTATACGGCGGCAACGATTTCAATATAAGACTATTATTCCGTTGTTAAAGCGGCATTAGCCTTGCACTCTAATAGTTCCGATATAACGATCAAAATCGAATACATTTTTGTCCACAAACACGCGACTAGCTAGATAATGAGCACTGCAATGACCATTTCATTTTGTTCCAGTATTAATCTCTCGGAACGATTTGCTCTGCTCTCAGTGCACTTAACTGCTGTTTTATTGCACTACTAATGTTAGTTTATCGTATCCTTTGTTCGGTATGGGATCTGAGAGTTTAAAAATTTATACGATAGTTCGAACTTTAATTGCCGAAGACTGGGTCGATGATGGGATTTAAACATTGTTGCCGTATAGTTAGTGGCACGTTGAAGGATTTTTTATGATGGTATATTAATTTGCGTCAATTTACCTAGTACAAAGATGGTTATCGAACCTTATTTAGATTTCAAACCATTAAATCCGCGTCAGGAAGTGCAAGTATTAATTAAGCAATGGCGAGTTTAAGTAAAAATCTTGTAATGTGTTTTTTAAAACAATAGGGAAATCTCATTTTATTTTTGGCAGAGTTCCCAAACTTTGAAAGTTTAAATTAAAATGTAGATCTGACTAGAATATCTATTGTTACGATTTTTTTCTTGCTTGCCAGTAACTAATCTTTTTAAATCCTTTTATGTTTCTTAAAATAAGTAATCTGTTACTTTTAGGTTTAAATTATATTTGATTAATTTTAACTATGTATAAACAGCGTTATGATATATTTTTAAATATTATATGCCCATAGCTGCTGTCTTCACAACTTATCAATCACCAAGAGTTTAATAAATTAACAGCAAACATCTTAAAAAATAAATTGCCTCGAACGCAAAGCGAATCCTGTCACGATTTTCTGAATTCAAAGCTTTTGGTCAATTTAAAGTTCTGCCTCAACCGGAATTCCGGGGATATCTACATAAGAAATTTAGTTTCCCGATTGAATTGTTACAAAATGAAGTTTCATTTGCCTCTCATTGGAAATTAGATCACGGACCAGCCGAGTAAGTTTCCGGCTTTTTAACCTAACAACCCTATACCTACTAGCTACACCATCTACGAAACGCTAAGAATGCATTTCTTCCGCGCACTTAAAGCTTACTCGTATCATAAATATACACTAAACCCCTGGATACGTTTAGCAAAATACTGGATGCAGTTCTAGGTTTAAAATACAGGAATTTTGCAACAAAAAGGAAAGTAAGAAAGTTTGATGCCTGTGATCAGGTTAAGGCAGCACTTTACTGCATCCTAGTAGCACCATCTTAATATTATCAAAGTCTGGAAACTAGATGGAAACGGCTCATTAAGAACCACGCTCCTGTTTTCTATATAATAGGTAGTATAATACAAAAACGATTCCTGCTGTCTACCTATATTAATATATAATGCTCAGATAACTACTGATCTACAAAGCTACGCTCTGGATTGTGATACGGTATTTTTAATAGACAAAGTAATTCAAGACGGATACACATATATTATAGTTCCATAACTAACTAACTCCGCCATAGCCAAGACCGGCTAGACCATGCTTCTAACAAGTACACTGTAGTCTGACTGGGCCGAACACTTCTCGGTCTTCTTTAAGACACTTACCGTATCCACCGTAGCCGCTGTAACCGCCGTAGCCTCCATAGCCGAGTCCGCCGGCGTAGCCCAGTCCACCGTAGCCGACACCGTCGTAGCCGTGACCGCCATAGCCGACTCCGCCATAGCCGAGACCGGCTAGACCACGCTTTTCGGTCTTCTTAGCCTCTTCCGCGCATACGGCGGCGATGGCAAGGACAGCTACTACCTGTTGGGACAAAATGGTAAATTTAATACTCATTTCGTTCAAGTGTCTACCCACAGTTTCTTAATGAAGTATTGGCTAATTAAATGTCCCATAGGTCCTCCACCATTAATATTAAGTCATTGATACAACATGTAGCAACTACCTTTTTTAGCATCATCAAACATGAACTGTGTTAGAATTAGAAAATAATTAAACCGGTAATCGAACCCTGGGGGTCTACTCTCATTAACGAAATATATCGGATCCGACAACGGATGGCAATTTTTAATTCTTATAATCATAAAGAAATCACTTTGAATGCAAATTAAGCGTTTTCAAAAAATAAAATATTATTTATGCAAATCAAAAACCACGTCTTCATTCCCAAACTTTTAAAAATAATCTTCAAAAACGAAACCTTTCGTTTGTTCGTTTCGTTTTTGAGAGTACCCCTCCAGGACCTCGGGATTACCTAGATCGGCTCAGTGCTGAAATCACCTTAAAAGCCTCAAACTCTGGATTTAGCCAAACGCTAACCCAAAGTTTGATTTATTTTTTGGTAGATATTTTACGTAAACGAGTTATACAGTCTATAAATTTTATTGAAATACCACGCTTTCAGTTGAATTCATAACCACTGGTTGAAGGTGACAAAAATTTTGAATAGTAAGACCCGAGACAATAGGACAAGTGTGTTTTCAATATTGATTCAATTGGGAAACGATCCTGATACCTTAGAGACGGCACGAATAGTCCGGTTCTCTCATCTCTCATGTACAAACCGGTATTTTTAATAAAATACCAAAAATTACTGTAAAGCCTAATAAAGTTAATAAAACGTTATTCCGCAAAACGTAGCACGCATATACAAGCTGTAAGCAACTATTGTTCTGCTGTGAACAGAAAGAAAACGGATTGTCCCAGCGACGGCACTTGTTTGGCGAAGGAATACTAATGACCATCTCTGAACGTAATGTCTCCCACAGGCGAACCAAGAGGTTTTTAAAAGCGACCTCTTTTATTCTTTGTTTAATTGAGAATAATTTGTTACTGATGCAAAGTCCGTTAAATTGTGTTAATTAAGGATATTTATTTGAGATACAAATGGGATTTTTAATTACTGTTACTTCTTTAAGCCGTTGAAACACGACGCATGGTATGATGTTAGGGTTTTCAATATCAACTGTTTGGTAATTTAAACTTACTGGTATTAACAAAAACAAAAAAAAAACGGTTCTAGGGTCAAAAAGTTATTATATTGAGAATTTTATTTACTTCAATTTAATAATATTATGTCTTGTTTTTTACATACGCGAATACCTTACCAAAACGATGCTGTAGGGATATTTGCAAACTTCCGAAACGAATTCGAATCCGGTGAGTACGCTCTGTCTCTTTCTTTAATTAACGATTGTTGAAAGACAATTCATAGATTTTCCATTTAGGAATCGACTTCGTAGTTTGTGAATAATTAGTTGCTCTTACAAAACTGCGTTGGGATATCAATTGTGCTACGATATACTAGGGTATCATACAATCATGGAGCTATGCCTCAGCTGTTTGATGTTAGCCATTATATCTTTTCAAATGCAAATCAACAGGAAGCTAATTGTAGATGTTAGGTGTTCTTACAACACCCAGCGCGATCGCGGTCCTACGATATTATACCAAGGCGCCATACCAAAGCTGGAGTTATGTGCTAAGTATAATTGCCTCCAGTGTGTCAATTCCGCGGACGCAGGTAACAATGCATTTCGCAATGCGACTTCCGATGGATAGACAAAGGACAATTTGAAGGTAGACAAAGTCTGCGTTTGTATGGCTAATTTCAGCTAATTAAGATTTGATGTGATTGGTTTTTTGTTTTTTATTTTTAAGTAAAAAAGTATGACCTTTCGAATAATTATCAGAATCGCATTAACAATGGCGTCTTGCATCAATGCAGGTGTAACGACGCCAGACGTGCGATGGATGGAGAATGTTTTTTTTTTTCAACATTTCTATGAAACGTTTTTTTAATTACGCTATTCACTATTTCTTCTACCTTAAGGTTGCCGGGAAAAGATCGCTTCCCAGCGATAAAACCGCCTAAATTGTACTATAATTAATCAGTAAAACCTATTTTTGTAATTTTTTTGTGCAATAAAGTATATCTATATATCTATCCACACCACACAATTAATGAATACATAATAGCTATACATTTCGTCTTTATTATATGGGATTTCTGGCTTTTAAAAAATGTAGGAAATTTATATTCGTTGTGCAAATACAAAATTAGATCAAAGTTACAAGACTTTTAAGTGCTTGGTAAAAGGATTTACATTTGCTTGGCATTTGTAAAATAGGGGTAATTAAGTTAGTAATTAAAACCAAAACGTATCTTTTAGCGCTGTAGCTTAATCTGGACAATTGTTGTGGCATATAACTGACAAGATAATGGATTTTATTAAAACATTTAAAACTTTGACCGTAATTCACAAATACATTTAAATTAGGTTCGTATGAGTCTCTTCTAGAGATGTAGTGATGATTATGAAATTAAGATACGAGTATTATAGCACACTTGTTTACGCCAAATTATGTTATTTTATGCTCTGTTGAGTGCAAATTATAAACTAGAGTACAGTAGTGTCGTTCACGATCTGATAAAATTCTTACAAACTTATTAGGAGTAAGATTTTTTGTATTCGTTAGCTAAAATTTTTCTTTTTTTTATGAAGCAGTTCCTTTTCGATTTGTGAATTGATACCTGTCGTTTTAGTATACATCTGTTTTAAAGAGTTGTTTATTTTTGACTTCGACTTTAATGACTGTAATAACAAGAATAAGTTTACAAAGTCATGCATAGATAAAAACTAAGCCTAGATACTGAAACTTGTATTTACTTAAAATAACTGTTCTATAGTATTCAGATAGGTATTGAAATAAAAAATAAGTATAAAATCGCTGACTTACGTTAGTTGACGTGTCAACATTTTGTGTTTTAAAGTGAAAAAGTAGTTATAGGTTTTGCATGAACCAATAAACAAATATGTATTGTAAGTTGACTGTAGTTTTATAATGTAAGTAACAAACTTTTAAGACTAGGTCTTGTTTATACGTCCCTTTCACAATCGGGAGTTCGATCAACTCCAATTTGCTTATGTGTCATTGCGGACTAGATCAAACAGTGCGTATAATTTGCTGCAATCAATCTCACGCATAGGGCAGCCGTGGTTTGGAAATATATGCAATTATTTTCGCAGTACCTATTTTACAAGGACTTCAAAATATATTGAGAAACTGACATTTTATAGAACAGGCATTTTCTTAATGATCTCTTTTTTATGGACTCTATCTCGCGTCTTTATATAACGCGATGATTTCGCCAGTGTCAAGTGTTTAGAGAGACACGTTATAATTATGTAGAATGCTCGGTGATGAGAGCTAATTCATTTCTGAAATGAAATCTTCAATTTCTCACTTCACCTACAGCAAATAAGACACAATATAGACAACACAACATTAGTTAATGATCTCTATGGTACAGAATGCGCTTTAAATAAAACAGCACGTCTTCTATCTAAAGATTTTGTGGAAGTGATTGCTTTCTAGCGATGCGACCGTCTAAATTGTACTATAATTTTTCTGTAACACCAATTTCTATCCGTAATAATTGTTTATTACAATAAAGTGTATCTATGTATGTATTTAGGAGTTGTGCCTTTTTGGATTTTCTCTTGATATTGGTGGTTCTTTGGCATGTCCATATGACTGTTAGATTTAATGAATGTCTTGGAACCACGCGGATCAATTGTCCTCAAAAAAGTATTTACTCTTGTATTATGAGTCCCACACTACAGATACAAAGTCGGAAGCGACCACCTAGCACACCCAGACCCCAGCCATTTAATAAAAGTTCGTTTCCCAATGCTATCTCCATAGGTCCTGGGTTCGATCCCCACTCGGGTCAATATGGGAAACGAATTTTTCTATATTGTGTCGTGTCTGGGTGTTGTGGTACTGTCGTTATTTCTGATTTCTGTAATACTAGTGCTTTAGCTACTTATCACAGAATCAGAGCAATGTATGTGATGTTGTCCAATATTTATTTATTTATCTGAATTGAACCCGGGACTGTACGATAAGCAGCACATCAAGTTGTACAATTGCAGTTCGATTTTTAATCTTACGACCACTACATAAGGGCTTTCAGCCTTTCGTGGTATTGGCGCCTATCTTAGCCACTGTTTGGATGTACTATGGTAATAGGATGTAAATAGTCAGAAGATTTGTTTCTTTCTTTCAAATTCTTTAAAAAATAAATAGATTTTTACTATTCATAATTTGAAGACCACAATTTGATAGAATTTCCAAAGTTACCCTAACTATTATTTTATGTCAAAATGTGGGCCAATTCATTTAAAAGTTTGGTAGGGCACTGTGTGTCTACAATTTGCAAGTAATAAAATGTTCCAAAGTTGAGGTCTGGTGTTTGAACAGTTTATTGAATACCCGCAATTACCTAGTATGCTGATATTGATAAAGTTTCAGTTTGATATGAGGTTACAATATTTTTTATGATTTTTTTATTTATTTAATAAGGTTTATCAACAGTTGATACAATATTTCATGAGTAAGAGATGCAAGTAGGAAGTAAAACTAAATCTAAGAGTACAACCTTACAGATAAACACAGCATGTGTAAAATATTTGTGGCTTTATATTGTTAGAATCAAATTAAATTGACTTTATGCCAATCTTATTTTGATGTTTACGTTACTAATAATGTTAAAATTTGAACTGAAGGGTTCACACATGTGAATTTTTAAAAACTAAAATATTTTAGATCAGAAATAATTGTAGGTAAATCAATCTGACACATGGTGAGAAATTAAATTTTAGTTTAATAAAATATAAAAAAAAGTTTAAAAAAAAATTGTAATGTTTTTAGTTTTATACTAATGCATTGGTTTTACCTATTTACAAATATATATAGCACAGGAATTATTAAAAAAAAAACTTTGATTTTAAATTGCCGTCTTTTTTGAACGGATTGGTGTAAAATAATTTTGTTCACACGTATTTTCGTAGTATCGTAGAATCCTTACCAAGAATTTCATGTTGAATTTTTGAGGTTGTTTCACAGCACTGAACACTGAGTGACTGATGACAAGACTCCTGCGCACCTAGCTTATATACTCCGTGCTACAAGCGTTTGGTACGAACAGACCAATTATTGTACATTTTTTTCTATTGCCAAGGATATCGTAATGTAATGGAATTACGTGAGGGATGATGAGGAACAGAAATATTTTCGTATAGATATATTGTGTTGTAATTGGAAGGTATGTACACCTGTTTTGAATTAGAGTAATATTTAAAAACGGCAATTGCAGCAAAGGAATTTCAACTTTGTAAGGTACACAATAAGAAGTGTTAGCTAAGCTTGTACGTTTCATGTTTATGTTTTTCAAGCCTTTATTGACCTAATTATTTGATAGTAAACTACGAGTAGTACGTATGATTCATGTTTTAATGTCGGTTTGTATGTAACTTTCGTTGGAACGAGTATTAGTGCTTGAATACTGTTTTGTATTTAATTAATACTTTAAGTGTAATCATAAAAATTCGTTTAATCAAAAGTTATTGTGTGCAGGCAAAGTTCTTGATGATAATTTTAAAGAAAAACTATAGTAAAGAAAAAGTCAGCAACAGCTCTAAGTAATTATGATAAATATAATAAATAAATAAATAAAAGGTTTGAATAGTAAATCATTACAAGAACTACAGTCCAATAAATAAGTTCCTACTAAAGGTGTTCTCGGTATCGCAATTAAGGGATATTTTCTATTGTTTACGACTTTTGAAGTTCACCTTACATTACTCTACAATTACCTACCGAGGATACTAATTAGTTCTTGGTGCTACTACGTAACCTTTTTAGTCTACGACTGCAGTTAGTTTAGTTTATGGTCAGTTTAAGTTTAAGTGGGTCTTGATTAAAAGTAAAGTTTATTAAATTTTGAATCAGGTAGAATGCAATAGAATAAAAATATATTTCTATGACGACCTCCGGCGGGCCGGACTTTGGCGTCGCGCCATCTCTGAAGTCCCGGGTTCGATCCTCGGTCAGGTCAATATGGGAAACAAACTTTTCTATATTGTCTGTTTGGGCGTTGTCGTACCATCGTTGTTTCTGACTTCTGTAGCACAAGTGCTTAAGCTACTTACCGCAGATTCAGAGCAATATATGTGATATTGTCCAATTTTTATATTTTTTGAAACTTTTATAAACGCATTTATAAATAGTCAGATTAAAGTAACACTTTTGGCGTGTTCGGAATGTTGATGCTATCGAGAAGAACCGGCAAGAATCTCAACATATGCCTTAAAAATTGCCTTTAATTGAAGTGTTAAAAAAGTAAGTTTAAAAACTAAAACTCGACTACTAAAACACCGCGATCTAAAAAGTATGAAACAAGAAAATATTCTGGTCAAAAATGGTTATGTGAGTACCTAGTTACTTACAAACTATACTTTATCTTTCGTTAATTAAAATTAATTTTGCACGTAGATTTTTGGTGTGTTTAATAACATCCAGAATTCTCAGGAAAGCCGTGGTCGTATGCCACCCACTACTTACTCTATCAATACAAAATTCATTACAACATGTCAATTAAACGAGCTTCAACTTTTTAGGGCACAGCATACGACCACGGCTTTCCTGAGCAAAATTAGTTTTAAGTTAAGTTTTTCGCGCTATCTGAGGTCCCGGGTTCGATTTCCGGTCGGGTCGATATGGATTTTTTTTTATATTTGCTTGCAGCCGAATGTTTAGGTACCGTCGTTGTTTCTGATTTCTTTAACACAAGTTTTTTGGCCCCTTACTGTCGAAAAAATCGAAAAAAATTATGTGATGTTGTCCAAATATATTTAGTAGAAATAGTAGCAGCCCATCACATACAAGTATCAATATTGCATAGTTACTATTTCTGCAATTAATATTAAGTGTATATGTTATTGTACGGTTTTGTACGAATCAACTCAATAATTGTTTGAATAAAAAAAAAGAAATTACAGAAATAAGAAATATCATGTAACCATTTGAAATTTCTTATTTCTGTATTGTTACTTAAATGCTAATATATCACTCTATAAGAACGAGTTTTATTAATTCTTCTTTGAAACGAACCCGAAGTTCTAATAAGGCGCCCATACATACATAATACAATACAATACCCTATACATTTTGGTCATTTTTATCCATGCTAACCTGAGCTTGATACGAGTACGAAGCATCCGGCTTGAAGGACCAAAATGTATAGGGCGTATATGTATGTACAGGCGCTATTGTGGACATGAAACAAAGTACCTTAAAGGCAAGTATTAAGCGTACGAAGCAAATATTATGGTAATATTTGCGACCAATCATCGTGATTCGTCGTAGGTTAAACTGCATGGCGCTTGACTAACGTCAACGTTATTGTATCTGCATAATAATGAGAAGTGACTGCAAACTGAATCCCTATAATATTCCACTGTAAACAACCGAAATATTTAAGAAATGTTTTCAGCTTATCGCTACTCTCGTGAGTTGTTATTCTAGGGAATATTGTGGCTGTTGATGGCTGACAGAACGTTGAAGGTGTACAGGGGACGCCTATGCCCAGCAGTGGGATTGTATAAGCTAAAAATATATATATTTCTATCCGAGCTATTTAATTTCTTTGATTCAAAACGTTTTTTTATATTACACTTCAAGATTCACCCCACCTGATTTTAAGTAGTAATGAGGTTCTAGCTTAAGGGCAAGTACAGCATAATAAATCTGTTACTGGACTTGTCACCACCCGTACCTTGAAGGCTTGACCCCTGCTACTAATGTAGCACCACCCAGTAGCTCTGGAAACCTTACTCACACGCAAGAACACAACAACACATAAGTGATTGTTATTTGGCTGCGGTCTTCTGTAAGGTGGAAGTATTTCAACAGTCGGGCTGCTCCAGTTCAAGCGATAAATGGCTATACCCTACCTCTCTTAAAATCTATTTAAATTTAATTTGATCTATTTGATTTTAATTGGCAAAATTTGTCTATCAATCACTTCCTTAGATAATTATATATGTCCGTGGTTTCTCTGTAGCAATAGGTACCAGCCTAGGGCTCTAAAATTGCTACAAGAGTAAAATTCGGTATCACGTGGAAAGCTTTTACCTCAATTCTCAAAATAGCGAAGTGATTTCATCAGAAATAGTCCTTCTGACGAAATCACTTCGCTATTTTGAGTGAATTTGTCAAGTTGAAATAGTTTTCAGACAATTGAAATTTCAAAAACTCTGCATGTTATTGAAAAACAAAGTTCATACCAAATTTTACCCCTGTCATTTTTTAACTTAAATTTAGAAATTGTACTAAAAGACAATGGTGCTACTTAGGTTAGGATTAGATAACACATTTATTATAATACAAAATAATGCATACGTCATATAGGTACATACATTAATAAATATCGAACAACATCAGATACATTGCTCTTATTCCATGGTCTTTAATCAATGGTGTTACAGAAATCAGAAACAAAAACGGTACAACACCCAAACCGGAGAATATAGAAAAGGTCGTTATCTACATTGACCCGACCGAGAATCAAACCCGGGACCTCATTGATGGCGCGTCGCCAAATCCCGGTCCGCTCGCTTCCGCGCGCTCGAGGTCGTCATAGCACAGATCGTCAAGAAATAGCAGTTATTGTTAATATAACAAACCTACATTGAGCAATCCTACTTTCAACTAATTAGGTCAAATGTAATACGTAAACAAGCGGCAGTTATCCGCTGAATAGAAGGCAATTAGTACAAAAATTCGTACCACAGCTCAAGTACATTCGCCAGGGCCCCTTTTTTAATAAGCGCGGTATAAGTAATAAAGTACTAAGCTGTAATTAAGGCAACTTCCTCTTTATTGTTTCAGGTTAACGACTTAATTAAGTAGAAACTTTAATATTAAAAATAACTTCCAAGTTACGAGAAGCTCTAAGTGAAATAGAAAGAAAGCATAGCGTGGTTTGCCGGAGCTTATTACACGCCATTTTTCTAGCCAGAAACTAGGATAGGAGTTAATTTAATGTGCCCTCTCTTGTCTGCTGTAAATGTGGAATGCTTTCTACCGAATCCATTTTAAATAACATTCGTTCAGTTATCCATAAGTTTCAAAATAACGACATTTAACATTAATGTGAGTTAGGCAAATAATTTCATGTGAATTCCATTTCAATCTTAATAATTTCAGAAAAAGTATTAATATCTGTATTTCTGGTGCGAGTTGCCTTCCGATTATTTTTTTTTATATTGCACTTCTAGATTAAAACCAACCCACCTTAAGTGGTAATGAGGTCCTAGCTTATGAGCCACATGTACCTACAGCGTAACAAAGCTGTTACTTGCACTTGTCGCCTACTACTAATAATGCACCCCCCCCAGGAGCTCTGGAAACCTTACTCACACGCAAGAACACAACAACACGGAAGTGATTGTAATTTGGCTGCGGTTTTCTGTAAGGTGGAGGTATTTCACCTGTCGGGCTGCTCTAAGTAAGAGGTCAATCTTGAAGTACAATATAAAAAAAAATTCAAATTGGAACGAATTTTGCGCGCAGTTGACGAAAATTCGGCTTAACGACTAACTTTAGGATACCTGCCTTAAAGAGCCCCGATGTGAAAGTGATTCAATGCCACGTTGTTTCAATCCAGCATGACTCCATATCCTGCAGACATAACAATAGGTTCTGATACCTTTTATCCGTTTTTAGGTGACGTGTAATAGCCTAAAGTTCTTGATCACAATTTTGGTTGAAATACTGATGACAAGAACTATGACTGCATACTTAGAAAGGCATGATAAGGCGTTGGTCCTGGCTATGAAACAAATATAGGTTTTCGTGATAAGAGATGCGGAGTTGGGACGCCACTACTTAAACGATGAGAGAATTCGGGGGGTTTTAGTGGGTAGTCTCCGCTCTTTATAGCAGCAGAGTCCCATACACGCCGCTGTCTGCCACGTGTGTCCATGCTAGATATTTATAAAAATCATAGAACCTTGGCATTTTATACAACCATGTTGCAAATAAACTACATTTAGGCTTAATTTATTAACAGAAATTATCAACTACAACAACAACAAGCCTTACAGGCTTCTGAATGAACTTAATAGATATGTCAGTCATTACACTATGGCAGTCAAATTCGTTTAGCAAAATAACGATATTATTAACTTCAGTTAAATCTGATAGATTACGTTAAACATAATTAACCATTTTGAACGAAACATTGACCATTCATCAATAGGATCCTGCAAGGGTAATTACCTAAATTATATGTTATTTTAAATGTATAAAATGTAATTACAGTCGATGTCAACTTGATGCTATGTTCATCGATATCTGTCGCATATGCAAGCAACATGTCATAACTTTAATCAATAATAGTCATCTTCATTGAACCCGTTTCAAATAAGTTTCCTGCTTTAAATAAGAATTTTCTTATGAATTACCTAATTAGAGTATTCATGTTTGATTTTAACTTAGTATCGGTTAAACTAGGTTTCGAAATACATAATTTGTTAGAATTTCAAAAGACAGCGAAGTCATAGTAATAGAGCCCCGTTTTTACCCTTTGGGTACGTAACCAAAAAAAATATAATTGGTTTACTTTAATAGGAAAAAAGTAAGAATAAGAATAAGAAGTTATTTATTAGCACACACCATCAATATGTACAGTACACAGACATTTAAGCGACACGAAAATAAGATAAAGTAAAAGGGGATTAATAAAAAAAGTAAAAAATAACAGAAAACATTATGAATGCGCGGCTAATTAGGTCCCAGCCACAGCATGAGCTGCCACGACATTGTATCCAATGCCGTAGCAGTGCTGGTATTCTGGCGGAACCTTACGAAGGTAAAAAAAAGAGTGAAATACGAGTAGGTTAATGAAATTCTTCCTTAGTATGTACCTCACTTAAATATACCAGTTTGTTTAAAGTTGATGTCACTACGTCATTGTATGAATTGACCAAAAATATAGACCTTAATTATTGCAGGTAAGTTCGTTCTATAACCGTAAACAGGCTAGAATACTATATTATATATACTATAACCCAGGGTTAAAATTTAGATTAAGCCTTTGCTATTACTATTCGTTTCCTTCACTAGTATTTGACGCTATTCAGTTGAAGCTACCATTTATTACCTAGTTAAGTTTGTGTCAGATATAATCCAGTTTCGTAGTGTAAATGCCACTTATTTCTGTTAAAAAAACTTTTTAATGGTGTGTCAAATCAAATTCTAAAAAATATTATGATTTAATTTATTTTTCCACTATTTCTGTAAATCTTTCAATTAAATGCTTTTATTTCGATACATGAATTAACGGAATAGTGATCTGTCAAAAATGACTATTCGCTTTCCTCCAACCGACTACGAGTCGTTAATACCGTTCCGTAGTTTACTTTCCATATCAGCTTTCATCATCAGTTGTCGTCAGTCGTTTTTATTACGCCTCGTATAATTTATTACTAACCGTAACTAGAACCAATCGTTTTTGTAATATTGGAAGCAGGTATAAGCAGATTTTTCTTTATAAGATGAATGACAATCAACAAAAAGCATGAAGTGAGCTGGAGCAAACATAACGCTAGCTTTTACAAAAACAACTAAAAAAAAAGTTACATCAAAACCCTTTTTGAATACAAGTACGACATCACTTTGAAGTACTTACTTCATGAGAACATTCTGCCACTAGGTCACGCGGTTAATCTTCTTTGTTTGCAAGCAAACAATAGTTCTAAAACTTTGAGGACTTCGCATTAACATTGACAATCCCGCCCTGTTTACATTAACCCGAGATCCTTCGCAAAGAATCGTAACAACAACAGTGATTTGGCTGAAGAATTTCAATCTAGGCCGAATTGTTTCGACACAGCGATTGCTTCCCTCCCATACAAGGAACTTAATGCGTTCTGCAGACATTGTTTGTATTAATTGCAATATGTTTCTAGATACCATTATGAGATACCGAGAGGATTGTGTTTAGACCTTCCCTTGTTTTACGCAACGTTCATTGCACCAACGCACTGATCTTCGAGTTATTGATGTATTGGTAGGAAGTTATTGGTTAACTGCTTGTAGTTGATTATAAAATAGACAGTTTTTTTATATAAGCGCAATATTTTGGCTCCTCCCAGCCTGATGGTAAGCAAGAGAGGAACCCACATCGAGTTGACAACGGATTGGATACTGATAAATCCTATCCGTTAGCATCGCCATACTGGCCCGCAAGATGTTTCTTCACGCTCCATTTGAAGAAAGGAAGAAACACATGAGCCGGCAACGAGTTTTACTTCTTTATGGTTCGGCAAAGATAGAAGTTACCAAATTTTTTTGATCGTTATGGAATATTTTCCACGGTGAAGCGATGACATCGTTGGCCGGCATGAGGTTCTGTGGATTTATTTATATTTATTTATATATTTAATTTGCATTTTTCATATGATTTTCACACAGCATCCATTACGGAGCCTGAGGTAAACTTATGACTATGATCCCTATTCTCAATTACAATGGAGTGATTTCTGTGTGATCTTCGTAACCCTTCCCAGACCTATTTTAATAATATTTACTTATTATTATTTATTTCTAAAAAAATATTTATATACAAAAAAAGGCAAAATCCATACAACCATTAAGGTGCAAAAGTAAAATTATAGCACGGACTAAAGGTCTAACGGGGCGGGCAAAGCGGAATCATTATAGCACGGACTAAAGGTCTAACGGGGCTGGCAAAGCGGAATCATTATAGCACGGACTAAAGGTCTAACGGGGCTGGCAAAGCGGAATCATTATAGCACGGACTAAAGGTCTAACGGGGCTGGCAAAGCGGAATCATTATAGCACGGACTAAAGGTCTAACGGGGCTGGCAAAGCCGAATCATTATAGCACGGACTAAAGGCCTAACGGGGCTGGCAAAGCCGAATCATTATAGCACGGACTAAAGGTCTAACGGGGCTGGCAAAGCCGAATCATTATAGCACGGACTAAAGGTCTAACGGGGCTGGCAAAGCGGAATCATTATAGCACGGACTAAAGGTCTAACGGGGCTGGCAAAGCCGAATCATTATAGTACGGACTAAAGGTCTAACGGGGCTGGCAAAGCGGAATCATTATAGCACGGACTAAAGGTCTAACGGGGCTGGCAAAGCGGAATCATTATCTTATTGGACACATTACATTATATTTGTATCGCAAGCTTAAAAGCTTCCAAAACTCGTTTTACGGATACAATATAGGTAGTACAATTAAGTACGAACCAAATATTAGTATATTTTGGTAAATAAATATATGGCTTTAACACTATCTAATAATAATAAAAAAATTAAACGCATATATTAGTTTATATCTTAAATTATCCAATAAATATTGCTAAAATAAATTTTAAAATTTTAGCGTTCATTTCAAACATTTAACATAATTTAGCGGGTTCTATTTACTACTAAATAAAAATGGTGTCGCGTTTTTTCCCGTTAAATTATTTTAAATGTTTAAATATTGCTAAAGCTGATCGAGTGACTTTCAAAGTGGTGATTGGAAAAAAAAATACATATAATTTCATGTCGGTTTACCTTCCCAGTGACAAAGTAGGTACGGTTACGAAACTTGTAATCAAATAGTTTATGCTCATAGTATGTGAAGATTTAAGAGAGATATTGTGAGATGTAACTTCCGATACTGGTCGTATTTTAAGACAGAAACTGTCCAGATAATTGGAACCGCCATCAATTTAAGGCCTAAAACCAGCTTTTATTGGTATCTTGTCATCGGTCTATAAATCAAAACGAGGTACCTGGTATCTACTGTAATTGATGAGCTTGTTAAACGCACAACAAATAATAATTTAATTTATATCTATAACGAAATACAAATGTTCTGGACATCATCACCGCCATAAATTGGTCACTGAAAATAAAGTATTTTTAGATGTGATAACAAATCAGAACTTTATGGTAGGATCTTCATAAGACATCAGTCTAGATTACGCGATGATTAAAAAATGCTTCACAATGTAGGTTCTATTTCATGAAGTATGGTGTATATGTGCCGACCTACGACATGACCTACAAGTCGACACAAATACAGCGTCAGCAGAATTGGCGTAGTAAACAACGCTCCATACGTAATGCGTGACATCGATATCCTACATCGCGATATCAGAGTTTTCGTCGCCACTAAGTATATATACAACAAACCAAGAATGGTAGTTGGGCCTTGGTCCTCGAGCAGATAACACCTATCTCGGCGGAAGTACTTCCACTTTTAGTAAAGAACATAAGTTCCTTACATATATTATATGAATTTTGTGATTAGAAATCATTTTTGAAGATTTTTTTTTATATATGAGAGTATCGCTTTCTACTAATTTGGCGGTTAGAATAATAACCTGGACTCTTGTTTTTTGTTTGAAAATCTCTAGACTGCGAGCAGTGTCAGGAAAAAGAAGAAAAAAGAAGAAAGCTTTTTTAAACTATTATGTAGATACTTTTTTCTTATAATAAAACTACAGTTCTATTTATTCCTAGCTGAGTAGGTCTTCTGATTTTAAAAATATATTTAAAATTATCAGACGCCATATATTATGATGATGATCC
This sequence comes from Glyphodes pyloalis, assembly GCA_037074685.1. Taxonomy (NCBI): domain Eukaryota; kingdom Metazoa; phylum Arthropoda; class Insecta; order Lepidoptera; family Crambidae; genus Glyphodes; species Glyphodes pyloalis. The sequence goes on from JAYKKO010000042.1 coordinate 333,886, forward strand.
GATTATTGATATAAGCATTTGTAAAATACTAATGAGAGATATTATACCCGCTAAAGTTTGTATGGATCATTAGAGGGATGGATGAGTAATATTTGTGAGAAATGAAGCTTTTTTATTTGTCCACACTAAAGGATAACTTAAAGAAACTTAAATAGATAGATGAGATACTAAATAAATATATAGATTTTTTTTTATCCTAAAATAACGCGACCTAAGCCCCTGCAACAGCTAGTCTTTTAAAAAGCTTTTTTTTTTCTTATAACGCACTTCAAGATTGACCTCATCCCACCTGATGTTAAGTGGTAATGAGTTCATAGCTTAAGGGCGAAAAGTATAGCATAGTAAAACTGTTACTAGACTTGTCGCTCTTACCTTGAAGGCTTGACCCCTGCTACTAATGTAGCACCCACCAGGAGCTGTGAAAACCTTATTCACATGTAGGAACACAACAACACCGGAGTGATTGTTATTTGGCTGCGGTCTTCTGTAAGGTGGAGGTATTTCACCGGTCGGGCAGCGGGCTGCTCCAGCTTCCTTATTCATTGTGTCGACAAAGTTTTACCTACCTGCATTTAATATTGGACCATATCACATTCATGAGCAACAAATGTGATATGGTCATTTTGTGATAAAAAACTGAAGCACTTGTGTTACAGAAATAAGAACAACGGCGATACCACCCAGACCCGAGGGAGTATACAAAAGTTCGTATACATGAACCGACCGGTACGCTTGCCTCTCTTCTATGCAGTTGATAGTTGATTTGTTCTTACCCCGTTTTAGATTATGCCATCAAATTTATGGTGAAACAACACCTAAGGCGGTAGAAACGAGAGCCTTTGATTAAAGTAAAGACAACCTAATGGCAAATCTTAGGTAAAATGTTGCTCGCGTCAGTTCGGTGTTACGTATCAGTACAAATTGCACTCCTCTGTATGTAATTCGGTTAATTCCCTACATGGACCAAAATACGTTTTTATAATTGAGGAGGCAAACGAATGTGGCTTAGGGTAATATCAGAAAAAAATAACCCAACATTTAACAGCAATATATCGAAAATCAATTGTTTCTGCTTTTTAATTCTTCTGGATATTGTTACGAGCTTCGGGTTCGTGACAATAAAAACAGCCGATAAAAATTACCAAAAGTCGCACTTTAATTGAACGCCACTAATTACAACCTTAAAACGCACTAATTAAAACAATAATCGCTCCCAAGTCGCACTTCAAAATCGCTTTCGAAGTAATCACTTGTATCGCTAATTCAATACTGTCCCGGTCGCGGTGAATCCCGGCCTTTTATATTGCCGCGGCCGTTCCCGAACCTTCCAACGCAGAAACATCCGGAACATTCGCGCGCAGTGCGGCCTTGAACGGCCGTACGCTCGGTCAAGGTCATTGTTCTAGTAAATTCTGGCGTACGCGTCTCGACTCTCTGTAGTCCCGCCTTTCCACACTAGATGGCGCTGGTTACTAAGAACGTTAATCGTGGCGCGTAACACTGCCCCCTCCTAAGACATGCTCGTCCCGAGCATTTTCGGCTCCATAATAACGCGCCAATCGATCCACATGGACGATCTTAGGAGTACCCCTCGCACCTTTTTGTATCCGGTAGGTTACGTCATTGATCTTAGTCACAATTCGATACGGCCCTTCCCATTTCGCCTGAAGCTTAGGAGATTTCCCCTTGCTGCGGATTGGATTGTGCAACCACACTAGTGAACCTTCGTCAAACTCTTTACTGTTCATTTTGCGGTCATAGCGGGTTTTCATTCTTTCAGACATTTGCTGGCCCGATTGTCTCACGTGCTCACAAATGTCATTCATCTTGTTCCGTAAGTTATTTGCATAATCTGTTATACTGCATGGGGAATCAGGTGGTATTCCGGTGATCATGTCTGCAGGCAGTCGTAGTTCTCTTCCAAAGTTTGCGAACGCTGGTGTTACCGATGTACTTTCGTGAACAGCGCTACGATATGACAGCAAAAATGGTTGTATGTGCTTGTCCCAATCTCGTTGCCGATTTTCCACAACTTTTGCCAAGTACCTCTCTAGTGTCTGATTAAATCGTTCCACCATTCCATCCGACTGTGGGTGGTAAGAAGTTGTTCTTGTTTTATGAGTTCCCATAACTCGACAAGTTTCCTGGAATATTTGGGACTCAAAATTCCTTCCTTGATCACTGTGGATTTCCAAGGGAACTCCAAAACGACAGAAGACTTCATAAACTAACTTATCAGCAACTGTCGAGGCCTCTTGATTTGGAATGGCGAAGACTTCCGGCCACTTAGTGAAGTAATCCATCACAACCATGAAATATTTGTTACCACTTTCACTTTCCGGGAACGGCCCCGCAACGTCAAGGGCTATCCTCTCCCATGGTGCGCCCACATTGTACAGCTTCAATGCACCTCTACTACGAGTCTGAGGTCCCTTTACAGCCGCACAACTTGTACATTTGCGACACCAGTCCTCGACATCGTCCCGACAGTAGACCCAGTAGAACCGTTCTCGTATCTTTAGTAGTGTCCGTTTTACTCCCAGATGACCTCCTGAACAACCATTATGGTACAGCTGTAGAACATCCGGTACTTGACCTTTGGGGACAACCATTTGCAGATGACAGCTGTCTCCACGAGCATTTTCCCATCTACGGCACAGAACTCCATCCTGAATCACCAAGCTGTCCCATTGGGCCCAATAGCTCTTTGTGATCGAACTCATCGCTGAGACGTCGCTCCACCTAGGCTTAGGAACTCCGGCCTTCATCCACTCCAGAATCGGCTTGATGGCCGCATCCTCCTGCTGTGCACGTTGTAGGCTTTCCTTCCACTCGTTGCTAAGGTCTGTCTTGAGCATCCTCACAGGAACAACTTCTTTACTTTCTTGCCTGGTACAATGCTTGCAGTCTTCAGGACAAGGTCTTCTTGACAATGCATCTGCGTTACCATGAGATTTTCCGCTGCGATGTTCCACCACAAAGTCGTATTCCTGCAGTAATTCAATCCATCTCGCAACTTGTCCTTCCGGATTCTTGAACTGCAAAAGCCATTTCAGTGCAGCATGGTCAGTTCGTATGTGGAATTTCCGCCCCAGAAGATATTTGCTAAAGTGCTGCAACGACTTTACCACAGCAAGCAGTTCTCGTCTCGTAACACAATAGTTCCTTTCAGGTTTCGACAAAGACTTGCTGAAGTAAGCTATCACAATTTCTTGATCGCCATTCCGCTGGGATAATACACCGCCAAGTCCTATGTCACTGGCGTCTGTGTCAACTATGAATTCCTTGCTCACATCAGGGTATCCCAAAATAGGTGTTTTGCACAGACGGTCCTTTAGCTCCTGGAATGCGATGTCACAACTTCCATCCCAGCAGAATTGTCGCTTCTCCTCCGTTAGCTTATGCAGGGGTTTTGCTATATCTGCAAAGTTCTTAACAAAACGCCGATAGTAGGAACACAAACCAAGGAATGCTCTGACCTGCGTCTTGTCTTTTGGGATTGGCCAATCCTTTACAGCAGCGATTTTCTCTGGATCCGTGCTGATACCTTCTTCAGACACTACATATCCCAAAAAGCTAACTTGCCGTTTGAATAGTGAACACTTCTTCGGGCTTAACTTGAGGTTGGCACTCTGGATCTTCATGAGCACGCGTTCCAGATTTAGAAGATGTTCTTCAAACGTACGGCCTACGATGATTATGTCATCCAAGTAGACTAGACAGGCATCGCCAATCAGACCGGTAAGTACAAGTTCCATCAACCTTTCAAACGTTGCCGGAGCGTTGCACAATCCAAACGGCATGACTTTGAATTGCCACAGACCCTTTCCTGTCGAGAATGCAGTCTTCTCCTTGTCTTTAGGATCAATTTCAACTTGCCAGTAACCACTTTTTAAATCTAGCGTGCTAAACCACTTTACTCCAGTAAGCATGTCCAGCGTGTCATCAATTCTTGGCAAAGGATAGCTGTCTTTCTTTGTAACGTCGTTCAGACGACGATAGTCAACACAAAACCTCATGCTACCGTCTTTCTTTCTTACCAGCACTACAGGTGAACACCATGGACTAGATGAAGGTTCAATAACACCATCCTTCACCATTCCCTCAATCATGGTTTCCACGTCCTTTTCACGTGCTACGGGCAATCTCCTTGGCCGCTGACGGATAGGCAATTCTTCTCCTGTGTTAATTTTGTGTTGAACTAAGCCAGTCCTTCCGATGTCAGCATCGTTTGACGAGAAAACGTTGGCATACTTGAGCAACATTTGTTTCGCCTTGACCATTTCATTTTGGGACAGAGCGCTGCGGCAGTCTTCTAAAAGTGTGGTCACTCTCGTTTGTGTATCATTGCTGACGGTCCCGGTCGATTGATGTTGGCATCGACGCAACCAATCCACTTCCTCGCAAGTACCAACTAGTGTGCCTTTTTCTATAACCTGTTCCTGCTCACAAAGGTTCAGCACACGTACCCCTGAGATGTCGGTGGCTCTAACCAAAGTGCGTGCCACTTTCCATGGAAGGTCATTTTCTACCCTTTCCACAAGTACACAACGTTGAGTTTGCCCAGGATTCCGAGGAAGACTAACCGGCACAATCGTTTCAGATCTCGGCGGAAGAACAATCTTTTTAAGGCTGTATACATTCCCTGGTAACGCGCCTTCAACGAAAAGTTCCTCTTGTCCACATTTCAGAACACCTTGCTTGACGTCAATTTCGCAACTATTCTTCCTCATAAAGTCAAGGCCCAGGATGCAATCGTCCATTATATCCGCCACAATGACATTATGCAGGTAGGTTCTGTTGCCTAGCTTCAGCCCCATCTTCTTCTCTCCATGGACGGGTATGCGCTGACCGGTGGCTGTTACCAAATTAATGTGTTCTCGGTTGTATGCAGAGTCCCCAAGGGACCATCTCATAATTTGGGAACTGACAACCGTGCGAGAGGCTCCAGTGTCTATAGTCAGCTTACACGGCGTTCCGTTCACCTCGCCCTGGATGACTAGGCTGTTCCCGTCTTGGGTTTGTTTGATCGAAACCCTTGGGGCTCTTTGAACCTCAGCCAGCACCCGCCCCGCAGTCCTGGCTATTACTCGTTTCCCTGCTGCTGTTGCTGGGCGGTGCTCTTAGCTGGACTGCCGTCTTCTACTTCGGCAGTTCGCTTAGGGCAACTGGATCGAAGGTGGCCCCTTTCCCCGCAGCCGTAGCACCTAGGGCTGTAGCTTTTATTGCGGTCGCGAACTGAAGCAACCTCCCTGACGCGATGGGAACGATGATCTTGCCGCACAGCTTCCACTTCCAGGGCATGGGCCAAGGCATCCTTTAGCGTCTCGTGGTGCCCGAGCCTCACAGCAGCCCTAACTTCAATATCGCGGATGCCGTCGATGAACACCTGCACCAGGTTCCCATCAATAAGCGCTGGTACGGACTGGTAAGCTTTACGCACCAGCTTCTCCACTTCAAGGGCCCACTGCTGCAGGTTTTCGCTACTGCGTTGCACGCGGTCCCTGAGCTGTGCGCGAAACACGTGTTCCAGGTGAGCGTCGCCATATCGAGCCTCCAATGCCTCAAGTAGCTGCTCGTAAGTTACTTCCTTACCGAGAGCTTCCAAGACAGATAAGGCCTGGTCACGAAGGCCTAGGGTGAGGGCAGTCATGGCCTGATTTTTATCCCAGCCGTTCGCTTTCATGACTGCGTCAAATTGAATTTTGTAGGCCGACCAGGAAGAAGTTCCGTCAAACGGTGGCACTTTGAATCCACGTAGCGAAGGTGTTGTAGCTACGGGAGCTGCAATTGCTTCTCCAAGTTTAAGACAATCCAGCGTTTTCTTAACGTCTGCCATCACGGTCTTCTTCACATCAGCCACTACGTAGTCAACCCGATTATTGACTTGGTCGATCCGTATTTCAGCTTCCAACAGGCGGTTGTCATGTTGAGCAACCTTATCCTTCACCTCCTTTATGTCTTTCCCGAAAGTAGCGTGAAGGTCCTTCAAAAGAAGCATCTGCTCATCTTGGCGGCGAGCCTGTTCCTCCTGGCGGCGAGCCTGTTCCTCCTTGTCCCGCTTAAGCTGTTCTTCCAACCGACGAGCCTGTTCCTCCTGTCGGCGAGCCTGTTCCTCCTGTCGGCGAGCCTGTTCCTCTTTGTCCCGTTTAAGCTGTTCTTCCAGCCGACGAGACTGCTCCTGCAGCATCATCATCAGGGCAGCAAGGTCTGGTGCTGCCGATGCTGCTGGTGTTTCTGTGGACGGGCCAGCCTCCGTGGTTAATAACTGGCTCTCCGACTCCTGTGGCAAAGCTCCACCAAAACGTCTCTGGTCCGTCTCCAGTTGGCGTTGACTCCGGGTACGGATACCCTCCGTGTCGTCTTTAGGTAAAATCGGCATAATTTAAATCCCACTTCTGACACCAATTTTTACGAGCTTCGGGTTCGTGACAATAAAAACAGCCGATAAAAATTACCAAAAGTCGCACTTTAATTGAACGCCACTAATTACAACCTTAAAACGCACTAATTAAAACAATAATCGCTCCCAAGTCGCACTTCAAAATCGCTTTCGAAGTAATCACTTGTATCGCTAATTCAATACTGTCCCGGTCGCGGTGAATCCCGGCCTTTTATATTGCCGCGGCCGTTCCCGAACCTTCCAACGCAGAAACATCCGGAACATTCGCGCGCAGTGCGGCCTTGAACGGCCGTACGCTCGGTCAAGGTCATTGTTCTAGTAAATTCTGGCGTACGCGTCTCGACTCTCTGTAGTCCCGCCTTTCCACACTAGATGGCGCTGGTTACTAAGAACGTTAATCGTGGCGCGTAACACTATTATACCTTACGAGGATATAAAAAGGTAGATTAAAATAAAAAGCAGCTTAATTATTTCATATGACAGTATACTCTACCAATAACCATTAGGTTAGTGCAACCAGCAAAGCCACATTGTATCATAATTTTTACTTCTAAATATTTTGATAATCTAAGAATGTCAATAAATTTACTTGTCACCTTCTTATTTGAATTTTTTTTGTACATTTATTCAAATATTTTTTTTGTATTAATCATGATAGACAACAAGGAATAAATCACAAAATGAAATACAGTTCTGTGTGTGATTAACATCTTGTACATTTTAATTTAATTTTAAATAAATACTCTAGTTAAATGTTAAAAAAAAACCACTCTCAATACTTAGAAAACACCCAGAATTTAGTATTTTTCTGTAAGCAAGGCACGTTAAAACGCATTTTTAATGATACTTGACCAGCGCACGTTATAGCACCCATACAAGGCAGGGGTCAAGTTTGCGACCAAAAATTATTACGTTAACATTCAACTTCCCTGTATGTTATTAAAACTCAAGCCACGCAATTGGTTATGGTGCTAAGAACGCAAAGCCGGTACATGTAGGTACGGCTAAAAGCATTGTTTTATAACACCTGCGACGACCTCGGTGGCGCAGTGGCTAAGGTAGGCAGCCAAAGCGCGAAAGGTCCCGGGTTCGATTCCCGGTCAGGACAATTTGGCAAATGAACTTTTCTAAATAGACTTGGGTTTGGGTGGGATTGGATGACGGCCCTAGTTAGTATCCGTCGAATGGTGCTCATAGTACTAGGGAAAACCTTAGTTTTAAACCAGATGATTGATGTGATTGTCTGGTGCATTTATTATTTATTATTTACACGCTTGGAGTGTATCATAAACAATTTGACGGTAACAATGAATACTAACCCTGCACTTTCTGCATTTGGCACTCGAATATAGCGCTATATCTCTGGATTGAAAACCAAGATTTAATAATCAGGGTCAAATTCGGTGTCTCCAGTGAAATATGCAAATAAAGAAAACCACGTATTAAACGACGCTATACTGCTACGTTTAGTTTTTTGTTTTATGAGTATACTAATTTCATTAGTTATTTTTACACTTTAGTTAGAATTTTCTCAATGTTTCTATTATTCGTCTGCTGTACTATACTTTTTGGAGAATACGTTGTGGCTGCCTTCAAAAGATTTTGACGTTTCGTATCTATATAATTATTTTAAGTATTATGTAATGTATTTTTCTCTAGCTTTCCAATAAATCAAAATATATAAAAAATATATACATTACACGGGTTGCGTCAAAATATGTAATCCGACATTTTGTGGAGTCGGCCATCTTGGATTCCATCAATCATTGAACATTACATACAACATATTTATTTAACTTGCAAATAAAAAAAAAACAAAGTCATAATCAGTTCATATATTCAGGAGTTACGATGCCACAAATAGACACATACAGACAGACAAACATACTCCTCAAACTTAAAAATAACCCGTCGTATTTTCGTCGGGCTTAAAAAGGCTTGCTCAAACGAATAATAGTTGCGGGCGTAACTGAAAAAAATGTATTAAACTTCTCTGCAAAGTTTTACGACTTTTAAAGCGATTCGCGGAGAGTTCTCGTTGCACGTGCGCAAATTAATATGCAAGCTGATGCATTAGGTAATCAAGAAATTGAGGCTGCAGGTGTCGCTCGCTCCGGCGCGTATTAGGGAGTGATGTGGATGGATGTTACAAATTTCGAGAATGAGGCCGTTAGATAATTTTACGTAATGTATAGTCAGCATCTTTAGTTACTGATCAACTCAGTACCTTGTCTCATTAAGGTTACTCTCTATTTGACTTACTCAGACACGCGGACGTTTAATGTGACAAGGTATTTAGGTGTATACGAACTAATGATGTTGTAAAATCGAGGTGAGTACCCTCGATTTTACAAGCTTTTATTATCTAGGGGCCCTAAGTTCGATTTCCGCTCCGAGTGTGTTAAGGATTTTTCGAATAAAGCTCGAGTTTGTAATAGAGAAACGGACTGGGGGAAATATACCAGATTAGCTTTAAGTTCGTTAAATAATTATTAAAAAATAATTAGACATGACATGTATTTTTCGTTTTCCAAATTGATAAAAAAAATATGTAATACGATGCTAAGAAGCGGTGTCGGGGCTCGTTGCGGCCCTAGTAGGTAATAAATCTTACGACTTTTATTCAATTCAATGTATTTTTGATTGGGAAAATAATGCAGAAAAAAAATCCCATATTTTTTTAATGTTTAACAAACTGACTATAAACCTAATTTTAGCCCGCTTCCATATTACCAATCTCTATTATTCATTGCTCTAGCGAGGCTCAGTATCTGTTATTGTAGAAATGACTTAATTCAGTGGTCTGATTTTTAAAAAAGTTAAAACGTATGTCTAGCCATATCAATATAATAAACGAAAATATTTGTATGAGTACATGGACATATTTATCGTTTTTAACTCTTTCATGCAAAATGTACCAAAGATTTTTGGATAAAAACACACACAAACACTTCTTCTCTCTCGCTAATACATAAATCGTAGACATGAATTTGTCAATTGCTGAATCCATTTATATATAGTTATTATTTATTTTATATTTTTATGTGGTATTATCTACTTTTGTATATTTAAGTATATATATGCTCATTATGTAAATTTAAGTAGCTTCATATTTTATATATATATTATATTTATTCATGTATGTCTATATGTATATTTAATTGTTTCCGAAATGAATTTTGTAACGCTTGATAGTTACTATTCTCGTGTATTATGTTTTTATTTTATTTTTTAGATTACTTATGCACTTTGTCACTATTACCGCACCCATAAACTAACTCTCCGCATGACCCAAAGGTTGACTGGTAGAGAATGCCCACAGCATTAAGTCCACCTGTTGTACTTTTTTTTGTGCAATGAAGTTTTTAAATAAATAAAAAAAAAATTCTGGAAAAATTGATGAGAGGTACCAGATTCACATTAAAGATGCTTTTTATTCAAAAAAACGCGATAAGTCGCCGGCAACAGCTTGTATTACATATAATAAAGTTTAGTTGGCTACTTTATGTTTTTCGTTGGCGTCCATGTTTAATCACTCGGCAGGGCCCACCGAAAACCAGCGTCATGGCCTGCGACGTGGGCCATGACTTATGGTAACTGAGGTCCTTTTATTTAAGACATTACGACTTGTCATGGTCTGAACAGCCCGGTTGACGAGGAGATCGCAAGAAGATCGATTTCACGTTTTATTATATATATACTAGCTGTGCCCGCGACTTCGTTCGCGTGGACTACATCATTTCATGGTCGGTTTTACCCCTTTCTCCCCTAATATTCGAAACAAAAAGTAGTCTATATTTTAATCCAAAATTCGAGCTATATTTGTGCCAAATTTCATATCTATAACTTCAAAAATAAACATTTTTCCATATAAACTTTCAAAGGTGGTATTACCCCCCTCCCCCCTTATTTTCTATTAAAAATTAGCCTATGTCCGTTCTTGAGATTCAACGTATACCTATACCAAATTTCATCAAAATCGGTTGAGAGGTTTAAGCAGGAAAGCGTAACAGACGGACAGACAGACAGACAGACAGAGTTACTTTCGCATTTATAATATTAGTAGGGATACGTATATTTTGTTGTTTTCTTTTTTGATCTCTTCTCTGTATATATGTACTTATATGACAAGGTTGTGATGTCTTTAAGTAATAAATGTTTCTTTCTTTCTTCCTACTTTCTTTTTTGTTTAAGTGTAATCGATAAATCCAGGTCATGTCTTTTACTACGTAGCAAATGTAAGTACATCATATTCACAGAGTCATTCATAAAAAATCACTTTGTAGGCAATTTAGTGTGATTACATGCACTTGACACTCGCACTTAACATTGCGTAAGTAGGTTTTCAGGGACAAAACGTCATGTGAAAAAACTGACATTAATTTGTCCAAGATTTCGACGCAATGGGCCATTGTCAACGATTGTCATATTTTTTTTGTGTAAGCACCTTATGCTGACATAACAGAACGAGAGCTGGCGAAGTTAGAGCGCATTTGGGATTGTTAAATTACTAAAGTTGACCATATTTATGTGTTTTCAGTTCAGTTATCGAGGAAGACTTTTGGCTGCAAAACATCACGCTGCGCCCAAGAGAAGTGAACTGAAAAAACAGGAAGAGACGCTAGCTTAATAAGAATTTACTTGTTTGAATTTACTTATTGCTAAGTCAGTATTTTATGTCGCCCAAATTAATAAAAAGGTGCCTATGAAATTGTTTAGTTTTTTTATTTATTACAACACGCTTTTAAGCTGTATTTTTAACACAAGGATTGAAGGAGTGTTTTTTTTTTATAAAAGCACAGTATATTGGCTCCTCCTCACAGTATAAGTGCTTTTGTAAAGCTTACTTGAATCAAGATAATTTTTTTTCCAGCCTAATGGTAAGGAAGAGAGGAACCTACATTGCGATGACAACGGTTTTGATCTTGTGATATCCTATCCGCTAGCATCGCTATACTGGCCCGCAAGATGTTTTTAACGCTCTCAACTGTGTTTCAACTTCAGCGCCTCTGGTTCTCTAAGGTTTTCCCACAAAAAATGGTTAGTTTCATTGCTTGCGGCCTTGTAGAGGTCGCCCTACTTGTGTGAGCTGTTCACACCTACAGTGTTTGTTTTCTTCATAAAACGTTGAACTTAGCCTCACTGTATGTACGTAGTGAAAAACTTCTTTGTTCGTAATGTTGAATCATTGGATTTTTTGTAGCTTTGTTTATTTGGTGCGGGCCCACTTTAGTTTAAACCGATTTCAAACTAAGTAGGCTTTCAATTTTTGTCGGGGATTTTTTAATCGAACCATAAATACCATAAATTAAAAATTAGGTAAATTATTGTATGTTTTGGAAATAATTTTGTTGTTTAAAGGTACATCAAAACTTCACAGAGAGTCTTTATGGAAAAAAGTCGATTTAAATTGGGCTTAGCACAATTAAAGAGTCTGATGAGGTCAGATTTATAACTTTCAATTAATCATTTAGTAAAATATGACGTATAAAGTTGGTGTTTATTTATTCAGTGAATAATGAATAACAAAATCTATAAAGTGGACTGCAATCAATCGCAGACACCTTACATTAGAGCAATGTTTCCTTGAAATGTGTTTAAATTGGATCATTGGCTTGTATGGAATACCCATGTTCTATTCTGAATTTAACTCAATCGTTATTTAAATTCAGAAAAGAATTTATTTAAGCCAATGGGCAGAAATTGAATTTTTAAAATGTCAAGTTGCCATAAAATAGGATCAAACGCATTTAAAAATAATTTTTCTTCTACAACGTGTAACGGAAAGGGTATAACAATATCAAAAATACCAAAGCAGTTAACGGTTACAAACTGTATGGGACCATTTGTAGCTGTGTATACGCATTTATTGATTCAATATTTTTTTTTGAAATATCAGTCAAATACAAGTAAAAATTTTGACTAAGTCACGCTTGCACAACACTATCACAGTATTGTTGGAATCGTCGAAAGACTTGGATGTACCTACATATTATGCTATTAATTTAAATATCACAATGGTGGTTCATCTTTTAGTGTTTACTGAATCACATCTGAAATTTGTTGGTTTAGCGTTTCTCATTTTGACAATTCAGTTAAGTCATTGAATTGTCGTCGCCGTGCATGGACCTAATATAATAAACAGGACTGATAACTCTGAAAATTTTCATTATGAAAAATGAACACTATTGCAATGCAATAAAGTATTAATTCCTGTGCGCTTTACACAGATGCAAATCCGAGCCGACAGAGATAGCCAGGCCGGAGGCGTGTGTCTCGTTCTTTGATCTTTCTTAGATCTTGCCAGCATAAAATAATATTTCTGATCTAAATTTTGCCTGATCAAAAACTCAGTTTATGCACTTGTATTTAATTGTTATTTCAACAATTGTAAAATAATAAATTATATTTTAATTTATTTCTTTGATTTTATACATAAACTATAAAGAAAACGTAAAATAGTATTTGCTTATTTCTAATTTCCTAGTGGTAACCCTCTAAAGCATCACCATGAACTGTCATGGTGTCAGTAAGTCAAACTGTCATTGATTAAGTTTATCAAAATATTATTCTTAATATAATTCTTAGGCACCTTTTAAGATAAAATGGTGAAAAAATGTTGCGTTTATACTTGTTCAAGTGAATCATATAGTGATTGCCATATAACGTTCCACAGGTAAGCTTAAAATAATCTTACTGTAAATCTTACCACTAGGGTACCCATAATTCTCGTAATATTTCAATTGTGTGCTCGAGTTAGTTTCTCACTGTTGTACATTTATTTACAGTTACCTACCTTAAAAATGAAGTAATGCGACAAAAATGGCTCAGCAATACACGTAAAGCAAAAAATCACTAAAAATTCTGTCGTATGCAGCCGGGACTTGCTATACCTACGATTTCTCCTGTTTATCATGCTTCAACGCAACAACACACAACAAGATTTAATTTTAGGAATCTTTGTTTAAACACCTAATCAAGTATTTTAAAAAACACTATTTGTATATACACTATACAGTCTTTTAGGTTCCATACCCAAGGGGTAAAACGGAACCCTATTACTAAGACTTCGCTTTCCGTCTAACTGCCATCAGGCTGTATTGTGAACAGTGATAGTTAGTTATAATTTTAATTTTTTGATGCCTTTATAACAACATCAAATACTTAATACTAACAAACAAGATAATATACGTATTTAAAGGGCTCCCATACAACATACGTGATTTTATAGCTTGCCGGATATTGATAGCTATTACAGTTAGACACTTAAAATATTGACGGAATACACTTTATTTAAAGACAAATAATTAAATTGAAATAAAATAAATACTTAAGAAGGATTCGTTTTACAGTCAAATATATTAAAACCTTTACGACTTATGTACTTGGCCCTGTTTATTTTTACTTAATTCTTTATATGAGTATTATTTTGTTGGTCATAAACTGGATGTAATATGTAGCACTAAGTTAACTGTAATGTTTATTTTACAGACCAAAAAAAATAAGTTCTCAGTAATACATTGAGCCACCGACCACTACCAGACTCTGACGAAGAAATCCTACATCCTGCCACCTCTTGAAGATATTATCATGTTTAAAAAGTCGTTTAATCGATCAAAATGTTCAAACGATGTTTTTTGGTTAATATTAATATTGGCACTGAAAACAATCTGTTGCCCACCGTGATCAGAAGTTAGGTAAAAAATCGTAGACATAGACTGGCGTACAATTATTACAAAAGCCATTCATTAAACATGTAGCCGAAGCGGCTGTAATTGTACTTACTAGCAATTATTTTAAGCATTGTTTCAACTATATTTTCTTGTCATCTGTATCAACCAAAGCATGTAAATGGCTAAATATAATAATAATAATAAATAAATTTAGGGTTATTCTCGTTGTCCCTACCAGGCGCGTCCCCAGCAGTAGGGACAGTGGAAAATTCAATAAATGATTCAAATTTATTGCCATTGTCCCCATTGGAGTAAAAGGGAGTAAAATTATACATAAATTCTATTGAAATAATTCAAGATATTTTTTTCAAACCTATAAACATAAAAGTAATGCTGTCCCGGTTGTTTTCAACAGTCAAATCTGTCCAGACAATAACTTTGGAACATGACGACCACCGTGGCCAGATGCGAGCGGGCCGGACTTTGTTGTTGTACCATCTCTGAGGTCCCGGGTTCGAACCCGGTCGGGTCAATAAGGGAAACGATCTTTTCTGTATTGTCTCGGGTCTGGATGTTGTGGTACCGTCGTTGTTTATGATTTATGTAACACAAGTGCTTTAGCTACTTACCACAGAATCTGAGCAATGTATGTGATGTTGTCCAATATTTATTTATTTTACTAGATGTAGTGGGGACAACGGGCTAAATTTTAATTATTTAATCAAATGTCCGTTATCAAAATAAATCTTGTTGTCACCCTATTAGAAAGGGACACGCGCCTCTGTGGTAGCTATCTCGCTCGGCTCGTTTTTTGGCTGCGAGTGCTCGGTCCTGTTTATTATACTAAGTCCATGTCGCCGTGACAACATCTTGTGTTTTTGCCTTTCTGGATTACCTACTTACTACGGATAGCCTAGTGATATTTCGTGATGTCTTTGAGCAATCTAGAATATTCGAGATGATTCTCTGTGTCGGAGCAACCGACGGCAGCGTGATGGCCGACCGAGAGCTAGAGAAAGAGATTTACGAAACCATCAAAACGCTCGTTTCCATCTGTGGATTGGGCGAGGAGGTCGTATCACATGGCCAGCTCGGTCACCAGACCTCACTCGTTGGACTTCTTCTTGTGGGACTAATTTAAAAGGAAGGTGTACGCTGTAGCATGCTCGTCAAGGGAAGAGATGATAGAAAGCATCAAGGCCGCGTTCTGTACAGTGACACCACAAATGTTGCATAATGTTCGCGAATCTTCTAAGAAAGTACTAGGCGCGCATGTCGAGGAAGGAGGTGGAGAAATTCAGGATCGCAGTGATTGTCGTGAAGTGATAACGTGATTTGGGGTCGCTGACCTCAATAGTGTTGTGATGCGTTTGTTTACGTTTTAGTCAGTCATTATAGTTAATCATTTTTTATTTCATAAAAACAATAAAGGGTTTATTTTAACTCGGGATTTCGTATATAGAATCTATACAAGGTATAGTATCCACCTACTTTACATTGTTACCCCCTTTCCGTTACAGGTTGTATTATCTTACTGAACTGATTTCGTAATACGAGTACGAACAGGTACCTATGCTTGCCATAAAATCATTTCCTTAAAATAATAGTAATCGGGAGTGGTTGATCTATTCTGCTGGCCTTTTTAAATTTAACCTTTGTCTACAAGTGTACTGGCCACAACGAACGGAATTGATGCCATTTCAACTGAAGGTTTGGCCTGTTCAATGGTCAATCACCTCTCTTACTATAAATAAATCAATATCACATAAAATCACACACATTTTACCTAATCCCAAAGTAGCAAAAGCACTTGTGTTACGTCAAAGATATTTTTTTGTAAGAAGAAATGATCACTGAATTACCTATGCATAGATTTAAGTCTCAAATCAAAAATAGTGTAACGAAAAAAGACGCCCTTACCCATTTAACCCTTTAGACCCTTTAGTTCAGCAGTTATTTTTGCTAGAATACTCAACGCTTGTAGTAACAGTAAATAAAATTAGATTTGTTACAATGGTAATTAGTAGTTTAATGTGGTAATGGCTCGTTTTTTTGTAATTAATTGGTGAGCGGGAATAGTTTAAATTTAATGTTAATTAGCCCAGTTTCAATGACGTTTTTTTGTGTGTATTATCAAATTAAATCGGCAAGAATTTGGTTCATTCGTGAGATATACCTAAACGACGTAATAATTACAATTAATTCTGCACATTTGAAATAGAAATGTGGCACTCGTTACGGTTTAATTGTTTAAATGAGACAAATAATAGTAGGTAACATTAATAAATAATATTACTGAATTGGCCAATTTAGTTTTAATCACATGCATATATTTTTCATCAGTTTTTAGGTTTTCATCAGGACTATGAAGTCATAGTAGTAAAACATTTAAGTGAGGGAGATCTTGCTAATTATTTAGTTGGTTAATAAATAGCATTAGTCTATTCCCCACTACTGGACCATCTAAGGTCTTAACCTCCTTAGATCGAATTAACTTTAAAATGCAATAATCACAATTAAGAGAGGTAGGGCATAGCGATTTATCGCTCGAACTGGAGCAGCCCAACTGGTGAAATACCTCCACCTTACAGAAGACCTCAGCCAAATAACAATAACTTCTGTGTTGTTGTGTTTCTGCGTGTGAGTAAGGATTCCAGAGCTCTTGGAGCATTATAAGTAGATTAGGATCAAGCCTTCAAGGTAATAACGACACGTCCAGTAACAGATTTATTATACTGTACTTGTCGCCCTTAAGCTAGGACCTCATTACCACTTAACATCAGATGGGATGAGGTCAATCTTGAAGTATAATATAAAAAATAATAGAAATTAAGTCATCATTGCAATAACGGGTACTAGATCGATTGGACCAGCGACTGGTGATTACCACGCTAGCCAAGTGCCGGTTGGTAGCCTTCTTAAGGGTGAGAGTCAGAGAGGTTAAGGTTTCGCTCCACGACATCATGCCTCGTTGCTTAAGCTTCTAGACCATGGAATGGTTGTTGGTTCCAGTATTACTAATGGAGTAAACAAAACAACATATGACCACAGTTACCTAAAGTCTAATAGAGACGTGACCTTAGGGTCAATATTCCTCCACCGCCAGCAGAACAAATCGGCAGAGTTGGCTGCAGACACGCCGGAGCAGCAATTTATCGAGATAGGTGAGCGTGCGGTGAGCTTAGTGCGATACAATCGCTCTACCCGTTGATACTCATACCACTACTACGTACATGCACCTGTATCGTCGTTAGTATGGCCCGCAGTCAATCCTGCACATTGTCAGTACCGTCTTGGATTGAATTGATTCATGTTTTTTTAGCTATGTTGAGGTTAAATATGACAAGGTACTGGGATTACAGTAACTGTATTATACGGCCTCTTCAAATTATTCTGCTTTCTACCTTGATTCATAGATGTCAGTTAGTACAGCCGCTAAGAAACTTATTCGTATTATTCAGTTGCAGTACACTCAACATTTTAGTACTGAAAATCCAATTGTAAAACACAACCTGCTGATATTATGAACAAAATAAGGAAACTGAGGTCTCAGGATGATAAAATAAAATCAAAAATCTTTATACAAGATTCTCAAAACTCAGAAATTAAAAAAGTCAATAGTCAAATGCTTTTTTTTTCATTTATATTAGACCAGAACTTACATATGAATCATCTTCATATAAATCAAATGATGCTACTTTTGGTTTGGAACCTCTAACTACCGAGAAGAACCGGCAAGAAACTCAGAAGTGTTTTTACAAAAAAAGCTAAACCATTAGTTATTTGCACGAACACATACAATATCTTTGCTGACACTAAGTTAATTGAACTTGGAAGTAAGTTGGTTCACTCCCTGCGTTGGGCAAATGTTAGAAAGTATCCATGTCTTTACGTTTATCTATCTCTATGGTTATCAGTTCTTGATTCTCGATACCCTTTATAACTGTTCCTTCATACATTACTTATACATTCTTTAAAACATTAAGCCATACCATTAGTAGGGGTAATCTCCACGTAACAGGAACGTTTTCCCATTTACTCGAGATCCTTTGTATTCGATCTTCGCGGTGCGATAAATATACGATCGCAAGCAGCCTCTTCGCGATTCACCCAAATTCTTCGTTGATCGTATTTTAACTGATTTAAAAAAAGGAGGAATACGATGACGTAATAATTTCATTTACCTTTACGTTGCTTTGGATTGTATGAAAATTAAGGTTTAAAACATTGAATTCCATTGAGATATTTAAATCTGAATCCTGTTAATATTATAAACGTGCAAGTTTATCAGAATGTATGGATGTGTGTTTGTAACTCGATCACGCAAATTCCGAACAAATTTGATTGAAATATGCTAGGAGGTGAGATGACATATAGGTAGAGAGATAGATACTTTATTGCACAAACACTCTACAGAAATAGGTTTTACACATTAATGATAGTATACTTTTTTCTCAAAAAATAGCGGGAGAAGTCGTGGTCAACGATAAGCGTTCAAAAATTCACAGTTTTAATGACATATTGATCCTATTCCTACTAGAACACATGTTCACGTGATGAACGTTAAAATTCTTGTTTGTATTAGATATCTATTTACAAAGTCACATGTCACATAGAAGTCAAACAAACTCAGTAGGTTAGTGACAGGAGCAGTATCTAATTATTGCTGTGTGTAGTCCATTTTGAACCAAGTCATAAAGAGACAGAAAAAAAAACATCTCCTCTAGCTGTGCGGAAATCGAACCCGTGACCTTCACCTATCGCGCGTGCTGCTCTTCCAACTGAGCCAACCGCAAGTTATCATAGGCGATGACATTTTTCTGCTGTATCAATGCGTTAGTCTTTGTTTCTTTAAAATATTTAAAGTTCGTTAGTACGGCGTCAAGCACTATAGAGTTCCTAAAAATTGACCAAGTCATATAGTTTTGTTTTGATGAGTGAGCAGACTAGTCTTCAAAGGTGGCACCAGTTCACAAGCATGACGTATGTGCCAGCAGACGTACGTTACTCTGCCCTTGACACAAGAATCATTAACGCGTGTGTGAACATTCGGTGGTAATTACCACAATCTATGGGAGTCTCGATACGTAGCAAATCATTTTAGCCATGCTGCTTACTTTGTTTTCATTATCTCCTCGGAGTATGAATGGCGTTATGTAATACGCGCATTGGAGTTAATTAGTTTCGAGTTCCGTCTTCAAGTTATCTTTGACAATTTCCTTGATTAATTAATTTAATAGTAGATACCTATGCTACTTGCTTTTTGGTTACGTACAGAATAAAATAGTGTTATTTATAATGTTTCTTATTGTTTTTGATTTTTCTATTTATAATGATTTTTTTAAAGATTAATTACCTACGCACTTTTTTACTATAACCGCACCACATAGCATTAAGTCTACGTGTGGTACTTTTTGTGCAATAAAGTTTTTAAATATTCATAAATAAAACGAGACCCTAAAACTAAAATTTCGCTGTCCGTTTGTCTTTATTTTGTTTGTTTGACTGTCGTCAGGATGTATCTCATAGTTAGACCATCTATGAGAAAACAGACAAAAAGATTTTTTTTTAAATTAATTGGTGCTTCTAGTGAGCTTTGAATATTTAAAAATTTATTCAGGCATAGCTCTAAAATTCAGCAAAACCAAAGTTGCTGGTTAGGCTGACCAAATAGATTGTACAATTGACGGGGCAAAAAGATTCCAGAATGGCGGCCTTATACCTTAAAATGCAGTGTAAATGTCCACGTAAGGTGGTCCAGACAACTTTGTCATATGTGACAAAAAGTCGAGAGTTTTGAAAGTCTTGAAGGAAGACCTGTATTCAGCAGTGGTCGACTCCGGATGTAATGATAATGATGGAATTATTTGTTTACTAGCTGTGCCCGCGACTTCGTTCGCGTGGACTACATCCTTTTATGGTCGGTTTTACCTCTTTCTCCCCTAATATTCGAAACAAAAAGTAGTCTATATATTAATCCAAGTTTCGAGCTATATTTGTGCCAAATTTTAAAAATAAACATTTTTCCATTTAAACTTCCAAACGTGGTATTACACCCCTCCCCCTTATTTTCTAATAAAAAGTAGCCTATGTCCGTTCTTGCAATTCAACGTATACCTATACCAAATTTCATCAAAATAGGTTGAGAGGTTTAAGCAGGAAAGCGTAACAAACACACAGACAGACAGACAGACAGAGTTACTTTCACATTTATAATATTAGTAGGGTTTAAATAACGGTCGCATGAACTAACTAGCCGATAGGAGAACACCTGATTTTAGCGTGAATTATTTGTGAGGTCTTAGATTCAATTCCCGGCTAGATCGATATGGCTAGAGAACTTTTTTATATCGTATCGGGTCTGGGTGCTGCGGTATCGTCGTCGTTTCTTATTCCAGTAACACAATGCTTTAGATACTTCCCACATAATTAGAGTAATGTTTGTAAAAATGTAAATAATATATTATTTTATTTCATGTATTGTCAGCATTTACAATAGACTTTGGACACCTGTAATCTCACAGACATCAGGTACGAGTGCATACCCACGCAAAATCGTTCCTACGCAGCCTTCTTTTGAAGAATTTCATGCTACAATACCTTGAGGAAACCTTAGCATGAAGCTGATTCCACAAACGGACCTTCCACGAAAAACAAGATTATTTTATAAATCTTAACTAGCTGTGCCCGTTTTTTTACATATATGTATAATACTTCATGCAGTTTTTTTACATATATGTATAATACTTTCATGGTCGGTTTTATCCCTGTTTCCCCTAATATTCGATACAAATAGTAGTCTATATTTTCAGCCAAGTATCATGCTATTTTTGTGCCAAATTAAATTTTAATAAAAAATAAACATTTTTTCATTTAAACTTTCAAAGGCTGTAGTACCCTTATCCCCCCTTTATTTCAAAATAAAAAACAGTCTATATTCGTTCTAGATGTTCAACGTATACCTATACCAAATTTCATCAAAATCGGTTTAGTGATTTAGTCGTAAAAGCCGGACATACAGACAGACAGAATTACTTTCGCAATGATAATATTAGTATGTATAATATGATAAATGCCGAATTTTGTTATATAGTTGATGTGTATCTTCGAAACAGTTTCAGGATAAATAACTTATAGATTTGAATACCTTTTTGTTTTTTACTGTTTTTATTTTTATTTCTTATGCATGTCATGGCAGCCTTTAAGTAAGGCAACGCTATAAATAAAAAAAAAATAAAATAAAAATAAAAATCATTTATTTCGAGCAGCGAGTGGCTCATATAAAGGGGTTAGTATTACAAAGATCTTAAATGCTATGTTAGTATAAAATAAAGTTGAGAGTGGACACAATATGAGAGTGAACAAAATTTATTTGATCACTCTCTCTACCAAACACCGCCAGATAGGTGATGTGTATCTGTCAGTCACCGTCCTCAGAAGGCTGTTTTGACTGCCACGCAACCTACCAATCAGAGATACTGTTTTATTGCGCATCACTGCATGGAAACCATCAGTATGGCGCACAGCAAACATCTCCGATGCACTGCAATAACGTCGCAATCCCAACAGCATTCTGAAGATGTTATTGTATTGGACGCGCAGCACGTCCAGCGACCTTTTGGCATACGAGACCCATAGGTTTTCCGTGTAGAAGCTCTGACAGAAAGCTTTAAAGAGCGTAATTTTTACTTGGTCTGAACAACGGGAAAATCTGCGAGCCAACATATTACCGCGGATCGCCAGAGCCCTGCGCTCCCTTTCAATATCTACATCGTCCTTAAGACTGTCGGTAAGAAAGTGTCCTAGATATTTAAATTTGTGTACCCGATTAATGCTCATGCCATTGAGGGTGATGTGATCAGGGTAGTCTGGACATTTACCGACCGCCTTAAAGACCATGTACTCACTCTTCTTTACATTGTATACAAGTCCATGAGAGGCCGCATACCTATAATGTATAAAAATGTACTTTTATTTTTAAGATAATTTCATGGTTGGTGTATGCTTTGTTGGTTGTCCTTAAATTAATAAATATCTAAAAATTTAAAGGTACTTATAAAGCAAAAAGATTTGTTTGTGTGGCTGTTCTGAATTCTCTGAATTGAATTGAATATGCTCCCAAACTACTAAACTGATTTCAAACATTATTTTTGGGAGCTACATTATGGGTGACAAAGGTTTAATTATGTTTAAAAAATAGATATATTTTGGAAATACTATTTAGAAATTAGTAATTCTCTTCAAAAGAAATAAAACTCCTGACTTACTTCACACTTCCCTGTATTTTTCAACAATCAATAATATCAAGACAATATAAACGTTATGTCAAAAAAATAGAATTCTAAATTGAAAATTAATTAAAAAAGAGTTTAAACCCTTCTTAAAAGCCACCTTGTAAAAAAGTTAAGCACAATGCCTTTAAGAAGGGCTTATGGCGTTGGAAATAGGAAGCCATGCCATGGTGGAATAAAACAATAGCCCTAAGCTGGGAATTACTAGTCTTACATAAAATTTACACACACTCGAATTTACTAAGAAAATGTTCTTGATTCACACAATTAAAAATTTTTTCAATTACTTTTAATCAAGTTCAAGAAAAAGTTGAATAGTATATTCTAATTATTTAATGTTTTCGGCATTACAAAGGTCCATTTACATTAACTGCTTGTTCCGGGTCTATAAAAAGGACGATTAATTAAGCTAGATGTGGCGTTCTGATAACTGGGGCGGATACTTCACAAATTATGATTACAGCTTACATTAACCCATTTTGTTTCGGTGTTTTTTTTTCTCTATTATAAATTAAAATCAGTGTTTCTGCTCAAAGGTATTTGGATAATGATTTCAATATTCAATAATAGCTACATTTTTTAACAAAACAATATAATAGGGTAAAATTTAAACGAAAAGTTTTTGGAAAGCGTTCAAATTAAATTGTATTTTATGCTTGTCTATACTGATGTCCGATCGGACATATGTTGAATAGGACGAGGTCTGTTTTAAAAATAATATACTAACATACATATTAAGCTTTTACTAATCACTTATGGATCATAGTTATCTGAAATAAATACATTTTATTTTATTATATTTTTTTATACAAAAAAAAATATTTGCGGTAAAAACTATCACTCGTAAAATAAAAAACGCTTTGAATATTTACCTCTCTAGTCCCAGAATTCCAGGCATAATAGAAAATTAATTATGTTTTTAGTCATTGGGATTTGAAGGGTTAAACGTTAATTAATATTATTATCTCTTTATCTTTAAATGTTGTTTTCATAGAACTTTTGCGTTCCATTTTAAACATTTGTAATAAGTTAACGGGATAAAAAGCGACAACGTATGGTTAACGGTTAGCACGTCAATGTAAATAGTTGCAGTTGGATATGGATTTTCGACCGTATACGGACGACATAGGGTCGGTGCAAAGTCCAAAGAGTGAAGTCGGACGTGCTTTGTAGTTAATGTGAACTACTTACTTACTAAAACCACCACTTACTTACCAGTAAAACATTCGTTGGATTAAGTATAAAAATATTCAACAAGTTACCGCAAGATATTATTGACTTACCCATGCATAAATTTAAGGTCTATGTTAAATCATGTTTAATGAAAAAAGGGTACTACAAACTTGATGAATATTTCAATGATAAACATATATGGACATGATTGTCTGCTCGCTCGCACACCATATTTTTAAGTTCTCTAGTTCCAAATATTGTAAAGATATATAACTACTGAGTTTCTTGCCGGATTCTTCTCGGTAAGATTAGGTTCCGAACCGGATGTAGCTTCAATTTTGGTTTGTATTCATTTTGACGATGCATAAGTGTTACTTGTAACCAACGTGAATAAATGAATTGATTATGATTATGATTACTACCCGATATTTACTGTTGTTGTTTTCAATTCAAACACAGTTACATTAGGGACGAGTGACACGCTGCTATACGGTTCTACCCCCGTTTTATCCACATTTTCCACTGAGTATTCGCTCCTAGGTCGCATGGTGAAAAGAAAACAAAAAAAAAGAAAAAACATTTTTATTATGCTGTACTTGTCACCCTTAAGCCTCATTACCACTTAACATCAGGTGGGATGAGGTCAATCTTGAAGTGCAATATAAAAAAAAAAAATATTGACCACTAAACACAAGATACATGTTTAAACTTGACAGCTTAACACGACAAATAGAATAAAATAAAAACAAAAAGAAGTACAAGAAAATGTAAAAACAAAAACAAATATGAAATAGTTAAAAAACAAAAGACTAAATGGGTAAGTGGTCAACTAGGCCACACCTTAGCTATATGCTGCAGCGATGCAAGGCTGCTGCAGCGCTGGTATTATGGTGCAGCCTATTTGAGTGTTTAAGAGAGGTAGGGCAAAGCGATTTATCGCTCGAACTGGAGTAGCCAGACTGGTGAAACACCTCCACCTTACAGAAGACCGCTGCAAAATAACAATCACTTCTGTGTTGTTGTGTTCCTGCGTTCCTGCGTGTGAGTAAGGTTTCCAGAGCTCTTGGGGGATGCTACGTTAGTAGCAGGGGTCAAGCCTTCAAGGTAAGGGCAACAAGTCCAGTAACAGATTTATTATGCTGTACTTGTCACCCTTAAGCTCGGACCTTATTACCACTTAACATCAGGTGGGATGAGGTCAATCTTGAAGTGCAATATAAAAAAAAATGTTATAAAGTCTTAATCCTTTCTTGATAAATGTTTATTTATCAAGAAAGGATTTAGTAACATAATTTGTGTGTTAGATAGTTTTATCTAACACACAAATTATGTTTCAATTCAAACTAGTAGGTCTTGAGATTAGCGCGTTTAAACAAACATACAAACTCTACAGTTTCATAATATACGTAGATCTATACCAAAAATATATCCTGTTCATTCGGATAATCAGGCTATTCCCCAGGAAATAGGAAAACAGGAAGAAGATCCTAGTTATTTGTTCCCCATTAACTCTAAATAGCCCTTATAAATGTTGTACCACTAATGGCTGGAACGCCCCGCGAGAATAATAAATAATGCCTGAACCATTACATCATCTGCGTAATTTATTGAAAATCAATCATAACTTAGTTATTACGAACAATTATAGAATTACCGTGTTAAGTTTAAGTGTAGAAGTAATTATGGGTACGTGCGTTTTGTCGATTATAACAAATCTAAGATCGATCAATCTTGGCTCGGTTCAACACTTGTTTTATTGACGTGATTTTGAACGTCAGTTTTTGTGGGAGCTGGTTAAAGTGTTAAACGTATCGGGTCATGGCTGTGTTGGGATTGCATTAACATTTTTGCGTAAAATTTTGGACGCGTTGATTGATTACAGATAATTATCTTAGTTATTCGATTTTATTATTTTTATAGTACTTTACGCCGTACTAGCGAACTTTAAATATTAGAAACAGAAATTTTTTTATCTCCCCTTGCGGTGCGGGAATCGAACCCACGACCTTCACGTATCGCGCGTCCTGCTCTTACCAACTGAGCTAACCGCAAGTTATCGTAGGCGATGAAATTTCTGCTGTATCAGCCGTTAGCCTCCGGTAAGTGCCCTCTGCCGAATATGTTTAGAACTACATACTTATCGGCCCGTGGTACATTCGTTGCAGAAATGTTGCGCGATACGTGAAGGTCATGAGTTCGATTCCCGCACCGCAAGGGGAGATAAAAAAATTATGTTTCAAATATTTTTTTTTTGAGAAATCGTTTCTAAAAAATACATGGTCTTGGATGCTTAAAATTGCAATAGTGTAATAGTTAAGAATCATACTAACAGACAAACACACCTCTTTTAGAAAGATTAGAGCGGATTGTGTAAAGGCAACATTCAGAGTGATCTTAATGTGTACCTAATGAACTCACGCTTACTTACCTCGCCTCTCTGAGTCATATCCCATGGAATCATAAATGCATGCTTTGTTCTAATACTTAGTATTTTCTTGAAGATAAACCTTCAGAGGTTGTACTTAAATATATTATTGGTCTTGATTATGGTGTAGAGATGTTGAGTAAATAGCATTGAGAAGGAATTGAAATAACTTTGTGTATGAATCAGGAAGTAAGATGTTAAGTAACAGGAGCATGTTGGAGTCTCTTTGCCAACACACAGTTCATGCTTGTTTCAAGGCACGATCGTGTCTGAAGTAAGTTATTTCGGATATGTCGTAAAATACTGCATGCAACAATAAACTTTGAAAATTAAATTGTATACTTTTGAATTGTCTTGTATTTTTGTCTGTGCTAATTCGACGATCTTGCAGTGTGGCGCATCTATGTTCTAGGAAATGTAGTATTTTTTTTATTTATACAGCGCACGCCTTACTTTTTCTCATCTCCGAAAGGCACGAGAATGTTACTCATCAAAATTTTACCAATTCAAAATACACAATACACAACCAGTAGGTAAACAAAAAATTGTTTGACAAGCATCATACACACACGCACATATACACCATCTTTCAATATTTTATTCGTTCAACTAAATCCCTACTAATCCCTACTATCCCTACTTATAATATAATAAATGCGAAAGTAACTCTGTCTGTCTTTCTATCTGTTACGCTTTCCCGCTGAAACCTCTCAACCGATTTTGATGAAGTTTGGCATTTGGCATAGTTGAACCTCAAGAACGGACATAGGCTACTTTTTGTTAGAAAGTAGGGGGGGGGGGGGGTAATGCCACCTTTGAAAGTTTATATGGGAAAATGTTTATTTTTTAAGTTAGAGATATGAAAGTTGGCACAAATATAGCTCTATTAAAATATAATAGACTACTTTTTGTTTCGAATAATAGGGGAGATAGGGGTAAAACCGACCATGAAAGGATGTAGTCCACGCGAACGAAGTCGCTGGCACAGCTAGTTATAAATATTTAAGGTACACTTAACATACTGTTTGGATCGTTTTAAAATATTTAATATTATACCTATCCAATAAATAGATGTAAAAATTTATGGTGGATTTCTAATGATAATGATTTTAAATTGTTAGCTTCTTACTGTAAGTGTATTTTAGATACCTATTTTTTTTTAAATAAACACTAAAAGTCTGTCGTTAGTATCGTGTAGGTACAATTCGGTAGTGGGTAGTCTCCGCTGTTCTCAGAGCGGAGGAGTCCCACACACGCCGCTGCCTCCCCCAGCGCAGCGGTACGGTGCGTCAATGCATTTCCCCCCCTAAAAAAAGGTACAATTCGGTAGATTTTACAATTATTTTCTGCTTCCATTCGTAGGTTTAGTCAGATTTGGTAATCTTTCACACAAGTGTGTCACGCATTCTAATTTGCATTCTATGTTTGTTTGCCATAATAGAAGAATATTCACGCTTGTTAGTCACTTTTAGAGGTTATGCCACGAAATATTGCAACTTTAGAAATAAATTTGTTTTAAAATCTGTTCTTTAGAGCTAATTTTTTTTTTCGAGATAAAAGTGATGAAAGGTATTATTTGCAAGATTTCAAAACAAAACCGTGAAGTTCACAACGATTAAAATTATAAACATTTGATTAAGGATTTTCATTATGTTACTACGTTTTCATTATTTTGCTATAAAAATTATTATTGTACAAACAGACACAGTCTCATAAAGTTGTGTGCAGTGTTTTCAGTGTTTATGTTAATCTAAAAAGTCGATCTACATAACATACATCTATCAAATTTTTCCTGTTTATAAGATGTAACCGGATGTTTTGATTCCATTTTACGTATAAACGTAATAATGTTGTTGGGAAAATCTGTAAAAACGTGGCAACGAATTCGTAAAAAGGTTTTTTTTACAGAAGTATCATGTACCACAATTTTGATAATACAATAACATCAGTGGCTAGTAATGTTTTTCAGTGCCTATCAAAAAATATTCTTAACATATATATACTTAAACAGTCATAAAGAAAACAAATTAAGTCAGAATTTAGTTTTCCGTGGACTTCAATTTAGATATTATACTAATAAATGTATATTACAATAATAAAGCGAGTTCGTATACGGAAATTCAAATTATATCAGTCTAGAGTCTCATTTATTTATCATCATCATATATTATAGCGTGAGGTAAGGTAAGTTTAAGCCTTTCTCAAAAAATGGACTATCAAACACAAAAAAAAATTCAAGTCCAACCAATACTTCTTGAGATTAACTTGATATTGTTAGTTTAAATTTTGACCATAGAATCTATATGGGCACTTTAAAAAAATTAGTGTAGAACCACATTATCTTGACTCCGTAGTCACAGTGGTCAGCGTTGCCAAAGTTTCTCACACTGTATTTAGTCCAATGCAGTGCTTTGGTTCATGTCACGTAAGTAAGTTACAAAACTTGCCTGCCATTGAGAATATCACATGTTGTCCGACTATTAACGTCTGTTTAGTTCTATTACTTATTGCTCTGTTTATAAAGTTTATGTGTTCTATGTAAAACAAGGATTTTTAATGATTATAATACAACTTTGATTTTAAAAGAATAAATGAAATAAATGCTGTCATTTATTTATTCATGTCAAAAACACGGAGTCTTTGAAATAAAATAAGTTAATAGTATCATAATGTATTCTCATCCTGGGTTGATAGTCATCTTTATTTATGCTTTTATTTTATTGCAAAAGAATAACAACAGCCAACTTATTATTAAGGTTACAATTTTTGTATTAAAATTTATTTAAAAATAATAAATGTAATTAGACAATACCAAGTTTATCACATTATGTCAAAATCGACTGCATTACGACATGTACTTGATTTATCATTCTCCAACTCTTAAGAATTGGGTATCTATCTTTAAACAAGTAATTTCAAGTAAATTCTTGTATAAAGATAAATAACGGGCCCAAAATTTGTCACGTTTCGTATGTAAGAGGTTTTGGAGGGCGAAAAATCGATCTACCTTAGGATTTTTGTTTTATTATTTTAATTTGAATAGACACATGGATTATAATATAATGTTTACCATTTCATTCCAAAGTAAAACTTATTGTAACGTTAAGAGGGCATAAGTGCTTACTTTTGATTCTTCGTGACTGTACGTTGAACTTGAAGTACCATTTTGTTTTTCATTAAGTAATTTATAGTGCTTTATACTTAAATTAGGTACAAATACGAGGCTAGTATCTTAAGTAACCATTTCTACAAGAACACAAAGTAAAAACGTATAATAATAGTGATGTCTTGCCTCAGTAAAAACCATCCATCAACAGCATGATGACACTGTTCGTAAAAAGAGTAAGATGATATGCCATTGTAAGTTACAAAGACAATAGAATATACCCTTACATCCCTCGCCCATACGAGGTCAACAAACAATTTTCTTTAGCCTGAGCGACCAATATCACTGTATAGTTGAAGGTAGTGATGCAAGTACGTAGTCTTTTATGAATCAAGAAGAAACTTGAATACTTAAAAGAATTGGATTCACTTAAATCAGAAATATAATATGAAATAAAGTTCAACTGAGATACTAAAGTGAACCGCAATAAAATATTGAAATTAAAATGTATTTATTCCTACACAAAGATTGTTAGATAGGCAAATTCTAAAGTTATTACATTATTGGCGCAGAATATGTGGAAGCGTTAAAGTTAATTAAACTCAAACTCTCAAACTCAAACTCAAATATTTCTTTATTCAAGTAGGTTACATGTAACACTTTTGAATCGTCATTGAATACAATGCAAAGTGATTCTACTTCCGGTTCGGAACCTATATCTACCGAGAAGACACCGGTAAGAAACTCAGCAGATAAGTTACAGTAGCAGTATCTAACTTATAGCTATGTGTAGAACACTTTGGACCAAGTCATATAGTTTTATTTTGATGAGTGAAAAAAGCATGAAGTATTATTTTATTTTAAGAGGTAAGCTGGAGCAGACCAGTCCCCAAAGGTGGCACCTGTTCACAAGCATGACGTATGTGCCAGCCATCGCTTCACTCAACCATATTGAAGGGAATGTAACGACCCGCCACATAGCGCCACCACCCCAGTGACATTTTAGTGAGCATGACTAACTCCCAACTCCCTTTGGAAAGTAATTACAATTTAAGTCATCAAACCAACTATAGGACCCGGAGCACGAAGTAGTAACCTACCTACATCTTATTCTGTTAATTTGAGACTACTTAATAATTCGTGATAGCCATGTCTATCGTACAAAATTACCAATAACAATGTCATTTTGTCAAATGAAAATTAAAAATATCGACATGTCACATAATTAAAATAAAAGAAAATAATAATTTATGTCTACTTATAGTATAAAATTTAAATTAACAATGTCATTTTATGAAATAATAAATTAAATTATCGAAACTGGCGCTTAATTAAAAAGACAAAAAAAAACGTTTCAAAACATGTGTTGTCACGTTAGTTAATATCAGGCCAAATATCTTTATCATTGAGATAATCATTTACTGTATAATAGCCTTTTTTCATAAGTTCATTTTTAACATAGAACTTAAACTTGTGCGTAGGTAAGTTAACAATAGTTTGCGGTAATTTATTGAACATTTTTATGCTTAACCCAACGAATGAATTTCCAATTTTATGGAGTCTACGATTTGGAACAGCAAGTTTATGTTTATTTCGGGTGTTAAATCGATGAATGTCTGATTCATTCTAGTCACTATAAAAACTATTCGATTACGAGCACATTAGTTTACATTTTAAATGCAAGAGTTATAAAATAACCCAAAGACTTTAACTAGCTATTTACAGCCATTTTGTTTGCATTGTTCAGAGATAAAATGTACCCCACATGTTTTTTGGTACCAAACGATTCTTTACCAAATTTCATCTTTTTTGTTAAAAATTAACATTCTCACACACTTTCGCAACTGCAAAAAAAAGTTGGAAGCAGGATATAGAAGTTTAATATACTTATTAAGTCAGTCGCTTTATCGTTTTTAATTATTATTTTTTTTAGTTTATTTTGCATAAAATCAAGTTTTTTTGATATTGTTACTTTGATATTGTAACTGATGTTTTGTAAAGACTTCAGTCATACTCTTAACGTTGAGTCCTAAAGGTCTTAAAAGACTTGGTGTTTACCATCACTATTCAAAGCACTGTATCTAGAGGAAACCTTGAACCTTTGAGTAGATTGCATTATATTGTGAGCTCCAATAGTAAAACTTATTATCTGCGAGTACAATAAGTCGGATAGAGACAAAGCCAATAACCGCACATAATAATAAATTGGTGTACTTCCGCCTTCGCTGGAATCTAATTGTTTTAAGTAGTTTTGTTTTACCGAGTCGGGCACTGGTTGCTAACAAAGAGATTATTAAGTAGTGCCATACTTAAAAAAGAAGTGATTGTAAGTTTGTGCTTAAAGTGTACGTGGTAAAAAATGATTTTATCTAGATAAATAAAAAATACTGTTCTTGAACGCAAAAGTCAACGACTACATAAATTTTATAATTTTATTTTTGTTTTTATATTGTTAAGAGTAGTTAAACTCTACAAAGGTTTTTATGGAAAAATGCCGATTCTGAATGCCACGTACCTATATTAATTTACAGAAATATACTTAATAAGAAATACATGAAAAAAAACAATATTTGCGCCAATTATAAACAAAACTACCTACTTTAAAAATTGCATAGAAACAGCCAATAGCTGTTTTTTTTAAATCCAAGAATAAAACAAAAATTCATTACAACTATTGAACCTAATTTGTTCTGCTTTATTTTTTTAATTTTTGTATGCCATACAAATGGTGTAATTTCGAATAGATCATAAAAGCGCATGGTATCCTCCTTTACAAGATTTTCATAAAACTTGTATGGGGCAATATAATGTTTAATCATCCAGGGTATGCATTTCGTGGGGAAAAATATTCATATTCCATAGTCGTGAGATATAAGCATCGTAAAAAGGTTGTAACGTATATGGCTCTTTTTCACGTACCAGTTTCTATACAAGATAGTTACCATTTAAATAGGTTAAGGGAACTGCGATCAAGGTCTTTTAAAATTTATTTGTATGTACTAATAATAATATAACAAAGAAAAGATGTGATTTTTCCTATGCTTGTATCAAATAAATACGCGACGATACAAAAATAAAGGACCGATTTTTAAATAAATACTAAGACATGATCTACTTTTTGTCAAAAAATCGAAGAGAGAGACCCCAAGCAAATGTAGCAAAATAAGTAATTTAGGACAAATGTTCGCGGTATGAGCATTTGTATAGGTATGTACCAGCTATGTTTACTTACAAGTAGGTATATAGGGATACCATCGTTATTTCCGGATTCCATCACATAAAGCTTAAATAAACTCAAAAAACTCCCAAAAATCCGAATCGATGATCGATAACAATTTTTAATTCTCATAATCGTGACCAATTCACTTCGAATGCAAATTAAGCGTCTTCAAAAAACAAAATATTATTTTTTCAAATTAAAACGTGGTTTTTCTCAAATTTTGAGAAGACTTCAAACACGAAACCTTCGTTTGTTCGTTTCGTTTTTGAGAGTAGACCCCCAGATCAATGTATGCGATGTGGTCTGATTATTTATAAAACAACTATTAACACGTCAAAAGTAACAAAATTGAAAAGTAACCCTTTGGTTTTAAAAATGTTGCGTGAGCATACTAAATTTGGGGCGTAGGTCAAGTCGGCGATCACATGGCAATTTTCCCTACGAATCGCCTTCGTAACAGCCACTTTAGGCAAGGTTGCATAATAGCACAAAAACTTGCCAGTGAACTTGACTGACAGTCAATGGAGTGACGCGTCGGCGCGTACGCCGCTCTGATTCACAGTTACAGCCCATGCGACTGGTTCAGGTGCGTCGATTTGAAATTTTTGAACTGAGCAACGAATATACGATGACCATGATCGTTATAGTTAATCTCCCCTTGCCATAGCCTATCATTTAAGCGATGAAACGTATGTATGTATTTATATGAATATATTTTTAATTTAATAAATAAATAAATAAAACATTACTTACATGCATTACAATTGACAAACGAACTGTGTGTCTTAGTGCAAAATTAGTAATAAGTGTAGCTTTCATTTATAAAAAAAACTACTGAGTTTCTTGCCGGTATCTTCTCTTTAGTTATAGGTTCCGAACCGGAGGTAGCTTCATTTGCTTTATATAGAGACTATTCATAAGTATTACTAATTTAATCTATGTGTATAAAAAAGATTGACTTGACTTTGACTTTGATTGCTCTGATTCTGTGGTAAGTAGCTAAAGCATTTGTGTTACAGATATCAGAAACAACGATGGAATCACAACACCCAGACCTGAGACAATACAGAAAAGTTCAGTGTATTTCGTAATAGTATTAATTTTTTGAATTTTAATTTTACAGGTACATACCTATTTCTCGATATTTAGTATTATCTCTACCTGAAGGTGGTTTAGGATTTTTTTTTCTAACAATTTCAGAGTAGAGTCTCATATACACCGTTGTTCTATTCTAGCACCTGCGCTAGTAACTGTTAATCAGCTGTACAGTTGATCAAATAATATACCACACTCAAATAACTCTTTTACGCAAAAACTTTAAGATTTAATACGATAGCAAAACATATTCAATACTAGAATAGTAAGTTACAAAAAAATCCCTCGCACACATAATACGCAATTGTTTTCAGCGCATGAATCATTTAACTGAGCAATTTATTCACTGTGTAGTGTATCGCAAAGGCCGATGCAATTTTACCAGAGTCATAAAAAATATTGTATCCATTATCATGATTCATCGATTGGACCATTGTTATAGTTGAGCAGGGAAACTTCTGGTTGATTTTGTGGTAGTGGAAAGGTATTTCACAATATCATGTTTCCTGTTTACGGTGACATTTGATATTTATTTAAGTTTTAATTCTTGTTAAGTTATAATGAGATTCCGCAGAAACTAAATAATTATGACAGACTAGCTGTGCCGGCGACTTCGTTCGCATAGCTAAAACGTGTATGTGGTTCGTATAAAAAAAGTGAAATCCCGTAATTATAATGATTACATGTATTGGAAGAAGATGAAAATAAAAATTTCAGCTCAATCAGTTGAAGGTAATACTGGTTCAAAATTCAATTTCAAGATTCCACCCTGATAGGTACATAAGTTGCAAGTTATACCTATAAAAGTAAAAAAAATGGAATTGATTTGAAAATCGACGTTAAGGTTGCACCCTTTTTTCTGGAACTTCCTAAAATAAGCAATAAATAAACATCAAACGAAATCGGCCAGTACTTTCCGGTTCCTCTAAAGACGACCATCGCTAAAACTAACCCGGGGATACAGGACTAAATCCTCCTAGTTACAATGGCAGCGCATCTAATGGCTAAAGATTGTGGTATTTACTGAACAATATCCAATGTCGGATTCGCACAAATCCGATGAAGCGGAATTCAATCAACCGGAGATATTGGGCGCATTCGGACATATAAGACGACGTGTATCTACCGTTTCGGGACAAAGATATTGTAAGATCTTCACAGAGATAGCAGGATTTGAGGATTTGAGCAAGCGATGGTTTGTTTGCCATTGCGATTCTAAGACCTACGTTTAGTTTGAGGATCATCATTAGTAATTATTATTTTTACGGAGCAAATAAAATGGTCCGCTTTCAAACTGTGACATTGTCATTTTTAAACCGATTTTTTTGTTGGAAAGAAGGTATATACCATTAATCTATACTAATATTACATAGCTGAAGAGTTTGTTTGTTTGTTTGAACGCGCTAATCTCAGGACCGACTGGTTTGAATTGAAAAAATATTTTTGTGTTGAATAGACCATTTATCGAGGAAGGCTTTAGGCTTTATCACGCTGCAACTATTAGGAGCGAAGAAATAATGGAAAATGTGAAAAAAAAACGGGGAAAATTATTAATCCTTGAGGGCTTCCGTTGCGTGCGCTGCGAAAACGGTTCAAGATACCAAAGTTATATTATAGAGCCTGAGAGAGGACATAGGCTACTTTTTAATGCCAAATAAGGTTGTTAGGGGTTAAAATGGGGGGTGAAAGTTTGTACGGAAACCGAAATCCACGCGGACGAAGTCGCGGGCGGCCTCTATATAATAATATAGTTAATATTTTCGAAATACATAATAGAATGTACAACAGCGTGAGATTCGCACTTGCAGACAACCACTTGAGAGTGGTTTGCGAGGCCTTATGTTTAATTTTAAAGACGTGTGGTTTATTTAATAAGAATTAATAAATAATAATAATAATAATTACACCGGAAGCATGATCTGACAATGACGTCTCACAGAAATTTTATTTTATGTCAAAAATATTTGGCCTTCCGCTACCCATAATTTACTCTTCCTCAATAATAATTTTAACACATGTTAGATTCATAATACATGGGTACAGATGATAGTCTTTTTTTCAGTTGTATGATATTGTGTAAAAAACGACATCAGTGAAAGTAAGAAGCAATTTATGCAAGTAAGTACGTACTTATGTAACACACCTACCAAATATCCCCAGGTATTCCAATCAGGCTATAAATCACTTACCTAATGCCAATTAGGCTTAGGAGTTCTAGTTAATTAAATTCACACTGCATACATTGCGCTCCTAACAGGCGACCCGGAAACTATACCATACAGTAAACTCCAATGGATGGGAATGTTTGGGAAAGAATCGCTCACAGTTTATTCCAAAGAGGTTTTATGGTACAGGCGGAACAGGATACGAGTGTAAATTGGTACCGAAAACAGGAAATGGTATTACAGGCTTTGTGCTCAAGCTAGGGCTAGGGCAAAGCTAGGTTAATACCAATTTTGTCGTAGCTCCTTTTCTGCGAATTCAATCCTACTACATTATATTAAAAATGCAAAATTTTGCTACAATGTTTGTTTCTTTTGAATATCTATTTTGTAGCTTGTTTTTCTATTTCTATTTATTCCTTTATCTTTCCCGAAATTGGCTACTTGACAGTGTTAACAATAAAATATGAAAAGTGTTAGATATGTTAGCTTTTTCGTAAAGTAATAATTGTACATTTTTATTTTTTAATTAAAAGCATAGTTAGTATTTTATTTTTGCAAAATAAATTTTACTTTTTTTATCTGTGGAACAAAAGAACCGTAACGGAAACCCTCGGAAACCACCATTGCAATTCGGAAATGACAGCTGTCGGCGAAAAATAATTTTCGCCGACAGCTGTCATTTCATATTTATTTTAATGTGGCGCTGTCATTTTTTATTTATTTTAATGTGGCGAAATAATGATTTTTTTACTGATTAAATTGAATTATTGTGTCTCTATCTAATCGTATTAAGAATTTATTGAAACATTTTCCGTTTATCTAAATTAAGTCGTTCCTATGCGTATCGGTTCGTTGTCTAGAACGTTGACGTCAAAATTGCAACAGTGACGTGATTTGGCGTTTTCGCGCGTTTTTAATTATATTTTTCTCTGGTTATTTACATTTTTTCCAGATAAATCGAATTGCTTGGGATGTGAAATGAACGGGCGCACATTTTACAATACTTTTTCAAAAACTGTCAAGTAGCCAATTACTCATTAATCAATTAGTATTAGTATTAGTAATTAGTACCAATTAGTACTGTAAAACCCATTTCTGAATAATTTAAATTCAAAATATTGTATAAATATTTGTTATTCTTTCACGAAATAGCTACGGAACGGATATGAATGGAATTTGGTAGGAAGAGATTTAAGAATACTATATTAGCATATATGATACTTTTTATCCCAAAATAACACGCTTGAAGTCAATAGCTATTACCATGTAAACCTCTGAAACAGGTTAACGTGTCATAACGAGATAGCATATTTAGTAGTTAATGCACGTTTTGGTTAGTTTTGCACCAACCGTGGTCACGAGCTGACGTTTATTTATTTCAAATGTTTAAAATGGAACACGAAAGTCTTCAATTCTTTCGTGTACCATTTTAAACTTGCAGTTCGATATTATACCTTATACTCACGACATAAGGGCGGTTCAACCATTTATTAGTTTGGAGAAATAATAACAATTATCCATACACTTGCTTCGCTTCGATTCAATCAAAAATAAGGTTTTATATCTATACTAATATTATAAAGAGGAAAGATTTGTACCTATTTTTGTATGTTTGTAATGAATAGGCTCAAAAAGTACCTACTGGTAAAAAATATTTCACCTATAGAATGCTACATTCTTCCAATTTGACATAAATTAGGGATCCTTGGTAAAATTTGAACAATTTCAACAGAAAAGCGGGAAAAACTCTAAGGCGAAACGAAGTTCGCCGGGACCGCTAGTGTTGTATAAATAAGGTTTGACGACCTCCGTAGCTGAGAGGCGAGCGGGCCGGACTTTGGCGTCGCGCCATATCTTAGGTTCCGGGTTCGATCCCCGGTCGGGTCAATATGGGAAACGAACTTTTTTATATTGTCTCGGGTCTGGTTGTTGTGGTACCGTCGTTGTTTCTGATTTCTGTAACACAAGTGCTTAAGCTACTTACCGCAGAATCAGAGCAATGTATGTGATGTTGTCCAATGTTTATTTATTTATATATGTATTACTAGCTGTGCCCGCGACTTTGTTTGCGTAGATTTTTCTAAAATAAAAGTACTCTAAGTTACTCATCATTACATCAACTACATACCAGTAAAAGTCCTGTCAAAATCGGTCCAGCTATTTCAGAGATTAGCCGGAACAGACTGGCAAAAATTGTAAAAATGTTATTTTTGATTAAATAGCTATTATACATAATGACTGGTCATTATACATAATGGCCAAATTCACTAGACAAAGTAATAAATTAATCACTTTGTCTGGACATTATTCATAATAGCGTGTCAAAGTTAGCCAAAGTAATAAATACGGTCTAGCCGACTTAAAAAACTTTACTATTTTTGTATTTATTGGGTGAGATCCCTGTGTTTTTATTTTTTTGTTTTATATTATAGCCAGTTAGCTTTAAATTTACTTTATAAATTAAAGTTAAATAACTTTATAACAATGTTAATTGACGTGAAATTACTATCTTATGTTATTTTAATTTTTTAAATAATCTTTATGATTAGTTAAGGCAAATTGAAATGTAGATAATGTTATAATCTTAAACGCATACCTACGTGTTTTATTACATTATCCAAGTCATTGAAGATATTATATATAATAGCTAGTTAATGTGATTAATTTTGTATCCATTATCACTTTAGCCAAACTGAGTAGATATTATGCATAATGGCTAGCCATTATACATAATATCCAGATTTATTACTTTGGCTGTAACATATATACCATATATATATATATATATATATATATATGCTACATGCATAAAAAGGAGTTATTTTAATACTACAAACATACACTCAAATGTATTTATGTGTGTAGATAAATTCGGTTGGAACGATTTTTTTGACATGACGACTTGTATGTACATATTATAAATAAAGAAACAAAAACAAAAATAAGTTTAGTAGGAAGTTAGTATTTAATGCCTGTTCTATTATTTTACGTTTCTAATTTAATCGTAATTTGTCAAAAATTACAATCCGTTTTTCTCCAACCGACTACGAGTCTGGAAGGGTATTTAAAGCTTATGCCTCGTACAATTTATTTAATTCAAATTCAATTAATTAATTTCTTTCATATTGTACAATATGGCTCTTAAATTACTAAATGAAGTTTCAAACATGAACCCTGTAAGGGCACTGCAAACAATTAAGCACTTATATATCTAATAATAATAATACATTGTTATTTTAAATTTACATGTGGCGGTCTAGCAGGAACTCTGACAATGAATAAAATACTTTAGTTATCAGGTATTTTTAAGTGACTGCCTGAATGTATTAATATTGTCTTCTAGCTTCTAACATTCCGGGATCTTGTTAAACATTTTCACACACATGCCAAACGGACCAGGTCTTACCAGTTCTAGTTGTGAGTTGGGTGCGGCTAATTTTGTTCGGGGTCTTAAATTTTGGGGACGTAAATATAGTGGGAACATAATTATTAGGATTCTTTTTTTACAAACAAACTTCTAAAATGTACATACCAGTTAATGTTAGAAATTGTTCTTGTTTAAAATAGGGCCTGCAGCTTGTCTGTTAATCTCTGTTAATTATTACCGTAACTAAAACGTATTGTTTTTCAAATATTGAAATGGGCATAAATACTTCTTAGACCAGTGAAAATGCTATGTAAACAATAATAGAAAGAAAGAAAGAAGAAAGAAAAATATTTATTAGGTACACACTGTTTATACAAAGTTAACTTATATAATGTGCAGGAACTAACGTAGTTGGTACCTAAAAGGTCTCCGCTCAGCATATGTCGTGGTGACGCTGTGGACACCACGACGCTGGTATTCTACGGAAACCTAAGGCAAAGTAGATACGGCGACCAGCGCTGCATCGAAATACGCTATAATTGTCTTATCTCTAAAATAAACTAAAACTATATCGCATTCATAAATAAAACAATGGGTAGTATATGTGCTTCGTACTAAAACCAAAATGAAAAAAGAAGAATATATATATTAAATTAATTAACTTAAACATATCAAAATATTTATTTGAATAAATATACACTAACATAAGTAATAGATATAAATATAGAAATATTTAGTTATTTTTTTTTTAATATTTTATAAATACATGTTGGTTTAGGCTAGTATATCGATTCTGAAATTAATTGTTTAGCTTTTTTGTAATTCTATTAGATATTTTTTATATTTTAACTTAAAAACATTTACGTTCAGTGAGGATCTGATGGGTGGTGGGATGTTGTTCCAACATTTGGTGGCTGAGTAACGGAAACTTCCTCTAAACAAAGCGGTTTTATGTGTGTAACATATTAAGCGATCAGTAAGTCGTGATTCGCGTTGGGTGAATTTAAGTTTACAAAATAAATAAGATGGACTTTGATTTTTTATGACACCAAACAGTAACCCTGCAAAATGTAAAGCGCGCCGGGACTGCATGTTCATCAGATCACTTCTGTTCAGATAGGGTGTTACGTGAGCTCTTCGTGGTATTTGGAAACAAAAGCGAGCGCAGGAGTTTTGCACTCGCTGAATTAGTTTTTTGGTACGAGTCAGCAGGCACTCACCTATAACTGTATCCGCGTAATTTAGCTTTGATAAAACTAGTGACTCACAAAGATGAACGCGCATATCCACATTGAGATATGGCCTCACGCTGTATAATACTTTTAACATAAAATGACACTGCTTTACTATATCGCTTACGTGCTTTTCAAATTTAAGATTATTGTCGAATATGACACCTAGGTTGCGAGCTTCCGTTACTTGTTCTATTTGATCATGCCCTATTTGGATAACAGGGGAAAAACTGTTAATATGGTTTATTTGGGTTTTAGTACCTAAAATGAGACACTTAGATTTTATTGGATTTATTAGTAAACTATTTTTATGTGACCATTCTTCTATTCGTTTTAAATCCTGGTTAATCTTTGCTATAACTGTGTTAGTGTCTAAAGGTTTAAAAGACTTATATATTTGTAGATCATCAGCATAAAGGTGATATTCGCTACTAATTATACATTTAGGCAGATCAGCAGTATATATCGTGAAAAGGTTAGGTCCTAGTATTGACCCTTGTGGCACACCTCTTTTGGTGAGAATAGTATCAGAAAATTTCTTGCAACCATTACAACTCGTTACCTCCACTTTCTGAGAGCGACCATGCAGGTAAGTCGAAAACCATTTCAAAGTTAAGTCGTCAAATCCATAGTAGGTCAGTTTGGCTAGCAGTAAATTACAGTTAATTGTATCAAATGCGCGGCTATAGTCTAGTAACAATAATATTGCTCCTTCGCCTGCGTCCTGGCCAGCTATTATGTCATCAACGACATCTAGAAGTGCTGTTGAAGTACTTCGACCAGCCCTAAATCCTGATTGTTTTGCAGGTAAGATGTTGTTTGTGTATATGTATTCTATCATTTGAACTAATACAATTTTTTCTAATATTTTTGACATAAATGGTAAAATACTAATAGGCCTTAGATCTTTAAGTTCAGTGGGATTATTTGTTTTAGGTATCGGCTTAACTATTGCTTGCTTCCATATTTTGGGAAAAGTAGCAGTTTCTATGGACTTATTTATGATAGCGGTGATAACAGGTAAGGTTCGTGGAAGTGTGAGTAAGATCATATTTAATGAAATCCCATCTACGCCTAGTGCATTTGTCTTTAGGTTGTTTATAATTTTAGAAATAGTGATCTCGTCAGTTGGTTTGAGGCTGAATACTGCAGAGCTATGTTTATTACGACACCATTGGCTAAGTTGTGAACTACTTATTTTATCACAGCCTGGCAATTGAAGAAAATAGTTATTTATTTGGTTAGGATCACTGATGTTATTAGGGATATCAACGTTTTTTGGTGTGAAGTGGACAATGTTTTGTTTTATATTCTTCCAAAGCGTACGAGGGTTTTTAAAATTTTTGTTTATACAATATTTGAAATACGCAGTCTTTTCGCTATGGATTGCTACATTTACTATGCTTTTAAGTTCTTTGTAGTATTTTTTATCACATTCAAGTTTAGAGCGGCGATATTTAGCGTGTGCGGCATCTCTCAATCGAATCATTTCTTTTACAGTTGGCGTAATCCAAGGATAACTATGCTTCTTGACAAACAAAGTTTTTAATGGTGCATGGGTATCAAATAAGGTTACAATTATTGAATTAAAGGCTGTGAGTGATTCGTCTACGTCATCTGTTAAAATATTATCCCAGCTTATTGCATTGGCATCAGCATTAAAGTTTTCCATATTTATGGACCTCAGTGGCCTGTAAGTTATATATTGTGGTATGGGCTTGGGTTTTTTTAAACGGATCTCAAATGATACAAATGCATGACTACTCAGCTCTGGAATATAATCTACAGAAACATTGATTATACTTGCACTACAACTGACTATGTCTAGTAATGTTTCGGAGTGGTCAGTAAAATGTGTCGGTTCAGTTACGTATTGTTTTAAATTCATGCATTCAAAAAACTGAGCTATTTTCTTAGAGTTAGAGTCACTGCGCTTAAGCAAATCGATATTAAAATCGCCCATCAGAACAATGTGATCGTATGTCGAAAATGAAGTCACCGATTCTGTAAGCGCGTCTATAAACAAGTCTACGCTTTGCCAAGGCGGACGATATGCTGTGCCGATGGCAAGTTTCAGTCCATTAAGGTGAATTCCTATCCACATTTGTTCTACGGAGGGTGAGGGCGGATGCTGCAAAACGCGCGTATACATACCGCGTCGCAGGTAGAACCCTACGCCACCGCCACGCTCGCGCCGCCCGGGCGGGCGCGGCACGTGCCGCAACCGGTACTCCGCCGGCGCAGGGGCTCGCTGTTCTTCACCCGCTCTCAGCCAAGTTTCATTAATGGCTAGAATGTCAACGTTATGCCTCTCTAGTGCTACGTTAAACTCATCATGCCGAGTACCGAGTGAGCACGGATTCAATAGACCAAAAGACAAATGTTTGCATTTTTTGAATTGTATTACGAAAGAGTGAGATACTTGTATATAATAGCAATTAGCTAAACACTGTTTTAGGAGTGTCAAATGGCGACTATTAATT
Organism: Glyphodes pyloalis; assembly: GCA_037074685.1. Classification (NCBI taxonomy): domain Eukaryota; kingdom Metazoa; phylum Arthropoda; class Insecta; order Lepidoptera; family Crambidae; genus Glyphodes; species Glyphodes pyloalis. The sequence goes on from JAYKKO010000042.1 coordinate 376,519, forward strand.
TTATATATTGCCAACAGTTTAATTTGAGTTATTTTATTAATGTTGGGAACTGATTGTATATTGGGTTTTAATTTACTACGAGCATTAGATAGATATGGATAGATCTTACAAGTAATATAGTATAATGAAAATATGACTTTACGATATTTTATGTACGTGCTAATACATACATAATATATAATTATTAATACGTATATATAATTATTAATACGTTCTAAATAATAATAATAATAAATAATAAAATCTTTATTTCCAATAAAGATTTTATTATTTATTATTAATAATAATAATATATAATTATTAATACGTATATATAATTATTAATACGTTCTAAATATGTTACTAAAATATAACACAACATCAACATTCTTAATAGAAAGGTATAAAAGTATTCTTTAAGTATAGCAGAAATAAATTCAAATATAAGATGAATATCAAAATAAAAACAATTTATAACTACGTGGTTGATAAGCGTACTACAAAACAATTTAGAATGTTTGGCCAGAAGAACATTGGTATGATGTGTAATTACTGTCTTATCACTAAGGGTTGACACTAACATTGCTAATACCAAAAACCTTTACTATGTCTTGATCCGAGCGCACTCGATGACGCGGTTTCCCTTGGTCTTGGCGAGCGAAAATCTTCCCATCGCGTGTCCACACGTATTTCCAAGTGCAACTATGGGCCGCTTCTCTAGTTTTCTGGAACAGTTGACGATTAGGTTTAGTAAGACGTTCGTTCACGTAGAAGGAGCGGACGCCGCCTGGGAGGGCCAGCCCGTCGGTGGTAGTGCCGCGGCGGACGCGCGCCGCACGCAGCAGCTCGTCGCGCACGGAGCGGCGCGTCAGCCGCACCACCAGGGGGCGCGGCCGCGGCGCCGGGCTACCCTCGACGTACGCCCGCATGGGTCCAACTCGTTCAACGTTTACCACGTCACGTTCTTCTAATTCGACGCCTATCTTTTTGGCCACAGCAATAGCGATGTGTGTACAATTCTCGTTAGACGTTTCTGGCAGATTCGAAATCTCTATATCGTTCATTAAAATGTGTTGATCGCGCTCTTGAAGCTCTAATTTTAATTGTTGAATTGTATCTTCTAGCGTTCCAGACTTATTATCTTTGGTTTCACGTAACGTACTCTCCAAAAATTCAACTCTTGTTTCCAAACCGTCTATGCGGATATTTTGCGCTTTAATGGTTGCTGTGAGGTCCGCCACGGTAGCTCGAAATAAGCTCATTTCCAAGCGAGCAGCTCTCATTTCATCTAGGAATAGCTTAATCTCTTCCTTGCTATTGGTGAGGTCGCATTGGTCAGATTCATTGAATGCATTCTTATCAAAAACTTTGGTATTTCTTCGAAGTGTCACGTTTTCGATACCGTCTGCCACGGGACTGGGTAGATCAGCTGTTTCGCAGGACTGTTGGCGAACAGGACTATTCAGATTACCACATTTGCGTTGTTTGCTCAGGCAGTGTGGGCATTTCCATGTACTTTTACGCTCTTTATCCAGTGCATAAAATGAATAATAACGGGTATTACTCATATTAATACACTCCAAATCATATGCAGAGTTGCAAACTGAACATCGCATGAATTCTCTTTGAGGCAGAGGTTTGATACAACCTGCACATTTTTCCTTATTTACTGTATTCGTAGACATTTTGATGGCCCTCTATTGGTAAACACTGCTAAACTTTTCCTTCAACTTTTTGACTTTAGGTAGGTGCCAGAGAAGATTTTCGTTCTAACTCTTTAAACTAGATGGCGGTAGATGTCGTTCATTAAACCCAAGTGCTGGGCGTTTGAACCGAGCCTAGCGTAAACAATTTAAAGTTTTGAAAAGTAAACGGATTTTTCACTGACGTATTTTAACTAAAAGGATTTTTTGTACTTATCTAACATTTAAAATGGTCTACAGTTTATGCAATGAATAATTGTAGCACATGAGTAAGCAAGTGAGTAAGCAAATGAGTAAATAAATAAAGTTTTCACTTTAGTTTGTCCACTCGATACTTTAAACTTTTGAAAACACTGTTTCACTGTTATTTGGAATGTTTTACGATGGATAACAATGTCACACTATAATCACGTACTGTTCAGTTTTCTAAACACAAATTTAACTTGTTTCCACAGTATCTTCTATTTTTTAAGATTTTTATTTACGGAGCTGTATTTTGACACAGAGCTAGCGCCCTCTACTTCAAGGTCCTGGTATATAAGGTATAATACACTTTAGTTTAAATAATTTGCAAATTGCATTATCTCTTGCAAAATAACATTCAGACCCACTGAGAATACCACTAGTCTATGACAATACAACTTAATATGAGAGATTAAGCAAACGCAATACTATTAATATCTGTAGCAAATGCTGCACTATACATCCAGTTCAACTAGAGACCTGGATTAGGAAGTTAGGTAATACCTAACTGAAAAATTGGTCAACGCGATTCAAGTCTGTCTTAACACCTATTAACATGAAATTTAGTAGGTAGGTAGGTAGAGAAAGAAATCAGAAACAACAACGGCATCACAACAACCAGATCCGAGAAAATATAGAATAGTTCGTTTACTATATTGACAAGACCGGGGATCGAACCCGGGACCTCAGAGATGGCGCAACGCCAAAGACCGACCCGCTCGACTTTCACATAATCTTCCAAACATCGTTTTGTCTCTATACGGGTGGACATTTTTAGACATCATTTAAAGAGAGATAGCCCATAGCAATTTATCGTTTAAACTGGAGCAGCCCGACTGGTAAAATACCCCCACCTTACAGAAAACCGCAGCCAAATAACAATCACTTCTGTGTTCTAGTATTCCTGCGTGTGAGTAAGGTTTCCAGAGCTCCCGGGGGTTGCTATATAGTAGCAGGGGTCAAGCCTTCAAGGTAAGGGCGACAAGTGCAGTAACTGATTTATTATGCTGTACTAGTCGCCCTTAAGCTAGGACCTCATTACCACTTAACATCAGGCTGGGTGAGCTCAATCTTGAAGTGTAAATAAAAAAAAACCTACGGTCAACTCCTGCTCATCAACTATAACATAGCCTTTATGTCGTGTGCATAAGAACTAATATAGAAGTACAAGTGTTTACCTTGTCGTTCTGCTGACCATTCACAATTTTAATCATGTCTCAAGATAGTTTGGTTGCGTGGTAGCCGAGATTTCCCACAAAGTTCACCACAGAGCAATGAGTCAACTTGTACGTAGTTCTTATAGCCATCAATTTATGCCCACTTATTGCTAGTAATTGTAAGGTCTGCGCTGCAGTACCTACTGACATTTTATTGTAGGCGTGAAAACAGTTTATAAATTGTTAATTCCTGCTTTGAAGATTTCTTTAAAGTGCAGATTCTCGGTTACCCCTGTTTTTTATTATACACATCAATGATCTAAAAATTAATACTAGCCGGTTATTATGATGCCTTGAGTTCGATTCCCGGGTAAAGTAAAATAAGAGAGAGGCTTAGAGTCTACAGAAATCACTAAAAAGGTTGTTAAATTGACCACAACATAAGCTTTAAATGTTCACGATGCATTACAGGTACGTTGTAATGCATCGTGAACATTTTAAACTAATAAACTAACTTTACAACTAACCTGCTTTAAATTCATTTACAAACTAAAACTTGTGCATTTGTACGGTGAAACCTATTAGGTATAACCCTAAGTTTGAGTGTTAAAAATAATTCTAGAATTAAATTTAGATATTTGCGAAATAGAGCTTTTCAATAAAAATTGTTTACTTTAAAAATTGTTTTTCTTAATTTAGTGCCTGCCAAAACTTGATCAGCAAATACGTTACTTCGACAAACAAGCGCCTTCGCTTTAATACATGCAAAGTTCACTTGGAGTTTGCAGTGCTAGATATAAAACACCAGGAAAATAAAAAAAGTGTTGTTATTTTTTTAATAGATTGAAATTGGCAGGCTCAATGGCTTCATAACTAAAGACTATGGGTTCAGAACCCGCTAGGCGCAATTTTTTAATGAACATAGGTACTACTTATTGGTAGGTAGGTACTAGACAATGTTTGAAAACGTAGTTAAGGGTCAATTGTACCAACATAACTTTGACGGTTTTCAAATTCCAAAAAAAATATGGGATTGTAACAGTTTTGATGCATGACTGCTGTCATATCGTCCGTTACTTTTTTAAAGTTGATGCAACGGATTCTAAGTATCATCTGTTATCCAGAAGGACAGTCGACTGTGGCACAAGTTATACTCCAAATCTGACACTAAATAGTTACGTGTGAGTGAATTTAGAGTTCCTTATACAAATGTCAAAACGAGACCCTATTACTTAGATTTCACAGTGTCCATTATCACCAGGCTGTATCATAGGAAAAGTGTATGATAGTGAGACAGTTGAAATCACGAATACAAGTAATGCATTTATTTCGCCGCTAATTGGCTACTTGACAGTGTTAACAATAAAATATAAAAAGTGTTAGATATGTTAGCTTATTAGTTAAGTAATCATTTTACATTTTTACTTTTTAATTAAAAGCAGAGTTAGTATTTTATTTTTGCAAAATAAATTTTAGTTTTTTTATCTGTGGAACAAAAGAACCGAAACGGAAACCACCATTGCAATTCGGAAATGACAGCTGTCGGCGAAAATTATTTATTTTAATGTGGCGAAACAATGATTATTTTACCGATTAAATTGAATTATTGTGTCTCTAATCGTATTAAGAATTTATTGAAACATTTTCCGTTTATCTAAATTAAGTCGTCCTATGCGTATTGGTTCGTTGTCTAGGACGTTGACGTCATAATTGCAACAGTGACGTAACATGGCGTTTTCGCGCGCTTTTTAAATGTGTTACAAAAAATCTTATTTTTCTCTGGTTATTTAGATTATTTCCAGAGAAATCGAATTGCTTGGGATATAAAATGAACGGGCGCACATTTTACAATACTTTTTTAAAAACTGTCAAGTAGCCATTCAATTATGAATCAAACAAAAACATATTCAAACAAGCGTAACACTATTCAAAATGACGGGAGACGCGTTTTCATTGAGGTTGATAGCGGCGTGTGTGGGGCTTCCCCGCCACCTCTCTTCAAAGCGGGGAATCCCCACACACGCCGATATCAACCTCAATGAAAACGCGTCTCCCGTCATTTTGAATAGTGTTACGCTTGTTTGAATATGTTTTTGTTTGATTCATAATTTAATGTATTTGAACTAGTTTGTTGCATTACATAAGCTTATTGGGTAGAATATTTTCAACCAAATACTGACAATATAAGTAAACCTATTACTGTGTACACATTATGACGGTTAGAGGTTAAACGTGTTGTTTAAAAATAAAGTTAATTAAAATTTTCTGATACTGCAACGTCGTAAATACCCACTTAAATGCGTACAATTATCGAAATTGGTTGGTTCTTATTTCAGGCCCCGGCAGTAGGTAAATACGTTAGTGCATTTAATTAACACGCAAAGTTTTCCTAAAACGAACATCGATTAATTTATTGATCTTGTTTAGCGTCTTTCAAAAATCATCGGTTGCTAAGGCAATAATAAGTGCATAAATTAAAAAATAATATAATGCACCTAGGTACTTGAGACATTTTGACACCGTACAATAAACGATGTATTTTTACAGTTTAAAGTCCTTTACAAGCGAAAAGAACCTATGTAATTCAGGATAAATTATACATAATGCAGTCAAAGTTATATGTTTATTTTTTTTAATGGCGTATGATACTGAACATTAATACAACAAAATTATTACAATCTAGTCTAAAAAGACTAATAAGTTATTAAAATTTAACTTAGACTGCTAATGATAGTTTGTATGTTATGTTGTTAAATTGAAAAACAAAGTTCCTGTAAATAAATAGTAGGTTTTGTTAAGTGCATTACGTCGCCTTCACACCGTATTTTAAATATAATCAGCTGTTAAAATAATAATAATTTATGTAGCACTTTTACATTTGCATGAAAAATAAAACATTATAAAAACTAGGTAACGAATGAGGGAAAACACATGTAGTAATGTAAACTGCAGTAATGAATAGTTCAATATTGCGATTGGTAAACAGGGTACATGATTACTTATAAAATAATGTATCTACGTAGGAATTTTCTTTAAGTAAAATAACTGTCTTAATACGAGTATATCAAAATCCCTATTTCCCTTGGTGACGTCATCGCGCGTCAACGGCTGGACCAATTTTCTTTTTTTTGTGTTGTGTATAATATAGAAGAAAAAAAATTATGCGGATACATAATTCGAACATTTAAGAATACTATTGTTGTCGTTGGTGAGAACCAATTAGAATTTAATAGTCGTCTTTAATAGTGTTGCCGGATAATCGATTACCCCTCCCCCAAATAATCTAACAATCGATATGACAATCGCTAGTATCGATATCATCGATATCGATATAATCGATCTAATCGATAATATCGCTTGAAAACTTGATATTGATAAAATCAATTATATCGATTATATTGTATTTGACTACGCATTATAATCGATTAATCGATTATAATGCGTAGTTTTTATTAGATATAATCGATTATATCTAATAAAAATAGGTATCGATATAATCGATTATATTGATATTATCGATACTATCGATTGTCATATCGATTGTTAGATTATTTAGGCCTCTTTTGGATAATCGATTAATAATCAATATACAATCGAATTGACGGCAACACTAGCCTTTAAGACAGGGGAACGTATGTCGGGTCAGGTCATTTTAAAAAAAATAATGCAAAGGGTTTCTTACCGGGACCTTCTTTGTAATTTATAGGTTCCGAACCGAAGGTAGATTCATTTGGGTTATTTAGACGATTCATAAATATTACTGATTAACGTTACATTGATAAATGAATTTTATTCTTTGAAACTTTAAACTTGCAAATGTACGTCTCAAGGTCCGATGACACTAATTAATTCTGTTAAAATCCCATTATCCTGATTAGGATCGTCAGGATTAATAAATTTCTTTACGGACCCTCTGCATGAGATTAACAAAGACTGGGCACGTGAACTGCGCAGGCGCACTGTTTTAGCCTCTGCTTGTGGCACTCACTCAGTACGATAAATATTTATAGAACTATATTAATAGAGAATGGGACTAAAAAAGAACAAATAATAGTTAAAAAAAGAACTAAAAAAATGCGCTTTTATAGAAAATCGAACTACAAAGTATAAAATTGTTTTTTATTAAAACATAATAATTCCATTCAGAGTGAAAAAGGGTGTTTTTTAGTTTTTTAAACTATTATTTCTAACTGACTAACTTATGATGGCCTTTTCATCTTCATTGGATTTCCGGAGGAGCCGCGGGCACACACCGATAGAGGCTACTGATTTTTCTTTCATTGATTCGTCTTGTTTAGGAAAGCGATAGATCTCTATCGCTTTTGATATATATATTGATACTAGCTGTGCCCGCGACTTCGTTCGCGTGGACTACATCCTTTCATGGTCAGTTTTACCCCTTTCTCCCCTAATATTCGAAACAAAAAGTAGTCTATATTTTAATCCAAGTTTCGAGCTAATTTGTGCCAAATTTCATATGTCTAACTTCAAAAATAAACATTTTTCCATATAAACTTTCAAAGGTGGTATTACTCCCATACCCCTCTTATTTTCTAATAAAAAGTAGCCTATGTCCGTTCTTGAGATTCATCGTATACCTATACCAAATTTCATCAAAATCTGTTGAGAGGTTTAAGCAGGAAAGCGTAACACACAGACAGACAGACAGACAGACAGACAGACAGAGTTACTTTCGCATTTATAATATTAGTAGGGAAGAAATAAGTAAAATCAACATAGCAGCTGAAATCCCAAAACTCGCCAAATGTATAGTTCCTTTTAGTAGGGTATGAATTAAAAAAATGACCGAAACTGTAGCTTTTTTCTTTCAAAACGAATAATACATAAGTTTCCTCCGGGTTTTCGCTTGTGAAATACAGTAGTAACCAGCGCGTCGTATAACGTGTTCAGTATACTGCGTTTCTACTGCGTTGACCCAGACCTATCCATTCACGTTCCTCCTTTGAAGCCACTCAGACATGGACCGGATATGTTTAACTGTTAACGGAGTCAAGTGTTACGGTGAGTAACTTGCTGTTTTAATCTTAAGTGTCATTTTACTTTGACTTTTATAATCATTAGTTGCGATAAGGCAAAAACTAAATTATATTAAATTTTTGTGATTAACACATCACAAAATTTTTTATATAATTTAGTTTTTGCCTTTATCGCATTTTTCGATTTTTAATCGAACTAAATTAACTGTATTAATCTTAGGTTTCGTCGGAATAAATCAGCTTTATTTTTATTACTTCAGTCCACGTTAGTTTTGTAATAAAAATTAATTTAGTTTTAGTTTGTGTCTAATTAGCACTAATATCTAACTAAAACCATTCGTATTTAAATTGGAAACTGTAGTAAAATAAATGTGAGTGCTTCGGTCTATTTATCAAAATTTAGTGAGTACTTTGAAGGTTAAATCTCAGTTTTGTAATCTACAAATTAACTTATTTACATTGTCGTAATTTCACAAATATTTATTTTGCAGTGGTCATTACTCTGTTTTATAATTTCTAATTGCATCTACCCGTATGTATTTTGTTATATGTAATTTATTGTGAGGTTACATTATGAGGAATACAAATGTAATAAGCACAAAATTATATAATAAATAATTTACTACTTTGGTTTGTTAATCTTTCTTATACACCGTGACTTTTTAGTGGTTGTTTTCCCGCAGTAAAATCATTATATCTGAGTAGTACAATAGATTTGTGCAGGTTTTTTTTATGCAGATCAAAAAATAGCAATTTTATGATAGTGATAAACTAAACTCGAAAGCAACCTCGAAACAATAGTAGGAGCCGCGCCGCAGCTGATCGCCGGCCGGCCGGGTTTTTGCCTCTCGCGCTTATCAATTCGCTGACAACTCACTATTTACTAACAAGTAATTTCCATTTTCCCTTCATACTTTAACGGGCTTAGGAACGTCGTAAATACTTTTATCCATACTTAACTAAACACGACATAATTTGTTAATTTTGTAATCAAGATTATTGTCTGAAAATAATAATTTATTACTGAATTAGGCAATAAAGTATTTAAGGCGTATTTAAAAAATAGAAATCAACCTATTTACAATGATTTTAATTACCTAACCTAATATCCCTATTTACAAATGTACAAACAAATACTTACACTTCCCGGTAACGGAGTAATTGTTCAAAGTGTAAACCACTGCGTTCTACACACAATCGTGCACGTTTTAATTGATTTGCTTTCAATTTCAATAATGTGTCTCTATCACGTCTAACCACATCAAAAGCGTCCACTATCGCACTTTTTAAGGCGTCCCGAGTTTGGTACTCTTCCCGATACACAATCCGCTTAACCTCAGAAAACAAATAAAAGTCCAACGGAGTAAGATCCGGGCTTCGTGGTGGCCACGGCACTGGCCCGCCGCGACGGTTATGATGTATTCGTCAAGCTCCAAAGAATGAATGGCCGGGTGACCTCTGCCTTGGGCATGAGCTGGCGTCTGGAACTGCCCGTGATCGAGTAACCGCTGGGTTGCGGCTACGATCGTCCGAGCCTGTGGTAGGTACTTGCGGGTTGAGAACACCGCGAAGACAAAGGGACTCCATGTGCTGCGGCTCTGCGTAAAGCCGACGAGCGGCATGCGAATCATAATTCGCTCTCGCGTACAATTGCACCATAACGACGTAGGTAGGTTGAAAAAACGTAATGGCGATCCATTTTGGCGGCAACAATAGCGCACTGGGGTTGAGTAGTTGCGCGGGCGGCGTTCGCGGTGCACTGGAGTAGAAATGAGTGAGTGAGACAGTCGCACGAGCGCTGCGAGCGGTGCCTTTGTTCTGTGTCGTTTGTCACGAGGCGGTTCGTTTCACGGAGCGCGTGCGTTGCAGTTTATGCTGTATTGCTTAGGACTTAAGAGTTTTTTTTGTTTAAAAAATGTTTTCGTGCAGAAAGAAGTACCTTCATACGTCAGAATCTCGGAATATAACTATTCGTTTCTCACGCTTTCGAGTTGATGATTATTTTTTTGATTAATTTAAAACTAAAATATTATTATTTAAAAAAAAACTCGCACTATTCGATAGTGCTACTAAAGGTTAATCGTTCTGCTGCGGGAAAACAACCACTAAAATGTCACGGTGTATATAAAAATGAATCGCTGTTCGTTAGTCTCGCTAAAACTTTACAACGGCTAGACTGATTTGGCTAATCTTGGTCTTGAAATAATTGTGGAGGTCCAGGGAAGGTTTAAAAGGTTAGAAATATTTAAAAAATTGGCGTTACGAAGTTCGCCGGGACAGCTAGTAATTAAATATTAGTAAGTGGTGTAAAATAATTGTTTCACAGTACTTGAAGTTCGCACGAATTTTAATTAATTGATTCAAATTTTGTTTATTAAATAGTTGTATGTCTAGTTTATTTTGCGGTTATTTAACGAAATAAATAAACTTAAATGAAGCGATCCTATAATATATTTCCTACTTCAAACTTGATAACGCATTTTTAAATAATTATTAAAAAGCGTTCATAGTTTTTTGATGTTCATTCCGTGTAAAAGTTTAAGATTTATTATGCTGTACTTGTCACCCTTAAGCTAGGACCTCATTACCACCTAACATCAGGTGGGATGAGGTCAATCTTGAAGTGTAATATAAAAAAAAGGATTTTTTTTACTATAAATTCACTCAACAATTGCAAAGTTCATTCATAGATGTGATTTTTATCGTTGAGTTGTTATAATTTGTTTAAAATAATACATCCAACGTTTAATCAAAGCTCTCGTCTTAAATTTGACAAAAATTCTTATAAAACAAAAGTTTCTGTAACGGGTAAAATAAAGTTTATTTATTGATAATTATCGTTATTAAAACTTTCATTTTAGCCAAAGAGTTTTATGCAATATGTTTGATAATGAATGTACGTAATAAAATTTGGTCAAGTTTGTATCTGGTCACACGCACGTAATGTATCCGTTTAACATTTATGAATATAAATACTTATTTATGGAACTCGAGATAAAGGCGGTTCGGGAATTATCCCGAAATTTTATATTCTGTGGTATGAAGCTGAAGTACTTGTATAACAGAAACTCAAGAACAACTACGGTACCACAGCATCCAGACCCGAAACTAAATTGATATGTTGGTATTCCACAATAAATTAAACGGGAATCTAACCTAGGAACTTAGAGATATGGCGACGCTCACTCGCTTCTCAGCTATGAAAGTGGATGTGACTTATTAAGTAAAAGGATTAAGTATCTTCAAAATCAAGCAAAAAAACAGCAACAAGCCAGTCGGTAATGAAAGGTCATTGACGCGATCTACTTTTTTATAGCATCCTTCTTTTTATCTTTTTAACCAAGACTGGTTGAAGTAATATGGCTTAAGTTACATTCACATAAGATACTCATTCAACAGCTATTATATGTGTTTATCGTATTGTAACTCAGCAACAAGTAAAAAAATAACGTGTACGATTAGAATTTTCATTGAAATCGAAAACGGCCGTTTTAGAAAATACCTTTTTCGAGTTTGTTACGATGACATGATTACGTCATAAGAGTTCAATTATTTCTATTTTTAGGCACAGGCCTTACTTTATGTGTGTGGAGGTGTATCATCTCATTAGGTACTCCTCAAGCGTGGCTAGCCGAATCATAACAAAACCTTTTAAATATTTATTGAGTTTATTTTTTCGTTTTCTAATATTTTTATTTTTATTTCTACAATAAATGTAGCCTTATTACGTTTTATATCAGTTACTTCTACTTAAGTGAAACCGATCCATGTATTTTACGGAAAGAAATACAAACATAGGTATTGTGGTCCGAAAAGTGAAATGAGTAAAAACTTTAAAGTTCAAGTGCGGATGCCCGATTTCGGATGATCGGTTTCATTCCAGGCCCTCAAACCTATTCTTTAAGAACTTTATTTTTACAGTGGGCTGTGAGGTGAGCTCAGACGTAACACTCCTGGACTATCTAAGAGACTACCTTGAGCTGCGTGGTACCAAGTACATGTGTCGGGAGGGAGGATGTGGAGCCTGCATAGTCACAGCTGTCAAACCTTCGGAACACACGCCGGTCTCCATCAACGCTGTAAGAGCATTTTATAAATTAACTATCTTTTGCCCGCGACTTCGTCCACGTGGCGTTTATAAAAGAGAGATCTTTGATATGCATGTCAAATTTTAACCATCTGACTTAAGCGGTTTAGATTTTTCATACAAAAGGATTTTCCCGCTAATTCCCGTTTCCGTGGGAATTTCAGGAATTTCTTTTTTAGTGCACATCTACGGTACTTAAGCTACGTCTCTTCCAAATTTTAAGTGCCTACGTTTAGCCGTTTAGGCTGTGCGTTGATATGTCAGTCAGTCAGTCAGTCAGTTTCTCTTTTTATATATTTAGATAGCGGTTTGGCGGGGCTCATATCATTTTACAAAATATTTTTCGACCGGCCCGAACATTGTTTCGCCGAATCTGAGAACTTTGTATGGTTCGAAAAAACGATTTTCGGTGAAGTGTAGCGTCGGTCAAAAAATATACTGTAAAATAATATGTTTGTAATTTTCTCCAACGAATTCTATAGATACTACTCTAATAGATCTGACAGTTATTGTTAAGTTGCCAAATGAATCTCGAAAGGAACTGCTTGTCATGTCTCTTAGATCAAGATTTCTCTATTTTTTTATTCAGTTGGCCACTACGCTAGTAGCTAAGGTATGTTAACGCCCAAACCACCTATGTCGATATATATGTCGCATTTTAGTACATTTGATTGGCATTAATAAAAAACATAGGTACCAGAACTGCTCCAACATATGTAACTCTTTATTTGCTAGTTAAGGACAGGTAAAGCCTAGATACAGGGGCCTCCCAGTACTTACATAAACTAGTACTTTTTATACCTTACACGTCCGGATATTGTTTTTTCGGTTCGTTGCTCTCCGTTCAATTTTTGTTGGTAGTTATATGATGACCAGTGAATAATGATATAAATTGGTTCCACCATATCTCCTTAATTTGAATAGTTTCGTTAATGTGACTTAGATAGTGAGCTTTATGACTTTGTCCAGTTTAGTTAAGGCATTGAAGGCTTGAAACACCTGATTTCTTGATAAAAGTGCTTCGAAAGGCACGTCATGCCGTTGGTCCTGGCAATGCTCCAAATAGATCTACTTGTAATGGTTGCAGAAGTCAGACGGCAATCGCTCGTCAATACGGCCGGTGATGTTGTGGTAGGTCTTCTGTTCCTTTGGCATCACCATCAAGACGATGAGATCCACCGGGTTTGGTGTCTCTTAGCATGTGCTAAGAGACATAAAAAGAAGAATTCCTTTCCACGCATTTCCTCGAGCGCTTTTAATTAGGATTTGGCTGTCTATGCCTATGAGGTTCTTGGTTGATTTCGACTTTCTTAAACAGTTGGAGGTCATGACCTTAATGATAAAAATCTATTGTCTGTCTCTATCATTCGGTTAGAAATGCTACTACGTCCTCTTAATAATGACCTTTCTTATAGTGTTTGGTGTCAGTAACTTCTTGCCACGATTGGGAAATCACGACCATAGAAGACGTTGGTAATAGACATGATGGCTACCATCCTATTCAGACGTCGCTTGCGGAGCACAATGGCACTCAATGTGGGTACTGTACCCCTGGATGGGTTATGGCAATGTACAGGTAAAGTTCTATATTTGAAATTTACTAATTCAGTCGAATTGTGTCCACGTTGTTCATATTCGATACTTATTGAAAAATTCCAAAGAAAAAAAAATTCTAGCAAATCTGTGGACTAAAACTAAGAATGATTATTTTGCTCAATGTACTAAAAGGGGCTTTTTACAAAGATTAAAGAAGTGATATCAATTCAGGGGGATGCCTCATAAAATTCCATACTTATAATTAACGAAACTTAGTTTAGTAGTTGTTGAACTTTACTGCTTAAAATCATGCCCCTCTTTTTTGGTCACTCAGATAAAAAATGAACCAAATAATACGTTACATTTATGACATCCTGATTTTCCCGCGCTTAAAACACGCATAATTGTGTCAGAGACCGAAATTCACATGCGTCGTAATGCAATAAATAAGCTAGTGAAGTCTTTTAAATGTCAGCACAGAAATTTCCGGTATAAGCATTCTTACGGAGATTATTATTGAGGTCCAATTATCTTGACCACATCTGGTTCAACCGGTACTTTCGTTGCATTTCATTCTTTAAGATGCAGACGTGTTGGGAGCCGGTTTTATCGACAAGTAACATGCGTGTTACACATTGAACGTGCAGTCTAGTTTTGTTTATACTGCCTTTCTAACGTTCAAAAAAGCATTGACAGTTTCTATAAGAAATTTGCAACACATATCTTGTTTACGAAATATAAAAATATTTGCATTTTGCTATTGAATAAAAGACAGTGTCGGGAACTGACGATTAAATCGAGTTCTTTCCTAATTTAAGTAATCTAAATTATTAGTTTCGATCGATAAGTAAGGAAAACATCACATTAATTTTCATACTGCAGTAAAAAACAAATTAAATACGACATCTTTTAATTCCGTTATGTTTTTATGCCTACAATATTATTTTTTAAATAGATGATAGCTGCAGATGGCCTTTTCATCTTCAGCGAGTTTGCGGAAGAGCGGCACGCTTTCACCCCTAAAACCTAAAATTATGTATTTTTTTTCTGTATGAAGTGGCATAGAGTATTATTGTGTGCATCATGAAGGCATTCTTAGCATCAACTCTTTGCTAATTTCTCGAATACCTTGTAAACATTTTGTTACTAGTGGTTATTATATAATTGTGCAATGTTGAATATGGTAAAACTAACAGGATTCAAATAATTTTTGTTTTGTAGCCTATTAAAAAGTCAGAATAACCTGACAATGAAAGAAATTGAACAGTCCTTTGCAAGCAACGTCTGCAGATGTACAGGATACAGACCTATACTGGATGCTTTCAAAAAATTTGCAAAAGACTCCCCGAAACCAATCAAGGTGTCTGACATAGAAGATTTACCCAAATGCAAGAAAAATGGCAAAGTTTGTGCAAATAAATGCAATGACGAAGATGATGATTGGTGTGTGGTATCGAAAGAAGATGTACCTAACATACTGGAAATTGATTTGAAAGATGGAAAGACATGGTTCAAGGTCTCAACTGTCAGAGATATATTCGATGTTTGGCAAAGAAAAGGAGTTGACTCATACATGCTGGTTGCAGGAAATACAGGGAAAGGTGACTAATATAGCAACTGTTTGTAATTTACTAGTAAACTCATATCGTCTGGCAAAATATCAATTATATTCAGAGACAAAAAAAAATTAATGAGTTATCAATGCAGCTCTACTCTTTTCGTTACGCTTTTGCTCATGCTGTATTTAATTTTAAAAAAATCAGAATGTTTTCAAAACCTATTGAACTAAGAAAAGGGACACACATGTCAAAATTCTTAGTTAATTTTCAGAGGTAGTCCCTTGACTATCTCTCATATCTATTTATTCTTTTTTTAGGTGTCATTCCCATTCACGAATACCCGCCATTACTGATTGATATAAGCGGTATACCTGAGCTGAAAGGCTACCGTAAAGATCAAAACTTGGTAATAAACGCTGGCACAACTCTCACTGAACTGCTGGATTTATTCCTGCGCGTGAGTGAGGAAGATGAAGATTTTGCCTACTTGAAAACTTTTTACGATCATCTTCGGTTGGTAGCCCATATAGCTGTGAGAAATGTAAGTTATGATTTTTAACATATTGTTGTTCTATGTAGTATATTGACTGTTCTAGTTGTGCTGTGTTTTCTTTGCTATGGACAGATCTTGTCGCTTATTATTTATTTATTTATTTAAAAACTTTATTGCACAAAAAAAGTACAAAAGATGGTTGGGTCATGCAGATAGTTCGTATACTACTACTTTGTATATGTTTACTAGTTTACGTGTGTTTATCATGTTATGGTATTTTGAATGTAATTCTTAAAAATTATATCTCAATTTATATGTTTGGACGGCAATTGATACTCGTAGTTTCTAAATATAAATAGGACGTTCGAACATGAAAAATGGTTGGATTTGGATAAATAATAAATGATTTCTTTTTTTTAAACTGCTTTATTCCCATTTGAAGTGAGTTGGTTAAGATTATGAGAGTTAAAAAAACTATTTGTCATCAGTTGGGCAACTCCCAACCAGGAAATACTTGAGATCCGATGACGTAGCAGTTTTCAATTCTCATAATAAATATTGGACAAATATTGGACAACATCACATACATTGCTCAGATTCTGTGGTAAGTAGCTTAAGCACTTGTGTTACAGAAATCAGAAACAACGACGGTACCACAACACCCAGACCCGAGACAATATGGAAAAGTTCGTTTCCCATATTGACCCGACCGGGGATCGAACCCGGAACCCCAGAGATGGTAATGATAATAGTTACCAATTGAACTTTTGATTAATCATCAAAAGGAAAACTTTCGTTTGTACGTTTTGTTTTTGGAAGTAGACGACATGCCCAGTTCCAATACTTGAAAACGACCCATTCTTGTTACGGATAGTAGTAAATTATACGAGGCGTAAGCTAAAAACGACTGACGGACGACAGCCGATATGGGAAGTAAATTGTGGAACGGTACTAACGACTCATAGTTGGTTAAGACACAATACGAGTCGTAAAATATTAAAACCGGGTATTAGACGTTACCAAAAACAGTATGATGTACTAACGTTCAGGTTTTAATTTCTATTTCTACACTAATATTATAAAGAGGAAATATTTGTACCTAATTTTGTATGTTTGTAATGAATAGGTTCAAAAAGTACTGGGCCGATTTAAAAAAATCTTTAACCAAAATTGAATGCTACATTCTTCCAATTTGATATAGGCTACAAAATTAGGGATCCTTGGTAAAATTTGAAAAATTTCAACAGAAAAGCGAGAAAAATTCTCGGAAACGAAGTTCGCCGGGACCGCTATTTTATATAATTTAACATTCATTCATGTTATACCTTATTTTATCAGCTGCTTACTATTACTGCTTGTTTTCCAGATCGCGACCATAGCTGGGAACCTGACGATAAAACATAAAGACAACAAATTTACCTCAGATATTTTCCTACTTTTGGAGACAGTCGGTGGACAAATAACACTTTGTAAGTATTGTTATCTATGCAACAAAAAAGTGCTTAATGCATAAATTACTCAAGATGCAATAAAAAATAAAATTAAATGTTCAAAATACATTAACTTCCTCATGTTAAGAAGTAGGTGTCTGTCCGTCTGTTACTCTTTCACGCCTAAACGGCTGAACGGATTTTGATGAAATTTGGTATAGGTATACGTTGAATCTCAAGAACGAACCTAGGCTACTTTTTTATTAGAAAATAAGGGAGGGATGGGGGTAATACCACCTTTGAAAGTTTATATGGAAAAATGTTTATTTTTGAAGTTAGAGATATGAAATTTGGCACAAATATAGCTCGAAACTTGGATTAAAATATAGACTACTTTTTGTTTCGAATATTAGGGGAGAAAGGGGTAAAACCGACCATGAAAGGATGTAGTCCACGCGAACGAAGTCGCGGGCACAGCTAGTAACTCCATAACGCACGAACCGATTTCCACGGTTTTGCATTCGGTGTAAAGGTTTCGGGCTCCGTGAGGCTTATAGCAAAGAAAATTCAGAAAAAAATTCAATACAAAAATCCTCTAAGGCGAAATGAAATTCGCCGGGACCGCTAATTATTAGTATTTATAACAGACAAATTCTTCAACTACGATACCTTACGGTTAGCTCAGTTGGTGGAGTCCTACACTGAAAGGGGAGTTGACATTATCTGTTTCTTTAAAAAGTGTAAACCCAATGTTCCGTTATAGTTTAAGCTCTACAAACCAAGTCTTGGTTAGTTGATGTCAATGCGATTGGTCATCAGTTACAACGTACCATATACATATACCTACTGAGGTACAAGGACCTTGTCACTTTAAACCTGTCAAATTAAATGTGTAGTCAGATCCTCAGGTAATTGAACGTGACAAGGTACTACTGAGTTGTCTACAAATTAGAGATGCTGATTAAACAGGAGATGGAACAATAGTTACCACCTCAAATTGATCCTTATTACCTTGATTTACCGAAGAAAATCAGCTAAAATTTCGATACTCCAGGCCTAATTAAAAGACAGTTCGAATTTGATTCTTATGCTCGCGATACATAAGGCTAAAAGTCCAAAGTGTATAGTCTGACGTGTGACTTTCGACTGCATCTGTATACGTAGTTCTAATCTAAGGCAACCTATGAAAATTATCTGATGTTAACAATTGAACCGATTTAAAAAACTTTTTCTTTCCAGGTGAACGCTTCGGGACATTACTTTTAACGAAAACCTTATCTATGCAACAATTCCTACGAACAGATCTAAAGGGAAAAGTCATTTTGAATGTTTTGTTGCCGCCTCTGAATAATGAATACAAAATAGTGACGTACAAAGTGCGTAATATTTTTATCTATACTACTAAATAATGATTAGGTGTTAACTCGACGAGGAAAAAACAAAATTCTTATGATGTAATTTTATTGTTTGTGTACAGACACAACCAACAGTGGTTGAGCCTTTTTTTAGGGATGAGTTGATGGATCAAGTTGTAATTACCTGCTACCAGCAACCTTACAGAAGACCGCAGCCAAATAACAATCACTTCTGTGTTGTTGTATTCCTGCGTGTGAGTAAGGTTTCCAGAGCTCCTGTCATTGGTAGTAGGGGTTAGGCCTTCAAGGTAAGGGCGACGAGTCCAGTAACAGATTTAATATGCTATACTGGTCGCCCTTAAGCTAGGACCTCAATACCACTTGACATCAGGTGGGGTGAGGTCAATCTTGATGTGTAATATAAAAAAAAACTTTTATAGTGTTATTAGGGATAAAGTATTCTATCTATTAATCTATCTTTCTTCCAAATTTAGTCCGTATTCAAACAGTAGTTTTATGGAAGAATAACAAACATACATGCAGGTATTTTTCTTTGAAAGTTCATAAGAGTGTATGGGTTCAGACATATAGATCCATACATTTTCACAAACGTTTAATATATTTGTAGGATACTAAATATATAATACCTATGTGTTTCATGTTTGGCACCCATATTAGTGGAAAGACGTCTAAAAAATTCTAAACTTCTGATAACTTTAAGTTACTTTGTTGCACATATCCGCGAGTCATTCATTATTGATCGTTTGTTTCGCAATTAAAATTAACAAGTAATTACACGTATTACATGTTCATGAGGATACATCATTCTTTTTCGCGTGTAATTAAGTAGTTTTTTAAAATGACTTTGCAAACATTGAATATAACTTCGGCTCGTGGCTTTGCTGGTAAGAAGTTTTTACAGGATAAAGATTGATGGTCGTTGACATTAAAATTTTCGATAGAATGTGATAAAGCAATAATAGTAAGACATAAATATTCACAAAAAAATATATGAAATTCGGAAAGCTAACATAGCTTACATTTGAAAATAAATAAATACATTCAATGATTGATCATATGCAAAAATATACGTATACATGTGTACAGTCATCGTCAGATATATCGGAGCAGACAAAGTGACCAAATACTTCTGAACAGTTAAAATGTCAAAAAGTTCCATACACCACAAGTTACCATAAATATCTGACATTCATTACTTCAATAATATCTGCTCAGATAGTCAATAATTTCTATACACACAACTTACCAATAATATCTGAACACTCATCTATACAGGTAGCTAAATCAGACACATGGCGTACGTGACACATATTGACGTTATGATTGTTCAGATGTTATTGGCATCTGCTCAGATATTATTGAAGTAATGAATGTTCAGATATTAATGGTAACTTGTGGTGTATGGAACTTCTTGACATTTTAATTGTTCAGAAGTATTTGGTGACTTTGTCTGCTCCGATATATCTGATGGCGACTGTACTTAGGTATAATTAATGTATTATAAAAAGTTAAAATGTTTTAAAGCCTCCAGAAATTTAGTATTTGCACATCTCGAATTTAAAATTTAGTATAGTACTATCATACCATATCAACACTCAAGCCCTTTTACCAAACCTTTGTAAGGGAGTTATGTAAGAATATATAATCCGACATATTGTGGAGGTAACATTGATCTTAAGCCGATTTCTATCAAACATAGCTAAGAATACTTCTAACTAATTCACCTTTCAAACCAAATAAGGAAACTACGATACCAAAGTCACGCATAGACCAACAGACGTGGTAAAACATATGACACCCCGTCGTTGTTCCGTCGAAGGGTTAAGAAAGTCAAACATTAAACTGGAACAATAAATAAACTGAGTACAAACAGTTTTGAAACCAAATTCAACCAAATTAAATTCTATTTTTGTTTGCTTTTTTTCAAAGACGAAGTTGCACAAGCATGCACACTAACGGTACACATAACCCACATCCGCGATATTTCGTCAGAATTAAAGATAATTACTATGCTTGTACACACGGCATTACACCGTCCTACCGAAAACAGTCAAAAGTGAACATGAGATTTAGAACTTTATCGCTTCAACACTAAGTCTAAATTTGACTGAGATAATTTTGCAGTCACACAAATTAATGCACTTCGGTGTAACTATTTCCAAGATAACAACTTTAATCGTTTTACAGCAAGTGGAGTATCATTATCACTTAAATACATATGCACGTGAGGGATTTAATATTTTAGAGTACAGTATTTTTAAATAGGTACTTAAATAAATTTGCAAAGTTCCGTATGTTTTATGTTTCGTTAAAAAGAGGTGCTTTTTTGAACCACAGTAAAATGTGTCTAATTGTTTTTAGAACCATAAAACTATTATATTCGATTATAATTATATTATAACTAATTATATTAGATTTTTAACACTTTTTATATTGAAGCGAATTATGTATCTCACTTATTGTCTAGTGACTAAATACAAGAAAATAACTAAAACTCGACTTCTAAACAATGCAATGAGTAAATTCAGTATATTTTTAATTGTTTTATAGGCATTTTTAAGTAGCATAATTCACTGTTTTCAAAATTAGTCGGATATTTCAGTTATGATAAATGATGGCATGAGTACTTAAAATAAAAACGGCCTTCAATTCAATAAGTTTACGCGTGCATGAGGAAAAGGCTAGTTAGTTTAAAATTATTAAGAAGATTTTTACTGTACCTATGATGTAACTTAAAATGTAGCTTTCATAATTATCTCTTTATTTGTGCATTGCTTCGTACCCAAATTTCAAGAAAACTACTCTGTAGGATTTGGTTCGCTAGCAAGCATCGCAAAATTTTCGGCCTAACCTAATGACTTTTATAATATTGTGAGTAAGTGTTGACTTAATAATTAGATTTTTTCACAACACTAAAGGGCAGCTATAAATTGCAGATTGACCTCCACACGATTCTGAGAAAAAGGGTCTTGACAGTCAGACGGTGACGGTAAATAAAAAATCAAATAATATGATTTTTTTACAGATTATGCCAAGATCGCAAAACGCTCACGCCGTCGTGAATGCTGGCTTCCTATATCGATTGAGAGGACCAGAAGGCATAGTCAGACAAACCAGAATAGTATACAGCGGCCTGAACCCCCCTTCTACCAGGGCGTCAGCTACCGAGAGGTTCTTGTTTGGTCAAAAGCTGTTCACAGATAGGACGCTGCAAGCAGCCGTGAGGATATTGGAAAGTGAGCTGGTTGTTACCGAGAACCCTCCAGAACCTTCAGCGGCTTATAGGAAGCAGCTGGCTTTGGGATTATTTTATAAGGTAGGAGCAGGGTTCAATTTGATATACAAAAATAATACTAAAATGCATCAACAGGTCTCGAACTAGGGGTCTTTCTTGTATTATGTGTACCAGACCGCGGATAGGGGTAGGGGTATCAATTCAACATATCCAGGCCTAGCCTATTAAGAAAAGCCTGTTTCCTACTGACCTGAACGATATTAGCCGCAACTGCACCGATGCAGTCGAAGTCAATGACAATGTATGAAAAAAACTTTTGCTAACTGCTTTCATTCAGTAATTTAGTTCAAACTTAATTTTTACTGGGAGCTTTTCATACAGTTTTGTTGTTTTTTATTTTTTTAACTGGAATCTTAGTTTTGAGGAAATGTTTATTTTTTACTTTAACATTTTTCATTTACAGGGCTTGTTATCACTATGCCCAATCAATATTATCAATAACCGTTATAAGTCGGCTACGACAGAAATACATCAAACCAGACCAGTATCAGATGGGAGGCAAATATTCCATACAAATCCTTCTATTTGGCCTCTAAATCAACCTCTACAAAAAGTGGAAGCATTAGTAAGTATGAAGTAGTGTTTAGTCACTCAATGTATGCCATCCACTACTTTCTTTGTATATAATTCGTCAACTCTGAAATTCTAAGGTATTTCTATTTTAAGAATAAGAATTCTTTCCTTGAATCGGCAAGATTAGAAATTACGAAACCATTGCTATCAAACTTTCTTTCCTAATTAACGAGCTCTATTAATTGACGGAATGCTAGCCAAAAGTTTAAATGTTAGTAGATCGTATAGGTGTAATCAACTTTTTTTTTTTTTTAAATTAGACTAATATTTAATTAGTGGTATTGTACGTTTACAAATATTAAAAAATATATATCTCCCCTTGTGGTGTAGGATTGAAATCCAAGACTTTCACGTATCGCACGTGCTGCTCTTCCAACTGACCGAGACGTAAGTTTTGTAGGCTTTGAATTTTTCGGGTATATTAACCTCTTAGTTTAGAACTACGTACTTATCAGCCCGTGGTATATTCGTGAAGTTCGTGGGTTCAAATTCCACACCTTAAGGGAGATATATTTTTGTCTCTTACCTTAAACTATTTAAAATTCATTAGAGCAGCATGAAGCAATATTAGGAATTGTAAAAAGCATAATATTTGTTTTCTAAACGGGTTTTACGCGGGCCCATAATGAAATACAACTTATAACTCCTAAGATAGAAATAATTTACAGCGGTTTACGCAAACGATAATAATGCAAATTAAAATGTATGTTTTAGAGACAATGCTCTGCTGAAGTTAAATACACAGAAGATTTGCCTTCATTCCCCCACGAAGTGTTTGCTGCATTTGTACTTTCTACTGAAGGGAAAGGAAATATTGCAAACATTGATGCATCTGAAGCCCTGGTAAGCATGAAATAGTGTGTCACTTATATACATCGACCTATCTATCCCAAAGTAGGTAGGTAAAGCACGTGTGTTATGGTGGCCAAAGTCCATGAGATAATCACATTAATGATTATTATTGGAATCAAACAGTCGATATTAGTGCATAATTTTGAGAGAGGTAGGGCAAAGCGATTTATCGCTCGAACTGGAACAGCCCGACTGGTGAAATACCTCCACCTTACAGAAGACCGCAGCCAAATAACAATCACTCCGGTGTTGTTGTATTCCTGCGTGTAAGGTTTCCAGAGCTCCTGGGAGGTGCTACATTAGTAGCAGGGGTCAAGCCTTCGAGGTAAGGGCGACAAGTCTAGTAATAGTTTTACTATGCTATACTTTTCGCACTTAAGCTAGGAACTCATTACCACTTAACATCAGGTGGGATGAGGTCAATCTTGAAGTGCGTTATAAAAAAAAAAGGCCAGGGCACTATATTATATTTGCACCACTGAACTATCGAAATTGGAGTAGTGCATGATACTATATTGTATTAATCAAATTATGTTTATATGTTTAATTAAATATGTTTCAGAGCCATCCAGGCGTACTAGCATTTTACTCTGCAAAGGACATTCCCGGGTTGAATTCATTTACACCAGCCGAATCTACTTTGTATTCGGCAAACGAAGAAATTTTATCAAATGGCGTCATTGAGTATTTCAACCAACCTATAGGGGTAATTGTTGCTGACACTCGATATTTGGCTGAAAAGGCTTCAAAACTAGTACATGTGACTTATAAAAATGTTACAAAGCCTGTTATTGATGTGAAAGAAGCAAAGAAAGATCAAAGTAGACTTACTGTGTATGCGTCAATGGAAGCTACTAATAGAGGAAGTGATATAGATAAGATAATAAAAGGAGAACATACAATATATGGACAGTACCATTTTTGTATGGAGACACTGGTTTGCGTGACGCGACCCTCAGAAGATGGTTTGGAAGTACATAGCGCTACGCAATGGATGGATGGGACCCAAACTATGATTTCTCGAGCACTAAAGCTAGATTCAAATAGGTTTGTTGATACAAATCATGTACTTAATATAAATGTTTTTTTAACACAATGAATATTATGGCTTATCTAAATGGTAACTGAGCCTATTGACACTTGCAACAATAGGGGTATTCACGCGCACATAACGGACTTATTAAAATCCTTTTTACTTACTTCTTGACTGACCCCATACTATATGCCGTTTAAGTCGATAAAAAATTAATTTCGGTTAATGGTGTAAATTATTACCGTGACTAAAATATTCCTAGGAAATTCAGCCGACAGTGTTAAATTTTCTTTTTAAATTCTTAATGAACCATGTTTTAACCATTCAGACAAATTTAAAAGCATGGTTATACATATATTATTTCAGCATAGATGTGCATGTTAGTCGTATTGGCGGTGCATACGGAATCAAGATATCCCGCGCCACACAAGTTGCAATAGCGTGCAGTCTTGTAGCGTGGAAATTAAATCGTCCATGACGGTTCATACAATCTCTCACTACCAACATGAGAGCCGTTGGTAAGCGGTTCCCATGTTCTAACGATTTTGAGGTAAGACTTTTCTGTATAAAAACATTAAATGACATGACTAAAAAGTTAAGTTTTAAGTTTGGTTGACGATGGTGTGTAAAATATTGCGGGAAAGTTTGAAGTTTTTCTAGTAAAGGTAGTGTAGGTGATAATGTTGAAAACAAATCGGTCTGATGTACTATTTTTATTTCTTTATTTATAATAAATAAGTTTTTCTTTAGGTAGCGGTTACTAAAAAAGGAGAAATTCAATACGTAAATTATAAATTGTATGAAGATAATGGATACAAAATCAACGAAACACTATCTCAACTTGGTGTTGATCTTTTCTACAATGTTTACGATAAGTCAAAATGGAAGTTTGATGGGTATAATGTAATTACAGACACACACAAAAATACATGGTGCAGATCTCCGGGTATGTATTTTAGCTACTCAGTAAAATATTGATTTTCGAAATTTTAACATACATTTTTAAATTTTATTATTAAACTTACAGGTACATTAGAAGCTATTTCTATGTGTGAAGCTTTATTGGAACAAATTTCTTATGAACAAGATGTTGATCCTGTTGAAGTTCGTTTGGCAAATGTAGATACTAAAACGTATAACGACATAATAGAAATGTACAAATATTTAGAGGACAAAGCAGACTACAAAGAAAGAAGAGCAGCTGTCGAAAAATTTAATTCTTTAAACAGATGGAAAAAGAGAGGCTTAAGAGTCTCGTTCATGAGATGGGCACCCGTCGGTGGCCAACGTCTAAATTGCAACGTTTCTGTGTATCATAACGATGGAACTGTAGCAATAACTCACTCTGGAATTGAAATGGGACAGGGAATAAATACAAAAGCTGTACAAATAGCAGCTTATACCTTAAATATATCAGTAGAAAAAATTAAAATCAAAGCAAATAATACAATAATAGGACCCAATGCATTTATTACGGGAGGTAGTATTGCTTCGCAGAATGTTGGTATTGCAGTAGAAGAAGCATGTAAAGATTTGCTGAAAAATATGGAACCAGTTTCTTCAAAAATGCCAAACGCTACATGGGAAGAAAAGGTTAAAAGTGCGTACAATGCAGACATTAGCTTACAAGGTCACGGTTTTGTTAAGTTTAGTGACGCACAAGTGTACAACATATATGGAGTAGCTTTTGCTGAAGTAGAAGTAGATATTTTGACAGGACAAAGCGAAGTATTGAGAGTAGATTTGATAGAAGATGCTGGACGGTCTGTAAACCCTGAAGTAGATGTAGGACAAGTAAGTATAGGTTTTAACATTTTATTCAATCCTACAATGCTTAAAATCTTAATATCCTTTAATTGTAGGTAGAAGGTGCTTTTGTTATGGCTATGGGCTACTGGACTTCTGAAGAAATTGTGTATAATCACAAAAACGGAGAAATTATTACAGACCGAACATGGTATTATTTTGTGCCCCAGGCAAAAGATATACCGCAAGATTTTAGAGTTCATTTGAGGAAAGGTTCTTACAGTACAGATGCTATTCTCGGTTCGAAAGGTACTTATTTTGTATGTTTAAAGAGTAATACTATAATTTTTTTATAATTAATATGGTGAATTACTTAAAGAAAAAAGTTTTTTTTATCAGTTGGATAACCAAAAAATATAAGCCACATAATATGTCTTTTATTATGAAAACCAAGGATACATTGCGTTAAAATTTAGCCCGATGACACTATCTCGCACTGTTTTAATGAAATAATAACATAAACACACCCCTACACTGCATCCTATAGCACTGTATCGTCATCACTTTTGTTGAAACCCAGATACATTTTCACTATCTCGTAAACATTTTGAAAATTTAACTAACAGACGAAATATAATTATTGTTTCCTGACCGATACATTATCTTTACTAGTATTTATATTTAAAAATATTGACTTACTATTTATTTCAGCTGTCGGGGAGCCTCCGCTGTGTATGGGTATTGTAATAACTTTTGCTATTCGTGAAGCTATTGCATCAGCTCGTCAAGACGCAGGAATAGACAGGAGCAAATGGTTTCAAATAGGTAATTTTTAAACCCGTTAAGAACTTTTTTGTTACTCATGAATTAGTTGCAAAACCAATGTATGGCACATTTAAAGTAAAATTTACGCCTAGTAATACTCAACTCAAACTCAAATATTTCTTTACTCAAGTAGGTTACATAAATAACACTT
This sequence comes from Glyphodes pyloalis, assembly GCA_037074685.1. Classification (NCBI taxonomy): domain Eukaryota; kingdom Metazoa; phylum Arthropoda; class Insecta; order Lepidoptera; family Crambidae; genus Glyphodes; species Glyphodes pyloalis. The sequence continues at coordinate 403,554 of JAYKKO010000042.1, forward strand.
TTGAATCGTCATTGAATACAATACAATGCAAAGTGATTCTACTTCCGGTTCGGAACCTATATCTAGCGAGAAACTCAGCATATCAGTATCTAACTTATTGCTATGTGTAGCACTTTGAACCAAGTCATATAGTTTTGTTTTGATAAGTGTTAATACAATGAAGTACTCAAGTAAGTATTCAATTTCGAGAGGTATGCTGGAGCAGACCAGTCCCTTAAGGATCCAGGTGATATTCGTATAATGAATCCACCTCCTTTTTTACGTTGTTGCCAAACATTTAATAATGCTTCTTTTTAAAAAGTCACACATCTTACTTAGAATAAAGGTTTTGCCCATTACTGGAATCATTAGCTACTCTTCATTATTTCGTTCACATTATTTCAGAATCAATCTGTTTAGTGAACAAATTTTCTTCAAGTTCATTTAGTAGATTTTGGGTGAACAAGTAACAAATACAAGCTTTCACATATTAGTGGGATGAAAAATAAAATAGGGACTTTGGAATATTAACTGAATTTAATTATGAGAGAGATTTTAATATACTTTTCTGTGTGGGTTGAATTTTATCTTTAAAATTAACTAGTTTTATGGCTCTTTTACAAATACACATAGATGTTTATTTGTGTGTTCATAAACATACTTTAAGTTACTATCTCATATAAACTACCTGATATTTACTGACTTTAACTTTTTGTTTTCAGATGGACCATTCACGTTGGAGAAAATATGTTTAAATGCAAAAACGAAGATAGAAGATTTTAGATACTGACCATCTTCAATATTATGATTTAGCTATAAGACCCTTCATGTTCTAAAGTGATGGGCGGGGCCTATAATACAGGTATTACTACACCTATCTTAGGCGCCTGACTCTCACATCATTAGGTTAAGACCTTCCTTAAGTGTATAGCATAATAATCATGTACCTTAAACCTTTTGTGAAGAGTAAATAAACTTTATTATTATTATGATGTCTGTTTTTTTTCCAATATCTCGGGACTACAGAGTCCCAGACTTTTGGGAGGCGTGCATGGGGCCGAAGCCAACACGTAGAGGCCCTTTAAAAAAAAAACAAGTATGATCTAAATGTAATGTGACACCGACCGACGATTATCCCTGTATACACTATAAAATGCAGCCAAAGACAACCCCCGGTCAGTGTAGGACTATGAAATGGAGTGGAAAAACAAGGAATCTGGGCTATTGGGTTGAGCTGCTAATGGACTGGGTAACCGGGACTATGGAAAGGACTATGGCACCTGCCCGATCTATGTTTAAAAACACGATTAAAATGGGCAGGTGGTGACTCGCCATCTCAATGTCATGGGCCCCCCATTGGTCGCCCACTCAAGGCACGAAGCAGGAGCGACGGGGAGCAACATTGTGTGAGCGGCTCAGGGTGTGAAGAGGTGTGCACCGCTTTCTACCCAGTGGCTTACGCCACTATGCCAACTCGCGACTTAGGCATCTTTCACTTCCACCCTGCGAGCATATAGCTCTGACGCCCCACTCTGGACGGCCGGCTAAGGCAAGCCAGAGGTGAGAGTCCTGCGGCCCCTGTGGGGTCCACTCCCACCGGCCAACTAAGGCAAGCGGAGGAAGGGGCCTGGTCGACTCTCAGGGGTTCGGGTCCCAAAGGGTGTTAATCCCATTCAGCCCGCCACAAGCTGCCCTGAGGAGACAGACTGCACTGATAGAAAGTTGTCGCTCTTCATGGTGCGAAGATCCCAACTCTCACCAGCGGGCGATGGGCTCGTCACTTCCCTACGCCTTTATTATTATTATTATTATCTTCACAATTCTAGTGAATCCACTAACTTTCAAAAAATATATTACCTTTTATTATTGTTATAAATTTATTTATCAGAAAGCATGGTTGCTTCTTATGTTTAAATAATAATTCACATGAGTTATTAAAATATTTTTTGTTAATCCCTGTTGATCCTAGCTTAAAAGTGACAATTACAGCATAATAATAGCTGTTACTGGACTTGCCTACGCTTTTGCCTTGAAGGTTTGTACTAAAGTAGCACCCCCCCCCATCCCCAGGAATCGTGGAAACCTTACTCACACCCAGGAAAACAACAACACCGAAGTGATGAATCGCTATGCCTCTCTTAATCTTAAATGCTGTTTAACCTGCTTGCTCAATTGATTATTTTTTTGGGTACTAGGTACTTTTTAATAATGAGCATCAAAAATAACGTTAATTGGCGGTTAATTGAACTGTCGCATGACGTCATTAGTGTGTAGGTACATTTGTTCCCAACAATGACATAACGAGCCCAACCCCGTAACTTGGCATCGTTTAATATAAGTTTTTTTTTATTTAATTGGCAAATGAAATATTTTTTTTCAATAACTATTCAACGAACTAAAAGCAATGTGATATTTTTGACCCAGTCCACTTCCCCATTGCTCAAACCTATAGTCATATCTTTTTTCAGAATAAAGCATATTTTGGGATAACTTTTTGTTTAGAAACCAAACGGTATAATATAATTACCTTCTTACGGCACCTAGTCAGCAATTGCACGTAGTAAAATTTGTTCAATTTCATCGTGTAGGTAGTCTCTGACAGGCGTTAATCAGGACAGTTCAAAATTTACTTCGATACGATATCTAGGTGTTATGGTTATTTTATTTGTTTAACTGTTATGTATTAGTTTGTAAAAATATTGTTCATTGATGTTAAAAAAAACGATTATGATTTCTTAAATTTTTATTTGACATCGACGTATTTTATTAGAACTTAACTTTATTTATGTATCAGGTAAAATACATTTGGTTTTTTGAGAAACTAGAATTATAAATATTTATGTTCGTCGTATTTTAGTTTTTTGTTATAATATTAAAGCTGTTAAGCTTGTTAGTTAAATAATCATCACTATACCCACATAAGAACATAGCTAAAGCTATAATGTTACAGAAATCTGAAATAACGACGGCACCGTGCTGTTATGTAGCCCTAAGCCTTCCTGGATAAATTGACTATCCAACAAACAAATAATTACATACATACATACATACATACATGCGCCAGACAATCACACCAATCACCTGGTCTCAAACTAAGGTTTTCCCTTGTACTATGAGTACCTACCAGACGACGGATACTAACTGGGGGCGTCATCCCAGCACACCCAGACACAAGTCAACTGAGAAAAGTTCGTTTTCCAAATTGACCTGACCGGGAATCGAACCCGGGACCTTACGCGCTTTGGGCGCCTGCCTTAGCCACTGCGCCACCGAGGTCGTCAATTAATAGAGTTTAGTTTAAGCTAGAATCTTTAGTTTACAGCATAATTAATTCATTACTAATGCATAATTAATGCTACATTAGTAGCAGGGGTCAAGCCTTCAAGGTAAGGGCGACAAGTCCAGTAACATATTTATTATGCTGTACTTGTCACCCTTAAGCTAGGACCTCATTACCACATAACATCAGGTGGGATGAGGTCAATCTTGAAGTGAAATATAAAAAAAATAATATAGTATCTTATTACATAAAATTAAATATTTATTTATTATGTGTTGTTTAGATACGCGGAAGTTTGATACGATAAGATAAGGTATGAGACGAGATGGGTTATAAGTTACACACAAAAGAAAAAGATTATAGATGTAGGTACCTAATTAATGATGTTTTTAATAACAATCTATTGAACATTTTCAATTTCTTAAACATATTGTATATTAATGTTAATATTTAAATTCAATCATTTTATTAGTCGTATAGTATTTAAAACAATCCATGACCACAAACCTAACAACATGTTATGACGTAAATTTAAAATGCTCTATTTTAGTTCCTGAAGCCAGGCAAAGTTTTTCCATTGTCATCGGCCCATCTGCAAAGGAAAAAAAAGCAGATATAAAAATAGTATTTAATATATTTTTTTTTCCATTTTTTTAAATAATAAAATTTTGTGTTTAGGAAGTGGATTACACTTTGTTATAGACCTTTGTATGCCGGTGGTCTTGTGGTTGGTCAGATTGATCCGATTTCCCACAGCATCACTACTCGGGCGATGAGGTCCAACCAGGGGGTTAAGTGGGGAGTCCTGCACTTGTAAGGGCAGGGAGTCCCACACACGTCGTCATTTTCGGGTGATGGTACTGTGCATCGAAGCATTTCCCCTCGTCATAAAAAAAGTACCTTTGTATGAACGTCAAAGGTACAATTGTCGTTCTTATGCGCACAATATATAGGCAAAGTCCAACGTGTATAGTCTGACATGCTTTTGTTTGTACTTAACCTTTAAAGTACAAAAACCGTCTTATTGAACGTATTGTTTTACAAAGTGACAGTTGTACAGCAACGTCTTTCCATAAACGGATTTCTATACTGTGCCGACCTACGACATGACCTATAAGTCGACACAAATACGGCGTCAGGAGAATTGGCATAGTAGACCACGCTCCATACGTAATACACGATTAGCCGATTGATACATCAATCCTACAACGCGATGTCAGAGTTTTCGTCGCCACTAACTATATATACAACAAACCAAGATTGGTAGTTGGGCCTTGGTCCCCGAGCAGATAACACCTAGCTCGGCGGAAGTACTTCCACTTTTAGTAAAGAACATACGTTCCTTACATTACTATTTCCTTCATTCGTAAAACTATTCGAATTTCACTGTACACTGTTCGACAACAGTACTAGTAACGATAGAACTTATGGTCGATTTATTGTAACAAACACTGATGATTTATGACTGCTTAATGAGAACATCGATCATATTATTTGTTGAATAAAAATAATAAGGTTAAATAAGAAATTTAATAATGACTAAAAATATTAAATCCTTACTTAACAGAAAGCGTGGATTTTGATTTATCCCTGCATCGTCACGAGCTGAAGAAGTTGCTTCCTGTAGAGCGAAAGGGATCGAAGTAACCATACACATTGGAGGCTCCCCTATAGCTAAAAGAAAATAAAAAAAGTCTGAAAACCATATAAATCAACTGTTTTCAAACTAAGCTTTCAAGAGCTTGTACTATATAACTGAAGATACTCCCGTCCCATAAGACAGTACGAGCCAGATGATGTTTTGACGCCATTTTGATGGCACGAACGGCTAGAGGCATACTTTACGTAGAGAGACAAATAGGGGGGTAAGTATGAGACAACGGTTATGAACGGGAGGCGTGAACCTGTCACAGTCAGTATCAGGTATCTTGACAGAAAATCAATTCCAGGTCCTTTCAATTAGTCTGTTGACTCAACCACCTAATTTTAGGTTAAGTTCTTCTATATTATTTATTTAACTTTTCAGTCAAAAACTACCCTCATATTTTAAATATTCTTAATAAGTCTTAAATGATCCCGCTCATATTATAGCAAAATAAATTTAAAGCATCTCACTGTGGGTACAAGCATCATTTCATCTTCCTGATGGAATAGGACGCTAAAATTCAGACCGGATTGATTAGCGTGTATAAGACAAGTACATAAATCATGGTGATAACTACTATATATGATCTACAGATATAAACGGTGCATGACCAACATTAAAAAAAACATGGAAGTGGTGAACCATCCAATATAAGATTGCTGCGTACTTTCTCATTCTCGAACCATTTGCCACCTGTACAATTGAATAAATATACTAAAAAAATATTTTGGAATTACCTTTGGTACCAAGTATAGGTTTTGTACTATAAGAATTTGATAGTAATTCAACTCTAAAATCTTGTGGTATATCTCTCGCTTGAGCCACATGATAATTCCAAGTGCGATCCGTGAGAAGTTCACCTTTTTCTGAATCGTAGACGAGGTCTTCACAAGTCCAGTATCCCATGGCCATCACGAATGCACCTTCAATCTAAAATTTTTAATTTTTTATCAAGAAACGTCATCAAGAATTACTTTTTCAATAAAAAGATAACTTACTTGTCCAATATCCAATTTGGGATTGACAGGTCGGCCAGCATCTTCTATCATATCTACTCTTAATACTTCACTTTGTCCTGTCAATATGTCCACTTCGACTTCAGAAAACGTTACTCCAAATACAGTATACTTTTGGGAATCAGTCGTATTTACGAATCCGTGACCTTGCAGGTCAATGTCCGCATCATACGCACTCTTTACTTTTTCTTCCCAAGTTGCGTCCGGCATTTTTGATGTAATTGGTGTCATATTTATTTGCAAATCTTTGCATGCTCTTTGAACTGCAATACTGACACTCTGTGAACCAATGCTGCCACCCGTCATTGTTCCATTAGGTGCAATCATTGTATTATTTGCTTTGATTTTAATTTTTTTTACAGGTATATTTAACATATAGGCGCATATTTGAACTGCTCGTGTATTTAACCCTTGACCCATTTCTACACCAGAGTGAGTAAGAGCTACAGTTCCATCATCATGATACACTGAAATGTTACAATCAAAACGCATTCCCCCAGCAGGGTCCCATCTTACACACGTACTTTTCAAACCTCTTTTCTTCCATCTGTTCGAACGATTAAATTCGTCTACCTCAGCTTTTCGTTCTTTATAGAAGGATTTGGTTTGTAAGTAATCGTACATGTCTATCACCTGCTTATATTTCGTGGTATCAATATTTACTAAACGAACTTTAATTGGGTCAAGATCAAGTGCGTAAGATATATCTTCTAGTATGGCTTCACATAAGGAAATGGCTTCCAAAGTGCCTGAAATAGTTTTCAAAATTTTAGATTCTTAACTAAAAGCACCCTAGCAAAATAATTCTTAATGCTAGTTAATTTAAGACACTAAAAAGTTCATCAAAACATACCCGGGGATCTGCACCATGTATTCTTACATGTGTCAGTCTTAGCGTCATATATAGTGCAAAACCATTTGGTCACGTCATAGACATTGTAATAAGAATCCCCAGCAAATAGAGACAGTGTTTCGTTTATGGTGTAACCATTGTCTTCGTACATTTTGTAGTTTATGTATTGGATAACTCCTTGTTTGTTTACAGCTACCTGTCAATTATAAGGCACATTAATTTCTTGTGGTTAGGTCCATTTTTTTGTTTTTAGATAATGTTTTTTTTCACTGCTTAAATAATTTAATTTGAGCAGTGTAAATAATTTAATAAATGAAATGGCAAAGCACCCAACGTTTTCGATTCGCTGTTTTTTTGCGCTGAGACTAAATTGTGTTAAAGCCATGTAAAATAAAATTTTACCTCGTAATCTACAGAACAAGGTGATCTTTTCCCAACAGCCCTCATGTTGGTTGTCAGGGATTGTATAAACCTGCATGGTCGGTTCATGTCCCATGCTACAAGACTGCAAGCTACTGCGACTTGTGAGGCGCGAGATATCTTTATGCCGTATGCGCCGCCAACACGGCTGACGTAAACATCTACGCTAAAATTAAGAATCTTTACCATTAGATTAATGGACATGCTATCAAGGTGTTCTTCCTATTTTTAGTACCTGGATGACAGACATGGAAACTTTTATGGGTAACTTTTTTTTTATCAATCGTGGTTTTTAAATTTTTATTCATCTGAGAAAAAAATATAAAGGCTAAATTGATACAGGGTTCCAATGATAGTTTATGTCATAAAAAGGAACTTGGAAAATAGGAAAATTATTATAATCTGGATTCAAACCGCGGTCTTCTTTTGAGTGATGACAGACAAAAAACGTAATTTGGTATGATATTTAGGTATATGTAACGCGAATAAATGTTATATGCATGCATCCAGGAAAAAAATTGTTATAATAATATTACAAGCAAATACTCTAATTTTATTGATTGTAGTCATTAAAGATATTGATGTATCTATTAGAATTGTTATTTCCTAAATAAAATAATTATGTAAAGTTTTTAAAACAGATTTAATTTTAGACAGCTATTGGACAACATGACAACCATTGCTCTAATTATGTGGTAAGTAGTTAAAGCACTTATGTTATAATAATCAAAAATAACGATGGTACACTAACATTCAGATCTGACACAAATACAGAAAAGTTCGTTGAAGACCGGGAATCCAATCCGATATCTGAGAGTTTGCTCACCGCCAAAGTCCAGCCCACTCACTTTTCGGCTAAAGAGGTCGTCAAATTATAAAATATGAAAATTTTCAAACCTGTTCACATCAAGTTTCAGTGCTCGTGCTATCATAGACTGAGTTCCATCCATCCATTGCGTAGCGCTGTGGACTTCTAAGCCATTTTCCCAAGGCCGCGCCACACATACTAAAGTTTCCATAGGGAAATGATATTGTCCATATATTGTCTGTTCACCTTTTATTATCTTGTATATGTCATTTCCTTTATTAGTTGCTTCCGTTGACGTAAATTCAGTTAATCTATTCGGATCTTTCTTAGCTTCTCGAATATCAGTTACAGGTTTTGTAACATTTTTATAAGTGATTAAAACAAGTTTGGTAGCCTTTTCGGCCAAATGCCTAGTTTCGGCAACTATTACTCCTACTGGTTGATTGAAATGCATTACTTCGCCACTGCATAACACTTCTTCATACGCAGTGTAGAGAGGGACATTGTTTGGAGTGAACGAGTTTAGTCCTGGAATGTCTTTTGCCTTATAAAACGCTAAGACTCCTGGGTGACTCTGAAAAAATGCAAGATCGCCGATTTATGGGTCAATATTTTTTAAAAGTCCATTTTCATGTTGACCTGATTTGCGTACAACCCATTATTCAATCAATCCATTCAATATGATATCATGAAAAAGGTTAAGCTTATAATTTAGATAAGGAGGCTTAGCCAACTGGTAGGGTAATATCATTATATTGACCAGAAAGGAAGGCGTAGTGACTTGAAAATACAATTTTGTTAAGCTTAGTTTCGGGCACTAGTTTTCCACAACTTAGATTTAATACATCTTAGTAGCATAGACTTTGTGAGGTATATTCGTGTTCTACATTATATTTTTTACTGTATTATTTCAACAAGTTAAAAATTAAAAGGATCGACATTTCACTTAAAAAAAGTCGCATTGTCATAAAAATATGGGGGTGTTTGTGAAGGAGAACCCCATTTAAAGCTTCAAGTGCTAGCCTCGATTACCGCCATCATCATGTGGTTGGTTTTAATTCTTGTATCGAACAATATGTGTTGTGGATTTTCGATCACAATTATCATAATTAATTGATAACGTGATGGCTGGAAACTGATGAATGACTGCACCAAATGGGATTATTTTGTACCTACTAAGCTCGTAAGTATGAGGTGAAAGGTTTGTAAAAATCGGGAACTGAGATCATTGGCTTACACATGTGAAAAGTCGCACCGGACCGCTATTTCAATAGTTATTTCAAATTTATAGCTATTTCAAAATTCGTACATCATTAACTTAACACTTACCAAAGCTTTTGAGGCATCGATACTGGCAATGGTTCCTTTAGCTATAGTAGAGAGTACGAAAGCGGCAAACACCTCTTTCGGAAACGAAGGTAAATCTTCTGTGTATTTAAGCTCGCCTGAACATTGTTCCTAAAAATATAAAAGCTAATGTGACTACATAATTTCTACTTTTGTCTACTTGTAAAGTAGAACATATGGATGAAGTCGTTGCGCAGAACTGGTCATATTTTAGGAAAATCTACTAGTGCTACGTCTAGCATACGGAGACATAAATATAGTCAGCATTAGCCACTATAATAATATGAATAAAGTTGAAGGGTTTGTTTGTTTCAACGCACTTAACTCAATAACTATTGGTTGGAATTGAATAATCATTTTTGTGTTAAATAATCCATTTATCAAGGAAGGCTATATAACGTCATGCAACAGTTAAAAGAAGCGAAGAAACAGTAAAATATATGAAAATAATAGTTTAAAAAACTAAAAAACCAAAAAAAAAGGTAAAAGCGTGTTTTTTACTATATTAAACTATTATTTTTATTTTATACTTTTTAGTTTTCTCATGTATCAATTAATTCTTTTTCGTATCCCATTCAGCAACCCTTTCATTTAATATCCATATCATATGGGTGCATTTCAAATAGCCTGGCCGCCATTTTAACCGTCCGCCATGTTGGATTTAAGTAACGCGACTATTTTTTTCGTATTCCTGACAGCAAACCCTTTTATTTGATACCCACCTCCTGGAGGTGCATTTTAAATAGCCTGTCCGCCATTTTGGACGCCCGTCGTATTAAATTTGAGTCACGTGACCATTTTTTTCGTATTCCTGACAGCAAACCCTTATATTTGATACCCATATCATGGAAGTGCATTTCAAACAGCCTGTCCGCCATCTTGGGGAGGCCGCCATATTGGATTTGTAATGACGTTTCTTAGCTAGTCATGTATTGTCATCAAAACTCAGAGCGTGTGCAAAATTTCATCCTAATCAAAGATCGGGAAGTTGGTCAAATTAAGATTCCAAGTTTTTCTTATATAGTTACAAGTGAAGCTAATAATAATACATCAAAGCGTGTTAAAAACGAAGCCGCCAGCAGGTAGCTAGTGTATGAATAAACTAGCAATATCCCGCGATTTTGTTCAGTTACCTTATGAGCCTCTGCTCAGATTAAGTACCAAATTTTCAACCAAATATATTAAGAAAGTTTTGCGTGAAAGAGTAACAAACAACATCCATACATAAATGCAAAAAGCCCTGTCCGTTAATATCGTAGCAAATTTTCGGTGGACATTTTTCAAGAGGAAGTGATTGCTCTTAGTGACAAAAACCCCTCGTCTACGTCAGGCTTTTTAAATCTATTCAGCCCGTGTGACTGAAAGTGGAAATTAAGCCAATACCTATTTTTAAAGATGACTTAATTTGATGGAGGCTTAGCTTTTCATTGGGACATGAAATAGGCATAGCTACCTTGCTTTAGTGGTTCTTTGATTGTGTACCACTAATATGACATTTACCTAAAACAATGTGCACGGATACCTTTATTTTATATATTTCACTTCAAGATTGACGTCATCCCCCCTGATGTTAAGTAGAAATGTCCTAGCTGCTAGATCCTAGCTTAAGAGCGACACGTACAGCATAATAAATCTGTTACTAGACTTGTCGCCCTAACCTTGAAGGCTTGACCCCTGCTACTAATGTAGAACCCCCCAGGAGCTCTGGAAACCTTACTCACATGCAGGAACACAACATAGGCTAAAGCTTTTTTTGATATATCACATCACGCTGCAACTAATAAGAGCGAAAAATCCGATGAAAAAGTGGAAGACACGGGGATAATTTGCGTACGACCCGGCGGGCCGGTAGTAACACATGAAGTACTTCTTTACTTCAACTTCATTATCACTCATAAAACAATTATACTATACACTTTCGACTTTGCACCGCCCGTATATTGTGCTTATAAGAACTCATTCAAAGTAAATAATATCTAAAGTGTCTGCTGTAGGTGCCTTGAACGTGCTGTAGAACTTACATCGCTTAGAGGGAAGAAGTGATAACGCGGATCCCTTGACGCCCTCTCACAGCCCCCTAGTTCCGTGGTCCACAGGTTAAGACCCACGACATTGCTTTAATTCGACTTACCAATGCTTCTAGCTTTTGCAGCGGTTGGTTCAGTGGCCATATTGAGCGGTCGGTGTCGAATTTCTGTTGTCCTTTTGATACCGGCCGCGTCTGGTGTATCCCAATAGCACCAGATTTGTAACGCTTATTCAAAATTTCACTTGGACATAGCGATAATAGGCCCTGTAATTTTTTAATGTAAGCAGGTTTTAATTAAATCAAATGTATACAAATAATTTGTAAAGAAGAGTTATGAGCTACAAGCTAAATACGATATGTCACTTAATTAGCACTAGACCTCAGAAACTCCGGCTTATTTTTATTAGACTTTTGAAAATAAATATATATGTTATACGTACGCGAATTATTCAAGAACATATTTTTCTTATATGTCTTGCAACTTAGAAGCTCTATGGAAAAAATTACGCCAAACAATAAACCCACAACAAACCATAATATCGAAAAGTTCGTTTCCCAATTGACCCGACCAGGGATGGAATCCGGGACCTCAGAGATGGCGCAACGCCATATTCCGTCCCGTTTGCCTCTCTATTTTAATTAAAAAACACGTAGTATCCAGCAGTAATATTAGCCTTTTTAAAAATTTGTAGTCGTGTTCATTAACAGATTTTAAATTACTTTTTATCACCTTATAAAACAATCCCAAAGCCAGCTGCTTCCTATAAGCCGCCGAAGGTTCTGGAGGGTTCTCGGTAACAACCAGCTCACTTTCCAATATCTTTACAGCCGCTTGCAGCGTTCTATCTGTAAACAGCTTCTTTCCTATCAAGTACCTCTCGGTAGCAGTCGCCCTGGTGTATGGAGGGTTCAGGCCACTGTATACTATTCTGACTTGCCTGACTATGTTGTCAGGCTTCCGTAGACGATAAAGTATTGCAGAGTTCACAACAGCGTGAGTGTTTTGAGCGCGAGGCATTATCTGTAAAAGGTAATTAATTAATAATAACACCTGCAACATAGTCAATCGAAAGCACTATTCAAAAAGTACTGTATTTGTCTTGAACAATTTTAAGCTACGTTATTCCTGAGTATTAAAGGATATATTTTATCGCCCACACGTGGAAAACTAAAGACAAAAGCTACGAACAATTAAATGTGGGCAGACGCCAGATTTAAGAGTTTGCGTGCCCTGTAAAGATTACACCTAATACCACACAACAACGCTAACTATATTTCACTCGCACGGCATGACGCGTTGACTGCTGCACAGAATAATGTTAGCTCACTGGGTCCCGAACAAAGAAAAAAAAGATAGTCTACATGGGTATGGCCTAAGGATACCCTCCTGGCTAAACCAACTGTCGTGGGATCAATTTTCACTAAGGATAATTTATCATTATCAATTATAAACAGCTGGACACGGAACATTTGTTCTTTGTTGTAAAAATATAATGTAAAATTGTCTTGTGGTAACAGTGTGGTGTGTTCCTAATTTCCATAACACAAGTGCTTTTGCTACTTTCTTTGGTGCTATTGTTGGTAATGTATGAATTTATATTTTAAGATCAGGATTGAAAACTACCAAATTATGACAATACAGATAATTATACATACTTTGTGAGTAACTAATTTGTATTCACTACTTAATGGTGGCAAAACGATATTCATAAAAACTTTGCCCTTCATACTTGTTTGTAAGAATTGTTGGGTAGTTAAAACTTTTGTCACAGTTCTCGAACCGAAGGGTTGACCTGAAAATATAAAGCTTAGATATTTGTTACTCGTTCTTGCGATACTTAATAAGAACTTGGATAAAATATTTTGTTAGCTAGGCAGAATTAGAATAACATTTAGAATACTTTGTATCTCCGACGCGAAGAAAGACGCGATATACTCCTAGTTTTAAATTTTTTAATACTAACCAGTTGTTATCCTGGCACCAATAGATTCCAGAAGCAAGAAAATGTCTGAACCAAACTTGTTATCTTGATGTTTCAGCATCAGATTCCCAGCTATAGTGGCGATCTGTAAAAAAGAAAACAAATAATACCTCAGTGTGTCACAATAAAAACTATTTATCTGTTATTATAATGAGTACACTGATTCAGTGGAGGGTAATAAAGGGAAAACAAGGCCAATAAATTTTACTTATGACTTAGTGAGCATGAGGGCTAATTTTTAAAAATTAAGTAAGAATTAACATATCAATAAAGTATAAGCTATATGGATATAATTAAAACAGTTGAAAAATCGAATCTCAAAGCCTTGATGGTGATGCCATGGAAATAGAATACCTTTCACAGCATCAACGGCGGAATGACCGCTGGCTAAGTAGCCCCATCAATTTCTACTGGTATTGTTTGGGGAAGGTGCAAGGATGGCCGATCCACTGGACAGTGGAAACCCTGAATGCAATGCTAAAGTATCCTCACACTTGCGGTGAAAGAGAGCAGCGATACTGACATCACGCTTTCTGCTGCAAAGAAGCTTCAGCTAAGAAGTATCAGTCCACTACTTACATTCCTCACAGCTATGTGAGCCACTAAGCGCAGATGATCGTAAAACGATTTCAAGTACGTAAAATCGTCATCTTCTTCACTGACTTGCTTACAAATGTCCAATAACTCAGTGAGAGTAGTTCCACCATTTACAATTAAGTTCTGGTCCTTGCGGTAACCTTTTAATTCTGGGATTCTAGTTATATCTATCATCATTGATGGGTATTCGTCAATTGGTTTGACGCCTAAAAATATTACATTTATTTTATTACATTATTCATAACTCTAGAAATATTAAAATGCCAAGTTCCACTAGTTAACCTTCTAATGCCCATTTTACGTTGAAGCAAAAACAGAAAAAAAGTTATAGATAAATATCAGTAGGTAAATAATAAATATACATTTGCAGGTCTCATCTACAGATGCATTGTGTAGGTACTAATAATATGAATACAATTATGTAAACGATGCAAGTATACCTGCTGGATTTAAAGATGACGTATATGATGTGCCGACAGGACGTATTACATCTCGGCTGCCTTATTTACTCTTTACAGGAAATATTCCGTTATGGAAAGTTTTTTTTTGATCTTTGTCAAATCATAAAGGTTATAAAAACATGTAGTAACGAATTCGAATCAGTTATCTAGGTTTTATGAGTATCAGGGCAGAGGACATTTCCAGATTTAACCTGTTAACTTATTTTAACTTTTAAAGTGGAATGCGAGGGTCTCATAGTGTGAAAGCTTGTTAGCTTTCCATTAAAATGAACCTTAGAACGATATTTATATGTAATTTGAGAAGTAATTTTTCAAATGATTTTGTTATCACCTGCATTTTGTTAGAATGGTGATTAGGACTTATTTATTGTAACAGTTTACAATAAGCCTTAAAAACCTTTATTGTTATCAGTGCATAAATAGTTTTTGTAACAATCTATTTGTGCGATATTTATATTTACATACTACATTTGTATTAAATACTGTTTCATCCATTCAAAAGCTGAGCGAAGGACGCTTCAAGAACTGATAATACAAAAAAGTCATCGTACCTTTAGCTGTATTTCCTGCAACCAACATGTATGATTCAACTCCCTTTTTTGACCAAATATCAAACAAATCTCTTAAAGTTGAAATTTTGTACCAAATTTTCCCATCCTTCAAATCGATTTCCATTATGTTAGGTAGCTCCTCTTTGGAAATTATGCACCAATCGTCTTCATCGTTACACTTTTTAACACATCTTTTCCCGTCCTTCTTGCATTTTGGCATATCTTCAATGTCTGGTATTTTAATAGGATTTGGTGAATCTTTACCAAATTTTTTTAAAGCGTCCAATATAGGTCTGTATCCCGTACATCTACAGATGTTGCTAGCAAATGATTGTTCAATTTCCTCCATTGTTATATCTTTATTACTTTCGAGCAGGCTGTGAGAAAAAAATAGTGTAAAGGAGAAATTAGATAAATACTCAGGAATTGCCTTTGCAAACAAAAATATAATTTTATTCTTGAGTCGTGGTAAGTATAGTCCGGTTGAATTTATTTTAACTTCTGGATGGATAAACTTAAAATATTATTTGTGTTTGTCTTATTGACTATTTACAGCTCCGCCCCCAACACCTATGTGGAGGAAGTTCAAAATGATGCCTTAATTATCATTTAAGAGGTTCGCAATGATTCCATTAAACAATAATCCATTTACATCCTTTGCATAGCAAACAATATTTCCGAAATACGGGACTTCAAAAGTAAACAAGGTTCTGAGTTGTTATTTCCCAAGGGCACCCATTTTTGTTCCAATAATAACCCATAAAACACTATTAACAATTTTTTTAACCTCTCAAGACAGTTTGGCCTACCCTTTCCCACTTCGCCCCCTTAGTCTGCCACTAATCTGTTATAAGAAGGTTTTCAAATTCAATATTCTTTTATTCATGTAAATTACACCAGTAATATTTATGAAACGTCTATATAATGCAAATGACGCTACCTCCGGTTCGGAACCTATAACTTACAGAGAAGATCCCGGCAAGAAACTCTGTCGTTCATATTACAAATATAGCTGAACTTATAACTAGTTTTGCACTAAGACATACAGTGTAGTAATTAGATAAAATAATGTAGTAAATTGTAAAAAATAATTCATTGATTCAAAGTAATAAGAAAAATTAAAAAATATATATATTTAAATTAAACAAACTGTAGGTCCTAATGCACATTCGTGCTTAATAAGAATTTTGCCAACTTGCGAGTTGACAAATACGTAAAGAAATAGGTACCTCTTGCTGAGTTTGTATAAATAGAAATACAATTAGTAAATATAATTAGTGAAATTTTTCATGTGAGGGCGAACAGACTAGTTAGTGGTCCACACTTCTTTGTCATTAATATAGTCTTCTACTCTGTAGTACCCTTTTTCTTGTACATGTTCTTTACCTGTACATAGCCATAACCCATCCAGGGGTGCAGTACCCGCATTGAGTGCCATGATGCTCAGCGATCGACTTCTGTATGGGGTGGTAGCCATCACGTTTGTTACCAAGACTCTCCACGGTCCTGATCTCCCAGTTGTGGCAGGACGGTACTGTCACTAAACACTGTAATATAAGTATGATTCGTTCTTTGATTATTCGGTTGTGTTATGCGGTTGTTCGCTACGTAAATATGTAAATTGTATTGTTCTGGAAATCATGTGTTTTAATATTTTTAGAAACAGAAAAATTTAATCTCCTTTCACAGTTTATGACATAAAAATTGGTCACCTTCAGACTTGTCTGTAATTAAGAATGAAAGAAATAAAGAAATAATATGATTGACATTTTAATTATTTGAGAAAGTATAATCAACTCACACGAAGTAGATTAATTTGGTCAATTGGGTTCCACCTCAACAACGCTGCTACGGCATTATTTCTAACACCGCAACAGTACCTGTATTCTGGTGGAACCCACCTGGAATAATAACTAAAGCAACGGCTTTTTATATGACACCAAAACCCCTTTACTTATATCCATCAATCATTATCATCATCATCATCCATCATCAATTTCAGTATTTTCTTTGTATTGAGTATATATCGTTGCTAAGCTTAACTGAAAATATGCGACAAAACTGATAAGCACTTACAGAGTTGACAGCAACCGGTTTATCGCCCGGAAACTTTATGACAGACACAATACAGGCACCACATCCCCCCTCTCTGCACATGTACTTGGTACCACGCAACTCGAGGTAGTTCCTGAGGTAGTCCAAAAGCGACACGTCTGAGCTGAGCTCCGAGCCCACTAGAAGACAATGAATACATGATTCTAAATATTATTATATCATCGATTCTAAGGAATAGTCCTACAAGCGGAGTTATGTATGTAGGGGCCGCTCGAAGAAGCCAATCCACCCGCCGTATTCTGGTAGTTCAAGAGAGCCAGCGCATGACAATAACAGCTAACTTGGGGTGGTTGGTCTGCCGAGGCTTTAATTGTGGAGTTACGCTTTTTAAAGCACGTTTAAAGTAATGGAGGCTTTAGTCTGCTCCTCGAAATCCTACACATGCAGTTACTACACCCTAATGTGTCGGTGCGATCAACTGATGGATTATCCCATCAAAAAAAAAAAGGATAGATCGCATCCACCAGCGAATAAAGTCGTATTTCACGTAACGTGTTACGCCGCTTACGACTTTACGCCGGGCTAATAAAGACGTACCTAAGCGACGTAACGCGTTAACGTCACTTACGACTTTATTCGCCGGAGGGTAGGAGATTTAGGAGTAACGGTGAACACCAATGCGCTAACACGTTATGGTGGATTACGTAGGAAGGCCAGGATGCGGTATAGCATAAGTTGACCTTCCTATTAGGATAAGGTTGTCAGCTGACGCAATACGTAGGCGTTACTGCTTGGTAATGGGGGCCCACCTAGGTTTTGGTACAAAGATTGGAGTTAAATATCTCGTTCATAAAGATGATGACTCAGGGAGCTTGACTCACTCCAGGCGGGAGCAATTGACGAATATTACTGTAGGGTGTCACAATCATAAAAAACCTTTTTTTTTGTTCAGACTCGCAAATCATTGTTGAATTTATTATTTACGTTCTCGATTTCTAAATACACCTACGTCCTCAGATTTTCTAACGTACGCAGTATAATGCTTAATCCACCAGCACTTTGGGATCAAGTCAATTTATGTGAGGGCGTATGACATATTTATTTCTTTATTTAAAGAGTAAACAATAAACGCACTTACCATAACACTTGACTCCATTGACAGTTAAGCATATTCGATCCATGTCTGATAGGCTTCACCGTGTAAAGGTGACTGACTAAATATATATTAGCCAATCCAACAAATAACAACAAATCAACATTAAAACATACAGAAATAAATTTCAGGCAAAAACACGTCAAAATACCCGCTTTCTATAGAATTTTAATTTGTATTTAATTTTTTTCCAACAATCAGACACATGTCCTAGTTGCATTAATCTGTTAAATTGTTTAAGAAGGAATACAATATTTTTGTAATATTTTCATATAAAAATGAATCGCTGTTCGTTAGTCTCGCTAACCCTCGAGAACAGCTAGACCGATTTGGCTAATCTTGATTCTGAAATAATTGTGGAGGTTCAGGGAAGGTTTGAAAGGTTAGAAACTAAAAAATTTGGTGTTACGAGTTCGCCGGGACAGCTAGTATGTAATAGTAAATAAATAAATATTGGACAACATCACATACATTGCTCTGATTCTGTGGTAAGTAGCTAAAGCACTTGTGTTACAAAAATCAGAAACAACGACTGTACCACAACACCCATACCCGAAACAATATAGAAAAGTTCGTTTGCCATATTGACCCGACCGGGGATCGAACCCGGAACCTTAGAGATGGCGCGACGCCAAAGTCCGGCACGCTCGCCTCTCGGCTACGGAGGTCGTCATGAATATAATAATAATATGTATGAAATACACAAATGAAAAATAATAGTGAAATACATATATATTATTTGTCATTTGTGTATTCAAACATCTTACTTTTAACACTGTAACAGTAAGTTACTCGGTTAAGTTGATTATATTTAGAATAAGCATTGTGATATCATGTTGAATTTTCTAATTGTTTTAAGGTACCGTATGTTTTCAAATAATGTTCTTATATTTTACAAGTAATTCTAATTAGTAAAACAAATTGATAACAGCAAAATAACACGTAAAATTGTTTAACTTGTATTTGCTCACAGATTTGCCTGTGTAAGAGCAGCACGCGAAATACGCGAAGGTCATGGGTTTGAGCCCCGCACCGCAAGGGATTTTTTTTTCTGAATAGATTTACGAGCATATTTTTTTGTATGAAAGATAATTTCACACAAATTTGAAATCCGGACATTATTTAAGGTTTATCTACTTATTGCATGTCTACTTTACGGGATATAAGGAGAACTCTACACTGTGCGTACACTGACATATATGTACTTTTACATCAATTGACATTGTGCCAATGACCAATTTATGTTGATAATATACTCATTGACTGTTGAAGGTTGAACATTACCACATGATAAAAAAAAATGACAATTCATGTTTAAAATTCAGTTAACATTACCAATTGTAATATATTACACATATTGCACATACCAATTATTTTATAAAGTAAAACATTAATAAATATAATAGGTAACTAATAATATATTTACTGATATTTGGGATATTTCCCAACCATTAACCTGGACGCGTCCTGCCAAAAACAATCAATGCTCAGTTTCAGTATTTAACGATTCGCAATGTGTCAAAAATGACTATCCGTTTTTCTCCAAACGACTACGAGTCGTTAAATGACGCCGTTCTACAAAGCTGACATCAGTCGTCCGTCAGTCGTTTTTAGCTTTCGCCTCGTATAATTAATTAATATCTATAAGTAGAACGGATTGTTTTTCAAATATTGGAACAGGGAATCAATAACATGTCGGATGAGAGGACGGAAAAAATTTAATTCTCATAATCGTCCCCACTTTACTTAGAATGCGAATGCTTTGCGTTTATAAATAATTATGCAAATCAAAAACCACACTTTTACTCTGAATGGATCTGAATCTTCAAAAACAAAACCTTTCGTTTGTTCGTTTCGTTTTTGGTAGTAGCCTACAGATCCCAAAGTTGACATTACACACACACATTCGTACACAAATGCACAGATATAATTTCAGTTGATATAACGTGTTTTGGGGTCCAGTTCCGGTTGGTTGATAAAGCCAGTGATAAAGAATTACAAAAGAGGAAGTAATAATTTGCGATAAGAGTTGTAAAAAGTGGAAATTAAAAATACAGGGCTATTTTTTTGTACTAACTGAAATATGAAGACAATTTGCTTATGATTTCATGTATTGCTTGGTAGCAATTTTTTTTCTTGATAGACGTACATATAATTTTCAGAAAACAAGAGCTCAGGCTACTTAATATGGGGCTCTCCGTACAATATTTATAATAATAATGTTTGATATTTAAAAATATATATAAACAGTTTTATATACTATAGATTCAGGTATTAATAAAAACATGGTTAGAAGTAAAAAAGATAAAACTAAATTATGAAGTAAGTTAATTAAAACGAATATATTTACAAATATTGATATCAATTATATAAAATATGGCTCCTGTGGCAAGGTAACAAAAATACTGGCTACATACAGCAAGAAATGCGATTGAGACAGATAATCATATTTTTTATTAACACTCATGCGAATTTCTTTTGAGCAAAGTTGAAAATAGGCTAACAGTCATAACAAAAGTAGATAAGATCCTAGAACCCTATGAAGAGGTAGCAATTTTGAGGATAAGGTTATGCTAAGGCAAAAAATCTGATATTTAAAAATCAGCATGAATATGATCGAAAGTGTGCAATGTAATTAAGTTTACATTTGACCAATCAAATATTAAACGCTCATCTGTTCAAATAATCATAATGATATTTTTCATTAAAATTGTGTCAATACAGAATAATTATTTATAGTCTCTCTGCAATAATGTTCATTCGTTGCTTTATATCGTACAATATTTTTTTTTTGCAATTTAGTTGTGTCTACGCTTGCATTTAAGCAAGACGCTAATCTTTTAATTCGAAACAACGCAGGTTCAAATTAAATTAGCAATTTACTAGATGAGTGAAATTTTAAAGTATAGAATAGTCCGGTCAAATTAGACCAAAAAATAAGAGTGAAGTTACCTAAATTCCCACCAAGCTGAAAATCGGTAAGATTGTTTGAAATATCATTAAAAACAAAATTTGTAAGTTACCCATCTTTCCCCTGTAAGGAAAAATTTTATTCAAGGTCAAAGGTAAAAAAAATGAGTTTTTCGCGATTTTCAGCAAAACGGTAAGTTTTATCATAAAAATATTTCAGACAAAAATTGTAGATCATAAAATTATCTACAAAAAAATAATTAATACTTTTTTTTCTACGAGCCACCGTTTTTGAGATATAACGATTCAAAAAGTTGTTAAAGTTGTAATCGTCATAATATGCATGAGTACGCCACGTATATATGTACATCTCAATAGTTGTAATATATGTTAAAATATTTTTCTATCAGTTATTGTAATAAAGTAGTGTATACTAATATAAAATATACATAAGTTATAACTATAAGAATATCAGGTAAAATGAAGCCCAGTCCGTTAATTTATACGCCATTGAAACCTTGAGAAAACATCTGTCCCCTGTTCAATTGTGTGTGATACGACATCTGCATTTTACAGGAGGGGTAAAATAGCAGTTTTCAAACTATTTGCGAAACAAAATTTAATTGAATGTGCTGAAGTTTTCAAAAATAGTAATTCTACTCGACAAGAAATTATTACTAACGGCATTCGCTTTCTTCTTTCTATGTACGGAGCTCCTAAAAAAACTACCTGCTTAGATAAGTATAGATATGCATGTTTCGTTAAAAACACCAAAAGTTAAAAACAAGTACAATTAGCTTGTCTTCCTCCAACCTCAGTTGCTGCTCATCAACATCTTTTTAGGGTATATAACCAAGTTCAAGTGTGGCTTGGTTATCAGCTAGACCCTACAGACTGGGGTTGGAAGTTGGTCAACAATTTATTAGAACCAGTGCACACTTTACTTCCACCTGCGCCGGAAAAACTGCTGAACTCGATCGATTTTATTATTTTTATAGTACTATACGCCGTACTAGCGAACTTTAAATATTGGAAACAGAAAATTTTTATCTCCCCTTGCGGTGCGGGAATTGAAGCACGCGCGATACGTGAAGGTCGTGGGTTCAATTCCCGCACCGCAATGGGAGATAAAAATTTTCTGTTTCTAATATTTAATGCTGAACTCGATTTTTTGCAACTGCAAAAAGGGATGCGGTGCTAAATGTGGTTGCAAAAAAGTCGGCTTGTTCTGTTCTCCGGCATGTACATGTTCAAGGCCGGTTGTGCTGTAATATTGAATCACCAACAGTAAAGGATCCGTTTGATTCCAACGAGGCAACATGCGATACATCGCTAATGCAGTTTACATCCACTCAGAATGAAGATGAAGAAGAACAAGAACAAGAAGAACAAGAACAAGACGAACAAGAACAAGAAGATCAAGAAGAAGATTTTGAAAGTTACGACTCGGACGATTAAATTTCACTACTTTTTTTTACTTAAATTGCTTTTATCTTTTCAATCTCTGCTAATATCCATTATTTTTTAATAGTTTCAAATAAAACGAGATCAAAACTGACCCGTGGAAAAGGCCTACTGGGGAAACCACAAAAAAAAACGCGCTAAGTACACTACCTCATAGGTGGCGTGGAAACGTGTGCATATTATGACGATTACAACTTTTACAAGTTTTTGAATCGTTATATCTCAAAAACGGTGGCTCGTAGAAAAAAAAGTATTAATTATTTTTTTGTAGATAATTTTATGATCTAAAATTTTTGTCTGAGATATTTTTATGATAAAACTTACCGTTTTGCTGAAAATCGCGAAAAACTCATTTTTTTTACCTTTGACCTTGAATAAAATTTTTCCTTACAGGGGAAAGATACAAAATTTTGTTTTTAATGATATTTCAAACAATCTTACCGATTTTCAGCTTGGTGGGAATTTAGGTAACTTCGAATGTCTAATTTGACCGGACTAAAACACTTCATTGTTTTTTTTATGTAAATTTTGTTTACTCTGTGCAGTTAAACAATGAATCGAATATCATTTACTGTTAATGGTTTAAAATGTTACGGTAAGTTAATGTTCTTTACAACCACCATCATCCCTACTATATAATATTATAAATGCGATAGTAACTCTGTCTGTCTGTCTGTTACGCTTTCCCGCTTAAACCTCTCAACCGATTTTGATGAAATTTGGCATAGGTATATGTTGAACCTCAAGAACGGACATACGCTACTTTTTATTAGAAAATAAGGGGGGGATGGGGGTAATACCACCTTTGTTTATATGGAATAATGTTTATTTATGAACTTAGAGATATGAAATTTGGCACAAATATAGCTCAAAACTTGGATTAAAAATGAAATGAAAAGAGAGGGGTAAAACCGACCATGAAAGGATGTAGTCCACGCGAACGAAGTCGCGGGCACAGCTAGTTAGTTTAAACCACTCAGTACCTTGTCAAATTGAATTGAACTACATAATTGTCTTAATTAGTCAAGTGGATGTTTAATGTGACAAGGTCTTAGGTGTATACAAACTTATGACAAAGATTGTCTCTTTAATACTTGTCGATTCAGGTCATCCCTTAATTGAAATTACTATGTTGTCATACAATTTCTTTGGCGTCGCGCCATCTCAGAGGTTCCGGGTTCGATCCCCGGTCGGGTCAATATGGGAAACGAACTTTTCTGTATTGTCTCGGGTCTGGGTGTTGTGGTACAGTCGTTGTTTCTGATTTCTATAACACAAGTGTTTTAGCTACTAACCACAGAATCCGAGCAATGTATGTGATGTTGTCCAAAATTTATTTATTTTATTTATTTATTTATTTATTTCTAAACTCTCGCCTTTAATCTTTGGTAGCCTAATATGTAAATATTTCCAATTAAACTAGCGCCTCAATTTTTAAGCCAATTAAATTTGAATTTTACTAGAGAGTATTTAAAGATGAAAATAGGTTAATGTGTTTCACAACACTTCATTTTTATATTCATCAGTTTTACAAATAATTGCACATTAATCGCTGTGATTTTTTTCCTTATTAGTATTTTTAATGAAGAACATCTTCTTTTATCAAAACGGTTAATAAATGTTGGAAGGTCTTGAATTAAAAAAAAAACTGTTAAATATGTTTTGGTGTAAACTTTTATCAATTAATTAATTTGGAGTCATTGATGCTAATTTCCATGTCAGTAAACGCATTTATATTTGTCGTTGTTTTTTCCACTTTTTCACGACCTCAAGTTTAAGACATGAAGGTTAAACATCATCATCAAAACATTTAAACTGATATAAATGAAAAAATAACTTTTTTTCTTTATCTTTGTGTTTGGAACAAATAACACACAAAAATACCAAAAAAAACCAGTCAAATTTTTCGGTATTTCTCAGTAGCTGGCACTTTTAAATAAAAAAGACACGGAAAGCTTTAGTCAAAATCTACTTCAAAGGTGTATTATGCAAAGCAAATAAGGTATCAAATAATAGGAATAATAGTCCGTGAGTTAGATACAAAAAATAAATAAATTGATGACGACTGCAACAAAGTTCATTTGGACTAAAAAAAAATTATGAATATTAATCGTACTGAGATGAGTGACATTTTGCGGACTTTAAACCGGCGCGCCTGCGTATTTCACACTTCCTGTCTTTGTTATTCTCATGCAGAGAATCTGTAAATAATTTATCTGTATCAAGATAATAGGAAATTTACAAATGTAAATTTCCTAAAAATTAACGACCTCTGTCGCACCATCTCTGATGTCAACATGACAAACGTCGTTTCTGATTTCGGTAACACAAGTGCTTAAATTACTTAGCACAGATTCAGAGATATGTATGTGATGTTATCCAATATTTATTTATCAGACATTTAGAAACCGGTGATAATGATGTATAAAGATTCCGTTTCATACATACATACAACCAAGGTTAATAGAAGTGTGTTAAAAATAAAATCCACCACTCCTGTAGTTTGAAAAAATAGCTGCCTTCATGCATCTGTTAGTTTGGGTCTCGAACCTAATCACCGCACCCACCCCAAACCCCACATCGTGTACTGTGTACTGTCGTAGTTGTACTAAGCTATTCACCGTTATTGAGAGCTTAATGAATTACGTGGTCTTCGACTACTTAGAAGATAATTACCACAAAACAGATATTACGTGATAATTACTGACTATTGCGTATGTAGGTAGAGTTGAGAGCATCAAGTCTTACAGGTACATACATATTATCAATCTTTCTCTCAATTCCCTCAATATTGATTTACTTGGCACCGACTTCAGGATACGAATTACTTAGTGTTACCTAAATGATTTTCTATTCTTCTATTCTATTCTGTTATTTTTAACTTTTTAGTACCCGTTTGAAGTCGGTTTTTTTTTGATAAAATTTTGTTATGTTTGATACTATGTGAAGTATGAATTTTTTCTATTTTCAGTTGGGAGCGAGATCAGTTCTGACGTCACTTTGGTAGACTACCTCAGGAACTTCTTGGAGCTGCGAGGAACTAAGTACATGTGTCGGGAAGGGGGATGCGGTGCATGTATTGTGTCAGTTGTCAAAACACCAGGAGAGAAAGCCATGGCAGTTAATTCAGTAAGATGTATCCGTATCAGTATTAATGAGAGAGAGTTGGGACTTTATCTTCGCGCCATCTCTAAGTTCCATGGTTCTATTTTGGCTCAATATGGAAACCAACTTTTCTATATTGTCTTTAATCTGGGTGTTGTAGTACAGTTGCTTCTGATTTCTGTAACAAATGCTTTAGCTATTACAGGATTATATGCGATGTTGTATTATACCCGGTTCCAATATTTGAAAAACGAATTGTTCTAGTTATGGAAAGTAAAAAATTAAACGAGGCGTAAGCTAAAAACGACTAACGGTTGACTGATGACAGCTGACATGGAAAGTAAATTTGAAATTAGAATTAATGACACGTAGAAAAACTGATAGTTATTTTGACACATTACGAATCGTAAAATATTGAAACCGGGCGTCCAAGGGCGTTCATCGCTAAAATCAGGACTCCCTTAAGACTACCACAAACCTTCTATGATAATGATATCCAAGCAATTCTTTTTAAGAATTTCCCTTTAGAATTTATCAGGGGTTTGATTAATTTTCTTATTAACTTTTATTATTTTATCCAGTGTCTTGTTTCGGTGACTTCGTGCTGTGGCTGGGAGATTACTACTATTGAGAAAGTAGGCAACAAACGTGACGGGTACCACCCCATACAGAAAGCGTTTGCTGACAATAACGCCACTCAATGCGGCTATTGTACCCCTGGCTGGATCATGGCCTTATACAGGTTAGATTCATAAACGATTATCAATCTGTAGCCTTTCGGGAGGTCGGAGGAAAGGAATTCTTTGTTGAAGTCCTTTGATTTCCCGATATGTTCTAAAATCAGCTTATTTGTAACGTTGTTAGTTATTTGTTTATTTTTATTGATTTAAAAACTTTATTGCACAAATAAGTACAACAGGTGGACTTAATGCCAGGGGCATTCTTTATCAGCCAACCCTTGGGTCATGCAAATAGTTTGTATATTGGTGCGGTAACTGTGGAGAAAGTGCATAAATAACTAGTACTAAGATATAATAACTAGTACTCTGATAAAAAAAATCATAATATAGGTATTATTGTCGCTGCGTGTGCAAAACCTTGTAAGAGCAGTTCGTAAATAGCGCGTATCGGCTTTTGAACGATTTTACAGGAGGTGAAAAACTGGATATATTGAACATTTGAGTTTATTTTACGGGCCAAACTACGTAGTAACATTTTAGTGACTTACTTTTTAAGAATGTAACGTAAATTGATCCATAACTCCTTAAATGGTGCGATATATAAATTTTCCTGAACATACTGCCCTTTCGCGGTATTGCACGCACGTCGACGATATAAAGACGATGTCCATAGCCGAGGGTCAAGATGGCCAGTCTTTGGGGTCGCGCCATCTCTGAGGTCTTGGGTTCGTTTCCCGGTTAGGTCAATATGGAAAATGAACTTTTCAATGACTGTTGTTTAAAATCGTCAATGACTGTTGACTAAAATATGTAGTAGGTACTTTACAATCAGCCGCATTTACATTTATAAAATTACAGCCTCCTGCAAGAAAAGAAAAACCTGACTATGCTCGAAATAGAAAAGTCATTTGGGAGCAACATTTGTAGATGCACTGGATACCGACCTATTCTGAAAGCCTTAAAAAAGTTTGCGAAAGATTCTCCAGATCCAATCAAAATTCCTGACATAGAAGATTTACACAAATGTAACAAAAAGTGTTCAGATTGCACAAAATGTCAACACGATGATGAGTGGTGCCTTGTAGAACTAGAAAATTTGCCTAATACGATAGAAATATTGTTGAAAGACGGCAAGTTCTGGTACAGAGTAACCACTGTTCAGGATATTTTTGATATATTCCTTAAAAGAGGGAGTGATTCTTACATGTTAGTTGCTGGTAACACTGGAAAAGGTAAACAAATTATTGATTAAAAAGGTCAAATTATATTAATATGATTCAATTTGTAACTAGTTTAAAGTTAATTTGGATGTGCTTTATTGCTAAACCAAACATTTTTTCCCAATAATAACTTGCAGTTAACTAATTTAGATCACCATTACCGATATGTAAGGTTCGTGTTTCTGATTGCCTCTTCATAATTTTATTTAACATGATGAGCAAGGACAGCAAATTATTTTCAGGTGTCCGCCCAATAGAAGAATACCCAACTGTTTTGATAGATATAAGCATAGTGTCTGAGTTGAAAGGCTGGCAAATGGACCAAAATTTGATCATAGGAGCGGGAACTACTCTCACTGAATTGATGGCTATATTTCAAAATATGTGCACTGAAGATGGTTTTAGTTATTTGAAAGCATTCTACGACCACCTACAAATGGTAGCTCACATACCTCTTAGAAATGTAAGTGGAGTGTATTAATATGAATTTGGTATTATGTTTTGCGATGTAGTAGGTACCTTGGTATTCTCAATTTCAAGCAAAAAAAATCCTTTTTTGGTTCGCGGAAAAATTACCACGCACCGTCACTGTCTGCCATTGAGACATAGAGTGGTAGGTATGTTACAAAATTGAAGAACAGTATTGTATTAAAAGTATTGTGTAAAGTCTGATTAAAATTGTTTACATTCTTCAAATGAGTTCTAACAAAGAGAACAAAATAAATGGGGATGATAGCAATATTATTGCTATTGTAGTAGGTATCTAATACCAAAAACAAAATGTCGTATCTGATGACGAATACTAATTTTTAATTCTTATAAACGTAACCAACTTACTTTAAATGCGTTTTCAAAAAACATAATATCTTAAACAAAAAACCACGTTTTAACTAAAAATTAATTTTGTTGTTTTTTTTTTGGTTGTAATGGCCTTTTGTTCCTATTGAATTATCATTTGCATCTAATTATGATACATTTTGCTTTCAGATCGGGACTGTTGGTGGGAACTTAATGATAAAACATCAATATAATGGTTTTTCGTCTGATATTTTTATTCTTTTAACATCAGTCGGTGCTCAATTGACTATACGTATGCATTAGTTCGTTTATATTATTTTGACTTACTCTTACGCTAAAACATCACATTTTGCTAAGTTTTTGGTGTGATTTATTTGGTAAAGTTGTGTTTTTTAAAGGTAACCGACTTGGGAGCAGAAAGATGTCAATGGATCAATTTTTGAAGACAAATATGAGCGAGCAGATTATTATAAACATTTTATTGCCACCTTTGTGTGATGAACATAAAATTGTCACCTACAAAGTAAGATTAAGCAATAATTATCTTTAAAGATATAACTTGATGCTGTTTCGATAAAATGTTATGATTTCATTAAATCACTTTAAAAACGTTTTAGGTTTGATAGCTAAAATAAATATGTGTCATATACATAACAACTTGACTTAATTCCAAAATAAATATCTTAATCATTTTTCTTACCGACCAAATAGATATAAAGATAGATACACTTTATTACACAGAAAAATTTACAGAAATTGGTTTTACAGACATAATTAAGTACAATTTAGGCGGTCTTATTTCTAGAAAGCAATCTCTTCCAGATAACCTTTTGGTAGAGGAAATAGTAGATATCGAGAAACGGGTGCGGCCGTGCAAAATATTTATTGAGAAAATATTAACAGGAAATATAAAAACCCTAATGTGATAAATACAAAAAAAATACAAATATATAGTAGGTGAAAAATGTATTGTGGTACCAACAAACGGTGGTACCTACCACAATTCCTACTTAGAAAACATTTAAAACACCCAGGCACAGAACAAACACTAAAAGATGGTCATCACCCAAATGTTTCCCCTGAGATAGGACCAAGGGACCATGATTTAAAAGCGAAGAGCTCTGACCGTTGATCAATAGGCCAAACAAATATTACAGATGACAATTAGTAAGACGAATTTGATTTTTCAGATCATGCCAAGAGCTCAGAACGTTCATGCTATCGTGAATGCAGTATTTCTCTACAAGTTACAACCACCATGTAGCATTGTCAAAGATGCAAGAATAATATACAGTGGCCTTAGAGCCCCGTATACTGTTGCCAAATCCACCCAAGGCTTTTTGTTAGATAAAAAACTGTTTACCAATGAAACATTGCAAGCTGCTTTGAACATTTTGGGAGCAGAGCTCGTGGTCGTTGATAGCCCACCGGAGCCCTCGGCTGCATACAGGAAAAAGCTTGCCCTTGGTTTATTTTATAAGGTAAGTGTACGGTGAACAGCTACATTAAGGCAGAGATTTGTAGGTAGTTGGATTTTGAACTTATAATAAGGAATTTCTAAGCGCTAAAAACTGCGCAGCAACTTCAAACATATTTTTAACACATTGAACAGATGATTTTTGTGTATTGTTTTTTAATGGCTACAAATTTTGGCCAAGCATTCTATGGAGGCCAATACACCAGACTAACTAAATATATATATATATAACTTTGAGACTCGATGCGCGTTTGAATGCGGTCCACTTTACAGATATTTTTTATTGATTACCTACTTACTGATTACTACTGAAAATTTATGTCGAAATCAACAGCTGGTCGATAAAACTTTTTTATATTCTAGGGATTGCTATCATTATGTCCGGCACAGATATTAAACCCTCGGTACCAGTTGGCGGCCACAAAACTGCGCGAGGCACGTCAATTAAGCAGCGGCCAGCAGAATTTCGAAACTGATTCAAAAGTATGGCCTATTACGAAACCAATGCAAAAAATAGAAGCTCCTGTAAGTATTAAGCAAGAATAAATAAATGTTTCAATTTGTATTTATCGTCAACGTTTTGTCAACTAGTTTAATTAAAAACGTTTCCCATCCCAACAACCAATACTCATTTACTAAACCTATTTACACTATTGGTACCAGGAAAGTAATGCTTTCAGCTTATTTTATAAAAATATATATTTCATTACCATCCCAAGAGTCGCGACAGAAATACCTGCCCTTTTCTATTAAACCGCCACATCAGAAGAAGGTTCGCTTTTTTCTGGAGTCACACGGTCCTAGGGAAATTGAATCCATCGCCACAAAAGAAAATGGATCGGAGGGAGAAGAGACGGGGAGAGGATGGAGGTGAAAAAATTGAATAGATCAAGAAGGTACTTAACTACTTAAGTAAGGGAATAAGGATACTACCATCTTGGAAGGATTCGGTTGAGTCGGTAGTTAGTTGAGATGCTAGCTAGAGTCACATACCCGAGTCTCGTTTATAATTCACCGGACATGGAATGGGGACTACCGCGCGTGAAAAATTCGCTAGACGACACTAGGGGGGCGTGAGGTCCAACTGCTTCGAGATTGGTGATTAACATGTCATGGTGACACATCTGTAAATGTCATGTCAAAAGTCAAAAATCATGTAGTAGTTGGACCTCACCCACACGTAGTGACATCTAGCGGATTTTTCACGCGCGGTAGTCCCCATTGCTATCAGCAACATTAACTTACAGATACAATGTTCTGGAGAAGTAAGATACACGGAGGACATTCCATCGTATCCTCGTGAGGTATTTGCCGCTTTTGTCCTTGCGACGGAACCTACAGGAATTATTGTCAGTATTAACGCAAGTAAAATTTTGGTAAGTATTGTTAAAATGATTGATTCGGATTTATATCTGAGTAGAAAGTTTGATTCAAATGTTTTTCTACAAGTTAATTGCATCAATATAAAAAAGACTTCAGATTTAGATGTGAGTAGATGATACAGTTATTTTTCTTCCTCAATTTGATTGGCGTCGTGGTTTTCGTCAAAAACTCTTGTGCGTTTGAACTGATGGACAGTAAAAAACATTTCAGACACTTTGGGCTTGGTACTGCCCTTCTATTGTGGATCTTAGAACTGTCTACTATTGAACTATAAATAAATATGATATGATACACGTAGGTTCATTAAACTTTCAAATCCCGATGAGTCGTTGGTGTCAAGCCAAGAAATAATTGTCATTCTCTTGTGTCTGGAACTAGTTACAACTAGTGCAGTTAAAATTATCAGACCATAAAATGTACACTTATTATTTTGCTTAAATATTTCCAGAGTCACCCTGGAGTTATAGCTTTTTACACAGCAAAAGACATTCCAGGTCTTAATTCATATACACCTGATGACATGGAGCTATATCCAGATAATGAAGAAATACTGTCTAGTGGTGTTGTTAAGTATTACAACCAACCCATTGGTATCATTGTTGCTGAAACTCGTTACTTAGCTGATAAGGCTGCTAAAATGGTTGATGTCAAATATAAAAACGTGAGGAAGCCTGTTATAAATTTAAATGAGGCAAAAAAAGATTTGAAAAGAGTAACCGTTTTCTTCTCACATGACGCCACAAATAAAGGCAATGATGTGACAAAAATTATTAATGGAGCTAAAACAATTTATCATCAATCTCACTTTTGTATGGAAACAATAGTTTGTGTGAGTGCACCTACTGAAGATGGCTTTGAAGTGCATAATTCTACGCAATGGATTGATGCAACACAATTGATGATTCAACGTGCTCTCAATATAAAAGCAAATAGGTAACAAAGTTTTTCTATTTGAGTTTGGTGACCCAGGTTTTGTAAATTATCCCCGATTAAATCGCTCAACATCGTAAGACTTAGCCAAAGTAATTATTGAACTTGACTTATAAATTTTTAATTTCTCGATTTTTTTAGTATTGATGTGTACTGTCGTCGCGTTGGAGGTGGTTTTGGGATCAAAGCAACTCGTTCTGTACAAGTTGCTATAGCCAGCACGCTAGTGGCATCAAGACTCAATCGACCTTGTCGGTTCATACAATCTTTGACTACAAACATGAGAGCTATGGGGAAAAGGTTCCCAGTAACCAACGAGTATACGGTAATTTATTTATTATTTTCAATTAACGTTCTCGTAGTATATTCGAATTTTTTGTAAAGGGACAGCTGATAATAAAATTTTCGGAACGAACTTTCTACTTATTTTTTTTTGATAAACAGTAAATATTTATATCAGTTATATAAGTATCTGATTAGGGTTAATACAACATATTTTTACTTTTATATGACCACAAAACCGATATTCATCGGTTTTGCAGGGATTGCAGGATAAGATTTTAAAAACAGAGTTTAACATTTGCTACAGCAAGTAATAAACGCATCAACTTTGTTTTAATTCTTTTGTAAATATCTTTTATGATTCTTTAACATGAACATTCTTTTTGAAATACGATTCTTTTTGAAATACGAAAGATTTCATAATATTAGATATAATAGTAGTTTTAATTTTTATAGAACGGTTTCATGAACTTAAGAAAACCACTAACAATTTATGACTTTAGTTTCATTTGGTAAAAAAAAAATACGCAACCAATGTTATCTAACATAATGTCACTGCTGGTATTTGGGACCATTATAATAAGATAGATTAACAGGAAATAGAAAAGATTGTTAAATAATTGTGGAATTGTATGTAAAGTCACATTTGACTTGATTTAACGACCCTCATCAAAATATCAGCTGTATTGTGCTTTCCAAAGCTCAACATACATGGGAATGTTGATATATTAAGATGGTGTAATTATCCATTTAATTTGTGATTTTAAACTGTATCATTATTTTTTTGCAGCTAAACGTCAACAGTAAGGGTGTAATCCAACATGTAGACTACTCACTATATGAAGATGTTGGTCATCAAGATAACGAGCAAGTATATCTGCTAACTGTCGATAATTATAACAATGTCTACAATAAATCTAGATGGAGTTATAAAGGGTATACTGTCACAACGGATACTGCCAAAAACACATGGTGCAGATCACCTGGTACAAAATTTGATAAAAAAATAACATCATTACTTTGTAAATAAATGAACCTATAAATAGAAATATCTTTCCAACTTTTTCCAGGAACTGCAGAATCAGTAGCAATGTCTGAGTTTATGATGGAACGTATTGCGTGTGAGTTATCGTTAGACCCTATTGACGTTCGAATGTCCAATCTAGATAAAGAAAAATATAACGATATTATAGAAATGTTTGAGACTCTAAAATTCAAATCGGATTATTCATCAAGAAAAGATGCAGTCAAAAGTTTTAATATAGAAAATAAATGGAGAAAACGAGGATTGAAGGCCTCATTTATGAGATTTAAACCCGCAGGAGGTAAAAATCTTTGTGTCATTTTATCTGTGAACCATGGCGATGGAACTGCATCAATAACGCATTCCGGCATTGAAATGGGTCAGGGTATCAATACGAAAGCTGTTCAAATTGCTGCATACTTCCTTAATATACCTGTGGAAAAAATTAAAATAAAGGGAAATAGTAGTTTTATAGGACCTAATGCTACTTTAACCGCTGGTAGTAATACTAGTTATAATGTTGGCTTAGGAGTTCAAAGAGCATGCATAGAAATGGTAAAAAGACTAGAACCCGTTCGAATACAAAACCCTAATGCCTCTTGGGAAGAAATAGTCGCAAAAGCATATGATTCAAGTATCAATTTACAAACACAAGGATATGTTGGAATCCCAGATGCAGAACTTCAAGAGCATAACGCATTTGGTGTTTGTTTTGCTGAAGTGGAAATTGATGTACTAACTGGGGAATCTGAAGTCTTAAGAATAGATCTGATAGAAGACGTAGGCCGCTCCATCAATCCTAAAATAGATGTGGGTCAAGTAAGTAACATCATTTGGTTGGTTTTATTATTATTTTTTTCTCAAAATTGGAAGATATAATTTTAAGAGGGTAGAATAAGTTCGTCAACTTACATTCAGTTTTTAATTTTAGATTGAAGGTGCTTTTATAATGGGTTTGGGATATTGGACAGTTGAAAATGTAGTCATCAGTCCTAAAAATGGAGAAGTACTCACAGATCGTACCTGGTCATACTATGTGCCGCAGGCTAGAGATATACCACGGGATTTCAGGATACATTTTAGGAAAAACTCTTATAGCGTTGATAAGATATTGGGAACTAAAGGTAAGTCTTAATATACAATAAATGAAAATTTGAGAACATCATACATTTTTAATTAATCATGTATAAGAAACGCGTGTCTCAAAAATTATAAACAACGACGCTACCACAACAGGACCTTAGACATGCAGCGACGATTAAGTCGGAAAAGCTCTCCTTTCGGCTACGGAGGTTGTTGAGTGATATCAAGACAATTATTTGAGTCACTACAACCATTTAATCAGTGGTTTATGTAGCACCAGAAACAAAACAAACTTTAGCCATTAAAGTTCCATGGCTGATCACAATCCTCAACGTACGAAATGGAACAGACATACTTTACTGAGTAAGTCCAATGTGAATTGATGGTGTGTGAGGAAGTCATCAGTAAAGGTCGATATTCCTGTCAGATGTTGTCATACGAACCTCGGCCATGATATTTAACTAAGAGATGATAAGATAAGATGAGACAAAGATAATATGTACAAATGAGGAAAAGTAAGCTCTGGTTAAATAGAAACCAAATTTTCTTAACTTTATTATTATGAGAGTGATTAGTAAGCATTTTTACTTAGTAAAATAAAGTGATTAACACTATATTCGTGTCAGAACTGAAAGTTTCCGCATTGTCTAAGTGAAATTGATATACTGAATATTGTATCTATTGAAATTGATTATGGAAGAATAACTTAATTCTAATGTAATCCATTTGGACTGTGAATTGATAATATTTGAATTTTAAATTTTAATGGCTTACTAGTTTAATAAGTGTTTATTCAATTTCAGTTATAAGTGAGCCTCCTTTTTGTATGTCAGTGGCTGTACCTCTTGCTATTCACGAAGCCATGACTTCTG
Organism: Glyphodes pyloalis; assembly: GCA_037074685.1. Lineage (NCBI taxonomy): Eukaryota > Metazoa > Arthropoda > Insecta > Lepidoptera > Crambidae > Glyphodes > Glyphodes pyloalis. The sequence continues at coordinate 438,958 of JAYKKO010000042.1, forward strand.
CTAGATGTGAAGTAGGTATACCAAAAAATAAATGGATCACACATGGTAAGATATAATTTCAAACAGTTTTAAGACAAAAATTGACATAGGCATTCAAACTTGTTTGAGGAAATTCATGCTTCGAACACTATAATATAATAGATACCTACATACAATATATAATCTTGTTGACGGTGTGATTCTATCGGAAAAAATGTGACCAACATTACTGTTGACTACTTTTGTTAGAGATAGATACAGAAATATTTAACACCAACACTTTGTTGGAGACATAAACGTTGACAACTAATCGGTGGAGTTTTAGTTAAAAAATGTCTTTATACATTTTATTTATATTTTACAGATGGACCTTACACTTCTGAAAGTATATGCATTTCATGTTCAGCCAATATCGAAGATTTTAAATTTTATTGACTTTACTGTGATTTTATCTTGCTCTAATTTGCGCTTGATCTGTTATGTTTTTTTCATTAAATTTATTTTAAAATTTCGATGGTGGTATTTTATTTCTATGATTAACCACTGCCTCTCTTAAAACAGTGGGGAGGGAGGCCTTTCGCACCGGTACTTCAGCTGTTGACTAAAGAGACCGTAAAAAGGAAGTAACTAGCCTCCGTTGCCTACGGAGCACTTGCTATCACTTCTGCGATTGCTTGATGCTTATCAGATTCGCAAGAACCCTCAGAAACCAATAACAAACACGCACACAAGGAATCACTCCGACCCAGATCACCCCTAGCACGGATTTATTAGGACATATTATTACCTATATTTTGACCCGTTAACTTATTTCAAATGTTTAAAATCGAACGCGGAAGTCCTTAATTCTATAAATTAGATTGTTTTGATTGGTTTTCATGAATGCGCAAATTTCAGCCCATTTAATAGGTTGTATCCTCATTGAGCGAACGGTGAGCGGCTGTAATCAGATGAATAGTGGCTTCTCTATAAGTGTTGTATACACAGAAAATAATCAATAAATCGAATACGAATAAATGTTTAATGCATCTTACATTTTCATATAGTCATTAAAGATGATAATAGTCATTAAATGTGATTATAAAACCAGTTCAAAACCTTTTTTAATTTAATTTTACCATATCAATATTAAACGTGTTTAACTTTTTAAATAAATATATTGACTTGGCAATCGTACTTAATAGTCTAACTTATACATGTATATACAACTTGTAAGGTATATAGTATTTTCATGCGATGGCCGAGTCAATGTATGTATTTTAAAGCAAACAGTTTCTCATAGTGATATGATCACTAAAAGATATTTTTAGGTAAGGTAATTAAACATTTTTTCCCGTTAACTTTCGTTCTCGTAGGAATTTTGCAATATCCTGTTGCAACTAAGTTAACTAAGAATTCAAATTCAATATTCTTTTATTCATGTAAATTACACCAGTAATATTTATGAAACGTCTATATAATGCAAATGACGCTACCTCCGGTTCGGAACGTATTACTTACAGAGAAGATCCCGGCAAGAAACTCGTGTCGTTCATATTACAAATATAGCTGAACTTATAACTAGTTTTGCACTAAGACATACAGTGTAGTAATAAGATAAAATAATGTAGTAAATTGTAAAAAGAAGATACCTGCATTCCAAATTTCAAGCGTCTAATTTAAGCAGTTAAGTTGTTTCATACAAAAGGATTTTCCCGCTTATTCCCATTCCCGTGGGAATTTTAGGAATTCCTTTCTTAGTACACCTCTAAGGTACCTAATCTAAGTCCCTTCCCAATTTCAAGAGCCTACATTTAACTGTTCAGGCTGTGCGTTGATCTGTCAGCCAGTCAGTCAGTTTCTCCCTTTATACCTATATTTAGATAATCTGCAGACCGCTTTCTTATTCCTATCGCATCGAATATCAAGCCATTTGTCCACGTGAACAAACATGTATCAGACCCTTCAGGCCTTGAAACGAGCTCAAACTGGATATTGACCTCCACGGGATTCTCCTAAACCTATTAAGTTTTTTATCGTCAACATCGACTACTCAAAAAGTCTGGTTATCATTCCACATAAAAAAAGAAGAAAACTTTTAAGAACGGTGCTTATTTGAAGCCTTTTCGTTCATACTTCATTCAGAAATTGCGAAATCACCGCTCAGTCAGCCAGTTGGTCATTTGCAAAACGTTTTACTAATAAGGCCACAGCGTTAGGTACGCTCCGATGCTCAAGGTTATAATGTTCTATGTATTTATTATATCCACTTCAAGCACGTAATGCAAGTGTCAGTTGTGATGAAAAAACAGACTAGTGAAGTCATGGACAGGATTCGTTTCAAAATAAATGGGAAACCATTTTCAGGTAAGTCTTGATTAATTATTTATGAAGATGTTAAAAAAGGTATCCAAAGCCAGCCCTTTGAACTTTTTATAAAGCTTAAGTCGTCAGTTATCGAACTAATTGACCTTATTGATATCAAAACACGCCGACACGTCGAACGCGTCACACAACTTTATTTGCCGTCTCCTTACACAAAACGATACGCCAACAACGCGGTGTTTCCAAGAATAGCAAAAAGTTATAACACGGAGTTTAGAATAGAAAATAGAATAGAAAATGTCTTTATTCATGTAAACTTTTACAAAAGCATTTATGAATCGTCAGATTATACTACCACTTCGGAATGTTGCTTCTATCGAGAAGAACCGGCAAGAAACTCGATAGTTACTCTTTTCAAAAACTTACAAAAAATGGTAACATGCAAAAAAAACACATAATAACAACATAGCGTATGACTAGTTTACATAATTAATGCTATCAATTCCAATCATTTTTGTCGTTAATATAATCTTCTATTTTATAATATCCTTTCTTCATTAGACAATTTTTGATCAGAGACTTAAATCTATGCATAGGTAATGCAGTGATCTTTTCTGGCAGCTTATTAAAGATCTTCAGACTTAACCCCACAAAAGAATTGCTAATTTTATGAAGTCTTAGATGTGTTTAGTGAAGTTGATCCCTTTATAGGAAATAAAAAATATTTTCTAAATAAGATCAGGGATACTTTTCAGCGTTAACAGCTTCACAGCTTACTTTAAATAATAAATGTTTTTTTTTGGTTATTAAATATTATTTTATAAGCCCATTTTAGTTTCTTAGATACTGACATCATTTTATTATCATTTATATTTATTTTTATTTGGTATTAATATGTTTATACATCATTTAATTAATTATTACTTTTAAATTCGTATGCACTTCACATACATTATATACACATGCTCATTATTATTGTTGTTATTTTTATAATTATTATCTTTTTTAAAACACATAAATTTTACACTATTATCCTGTTGTGCACCTGCTGCAATGTTTAATTTTGTGGCCATATTTTCGAAGGAACTAATAAAAATTAGCGTTAAAAATATGAAACAGTTTGTGAATAACAGTTTTGGCCTAATCTGTATTAGTTAATACACTTAATTTAAGTATGCAATGTATGGCTGTTGTTATTCCTGAATATATAAAAAAAACAATATAATATTTAATTGTATTCAATATGTTCTTTTGATTCTATTTAATTGGAAACTATTTGGAAATAATAGATATTAGCAGAAATTGAAAAGATAAAAGAAATTTAAGTTACAAAAAGTAGTGAAATTTAATCGTCCGAGTCGTAACTATAAAAATATTTTTCTTGGTCTTCTTGTTCTTGTTCATCTTGTTCTTGTTCTTCTTGTTTAAGTTTAGACTTAAAATACCTTGGTCGAACAGCAGTCACAATACTATGGCAAATATTTGTTCATACTAATTTTAAATGATCAAAATTTAAGATTAAATCTAAGGTTACAATTGAGTATAAATTAAGGGAATATGTTTAATTTTACCTGATATTCTTATAGTTATATCTTATGTATATTATATATTAGTAGTGTAAGTTACAATAACCGATAAAAATATTTTAACATATATTACAACTATAGAGATGTATATATACGTGGCGTACTCATGCATATTTTGATGATTACAACTTTTATAACTTTTTGGATTGTTATAGGTATCTCAAAAACGGTGTCTCGTAGAAAAAAATATTAAATTTTTATTTAATAATTTAGTAGTATTATTAAATTTTTGCAGATATTTTTTTATTTTTTTGGTCTAATTTAACCGGAATCAAGTATAAATCAGAAAATTGTAGTAGTTTCCCTTATTATGTTAATCACACATTTTAAAAAAACAATTAAAAAGCTATGAAAGGTTATAATTAATAAGGTTTTTTAATTATCTCATTATTCTACATTATTGGTTTGTTTGTTTCATTATTCCTTTGCCTATCAGGGAATCTGAGTCTGTTCCCATTCTCATATATATATACATATTCATTTATTTATTGAAGTAATTGTGTTTTTATGTATTTTTTTTTATTAATCATGTTATGGTATTTATGTTTCCTGTTAATACCTCTACCTAAAGGTTGTCTGGAAGAGATTGCTTTCTAGCAATATGGTACCGTCATTTGCATTATATAGACGTTTTATAAATATTACTGTTGTAATTTACATTAATAAAAGAATATTGAATTTGAATAAGACCGCCTAAATTGTACTACCTAGATTATGTCTGTAAAACCAATTTCTGTAAATATAACACCCATACCAACCTCAACAGGGGAAACCCGGAACCTCCGAGATGGCGCGACGCCAAAGTCCAGTCCTTTTGCCTCTCGGATATGGAGGCCGTCAAATAGTAAAAGATCTCAGATGTATTATTTACCAGCTTAGCCGTGTGCAGTCTGCCATATGAGGAAATAATGGTTCAAGTCCGAGACTGACTGCAGATCGCAACAGCAGGCTAGAAGGATAGCTTCGTGGCCCATCTACCATGGGGAGAGCTGACGAAGCCGCTTAAGCGGCCATTCCACCGGTGGTATTATGGTTGGTCAGGTTGATCAGATTTCCCACAGCACCACCACTTAGGGGATGAGGTCCAACCGAGGTGTATAAGTGGGTAGTCCTACCCTTATAAGGGCAGGGACTTCCGTCACAAAACAAGGCACTTGGTTCACATTTGGTATCTCAAAGCTTGAATCTGTCTTATTCTGTTCGTAGTTGGTTCTGAGGTAGACGCAAACGTGACTTTGCTTGAGTTCATACGAAGAAGGGCAAACTTACTGGGCACCAAGTACATGTGCTTGGAGGCTGGTTGTGGCGCCTGCATCGCCAGTGTCATCAAATCGCCGGGGGCTACACCAGTTGCTGTGAACACGGTAATTATAAACTCTAACAACGCAGCAGCTGAAGAATTTCCTGGAGCTAGTGGTATTTAAAAAGTCATGTGATTTATAATTGAAATGATATCGAAGTTTTGTGAGTGCTCATTGGCTTGACTCGTTTTAGTCATTTCAAATTTATCTGCGTTGCTTACGGTGCCTCATGTTAGGATGCAATGCCGGTCACGGTTAACCAATAGCAGCACCCTTTGCTATAAAAGTGGGGTCCTGCCGCATCCATCAACTACTAATCACATCGGAAGGTGAAAAAGCCTTTCAAGCTTCGAGAAGCTTTAGGTCTTTAGTCAAATCTAATCTGTCAGTCCATTTTCTGTCTCTGCATGGCAGAGACGTGGAGAAAATGCAATTTTCTCCACGATAAAAGTCTATTCACAATTTGACTCGGAATTGAGTATGTATTAGGTTTGTATTAGACGACCTTGGTGATGCAGTGGCTAAGGTAGGTGGCCAAAGCGCGTAAGGTCCCGGGCTCGATTCCCGGTCAGGACAATTTGGAAAACAAACTTTTCTAAATTGACTTGGGTCTGGGTGTGCTGGGTGGACGCCCCCAGTTAGTATCCGTCGTCTGGTACTCATAGTACAAGGGAAAACCTTAGTTTAAAACCAGGTGATTGGTGTGATTTTCTGGCGCATTTATTTATTTATTTATTCATGATGATAAGATTTCACTCTTTTGTCACAGTGCATGGTTATAATACTATCATGCCAAAATTGGGAAATAACTACAATAGAGAAAGTGGGAAACAGATTGGATGGTTACCACCCCATACAAAACACCTTGGCTAAATACAATGGTACGCAATGTGGACACTGCTCGCCTGGCTGGGTGATGTCTATGTATTGGTAAATAAAATGAATATTTTTATATTTTTCTTTATTTATTTATTGGGTCATGTTTATATATTCCGTAAAAATATATAAAAATAATGTAAGTTACTACTTTCATCACCACTAAGGATTTTGACAAGTACATGTATCCAAATATATTTTTTGGTTTTTCACTGTATTTGATTTCACTTTTACGCATCATTCATTATAATCCCTCATTTATAATAAATAAGAAAGTATGTGCTTATGAACAATTTATATTTTAAGCCTCCTAGAGAAAAGGAAAGATTTAACAATGCTAGATATAGAAAAATCGTTTGCTAGCAACATCTGTAGATGCACTGGGTATAGATCTATTCTAGATGCTTTTAAAAGATTTGCTAAAGATGCTCCCAAATGCAACATTAATGACATCGAAGATCTAACTATTTGCAACAAAACTGGAAAAGCGTGTAAAGAAAGAGATAGAGACGATATTGAAAATTGTCAAGACTGGTGCATTGTAAATGAATACGATGTTGAATGCCAAAAAGTCCCAGCGATAATACTGAATGATGGAAAATATTGGTATAAAGCAGAAAGAATCCAGGACATATTTGACATATTTAAAGAAAAAGGTGATGATTCTTACATGCTAGTGTCAGGAAATACAGCTAAGGGTAAGTCAAATATGTTTATTGTTGCTGGTTTCTAGACAAGTAAACATTTTTGATTTTAGTTGACCTTGTAGCTATCTATCTCTTACCATCAAAATGAGTGAATAACCAACACCAAAGGTAAAAGTAATATGCAATTTGTAAATAGAGAAGATGCTGTATCCACCTGGGTCTATGTTCACCAGTTGTAAATTCTTCTCAATAACAAAAGACGTCTCCAAATAACATTTAAATAACTTTACAGGAGTTTATCCAATAGACGAATATCCGCGGGTTCTGATCGATATTAGTGACGTAACCGAACTTAAAGGGTTCAAAGTCGACCAAAACTTAATTATTCGTTCCGGCACAACTTTGACTGAGGTCTTGATTTTATTTGAAAAATTGTCTGAGGCTGATGAGTACTTTGGATACTTGAAAATTTTACATCAACACCTTGAAAAAGTGGCTCACATTGCAGTTAGAAATGTGAGTAAAGTCTTTCATTCCTATATTTTCTTCCTACTTACATATTGACAGAGTGGTTGTATTAAATAAATCTGAAAGCTGTGCAAAATACTGTTTCGTTTGTGATTTATTTATTTATTTATTAACACCAACAAGACATACACTGTTTAATACTAAATTATACATGCCAATATAACAGTTTGAGTGCTATCTTAAGTAAAGGTGTTACACAAAAGAAATTGAATAAAGTTAGAATCAGAATAACATGAAATAAATAGGTAATCATAAAATTGTGGTAGATGAATAGATTTGACAATTACATTAAATAAATTATAATAAACATTAATTTTAGAAATAGTAAAGAAAGATTATACACAAAATACCAAAACTAGCCAGACAGCGATATCAGACTTTTGCGGAAATTTAAAATATTGTTTGAGAATATATCAGCATTTAATTTTGATTTCTCAAGCACTTTGTGACATTTTTGTGTAGCCTATTGTAGCTAGGATACCAGCCTATTAAGTGGTGCATGGCGTCCATGACGCGAATATGACTTCCCTGGAATGAAGGGTGTGTAGGAAGCGAGACGAACACTATAATTCATTTAATTAAATTCATAGGGAGTATGCGTGTGATTTAAATAGGGGTAAATATATATTTTTTATAAACTTTGTTGCTGTAGAATCACGCTTACATCAATTTTTTTCCGCTCAATTATCGTTTTAATTACTAAAATAATTAATAAAAGTACAAAAAACGAGCGGGAAATTCAAAGTAATTGAAACGCATCGCTATTGGTCAGATTGAAAGTGACGTAACAGTCTAGTATTAAATTGTCAACTGTATGAGAATTTGTCGTGTTTTTGTTATTTAATTAAGATTATTGTGATTTAAAGACATATTTCAAAGTTATATTACATTGTGTTGTAAGAAAAAACTCGAAGGAAAATGACTGATAGCGGTTTTGTTAAGGAACAATCAGATAATCTCCCCAAAATTGATGTGTTCATGATGTCAACATTTTTCGCGTCTAATCCCGATTTTACGTCTGCTGAAATAAAAGAGTGAAAGCTGCAAGGTAAATATATATTTGATTTATTTAATGTTTATTCGATCTTGTAAGTACGCCTTTTCTGTAACAATTTATACTTTTACCGAAAACATAACCTAAAATGCAAATAAGGTTAATGCTAAAATCGAAAGTTTATATACTACATTGAAATTTAATGCAGTCAAGCTGCGAGCAATCTGAACATTGATCATATTCGCTAATTACTTTATAGGATATAAACCGTGACCACCGTGAAATAATCTCTAATAATCCTTTCCCACTGTATTAACATTTATGTTTTTTTTTTGTAGATCTGGACGAGAATCATATGGTGATTCAGCAGTTGGATATGTTCAAGTTCAACGAGAGGGCGATATATGTATTGTGAAAGCTCGAGTAACCCCTGAACACAAGGTCCGCCAGATGTGTTACCTGTAATGACGCCGAAGAAACTGTCTTGTCTGTGCTATGTGAAGACTGTACAGCTCATAAAGGTAAATAGTTTTTACTCTCAATTTTTAAGATTAGGTTAATTTTATTAGTCTTATCGTTTATTTTTATTTGACTGTGATGATTTATTGACAGTATTTTTATTTTTCAGTATGTACTTATGGTACGAGTTGCGTTATGCACGGATCACTGCATCAAAAGCATATGAGGCTGCGCACTGCAAGGTAATGGGTGGAGCTTTAACCGAAGCCATCACGAGAGCATCAAAACTAAAAGACACAGATGCCATGAAAAGAGGAAGACTGTTAGAAAGTGAAGTCAAGTCAGAGTTGGAAAAATATAAAGATAAACAAATGTGGAATTACATTGGATCCACTACATTCCATTCTACACTACATTATGATTATTAAATGTTCTTCATCAGAGGAATCTATGAGACCGTACATTGGAAAATAACACAATAGCAGCAAAATTCATGGCACAGGTTCAGTTACAGATGCATTTTTCCCATAAAAAGAAAGCATTATTTTGTGTAGCACAAAGTGATTTTGAAGAATCCAAGAAAGTTTATATAATAGAAGTAGACTATGACAAGGAGCTTTGTAAAAACGTGTGAGGGACTTTTTACTGTCTTATTTAAATAGGACAAACTGAAATAAAAACCAAAATTAAATAAATCTATTTTTTTATTAAAACATCCTTCTCTCATGTGAAATTCTCTTAATCGATTAATAACTCATTCTTTTAATAAATCCTTAATGCTGCTATTCTTTTTGACTGTTTTACATCATCTTTCGTACTGGAGGTAGACTTGGAAACAGAAGGAGGTCGTTTTCTCTTCAAGAAACCTTTTCTCTCTGGTGGTGACAGAAACTTAGTGAACTTTTGATACTGAAATTTGTGAGGAATAATACCTTTCTTTAATCGTAATATAGTTTTCTTATTTCTTGTAAAGTCATGATTTTATACTCCATTTAGTTATCTGTATCCTCTTCTACCTGCAAAAAAAACCATAATAAATTAAAACATGAAATGAAATGTGGATTAAAAATAAATGTAGATTATTTGATGCGTCAGTGTGAGTAACTGGTTCATTTTCATTCAGGGGTAACCTCTCATCTCACAAAACTTTAACCACTTAATAAGGAGGTTGGGTTAACAAATGTTAAATGCATCACAGAAACAAAATACTAGTTAATGTTGTTTATAAGCGTCATAAATACTTACGTTAAAGTGATCTTCACAACAATATAAATAAGTTGATGGAGATACCATGTCTCTTTACATGATTTTACACCACTTTTTTCTTACCTCTCGGGTCAAGAAAAAACACTTAATCGGGTGCATTCTTTGTTGTATTTTTGCATTTTGGTACAATACAATACTTGTACGTCGGTTTCTTTTGTTGATCCATGCTAAAATACTCGTAAAAACAAAAATAATACAAATTACAGAGCACAGTTCTTCTATTTACTGTCACTGATTGTTTGACAAATGTGGACTATGACGTCACGCCAAAGGACGCCCAGATAGCGGGCGTTTTGAAGTGCCAACATTTGTTCATTATTTTAATTATTTTTTCCCCCTTTTATTTTACGTTTTTTAGCACTTTATATATTTTTACAATAATGTATTGATGTAAGTAATATTATAAAAATATAAAAAAAATACACGCATACTCCCTATTGTCGGCAGTAGAGGTCTAGAGAGTGGCGCTATGAGCTACGGCTAAGTAAAAATTCGGGGCGCTGATGTAATTAAAAGAGTGGAATGGAATTTGAAAAGGGGGGGGGGGGACAAGTTTTTTCTCCCCCCCCCTTTTTTGGGAGTTGTAGACAAATAAATACGAAAATGTTTGATTGCCCGTCTCGTTCAAACTATTTAGACTAATGGTTTTACAAATTTCCAAGCCAAGAGCTTTTTTTCTTTGTAAATTAAACGACAATTCTTTTTGTTTTTACATTTTATGGATTTTCAGGTGGCATCAATAGCTGGTAACTTGATGATAAAACATGCACATAACGAATTCCCTTCTGATGTTTATTTACTTCTTGAAACAATTGGTGCTTATGTTACAATACGTGAGTAGGTTAGGTTTTATACTAAAATAGAGAAAATACGGATTTGAAATGAATATATTATGTATGCTAACTATTATTAGTAAAATGCATTCTAATAAAAATGGATTGTCTAAATATAAGCAAAGTTATAACTTTAGACAAACAGGACTACTTAATTGGATTTTATTTTATGTTATGTTCGTAGTAAACACAGTACATTAACAGTAAAAATACAGTAAATTCGGAAATGAAAACTAAATATGCAGTTAAACCACATACTTTTTTATTCCAGTACACAAGCCAAGTGTTAAACAAGTTGTAACTATGGAACAGTTTTTGACCGTAGATATGAGGGGAAAAGTTATTTTAAATGTGTTATTACCGCCATATAATGAACAATACAAAATTATAACATATAAGGTAAAATTTTCATATTCTTCATTAATCCAGTCAGCAACTATCTATTTTCACTGTTGGTTATCCAATAAAAAACGTTAGTTTTATTTATTTTTAGTTTTAAACCTACTGACTTTGATTTAGTAACTTGTATATGACATAAAAGCAAAATACTAATCTACGTAAACAGCAATTACGATATTACGATTGTTTCAGATAATGCCTCGAGCCCAAAATGCAATAGCAATTGTGAATGCTGGATTTCTTTACAAGTATAATTGCTCAAATAATAAAGTGCTTGTTTCAAGAATAGTGTACGGTGGTCTTTCACCAACATTTATACGTGCAAAATGTACAGAAAATGTCTTGGTTGGGAAAATGTTATTTAGTAATGAAACTCTACAGTTTGCGTTAGGAATTTTGGGAGCTGAAATAGTAGTACAAGAAAATCCACCACAACCATCTGTAGGTTACAGAAAACAAGTAGCTCTAGCTTTGTTTTATAAGGTACCCAGAAAACTAGTTATTATTGTTTCATTAAGATTAATTGCTTGTGTACATGAAATGGAACTACAAATTGAATTTCAGAGCCTATTGCATTTATCTCCCGTAAATAACGTCAATCCTAAGTTACGTTCCGGATCAACCAAATTGGATGAATTGAGACCTGTGTCGAGTGGCATGCAGACCTACGATACTAAACCATCGTTGTATCCACTAACTCAGCCTATTCCGAAGATTGAAGGACTGGTAAATATGGATTTCAATTTTTTACTATCTATTTCATGCTAGACGTACCTACTAGGGCTGTCCTATGTTGCGCATTTTTTTTAATTTTCATTAATATTTCTTTATATGTTATCAGATACAATGTGCTGGAGAAGCAACTTATACAGAAGATCAACCAACATATGCCCATGAAGTTTTTGCAGCCTTAGTTCTAAGTACTGTACCTACTGGAACAATAGTTTCAATAGATCCAAGTGAAGCTTTGGTAAGAAATTCATAATAATATTATTTTGCTGAAAAGTTTGTTCGTTTAAACGCACTAATCTAATAGTTTGAATTGAAAAAATATTTTAGTGTTGAGGAGTCCATTTATGGAGAAAGTCCTTAGGCTATATAAAATCACGATACTTTTTTTTTTATAACGCACTTCATGATTGACCTCATCCCACCTGATGTTAAGTGGTAATGAGAGCCTAGCTTAAGGGCGAAAAGTATAGCATAGTAAAACTGTTACTAGACTTGTCGCCCGTACCTTTAAGGCTTGACCCCTGCTACAAATGTAGCACCCCCCAAGAGCTCTGGAAACCTTACTCACATGCAGGAACACAACAACACCGGAGTGATTGTTATTTGGCTGCGGTCTTCTGTAAGGTGGAGGTATTTCACCAGTCGGGCTGCTCCAGTCGAGCGATAAATAAATAAATAAATATTGGACAACATCACATACATTGCTCTGATTCAGTGGTAAGTAGCTTAAGCACTTGTGTTACGGAAATCAGAAACAACGACGGTACCACAACACCCAGACCAAGACAATATGGAAAAGTTCATTTCCCATATTGACCCGACCGGGGATTGAACCCGGAACCTTAGAGATGGCGCTCGCCAAAGTCAGGCCCGCTCGCCTCTCGGCTACGGAGGTCGTCAAATCGCTTTGCCCTACCTCTCTCAGATATACGACCGATAGGAAAGAAAAAATCAGTAAAATATGTGGGAAAACGGGGAACAGGGGACAGCCCGCTAGTATATGTTGGAAAAGTATTAGGGAAATCCATAATTCAACAAATTACTTGTTCCAGTACAGTTTTAAAATACAAAAACATAGCTGATTCAAATAATTTGAAACCATTTTGTTATAAAATTACAGAGAGTATAAACATAGTTGTTTCTAATTCCAGAAACAACCAGGAGCAATAGCTTTTTATTCTGCCAAAGACATACCAGGTTTAAATTCATTCACTCCTGTTGAAGACGTTGCTGGTTCTGGGGTTAATGAAGAAGCGTTTTCAAGTGGGGAAATCAAATATTTTAATCAACCTATTGGTGTGGTCGCAGCTGAAACAAAACATATAGCTGAAAAAATTGCAAAACTAGTCATAATTGAGTACACAAATATAAAAAATCCCATTATAGATGTCAATATAGCAAAGAAAGACCCGAAACGTAATGTTCTTTTTGAAAAAATTGATGCAGTGAATAAAGGAAACGACATAGTTAAAACCATAACAGGCAGTTCAACAAGCCGTGGGCAGAATTTTCTAACAATGGAAAATGTAGTTTGTATAACACGACCAACAGAAGAAGGTATGGAGGTATACGTAACGTCACAGTGGATAGATGGAGTGCAAACGATGATATCAAGAGCATTGAAACTGCATCAAAATAGGTATTGATTAGTGTAAAGTAATTGTGATCATTATTTAAAATGTTTTTTCAGTGACATTGCTTTATTACAGAATTGATGTATATGTACGACGTATTGGTGGTGGTTTTGGTCTTAAAATATCTAGAACTACACTTGCAGCTGTGGCCTGCAGTCTAGTGACTTTTAAATTAAATAGACCCTGCCGATTTATTATGGCTTTGTCCGACATTACAAGAGCTTTTGGAAAAAGATTCCCTTGCTCGTCAGATTATGAGGTAAGTTTATTAAAAGCCATTGAACTATTATTAGTTATTAAAAAACATATTTAAACCGAAGTCTGATTCAGGTAGCGATTGATTCAAAAGGAACGATACAGAACCTGAATTTAAAGATGCACGAAGACAACGGATTTTGTATAAATGAAAAACTACAAATGTTGGCAGTTGCTAACTTTAATAACTGCTATGATGGATCAAGATGGGATTATCAAAATATAAGCACAATAACTGATACTGCTAAAAATACTTGGTTTCGGGCACCTGGTACGTATTAAAAGAGACATCATGGAATTGTTGGTAATTGTGATTTGAAATTATGAATATGTAATTTAATGGCATTTAAAATAGTTGTTTCTTATCATTCAGGACATTTAGAAAGTGTAGCAATAGTTGAAGAAATTATGGAACACATATCTTCCGAAATGTCACTTGATCCGATTGCTGTTCGACTTGGAAATTTGGATAAAATCACTGCTGCTGATATGATAGAAGTTGTAAATACTCTCAAAAAAAGTTCTGAATATGACAAAAGAAAATCTGAAGTGATTAAATTCAATGCAAATAATAGATGGAAGAAAAGAGGTATAGGAACTTGCTTTTTGAGGTGGTTTGATAATGGTACACGAAATTTCAACGTAAATTTATCTGTTTTTCATGGTGATGGCACCATTGTTATAACGCACGGTGGCATTGAAATGGGTCAAGGTATCAATACTAAAGCTATTCAAATATGTGCATATATTTTAAACTTAAGTTTGGATAAAATTCAAATAAAAGCTAATAGTACAAATGTCGCGCCAAATGCTGCAATATCTGGTGGAAGCTTGACCACCCAATACATTACAATCGGGGTGCAAAAATGCGCACTAGAATTGTTAAAAAGATTAATTCCTATTCGAAACCTACTAAGCAACCCAACATGGGAGGAGTTGATAAAAAAAGCATTCGAAATGGATGTAGATTTACAAATACATGAGTATGTTGGAGCAAAAAACGCGCAAGACTATTTTTTGTTTGGAGCGACTGTAGCTGAAGTCGAAATAGATGTACTGACGGGAGAAAGGCAGATTCTACGAGTCGATTTACTGGAAGATGTAGGACAAAGTCCCAGTCCTGAAATAGATATAGGTCAAGTAGGTTAATCTTTTTTTTTATAATTTGATTTATCATTGTTTTTTCCTAAAGTACAAAATTAAATAATACGGATCGAATAAACTAAAACTATTGGAACTTATTACGCTTTTTAATTTTAAACTTTATTCTGCATTTTATGGTTTGGATTCATCGTTCTAAAAAAAGCGTAAAAATAGTGGAACCCAAGAAACCCCAAACGTGTTAATACAGTTTTAAAATTTTAAATCCAAATCAAATTGAATATAACTAAATTGTTTCAGATCGAAGGTGCTTTCGTTATGGGTATTGGATATTGGTTGACAGAGCATCTGGTTTATGATAATATCAGCGGAGAATTACTAACAAATCGCACATGGAACTACCACGTTCCTCAAGCGAGAGACATTCCTTTGGATTTCAGAATTTCATTCAGAAAGAACTCGTACAGCGACCAGGCAATACTAGGATCTAAATGTAATAACCACACTTATGTTTCTCTTTTTGTATAGTATACAGACCTATACTTCGTTTTCCGCAATGAATTTCGAGCTTAAAATTAAGGGAATAGGTCAAATTTGGATATAAGTGGTTACTTGAGGATGTTATTTGAGCTTACAGTGGTTGTATTTGTTTGTTTAGTGGTTGGTGAACCGCCTATTTGTATGGCAGTGGCGATTCCACACGCAATACGACAAGCTTTAACATCGGCCAGATTAGATTCCGGTATTCCATCAACACGTTGGTTTGAAATGGGTAAATATTTTCTTATGTTGTAATTCGATAAAACTAACCTTTGACTGTTACTTTATTTAGCATTATTCGTTCAGCATTTTATTTATCCCATGTTTCGATTGAAATGGGGGTACCATTCGAGTTTTTAAGCATACACCACCGGGTACCCCAGTAGGCACCGCTGTAATTGCTGTGTTCTTATCCGTTAAATTTGTTATACCTGAGTTAATATTCATTTAAACTACTACTACCACGTGACATGTTGTAATTAGATGCATTGCTAAAATACTTATTTCGATAAAGATTACTGCCATTTTGCTTAAAATCCTCGTACTATTACTTTTTAAAAATAAAGGAATATTTTTTTATCAGTGGCTATCCCTACGAGATAAACATTTTATTATCGGATATTACCTTTTCAAACTGAATAATAATGTTGTGCAATTGTGCATTCTTTTGATCTATTCTGCGCTTACAACGCAAAGGCAATGAGTATACTTATTTACGTTATCACGCATTATTCTAAAAAAATATCTGGATTTCTTTACTTTTAATGTATTGTACATAATATAAACTCCTCTTGAACATTTTTTATTCGTTTACAGCTATGATTGACCGTAAAAAAAATCAGATAGTTAAGAATTTAAACTTTCTATGTGCTATGTATTAATGTGCTGCCATTTGCATACGTGTACGTTGGCCAAGTTCAAACGTTTAATTATTGATGTTTAATTAGTTTTTTTTTTATTTTTTAGATGGGACATACACTCTGGAGCGTGTCTGTTTAGCAGCTGCAACCAAAATATCTGAATTCAAATTCCATTAGACAACTTTCCATTGATTTTTGATTTTGAAATAAATAATTGCTAATTTCACAATTAGTTTTTGAATCGCTTGTATCATTTTAAGTATCAAATTTAGTTTTACGACTATCACACCCCTTATAATAACCCGTATAATATTAAAAAACCCTTACAATCTCGCTGTCGCAATGTGATATGTTTTGTGCTTTTATCGTCAAACTGAAATTAAACATGTTTCGCAATATTAGTCAAAATGTATGAGATGAAATTTCATGAAATTTCTTCAAGAAAAACTTCAGTGGAGTGCGTTACTCCAGCAAGTAAGTAGCTGGTAGAGTGATACGAATGGAACTATCAATAAGTGCGTAATCTGGTATGGATGTGCGCTGCGTAAAAAAATAGTGCATTCTGTAGTTTGAGAAAAAAAATTATAAAACGATCCTGCTGGAGTAGGGTTACTTCAGCAAGACAATTAAAAAAAAATGCTCGGAGAGAAAAAATGATTACATGGGCTGAGAGCTGACGTTCTAGCTAGAAAGTGCGCCGAAAATGAAATGTGTGCATCTTCAGGTTTTCGAGATATTGCTTTTTCTGCTGGAGTAACGTTTTGCAGAATCGTGTATCTCTAAAACCATTGGATGTGTGTCTGTATGAAATTGGGCAAAATTAGTTCTCTTCCTGTGCGTACCTGCACCTGAATAAAATTTAAGAAATATTTCATAAATTTTAAGTAATCACTTACTTCAGTCACGTACTTTTCAAAATTGTCGAAATGATATTTAATTTTGGTTATTTCCACTTGGTTGTGCCTCCAGATAAACATCTGACGAAACATGAACAACAAGACACAATGTATTTCTAGCTTCATAAGCAATTATAAAGTAGTAGGCAGTGTTGCAGTGTTGTGAAAAAACTATATGCCTACTTACGTTGATAATCTGGGTGATGCAGTGTCTAAGATAGGTGCCCGATCCTCGAAGGTCCTGGGCTCTGTTATTGGTAAAGTTCATTTGAGAAACGATCTTTTCTAAATTGACTTAAAACTGAGTAGGATGCCTATACGTTATTTATATTGTCAATGAAGGAAACTTCAGTTGACTGGATTCACATTTGTGTAGTGTATTTGTCTGACGCATTTACTTCTTACAGTTAGAGTAGTACATAAATATTATGTGAATGTTAACCAAAAAATCGTCTGCCTCTTAGAATAAAATATAAAGTTTCACGATATTTGTATTATTAACGGGGTTAACACAGTTTAACTGTGCACTTTTTAAGAAAGTGCAAGAAAATTGTTCATTAATAATGTCTTACCAAGTTATTATGTACCATCAAATTTTACTTTAGTCATTATTCATTAATTTTAAAAGGTACGCGTTCTTTTTAACACGCTTTTATTAGCTCGGGTTGTATGTATCTATGTATGTAACGGAATCTTTGAATCTTAATTTGACCCACTTCCCGGTCTTTGATTAAGATGAAATTTTGCACACGCTCTGAGTTCTGATGACAATACATGACTAGCTAAGAAACGTCATTACAAATCCAATATGGCGGCCTCTCCAAGATGGCGAACTGACTGTTTGAAATGCACTTCCATGATATGGGTATCAAAAGAAAAGGTTTGCTGTCAGGAATACGAAAAAAATAGTCACGTGATTCAAATCCAATATGGCGGGCGTCCAAGATAACGGACAGGCTATTTGAAATGCACCCCTATGATATGGGTATTAAATGAAAGGGTTAGCTGAATGGGATACGAAAAAGAATTATATAATTATTGATACATGAGAAAACTAAAAAGTAGAAAATAAAAATAATAGTTTAAAAAACTAAAAAACACGCTTTTAGCTCGCACTAAAAATTACAAAATAATTCAGACATTTAAGAAAGAAAGCGTGGAGCGTTTTGTCCAAAAAGAGTAAAGATAACATAAACGCTCCACGCTTTCTTTCTTAAATGTCTGAATTATTTTGTAATTTTTAGTGCGAGCTAAAAGCGTGTTTTTAAGTTTTTTAAACTATTATTTTTATTTTTTATATACATCTAAAACATTTTTGGAAGGCATAGTTCTAAACTTAAGAGCATTTGCAACAGAATTATACCTACCGTTTATGAAAAATGAAGTAAAACAGAAAATGCAGAGAAATCGTATTTCCATTTGACAGTGTGATGTAGCGAAGCCATATATTGTAACCCGTGGGATTGCTGACGATTTCTCATTTTATTTCTTACGGAACTAACAGACTTTCCACGAAACATCGTGTGAGAATTTATTTTAATTGGAATGTCAGGATAAAGGACGATCTTAGGTGAAAAACTGCATTAGGCGTTTGATATAATATGTTATCTCTGGTACGAATTGAATTGTTTCTATAAATTTTTTTGGAGAATACGCTAAAATATAAAAAATATCATTTAATTGTATAACTTGATTTTAAACTAAGTTAAAACTTGTTATATAAAACAAAACAATCTGTGTTCTTACTTACTTCCATATAAAATTTAATACAGTGTTTATTTGTAACATACAAATTTTAACCCTGAGTGGAAATCGAATCCACACCCTAAACTGTACAATCTTGACTAAAATTAAACAATCAATCTGGATTGTAGGCTGGAAGAACGGTATGAGCTAAGTGACTGCTTCTTTGTCGAGAAAAACCTATACAGGATCTATCTCATTCTTTTGATACCACGTGCCAACTATAATGCGCTTTGAGCTGGTAATCACCGCTTAAGGCACGCCTGTGGCGATACAAAAAAAAGCCGATTAATATGACGCTGGAGAAAACGCACATAGGACATAAGACGGCGGAAAAATCTCAGGACAAAATGTTAGAATCTGACATAATCATATAAATTCGTATATTTATATGAGTATGACAGACTTGGTAAGGTGACAAAAAATTCACCTTCATGGATTTCTAAATAAAACCACCGATTAAGACAATACATATTTATTTCTAAAATTAATTCGATCACTATCTAATTATGTTGCACCATTTTGCCATATGCTGGCAAAATTTCCACGCTATCCACTTTCCTTTGTATTTCTTCAAGTTCCTTTAGTTGTCTCTCTCTATCACCGAACCATGGCTCTCTCTTGTCCCTTTTTGTTTGTTCAGTTTTCATTTGCTCTATTTCCTCGTCTGTGTCTTTAATAGATGCCTTAGGTTGATGATCTATTTTTTCTTTTTGTTCATTTCCTTTCATTTCACGAGAGGCCTTCATGAAAACAAAGGTTTTAATTTATTAACGTTAGTTACTTGCTTAATTTTTTTTAATACTAGAATATACTCCAGTGTCAAAAAACCAGAGCAATAGTATTAAAATAAATGACTTGAAATTTCGCCAATGCAATCTAATCCGAAAGATTTTTATTTTATCATTAATTAAAAGATATAACAACATGACGCACATTGACTTGATGTTAGAGTAAGTAGCTAGTTTAAACATTTGTGCTATGGAAACGAGAACTAACAGTGATTACAAAATGTAAACCTAAAAATATTTATAAATACGAAACATCAGAAACATGAATAGTGGCCCAAGTGGGGATTGAATCCACGACCCATGGTACAAGTAAAGCCAAGAGCGCTAAATCAAATTAATGTAACTGGAAAACACAGTTTTTGAACTAATAAAAATACTTGACGTATCATGGAGCAAGTTACATTTCAACAAGCTTAACACCTAATGATTTGAAGAATTAAAAAAGATAAAACAATCATACACTTCCAAACTATTCATAGACCAAACATTTAAATTTCAAGTATCTTACTTCAAAAACAGAGGACTTTCATACAAACTTTCAACCCCCGTTTTACCCCCCTAGTTGTTAGATCTCCTTCAATCCATTTTGACTAGATCGTAACGTCTAATAAGAAACCTACTAGCCGAATTTGTAGTTTGTAGGTTTTTTGGTTTCTAAGATATCATAATTAGTGGTGTTTCGTTTTTAAATATACAGATTGCAACGTCGCGTTGTTAAGTTCTGATTGACTATTATTTAAGAACACTTTATTACGTACTTTTTTAATGTAATCTAAACCTCACAAGAAACTTACCGTCAAAATTTCATCAGATTTCTTTTCCTTAGGTTTCTTGTTTGAACAATTGAAACAAATCAATTTTCGTTTATTTGCTTTTTTAGGTTTCACCGTCTCACTTTTGTTATGGAAAAAAAACGGGAGCCTTAACATTTCCTTTATGGCGCTGGAATCAAAAATATTGATACTTTATACGAAACTGATTAAAAAATAACGCGACTCGCGACTCTTTTGCATGTTTTCTACTTATTTTCACTCCTATTGGTTGCAGTTTGATGTTATACAGCGTAAAGCCTTCTTCGATAAATGGACTACATCGCTAAAAGAGATTTAATTCAAACCAGTCATTTTTGAGATTTGCCCGTTCAAACAAACAAATTCTTCAGCTTTTGTAATCTAGAATATAGTATGGATATTAAAAGGAAAATAATCAAAATATCGGACGCTTTTATACAGAGCTATTTCAGATATATTTTAGGCACCCTAAACACTGGAGCGGACTATCTTTTGTAAATATTTTGTTTATAGGTAGGTATTCTCTTTTCTTTTTTTTTAAATATTTTCATTGTACCTAACTATGTCTGTAAAACCAATTTCTGTAAATTTTTCTATAAATAAATGTATTTTTAAGAGAGGTAGGGCATAGCAATTTGCCGCTCGAACTGGAGTAGCCCGACTGGTGAAATACCTCCACCTTACAGAAGACCGCAGCCAAATAACAATAACTTCTTTGTTGTTGTGTTCCTGCGCGTGAGTAAGATTTCCAGAGCTCCTGGGGGGTGCTACATTAGTAGCAGGGGTCGAGCCTTCAAGGTAAGGGCGACAAGTCCAGTAACAGATTTATTATGCTGTACTCGTCACCCTTAAGCTAGGACCTCATTACCACTTAACATCAGGTGGGATGAGGTCAATCTTGAAGTGCAATATAAAAAAAAAACCAATATGCAATCTAAGTGCGAATTCAAACATGTTAATTACATTAATAGCACTTATTAAAATTAGACTATAATATTTTAAAAACGATTCGGTTTAGTTACGCATAGTAATAAATTATACGAGGCGTACCTACGTTAAAACCGTTCCAAACACGTAATCATTTGGAGAAAAACTAATTGTCATTTTTGACACTTTACGAATAGTAAAATATTGTAACCAAGCATTCGTCTTTTTTACGTATAAGCGTAACAAGCATTTTCGTCGACATATTTGTCTTTTAAGCACCTACAAAGTGCTACAGTATCGGACAATACCCAGACAAAAATTATTCTCACCATTTCTTCTCCGGCTTGTGGACAATATTGCTATCTGGCTCATAACTGGTTGCTGGCTTGCCCCGTAGATTCCTGGATATCTTTCCATTATTCAATCCGTGTGTGGATAGCGAGTCTAAATTCAAATGCCTGCTATTTATTGCATCTTCGTAAACGAACGGCTTGGCTCCTAAATTGAGTGGCTTATCCACGCCAGGTCTTTGATAATAAGGGCGATTGTTGCTCCTCTTCGCAATGTCTTCTTTGGAATTATATTCCAATGGGGAACCGTATTCGTTGTAACTGTTTCTGTTTACTTCGCCGTTTGTATTCGTTTCACTAGAATACGCAAAAAACACTTGTTATTTGAGAAATTGGATGAATTATTAGGGATAATTAAATGAATCCATATTAAATTAGAAAGCTAAAGATGAAAATTATTAGTTTAAACATGCTTATATCAGGAAATACTAGTTCGATATGAAAATTATTGTAAGTAGGATAAACCATTTTTTTTTTAATAATACTTTTTAGGTTGTGGCGGCGGTATCGATTGTATCTACCAATCAGCTTGTGTTAAAGTAAATTTCTCCCTATGAGTACCAGACAAGGGTCTCTAGCTATGAGGAGCGAGGGGTCATTCCACCTTGATAGGACGTTAAAAAAACAAGTACCGTACCTTTCAAACTATTTACCCTTGAACATCCGGCAAGAGACAAATAAAATTATTTATAAAAACAAAAGTGCACAGGTATTCCTCTTATTGGCACAATTATGTTAAACCATCAGGGTTTAACCGCGACAAACTGTGTCTACAGTTTTGTGGGAATCTGCCTATTTTAGAAAGTTATCTATTTTGTTTAATAAATAAATAAAATACCTCAAATTCAAACTCAAATTATATATTCATTTATTCATGTAAATTACACCAGTAATATTTATGAAATACCTATTTATGAAAAACCTAGACTGAGGACGTCCTACACCACATTTACCGAGACGCGGTCACCACTCCACAACTCGTTTACCCCAAAGGTTATCGGTTCCGTGACAAATATGGCCAGACCACTGTCAATTCAGCTTGCTAATCCGCTATATCTTATACAACTTTGATTCTCTACCGAATCACGATATCATCATATTAATTAAGGCAATAGTAATTAGCTGAAGTTTTTGCATTCTTAGCAAAAACATCTACTAAGTCACGTCAAGGTTACATACTTGCGGTTCGATTTAAGTTCTTATGCTTACGGTATAAGACCTATGCAAAGTCTAAATTGTTTAGTCTGTCTTGCTTAAGACGCTGATAGTTTAACATTAATTAACATTATGTACCTACATATGAAGTTCGTGACATTGATACGACATCAAGAAAGTCATTTTTCAATGTAGGTTAGTGTGCTAAATTAAATGAGTGAATCATTTTCATTTTACTACAATGCATTGTAATGCAAATTTAGACGTTGCACAAGTCAACATAAACGTGATGAGTTTATTAACTTCTTATGTATGTACAAGTGATATTTTCAATTAAAACGTTTTTTTTCTTTGTTCTTTGAATACAAATACGCGGTAATAATTATTTGATAGCTACATTATTTTAAAACTTATTTGTCAAACAGTTGACGTATGCTAATTCATACTATTGTATGAATTAATTCACTGATGATAATATTACCACCTTAATTATGAATAGAAGTGAATTAATATGAGTAGGTACGGTCGACAAGAAGCCTAGGTAAACACTTGCCGGTCAATAGTAGCTCTTATGTGCACGGCATAGAGGTCTTCTAGGTCATAATATATAATTTAACGTACTTTTCTTACATCACTACATACTATAAAACAAAGTCGCTTTTTCTATCCCTATATCCCCATGTATGCTTAAATCTTTAAAACTGCGCAACGGATTTTGATGCGGTTTTTTTTTAATAGATAGAGTGATTCAAGAGGAAAGTTTCCATTTGCAATAAAGAAAGCCAATATTTGCATGTATTTACATTACATCAGTGCGAAGCCGGGACAGATCGCTAGTTCAGAATATAATATTGCAAGGGAAATACTTAGTTTTGTCTATGGCAGAGCTTCCCAAACTTTTTCAGAGTACGGCATACTTCCATACTCAGGTTTAATATTTTATATAACCACCCCTAGAGCGTTTCGAATCAACCCATCAATTATATATGTAAAAAAATACAAGATAGGGTTCAAGATACATTATCTTTTAATAAATTGTCCTATAAAATACTTGTACCTTTAACCAACATTTTTTGTCCGTCCTCTGACATCTTGTTTTACAGTATTAAAGTATTAGTACAGAACCTTTTTACCCATACCACTGTAGCTTATGCTGTGGCAGGCACATATTGACCACTCTGTACATTTTAACTTTGTATAATTGTACCCTTTTTTATTTTTGTATTTTTTTTGTATGTATCTGTGTATTCATGGTCAATAAGTGTCTTTTCTTTCTATTTTTGACAATGCAAATTACAACACAAACTGTGTTGTGTTGTGTTTGAACACTATATTATCAGCATATATACCAAGGTAATAAATAGACAGACAGACAATCAAATATTTCCACTGCAAGAGTAAATATTATTGAATTTTCCTGCTGAATCAAAGATCCTGACCAAAACTAATCCTCAGCTAAAAATGGCATTTCTGATGGGAGATTAAAAAGTTAGAAATAATAAATCAACTGATACCTTTTCTTAGTTTCTGTTTCGTACAGTAAGTTTTCGCCAACAGCAAATTCGTCTGGTTTCTGTATAAAGCTAGCGACGTCTATTTGTGCTATAGGTTCTTTATCTTCAATCATATCATATTCTTGACCTTTTCTGAGGTTATGTTTACCTTCCACCTTAAGCTGGTGTTGACCCCTAATCTTCTTGCTTATTCGTCTTTCGTGTTTACGCTTCAAATTGTGATCGGAAATATAATCTTTACAAATAGTGTAATTTATTTCAAGAATTAAACATAATAAATAAAAATATCGTGACATGATCGCCTGACATGGCCGTCAGATTTGTTTAAATTAATTACTTTTTTCAGCCAGAAATATCAATGTGAGAGATAGAACAATTGAAGGAATTAAGAACTCTTTGGTTTGAGGAAAATAGTTTTTATTGTTAACCTATGTAGTGGGCAACTTGCAACTACAGGAACTCAAAATATATATTTTTTTCATATGCAAGAATTTTGTTTAAAACATTTAGCACTGGTATTATACGTCTAAAGAGGCATTTCAAGGGCACTGTGTTCTCAGCTTAAATTAGCCTTTTTGAGTAGCCATTCGAGACAAGAATGCGTAAATGCATACTTTTGAGTTCCTGGAGTTTCACTTATAGATGCGTTATGTGTTTGTTTATCAACAAAAAAGGTCTTAAGTGACATATGGTCTACAATGCTAATGTATGAACCTTATGTGAACAAAATAGGTATTGAAATAAATATTTTGGACGTAATATCACGCGACCACGATTCCATGAAACGAATGTGAGTAAAAGAAGGCTTAATACTGTTTATTGCTTAATTATTTTCATTATGTCCTTTGATGTAGTATATTTTTATGTTAATGATGGCTTAAATTTGCACATTGTAGTAGGTATTCTTGTTGGGGTGTTTTGGTGGCATCATTGTTTCTGATTTCTGTAACACAAGTGCTTTAGCCACTTACCACAGAATCAGAGCAACGTAAGTGATGTTGTCTAATATTTGTTTGTTTGTTTATTTGTTTCTTGTTTATTCTTAACAACGCTTCTTTACCAAGTCAATATTTTCGCTCCAGCAAAACGCATCTCGCTAACTCATTTTTGATTCACTATGAGCCCTTAAACCCTTGAATCTAAGGTAAACAAGCGTTTGATGTATCCCCTCTATAAGCAGGGCTTGCTCAAGGAGCGGGTGTAAGTCCTTAATTTATGTTGGCCGTTTGTCGCCGCCTTCCCAGATGCCCTCAAGATGGGAAGGGTTCTAGGACGCGTAAAGGGCGGTTTAGATTCGCCAGATATGGTGAAAGGCGTATTAAGTATGGGCATGTGAAGGGAACAAGGGCCTGTGAAATGGGTGCTTA
The DNA here is from genome assembly GCA_037074685.1 of Glyphodes pyloalis. Classification (NCBI taxonomy): domain Eukaryota; kingdom Metazoa; phylum Arthropoda; class Insecta; order Lepidoptera; family Crambidae; genus Glyphodes; species Glyphodes pyloalis. The sequence continues at coordinate 464,786 of JAYKKO010000042.1, forward strand.
GGACTTAAAAGGTTTGAAGGGCTAATAGTAATCGATGATCAATTTGTTGCAAGCTTAATGACATGTTTGGTAGTGATCGTGCCCTGCGCCACAAGACGTGGCTTCCTACCCAAAACATATATTAGAAAAATTAATACATATTTGTTTTAACTAACAATGCGAAAGTAACTCTGTATGTCTGTCTGTTACGCTTTCCCGCTTGGACCTCTCAACTGATTTTGATGAAATTTTATATAGGTATACGTTGGCCCTCTATAACAAATATAGGTTACTTTTTGTTAGAAAATAAGGGGGTTATGAGGGTAATACCACCTTTGAAAGTTTATATGGAAAAATGTTTATTTTTTAACTAAAAGATATGAAATTTGGCACAAATATAGCTAGAAACTTGGATTAAAAAACATATATATATATATATATATTACATTTTGTTTCGAATATTAGGGGAGATAGGGGTAAGACCGACCATGAAAGGATGAAGTCCACGCGAAGGAAGTCGCGGGCACAGCAAGTATTATAAAGTTACATATTTAGTGTCGACTATTACTCATTTATTTAAAGCCTATAAGCCGTGGTAGTTATACTTTTAATTTCCTTACAATAGCTACTAACACTAAATGACAAAACTAACACATTTAGCTTACATTTATTCCTAGTATACAAACAGAAACAGTTTTCCCACACAACACAAAATACAGCGAGCAATTACACAACTAATAGTACTGCACAAAACATGTCATGCAATATTCGACCATAATAGTTTCTCATTACGGTTTTATTGCCCAAACACAAACGTTATGATTTCATCAGCGTCATCTTGCTACTTAATTGCGTTCTAGACATTTTTGTGCATCCTGCAGAAATGCTTATTTGCACGGTGGGTTGCTTTATTAATTGGTTCTACCCAACTAAATATATTAACGGGCGATTTACACTCTACGATTCATTATAAAGTTTCAATATAGGTATTGGATTTTTTAAGGGAGAAGGGATAATGGCTTATCCATTAATAAGTGCATGAAAACCTTCTTACGTCGCGAAATTTCTGATGTCCCGGGTTTGGTCGGGTCAATATGGGAAATAAGTTTTTATATATTTTCTCGGTTCTGGGATTTGTGGTACCATCGTTGTTACTGATTTGTGGAACACAAGTGCTTAAGTTACTTACCACACAATCAAAGCATTGTAAGTGATGTTTTCTAATATTTCTGTATTTATTTTTAAGCTTTAATTGATGAAATCCATATAAGTATTTTATTAGCGTTCATAACGTTTCTGAGTTAATTTTTAACCTCTCTGTAAATAAAATAGAAATTGAATGAATTATCTTATAACATTGTTTCAAAACTAAAGTTTAATACAATTGTTTTATGGCTAACAAACATTGTCTGTAGTAGGTAAATTCCACAGGTTCTGTTAATTGTTTTAAATTGTTGATTGCGAAAGAAAAAGTAAATGTATAACCGCATTTTATAAATTGACATTTGACAACTGAATGCCGCATACATTTAGTTGAAGGTCGAAAATAAACTTTTCTTATTTTTGACGTAAATCAGCCCCCCCTTTTACATCAGACCTGTTTCATCACGCGAATGTTTATTCTGGGTGCGCAAGGAACACTTTTTGGTTCAACTTTGTTCATCAAGGAGCGATAACAATTGTTAACAAAAATGAGTTTAATCAACCTTATTTTAAACGACTAATGGCCAGTTATAATATTTGACAAACCAACCTTTCTAGCTACGGATAGTAATAAATTATACGAGGCGTAAGCTCAAAACGACTGACGGACGACTCATTACAGCTATTAGTAATTTTGTTACGTTGTAATGTCATGGAAAGTAAACCATTTTAAGAGAGGTAGGGCATAGCGATTTATCGCTTGAACTGGAGCAGCCCGACTGGTGAAATACCTCCACCTTACAGAAGACCGCAGCCAAATAACAATCACTTATGTGTTGTTATGTTTCTGCGTGTGAGTAAGGTTTCCAGAGCTCCTGGGGGGTGCTACGTTAGCAGCAGGGGTCAAGCCTTCAAGGTAAGGGCGACAAGTCCAGTAACAGCTTTATTATTCTGTACTTGTCACCCTTAAGCTAGGACCTCATAACCACTTAACACCAGGTGGGATGAGGTCAATCTTAAAGTGCAATATAAAAAAAAACCGTGGAACGGTAATAACGAGTAGTCGGTTGGATTAAAAAGGATTATTATCTTTGAAACATTACGAATCGTAAAATATAGAAATCGGGCATTAAACGTCATTCTTTCAATACGAATGCCGTGTAATCGAATCGCCAACGTGTCGTCCAATGGTAACATGCTCAAAATCCCATTAACAGTCGTGCGAAGTATCCGTGTGTCGCATTCAGCCGTTCTTATTGGACATTACCGCTTAGCTTCCTTAGTTAATTGCGCGAGTGGTACTTATTGTCTCGGCAGATTCTCTGGATAACGGACTGAAATAAGTGGGAACAGGATCCGGAATTAGACTGCGGTTCTATTTGTACTGTACATAGGTACGAATACCATTCCTATTATCCTATATCCTAGGATGTCCCTAGTATTCCGTTATCAATGCCTACACATTATATCTAGGGCGTTATATTGACGCCTGTGTAAAGTGTATAATGTATTTAATACTGTGTAGGTACTCATGTTTGTTGCCTATTATTTATAACAGTGTTAAGTTTTTTGCTCATGCTAAGTATTCTAAATTTGATTTTGGTATAGTTTAAACAGAACGTAATAAAATATTTTTTATAGAACAATTTTGTTTATTATCTGATAATTATTTTAATAGAATTGTATGACTTTGACAACCTTCGTAGCAGTGAGGCGAACGTGCCGGACTTTGGCGTCGCGCCATCTGTGAGGTTCCGGGTTCGATCCCCGGTCGGGTCAATATGGGAAACGAACTTTGCTGTATTGTTTCGGGTCTAGGTGTTGTGGTACCGTTGCTTTTTTGTGTAACACAAGTGCTTAAGCTACTTACAGCATAATCAGAGCAATGTATGTGATGTTGTCCAATATTAATTTATTTTTATTAAACGGTTTTATATTTATCTTAAGTTAGTATTCGAATGAAACAAATAACAATGTTACATTTGGTATTTGACGCGGGCGTCTTCATTTTTAATCAAAAGATACAAAGAGAGGTAGGGCATGGCGATTTATCGCTCGAACTGGAGCAGCCCAACTGGTGAAATACCTCCACCTTACAGAAGACCGCAGCTAAATAACAATCACTTCTGTGTTGTGTTCCTGCATGTGAGTAAGGTTTCCAGAGCTCCTGGGGGGTGCTACGTTAGTAGCTGGGGTCAAGCCTTCAAGGTAAGGGCGACAAGTCCAGTAACAGATTTATTATGCTGTACTTGTCACCCTTAAGCTAGGACCTTATTACCACTTAAGATCAGGTGGGATGAGGTCAATTTTGAAGTGTAATAAAAAAAAAGACGACATTTTAATGCCCGGTTCCAATATTTGAAAAACGGTCCGTTTTAGTTATAATATAATAAAATTTGAAATTAGAATTTACTCGTAGAAAAACGGATAGCCATTTCTGACATATTACGAATCGTAAAATATTGAACCGGGCGTTAACATAGCTAAAAACACTTCAGACTTACTCACCTTCAAACAAAAAAACTAACACACGCATAGACAGACAGACCCGTCAAACTTTTAATACCACGTCGTTTTTGCATCGGGGTTGAAAACGATTGATTTTCAATTTCTTAAAATTGAAAGGTACTGCGTAGACAATTACGTTTGAATTTAATTACATTTCAATTTAATTACCTTTTTGACAGACCTCCGACATTCCATTGTAATATAAATTAAGTTTTAATTAATTAAGTGCTTGAATCCGATTCACCTTCTTGGTACAAATTTAATTGAGTTCCCTTACTATAAATTACCCGAACTAGACCCTCTAATATGAATTAATGATGTTACAATGAAAATGAATGCGATGTCAGAGCGAACTACCGCCACAAAATAATCTTTGCACAGCAGTGACTTAATAAGAATTTTGAAATTATTAATTTGAATAAAATAATTCTTAATAATAAAATAAAGATATTTTCTTCTTTTCAAATTGTCTTAAGTAAAATATATGAACATTATATTTTCGTTGTGCTACGTTGATACACTTATTTCTTTTTATTCGTAATTTGAAATTGACTGTACTTTGTTGTGGAATACATTTTTTGTTTTATATTATCACATACAATTCTACTAATATTTATAATATATATATTTTTTTGTTAAAATGTATATATCTATATGCCTTGATGTATGTTGTCATATTTCACGCAGAAACTACTGAATAGATTTGAATGAAATTAAGGTAAGATAAAGATAAGATACTAAAGAATCATAGTGTTTAATTTTTTTTAATTTATTCTTATTTTTTTTTGTTGTTATCCATAGACACATTCTCACTGTTATCCATAAACTATCTATATGACCCAAGGGTTGATAGGTAAATAATGTTTCTAGCATTAAGTCCACTTTTTGTACTTTTTGTGTAATAAAGTTTACAAATAAAAATAAATAAACACTTATTATAATGAATTAATGCATACAAAGTCGCGAGTAGGTACGAAAATAAATAAGAACCCTTGAAACAACCTACTGACTTTAAAATGATTTGTGGTTCTCGCAACGGATCTAATCCATTCATGTCGTTAAGTTAACAACCACCGCCTTATTCACATAGATTATGTTCTCTTTAATTAAATTACATTTAGTACGAATTTAGTACAATTTCTCATGTGTTTCAATTCGATTGATTCGAAAATCGTTTCAAGTTTCAATGGTTTCTGACGAAATACTTCCTCACTTTGATCAGACGGTCTTTTGAAAATTCCGTCTCCTTTGTTAAGTAAAATAGATTTCATTGTTCTACAAAGTTAAATGCTTTGATGAAGAAAGGCTTCTTTCTGAAACGGTCCAAAGTTTTTTTGTTTCGTACGTTAATAATTTTGGAAGTGAATAATGATGGCTCGATTAAATTAGCCTTCGATTATATTTTAAGGAACTCTTATTCCCATTTCTCCCAAGATCCAGAAGTAGTAATGATAGTTTAAAATAATTTGACGGGTCAAAAGGTTAAAAGGCTCGTGATCGCGGTTGGTGCAACCTAACCGAAACGTCGGGCAGTAAGTAGTTCGTATTAACTACTAAATAAAAATGGTGTCACGTTTTGACCCGTTAAATGTTCAAAATGGAACGCGAAAATTTATAGTAATGAAAGTGTTTGAAGGTAGATAGAAAGGTGTTGTTGCAAATGTTGAGTATACTTTGTGGTATTCAATAACGTAAAATTAGGTAATTTTGTACGGTTTGAAAAACAATACCTACTTCAAATTTTTTTTACTTTATTTTTTGATACGAGTAATCTAGCCACCGAGCTTATGCTTTTCGATATTTTGACGCATCGATGTATCAATTTGCGAGCTTACGTCATTCGAGACTTTGATGCATCGGTATAATGAACTGTCGCGTATGTGATTTCGATTTAATGATTCCTGGAGAAAAAGTATTATAGGATGAACGAATATCCTCAATCGTACACGTTTTATAGTTAGAAACTTGTTAAAGTAAAATGGTTTTCTTAAAATAGACGAACTTTTTTCTATATACAACCTGTAACGGAAAGGGGGTAACAATGTAAAGTAGGTGGATACTATACCTTGTATAGATTCTATATACGAAATCCCGAGTTAAAATAAACACTTTATTGTTTTTATGAAATAAAAAATGTTTAACTATAATGACTGACTAAAACGTAAACAAACGCATCACAACACTATTGAGGTCAGCGACCCCAAATTACGTTATCACTTCACGACAATCACTGCGATCCTGAATTTCTCCACCTCCTTCCTCGACATGCGCGCCTAGTACTTTCTTAGAAGATGCGCGAACATTATGCAACATTTGTGGTGTCACTGTACAGAACGCGGCCTTGATGCTTTCTATCATTTCTTCCCTTGACGAGCATGCTACAGCGTACACCTTCCTTTTAAATTAGTCCCACAAGAAGAAGTCCAACGGAGTGAGGTCTGGTGACCGAGCTGGCCATGTGATACGACCTCCTCGCCCAATCCACAGATGGAAACGAGCGTTTTGATGGTTTCGTAAATCGCTTTCTCTAGATCTCGGTCGGCCATCACGCTGCCGTCGGTTGCTCCGACACAGAGAATCATCTCGAATATTCTTGATTGCTCAAAGACATCACGAAATATCACTAGGCTATCCGTAGTAAGTAGGTAATCCAGAAAGGCAAAAACACAAGATGTTGTCACGGCGACGACAACTCAATGACTTAACTGAATTGTCAAAATGAGAAACGCTAAACCAACAAATTTCAGATGTGATTCAGTAAACACTAAAAGATGAACCACCATTGTGATATTTAAATTAATAGCATAATAGGTAGGTACATCCAAGTCTTTCGACGATTCCAACAATACTGTGATAGTGTTGTGCAAGCGTGACTTAGTCAAAATTTTGACTTGTATTTGACTGATATTTCAAAAAAAATATTGAATCAATAAATGCGTGTACACAGCTACAAATGGTCCCATACAGTTTGTAACCGTTAACTGCTTTGGTATTTTTGATATTGTTATACCCTTTTCGTTACACGTTGTATATATACGGCTGAATAAGGAACCTCCTTCTTTTTTTGAACTCGGTAAAAAAAATAACGTTATTTGCCCCTTTGATCTACCTTATAGGGAAGGAGATAAAAAATATTTTTTACTTGGTCTGTTTTGTATTATATGGGACACGTTATTTACGTTTGAGACCTAATCAAAAAGTAACTGTCGTATAACGTAATAAGTATACATATTTAACATAGATATTACTTTCCTTATTCTAAGATATTTAATACCCACGGGTGATATAACGCCTACCCCCCTCCCCCCTCCTCGAGACTTGGCAACGTTTTGTCAAAGTATTATTTGAAAAATAAACGGGGCTTAATTTTTTTTTCAAACTATTGAACGGAACTACAACTGTCTGTATTTTTACCCTGGCCCGCTTCCCGATTCTAATATCAGCTGCTAAATCCGAAATTATCCCGATTGCGTCCTATTTTTATATAAATCTAATAAAAACCCAGTGAAGCAACTGACGCGAACCCATTTCATTTGAAAAGGGTTAGGACAAATGAGTAGGGAGCGGACTAGACCAAAAAGGATTGATACGGAGGTATTGGTTAAGATACTAGACTTAAAGACTTCGATTTGCTTCTTAAAGATCTGCAAACATTGTATAGTCATTTTATTTTTATCTATTATATGTATAAAAATGAATCGCAAAATGTGTTGGTAAGCGCATACCTCGACAACGCGTGGACCAATTTTGATAATTATTTTTTTTCAAATGATCGTTGAAGTCCACGGATGTTTTATACAGCAAGATAAATTCGAATAATTGCCGGAAAAACTCTAAAGATAGCTCTTTTCTTTTTCCAGTACAAACGTTCTCTCACTAAAATTTAGAGTACAGCCACATTCCAAATAATTTTGACAGTACGAAGTTTGTCGGGTCCGCTAGTCTATACTAATATTATAAAGCTGAAGAGTTTGTTTGTTTGTTTGTTTGAACGCGCTAATCTCAGGAACGACTGGTTCGATTTGAAAAATTATTTTTGTGTTGAACAGACCATTTATCGAGGAAGGCTTTAGGCTATATAACATCACGCTGCAACTATTATTAAAGTTTGTATGGAAACCGAAATCCACGCGGACGAAGTCGCGGGCGGCTGCTAGTTATTTATAAAGTCGTTTAAAATGACGCAATGTAAGTTTGGTAGAAAGGCACTGGCAATGGTATGGAAACTATTACACAAGTCAACAAAATTACACATTTTGCATGGTGCTTTAAAGTAAGTAGATGGTAACCGTGTTTGAAGAAGACCCAAAATGGCAGTTTTTAAGATTTTGAAGCAAAATATCTCAGAAATGATACGTAATAAAAATATTTTATAGCCAGAATTTGCTTCCGTATGCCGTTTTTAGCTAAAAACAGTTATTGGTGTGCGTGCACCAAATCATTGTTGACCTGTGTTATTAATGCCTCTTATGTATTTGTTAAATATTATAATGGTATGGAAACTATTATATAAAACGAGAAATAAAATAAACAGTTAACTCTTAGAGTGTTGGCCATTTTGTACTTTTGAGCCCCCGTTTATCCCCTTAGGGGGGAAATTTACAAAAGTCCTTTCTTCGTGCTCTCCTACGCTTTACCCCTGCACCCATGTGTTGACCATGTGTTGACCATGTGTTGTTATGTTTGATAGTTAAGGAGGACCTTAACTATTAGGGTAGTCAATGGCCTGTCACATCGATCTTTACATGATCTTTAAAATACTGTTTTCCTGTTGTCATATTTGAAATGATATATCAAATCTTAAATCTTAGTCTGAGCCTCCGTTTAAGCATAAGTATGCCTGTGCCAGGATATTTTGTCCTTCCATATCATATTGATTAAGAAAAATAAAAAATAATAATTTCGATATATTGTAATTCAAGTTTTCCAACTATTATAGCTTGAATCAAAAGAGCACCCACCTACAGCATTTGTGACTTTTGTTTCAACAGATTCCGCAATCAGTGACAGCTAACAAACTTGATTGTGAAGTCTTTAAAATTCCCTCAAGTTAAAAAGAACTTTTGCTGGTAAACTTTGTGACAATGCTGAGTTCCGATCTAATTCAGAAAGGCTTTTCTTGTCAAAAACCTCGTGTATTTACATCAGGTAAGGAAGTCAAATAGCAACTAACTCGATTCTTGGATCGAGTTACGAAGAACGTATTAGTGTTGCCGATTGGTAGTTTATCGATAGCTTTCCGATTATAAAACTACAAAAAGATTTTTCTTCAAACAATTTTCAGGTCGATTACAAACTATAAAATATAGCTATGTCAATAAAGTATAAAATATGAAGGCTGATTTTTGCAACTCGACGTAAACATGATATTTTTTTGTATGTGGGAAAACCTTCTAGTTTTGTGTCCCACTTCTCTAACTTAGCAATTTATCTTCGTTAATATTCATGCTAAAATAACTCGAAATGTTTTCACACTATTGAATGTATTGCACTCTTCATAATTATTATGTGGTTTCACAATTCAGATATTTCTGTTGAAACGTAGCCAGTTGACCTATTGCTGTTTGATAATTAATATTTGATCTTTTATGATGTTAATGGCAGTATTGATTGCAAGGAATATATATATTTCACATGTTACTGCACATTTTAACAGTATCTGTGGGACTATCGATTATTTTCCTTTTTTTTTACAAAGTCTCGACAGCTACGCTATCGACAGTTTAACAGTACTAAAACAAGCACTAAAGATGGTTCTATACAACAAAAGAACTTGAAATGTGTATCGGGATTGCTTCTAAGACTTCAGTTGGTGTGTATCGGTGCAGTGTCTATTGTGATCCAACATATTTTTAAACTTTCTGTAAGTGTTGATGTCTGTTCCTAGCGATAAGGATGTATCTAGGTTTGATGTAAAACATTTATCAAAAAGATACATCAAGTCATAGCTTTGTTGGCACAATTAAGATGTTTTTAAAGTGGTCTGATTTACGTCTTTGAATTGTATTGGCAAACACATTTTAAATTTTACATACAAATATAATTAACAACATATTAAACAAGATAGTGTAGTACAATTTTATAAGACCTAAAACTTATTACGAGTATATTATTATGATAGTAGTCGTCCCAAAAAAAGTTCAAAGGCAAATTGCCGACAAAATACTGTTCAAAAAAGAAGTCTCAAGCTATCCTTGCAATATTTCATCCAGGATTCCTATATTATTGTCTTAAATTTTTTTAGGGTACTATAATAAGCAACTTAATTATTATATGTGTGTATATAACAATTTCAATTGACAAAAACATACACTTCGATATATTCTCATAAATATTAAAAAAACACTGAATTTATCTCTTTAATCAAAAACATTAGAAAATTTTAATATATATACAGTGGAGGTTTCAAAGCATTTTTTTTTCTTTATACTCTTTCTATTCAGATTCTTTTCAAAGCAAAATGTCGTCAAAGTATTGTACAAAGCTTTAAAGGAAAAAAAACAATGGAACATTGGAAAGAACAACAAAAATCACGCATCAGAACTCGGGACATTTCGTTGGACTTCGAAAATTGTTTGTGTCAATATTGGTGTTAGGCCTGTCAATTGGAGGCCAAGGAAAAGATGAGAAAATTCTTGTACCCCTTTTTTAACAGCTATGTGTATGTACCCCATTGTTATTGGGTATTGGTTTCTAAAGTACCAGCTTTACATAGCATAGATGAGAAAATTCTTGTTCTCTTTTTTCAACAGCAATTTTTATTTGTTTGAACCTTTCCAACAATGATGTACTCACGAACGTCATCGTACCAGATATCGTCAATATTGGTATTAGACCTGTCAAATGGAGACCAGGGAAAAGGATAAAGGAATTCTCGTACCCATTTTTCAACTGTGTCTTCAAAAGTGTTAAAACTGATGTGTTTTTAATCATACATTTAAATTTTAATGCAGTTGCATAAATCAACAAATCAATTCAATACCTCCATAGCTAGTAGGCGAGCGGGCCGCACTTTGTAGTACAAACAAACTCTTTCATATTGTCGATTTTTTATTTTTATAGTACTTTACGCCGTACTAGCGAACTTTGAATATTAGAAATACACAAATTTAATCTCCCCTTGCGGTGCGGGAATCGAACCCACGCCCTTCACGTAAAAAATATTATTGGAAGAGCAGCACGCGCGATAGACATGTACAGACATGAAAAATCTATAAGAGCCCCGTTTACTGCCATTTGGGTACGGGGCCCTAAAAAAATCAATAAAACAAATTATTATTGATGCAAATCCCAAAACACGTTTTAGTTCCTAAATCTTCAAAAACGAATAATTTCGTTTCTTCGTTTCGTTTTTGGTAGTAAACCTCAAGTTTTCTATGAGTTCAATTAATTCGAGCATGAAAAAAAATACTAACCTAACCAAAATAATGAGTGTGCAAAAAATTTCAAAAGTGAGCCACTTGGGCTTGGGCGACTTGTGGCTCAGTCAGTTTTTCTGTCGCGCAAAATAATAAAAATGCTTATAATAATTTTACTTAACGGGTCAAAACTTTGTGATCCGTTAAATTAGTTCAAAATGGAACGCGAAAATCTTAAAGTTTATTTAATATAAATGTGCCTGAGAAATTATTTCTCGTTTTCTGTTACCCATTTTTCATTTCTCAAATCATATAGAACTAACAAAAGATATTTGCAACGAAATAATCAACCTTAAGACATCAGGCAGTACATTTGTCGTCCGCAATTCCGACACGTATAGAACCGAATCAAATTAAAAAGCTGCAGGTGTGAGTATTCCCCAAGGCGCAGCGCTGCCGCTTCACTTTAGCATAGTTGTATGTAGTTTATACTTCGGAAACTAGATCCTTGGTACGACATTCATTTGAATAAATTTTAGTTTGAAGATGTATTGTGGTTTGATGTACGTATTACAGTTTGATTTTATTAAAATTTTATTTTCATTTAGCTTTAGATACGTGCGGATTCGCGCATATTAAAAAAAACAAGCCTAACTCAAAAATGTAACATTCTAATAATAAAAAAAATTTCAGATTAGTTCAGTTCAGTGCCAAACATTTTTATTTCTTTTAGTAGATGAAGAGAACAGAAATAACCTTTTAACATCATTTTATTTTAGTATTCCAAATAATTATGTTTGTTATTTGTGAATAGAAACCATTTACTTTATCTATACCAAAACAAAAATACATTATTTTTTAACGACTAATCATCCCAATAGATATTTACAGAAATGAACTTTGCTCAAGAAGTCTAGTTGCTAACAAAAAGAGGGTTCAATGACCCGTCTTACAGACGTGCCTGTAAAACAATTCAGCCTTTCAGAAGTTTCTTTTTAGATCTAAAACAGATCACATGTGCTAACACCATTGTATCCTAAATCGAACTTTTCCCCATCACAAAACATTTAGCCTGTGTCTCGTCAAGTTTGAAAGACGAATTGAGAAAGTAATTTCTCCTTTTTCCGCACAAAGGGACCAAACTCACGTGTCTGACTCCGGTTGTATCAATGCCATGGTCCGTTTCAATAAACTTCTGAGCGGAATCCAATTAATTAATTCCTCGTAATTCAGTGCTAAACTTTTTGGCAGACCCTCTAAAGAATGTCCTTGCGAAACGTTTCGACTTAGCGAAAAATGTTAAAATGCCTCCGAGAGAAACTTTTTCATTTTTCCTGTCATAAAATAAATCAGCCAGTAAAAATTATTTGGATGATTGGAGGTGGCCTAAAAATAGCAGACTTTGCTAGAATTACTAATGAGTTAGACCAAATCGATTTTTTTTTATTTTTCTAGTGTTTTATGCCGCACTAGCGAACTTTCAATATTTTAAAGAAACAATGTAGTGCTTAACATATTTGGCAGAGGGCACTTACCGTAGGCTAACGTTTGATACAGCAAAAAAATTTCATCGCCTACGATAACTCTAACTTCTAACTTGGAGTGATATGCGGTTAGCTCAGTTAGAAGAGCAGCACGCGCAATACGTGAAAGTCGTGGGTTCGATTCTCGCACCGCAAGGGGAGATAAAAAAAATATGTTTCTTTAAAATCTTTAGAGTTGGACTAAAGTTTAAAACGACAGCAATGCTATTAGACTGCAGTAGCATATTCTATATCACTAAAGTCTGATTAATAGTTCTAGTAGAACTAGATTTACCTGCTGATAAACTAACTTGTGTGTGAAAATGTGAACATTATTTTAATAAATTGTTCTCCAATGCTTCTTGTAAACTCATTATTTTCTAATTTATTCGAGATTTCAACACTAACATATGCCCTATTTATACCTGCGCAAATGTAGCTTACATTCTACTTATGATATATTATGATATAACAATTAAATATATAAAATCAAATCAAATCAAACCCGACATATATAAATTTAGACATATATAAATACATAAATTTAGACAAATTGAGTTCTACTCCTACGCAGTGCGTTTGTCAAAAGACGAAAGAAAAAGCTTCGCCCGCAAAACGTATGCGTGAAGTATCTCACCACGCCTGGTGGTCCGGCAGTGGAAAAGGGATGGAGAAACTAACCTAAACAAATCCTGTGCACACTCCAAGAAAACGGACAGGCATGCAATTCTTCGACTGTGTTTGAGGTTCTATTGTTACCCAGGTTTTATTTGACGAAGTACTAAATAAATAAATGCGCCAGACAACAACACCAATCACCTGGTCTCAAACTAATGTTTTCCCATGTACTATGAGACTATAACCAAAAAATACTGACTATAAATTGTACTATAACCAATCTGTAAAACCTATTTCTGAAAAGTTTTGTGCAATAAAGTATATCTATCTATCTATCTATCTATGAGTACCAGACTACGGATACTGGCTGGGGGCGTCATCCCAGCTTTCCAAATTGTGCTGAACGGGAATCGAACCCGGACCGGACCCGGGCCGCCTACCTTAGCCGCTATGCCACCGAGATCATCAAATAAAACTAAAGATTAAATATATGCCTCATGTTCATACAGTACGTAATCGTACTTGCTCATCTCAGTTACTTTTAAACGGGCTGGTATCGCGTCCATCTCTGCCGAATCATTCCACAGTAAGGTAACTTGAATAAGGTATCCAGTATTCACCTAACTTTATGTTCAGTTTGAACTGATACTCCGGTTTGCGATATAACTTTTTGGAAAGTATTAACGGGCAAGCGAAATAGCTTGCAGTACCTACTAACGGATGTCAGAGTTACCGTAAAAACGGCAGAAGATTAGGGAAGTAAGCTGCGGCATGCTACAACTGTTTACAATGCAAAAAATGAACCTAATTAGTACCTTAGTATACAAACATAAGGTACATTACTTTTCGTCACCTAAAAATCCCTCCCGTGCCGTTTTGATAGCCCTTAGGGGTCAAAGCCTTCTACTTCTCCGGAAGCTCGGTGAAGATAGTGAGGCTTCGCTTCCATCACCATTTAATATTTAGTTCCATACTCATTCGACAGAAATCACCATTTGAAGGCTATGAAGTTATTTTATTTGGGAAAAATTGTCATTTGCACTCAAAAGAATGCACTTTGCTCAATTGGAAAAGCAGCAGGCGCATAAAGTGAAGGTTCGAGTCCCAACTCTCAGATGATGATGTATTTTCCTTTTACAATTTTATTTGTATTTATCTGGCCAGATGAGGAATTCAATTTATTAGAAACTAGCTGTGCCCGCGACTTCGTTCGCGTGGACTACATCCTTTCATGGTCGGTTTTACCCCTTTCTCCCCTAATATTCGAAACAAAAGTAGTCTATATTTTAATCCAAGTTTCGAGCTATATTTGTGCCAAATTTCATATCTCTAACTTCAAAAATAAACATTTTTCCATATAAACTTTCAAAGATGGTATTACCCCCATCCCCCCCTTATTTTCTAATAAAAAGTAGCCTATGTCCGTTCTTGAGATTCAACGTATACCTATACCAAATTTCATCAAAATCCGTTCAGCCGTTTAGGCGTGAAAGAGTAACAGACGGACAGACAGACAGACAGACAGAGTTACTTTATAATATAAGTATGGATAATTTCAAACTAAAAATTGTAAAATTGTTTTTTCAATTAAAATTAAAACCGCGTTTAAACCAAAAGAACAAGAAATGTTTTAGTTTTCATTAAATATTGAAAATCATGCTTTTTCATTAACCTTATTAATATCTAATAATTTTTTGCACCAACTTTTATGACAAATCGATTTCGTAAAATAGAATAAACGTGTATTTAATTTGACTTTTTCCTCCTTTTACTATTAACAACTTCTCCTTAAGTAGGTAGAGGTATTATTGGACTCAACCTTAAAAACTGGATATCCGACGAGCTAAAAAGATTCCATTGTAACAAAACGATGGAATTCTTGAACTAGGGCCGTTAATCTTAGGCTAGAACATTATTACCACTTAAAATTTCAACTTGCTCTCTTCAAGAACTATTGTAGGAGCCGAGAATGGCCTACGAAGATATCTTTATTGTCTGCTTAACAGCGATCCTTCACAAAGAGAGGTGGGGCATTCAGTTCGAATCTTTCGCGACAAATATTGAATTTACAATGAGTTCTCAACAAAAGGAGCGGAGTTTATTAAAAAACGTATTTACTACCTGCTTTATACCGTCTATTTTGAACTGGCTTTAGGAAAAAGAGGGGAGAGAAACCAGCGTTCGCGTGCTTTTTAACTTTCTATCACGGATTTTTGTAAATTAATTTCTGGAAACTGAACGCGATTTTTATCAAATGGAATTGGATTTTTAGATAACAATAAAAGTACAGATATTGCTCTGACTTTGTGGTATGTATCTAAGACTGAGAGAGAGACATTTAAAATAAATGTCTCTCTCTCAGTCTTAGTTTAATTATTTTAATAATGGTACCACAACACCCGACGAAAATTATGAAAAAGGTTGTTTTTACATATTGAGCCGACTGTAAATCGAACTCAGATATGGCACGATTGCATCGTTAACTTATATTTTGTGAAATAATTACACGTAGCGCTTACAATTATTAAATAGCAATAAGCACGTGAATATTTTTATTATATGACGACCTCGGTAGCGCAGTAGCTAAGGTAGGCATCCAAAGAGCGTAAGGTCCCGGGTTCGATTCCCGGTCAGGTCAATTTTAAAACGAACTTTTCTAAATTGACTTGGGTCTGGGTGTGCTGGGATGACGCCCCCAATTGGTATCCATCGTCTGGTACTCATAGTACAAGGGAAAACCTTAGTTTGAGACCAGGTGATTGGTTTGATTGTCTGGCGCATTTATTTATTATTTAATTTATATACTTTCAATATTTTTCATACGTTATTTCAGAAGATATAATGTATCCTATGTAACGTAATTGAAGTAATGCAATCAGTCTAGCGCAATTTATAAAAATTGCCTCCAAATCCATTAAATCACTTTTTTAGAAAAAAAGGAACCAATATGAATATTCTATTCTGGTGTTTAATTTATTGCTATTTATTATAATTCTTTTTGTTGTAATCCATACTCACATTTTTACTGTTACCGCACCCATAAACCAACTATCTGCATGACCCAATGGTTGACTGGTAGAGAATGCTTCTAGCATTAAGTCCGCCTTTTGTGCTTTTTATTTTGTGCACTAAAGTTTTTAAATAAATAACAATAAATAAATAATCCTTTAAGATAGCCGAAAAAGCAATGTAAACTAATATTAAAAGCTTTCAATATTAGTTTACATTACATTCAAACTGATTGACTCTAAAAAGTACCTTAAGCCTCTAACAAAACCAAACTATACAAGGTCTGCCCAGCCATGATGAAAATGCGACCATCATTCAAAGGGTTGAATGATGTAATGCTTCCATCACCGTCGAGTTGCCGGAGCACTTGCAAAAAATATGAAGATCGCCACCCACCCTCCATTATCCCTGCCCTAATTACAACGATTACGTTAAGATAAGGGATGATGAAGTTGGTGCTTATTAGGATTTGATAAATAGTAAGATACCCAACCGGATGTTAGCTGTTCATAGATAATAGTTTTTTAGTAACCATCTCTATTCAAAAGTTTCAGTTAGGTGCGCCTCGAGGAATAATAGTGGTATCTTTTTAATTGCTATATGAAGTAAAAAGGAGTTTATGTATTTTTCTTCTTTTTTCTTTTATATTTGTTTAAACATAGTATATTTTAAGCATTTTAAACTTAAAGGAAAGCTATACTTTATTTTTTTATTTATTGCCGTACATTTCTTATGTCGGGAACTCAATAAACAAATAATAGAAATAAATAAATATTGTATATCATCCATCATACTTATACATACTGTGTCCTAATTCTATTGTAAGTAGCTTAGGCACTCGTGTTACAAAAATAAGAACCAACTACGGGCACCCCAACACCCAGACCTAACATTTCCTTTAGCAATTTTTCAGCGCTGCGCCGCGCCCGGGTTGAAATATCCGCGCACCAACTTCATCACCCCTTATTCAAGTGTGACCGATAACCATTAAAACCTTGTTAGAGGACGGCCTAAGTCAACAAAGTTGTTGGTTTTGCGTGATTGTCCCCCAGAGAGTGGCTTAAGATTTATAAGTACTCAGTTTACTTGGCGCTAATTTACGTCAAATGTATGCGCGTAATGGATATTAATAGAGGCTTCTGTCTACTTTAACTTAGTGAGTTTGAAAGGTTTCTGTTGATTCGGCTTAGACTCTGAAGTGTTTGCGTCGAAATCGTAGTATATCTTCTTTGCTGATTTTTATTCCTTACAAATTAGTATATTTAAGTTGAACACTATTTTTAGATAACAAGCAAATTATATGCCTCACCAAAACACAAATGACTTAGTGTAAACTGATTTAGTATAACGTTAGATAGTGCTACTAAAATATATCTTTAGATTTTCTAGTAACTCACCATTAGGTGTCTTCTTAAAATAGCTGGTAGGTACCAGCGTGCTTTACTAGGTAGTAAAGGCCCTTTGCATTGTATCACCTATTCAATGACGATTTAAAAGTTTAACAATGTTGGACAAAGATTCGTTTGATTGAATGATAACCTGAGTAGGCACTGAAAATAGGTCGCTTGTGTGGTTGTGAAATTAAAGTTTTTCATTTGATTTCAACCATGTCATTTTTAAATAACATTTTCAGTTAACGCCCCTAGTTTGAAATATAGCACAATATTTGCCAACGCCTATAACTCGCGGATAATCTAAGTATATTTTTCCTATCAATATACATTACGTGGGTTAAAAAGCTATAATACATGATTGGATTTAAAGATTAATAAAAATGCAATGACACCACAATTCAGAGAAGTCCAAAATCTATGTATTTTATACGGAAACTATTATTATAGTATTTTATATAGTATATTATATATATAATAGTATTTTAAGTTTAAATTAGACACTTTACAAACAACTTGCTCATTCAATTAGTCTAGATTGTACGGTCAGAAGCACTTCAGACTATATATTTTGGACTTTGCCGCTTTATGACTTAATTTAGTCAATTATAAGTCGGCAAAAATTAAAGCACGTTGACTTGAATTGAATTGAATTGAAACTGCGAGTGTTTACATTGACGTGTTGTGTAATGCACACAAACGAATAATGTCGTGGTGTCTGTTAAAATGGTATCACAAATCGCCGTACTACCATTGTACCAAACAATCTATTTTTAATAATTCACTCTCGTCTACTCCCTAGAAAGCTCGAAGTATCTACTTTCCTAGAACATGTTACACGTAAGACTTCAGTAAGAGCCATCCCAACGCATGCATAAAATATTCATCCGTAAATCTATAAGATCAGGAAACCAAAGAAATGCACCTTGCAGTGCAGCGGCGTATTTCATCTGATACGTCACCGCGCTCTGGGCGGGATATTGGATTGGCACCCGAGAGGAATTTCAAAGGTCACGAATGTTACCGGTATTTTACATAACCTAATAGTCTTATACTCGACTTATAGATAGATAGATACACTTTATTAAACAGTAAAATTTACAGAAATTTATTTTACAGACATAATTTAGTACAATTTAGGCGGTCACATTGTAAGAAAGCAATCTCTTCTATATAACCTTCAGGTAGACGAAATAGTAGATATCGAGAAACGGGTGCGGCCGTGCAAAACATTTATTGAGAAAATATGAACAGGAAACATTAATACTATAATATGATAAGTAAAAAAAGAACAAAAAAAAATACTTACAGAAATCAATAAATATATACATATTTTTAACAAACATATTAAATACCAAAAAATTCTTAGCTTTATTTAAATACTTTGATAAAGGAGTTACACATTACCGTAAAAGTTTACGTTAATGTGTACATAATAATTTGAAAAAGTTGGTTGTAGAAATACTTTAAAAGGAACTCAGTAAAAAAATATTGTCTTCAGTTAGATTTTATGTTTCAAAAAACGAATAAAAATTAAGAATGGATGATACAGCGCAACTTAATTAAGTGGAGGGGTGTGTTTACGTTACTAATTCAATAAAATGTACGACAAAGTCACACCGCGGTAAATTTTAACGTAGGTACCTATTTAATATTTCTTTTTATGATTAAGGAACAAAATATATGTCTTATACGTTTTGGCAACCTTACCATGGCACCGAATTTAGTAATAAAACTCGGCTTTCGCCAATTATTATTTAAGATCATATTGTTTCCTAGCTTTGCCTAAGACTTCGTTTTTAATATTTCTGAATAAAATTGACAAGTAATACAAGTTGACAATAGTTGGATGACAAATCCAACTATTTAACAAATCTCGTCTAAACTTCTTATGCAGTAATTTTTTCGTAAACTAACAAACATTCATCCTGATGATCCATACAATCTTTCGCGTTTCTAGTATAGGGCCAAGTAGGATAAATGCGGTTCCTATAAAAAGGTACGTATTCCTAACAACCTCAATCATTAGGCAATTACTAAAGTACCTATTTATAAATAAACATTTATCAATCCATTCAAATCCCTACTAATATTATAAATGCGAAAGTAACTCTGTCTGTCTGTCTGTCCGTCTGTTACTCTTTCACGCCTAAGCGGCTGAACGTATTTTGATGAAATTTGGTATAGGTATACGTTGAATCTCAAGAACGGACATAGGCTACTTTTTATTAGAAAATACGGGGGATGGGGGTAAAACCACCTTTGAAAGTTTATATGGAAAAATGTTTATTTTTGAACTTAGAGATATGAAATTTGGCACAAATATAGCTCGAAACTTGGATTAAAATATAGACTACTTTTTGTTTCGAATATTAGGGGAGAAAGGGGTAAAACCGACCATGAAAGGATGTAGTCCACGCGAACGAAGTCGCGGGCACAGCTAGTTCTCCATATATTTATTGAAGTTTTCAAATAAAAGGCCAGGTAGGATAATTAGGAAGAATCTAGTTTCTATAAGTAGGTACATATTCTTAACAGCCTCAATGAGTAGGCAGTAACTTAATTATTATAAACATTGATTAAAAATTTAGCAAACTGAGCATTTTGTATTATATACGGTCACGGACATAACTGCAGCACGTGCAGAAAAGCAATTTTAGATGCGTTTGCTGTTTCACTTAAATCGTGCTACATTTAGCTGGAAGTGCAATACTTACTCATTAAATAACTTAATAGCAACTTCATTAATTGACCAACTAAAACTGCATGCGTGTGTTCAAATTAAAAACTAAACAAAGTATTTCGTTGTATTTGCAATGATAGGTACATTTTGTCATGTCTCATCGTGTATCCATTTTAGTAAATCAAAACTTAGAAGAGTTTCTTTGTTTGAAACCGCTAATATCAGGAATTAGCGGTTTGAATAAAAATACAATTTTTGTATTGAATAGTCCATTTACGGAGAAAAGATTTTGGGCTATATAATACCGCGCTGTATATTATAGGAGCAAAGAAACAAAGGAAAATGTGGGTAAAACAGGGCATGCAAAGCCGCGACGGGCAGTTAGTTTCTTCATAAACCAGAATTCTTGACACAATAAAAACTAAATTTATTCTTTACATAGGTACTATGGAGTCATTGGAAAAATTAAAAACCCGACTGCAAAGAAAATAAATAACTGATAAGCAACAGACAAGCTATAAATGTCTTATGTGATTTTATTTTTACCTAGTGTTTTACTTTCTCTTTTTTAGCCTTTTATAACTAGCTACCCTTTTTTCCCCTTAGCGACTTGTAGAGACTAATCACACCATTTACTAAAAAAATATATTTTAAGCCTTATAAATCCAAATGATACATTCGTTAGGTATTTTTGTCGACTTGTGTTGGTAATGACGACTCAATTCTCTAGTTTTTTAGCAATCAGAGTGGTAATCCTCAAAATAATTCACAATGCGCTATAGTTACCAATAAGTAGCTTACGAAATAGTTAGATAACCCTGCCATAAAGCAGGTACCTTTTTAATTATCTAGGGAAGTCGTTGGATGTCCGAAAGACGCCTCAAGAATGCACACCAAAGGAATAAGCTGCACTAAGCATCGCCGAGTGCACTGGGATTTAGAGATAGCGTTTTCTTTTTTAATTACGGAGGATTTTGAGGACTAGCTAAGAGCTAAAAATTAATATTTGTTTCTGATCACAAAATCTGTGATCGATTGATGATTGAAAAAATAAAAAATAATCTATTCATTTCTTTCGTATTTTTTTATCTTCTTAGTGTCCTCATTCCTCTTCTTCGGCTCTTCATAATGAGGTAGCTTCTTTCCCCTGAGCGACTTGTAGGGTCTCATATGTAGGTATCAGTTTAATTCATCACACCATTTACCAAAATATTTGCTGTGATTTGCCTTATTAACACAAATAGTACATTTGTTAAGTACATAGCTATGGAAATGATAGGTCCATCCGTACAGGACCAACTTTAGCGCTTATTTACTTTTATTGGAGACTTGTGTTGATAATGACAAGTCAGATTTATCATTAGTTCTTTAGGAATCAGAGTGGTAATTCTCAAAATAATTCTCAATCCGCAATAGTAGCAGTTACATAACCCTGCTGTAATGCAGGTAGCTATTTAGTTATCTAGGGAAGTCGTTGGATGTCCGAAAGACGCCTCAAGAATGCACACCGAAGGAATAAGCTGCACTAACCATCGCCGAGTGCACTGGGATTAAGAGTTAGCGTTTTCCTTTTTAATTATGGTGGATGTTCAGAATAAGATAAGAGTAAGAAATTAAAAATCGTTTCTGTTCTGTTCTGTTCACAAAATCTGTGATTGATTGATGATTGAAAAAACAAAACCTGTTAGTCTGCTTTTTATTAATCATTTTCAATCAGCATCAAAACCATTATGTTGTGCTACTTAAGTTTAATAATAAATATCATAGTAAATGATAAGCAACTATGAGATTACAAAAAAGTGTTCGTTAGGTAGTTTTAATTCTCACTGCTTTAAGTAGGGATGGTTTAAGGAAGACCATTTCTTTCCTTAACTTAGGACTTTTCCTACGATAATTGCTCAGTATGCGTCCCTTTGTTTGAATACTGCTGTGTGAGAATAAATGTCTTGCTAAGTATAATATTGGAACCATAGAGTAGATAAACGCTCCTGTCTATTGAATTAATGGTTCCGAGTTCCATTTCTAACCAATTCAAACATTTGTGTAATGCTATATCTGTATCTGGGTGTTTGTAAATATTTTTACGCATATTTTGAGGTATCACCATTGGGTCTGGAATAGAATTTGCAGGGCCCGTTACCCTTTTAGACAAGAGAGGTTTAAAAGAGGTAGGGCAAAGCGATTTATTGCTTGTACTGGAACAGCCCGACTGGTGAATACGTACCTCCACCTTACAGAAGACCGCAGCCAAATAACAATCACTTCGGTGTTGTTGTGTTCCTGCGTGTGAGTAAGGTTTCCAGAACTCCTGGGGGAGTGCTACATTAGTAGCAGGGGTCAAGCCTTCAAGGTAATTGCGACAAGTCCAGTAACAGCTACTATTATGCTGTACTTGTCGCCCTTAAGCTAGGACCTCATTACCACTTAACATTAGGTGGGATGAGGTCAATCTTGAAGTGCAATATAAAAAAAGACATTTACCGGGAATTGTGTACCAGTTGGAGCTTCCGTGGTTCAGTTTTTGCACGGGGCTCGGTGGATCTCTGAAAAGGCATCGAGCACGGCCGGGCCCAGTTTGCAAACTCTATTGTGGAAGTTACTGTAAGAGTTACATAAATAGTTGAAATTAAAACCAATTATTTCAAACATAAGATTAAATAGGTGCTTCAATCTCCATTAAGATAACGGCGGCAAGAAAATTCAAACGCAAATTGTTTCACAAGTAAATCGATTTTAAAACCAATCGAGTTCAAAGACGAGTCAGTTCAAAGGAAAACCTCGTCATACCCAATCGGGCATACATTAATAATCGGAGCAAGCGATATCCTGCCGCTATTGACTCTGGAGAATCAAACACGCCCGTTGCGTGTAATACCCCCTCGAGGGGTCACTTGGCAATAATTTAGTTCGACCCACCGGACGTACTGAGGAACATATTTAAGGGTAAGTTGAAAGTGTGTATTGACGTAGAAAAATTAAACAAAATATAAGGATTAGGGGATAATTGATATATTTATTATTGTTAAAATTGGAAAATAATAACACAAAACAGACGTTCAAATTCCGTGTCCCGAGACGTTTGCCCAGACAAACACAGGTGGGAACCGGTTTGTTATGTCGGCCTATTGCCAAAACCAACCTTAAAAAAATTTCTGCGATTTCTAGATTATCATCTACTTATAACAATATCAGTCAGGATGTAGACATTTTTAGTGACAGTTTACCCAGCTTTAAAAGAGCTGCATTGATGTTGTTTAAGAGTTGAAATGTTGAGACTCTTGTTTTTTTTTTCTTTCAAATATTTATTTTTGTAAAAAAACTGTTTTATATTATTAAGAATACATTAAATGTTATTTTTTTGTGAATGATGTGACACATTAAAAGGTAATGCATTTATACTATGTAATAGTCCATATTTTTATAAGGAACAATGTAACAACCACTGGATGTCCAAATAAATAAATAAAATATATAAACAGTTATAATCTGTGTACCTGTAGGAGACATTAAAATGCTAAGATAAATAAATAGCGTAAACAAATTACAGTAAATAGTTCGGGAAGCAAAATAAATATCGTAGGCGATGTCATAGCTCAAAAATTATCACATCCAGAACTTGCAACAAATGCTTATAAAAACTATAAAAATGCGTTGAAATCTACATCAAACTTGATATCTCGATCTTAAATTGAGTATTTAGTATTACAAGTTGTTGATGTCACGGACATGACGTAAGTCTTAGTAATAAATTAATGGTATATTATTCAGGCAATAGGTTTATAATATTTCTGTTTATATTGTTAGAATAAAGAAATGTCATGTTTAATATAAGTTTTGTATATTTTATTTGAGTACCTAGTGTAAGGGAACATTGTTACATTGAAAAGAGTAAGTGTCGAGTTTCTTGAAGGTTTTTCTCGACATGATCAACATTCTGAACACGGCGGTAGAATACTTAATTTGTACTGACGATTCATAAGTGCTTTTGTAAAGTTTACATGAATAAATATGTTTTCTATTCTATTCTATTCTATTTATGACCATTACCGAATTATTCATGTTTTAGGCCATGGATTAAGTAAATCAACGTAGCAGGCAATTTGACATATCGTGCGCATTAAAATACGGTATTATCAATAATGGTTTTACTGACCACATATCAGTTATTTTCCTAAATAAATTAGAAAATAATAAAAAATAAATTCGTCACTGCATGAAACGGTATTTTTGTATATTACGCGTCGACTTATTCCCTCTTCCATCCTCCGCCAAATTTCTCGCGCCTCACAAAGTTCGACATTTCGCCCCAACGGCCTGACTTCGGCCCTGTGGCCCCAACTTGTTTACTAGTCTCTTGGGAGCCTTCTTTACGACCACTTCCTCTGGACGCATAATTGATAATGAAACGAGAGTGAGGAGGATCATCTCACTCTTACTTACTTACTTACTACCAACAGTTCGTTGGTTCCACCGGATTAGTTTTAAGGGGCCCTTATTAGGGGAAAGTGGATATGTTTGGAGTTTTTATACCTCTTTTAGTGTTGTATTAACACTCTATTATTATAAGACTACGATTACACTCGATTGGTATTGGCAAATGCTTGTTTGTGAACAAACGTTTGACTATTACTAAGGTAGTGAATGAACATTTTGACGACACTTTAACTACATCACCATATTTGCATCTAGCACCTTTCTAGTGCACATCAAGCTACATTTTTAACTAAGACAGGCGTTGTCCTGTCTTAATGGTGAATATTTAATTTGAATTGGTTTTTATTTACAACGTCAATAGTATTGTTAAATTTTCTAATTTTCAGTGCATTTTTTTTTAATTCTTCTTTCATAAGAACCTTCTCATGACAATAACAAACACAACAACAACAAAAAAAGTGAAATTGCTACAGCAGTCCACGCGTCATGGCGTGGCCAAGAGAAATAGGGATAATTTTTTATATATAAAGATATAAACTCATATGTAGGTTAACTATAAAAACTAAATACATTATCTGCATATACATACTTTTTAAACAATATCCAAATTTGTATAATATAATTTGCTGCTAATAAATAATAAATAAATAAATAAATATTGGTGGACAACCTCACATATATTGCTCTGATTCTGTGGTAAGTAGCTAAAGCACTTGTGTTACAGAAATCAGAAACAACGACAGTACCACAACACCCAAACCCGAGACAATACAGAAAAGTTCGTTTTCCATATTGACCCGACCGGGGATCGAACCCGGAACCTCAGAGATGGCGTGACGCCAAAGTCCGGCACGCTCGCCTCTCGGCTACGGAGGTCGTCAAATATTTATAAATTTTTCTTTTAGAATCAATCAGTACTAAATATTGAGATACGTGATTACAATGTCATTTTACAAAATCTAAACGAATATTATAAACCTAAAGAGTTAGTTTGAACACACTTATGTTAGAAACTACTTCGAATTTAAAAAACATGTGAACGCTAATCTCAGGAACTATTCGTTTGAATTAAAAAAAAATGTTTCGTTGGATAGTCCATTTATCGAGGAAGGCTTTAGGTTATACAACATCATGCTGCAACTTAAAGAGCGAAGAATCGCGAATAAAAACAAAAATAGTACGCGTGCAAGACTTTGACGGGTCGCCAGTATAACTATAAAGTTAAACAGTAAAAAGAATTAACAAACAAAAACTACTCCACTGCCCAAAACACGCCTAGTTTTTACAACCCAACGTTTCCACGCTAAGGACTCGACAAAAGATCTTGTTAAATATTCAGTTCTAACGGACAGCCTGTTGCCCAGTACCAAATCCGGTCTAGACTAAGGTGGGAAAGAGCCTGTTCGCTTATAATTCAAAGGCTCTTTATACCTTTCAGTGGATAAATTGAAACCATCAGGTTGTACACGTTTTTGCTAACGCGCTGAATAAATAAAAGAACACCTAAAAGACGACCTCGGTGGCGCAGTGGCTAAGGTAGGCGGCCAAAGCTTCCGGGTTCGATTTCCGGTCAGGTCAATTTGGAAAATTAACTTTTCTAATTGGAGTTGGGTCTGGGTGTGTTGGGATGACGCTTCCAGTTAGTATCCGTCGTCTGGTGCTCACAGTACAAGGGGAAACCTTAGTTTGAGACCAGATTATATTGTTCTGATTCTGTATGGTAAGTAGCGAAAGCACTTGTGTTACAGACATTAAAAACAACGACACCCAGACCCGAGACAATATAGTAAAGTTCGTTTTTGCATATTGACCCGACCCGGAATCAAATCCGGAACCTCAGAGATTCTCCAACGCTAAAGTCTGGCCCGCTCGCCTCTCGGCTACAAGTAGTCAATTGTTAGGTCAATTTATTTATTTATTCAGTAAATTTTCTTGCAAGCTAATGGATGTTGTACAAAACGCTTACAAGAATGAACTACAATCTACATAATAGATTCTAATTACTTTCAAACTAGGTCTTAAACGATTGTTTGGCAGAATTATTGACCTTAACTTCACTACATAGTATAAAACAAAGTAACTTTTTTCGTGTGTCCTTGTGTATGCCTAGATCATTAAAACTATATAGTGTGATTCAAGGGGAAAGTTTTTATTACCGATATAGAAAAGCCAACATTTCTAAGTAGGTAGTAATATTGCATACACCGCACGAATCACGTTAGCTTATTTTAAAATAAGTTAACGGGTCAAAACGCGACAACTTTTTTAGTTTTTTAGTTTTTAATATGAACTACTTGCTGCCTGGCATGCCAGCCGTGGAACCGAGCTGACTAGTGCAACCTAACTAAAACGTCGGATAGCAAGTAATTCGCATTAATTTCTACAAAATGTTGTTATCTTTTGACCTGTTAAGTTATTTGAAATTGAACGCGAAAATGTTTAAAGTCTATAAGGTTCTCGTCTGCCCTTTATGTCTTAAAATAATAGTTTAAAAACTAAAAATACATGTTTTTAGTCACGTGACTATATATTTTTTTCGTATTCCTCTCGATATTTCATCATTTCATCTGATACCCATATCATGGGGGTCGATTTCAAACATATATACAAGATTTCAAACAACCAGTCCGCCATCTTGGGGAGGCCGCCATATTAAATTTTAATGAAGTTTCTTAGCTAATCATGTATTGTCATCAAAACTGCCGAGCGTGTGCAAAATTTCAGCGAGTCAAATTAAGATTTCAAGATTTTCTTACATTAACAGTTACAAGTTAAGGTAATAAAAAAATTATAAAAAGCGTGTTAAAAATAGGCCTAAGATACACGTCTGCTTAGAAGGTGTATGTTCAATTCAACTTTACAGAACTTAGTTTAAATGTGTATTTCTTAAGTATAAATTACTAACAATGTTTAATAAGCATGTAAACGTTAAAACTGTATTCTTATAAAAGATGAGTGAAATAAAATATACATAGGTAACATGAATACTTTTGTAAAAAACATCCATCCTAACTTGGCATTTACTAATCGAATAATTTAGAACCTTTTGATTACTCCGGCCCTTATTTGTATGACGAGTGTTTTCCTCGTCTGTCTATTTGGATGTAAAAGCGAATTCCTCCACAGAAAGGGTCAGTAGGTCACCCCGCGATTTATTATGGGGGACCCTTCAGCATTTTAAGTACGTGCCCTGACGAAAGTTTGAGCCCCACGTGTTTCGCGTACTTCGGCATAAAACTTTTAGTGTCAGTTTGTCCTAAATTGTTTGGAATAAATCGCCAAGAGGGTTGTGCACGGGATAAAGATACAAGAGACTTTGGTTTAAGCGTGCTCAACAGTGTTCACACTTCATAAATGTTATGCGGCATTTAAATTTTTATGGAAGAGCATCACCTGCATTGTTAAAGGTCGTGATTCCAAGGCCAATACTATCAGAGGAGATTTTCATCTCTGTATGTCTAAGTGTATGTGTTGCCGGTATCTTCTCTTTAGTTATAGGTTCCGAACCGGAGGTAGCTTCATTTGCTTTATATAGAGACTATTCATAAGTATTACTAATGTAATCTATGTGAATAAAAAAAATATTGACTTTGACTTTGACTTTGTACCTTTTGCTGGTTACTGTAAAACAGCACATTTAAATTGTAGGTGAAAGTGTTCTTTTAATCATTGCTTAAAAATGTTTAACCACTTGTTGGGCGTAAGACTGATAACACATTTAAAAAATCAAATGAGGTTTTGAGTTCTATGAAATTTTAGAAGTGTCTCGAAAGGCATTAAATCTATATTCATTATAAAGCTTGTGAGTTTGTTTGTTCATTTGAAGGCTTTAATTTCAGAAAATTGAATAAACTTAAAATAGTTTTTTGTCAATACTATCCAATGATAGTCCATTGATCAAGGAAGTCGTTGTTTGGTACACAGCCATACTACAAGGGAAAGAATCAGTTTGAAACCATTTAATTGGTGTTGTCTTTGTTTTGATACTTATCGTAGTTTAAGTTTAAGAGCTGTTATCTTATGCTGTGTCAGATATTTAAAATAGTCGACAAGTTTCCATTGAAATTTCGAAACTCTCCTTCTTATTATACTTAAATGTAAAGACATGCCAATAAAATTCTGTTCAGTCTACATTTTTCAACAAGCTAAGTGAAATATTCCAGCAGGAATCCAATACGTTGTACCTGTCGCTAGTTATACCGGTATCTGCCGAAGCTTTTTGCCTCTAAAACGCCCTAAATTCCTTAATGGGCTGTGGCGACGGTCGGCAGAGGCCTCCCTTACACATATTTGAGTTATTTCACTTTGTGTATCGGGTAAAGTCGCTGTAGGGTTATATTTTACCTCAACCTTGGCTTAGGCCGGTGATTTTACGGCATCTTCGTTTTAAGGTGTAGTAGGTGGAACAGAAGATAAGAGATGGTGCACGGATGAGTAAACAATGTTGTGTGAAAAGTTAAAAAATTCTCGCAAAAAGTCACTATTACTTACGCATGTCAAGGTCAAAAACACCTGCAGTTCGATATTAGTTCTTATGCGTTCGACATAAGAACGGTTCTGACATGCTTTTATCTATCTGCAGAAAAATAGCCGAGTGTCAATTTATGGGCAGCCTGTGTTGGTGTTATTTTACCATTTCTGACGACCTCCGTAGCCGAGAGGCGAGCGGGCCCGACTTTGGCGAGCGCCATCTCTGAGGTTCCGGGTTCGATCCCCGGTCGAGTCAATATGGGAAACGAACTTTTCCATATTGTCTCGGGTCTGGGTGTTGTGGTACCGTCGTTGTTTCTGATTTCTGTAACACAAGTGCTTTAGCTACTTACCACAGAATCAGAGCAATGTATGTGATGTTGTCCAATATTTATTTATATTTATTTATTTACCATCTTATATGACATATTCACTTAATTGTGCAGTTCTGTTTAAAAAGCATACTAATCCTACTTATCTTTAAAAACTCCCTCACAGTACTTATAGATGTCTGGATGTATGTTTGTTACAATTTTACGTCGAAAATACTAAACGAATTTAGATGATAGTTTTGAAATCAGCAATATTTATTTAATCCATTCACAGATTTTCCTATTCGTCTCTAGTAAAAGTTTAGCCACTTCTTATTTATTTTCCAAAAAGTTCAAAGGATATAAGGTAAGGTAATATAAACAATACGCCTGAGAAGCTCCTGGTGCAATTGCAACAAACGGTTCAGATGCGACACCAAAAGTTAAGCTATGCATACTGTGGTCCAGCATTGGGTGGAAGGCCATTCGTACAGAATTTAGTGCCATTTATCACGAATATATCCGTGCTTCGAAAGCCACGTTCAGTTTTTGGTCCATGCTAAATTCTCAATATTAGTCCTCCGACCTCCGTAGCTGAGAGGCGAGCGGGCTAGACTTTGGCATCGCGCCATCTCTGAGGTCCCGAGTTCGATCCCCGCTCGGATCAATATGGGAAACAACCTTTTTTATATTGTTTCGGGTGTTGTGGTACCGTCGTTGTTTCTGATTTCTCTGCTTAAGCTACTTATCACAGAATCAGAGCAATGTATGTGTTGCTGTCCAATATATTATTTACTTATTCATTGTATTTATTGGTCCTCAGCCTAGTCAGAGGCCATGCGTTTTGATAATCTTCCGTTGGGTTGGTCTATCGTCTACCAGTTTCCATCTCATAGTTAAGGGCTTAGACCAGCGCGGTGTAAACATAAAACATTAATATTTCATACATTGACTACACAATCCGTACCATATGACGACCAAATCCGTGGACTGTATTTCGGCTGTTTTAAATATACGTCGTTATACTTCCATTTAAATTAATCCACAACATGGCAGGTGTGTCTTACCTCTTTGGTGACCTCAGAGGTCCGGTCCCTGAATATTCATCCTATGGCTAAATAAATACCGAATGTATTATATACGTACATAGGCTTTGGGCACACTTACACTCAGATACCTTATTTTTTTTTATTGTTTGCACTCCTAAGCAAAATGATTTAAAAATTAAACGTAAACCTAATTTTGGTTTTCAACATTTCAAATTATACAAGGCGTCAGCTAAAAACGACAGACGGATGACATTAAATGTAATGACAGCTGTTATGGAAAGTAACGACTCGTGGAAAAACGGATTATCACCTTTGACACATTACAAACCGTAAAATATTGGAACTGAGCCATAGTCTACAAAAGTTTTGTTATGAATACAACAGTCGCACAGTCATTATTATCACTGCCGTGGTATGCCATAAGGTCAAAACTCCACTGGTCATGTATTCAAATCCCGCGAGGAACACTTTCATAATATGAAATTTTCCCAGTTTAGTTATGACGTTTTTTGGCTGAAATCATGGCAATTATTATTAAAATAAGTAAACTTTTAACGGCTCCGTTGCACGAACTTAACTTCAACGGGTTCTATACCCGGTCGGGTCAAAATAGGAAACAATATTTTATTTATCATACTCTGGTCTGGGTGTAGTGGTACCGTTGTTGTTCCTAATTTATGTAATACACGTCCTTTAGTTACTTACTGCTGACAAACGTATGTGATGCTGTCCAACAAAACCCACGATAACTGACGCGTTGATGGTTGTCAAATTAAAAAAAAGTTTGACAGTTTTGACAGCTCTTGAAACGTCAGATACCATTTAAGTTATGTTGGTACAACCGAGTCTTGAAGTCTATTAAATTGTCTAGTCAACTGATTTGGACTCCCAGTGTTTCAATACCCTCACGGTCCTTCCATATAAACCAAATATTGCGGTCGCTATTAGCATCGCTGGGAAGAATTTTGCATTACTTTGACGGCAAAGGAAATTGTACAGGTGAATATTCAAATGGGATACATTCCTCAACATCACGAAGGTTTAGGAATGACGATTAATGAGCTTGGATGCAGACATCAAAACAAGGAAAATGTACCGTTGGGAATATGAAAAAATAATAATATGCGCATCTTTATATTTGGCTGCCTTCGTTTATATCGGATCATTCTACATACAAACCACGACAAAAGTACACTTATCAGAGTCACAAAAAGTGTAAAAACTGACTTGAAAGTCTTTATTTATCCTTATCAAGAAAGAAAACACTTAATTTCAGACATTGTTAATACACATAATTCTCTATATTGTCTCGGGTCTGGATGTTGTGGTACCGTCGTTGTTTCTGATTTCTGTAACACCGCAGGATCAAAGCAATATTTGTGATGTTGTAAAAAAAAAATCAAAAATAAATTAAACTTTATTGCACTATAAAGTACAACAGATGCACTTAACGATTGAATTAGTGTTCTCTACTAGTCAACCTTGGGTCGTGCATTTTTATAGGTGCGGTAACAGCAAAAAATTGCATATGTAATTTAAAATAAACAAAACAAACTAAAAACTATGAAAATACTTAAATAAAAAACTTTTTGGTTCAATTAATTAAATAAAACGAATTAAATAGTTTTTGGTACAGTTAAACTGGTTAATTTGCTAATAAATATCAACCAAAGCAACAAAATTCATGGAAACAATTTTTAAGCTTGATTATTTACATATTTAGTTTTTAATTGTTAAATGGGTCCAAGAAGGTAGTATGCATCGGAAATACAAGCGTCATATCTTCAGGTTTTAAAGGGGGTTAAAAAAACAAAGACATCTTAAACATTTGAATTTATTTTTTGGGCCGGCTTCGGCTAAGTGGTATTTTTTTGGAACTTACTTTATTTCACTATAGGTAATTCAAATTGATCCATGACTCCTTTAGATGCCACAATATTTAAATTTTGCGCCTTAAGCACTTACACTGTATTTACATACTGCTCTTCCATGGCGGCACGCGCGTCGTTGATATAAAGGTACCAAACGCGAATTGACTGTAAATCTTATTTCGGAAAAAGGAATCATTAAACCAATAGTAATTTCAGTCACGACAATACAATCTTCGTCCCCCTCTAAATGAATTCAACCGAGACAAAAGGAAGCAAATTAAGCAGGCAATTAGCAAAAAAAATTACAGTTACAAACGAAACGGATTTGTGTTGCAAATTGCATTTTGCATTTTTGAAGCAACCTCTGTGTTGAAAGCGAATTTAACTCGGTAATGAAATGAGTGACTGTCTTTAACTCAGTCTTCAGTTACAGTTGGTTGATTTATGCCACACGTGGTTTCACAAAAAAAAATCGTTTCGAGGTTCGACTATCAATCGAGGTTTTAACCCTTGTTTTTAAAACCCATTTGGCATTGACAATCATTACTACTGATATAAAAATTTAATAAACTTAAATTCCAGTTAAAAGTGAAGGTCCTTTTTATGATGAGCTCGGAGGCGCAGTGGCTAAGGTAGGCGGCCAAACCGCGAAAGGTCCCGGGTTCGATTCCCGGTCTGGTCAATTTGGAAAACGAACTTTTCTTAATTGACTTAGTGCTGGGTTGCCGCCCCTAGTTAGTATCCGTCGTCTGGTACTGATAGTACAAGAGAAAATCTTAGTTTGAGATTAAATGATTAATGTGGTTGTCTGGCTTTTTTTTATTAGATCTTTAAAGGGCGCTAAATCGTAGGCAATGAGGAAGTGCCCCGGCACTTGTTTTTTTTTGGAAAAGTGGGGTAGTCCCACGTATACAGCATCCTCAAGGCAGCGAAATGGGGTTGCCAATGCATATAATACGGAGTACCAATGCCCCAAAAATTTAAAAATATATGAATTACCTATATTAAGAGAAAAAACCGCTTATTCATTAAGCGGTTTTAAGCAATGCAATACAAATCCTTATACAAATAAATAAATACATCTGTACATTAAAAAATAAAAAATAAATATTAGACAACATCACATACATTGCTCTGATTCTGCGGTAAGTAGCTTAAGCACTTGTGTTACAGAAATCAGAAACAACGACAGTACCACAACACCCAGACCCGAGACAATATAGAAAAGTTCGTTTCCCATGTTAACCCGACCAGGGATCGAACCCGGAGATGGCGCGACGTCCGGCCCGCTCGCCTCTCGGCTACGGAGTTCGTCAAGTACATTGTGTGTTTAATTAAGATTAATATTTGACATCATTTGATTTATTGAAGGGACAACGTAGTTTGTGGCAGTATGTAAATTTTTAATCACTTAAAGAAAACGAGTTGAAATAAAATTCAATAATAACTGATTCTAAGGAATGAATACAAGAACAAAGATCTGAGAAAAAGCTTATATGTAGATATAAAATATCTTGTTTAGGAGCTTTGAAAATACAATATATAAACATACAATTAATTACCTACTTATACTGATTTTTTGACGACCTCCGTAGCCGAGAGGCGAGCGGGCCTGACTTTGGCGAGCGCCATCTCTGAGGTTCCGGGTTCGATCCCCGGTCGGGTCAATATGGGAAACGAACTTTTCCATATTGTCTCGGGTCTGGGTGTTGTGGTACCGTCGTTGTTTCTGATTTCTGTAACACAAGTGCTTAAGCTACTTACCACAGAATCAGAGCAATGTATGTGATGTTGTCCAATATTTATTACTATTTTATTTCATCGTACTCTAAATAAAAACTCCATCGAAATATTTCCTCTCGCTTATTCATATAAAAATTACGTATTTATTCACATTTAACACGACTTTACGTTGGTTGACATATTAAAGAGTTCCCATGAGAACTTATCGGCATTCATATGATATATGAATGAGAGAACGCGATAAACAGTAATTTATGTTCCAGTAGACCAACATTTTAAATAAGCTCTTTACTCGGACTGTTCAAAATGAGACCATTTGTATGCTTGTCGTAGCAGAAAATAGGAAAAGTACAAATATATTCCCCGATTTTGTATGGAAATCATATATGTTGTATTCATATTGAGGATATCAGGTAACCGAGGAAAAGTGGATAGGTGTACATTTCGGTAATAACATGTTCTAGAGTTTCATGATTTTGTATTTCGTAAGTGTATAACGCTTTCAAATAGTGGAGAGAATTCAAAATTAAATCAGTGGTTTTTCATGATGATCTGTATCAAGTCGAGTGACTACAATTTTTTGATAAGTTCTTAGAATTTTCATTCGTGTATGTATTAATGATAAATCGTTTATTTTCTCTCACAAAGGTTTGTAAAAGTGGTACATATGAGTCCTTAATTACATTACCAAACCTTGTTTGTGAGAAGCTGGTGCCTGAAGTAGCATTGGAATGAAATGAAATGAAATGAAATGAAATGAAATGATGAAATGAAATGAAATGAAATGAAATGATTTATTTCTGCAAGTGGATTTACAATAAATTCTTTTGCACGTCAATTATTTTTTCCTACCAGCGCCTCGACGTTGGTTCTGTTGAGAAGAAGCGCCGCAACAAACTCAACAGATATCCTCTTTTAAAATAAATGACAACCATCACAATTGGACATTAAAATATTTGAATTAATAATATAAATTATCTAGGTGCAGATGGACATTTTAACAATTCCACATATTTTTATCATTAAAAAAATCTTGTACAGTGTAATAAGCCTTTTTGATAAGCCATGTTTTAATTTGAGTCTTAAATCTATGCATGGGCAAGTCAATAATGCTTTGTGGTAACTTATTAAATATTTTTATACTTATCCCCATGAAGGAATTACTACTTTTATGAAGTCTGAGTTTTGGGACGGCAAGCTTTTGTTTATTTCTTGTATTAAATCTATGGGTATCTGATTTTTTAGGAAGAAGCGTATAGTTTTTTCGTACATACAAAATACAGTCGAAAATGTACTGAGACGCTATTGTTAAAATATTAATTTCTTTAAAAAATTCCCTCAGTGAGTCACGTGGTCTAAGGTCGTAAATAAAGCGTATGGCTCTTTTTTGCAGTACAAAAATTGTCTGGATATCTGCTGCAGAGCCCCATAACAATAGACCATATGACATAACACTATGGAAATAACTAAAATAAACTAATCTTGCCGTATCTACATCAGTTAGGTTTCTTATTTTCCTTACAGCATATGCAGCCGAACTAAGTCTTCCTGCCAGGGCAACGATATGAGGATTCCATTGCAGTTTGGAATCTAAAGTAATTCCTAGGAATTTTGTTGAATTTACTATCTCGATTACTTCATTGTTCATACAAATACATGTATTTATTTGTTTGACGTTAGGCATTGTAAATTTGATACATTTTGTTTTTTTGGAATTGAGCAATAAATTATTGATTGAAAACCAGCGAACAACTTGGGAAAGAGCATTATTCACCTCGTCAAAATTGTTACATCCACGGTCAATTTTAAATATTAACGAAGTATCATCGGCGAATAATACAATCTCACACATGCCTTCGACAAAATATGGTAGATCATTTATATAAATCAAAAACAACAATGGACCCAATATAGATCCCTGGGGCACTCCCATAAGTAGTGGTGCGCCGGAAGAGTTAGTTCCATTAATATTTACTTTTTGTATTCGTCCAGTAAGGTATGACTCTATCAGATTTAATGCATCACATGCAACACCATAATGCTCCAACTTAAGTAATAGTATTTTATGGTCAACGCAATCGAATGCTTTAGATAAATCACAAAATATACCTAATGCGTCCTTTTTATTTTCCCAAGCATCAAGAATGTGTGCCATTAATGTAATTCCTGCATCAGTGGTGCATTAATTTTTAGTAAAACCAAACTGATTTTTATGTAAAATGTTGTTGTTGTTAAAGTGTTCAAGCAGTTGATTAAATATAATTTTTTCAAAGACTTTACTTAATGCAGGTAATATTGAAATAGGTCTAAAATTGGATGGGTCACTTTTGATTCCTGCTTTGAAAAGTGGTATGATTTTACTCCATTTCATTAAGTTCGGAAACTGACCTTCATCTATACATTTATTAAAAATCAAAGCTAGGTGAGGTGCAATATTATGTATGATGGATTTAATTACGTCAGTTGAGATACCCCATAAATCTTCTGTTTTCTTAATATTCAGTTGTTTGAATGTTTTGGTTATGGTGTCTGGAGTAATATAATCAAAACTAAATTTACTATCATACAAATTTACACTAGATGATAAAATACATTTGGCATGATCTGGGTTGGATTTTAAAAGACGCGTTGTAGAAATAGGTATATCCGTGAAGAAATCTTGAAAAGCATCCGCTACGTCTTTATCGGTATTTAAATAATTATCATTTATCTTGAGGGAAAAGCTACGATCATGAGGTTTTAATTTACATGCCTCTTTGTTAATTATATTCCAAGTGGCTTTAATTTTATTATTAGAGCCAATGATTTTATTGCGTAAAAAAATTGATTTAGCAATGTAGCATACTTTTCTGAATAATTTAGAATACCGTTTTACATATTCAATGGTTTTATGGTCCTTTGAGTAGGCTTTGATACTGTATAGTTCATATAACCTGTTCCTACTCTTGTAAATTCCAGGCGTAGCCCAGTCACTAAATTTAGTTTTACTTTTATCTATTTTAACTTTCTTTTTTTTGAAAACATTATTAAATTCACCATCGATCAGATCAAATAAATTCCCAAACAGACTATCAACATTTTCATCATGAAAATGTAGTTTGGAATTTTTTTCACAAATTTTACTTTTATATATGTCTTTTCGGTATTCTGTAATAGGTCTACAAACAATTTCAACCAAGTCGGAAACATGATGATGCTCAAGTGTTGCTATTTGTCCAAAATGATCTGATTGTAAACAGTTTATGATTGACTTATTTATTGAACTATTTTTTAAGAAAATATTATCAAGACAGGTAGCTGAAGTTGGAGAAATTCTTGTAGGTTCTGAAAAGAGATTAACTAAATTAAAGGATTTAAATAAATTTAAGAACCTTACAGATGTTTGAGATTTATCGAGAATATTGACATTAAAATCTCCACACACAACTACCTCTTTACTTGATTTACAAGTTTTTTTTAGCACTTCCTCCATAGTGGATTCAAATAAATCAAAATTCGATTGAGGGGGCCTATATACACATATAATAATATAATGTTCCATTTCTGCACACGATAGTTCTATAGTTCGCTCAATTGAAAGTGCTACTATGTCTTTACGTTCTTTAGACCTATACTTATTATGCATTAATATTAGTGACCCACCACGAATAGATGACTTCCTCATGAACGAACTAATAACTTTAAAATTATCGATACTAATTAAACATTCACATTGTCTCAGCCAATGTTCAGTTAAACATAATATATGTATATTTTTGTCATCTAAAAATAAACCAATTTCTAATTCCTTTCCAGAATAGCCCTGTATATTTTGATGTACTAAATTTAAAAAACAAGAGGGCTTACTTTTTAATTTTACTTTATTGCAAGAGTTCTCCTCTATTGTCTCATTAATTAATTTAAATTATCCAATGTCAGATTTTTAATATTTGATATGTCAGTTGTAAAATGCTGCTCAAAAGAAGCAGTTTTATTAGCCAAATTATTGGCTGAACACATAAAGAAATAACATAGCGAAATAGCTACCTGTCGTTTAATATAATTTGAAAGATAAAATTTATCTTTAGTCAATTTAATATTATAAATTCGAAGTAAATTATTAATGTCCACCACATGTATTTTATTATTTGAAAATGTCACAGTGTCTAATGTCAAATTTAATTTGAATCTAAAATTATTTTCAGATTGTGGCAATCCTTCACAGTATGGTAGTGTAAACAAAACTATTTTGTTTACATTTTTTAGTAAACACAATATGTCACAGAACTCAATCAGTTTTTTTTTGTTTACACTGTCCCTATTACAAGTCATTAATATAATAGTGGTGTTGGGGTTAAATTTATAGTTTACAATGTTTTGTATTATTTTAGAATAATTAGCACCCGGCATACAGTGATTGATTACTGGTAGTCCCATGTAGGTACTAAGAAAGTGGCCCATATTTTTACCAAACTCATCACTAAACATTACAATATTGTTCAAACTGGTTTTGGTGTTAGGATTGTTGGCGGTCAATTTACATGGGGATAATTTTTTTGTAAGGGTTGGTGACTCACAGTATAGCTGAGAACTCATTTGGCAGCTTTCTTGCACTGTGACCGAGTTATTTAAGTTGCCTAAGAGGTCCTGCAAAGCCAAAATGTGTTCACCATACTCTTTTTTTTCACAATTAAATCTATGTGAAATATTTTGTAACTGCTCTTTAAGATTATATATTTCAGATTCTAATAAATTTACATAATTTTCATGATCTTTCATATTACTCTGCAATGTTAAAGAGTATAGGTCTAATTCATCACCTAATTTTCTTCTTTCTTTAATATATTTAACTTTTGTATACATACATTTTTGTTTCTTTATTAATTTACGGGTATTTTTAATATATTTATTAATTCTGACATATTTTCTAAACTTGTTTTTGCTGCATTTAACAATACCTGGTGAAGAGTTGGAATATACTGTAACATCATTTGTCAAATCAATAATTTCATCAGCTGTATCAATTGCAGCAGAAACATGGCTGTGTGCACTACCAATTAATTCGTCAAAGAGGCTTTTATTTTGGTTGACTAGGGCTTCTGTCTTCTCGGACTCCATGTGCGTTATAGTGTGGTGGGCCTCTTGCAGCTCATGCTCCAGTATGGTGATGCGTCTGAGGCCCCGCACGTAGTCCTCGCTGCACTCGCCAAAGCCGTCCACTATGCCTTGTAGTCGGTCCCGCTCGTCGATAACTAATATATATTGTGTGTGCAACTCAGCCATTTCTTTTTTTAACAAAGTACTCCTATTAATGACCTCCAACATTTCCTTCTCATTGTCATCTCTTTCCAAATGTAATTGTTCAATTGACTCTTTGGACGCCCTCAGTTCCTTCAAAGCCAAGTCGAGCTGGCGAGCTAGGGCACTGCGAGTTTGCATCTTAATAAATATGAATATTATTTTTTTTTGTAAACAAAGATTTCCAAAGCGCCTAATGACCAATTTGGAGGTTATAATTTAGTGTCAAACCTCTTCGCGCATCTATTTCGAGTAGGATTCACAATGTACATGCGTAAATAACGTTTGATTATTGTTAAACCATACAAAATAATAACAAAGAAATGACAATGATTCACAATTTTCAAATCGCCGGTATAACTGTCAGACACTGTTATCACGACAATTTTTACTTACGTTTATTATCACTTACACTTAACTATCACAATAGAAAACACGTAATTGTTTGTAATTAACACTTAATTATGTTTAGTAACGGGTATTGGGCCTTAAATTTAATTAGTAAACAATATTATGATAATTTAAATACGGGACAAAAATAAGACATTTGGCATAGGTATACATTTCTAGATTATAATTTGACTAGCTGTGCCCGCGACTTCGTTTGCGGACTGGACTACATCCTTTCATGGTCGGTTTTACCCGTGTCTCCCCTAATATTCGAAACAAAAAGTAGTCTTTATTTTAATAGAGCTATATTGTGCCAACTTTCATATCTCTAACTTAAAAAATAAACATTTTCCCATATAAACTTTCAAAGGTGGCATTACCCCCCCTTACTTTCTAACAAAAAGTAGCCTATGTCCGTTCTTGAGGTTCAACGTATACCTATGCCAAATTTCATCAAAATCGGTTGAGAGGTTTAAGCGGGAAAGCATAACAGACACACAGAAATACAGACAGAGTTACTTTCGCATTTATAATATTATAGTAGGGATAAGTAAGGCTATCAATAAGTAATATAAAAATGTATCTAGTACGAATATTATAAGGCTTGCGTTGACAATAGTTCAATATTTCTGCAAAATACGGGTAACGCCCTAACTACGACCGAAGTCTTGAAACATTAATTTAGTGTCAACATCAGCTCTAAGTTAGAGATTAGTGTCTTTAGTAGCAGATTCAATGTTTTTGCCAACTGTTTCAGTCTGGCGCGGTATATAATGCCTCGTAATCAATAATTTCAAACTAATTTGTCTACTCCCTTATTCACAAACGTCAGAATCCGATCATCAAAGTCTATGTTGTTACTGTCTGATCGTATAGGTTATGAAAAGGACGAATGATAGTTTCCGAATATAAATCAGTTTTTTGGGAGGTAGCATAGCGATTAATCACTCGATATGGAGCAGCTCGACTGGTGAAATACTATAGAAGACCGCAGCCATAACAATCACTTCGGTGTTATTTTGTTCAAAGTCAAAGTCAAAGTCAATATTTTTTATTCATGTACGTTACATTAGTAATACTTATGAATCGAACATATACCTACCGAGAAGATACCGGCAAGAAACTCAGTAGATTTTTTTACAAATAAAAAGCTAAACTTATTACTAATTTTGCAACAAAACATACAGTTAGTTTGTCAGTTTCTGCGTGTGAGTAAGGTTTTCAGAACTCCTGGGGGGTGCTACATTAGTAGCAGGGGGCAAGCCTTCAAAGGGCGACAATTCCAGTAACAGCTATATTATGCTGTACTTGTCGCCCTTAAGCTTAAACCTTATTACCACTTAACATCAGATTGAATGAGATCAATCTTGAAGTGCATATAAAAATAAGTGATTATACTACGACGTTACATTCTCTAGATTTATTATTTTATATTAACTATGTAGTTCACTTGACATTGAACTGGCATCGCACATTTGTTTAAAGATATAAAAAAAAAGTATTAAAATGACTATTTTTCCATCCCTACCCGCACCGCCGCAACTCCAGCTATGCGCCCGAGCGCGACCGTGCCTCATTCGCTTACTTTGTGCGGGCATCGACACATCGAATTTAGTAGTCAGTATCTTTTTTTTTTTTTCCATTAATATCACCTTAGTGTAAAGCTACGTTAGTTTTTAGTAAAAAGTGAAAAAATGTCGAAAAGGAAACGTAGGGAGAAAAAACAAAAAATTGTTAAGAAGTTAAGGAGATTGGAAAAACAGTTAAACTATTATTCATCGGATTCATCAGATGTTGAAGGTAAGTGTTATTCACGATAATGCAAATGCAATTTGTTTAACTTTTTAACTCAAATATAGTTTTTCGTAACAATAAACTGTAGGTATCAGTAAATTAAAGAGAACTTATGCAGCCGATTGACACGTTCATTTTGCGTTCTCGCTCCTTTTGTTCGTTAGATAAGAACTTCGAATACAATGGTATTCATTGATTCAATATTTTTTTGTTGAACGCCGGGACGTGCGCCCGGCTCACAACAACACAGTCTAGCGATATAGCGGGCCTATATCCAACGACTTTAAAAACTATAACTGAGCTAGTTATAAAACTTGTAGGTATATAGTTGTAGCACTTATTAATGCCTAACAGAATAATACCACGCAGTCTAGCGTCGTAACGAGCTTACGTCCAATGACTTTAAACACGTTATATTACAATAAAGTAAACATCGGTCGTACTATTCCAGATTATGAAGTTGATTATCATCAAAAGAGGCTTCAATCGCCCATACCATTGGAGAGTGAAAGCGAAGTCCCTATATTGCCATTGTCAGACTCAGAAAATTCATTAAAAGGGCATACATCGACCTTGATTCCTAGTTCTGTCGTAGTTGTAGAAAAACCTACGCCCAATCCAATGACATCAGAAATGCTGCATGAACGGGATTACATAATGGAACCTTCATCTAGCACCGCTATACCGGGTACAAGTATGGAACCCTCGTCATTGCCGTTTGATATCCTAAGCATTGGGGGACCCAAAAGGGAAAGAAGAGGTTTTCGGGCCAAATATACCAGAAGAAATTGCTGAACGTTGGGGTCGTGTCTTGGTTGATGGTATGGCTAAGGAGCAAAAGCAAGTATTAACAGAAAAGTACTTAATACCTACGAACTTCCGTCTGGCCAAAGCTCCATTACTAAACCCAGAAATATGTTCAGTATTAACTGATTCAGCTAGAAATCGCGACAAATTGATGGAAAAGTCTCAGAATCAACTTGGACTAGGAATTTCTGAATTGACAAATTTAGCTTCTGCAATCATCAAAGATGATTTAAACAAAATAGAGATCTTGAAAAAAATCTCGGAAATAAGTCAGATCTTCCTAGACCTACATCATGAAGACACTAAAAGACGAAGGAAACTTATAACGGCTTCCTTAGACAAAAAATTTGTACAAATTATATGTGATGTAAAAAGAGATTCTTACCTCTTCGGGTCAAATCTCGGAGAAAAAATAAAAGCCTCGAAAACAGCGGAAAGATCTGGTTTACAAATAAAGCGCCCTGATCCCACTCCAGGGACCAGCTACAGAAGAGTACCACATTCGGGAAACTGGAGGGGCCCACCCCGGTTACAAGCTCAGCGGGGACAAAACAGGGGG
The DNA here is from genome assembly GCA_037074685.1 of Glyphodes pyloalis. NCBI lineage: Eukaryota > Metazoa > Arthropoda > Insecta > Lepidoptera > Crambidae > Glyphodes > Glyphodes pyloalis. The sequence continues at coordinate 507,703 of JAYKKO010000042.1, forward strand.
GGCGCAAGGAACCGATATCCCTCCCAAATAAATCGCCGCCTTCCACCAGTCCCGGATCGCCCAACACGTGTGCCGAACAAGATCTCCAAGTCTCAGAAACATTAACCGAGGTAATACCGAATGCGGGTAGATTACAATATTTTATAAATAATTGGAATATATTGACTAACGATCCAGTTGTTCTGGGATTTATTAAAGGTTACGTCATACCAATAAATTTTCCATTGGTACAAGGTGTTATTCCGCAAAATAACAAATTTAACAGAACTGAAATTTCACAATTAAAATCGGAAATTAAAAATTTAGAAACAATAAGAGCTATAGTCAAACGCAAAGAGGTGCCTGGACAATTTTTATCTAAAATATTTCTAACTCAAAAACCTAACGGTTCATTTCGGTTTATACTCAATTTAAAAAATTTAAACAAATACATCGCTCCACAACATTTTAAGATGGAGGATATCAGAACAGTAACTAAACTTATGTCTAAAAATTGTTTTATGGCAACAATAGATCTTCAAGATGCATATTATTTAGTACCCATTGACGATCATAGTAAAAAACTTTTAAGATTTAAATTCCAAGAAAAAATCTACGAATTTCAGTGTTTACCTTTCGGGTTATCGCTGGCACCATTGGTTTTCACTAAGCTTATGAAACCCGTTATTACTTATATAAGAAACAAAGGACATATAATTGCTATATATTTGGATGATATTATTTGTATGGGTAATTCATATGACGAATGTTTGACGTGTATAACTGAGACTGTTTCATTACTTAAAACTTTAGGCTTTATTATAAACGTTCATAAAAGTAAATTAGAGCCGAATCAAATTCAGACCTATTTAGGATTCGAACTTGACGCCAATGATATGTGCTTACGTTTACCCGTTACGAAACGCCTTCGAATCCTCGATTATATTGAAAAAGTTTCCACGATGAAAACCATAACTATTAGAGATTTCGCTAAAATATTAGGAGTACTCTGTTCTTCCTGTCCAGCAGTAGCTTACGGTTGGTTGTACACGAAGCGTCTAGAACGCGAAAAATTTCTTGCTTTACGGCTCTCCAAGGATAACTAGACAGTTATATGGAAATAAAGCCTTATTTACAACCTGATTTTTTATGGTGGAAAAATCATATCATAAATGCAAGCAATTCAATTCGTGAGGGCAAGTATGTTTTAGAAATATTTTCCGACGCTTCCTTGACCGGTTGGGGAGCTTCATGTAATGGAGAAAGAACAGGTGGTTTCTGGAATTCACAAGAAACCGAGAATCATATAAATTGGCTTGAGCTATTAGCTACATATAATGGTTTAAAATGTTTTGCCAGCACGTTGCGAATTATAGAAATTTTGCTTCGTATAGACAACACTACTGCTATTTCATATATTAACAGATATGGGGGCGTACAATATACTCACCTTAATGATATAACGCGAAAAATCTGGCAATGGTGCGAGGAAAGACAGTTATTCGTATATGCGTCGTATATCAAATCTATGGAAAATATAGAAGCCGATGCAGAGTCTCGCCGATGTAACGTTGACACAGAATGGAGCTTAAGTCAGTCAGCTTTTGATAAAATTATTTATAATTTCGGCCATCCTGAAATAGACTTATTTGCCTCACAGATTAACGCTAAATGTCAGAAATACGTTTCATGGAAACGTGATCCCGATGCATTTGATATTGACGCATTAACGATTAACTGGAGTACTTATTTTTTCTATGCTTTCCCACCGTTTTCACTTATTAATGAAAAAGCTACCGGTATTATGGTCGTACCCTACTGGCCTAGCCAACCCTGGTTTCCAATTTTTATGAATTTGTCAAGGGGTGACCCCATTTACTTCACACCAGAACCTCAACTTCTTCTATCTCCTTTCAGAACCAGTCACCCATTATGGAAGCGCCTTACCCTGGTGTCGGCACTATTATCCGCCAAGCCTTCATAAAGCAATCACTATCTTCAGATACCATCGAGATAATGCTTGCTTCTCTGGCGAAAAACTCTCTTAAACAATATAATTGTATTTATAAAAAGTGGTGGCAATATTGTTGTAAAAATAACACTGATTATTATACTGATAATATTCCCTTCATCTTATCCTTTTTTACGACTCAATATAATTTAGGAGCAGGATATTCTACTTTAAATACCACACGTTCGGCTTTAGCTCTAATACTTGGTAAGCATGTCGGCAAAGACGAAAGAGTATCAAGATTTTTAAAAGGTGTTTTTAGAAATAGACCATGTCAACCTAGATATCACTCTACTTGGAATCCTAATATAGTTTTAGAGTTTTTAGGTACTTGGTATCCAAACGAAGAATTGTCAATGGATAAGATTTCCAAAAAGTTAGTGGCTCTGCTTGCGTTGTCGACCGCACAACGTGTGCAGACGCTATCTCTGATTCGATTAGATAATGTTAGAGTACATGATGAAAATATAGAAATTATTATTACTGATCCTATTAAGACCTCTGCTCCAGGTCGTCCTTTACCACGATTAATGATTCCCTTTTTTATAGATAAGGAACAAATTTGCCCAGCAAAAACATTTACTACGTATATCAAATTGACGAACAAATTTAGACATCTTCCCGATACCGATAAATTGTTCTTAACATTTAAAAAACCTATACACAACGCTACACCCGCCACCATTAGTCGTTGGATAAGGACTGTACTCTCAGAGAGCGGTATCGATGTAACCGTATTCTCAGCTCATAGCACCCGCCATGCCTCCACCTCCACAGCTAGTAGGAAAGGAGTACCTCTTGATATCATCAGAAGAACGGCGGGGTGGTCAGGTAACTCTTTGATATTTGCTCAGTTTTATAAAAGGCCGGTTATCGAGGAAAATAAAAATGTTTTTGCTGAGGCTATTTATGATTTAGATTAATGAAATTATCAAATGTTATGTAATACCTATTCAAATTATGTTGCTGAAGTAAGACTGTTTTGTTTTCTTATAAAAATGCTTAGTTAGTTTATGTTCTCACTTTAGAACTAGATAATAAAAAGTTACAAGGAATATAAATCTTTTTTCTCCTTTGTTTTTCGTGCTATTGCAACTATTTCATGTAATCGCTAAACATCTACATAGTTAATATAAAATAATAAATCTAGAGAATGTAACGTCGTAGTATAATTAATGGTTAAACAAGCTTACCTTAAGTGTAGTTTGACCATAATTATATGAGACGTTACATTCGAATAGATTTATTACCCCCCCTGCCCGAATTTAAAATCATACCCAATACTCATGAAATAGTTGTGTGTCTCTGAAAAGAATGAGGCACGGTCGCGCTCGGGCGCATAGCTGGAGTTGCGGCGGTGCGGGTAGGGATGGAAAAATAGTCATTTTAATACTTTTTTTTTATATCTTTAAACAAATGTGCGATGCCAGTTCAATGTCAAGTGAACTACATAGTTAATATAAAATAATAAATCTATTCGAATGTAACGTCTCATATAATTATGGTCAAACTACACTTAAGGTAAGCTTGTTTAACCATTAAATATAGGACCTGCTTACTCTCAGTTGTGCTCTGGATGAGTAAAAAATATCCTTTCATTTTTAAACACAAGCGTGGCCACGAGCTGGCTTAAGCAGTTTGTGTTAACCACTACAAATGTTATCGCGTTTTGACTAGTTGACATATTTTAAATACTCAAATGAAATTGTTCCCCACGGGATTCGAAGCCATGACCTCCGGGCATAGAAGCTTCGAATTACTACACCAAGGAGCCAACTAATTAACCGATATGATATTGTATGTATAAAGTTATCATCTTTATTATTGGATATAACTAATTAAAATCAACTAGCGGTATATTGTCTCTTATTAGTTGATTGGTTGCGTTCAAGACTATACAAGTAGGTACTCAGTAATTATCACGTAGTTGCTAACAAGGCACCTAATGAATTCCAATGCGTGACACTTGACTGATAAAATAGTTATCAAAAGACAATTAAGTCGATGCTAATTAATACTTAATATTAGGCACGTCAAACTTATAACACCCCGTCGATTTTGCGTCGGCGTTTAAAAATAGCTGAATGTTCCCATAGCTTGTTCCCACAATAGTAAGCTATAACAGGCACAGCTCATAATTTTAATACCTAATATTTCTTAAACTGAAATTAAAATGGCCTTATTGTTTCACTTAAATTGTGTGGAATTGGTTGCCGGCATCGTAAAAAACTCGTTTTTCATTCAAATAAGCATTCACAGTTACACTCGAACGTGGCACGAATAAACAATGATCCCAAAGCGAATTCAAATTTTCACAAAGTTGAAGTAACGGCTCATCAAACATTTTTTGTAACAATTTTTAAATATGGATTCGAATGAAAATTTGTTCAATGGACTGGGGGCGTAAAATGGTTTCGCATTTTCGTGTACATTTTTGTGCTGGTAATGCTTTTTCAAATAATGGGATTAAATCTATACGCTTGATATGATAATAAATAAACGTGTATTTTTATTATCTTTCACACTACATTCTCTTTTAATAAAAAAAGGCTTGTTTTAATAAAAAAATACGGCAAAAAATAAACGCTCAATTTAGTAGTAAAATTTTAAAGCAAAATGATGTAGATTTTGCATCATTCTATAAATTGTTATTTCATACTGCGTATGTATGTTACCGGAAATGTATTAATCCGTCATTGTATACAATTTCTAGGAAATGTCTGTAATTCCTAAAATCGCACGGAAATGAGTAAAATAAATGATGTTAGATACATTTCCTAGGAAATCTATATATTTCCTAAGTCGAAACAAGCGCTCTAATTATAACATAATAATATATTTAATTATATACTCTTAAATTTCCTATTGCAACTAACTTTTATTGTCAGTTACAATAAGATTTTATTGTCAGTTACAATACATTTAAAATTCACATCATAAAACTTATTTACAAACACAAATAAAACAGAAATTATCATCGTAGGTGATACGTTATCTATTTTATTTGAGGGCACAACTTTTCCCGTAACTCTTTTGTTGATACTCTAATAATTAAAGTCATGTTGTAAATTGGTTGTATTCAAAGAACTTCAAATAATTTTAGTTGTTTTAAATGCAAAGATAATGTTGACAAGGAAAAATAAAACACGCAGTCCGTCCCAGGTGTTAATCTCAACAAACTCAATTAGTTCTATTTTAATTAAACATAATTTTATTCGTAAGGCGCCTCGTAAAAATATGTCTGGCAGAAACGGTAGAGGCGAAACAAAATATGATGGTAATGAAGAGAAAATATAAGGTGTAATGAGCCGGCTGGGATTATATTTTAGTAGACCGTTGGAACTAGATGCTGAAGTTTATTTATTGTGCTAAGCAACTGCAGGGTCTTGAGCTTGATGTGGTGGTTATTTTTCTGCATTTTTTTTGTCGAGGGGTATGCCTGATACACCGTCACTCTCTACGGGGAAGAGTGAGTGGAGTGTCGGGCTCGCACCGACTAAAAGCCCTCGTTGGCCAACGCGCAGTTGGAGAGGATTCGGGATCCCTTGCGGATGCTAAGCAGGCTCCTCCACCACGCCTAACGCCAAGCGGCCCACTTAGCCAAGCAAAATACACTTGGAGTGGGCCACCTGACCCGTGTCACCACCCCACCCCCGCGGGACCGAGGTTACAGACGCCAGGCTTCTGGTGGTTATGTGTGAGCCACGTTTTCTACCTCATCACCCTTAAGGCGACAAGTTCCAACTGAAGCGTTCTAGTGAGTCTTTAAATCTTCCCTTTTAAACACCGACGCAAAACGACGTAGTTTCAAATATCTGTATTTCTTTCTCTCTTTCTGTGTGTGTGTGGCATCGTTGCTCCCGAACAGATAAACCGATTTTAATTTGTTTTTTTTTGTAAGTTGAGTTATCGGAAGTGTTCTTAACTACATTTGATGGAAATTGGTCCAAGATGGCCTCCGCCACAAAGTGGATTTCATACATATTTTGACACTATTCCCTTTATATAGGTATCGAATAAATCAATAAATTTCATATCCAAGATGCGTTATTGAAATATCGGAGGTTTTTTTTTTTTGCAAAGGATCCCACACATCCCTGTCGCCTTTGCTCAATTTCCCCACAGAAAAAAAGGGTCCTGAACTTCTATTTATTTTATGTGTTAAAACAAGAAACAATTGTCAAACTAATTTTATAATTATCTTTGTCTGTTAGTTTTTAAGCTCTGCTGGGTACAGCTGACTTCCACCATAAGATGAACGGGCCATCACAGTCATCCAATAGGTAGGTACGCACTTGAAATACGTTAGCTATTACCTATAGACAAGTGACCAAACTACTGTGATGTTTTCTCAACATCCAGCCAAAGCTACAATAATAAATACCAATGCACATTGCACAACTGTGTTCGTGATACATGTACCTAAAAACGATCCCAATGGTCACCCATCGAATACCGGACTCGCATAGCATAACTTCAGTATCATTTTTAAATCGTTATTGCTTTGACACCACTCATATCTTTATTTGCACAGCTCTCAATATGTCAACACGAAGAAGCTTGCATACAAAGTTCGGATTATAAGCATCGAATAAATGATCAAAAAGTATATATGTTCTTGTATGCATTGGATTTATCCAATGTTGTATATGTTATGCCTAGGAGGTTTTGTAAATCCTATTTGAGGGATTACAAATTATTGCACAGAGGGAATACTTCGCCGAGAATCTCATTTCGAATCCCGTTAACACTATCAAAGTATTACAACAGTACAGAAACCAGGACAAAAATGCTGATATAATCTCATCATTTGATACGTGTTACATGACATTGTATGGTCAATATAATTTTATGCTAAATACGAGTATTTCGATATTCAATCTTCGGTCAACGAGTTAAGGTCAACTGACAAACTAACTATGTCTTGGTGCAAAATTAATAATAAATTTAGCCTATTATTTGTAAAAAAAAACTACTGAGTTTCTTGCCGGTATCTTCTCGGTAGTTATAGGTTCCGAACCGGAGGTAGCTTCATTTGCATTGTATAGAGACGATTCATAAGTATTAAAAATGTAACCTACATGAATAAAAAATATTGACTTTGACTTTGACTTTGAAGGACGGTATAAGGTCTAAAGTAAAGAAAATCTGTAGGTTGCTCAAAGAATATCACTTAGCATTATGCTAGAAAAGAATGTTACTAATTACCTCGGCATTATCTTCTTCTTTTGTTCTTTTTCACGTGCATTGAAGTAAATATAAATAAGAAAGTGTTCTTGTTTTGGAGAATACCGACGCTGTTTATTAGTCTTTATGAATGTCATCTTGACCTACTGGGCTGTAAAAATTACAGCAAATTCAAAAACTATATCATACATTTTTACCTGTAGGTATATGGAATAACGTAGCACTATAATAGGTTAAGTAGCTGAAAAAACAATCTCAAAATAATGTCAGACATTAAAAGTTGTAATGTCCTACGTATTCCACCTGAGTCCTAGCTTTACACCTTAATTTGGTTTTGCCACGTTCAAGATGATCTCAAAATTTACTTTCGGCTTCTCAGCTCATACTATCGTTAGAAAATGTGTCTAGTAATCAAGGTTTGAATGCTTGATTTTAGCTGATTTATTAAATTCCCATACTGTTCTTTTAATTGAACTGTGCCGTGAATATTAGATTGCGCACATACTCCTTACATCTCGCAGTAGGTATAGTACACTGACGTAATTATTACGATTAAATATCGCGAATGTAATTATTTAGTTCGCAGATTCCATGTTAAATCCAATTATAATGAAACGCTATATGAAAGGTTCGTTAATGCTGAGGAAGCGCGTAATCAAGATTAAGATAAATAGCTTCATAAATTCAGAACTATTATAATTTGCGTACACGAGTTTAATATTACAAGTCAGGAATAGACTTTAACAGAAGCACGTATAAGATTTATTTTTGGTATGAAACTTAATTTTGTTATGTTGTTTGTTTGAAACAAATGCATTAATATTGTGACCAACATGTTACACAGCGTATTCTGTACAAGCTTTATGAACATTTCTATGTTTAGATATTTTTACCCCGAAGCTCACACATTACATTAAAACACTCAAGGATATCGGCTCTATGCTGCGCCACGTAAAATTAACACGACGTTCTGTTGAGTGGAATACTCTCACTGATTTCCACATCGGCTCAACGATGTAAATAACTTTTACATAATCGTGTTAATAATTTTCTTTTTTGTTTCTCGCACTTTTATGTAAAGCTAATGTTTTTTGCTGCTAAGACACTACACTTTCACGTGTGCACATATTTGTGAATTGCAGTCTGGCTTAAAACTGTATACTTTGATACGTTATTTCTTTGTTGATTGTAATTTATCATGTAATGTAAAAAATAAAAAAATAGTACATATAACGTCATTGCTAACATAAAATTATTGCTTCAATAGTTTTTTTTAGTTTGAAAATGTATCTCCATTAAAACATTCGCCTATATTTCTATCAATCCAAAAAGCATATTTTAATATAGAACGTAGCTGGTACAGATAATTATTGCAAGTTAATGCGCGGGAAATTAAAAAAAAAGTATAACAGAGCAACATTTAAAAAGTATACTTATAAAAATATATAGGTACAAGTAGCAGCTATGCCGTCTAGAGTCCAGGAGCTTGGGTCAAAAAAATTCTACCATTTTCGGTCCTAGTTTTGAAAAAAAAAAATGATTTAATGACAATGACAACAGAAACTGATTCAAATGCCCTCGCTTACAAAGCCCCCTTTCGGTCAGGGCTCGAATCCACGACCTTCACGTAGTTCTAAACATATTCGGCAGAGGGCACTTACTGGAGGCTAAGAAGTCATTACAACAGAAAAAAAACATCGCCTACGATAACTTGCTTAGCTCAGTTGGAAGAGCAGCACGCGTGATACGTGAAGTTCGTGGGTTCAACTTCCACAACGCAAGGGGAAATGAAAATATTTATGTTTCTTTAAAACATGCGTTATATTCAGTGCTTAATATCTATCGGGAAATTACTGCTCTAAACAACTGGATTGTCTCGTAGTAGTCAATTTACCGTACTGAATTTAATTTGCTTGTGCCACCAGATCAGTCATACTTTAAAATAGCCTGTACTACGTAACTTCATTTGTCTGAAAACAGTGAACGTGCCCGTTTTCGGTAATTGACTTCTATCCAACAGTTGATTTGGAAAAAAATGAGCCACTTTTCATTCGAAAAAGGTTCCCGCCGTATTCGCCGTAGCTTTTCAAAGCACTCCAAACGCCAACAGCATCACTCCACTATTAAACAGTTGAATAGAGGTGAAAATTTTATTTTCGTTATTCATTTCTCGCATTTTAAGTGCCCCGGGTGTTTCTAAAAGGTGAGCTAACGATGGAAGCTGAAATACGAATTTCTTCCATTTTCGCTGCGGGTGTATGGAGTAGAATGGAACGCCAGAGTATTGTGTACTCATTTTAATTGCACCTTTAGCTGTATGGGTGAAGGTTTTATTTTAGATGCCAGTGAAGGAAATCTTATTCGGGCGGAAAAAGCAAGCATTTCACGTCAAGTTGAAAAGCGAACAGTATTGTTTTTTTTTTCTTTCTTTTAGGTAAAACAATTGATTTGGAACAGTATGACAAAAGAAATCCTTATTGATATTATAAATTGCGAATAATTTATAACAAAATTTAACATTACATATTATACCCATAACATAATATTTATCACCTGCCTGCCTAGTATAAGAGTTATAATGTAATCAGCCAATCAAGAGAAGGTATTGATATTTTTATCACCTCTGGTGACAAATTTGGCATATCGCGTATACCATAATATATTGTTATATGGCTGGTGAGCCACTACTGATTTGCCTGTAAAAAAACTAGATGTTTTCCGTAAATTAGGACACATTATTTTAGTACAAAAATCTATATATTTGTTTAGTATCTTACATATCTAGGCACTTAACATTATCCCAATATATTCAGTAGCTTATACGTGTGCGAATAGCAAACATCCATAAAAACTATCATGTTTAAAATAATATTAGTACAATGAAACATATTGCATTGGCAGTTTAACTTACCTAAATGCACTTAAAAACGTATCTTATAAAATGACCTAGAAAGTACAATCCCGCTAGATGTCATCCCGGCCCTTTCTCCCCGGACAATGTGCTCGGAATTGACTTCGGGATTCAAGACAACTCGACCATTATACAGGAAAGTGTGGTACAAGCCACGGTTTAAGCTAATGCTTGAAATAAGTCCTATACCAGTCAGTGGCGAAGCTATCCAGAAGCTGGGGGGTGCAGTGTTCCGGAGCGTTTAAGCTCGGGGTCTCAAAATGATGATTTTTAAAATAAGTGTTCTTATGTATTTTTGGCCTATACATAATGTTTGTTAACTTATCAAAGGGGTAATGAAATAATCACTGTGTTAACTATTGTGATGTCTTCTAGCTAATATAGATTTCATTGTTTTTTTCTAGCAGTAAAAACTCATAGATCTCAGTAGGAAACCAGGGCCTCAGGGGTAAACAAAAATGTATAAATTTACTTATAAAAATATATTTTAGTATTTTTGAAGTTGATGCCAAGTAAATTCTGTATACATTCTTACAATAACAAGTGACTATAGACACAAAATATTATAAGATATATTTACAAGAACAGTGTTTAGAAATAATATAGAACGATATGAGAACTTACACAAATCTCAACGTGCCTTCACGTATCTGTCCACATTTAGATCGCGGATCCAAGCACCCCACCAGTCCCGTACACTGCTTGTATGCAGCAAAATAATCGTCAAATTCAGATTTAAATGGTTTCTTACCTAGAGCTTCTAGTTATATTACCTATATACAATTGGACAACATCACATACATACATTGCTCTGATTCTATGGTAAGTAGCTAAAGCACTTGTGTTACAGAAATCAGAAACAACGACGGTACCACAACACCCAGACCCGAGACGATATAGAAAAGTTCGTTTCCCATATTGGCCCGACTGGGAATCGAACCCGGGACTTCAGAGATGGCGCTCACCAAAGTCAGGCCTGCTCGCCTCTCGGCTAAGGAGGTCTTCTAACCTTTACTCTAATTTTTAATTAGGTGTACTAACTAAAGTGACCCTTACGTATTCATAATTCAATTTATTGTACAATTTCGCATAATCGTAAATGAACAACACCAAAACTGTGTTATTTTGATAAAACCAACTTGATTGGGAAACATTAATGAAACGCAATTAATTTTTTAGATTATACTTTCAGAACTATTTTTTTCCAGTATCTAATGCTATTAAAAATGATTTTATTTGAGTTTAATCGGCTTTTTTGAAATTTTTTTGTCATGCTATTTGTAATCAAGAATCACTTTATTGGACAACAACACCATGATTGTTTTAATTCTGTGATAAGTAGCTAAATCACAGAAATCAGAAACAAAGACGGTACCACAACACGCTTAGGTTAACGTTATTTCTCGCGTGTTATTGCGAATTAACATAAACATTTTATGCTATTTTAGTTAATCTTGAGAGCAAGATATTTCAATTTGATAGGTAAAATCATTCGCGTCATAACACTTTGCTCTGTTTATCATGGCGATATTAAAGTGCGCCGACAGCTGTCACTTTAGTACACCTAATTATAAATCAAAGAAGCCATGTATAGCTTTAGCTAAAATCGCTGCGCCCATCCTCTTACGGCACACCCAAACAGAAAAGTAGAATCACTCCGCACAACAGGCGCTTTGTGACGCAACAATAGTCAGTTGTCCCCGGCATTAGTCCTGACTGCGGCTCTGCTCGCATTATCACCAGCGATATTGTACACGATCAAGGCTTAAGAGTTATTTTCCAACGTGCGAATCGAGATTGAATCCGTGGCTGCTCGGACAGTTTGAACCGGGAAATAAGTTGCGCTGTTGTTCGATGAAGTTTTGCAATGTAAGAATTGATTGAGTCGAAAGTTGTGAATGGGTGTCAGGAAAGTAACGGCGGTGCTGATAGAGTGAAGACGAGATGTTTGTTCAACAGTGGACACATTTATTTGAAGGCTACCTTTGACAAATGTAATGAATTGTAAAGCAGATCAATAAAAAGTAAAGTCGGTAAGTTTAACACCTTGTACCAATGACAATAAATAAAAGTTAATTATAAAGTTCCTGTGTTCCGTTGATGTTGTGACAGGACAATATCACACGCAGATTTTTTGGGTGAGGCACTGATCTAATTTTTTAGATTACTGCCTCAACCAACAAATTTGTAGCCAAAACCTACTTTTGGTGAATCTTGTAGATTTTTTTTAACGTTTCCATCTTGCGTCTTACTTACGAGACAACGCGATGATTTCGATGCCAATGTCAAGTGTCTTGGAGAGACTAGCAATATTGCTTAGGTTGGACCATATAGGCTTCATTTCCTATTTTTTTATCTTTGCCTTTTGTAACAATAAATAATCTGCGTTTAAAGTCAGGCTGAACAAATTTTTATGGTATTTTTGGGAAAGCTCATCTCATTCTTTAGTTTGTCTTTTCCTTGTATGTAATTTGATGTGAAGGGCATCATCTAAAATGGAAAGTGCAATTTCCATTTTAGATTTTATAAATAAAATTACTGGCCGAAATGTAAGCGCATAACTACAAAATGACCTTATTGGTAATACTTTTTGTTAGGTTTTTAAGGAGGTATTTGCAAATTTTCCGAGATAAGATTTGCGCGGGCCGTTATTACCTACCTATTTTTACTTCAATAACATGTCGAATGATTTGTTCCCTCATTAGGTATATGGCCAGACTTGTTGTCTGGTCTAGTTACCTGTTGCTATGGTTTCGTAAACCTAAATTTTTCTCAATTTGAATTATTGTATTTTTAGTATATTTCTGGTCTTATTACGAGTAAATTGAGTTGCACTTTTAACGCTAACAATACCGAAAAAGCCGGCCCGGCCTTGGTAAATAATTACCTTCACACCAATCAGATCAGCCACGAATATATTTACCAGTACATCGATGACTATTTTAAAACTAAGTAGCTAGCTAATTAATTTTAAATGAGCATCGGTAAGTTCGATGAAGTCCCATTCAATCGTTCACTGTCCAGGAATCAATCTAATGAGAGAAACAATTTATCAATCTAGGGATTCCATTTTGTCTGGACGGATCGAATTGATCCGTCTGATTATTTCGTGGGCATTGTTGGTAAATCACTGCTATAAATGAGACAATTAGTTTCTGTAGTTTATGGTCAATTTATGGGTGGAGGTATAGGAATAAGTTAGTCGTTTTAGTTGAGGAGGTCTGTTTTCCTGTCAAGGAGTTAACAGCCTTACTACATTGACTTAAGTCAGGTTTTGTTTTAAGATTTAATAGTAAATTAGTATACTTACGCAAAATATACCTTTGTTATATCTAGATTAACTTTTATTAATATTATAAAGGAACTTATTTTTAATTTTTCTTTTTTAATGAACTTATATACTTTATTTTTCAATTCGGTTTGAATTGAAAACATAATTTTGTGCTGGACATTTATTGAGGAAGGCTTAAAATCAGTAGAAATTTGAAAAAATGGGGTCATTACGCGTGCGAAGCCGCTAGTATTACTTGTATATTAATTATGTATAAAGTTTTGATCGTTTACAATACATGGGCCCTGAAAATACTGCACAGATTTGGAAATTGAATTTTTTTACAAACGTTTGCGTTTATAATATAACTAGGACGTTCTCTAGGTTTTAAATTTCAAATAATTTGCACAACTGTGTTCAGACTACATGTAACGCTTGCTTGCCTCACGCAAAAAAACCATCAATATTTTTTTTTAAAGTGTAGAGAGAATTTATTAAAAATGCATCTATGAATATTACACCCACCCTTTTCTGTTCACACTAACAAGGCAGAGGCAGTGTAAAGTGTAAACTTTATTGGAACAATGCAGAAAATAACAAACTTGGTAACAAAGTCGGCTGGACGATACAGTCGGGTACAAAAGCCACTTCGCTGCCTCGACGGCAAAAATAGTTCGCCAGTTTCAAAAGGAATGCTCGTGTGATTATGACTTTAAATGCTTCGCGTTTTCGCAACATACATTTTTTTTGTGTTTTGAAAACGTTTTGTTGGTTGTTTGGACTAAAAATGCAGTCTTTGGTTATGCCGGAACAACGTCGTTTTAGAGTTTGAGATTTTTATTTTTAGGTAAGACTTGTATGGTTTTGTTCATAGTTGAGCTCGCAATGCTGAATAAAATACTGAGAAATATTAGTCAAATTTTACACGTGACCGATTTTGAGGAGTAAGGGCCATCTGCGCTCCCCCCCGAACGCCCGGTGAAGATGATAAAGCTTCACAGCCATCATCAATAGTAAGGTAGGAAAAAAAATAACAGATTCTACTCTTAGGTGCTTTTAACACGGTAGCGGTTACGGTAGCAAATGAAAGCGAAATGAAGCTGTCTGTTTCCAGCTAACTGATCTCTGTATAGTAGTCAAACCCAGTCAAAAGCTATTCGACACATGCCTTGCATAACCCTTCTCTACTGGACTACCCTTCTCAATATGTTGGTTATCCCGTCTTTTAGCTGAGAGAAAGCTACTTTCCTAGGGCCTAGACAAGTGGCAATTAACAAACTTCGATTCAGTAGTAACAAATTTAACATGTATCTTCAAACTTGTCGAAACAACACCAGGGTGTGATAACTACCTTGGCCAGGTCCAATGCGCTGATTGCGGTTATAGAATTAAATACTTTCACGTTCCATTTAAAACATTCAAAATAAATTAACAGCTAATTTACAATAATGTTTACCGCGGTACGATCAATAACAATTCCGGATACTGTCAGTGTAGTGTGTGAAAGTGACTTTGATAACATTTTGTTATACGAGAATGTGATGAAGATTTGTTAACTCCCCGAACAGACGAAGACGTTCAAGATCAGTCAGCTCGTGACCTAACCGAAACGTCGGGCAGTAAGAAGTACGTATTAATTACTAAAAAATGTTTCGACGTTTTGACCCGTTAAATGTGGCCATTACAATTTTAATTTAAGTTCAATTGTAATGCAATGTTGGCATCACTAGCGATGAGAGGCGCAAGAGGGTAGTATCCGCTCTTCTCAGAGCGGGGGAGTCCCACACACGCTGTTGCCTTTTCCCAGACATCAAAACGGCGCACTCATGTATTTCCTTCTCTTAAGAGAAATTTCTCTTCGCTGACGAAATTTACCCCTTTTATGAGAACGACCAAACGAAAAGACGAAGATTCCGGATCAGGATCTGCGCTTAAATTACGTGGACGTAGGGAACATCGCTAACGTAAACATCACTATTATTATTTGGGACGCTTTTAACTTGTGGCTTATCTTCTCTTAACGATTCTGTATCTATTTAATCTTATAAGGTCAAGTTTATTTTGTATTAGTAATGTTTCCGTCAAGACTAACAAAAAAACATACAGACGATCTCGGTGGCGCAGTGGCTAAGGTAGGCGGCAAAAGCGCAAAAGGTCCCGGGTTCGATTCCCGGTCAGGACAATTTGGAAACGAACTTTTCTAAATAGAATTGCGTCTGGGTGTGCTGGGATGACGCCCCCAGTTAGTATCCGTCGTCTGGTACTCATAGAACAAGGGAAAACCTTAGTTTGAGACCAGGTGATTGGTGTGATTGTCTGGCGCATTTATTTATTTATCTATACATAATTTTTTACAAACATTTGCGCTTATAATATTAGTAGGCTTAATACTTACCAATACTGTTATTTATTTTAAAGGACCGAGCAGGCAGGCACAATTCCTTCACTTGCGATCTTTGGTAGTAAATTGAAGCTTATGTATTAGTAATTGTTATTTGCATAAGGAATACTATCGCGTTTACACAGCGAAATACTTACCATGCATAATTTATTGTTTAAATTTAAATGGAAGATTTTGAATAAAATTATTTTATGTACTCAGGTGCTGTGAGTCTGTATTTTTTATGATGAGCGATTTTTTGTTGTACCAAATTAAATAATCCAGCAAGTAGGCTGTTCTTATAGTTATTATGATCTCTCATGTTTTTTTTATTGATAAAATAAATATCATATTGATATTCAATGTGCATTTGCTGATGGTCAAAGACATTAATGATATAAAATCTTTGCTTTAGAAAATTTGGGAAGTATTAATGATTTCTAAATCATTTGAGTATTCATGTACATTAATTAGTTAAAATCGTATTATTAGGGATCAGGATGTATAAAAATAAAATAACTAGTTTAAAAACAGAATGTTTTAAATCATCATCACAATTCCGCATAAAAAGTTAAAACACTACCTTACAAACATATTTTAACAACTACCCAACTTATTATTCAATCGAGTACAGTAAATTATTGTTTTAATAAAGATTATGCATTTTATTTATTTCATAATATATGTTTACTTCATATAGTTATTAACTTACTGTACACTTCTGATAAATAAAAAATCAGTTTCAATTAAACATTTCTGCTTATAAATTTACACGCCTTTTCAAAATATGTACAAAAAATATGAAGCAAAGTATGTGGAGTTTTGATCTGTTTCCATTGTTTGACTCTTTCATAAAAATGTTTTCCTTTATTGCAAGAAAGATAAAAAAAACCTACCTTTTTACTAAGCTATGCATTAAATTTTTTCATTTAGTTTATGCGTGTATCTAATAATTTCTATAAAGCCCGAGATCTTTACATCTACATTTATTGTTTATATTTTACACAGATTGAATAGACTAAATAATTAAAACAACAAATGTCAGTTGATAAATAGGTTATATTCGTCTAGGACTAAAACAAATTTTCAACATGCGGATTCTGTTTAGAAACCCTGTTATATTTTGCATTTTTACACAAAAATATTTACAGCTATACAAGTTTAACTCACTTTATAGTAATATGACATACAGACATACCTACGTAGTATTTATAATTATTGTTTCGTTATAATTAATGCTAAAATTCCAATAAACTTTGAGCAATAAAAGGAATGGTGTACTTATGATTTGAAGTACATTTTGTATTTGAGCAAGATATAAATAATGAAATTATTATGCTCCAGTGTAGGATTAGTTTAAAAAGAAAAAAGCACATTTATTTACAGAACCGCCTCAAATAAATAACTTCAAATAGCAAAAGACATTTCTATTAAATTATGTGTCTTGTTATTTAATCTTTTTTTACTGGTTTTGGAAGATCATTGATTGCCACATTTAAACAGTTAGTATGAGATTAGATTACATTACACTACTAAACCATAAGATTCTAATCTGAAAATATAATACAATATATAGTTGATATGATCGAATTTACTATTTGGCGAATAATTACATACTACCTTACTCAAATCTCGCAGTGCAATACATGTCTCTTTTGGACAAATCCAATACATATATTTAATACTGTTTTATCTACAAATGAAGAAAGTGCTAAAAGTAAAAAGGATTTAATATTAAATACGGACGGCAAGGCAAGAAAAATATACACTAGATATAATCAACAGATTCTAAGTAGTAAGATTTCAAATTCAAACATGGATAATTTATTTAAAAAATTAATGATTACACTCTGAATTAATTTGGTGTTTCAATAAATGTATATTCAAATTTATAATAGTTTAATATACAGTTTAAAATATAAAGTCGCAATTTGATTTACATTTTTGTATAGCGTTATGATAAATAATGTCAGCTAATAAGAAATAGTAATAATTAAAATTTAACATAATCACAACCTTAAAATAACTAAAGCTTAAATACCTTATATATTTGGCATAAACATTTGTAACAATTGTCTTTACATAATACTGATCAATGACTAGATTATTTATCATACCCTTTAATACAAAGCAAAAAATCTTTTACCATCTAGACTTAGAATATACGATAAAACACTTTATTAATAATATCGTAATATATTATTATCTACAAATTGATATGCTATAATTCTAGTACTAACACATAATAAATATTTTACTTACTTATTAACATTTTGCGTTATCACATAAATTAATAATGCTTTAAGGTTAGTACTCAAACTATTCAACGGTAAATATTTGGTCGCCTGTAGATCTCAAAATATTAATACTGAAACAGAAAAGGAAAGAAAAGACAATTTCGTTGTCATTTCCACACCTAAAGTGTACTTTCTTTTTATCTAGAGACAAAGTTCAAATAGATTTAGTAAATTTGAAACAAACACAAAACAAAAAGGTTAAGAATAAAATTCGTAAGAAAAGGAACCACATACATTTTCATTAGGAAAAAAAATCATAATGAAACAAATACACCCAATTAAAGAAAAGAAACACAGACACTGATTCTGTTAGCACAAACTACACACACTTGATTTGTAAGCTGTTATAATGCATTTTATATTCGTTAAAAAACTAAAAAAACATAATGTTTTAGTATGTAAATTTAGTTGTGTCACGAACAGAAAACCATCATCTTAAATCACGAAAATTTGTATACTTTTAACATAGAAGAATACTAAAATAATTTAAAATATTGATTATTTTTTAGATGATAAGGAATACATTCCTTAAACAACAATAAACTGATAGAAATAAAAACTGTCTCCAGACTCGATCCTAATGCTGTCATTTAACTTACAAACATCAAAAAAAAAATTGAGATCTACTGAGTAAAGACGACCAAATAGTCTAAAGGCTAGGTGCCGCACTTGAGTATTTTGCGGAAGGCCTTCCTGAACTCGGGATTGAAGATGGTGTAGATTACTGGGTTGAGGAAAGAGTTGATGTAGCCGAGCCAGGTGGTGAGGATGAAGGTGGTCATGCCGGGCCCGAAGGGGAGAAAGAACTTGTCGCAGATGGCGCCGAGGACGGAGCACGTGAAGAACGGGCCCCAGCAGAACAGGAATACGCCTAAGAAAAATAAATTAACAGTTAATATATGGTGACCCATGAAGCTTAAGATAGAAAGCAAAATACTTGGAACCTTGGAAATTTTGTTAAAGTTATTCATATTGTTAATAACTGTTTTTTTAACATTAGAAGTTTGGTAAACAAAGCAGCAGTGGTCATAAAGCTTTCTTTTTATACATGTTAAATAAAAGAGTATATTGTTAGTGTATTTTTTTATTTTAAATTAAAGATTCTCAAGAAGATCAGTGCTCAATTTTTTATTTTACATCGTTACTTTTATTTTTACTGGATGGTTTGGAGAAGCTTACAGTTGCTGGAATATGTCAAACAAGTGTCGTATCAATAAATTTATGCTCCAGAATCTAGCTAATGTAATATGTATGAGATAGTTTACATCATTAGTTAAGAAGAAGACGAAAAAACGTACTTTGAATATTTCAGAAAGCAGTCAAGGCTAAGAAAATATTAATTTTTAAGATTAATTTCAATAGATATTTGAACTAAAAGAAAACGCCCTATATCAGCTCAAAATGTAGTTTCATTTAGTACGAGTATAAATGCTAATATAATCGGCACCATTCGCAAATCAATCGGTCGATTTAAAAGATCATTGAAATGTTATTTTTAAGACTATTTGAAAATGATGCATCATTTGTTTATTTAAGGTTTATTAAATCTGCTACAATGTTATACAACTATTTGTGATGCTGTAAGAATCAACAAGTACTTAAGTCTTAAATACTAAAAAATACACTGTACCTTAGATCAATGGAATAGTAGGTAGTTTAAGCCAAAGGCTCGAACACGGTTGTATCTTTGTACGCTTATATGCGTTTACATATCGGTACTACGAAAAACGTTTAACTGCTTTACATAATAATACGCGGGCCAAAACCGTTTTGAACAAAGAACGAACTAAGTTACCAGATACGTGCTAGTAATACAGAAAATAAAACGTTTCTAGCCAGCCGAAATGTCGCCAAAAATTATAATGGTTTTAAAGCGAGTAAAACCGTTTCTCGCGGCTCGTTCGAAATCGTTTCTCGACGGCTTTGCTTGCGAGTTTAGTCATGGTAAAAGAATAAAAGGGCATACCTAAAACAATCGCCAGTGTTTTTGTCGCTTTCCGTTCCTTCTTTGCAGACGATTTCTCGCGTTTCTTCTTGCTTGCTTTGTTCGCTTTGTAGATGGTGAATCGTGCGGTCGCGGCGCTCGCTTTTCGTTCTTTTTTCGCTGTTGACCCATCTCTTATATCTAAATTGTACTGGCTGGTGGTGTCCGGGTCTTCTTCGGAATGAATCGCCAAAGATACGTTTCTGTGAAAGAAAAAAGATTAAATAAAATTGAAATTAATATATATCCTGGAATTTTCAATTTTAAACAATGCTTAAGTTGGCTTTTCATTATAGGAAAAAACTAATTAGTTAGGGTTTTTTATTTTAACAAGGTCGTTACTTCAAATTTATTAATTCCAATAGTCAAACTAAACTGATTTGATGACTCAAATAATTTGTAAATTTGTAAACACAAAATTAAATTAAAGAGTAGATGAAATATTAACCCATAAAAGATCTGTTCTGGTGCAATCTAACCGAAACGTCAGGCAGAAATTAGTTCATGTTAACCATTAAAAATGTTGTCGTGTTTTGACCCGATAATTTATTTTCAAAGTTTGAAAAGGAACGCAAAAGTCTCAATCTTGTTGAATATCAATAAAAATGAATGAAGAACATCAGTACAATTATGGTTTGTGCATATTCCTGCGTATAACATGTGCAGCCAAAATTTATAAGCCTTTAGAAGATAACGGTAAGGTTCATATTTCAATGAGGTTGTATATACTGTAAATATTGTTCATACAAGAGTCAGAGGTTATGAGTTTAAACCTCCTGGGATAAACTAGGCTCTGCAAGTTTGGTTAAACAACGTATTTTGTACTGTAAGACTGTAATAAACTCACGTTATGAGAAATTAGAATGTCTGTTACTTTGCCAAGAGTAATATTTTCTTTATTATAGTAGTTGGAACAAACTCTCGGAAAGTCTTGATCACATTTTGCATTGTTTCATAAAAAGTTATGTAGAGTAAATTTAGTATGTATAAGTATGCATAAGGGTCTTTAAATTACGACGACTTTAAATGTCTTTACTGCCCGGTTCCAATATTTAACGATTCGTAATGTGTCAAAAAATATTGTCCGTTTTTATATGACTCGTTAATTCTAATTTTATATTTACTGTTATTAATTTACCACCAGTAATACGGATTTTGTCTTTTTAGGTTATGAAAAGTAGTAATTTTAGATAGGCAAAGTTTGCTTTTATAGCTAGATGAATAAAAACTACAAATCAGTAAAATGTTCGTACAGTCAACAGCACGTCAAGGCAAACACTTTCAGTTCGATATTGGTTCTTATGCGCACGACACAAGAGCGGTACAAAGTCCAAAGTATGTAGTCTGAAATGATTTGTCTGTACAAAGTAGTGGGCGTGTTACGATTACTTATAAAGCCAGTGACATGATTTCAGATGTTTTAATAGTACTTTTGAAAGCAACGGAACAACAACCTTTCGAACCCCACAACGCTTTTGTCACAAAAAATGCCATTTCGCAGTCTGAAGCACATGTGAGCGATGCGTCAGGTGCGACAAGCAAGCATCATTAGTTTTTATACATCTCAGTACCTTATCACATTAAGTTTACTATCTGTCTAACGCACATAGTTAAGCAGAGATTTATTGCGACAAGGTAAATTGAGGTGTTTGCACACTAAGCTACATTATCTACATCAACCTAATACCAAGGTCAAGTATTTTTGTGATTGAAACCACTATTGACAATGGCTCCTGAATATACCCCTGAATGAACCCAATTCCCTAAACACAGAGCTAAGACGAATGTTTTGATCACGTAAATTTTTGTCCGGAACAAGGATTGAATCCTGGCGTATTCAACCAGTCAAAAACACGATGCCCAAGCTTCAAGTACGCCTTAAGCCCGAGCGTAAAGTAAGGCGACACAGAATGCATTATGTATTTTCGTTCAGTCTTTTTTTTTGCAAAGGAAATCTGTGACGCACCGCGATGTGTCATCCATTTGTATCTGAATCTGCGTACACATGGCTTTAAGTTTTTTTGGCGGTAGGCAGCAAATCCACAGCAAATTGCTGCTAGGACCAGAGACGCCAAGCGTGGGAGAAGCCTGGCGTCTGTTGCCTCAGTTCCGAGTATTTAGGGCGTCTCAGGTGGCCTGGCACGTTCCAGGCGCGTGCGTTTTGGGGGGCGTGATGGTCTGCTTAGTAGCAGGCGTGGGCCTGCATAGAATCTGCAAGGGATCCCAACTCCCTCACAACTGTAGATCTAAACTTCTTCACTGCTCTTAAATAGACAGACCTTATCACTTGAATCCCCAGGGAGAATTCCCTTAATAGTGATGCTGCAGGAAACTTTAGAACCAAATTACCAAAACCAAACCACATCAAAATAATACATACCTAGAATCTGACATCACTTTAGCAGTCTTCCCGTTCTTTTTCCACTTTGACCCATCACAGGCCATGTTCTTTAAAACAGTTGCATCTTTTAAGCCTGGTGATCCTGGAGGAGACGATGTGTGCTCTCTGATGGTATCTTCCAGGTTGGACGGCGCATACCCAGAGTCATTGTTCCCGTTTGGATCTATTTGCGACTTCAGATTCTTTTTTGGACTGCTGGAAGAAGTAGTGTTAGTTAAAAGGTTTAAAGATAGGTGATGACATACTTGTAATGGTGAAAAACCGGCCCAATGTGAGTAGTGTACGATAGGTTTCGTACCATTGACTAGGTAAACAACAGTGTACCTACACAAACTTGATTGAATATTTCAAGGCCATTTTTGATATCGATAAAAGGCAAATAAAAATTGTATGGGAGCCTTTTGAAACAATATTTTATTTTGTTTTTAGTATTCGTAAATCGGCAACAGAAATACATAAATTGTGCAAATTTAAACTTTCTAGCCACCACGATGGTGAGATAGACGGACAAATAGTGATTCCCGTTTTTGCCCTCAAGGTACGGAACCTTGAAGAAGTTCTTAAAAAGTTGATTCAAAATGCATGTTTATCATAAAACTTAACTAAATGCAATCTTATAACAATTCTGGTCAGTGTATGATTTTATTTGGTTACACATTTTTAGGCATATGTACTCACTTTCCCGACTCCTCAGCTACTGTAGCCAACATGAATTCAGTTGACTTGTCGTTGGGTATAACGTGACATTCGTCTGCATCTGCTTCTAGATCCGCAGATCTTTTATCGAAACTGCGAAATAAATTAAATATATAAAACGCCGTCTGAAAATTCTAGATTTGTCACTTAGGATTTTTCAAAAGTCAGTCTTTTTTTTTTAAAGCGTCTTTCAATCTCCATTCAGCGAGGTAATGCAGCTAGAATTTTGGGTACCTTACCACACGGACCATCTTTGTTTATTAAACATATTTATTTTACTTTTATTATTATTTTAAATGTAATACGTCAGTAATATTAGCGGTAGTTTGTAAATTTAATATTTTATTTTTTGTTATTCTGTTTGCAACTGCTTTGTGCAATAAAGTTTTTAATTGTCAAAAATAAATATTTTTTATTTTGAAATTTCTAGTACGATCCATCATTTAAATCAAACCGTGTACCTACTTATCTTTGAGTGTTTGCGCTAATACAAAAAGATGCATACCAAATTTTAATATGATTTGCTTAAAACTGTTTATGCGATAAATGTATGATTTATTTCTCATATTCTAAAAGCCTTAATCAAACTTATCTGGGTCGTACTCCGCAATACGGATCAAGTAACGAGAGCGTAAAATAATGTTGATGTGAAAAGTAAATTTTGTTCTACCATATTGGAAAAGTCTGCAAGCATGCCAAGATCGTATCTTAAGGCGGATCTTTGAAATTTTTGAACAAAGTTTATATTATCATTTAATGTGTTACTGAAATTACGTATTTCATAAGTGTTGATTATATGCCAAAACCATAATCGAACATACTTCACCGAAGCTAGTTTTTTCTTAACATTTTGTTCGTTCGTTATTTTTATGAGTTCAAATAATGATTCATTTTTTTTTATAATTTTAGTTACATAATAGTGTTTTGAATAAGCTCATTTAATTGTTATTATCAAATGTTTTATAAATTTAAAACTAAATTAATTTGGTCGCGTGTCGACTTATTTAATTAATTGCACGGATCCATACTATTCCATACCCCTAACAAGTTTCATATTAATCCATTTAATGACATTTAACGCAACAAGATTTTAAAACTGTATACATCTTAGACATACAAAAATATATCTACAGTTTTGAGAACTCGGTGCATTAACAGTTCAGTTCAAACTGACATAAGTAATAATAATAATAATAATAATAATAATTTTATTCACAAAAAAACAAACCAGTGTTTACAAAACAAAGTACGTCTCTTGTATGTGTATCTACTCCAATAGTCATAAATAATCTCTCTAAGGCATTTTATTATGCACATCGTTAGTTCTTGAGCAAATTTATATTAGTTTTGAAAAAAATCATGAAATGATGAATGAATGAATGAAATTAGAAACAAAACAAAACTAAACTTATTAATAAATATTTACCTATCTTCATGATCGTCTTCATTACTCCCAGACCCTGTATTAGTAGGTCGGTCTTCATGCAAAGCAGTCTCAGCTAGTCGCCTCGTCTGCGCCACGTTTTCTATCACCACGGCAGTTGTAGCCCCAGTAGTAGGATCTCCTGCAATAGGAGGCTTTTTTGCAGCCCGTTGCTTTTTCGCTCTATTTCTTAAAGCCTGTTGAAAAAACAAATCAATATATTTAAAATTATTAAACATATGAATAGATTAAGATGAATACACAGATAAACTGGTTTAATGAAATGCTTACTAATAAAACTGTTGCAACCTTGCAGTACTTTTATCATTCAATTTCTAATTAATAAAATATTTGAATTGTACCACTATGCTGGCAATATAGGAGCTTAAACAGGAGGTAAGTTCGATCTGCACACCGCAAGGGAAGATGAAATTTTTTAGTTAAAAAAAAAAAAATCACTAAAATCTACACTATTATTATCAAGCTAAATAATAAATAAACATTGGACAACATCACATACATTGCTCTGATTCTGTGGTAAGTAGCTAATGCACTTGAGTTACAGAAATCAGAAATAACGACGGTACTACAACACCCAGACCCGAGACAATATGGAAAAGTTCGTTTCCCATATTGACCCGACCGGGGATCGAACCCGGAACCTCAGAGATGGCCCTCGCCAAAGTCAGGCGCTCGCCTATCGGCTACGGAGATCGTCACTTTAATTTCTATTGTTCTGTTCCAATCTGACAAAATCTCTCTCTTGATCAGGTCGTAATTATTTATTATATTAATAAAATCACCCTGGGTTCCCAATATGACCTACCCTTCAACCTTTCTTACCAACATCACCTTAACAGGCGTTATTTCTTACCTTAAAAATATTATAGTACAGGAACATCATCATAATGCAGGGAATGTAGAAGGAGCCGAGTGAGGAGTAGATGATGTAGTTCTGGCTGTTAAAGAGGCATTCGTCGAAGTCGCGGTCCGGGGTGTCGTTGAGACCCAGGACGATGGGGGCTCCGATTGCTGCCGAGATGAGCCACACCATGAGGATGGTCAACCAGACCCTCGTGTTGTTTTTATGCTTCGCGTACTTGATTGGTTGTGTTACAGCTATGTACCTGTGGAAGATTCCGTTATTTAAGGCAATGGTTTTAAGTATGCCACGAAGTTAGAAATTGTAGATTTGCTAAATATCTCTTACATAACTCTTTACTTTTTTATTTTTTATTAGTAGGTTTCTTTATATATATTTTATCGTTTTAAATTAGTTGGTGTTTTTTTATACAATAGAATACATATTGCAAGTACAGTCTCAAGATATTATGACATTTAAGTTTGTTAAAATCTACTTAAACCAAGCTAGTCTAAGGTTTAATAGGTAGGTCAAAGTCTTGTATAAGAAATTTTAATCAATAATACTTGCTTTTAAGGTGTAAACACTGGGATATACAGCGCAGGGGCAATATTTATGAATTCCTTAAAAACGTACATAAGCACTTTTAAAAATCTCAGTTCGTAGATACTAACAAATTATGAATGAACATTATCTTTTGACCTGATGTATCCAAATAAGTACACTTTATTTTTCTTTGAAGATTGTTACGTAGATGATTTTTATACCAAGTTCACCTTTTAATATTGTTGTCTATTAAACTACAATAACCTTATTTAAGATTCACCTTAGTAAGAGATCATGCATATTAGCTAGTAATTAAAATATTGGTGTATTTAGGGGACTAACGAGTCGTGGTATTTACCATTAAAAAACTATTGTTATAATGAAAGGCACTTTTATAAATGGTAAGATTACACTGTTATCAAAAAGGTTTTCCAGTATTCTCAATTATCGTACATTTACGAATTGACTTGTAATTGAAATGAGAATTTCAAATGTTGTAACTAAATTGAACTTACCTATCAACAGAAATGGCCACTAAATTGAATATACTCGAAGTGGAAGACGTAACGTCCATCGCAATGTAGACATCACACACAAATGCTGGCAGACCCCATGAGCCGTTCACCTGCAGACAAAATTGAACGATAAGAACAGATGTTGCAAGTTATATAATAAAATGCAGAGTCAAAAATAAAATATAAACCGTACGTCTGCGAGTTGAAGAAAGTATTGAAGATTCGGCAGAGGGTAATGGAGGAAAAAGCATGGTAAATCAAATTTATTTGTTGTTTATTAATGATTTTGTGAGCTTTAGAGTATAAGTGTTAAGTTCTACAATACGTTTCAATCGTAAAAGGTCAATATAATCATCTTTAAAGTGAACCAGATTCAAGCGCGCTTTTGTTTTTGTTATTTCACTTCAAGGTTGACTTTATTCCAACTGATGTTAATTGGTAATGAGGTTCTAGTTTAAGGGCGACAAGTACAGCATAAAAAATCTGTTACTGGACTTGTCGCCCTTACCTTGAAGGCCTAACCCCTACTACTAATGTAGAACCCCTCAGGAGCTCTGGAAATCTTACTCACACGCAGGAACACAACAACACAGAAGTGATTCTTTTTGGCTGCGGTCTTCTACAGTATTTCTACAGTTGGGCTGCTCCAGTTCGAGCGATAAATAGCTATGCCCTACCACTTTTAAAAGCTTGTTAAGCCTTATCCACGTGATCAACTTGCTTCAGACCACATTGTGCTTTAAAACGATATGAAATTAGATATTCACCTCCACGTAATTTTTGAAAAGCTATTGAGCACGAAACACCCATGTTCTATTTGTGAAGTTGGTAAAAATTAATGCTACGAGTAGCAAAGGTAAACTTCGTCATAAAAGTACAGTTACAAAAAAAGAAGGACGTTTTGAACTAAGAAATTGTGGAATATTTTTAATACTTATTCAGGATTATAAAAAAGTTACAGTTAGAAAAATAGTTCATTGTTTGATTTTTTCACGGGCAGTAATTTCACTTAAGCCCGGTTGAAAACGATCTATTCCTGTTGCGGGTAATAATAAATAATTCGAGGTGTTAACTAAAAACCACCGAGGTATGACCTATCACAGCTGATATGGAAAGTAAATTACGGAACGGTATTAACGACTCGTAGTCAGTTGGAGAAAAACGGATAGTAATTTTTAACACATAATGAATCGTAAAATATTGAAACCGGGCATTAGCAATGATTTCTTTTTACTTAATGTTTACATGTACGATAACAAACGGCGAGGCGAGGTGTCCTTAACAGTATCTTTATTAGGTTTCCGTACCTAAAAAGGTCACGAAGTCCTCTCGACAATGTTTTGTATAATAACCATATCGTTGAAAGATTGTTCAAGACGCAAAGAAATAGAAACACAATATTGGAGCCTAAGGGTTACTATTTAAGATGACCTTGTCCTCGTTCCTCACCGGGATATTTTACAAAATGCTTCACTTATATTTTTGATTCGCATGTATCGGTCTCCATATCTTTCGATATGATGTCAGCCTCTAAGCTAGTGTTGTGTAATAGTTGGATTGTCGATAGATTTTTTTTTCTTGGAGCCCCACACTCGCAGCCTTGCCTCAAGGGAAGTTGTGATTGTAGAAATCTATAGATAGTCTCTTATCACTTCGTAAGGTGCGTCAAATCATATCCTATGTTAAAAAATATAGTCCAACGATTTCGGACTATTGTACATTATATACTGATCTGTGTGGTAGCTAAATTAGACACGTGACGTGCGTGACACATATTGACGTTATGAGTGTTCAGATATTGTTGGTTAGTTGTGTGTAACTAAATTATTTTAAATGGAACGCGAAAGTCTTAAAGTTTAGATAATTTTATTTTTCAATTAACAGATCTTAGATCAATTGATGTGTTAGTTCTGCAATTAATCTAAATTAATAGTATATTTATTAAGATCAAAACAGTGTTCGATCCCAAACAATTGTTACATCTCACTTCCAAAAGAGGCAACATCGCATTTTTATTTGATCAGTGTTAAAACCGATAAAATCCTATCGATATACTGTCAAAATGCTTCACTACCTTTGCGATATTGGCGATCTGGAAGAATATATTTGAATATCTATGAGATTGCTAATAACCTGTTTTGTGTTATTTTTTTGGATGTGTACATACATTTTATTTATGCGAATCAGAATGCATTATTTTCCAAACCCATTTGAATGATTTTTTGTAAGAAGTTAGTCAAATTAATTATTTCTAATTATAATTTCTTAGCAAAAACCATAGTAAAATAATTAAATGGTACGTAATTGTACAATTGTATATCATATAAGCTGCGTATTACCTTTGATAGCACACCGGGCTACACCGGACTATATACCATCCTTATATCAACTGAATAAGAATGAAAATCGAACTGCAAGTGTTTACCTTGTGTGTGTGTGCTGTTTACTGTACCTTCTCATAATGGTATCATTATGGAATGTATGTTAGACAAGAATTCCGAATTGTTTTTGACGATTCCTATCCGGAAAGAAATGTTTTGTCTTTGTCCAAGCGTAGGTATATATCAATTAGGAGAAAAAATATAGTTTTCAAATTCGAACCCGTTTCAGACTTTCATGAATTGGTGAGCTGAGAAAGTACTTACTTGATGTCTAATATTTGTGTAACCTACCCTCATTTCAAAATTAAAACGTCATAATTTCACATCGTTTTTATCTGATCAGCAAATCGGGGCAGGTGATATTTAGCGTGAACGTTTTGAAACTATTTTCTCTAGTAACTTGATATCATCAATCTTCTCGTTTGAATCTCTTGGGCAAACATTATTGGACTCGTCAATGCCCCTCCGTTCTCTTTTATTGCGTTCGTTACGTTCTGGAGCGGTGCCAAAGCCGCGACAATACTGTAACTATTAAGTGTTCTGCGACTATACGCAACAGGGCTGCCAATTTAAAAATAATAAATAAGTAAATATTGGACAACATCACATACATAGCTCTGATTCTGTGGTAAGTAGCTTAAGCACTTGTGTTAAAGAAATCAGAAACAACGACGGTACCACACCAGATGCTAGACAATATAGAAAAGTTAGTTTCTTATATTGACCATACCGGTAATCGAACCCGGGATCTCAGAGATGGTGCGATGCCAAAGTCCGGCCCGCTCGCCTCTCGGCTACGGAGATCGTCAAGGCAGATGACGGGGCTGCTTAGTTAAGGGTCATTCCGTGATGCTGTGATAGGTCTTCTATGTCTACGGCGTCGCCATCAAGGCGATGATTTCTACTGGGGTGTTATAGTGGGTATTCCAGTCCACATAAGTGCAGAGTCCCACATACGCCGTCAACTCCCTCGGGTGACGGTACGGTGCGTTAATGCATTTTCCTGCTAACTTGAACATTTTTTGGAAAGAAGTTTCAACTCCTTGAACAGCGTCAAACGGGATTTACTAAATTTAGAGTTTGAGATGCCTTTTAACAAGATTAAACCAAGTTTTTTTTACATTAAAATCAGTTGCCACTTGAGCCACAATCTGTCCAGTGTTTTTACACTAGTTTTCTAGTATTTCAGAATAGCACATCAACTGTAATTTATGTGCTGTTTCGAAATAAATTTTATTTTTGAGAGGAAGAAAACAATGTTGTTGCGAAGTAACGTGTTTTTAAATTAAGCGCAAAATTAAAAATGTAAACTAGTAATTCATCTTTAATGTACTTAATAATTGAATAAGATTATGTTTTTTTGTTAATTAGTGATATAATATTTTTTTCAAATACGCGTAATATACTTTTTTGCCAACTAATGCTTTCCTGCTTTAGAAAATAGTACCATAATTGTTTTTAATGTCTCTGAACTGTGCTGTGTAATTATAAAAATAAGCCATGCTATATGACTGTGAGTATACCGAATCTAAAAGGTAAAAATTGGTTTGCAGGTAACGTATAGCACTTTAGGTCTATCTAAAGTACTATTTAGGCAACTACTCAGAGGAAAAGTTTCTAAAGTTGGTAACCCTAAAGTCCGACTACATGCCGCCCTGGGCCTATGGGATGGTTGAAGCTAATTGGCTTCTTGTTCCGACTGATCACAGATCCCACCGTTTTTGCTTCAGCCATTCCTGTATTTAGGAATATGGTCTATTGTCTTTGACTAAAAATCGAAACATTATTATAACCTAATTGGGATAGTACTTCACGCTTAAACTAAGTCAAAATCCAAGACTTCTGTGATTTTATAATCGACGGATACAGGTTACTTTCAAGTTTCTTGTTTTTTAAAAGGCTGTACAAATAATATTTTCTCTGACTTTCAAGCAGCATTTTAAAAATGACTTTTTTATACGATGAAATTTATTAATCTGATTATTAAAAAATAATTATAAATTGAAAATAAAGTGGAAACAAATTTTCAATTAACAAAATATTAATGTTAAAATAGGATTTTACTGATACGAAAACGATACCACGACCTCCGTAGCCGAGAGGCGAGCGGGCCTGACTTTGGCGAGCGCCATCTCTAGAGGTTCCGGGTTCGATCCCCGGTCGGGTCAATATGGGAAACGAACTTTTCAATATTGTCTCGGGTCTGGGTGTTGTGGTACCGTCGTTGTTTCTAATTTCTGTAACACAAGTGCTTAAGCTACTTATCACAGAATCAGAGCAATGTATGTGATGTTGTCCAATATTTATTTATTTATTTATACCAAAAGCTAAGCAGGGCAGGGATTGGTTTTCAATGGTGGTAAATCTTGAGTTTAGCCGTGCTTTGGTAAATAAATGCCTATATATATAGGCATATATATATTCAGATACATTTTATTGTATATAGGACAAATCCTTTTCTTTTCTGGGGAAAAACTGCTGATTTTTCATACCACACTAACGGCCTGTACAATCTTGTCAATTGTCTTGACAATTAAAAACGTAACAATAATAATTATCTAACTTGGTTCCGTCGTTTTATAGATATGCGCTTTCGTATATTTTGACCATTCATGTAAATAAATAAATAAACATTTAAAAACTTAAATTCCGGTGTCTTAATTTAAATAGAAGGCAAAGGTTGTATGTGTATTTTTTCCAAACACAGCGATATTTGATTCGCGGCTACCGTAAAATTTGAAACAGAAAATTAGGTGGGCATTCCACCTCGTTCCGGCACAGGTTATCACGCTAACGACTCCGGACAAACAGGCCCTGACGATCCTCATTTGTATCTGTCAGTACCCCCTCCCTCACCCATCCAGTGATGCCTGAATTGACCTTTGCCCCGGAACGCAGTGGTCTAAATACATACAGTGAACACGTATTACCTAGCTGTTTACATCCTACTGAAAATGTTTACGTGAAAATTTGCTGAATGCATGGATTTTCATCGGCTCGGTCTTCATCAGTCAGTCGTCAAGTGAAAGGTTCGAGCACTTATAAAACGACTCAGTTTACGGGAGTCTGGTCGTGGTAAAATTTCATCAATAACGTTACCTATTACTTGTAAATATTAAACTTATGTAACAATGATATATAACTTATATAACAATGATATAGAATGATCAAGCTCTGAAGTTTTATTATCTCTTATTAAACAGCTTATCATATGTTTAATGACTTGGGTTTTTTAACTAAAAAACTTGCGACTGAATCGTTACTATTAATAAAAGACTCATTTTTTTTATATTACACTTCAAGGTTGACCTCATCCTACCTGATGTTAAGTGGTAATGAGGCTTAAGCTTAAGGGTGACAAGTACAGCATGATAAATCTGTTACTGGACTTGTTGCCCTTACTTTGAAGGCTTGACCCCTGCTACTAACATAGCACTTCCCAGGAGCTCTGGAAACCTAACTCACATGCAGGAACGCAACAACACAGAAGTGATTGTTATTTGGCTGCGGTCTTCTGTAAGGTAGTTCACCAGTTCACCAGTCAGACTGCCCTAATTCGAGCGATAAATCGCTATGCCCTACCTCTCTTGATCAAATTCTTTATGCCAGAATAAAACTTTAATGGCTGAAGTTATCTTACAATAATTCAGTATATCAAGTCATGATTTTGGAGTAAAGTCCGAACTGAGTGTTAAAATGAAGGCGAGTTTTCATTGAACGAGTTTATAAACCTTGAGTCCTATCTTTACTAAGTAGCAGTTCACTGTAAAGTTTCCAGATTTTTGGATCTTCAAACTATCGACAAAAACCTTCCGTTTGACAACATCCGGTAACAAAAGCGACTTCCTGCATCACATGAGCCTATTGTCCGCCATCTTTTTGTGTTCTATGGTTTAAAGTTTGTCTCTTAGGTTTTCTAGTAAATAAAGTTCTTTTAAGAGAATACAAATTCTTGTTTGCTTGTTTTGATTGCTTTTCTTGTTTTTTTTTTTGTTTTGTTATTAAAAATGTGGTGAAAGAGCATATCCTCGACTGATTGCAATAAAGGCAAATAAAAAGCAAAGGACAACCAAAATACGCTATTCAAATTAAATATTTTAAATACTGCCTACTCGTATATTAGCGCATCTTGAATTTGCAATTTATCTTATTGTAGAACTATGCCTTTTTACTTGATAGTGTCAAAAAAAGTAATCCGCCATTTTGTGGCGGCGGCCATCTTGAATAGATTTTCTTCAAATATATCTTGGTCAGGATGCAATAAGAGAAATTTTGTAGTTAGATCAAGCATATTTACCAAGACACAAATAAAATAATTAAAACACACACGTCTTCTGCAGTTGTCATTCTTATTTTTTTTCACTCATAATTCTTTCTCTTAAAGCGTTTGGATATTCGCTATTCGCACATACTTTAAACACG
This sequence comes from Glyphodes pyloalis, assembly GCA_037074685.1. Classification (NCBI taxonomy): domain Eukaryota; kingdom Metazoa; phylum Arthropoda; class Insecta; order Lepidoptera; family Crambidae; genus Glyphodes; species Glyphodes pyloalis. The sequence goes on from JAYKKO010000042.1 coordinate 540,969, forward strand.
TTCGGATACGTCTATCCTATATCGATTTTTTTAATGTTTATAGTGCTTTACGCCGTACTAATGAACGTTAAATATAAAAAAAATAGAAAAATTTCATCTCTCCGACGTGAAGGTCGTGGGTTCAAGTCCCACACCGCAAGGGAAGTCGATTTTTTTCTGTTTTTTTAAACATTTATTCTACATATTTAACAATACTTCTGACTTTTCAGTTCGTGAGCTACGATGCCTTAAAATAACACACAAACGGACAGACAAACTTAAAACACCCCATCGTTTTTGCGTGGCGGTTATATTTCCTTTCATTTCTATCACCCCGTATGCCGGTAGACCTCGAAGGATTGTTCACGCCGTTCTGTGCAATTTGAAAACAAACGAGCTTCAACCAGGCGATATGGGAATTAAGGGTACGAAGAGCCGCTTAACATTTTATTTTCTTCATTAAAACACTTCTCGTTTTGTAGGCAAATATTATGCTTTTATCTCCAGAATTTTGGAACAAATATTAGGTACAATAAACAAAGGCATTTAGGCTGTTTAAGTGCTGATGAGCGGAACTCGGCCCGACAATATTATTTGGAAATAATTCTACATTTAAATAAAAGCAAAATACTCGTACCTACTCACTAATTGGTTACGAAATTTCAAAATCTGTGACCCCCATATTTATAAACTTAGCCCAAAGGTTCCTTAAAAGTCTAAACATCTGTTAATTTTAATATTTTACGAAATATTACCCCTTTTATTCGGAGGGGAATGCATTGACGCATTTCACCGTCACCGGAGGGAGTTGACGGCGTGTGTGGGATTCCCTGCCCTTATGCGGGCAGAAATACCCATTAAAAGCCCCCGGTAGACCTCATCGCCTTGATGGTGACGCCATGGGAACAGAAGACCTACCACAGCATCACCGGCGGAATGGCCGCTAATTAAGCAGCTCCTTCATCTCCCCCTGGAACGAAATATTTCCCCTAAGGGGATAAAAAGAGGTTAAAAAGTTTGAATGAAACTTGTGCTAATCTCAGTAACTTCTGGTGAAAATTGTTTATTTTTATGTTTTAAAGTATATTTGTCAAGGAAGGCGATCAAACCATATGTGTCATATATGACTATATATATATATATATATATATATATAAATATATATATATATATAGCATCACACTGTAACCAATAATAAAACAAAATAAGTGAATTTAAATTTTAAGAAGTTCGCGTTACATTTTAAATAATTTGACGGGTCAAAACGCGACACCATTTTTATTTAGTAGTTAGTAGTTATTACGAATTACTTACTGCCCGACTTTTACTGAGTCATTCGCTCGAGCTTGTGGCCATGGTTGGTGCAACCTACCCGAAACGTCGGGCAGTGGTTCGTATTAACTACTAAAAAAATGGTGTCGCGTTTTGACCCGTTAAATTATTTAAAATGTTTAAATTAATTAAATGTGGGGGAAAAGGAAAAGTATGTGTGCGAAACCGCGCGGGCCGCTTCTCTTTTATATTAAGAAATAAACAAATAGTATTCAAATACGAATTTAATTCCTCAGTTTTGTATGCAGATGTCTAAATAAAGTATTTTCCATGTCTTACTTGACTATGATACAACGGAAACTTATGGATTGCAATCACGCAGGAGGTGCTAAACGTAGTCGCTTGTAACCTTAGAAAAGTTAAATTCCGATATTGAACAAATAACAGTTGAACAAAGTAAATACAAATGATACTTGCCATAATGGTTTTAAGTAATATTTATTCCAAATCTCGATTACAAGCGCCTGTGCAAACTAATTAGCAAAGTTAAGTTTTCAATTGTTTGACCGCAATCATTTCGGAAACTATTGATTTGAATTACAAAAACATTTTGTAAACTTTAAGACTTTCGCGTTCCATTTTAAGCATTTAAAACAAATTAACGGGTCAAAACGCGAAACCATTGTACACAATGGTTTCGCGTTTCTATAGACACCATTATGGTGTCTATAGAAACGCGAAACCAATAATTATGAAACTAATAATTATGACACCATAATGGTGTCTATAGAAACTAATAATTATTAATAGAAACTAATAATTTGTTTTATACCATAATGGTGTGTATAAAACAAATTAACGGGTCAAAACGCGAAACCATTGTACACAATGGTTTCGCGTTTCTATAGACACCATAATGGTGTCGCGTTTTGACCCGTTAATTTGTTTTAAATGTTTCAAAAATATTTTGGATAGTCCATTTATGAAGGAAGGTTTTAGGCAATAAGACATCATGCTCCTACGTACAGGAGCGAAGAATTAGTAGAAAACTTGGAAGAACCGAGTATACTACGAGTGCGAAGCTACGGTAATAGTAAACAATTAATATAAAAACAATAACATTCATCTTACTATCTTTTTCTTTAAGAAAACATTGAGCTAGAGGTCATTTATATCAATATAACTTAAGTAATGTCTACTGTCCGTCAGGTTCGCGGAATTAGTGTTCTAGTGTCTAATCTCTCTAATTACCATCCAAATGCATTTGGAAATTTGTGTGAATGTGTAATAAACATAAACTAAGTCATCCAGACATCTAAGGATGAGTTTGAGATGATGTAAGCATTATCACAAACTTATTAGTAGAAATATCTTAACATATGGCACATTTAAATATACATAGACCAACATTAATACATTAATATCTGACAACACATTTAAAATATGTCGGATATGTAGGTAGGTAAATAACATGTCAAGTTATGTTGTTTATTTTCATTTATACTGTTTCATGACCAGACAAATTTCTTCTAATCTCTACTAATATTATAAATGCGAAAGTAACTCTGTCTGTCTGTCTGTCTGTCTGTTATGCTTTCCCTCTTAAACCTCTCAACCGATTTTGATGAAATTTGGCATAGGTATACGTTGAACCTCAAGAACGGACATAGGTTACTTTTTGTTAGAAAGTAAGGGGGGGGGGCGAGGGAGGGGGGTGTAATGGCACCTTTGAAAGTTTATATGGGAAAATGTTTATTTTTTAAGTTAGAGATATGAAAGTTGGCACAAATATAGCTCTATTAAAATATAGACTACTTTTTGTTTCGAATATTAGGGGAGATAGGGGTAAAATACCATGAAAGGATGTAGTCCACGCGAACGAAGTCGCGGGCACAGCTAGTTTATAATAAAATTATTCATTAATAATAAAATTTCCAAGTAAAAATTTCCGAACGTTAGTCAAATATCTGTCAGTAAATAACAATTTAGAAGTGGGTATTTGTTATTTAAGCTAAGTCACTAAATTGAGGTTAGCATTAGAATTGAGACAGACATCTCGGATCACCATTTGTGTAATTGATTCCCAGTACATATTGAATTTAATAAATTACTTAAATCTCAAATTGAATCAGTTTACTTAACGGTTTGATGTTGACAAAGGACAAGTATTATTCAATGTTAAGTGAATTTAATTGAATTATAAGAAGAAATGAAGAAGAATTAAAATGAAATCTGCGCCTGAGGTATGGTTTTAGTAATGTTTCTTTTTAAACATAAATAATGAAAAAGTTTGCATACATAGAAAATTGCATTATGAATCGGAAATTTAGTGAGAATAATTTATGTAAATACATAAAACGAAACGCCGATCCGTTTATAAAAAAGTGATTGAATACCTTGTTTATAAGTTAAACTTTAATAAGATTGATAACTTATGTTTAGGAGCGATTTTGCAATTATTAGATAAGTTATATCATTCGAATATTGTACAAAAAGACTTTTTATAAAAATAAATAAATAAATATTGGACAACATTAATTTGCTCTGATTCTGTGGCTTTTCTTTAGTTAAAGCACTTGTGTTACAGAAATCAAAAACAATGAAGGTACCATTAAATAATAACTTAATATTCCTTGACAAAATTACATAATTGATGTTCTTATTGAAACAAAATTTGTATGTTAGTTATTTAAATGTTAGCTATAAAATAGTGGTCAAATAAAGTTCAATATGACTTATTCAAAATGTTGTCTTAATATTTCGTTACTAAATGACTTATTGACGTTCTTAACTAAAACAGCTTTGTGGTCTACAAAATACCCTTAATATGAATTTACAATCTCATCTATCTTTTCACCAAACATTTAATTTCATTCGGTAGTTATTGCGTGAAAGAGTAACCAAACATATATTAATATTAAATTTACAAACATTTGCTTTTATAATAATTAGTAGGACTCTCGATCCGACGCGGCTTCACACGCGAAACTTTCCCAGGACGTTCTTAACTTTATAGGGTTCCGTACCCTAATGGCGAAAAACGCAACCCTTATTGATTGATCATGTCTGTATGTCTGTCTGTCCGTATGTCACAGCCACTTGTTTTAGGAGCTATACTGTTGAAACTTGTTATAATATATGTTTTATGTGATCCGTGTGATACTTAAAACTGAATCACATTTTTTTTAATTAATACGTGTGGGGTCATGATGGCTAGGTCTTCAAAAATTATATAGAGGATTCGATTTATTTATCGATTTAGGAAAACTATATTATGTACATTACCATGCAAACTTCTACCGGAAATCGGTTTAAACGAGATCTAGTAGGTAAGTAGATTTTTAATACGTCACAAATCGTAAACCGCAATTATTATGTTACTTACTGCTACGGAACTCTTCATGGGCGATTCCGACTCGTACTTCGCCGGTTTTTACACCAACCTCGTCTTGACAAAAACAAACTTAAACAAAAATAATAGACCAATTCGGTCCAGTATTTCTTAAATAATGCGCGTACATACATTTCGGTGTTTCGTTTTTATTTACATAGATTGTACTAGATACACACTCCAAAATACAGAGCAGAGTAAACTGAGAAACATAAAACCCACTCTGTTCAGTACTAAATCAGAATAATAATGTGTACACAATATTGTTTGCGCAACGTTACATTTGTGAGTGGGTCTATAACAAATGTTTATTGTTTAATTATTATTATAAGGAGGTAGGTACTTATGTTGTGCAAACATGCTTACTCTAGCTGAGTAAATGAGGTTAATGGACTTGATAGTATCTTTGTCTGTAGAATTCCCTTCCGTGTGTAATTTGCTTATATTGGTATTCTTGGGAACGTTTATTTATTTGTTAAGGGAAATGCTTGTGTAACATTAATTTGTAATTATTCGTGGAATGACTTTTAATTATATTTTTAAAAATTAAAATTATTTTTCAAGTTTTGAAATAGAAAAAATAAAAAAAATCATTAATTTTATCAATTGAGACTTGTTTTTTTAATACTTTTATATTAATTAAAAAGAAATAAAAGAGCATAAGTTTCATTCAATATTATTACAGTTGCTTTCTTATTTTATTTCATTATTTATTACGTAAGTCGCTTTCTGAAAAAATTAAAATTATTTATTTTGCTTTATTAGGACACTCAACAAGAAAAACGCTGACAATACATGTTTAGGAACAAACATAAGCCTAAAACTAAGCAATGTCTTAATTAAAGTTGCCACGGCATGCAATGTGGAAAAAAATATATGTTTATAAAGTATGATTGTGAGTGTATACACTATGAATTTTAAAATTTTAATATTTTTAATTTATTAAGATTCATATTGCGAGCGAGAAACGAAGCTTACTTGTTTGTTAAAAAATATTTTAATACGTGGACGCAAATCCTGACGCTGCTTCCTCATGTTATCGTTATAAAGATGCTACAAATTAAACAAGAGTTTAGATTTCCAAATTCAAAAAAGAAAAATGTACTTTACCCAAAAATGCTCTCGTCCAAACTACATAGACTTAGCAAAAAGCGAAAACGTGTTTCACTGACCAACCCCAACATGTACGGACAATATGGTGTACTCTAGCAGTCCGATATTGGCTCTTATGTCAACGAAATAAGTACGGCAGAAAGTCCGAAAAGTACAATCCAACATGCGTTCCACTCGGCTCAAGTCTGTTACACCCTGTATAAAGTGAAACTCACATTGCATTGTTGGCATTATTTTATTTACGGCCACGTAAAAACTTCGACTGTTAGGGTTTCGGAGAAATAAAAAAGGTTTCTTATCCACTTTATTACCAGACTTTACTTATTACATTTGCATTTTGTTTCATTTTACTGTGCAGTGGTTATAAAATATATTGCTGATACAGAATTAATTTATGGCAGCAATAAAACTGGTCAAATACTCGTACGGTATTGATAAGAACCCACTTTGTAGTGGAATATATTTTAGAATAAATCAAACATAATTTTTAGCTCAACAAACTAATATGTGTATGCTTGCCCAAGCACATTAGTAAAAAAAATAGGTATAGTAAAAAGAGCACAAATATCGCCCTAAAGAAATTACCTTTTTATCCGGTACAAACAAGAATATTGATTTTAATTTAATTTCCTGGCCAAATTATATAATAAAAAAGTTTTTTTTAGTTCATGACAAAAATAATACGCCATTTTAAGTTATGGCCACGTCAATGTATGCGCGAAAAATCATGTTTATTTTGTCTTTACTTTCAATTAGCTATATGTTGTTTAACAGTTTTAGGCAATTTATAAAAAATATGTACTAATACAGATACATCCTTGTCAAAATTATTACTCTCCGCTATTTTGCTTTGCATTCTCGGATAAATAGATAAAACTAATTTTAAAACCGAATGAATTCATGTAATAATGCATTATTTATAATTAAAAGTAATTCAATAATTTAACCATTAAATTAGTATTTATTAGTTAAACTGCTGAATCGTTTTCGTATTTTTTTTATCAATTGTTATGTAATAAAACCATATGTGTAACTACTAACTTAGTATCTACCTAACCCAAATTTCATTTTATATAAATACAATTTTGAATTGCAAAATACAATGGCATTAAATAGAATTTCCACATTACAAAATGTGGCACAGTCAACAACATTTTACGTTAAATTAAGCTTATTTTGAAATCTAAAATAAACAATTCCTGTTTACTGACAATTATTGTCTAAAATATTTAAAATGTTTTTAGGTATCTAGCAACATTTAGGTTTGATTTACAGATTTTCATATTATTGCATATTTGTTTTATGTAAAAAATAAATTAAGATTTCTGTTGCGAAATTTGCATAATCTTTTGGCTTGTGCACCCATGATAAACCTGTATTAATTTGGTTTAAGGTTTGCTGCGTGGTGTGCCAACTAATATTTTGCTGCGCAAACTGCCGCGTGAGACACGAAAGATCTGCTCATGGTCTAACATACGAGTGTCCAATTTGTAGAGGGTATTCCTATCTTTGTCAACCACAAGAACTAAATAAAGATTTCATCAAACATCTCTTCGAAGAACACTTGCCATTACAGTGTAAGAAGTGTAACAAGTATTTCACAAAAATGGATGATTTAATTAACATTGAGGAATGTACAAGTATTTCTGAATTGGTGCATAAAGAACAAGATCCAAGCAAATCATTATTGAGAGAAGTGGATGAAAAATTTGATTCCCTGTACGACAAAGTTGAGAAAAAAGAAGAAGGAGAAAATTTTGAAGCCATAGTTTCTGTTAATAAATCCAGCAAAACAGCAGTAATAACACCAATTGTTAGAAAGAAAACGATAGTTGATTACGATTCAAGTGAGAGCGAGACAGAAGATTCAAAAGCCGCTAGTCGGACGCCTCATCCAAAATTGGTACCTAAAACACCTAATCTGAAAAGGCAAAGAGCTGCAACGCCTCATGCTAAGAAGTTTTTGGGAATTATGAGGCAGAAAGTAGTTGAAGAATATGAGGAGACAGTAGATGAAGACGGTTATGATGGTTCACCAGTTATGAGTAAGACGACTCCATCTAGGAATGAAAACTGCACTGGTAGGTTTACTTGAAGTTGCTTTTTTATTTAATTATAAATATATATATATTTATATAGTGGGCAAAATAAATAACTAAAAACGACGACTTCCGTAGTCCGAGGCGAGTGACCTAGACTTTGGATTCGCACGTTGTCTGAGGTGCCGAGTTCGATTCTCGGTCAACTAAATATGAAAATTCCCCGCATCATCTTGCTTAAAAAATGGCCCTATCGAAAATAGTTAAATCATCTTAAGGAATATACACAGGACTTAATTTATAATGCCTATAAGTTTGCACACACAAGTACAATCTCTCTTCCTTCAATCTCATGATCCGATGGGACGGCAGACCGGTTACGACTGGAGATATTAGGCGCTATGCATATACCTTTCAGACAGTACGGATCATTTTCTTATCAGACATTCAGCTGATTATTAAAATGTAGTATCCAACTAGAAACATCACATCAAATATTGCCCCCGCATTATCGAAGTTGGTATCCACTAGGTCAAATCAGCAATTATGAAAATATAAATAAACTACAACAGCAAAGGCTACTGATTGAAGTTTTTACGGAGTGGCTTGGAGCCACTCCGTAAAAATTACTGGTTTCAATATAATTGAAAGACCCATAAAAAGATAAAAGGTCTCTACGGAAATCCAACGATAGCAACGATCTTCAACACTTAAGCTACTTATGCAAATATATATTATATTATTGGACAACATCACATACATTGCTCTGATCCTGTGGTAAGTATCAGCAACAACGACGGTACCACAACACCCAGACCCGAGACAATATAGAAAACTTCGTTTCCCATATTGACCCGACCGGGGATCGAACCCGGAACCTCAGAGATGGCGCGACGCCAAAGTTCAGCACGCTTGCCTCTCGGCTACGGAGGTCGTCAAATAAGATAAAATATGCTGTTAAATTTGAACGCACTTAAGAATATAGTTGAATTTTAAGTTCCAGATAATCAGAAGGAGATGACTACACCAACGTCTCATATTCAGCACGTTTTGAAGCTAGCGCAGATCGTAACGACTAGTACACCTACTCATCCTGTAGTTGGAGGCTGGTCACTGTTTCCAGAACAAAGTGCTGATTCTCCACTCTCTGAAATAGAGAATGCTGATAGTCCAGCGCAAAGTATGAATAATGAGGTAAGAAATTAATCATGTGCCAATATGCGGACATATTGGCTTTAAGACTACACAGCAAATCTAGTAATTGCGGGTTCGATCCCTAATGCATCCAAGACAACCACTTGTGTAGAAACAAATATATACATATAAGTTTATTTATTCATTGCCTAGTATTTAAAATACAAGTTCTACTCAGTTTAGGACTTTGCAAGAAAAAATCGAGCTTTGATTCTCATTTTCAACTAAAATTACTTTCATTATTTTAATAGAAAACTATGAGTTCTTTATTTATTTAATTTGACACATCATTTTTATATGTCTTGTTTAGGTGGATCAAAAAGTATGATTTTAAAATTATGCAGCGTTGATGGTCATTTTGTTTAACAAATCGAAAAACTAAACATTTTTTGTAATAATTTTGTAACAAAAGAATATATTGTGGTCTAGACAGAAATAATAGAGTAAAATTATGTGTGCACTATCAAAAGCATTATATTCAAATATTCAAACTATTTCATCTTTCAGCCTTCAAAATCTGAAAACATCGCACCAAAATTAAAAAGTATTATAATGACTGGTAGTCGGATCCGACTTGGAAGCCAGGACAGTTCTGAAAAGCATGTCACATTTCAAGATTCTGCAAATAACACCGAAGTTTCTTCAATAAAAACTAAAAAAGTGAAATTTGCTGAGGACACTGTTTTCGAACAAGAACATAAATTTAAACGAGGTACGATTCATGATTTTTTTGGGCAGAAATTATTAAAAACCTAGTGTTTTTGTTGGCCGATGTAGTGTGATGGTCATGAAGTTGAATTTCGGCCTTTTAAAAAGCAAAAGTTTTTTATTGACTACAGTATCAGCTTTCAAATGTCCCACTACAAGTTCAAATCCTCCATAATTAAAATCAAGTCATAGTTAGAACGATGGGAATTGGCTTAATAACCACGCTAGTTAAATGCAGGTTGATGATTACAGCCCGAGCTATGTTCGAAAAAAAAACTACACGTTTTTTTCTACTCGGGAATCAAACTCGTAACCCCGAGTTCACAAGCTCAAATCAGTAGCCCAATTGGTTTTATTGAATTCCTGAAACGTAATATCTAAGTTCTTGTTCTCATTTTACTGTATTATTTATGCAAGATGATTGTGTGGTTTTCAGTGTACAGAAAACCAAAGCGTATGCTTACCCCGGGACCTCAAAAGCCCAGATTCTGCCTCAACCCTCGTTTCCAAGCACTTATTAACCGTTTCGAGAGTCAAGGTCAAACGGTCGCCAGAACTCCAATAAATAGCAGAGAAAAAACTCCGGAATGTACCCCAGCTACCGGTGAATCACACATGCCGGCTCGAGCCATAAATTTCAAAGAAGATAGTCCTATCGTAGAACCAGGAAACTACTCGAAAGATTCGAACGAATTGTTTAAGACATGCGTCGATTCGCCTACTTCAGCGGGACTCAATACAGCGATAACGGCACTCAGTACAAATATTGCTGGCTCTTTACAAAATTGTCTCAGTTCAGTTTTGCGGACAACTGAAGAAGAAACTGAAATACAATTCAAATTTGTTATTACCAAGAAGAAAGTTAGTGTGAAAAGGATTGTGGACGATGGTGAGGGAATCGATGAACGGTCGTCAGAATTTGATAGGAATTCAGAAGCAAATAAAGAAAATATATGGTCTAGTGTAGCGAAAGCCGTCAGAAACGTGTTTTGGGGTGAACAAGGAAATAATCTAGGTAAGTGTTTTTTCCACTCGTAAGAACATTTCTGATTAGGTGACATGCACGCACGACCCATAATCATTATCTGGATAATAGTGCATGATATTTAAACTATATACGGTCATTTAGGTACAATTGACTTTGATTCCTTTCTGGTGAGGTACCAGAAAGGAAAAAATCAAAGTCAATTGTAACACGTTACTTCCTTTCAATATTACTGGATCCAAATAAAATATTATTATTTAAAAGATGAGATGAAATGTTATGCATTAAAAATGAATAATACAACTGGCGACATTATTTACTATTCATCCATAAAGTTTTTTAGATTATTCGTTAAGTTAATTTAATTGGTGTACCCTATTGGAGTGTGTATCAACAAACAATTAATTTTGTAATTTTAGCTTATATTTTGTACGTCCATACGCTATATGAAATAAATCAATTATAAATTGTACGACCAAATTTATCTGATAAGCAAAAGATTTATACATTATAAAGGGCACTTGATAAATAATATTGTGTCGTGCTTGCACTACGTAAATCTTTTTTTCTTTTTAATTACAAGTTTTTTTTTCTAAAGTACGAGTAGAATGCAAAGCCAATTTTTTATCAGATGAATGGCCTATTCCATCTTCTAGCATTTAGACTACTGGAACATATCCAAAAGGCTTTGATACGTATTTAAATTTATATAATCTGGAACTCATCCAACAGATAAAAGAGATCAGACAGTAAAGAATAAAATTTCTCGCCGCGTCTAGAGTAAATTGGTTTTTTATTTATATTATACTCTTTTCCAATGATTTTTATTATTTTAAGAAAACGGTGCGAGTGCTTTTCAACCGACTTTAAAAAGGAAGAGGTTCTTAATTCGACCGTACATATTTTTTTCAAGTGTTCTAGACCCAAAGGGTAAAACGGGAACTCTGTTACTAAGTAGTTCCCGTTTTACCCTTTGGGTCTTGAACGCTGTTCATTTGTGTCTCTGACATAAGTCTATATTTATAAATAAATAAATAAATAAATATTGGACACCATCACATACATTGCTCTGATTCTGTGGTAAGTAGCCTAAGCACTTGTGTTACAGCAACGGTACCACAACACCCAGACCTGAGACAATATAGAAAAGTTCGTTTTCCATATTGACCCGACCGGGGATCGAACCTGGAACCTCAGAGATGACGTGACGCCAAAGTCCGGCCCGCTCGTCTCTCGGCTATGGAGGTCGTCTATATTTCATCCATAAATAATAGTTAGACAGCTGAAATACATATTCACAGATGATGTATTTCTGTATCTGCAGTCACATTTTTTTTATAAACAGTCAAATAAATATTTAGCTGGGGTCCACATCATCATCACAACACAATTAGGGCAACGAAGTCCTCCTGGGGTTTTTAGACAGTAGGCCTGCACAGCAGGAGAGTCCCATATACGCAGTCACCTCCCTTGGGTGACAGTAAAGTATCGTTGGAATATGTTTCCACACAAAAAAAAAAGGCTGCTCGCGTTTAATATACGTGATTTTTTTGCTCGACAGTCAAAACAGCAATAGTTAGACTCTTGAAATATTCACATAAAACTTATCTAAGTATAATTAAATAAAAACAAAACACAAAATTGATGGCCTTTGTCTCATACGACAAGCGTGACAACTTTTGCTGAACCTTGTCCGCGAGTCCAACTCGTGCTTTACCGCTTTTTATTATTTAATTATTACTTCGATAGTCTGAATCGAGCCACGGAATACAAGGAATGCAGAAACTTTTTCGATTTCATGTTTCTTATTTCACAACTAAATGAAATGAAAACTTTTCACGGTCACGGTACCAAGAATTTGTTAGTAGGTAGGTACACTAACAAATGAAATTGATGAGTGGTATTTTTATTTCTTTCGTGTTCACTTATGGTTGAGATTTTCAATTAATAGAAAAAAGTTTTACCATAACCCCTTTTTACGGGTGGGGGGAAAGGCATGACACATCGTACCGTCAAACAAGGTAAGTCACGGTGTAACCCCATTAGGGGGCGCCCTCCTGTTCTTGCTTAAATACAGTAGTAAGGGCAATCTGCGCTCCCCTGAAACATCGGTGAAAATGATGAGGCAGCCATCGATACCTTAAAAAGGGCAAACCTGCCCACTAAAACTCCCCAGGGGACCTTAATCATGATACTGTAAGAATGTCTAAAACCACCACAACACCACGGGTGGGATAATTGCTATAAATAAGCATCGTCGACACCTCCCCCGTATGATTGGAGAAAGCGGAGACGGTCGATCCTTTATTAAAACCCTTGTCTGCTTATCTTATTATACTGAATATAAATTATGAGATCATTCATCTATAAGTTGCAGAGCTAAGCTTGGATAAAATTATTGCTTTGCACATACATTTCATATCAAATTTATGCGCACCTTGGTCTGAAATTTAAAACGTCTTTCTTATCGTCTCACTGAATTGTAAAGCAACGTACTTTATAATGGTTACATATATGTTCATTGTAAAAAAGAAAAAATAAATGAATTATATTTATTGGTAATCTAACTGTCAGACGAGACATTTTAGTCATCTACCCTATTATACCGACGCCTCTCATCTAAAATGGGATGTGAAAATAATTTTGGCATTCCTTTTTCAGCCTTAACGACACCACACAGATCAAGCATCTCCAACGAGTCCTCATCATCGTCATCTTCGAAACGTAAATGCGGCGAAATGCTAGACCCTGAGCTGAGTCCGCTCAACCATAAGCGGCACAGATACGACGGCCGGATCAGGGGTAGGCCACCACTGAGAAGGACAAAGACTTGGGGGGTGTCTAGTCTGAGAAGTTCGAAGTCAGCTGAACAGTCATCCTTGCTGCAGGAAGTCTCTGTCGTCCATGATGATGCTATGAATCAGAGCTTCTGATCTATTTCAGCAAAACATCTGCTGTTGAAGAAACCCATGCTCCTCCCATTTTTCTGATATGATCAGAAGCAGTAGCTACCCACACCAACTGGTATTGTTTACTGGTATTTGGTTTTTGTTGTCTTCAATGGTGCTTTTAATAGTGATGCAACGGAAGTATCTTAACGCGATCAGCATCAGAAACAGATGGCAACAGTAATTTCTTTGCAGAAGCGGAACCGGAGGCAGAAATGCGGATACTATGATAAAGACACAATTTGATTACTTAAGACGCAGTTGAACCAACTACATCTGAACGGTAACTGACGACTTACTCGTAACAGCTGTCAAATCTGTTTCTGTCAATGTGTAGACTTTGCAATTTGATCAAGCACTGTCGAAGCATCAATTACCATTAAAGTTAAGTTGGTGGAATTGAATCTAATATTCGTTTAGTTAACAAACAAAACAGTTAAGCTTAAGTTTTTCCTAACAGGTCAATGGTCAATAGAAACAAAAATCCATTTTATTACTAAGGTGTCAGGATTAAAGAACATAGTTACTTATTAAAGTTTCGTTTTACCTTGAAGTGTTTTTTTCTATTCATACTAAGAAAAATACAATATTATGATTTTAAAATTAAATATATTTTAGAAGGGTCTTTATTTAAAATAGATTTATGCAATATCTTTTTAAAAAACACATTTTACTTTTATACATTTTTGAACAACTTAAAATGATATATGCTACGAGTTTTAAAGTTGAAATTAAGTTACCAAAATAAAATTATTGCAACTTTACAGTCAGTTTTTTATTTTTAATCCATAGATTGAGTTTTAAAACGTTAAAACTAGGACAAAATTGTATTTTTGTGCTACGTTTGACGCGTTTTGATTTATGGACTTATAATATTATGATTGAAACAATTAAAACCTTTATCTTCCGAGAAGATACCGGTAGCAACTTAGTAGTGGATCTATTTCGAGGACATAATTTCCTTTATTCATGCCGAAACGACCAAACGCATTATAGTTTTTTTGGCACATATACATAAATAAGGTATATTACCTGAAATAGCACATTTCTATATTAAAATTCTCACGCGGTAATCTCGATATACACAAATAGAGTTATATCAATTCCTTCTGCAGACACGTTTTGGAAAAATTTAGGCATTTCATCGCTAATACTACGAGTAGATCAAAATGTTTTGTTCTAAATTTTATTTCATTTATGCTATATTATTCACAGAATTCTTATACGAACTAAATTGCATATTAACCGTTTAACTGCCTAAAACTAAATATGTCTGTCATATTTGACAACCAATGCTATTACGTACATATTCATCTCGAGTTATTTGTCAATCTGTCTGCGCTCATTCGGCAATCCACGTCAACCGCATATGCTCCCACGGCCGTCAAACATTTGGGATTGCTACTTTAATAGTAGATATCGCAAAATTGGATATCTAGATCTTATTTCATGAACAATGTGGTAGGGACAGGTTGGCAAAACGAGAGCAAAGGATTCACGCTATGTGAAATAAGAAAACAAGACGAATTTAGCCACTTAACGCGATTTTGCTTTGCAGATACTAATGTCGATTTCAAATAATGCTATATTTATTTGTTAAACGAAGAAACCAATATTTAAAATCATGTTATATTTCAAAAGCTATAAAGAATTAAATAAATATGTGAAGATGGCACTTTCTTCCATTTTGATGAAATCCGTAGCCAAGAGGCGAACAGACCGGATTTTGTATCGCGCTGTCTCTGGCTCACGGGTCCTATTTCCTGTCGGGTGAATGTTCTAAACGCACTTTTTATACTGTTCCCGGTCTAGGTGTTGTTTTATCGTCGTTACTGATTTTTGAAACATAACTGCTTTAGCTACTAACCATAGAATCAGTACAATGTAAGTATGTGCAATTATTCAATCATTCATTTTATTAAATTTCATGTAAAACCTCGTTGTCTAACACATAGATGTGATTCGTGTTTCTTATTTAATATTTAACACTTTTCGAGATAAGTTAGTGGGTCCAAATGGTACAAATCTACGATAAACTGCTAAAAATATTTTCGCGATCTGATCTGTTATCTTATTTTTTTTTTATATTACACATCAAGATTGGCCTCATCCCACCTGATGTTAAGTGGTAATGAGGTCCTAGCTTAAGGGCAACCAGTACAGCATAAAGAAGCTGTTACTGGACTTATCGCCCTTACTTTGAAGGCTTGACCCCTGCTACTAATGTAGCACTCCCCCAGAGCCCTGGAAACCTTACTCACACACAAGAACACCACAACACAGAAGTGATTGTGATTTGGCTGCGGTCTTATTTATACATTTTAGGAAAGTTTAGTAGATATGGCATTTAGCATTCTTAAAGCTTAACAACGATAAAAAAAGTAACCTGAAATATTTTCTTTCTTGGAAACTACGTAAATCCTTACTTGCCATTCTTACGACTACTGGTTGCAAGCACGCGACTTTTGAATAAAGAGGAAAGAATATCGATCGTCTCTTGTTCTTTAGGCAAGTCGCCCCAGAGTAAATGGCATTTCCAAAGTTCCACTAATGTTTATTTTGTTAGCTTTAGTTTAAAAATTCCCAGTTCCAATATTTGAAAAATGATCCGTTATAGTTACGAACAGTAATATAAATATAAATAAATATAAGTATTGGACAACTTCACATACATTGCTCTGATCCTTTTTTTTTTGACGGGGGGAAATGCCTTGATGCACCGTACCGTCACCCGAGGGAGGGTGACGGCGTGTGTGGGACTCCCTGCCCTGAAAAGAGCAGGACTACCCACTAAAACCCCCCGATTGGACCTTCATCGCCTTAGTGGCGGTGTTATGGGAGATCGGCTAAGCCTTGACTTCCACAACACCGCCGGCGGAATAGCCGCTTATGCAGCTCCGTCTACTCCCACCACAGTGTTCGGGGGGAGACTGGGGATGACCGGTCCAACGGAACCATCCCCACCTCGCAACATTGCTCTGATCCTGTGGTAAGTAGCTTAAGCACTTGTGTTACAGAAATTAGAAACAACGAAGGTACCGCAATACCTCTGGGTATTGCGGTACAATATAGAAAAGTTCGTTTCCCACATTGACTCGACCGGGGATCGAACCCGGAACCTCAGAGATAGCGCGACGCCAAAGTCCGGCACGCTCGCCTCTCGGCTACGGAGGTCGTCAAATAAAAGTAATAAACCATACGAAGCGTAACCTAAAAACGTCCGATGAACGACTGATGACAGGTGCTATGGAAAGTAAATTGGAAATTAGAGAGACGTAGTCGGTTGGAGAAAAACGGATAGTAATATTTGAAACATTGAGAAACGTAAAATATTGGAAGCGGGCATTAATGCCTTTAATGAGTAATTTAATTCAACTCTTTCTGTGTCTTTCTGCACGTGTCAATCTAGATACAAGACAACTAAGCAGATTTTTTTCAATCTAAATTCCAAAAAAGGTCATCTTTCATTTATTCCTAACGAAACACAATTTAGCTGAAAAAATTAATCACTCGAACGACCCGATCAAACAGAATGCCGTCACATCATTTGCATATCAATGCCTTTCAATTTACCGAGACACTGTCAGAATATTCAAAAACGATTTAAAAGAGCAAATAGCAATTATTAAAGACGACTTGTCTAGCATAAACGTGATCACTTTATGAAATCCTCTAGCTTTTACATCTAGTGACAGTGTGTGCAATGCCGACTGAGGTGCCCTCACACCATCAGCCGGCCGGTCTCCGCGCGGACATTCAGCGCTGGCGTATAGCCGCCGCGCTTTTAGCCGCCTTCGTTTGCGGCATGCAGGGGCAGGCGGATCGTCTTCCCTGATCCTCTCGTCTGCTTCCTTCTGCGTCATAGCTTCCTCGCAGAAGGAAGCAGCTCCTCTCCATGCATTACCATGCATTACCATGCATGGAGAGGAGCTTCTACCGAAGCCATGCTTGAGAGTGAGAAATTTTGTCACACGTTCACGGACAGCCGACGACGCTGTTCCGCCCATTAAGGGTACACCAACAGGGTGTGCTCTATGGTAATACGGTCCTAGCTTAAGAGCACTAAATACAGCATTATAATAGCTGTTACTGGAATTGTCGCACTTACCTTGAAGGCCACGACATACACACTAGAATTCCTCTCGTAAATTTTTTGACATGACCAAAAATGTAAGGTTACATACAGGTTAGTACGTTTAAAAGCACGTCTGACTATAAGCTGCCCCTTATGACCTTGGCACCGCCCTTATGACGTGCGCATAAGGGCTAATATTGAACTACAAGTGTTTACCTTGACTTGTTGACCGTACAAATAGTCATACAAGTAACTAGAATAGTTAAATGACATTGTTTTAATTGTGCAACAAATGTTACGACGACATATAGTTGTTATGACGATATCAGTAGCTGACAGGCGAGTAGGCCGGACTTTGGCGTCGCGTCATCTCTGAGGTTTGTTTCCCGGTCGAGTCAATATGGAAAACGAACTTTTCTATATTGTCTCGGGTCTGTTGTAGTGCCACCGTTGTTTTTGATTTGTGTAACACAAGTGCTTTAGCTATTTATCACAGGATTAGAGCAATTCATGTGATGTTGTTCAATATTTATTTATATGTGTATTTAGCCTCTTATCAGCATTACTTTTAAAAAACCTTAGCGTCAAAAGTAAACTAAAATTGCAGACAACGCCCTAAGTCACGTCTAATATTAAAATTAATTAATGTAATAATTGTAAATAAATATTGGACAACATCACATACATTGCTCTGATCCTGTGGTAAGTAGCTAAAGCACCAGTGTTACAGAAATCAGAAACAACGACTGTACCACAACACCCAGACCCGAGAAATATAGAAAAGTTCGTTTCTTATATTGACCCGACCGGGGATCGAACCCGGGACCTCAGAGATGGCGCGACGCCAAAGTCCGGCCCGCTCGCGTCTCAACTACGGAGGTCGTCAAATTGTTTGTTCGTTATGTTCTTCATTTAGTCCAGTAATTTGGTGAGAAATATAATGGTTACCTGGAAAGTTTTCCGGGAGTTTTGAAAATTGGTTATTTTATAGATTTTTGGGTGCTTTTTCCGCATTTCTACTTTGCCACCTCATATTTTTGCCGCTCGCGCCGCCATATTGGAAAAATGGCGCCTAAAAGCACTTTTTTGACAATATCTCCTTTTCGACTAATTTAACGATAAACACAGTTATACAAAATGAAACTAGAGACCATTGCCTACAATTTATGTATTCGAGGGTTCCCTGGTCAAACCCGATAAGTGACAATAATTGAGAATTTTAGTTATAAATGCAGTAAAGATGCATTTTTTTTGCTCTTTCTAATGGTATATTCCAATAACCCGAGTTTCAATTTATCACAAAGATACGCTTCACTAAGAACCCAATAAGTGTTACTTTTTTCTTTTTGACTTATACATCAACAATATAAGTATATTTAAAGGAAACTTTTTTGAATTTAATTAGATGAAGAACCCAATAATGTGTATTTATTGGGTTTTAAGACAAATATATTTTAGGAAATTAAACTAAGTGAGTTAAGGTAAGACAAGTTATTTGCACTTATTGGGTTTTTATACCAGGGAAATTCTGAAAGCATGAAGTTTTACTTATAACTAAAATCCATCAACACATTTTGTTGGGTTTTACTATTATAATATCAAGTTTGCAAACAAATTTAATCATCAAGCTAAAACCCAATAAGTACTACTTATAGTGTTTTACTTCAAGCAAATATTAGAAATGACATATGAAAAGCATACTTATCGGATACTCGCACGAGCAGATATCAACATTGGACTGTAAGTTTTTTTGGGGAAGAACCCAATAAGTAGATATGACAGTAGACATAACATTAGACAGGTGGCGACAGGATCGCGAGCGTCAACCTTCGTTTGATTGCAGTGCACGTAATTTTGACAAAATAATTATACTTTCCGTTTATTGAAATGAAATAGCATCATCTAGACTCCGGAATAGGGAACTTATTGGGTTTTACCTCTAACCAATTTAGGTTACAATATTTACGCACTGAGAAATATTTTTAATGGAAGGATAGTTATTGGGTTTCACGTCTTACTTTTTATTTTTGTTTTACGGACTTATAATTACAAGGTTTTGAAATAATTTTACCCTTTTTACGTATGGATAAGAGGATGCTATTTCCGGTTTTCCTGTCCTCAGCTTAATGTTCCCTTGCAAAATAAAAATAACAGCATTTATGTGCACATTCATATCAATGGTACTATTGGTTGCATGGTTTAAATTTAAATCTAATATCTTTTGAAAGTATTTATTGACACTATTATGCATTTTTTTTATTTATTCAGCAAGATCAGAGGGTTATTTTTCTCACGTGCTATGACCCTGTGCTTTTTGGGTGCGTGATCTATTACAAAGCTCTAAATACGTATTTAATCGGAATTTGGTCAATTTTACTGAATCTATGTTCGTGGAATATTGTTCTGCTTTCTCCTCGCTAGATTTATCTTTGGAGCAAATACAAATTACTCGTCAGAACTTGATAAGTCACAAAAAGATATTGCCACGCAGATGAATAGTATCGTCAAGCATATTTTTTTTGGTGACAGACACATCTAATTTTCTAAATCATGTTATATACATATAATATGATGTTTATTAGCTTTACCATTGTTTCCAAGATTTCAATATTTTTTTAATATAAAAACGCGGTATATTGTCTCCTTCCAACCTAATGGTAAGCAAGAGAGGAACCCACATCACGATGACAACGGATTTGATTTCGTAATATCCTATCCGTTAGCATCGCCATACTGGCCTGCATTATGGTTCTTCACACATGAGCCGGCAACGAGGCCTATTTTTTAATGGTACGTCAAAGATTGGAGTTATCAAACTTTTTGGTTCGCGATGGAATATTTTCCACGGTGGCGATAACATCGTTGGCCGGCTCTTGTAGTTTTGTAAAGGCAAAGGGAAGGCGGGATAAGAGAAAACAGTTCCTCGGAACACTCACTGAGATAAAAACGATAAAAGACAGTCAATAAACCAATGTCTCTACGAAGTTGAAGAGGATCAAGGTTCTCAATAACCCCTTCAACATTGATAATGCGCACAGCCCTTTGCTGTAACCAATCAAGACCATCCATAAGGTATTTGGCGGAACCGTCCCAGAGATACAAGCAGTAGTCCAGACAGGACTTGACTTGAGTCTTGTATAAAAGACAAAGCTGGTCCGGCGTGAGAAAACAATGCACTCTATTCAGGATCCCCTGTTTTTTGGATGCTAATCAGATGAAACTCTCGATGTACTGATCTTGATTAAGGTTGCAGCGGATATCCATGCCAAGCAGGCTTACTTACTTTTTAGGCTGTTACGCAAGCAGAGGGGAGTACCCTGATGAATGAGGAGCGGAAGGAATTGGGATGTTTTTGTCGAAAATGCGCACTCTTGGGTTTTCTCGGCATTGAACAGGACCTGGTTATTTGAAACCCATTGGCTCATGAGGCTCAACACCTGATCCAGTTTAACGACAAAATTCTCCCGCACCTCCTCCATTACTGCGTTGCCAGCCGAAGGCCAACCAAGGTTTCTTTCATTGACCGTACTGTGATCAGCATAGCAATGTATATACAAATATCTGCATGACCCAAGGGTTGACTGGTAGAGAATGCCCCTAGCATTAAGTCCACCTGTTGTACCTATTTGTGCAATAAAGTTTTTAAATAAAATAAATGTATGTTTCCAAGCAGTGGCATATCATTTATATGAAGAGGGAAGAGGGTGGGCGATAAATACGCATAAACTGCGATACGAATCTGTCAGACATGATGTGACTTCTACGTCACGCAGAAAGCCAGAAATCCAGTCACAAAGCCGTGTGGGTACTCCATATGCCGTAAACTTGGAAAAAAGAGCTTTGTGCAAGACACGATCAAATGCCTCAGCAATTATCTCCCCCCTGAGATGCGTCACATACGCTAGAAAATCAACCGTCGATCGTTTCGGCCTAAAGCCATGTTGGAGATCATTAATTAAGGAGTGATCCTCTAGGTAGCAGACCAACCGGTTATAGATAATCCGTTCCATGACTTTGAACAGCACTGAGGTCATGGCAATACGGCGGTAGTTTGATGGGGCTCATCGGTCGAAAACTATGTACACGAAATAAATCATTCCCAAAGAAAATCATAGCTGGATAGAACATTAAATGAAAATTATCCTCAAAATTTAAACAAAAATGAATAAGTATATAAAAAGAGTACAAAAGTAATTAATAACCTAATGTAAATATAATTACAACGTTTTTTGCCTGGAATTAATAAAAACTTAAGTGATTAAATCGTTTTTTTCTCTCAGATGAAACCCAATAAGTCGGCACCCATTACCAAAAAAAAAATTTTTATAGCAAAACTGTAAGCATTAGAAGTAAAATAAATATGAAAACTAAATCTTTATGAAATATCATTACTAATAAAACTCAAAATTGTGGACATTTACTTATTAAAATGCACTTTAACTGTTTACAAACCTTTAACATCGATTATCTCAGAAGTATGTTTTTGGCACTTATCGGGTTTGACCAGGGAACCCTCGATTTACTTTTTTTTCATAAAGTCAATAGTTTTAACGAAGCAAAGTAACGAAGTACGAATACAGTCCCACAGAAAGTAAAAACTTACTTGAGTACTTAATTGTTTCATCACTCATCAAAACAAAACTATATGACTTGGTTCAAAGTGAACTACATATAGCAATAAGTTAGATACTGATACTGTAACTGATCTGCTGAGTTTCTTACCGGTGTCTTCTCGGTAGATATAGGTTCCGAACCGGAAGTAGAATCACTTTGCATTGTAATCATTGTATTCAATGATTCAAAAGTGTTATATGTAACCTACCTGAATAAAGAAATATTTGAGTTTGAGTTTGAATAATGAGCAATGACAAGCGCGCGTTGAAAATCACTGAAACTATTTGACTTGATAAAAAAAAGGTAAATGCATAAATTGTAGGCAATTTTCTCTAGTTTTATTTTGTATAACTGTGTTTACCGTAAAATATTTCGGAAAGGTGATATTGTCAAAAAAGTGCTTTCAGGCGCCTTTTTTCCGACATGGCGGCGCGAGCGGCAAAAATACGAGGTGGCAAAGACAAAATTCAGAAAGAGCACCCCAAAATCTGCAATATTACCAAATTTCAAAACTCCCGGAAAACTTTCCAGGTAAAACTACCAAATGACTGTACTAATTGTAAGGACAAGGTTTATAAATAATACCGGGAACGAACGCATGCAAAGACGTGGTGGTGGCTAGTTTCAAATAAATATATCACTTATTTTTTTTAATCCTGAATTAATAATGCGGACATCATTTTTTTACTATTTGGCGTGATTCGGGTACATCTTAAAAAAACTAGGTCTTGTGTATGTTTATAAGTAAAAGTGTGAGCTCAATAGAAATACTAGAATTAGGTCCTTCCTGAAATATAATATTTGATGTGAAAAAAGCAGTTTGCTTAAACATGACAAAAGAAATGTGTCCTACTCAATTCAGTATTGGTAGGAAATAATTCATCTCCCTTATAGGGGTGTCTCCTTATTAGGGTTGTCCAATGATAACTATATTGCTTTATCTTCATATATTTATTCAGCTTTAGAAGTGAATTCGATATTATTTAATACAAAATCGAATGGTAAATTGGGAATAATAAAACTTATGAAATGATAGTCGTGTGATAAAATTACATCTACACTAATAATCACAAAGAGAAAACCTTGAGAACTACCGAATTTATTTCAAGAATTATAGTGCTTTTAGAAAGCTACATTATTTTCAGATAACAAAGGCTATTAAAATATTTTAAAAAATGAGGATCTTTACTTCTACGTAAAAGTACATTAAATAGGTATTCCTGACGTTGCATACGCTGTGTCGATAAAATTTAATTAGCTACAATTTTAACACATTAATATTAATAAAAATGTCATGACGGCATAATATGTTTTGGTATTATAGTCATAGCTACGATAAAATAAGTGCTGTCATTTAAAAAACAATTGTCACCGCCATAAGGGGCTTAATTTGTGTTTAAGGATGAATCTTAATCAAAATAAACAACTTCATATTCAAGCCACTGCTTCACTCACAACGGAAGTCACTACTTCAATACCTTATTTTTTTTTTTTTTCTCAAATATTCGAAGCATGTCACGAGGTTTTAAATTTAAGAATTAGACAAATGTTGCTTGGTTGCCATTCACCCTGCTTAGCTTACTAGGTAGCATAGCATTTAAAGCGATGTAGACTCCACTGTGGACTGTGGTGCACTGTGGACTGCATCTGACAAGAAAAAGTAAGAGAACTATTGATTTAATACCGTCAAACTCAACTTTCATTGAGTCAGGCCACTAGTACCTAATATTTTGATAAATAGTACACTCTCTAAAATAAAATATCTAAAAATTAGTTATAGCTTATCCCCATTTAACGTATAAATCTAAAAGTTAACAGCAAAAAAGCTTTATGCTATATATAAATGGTATTAGAAAGATTTATCGCAGAAGTTAACATCGCTATGAATTTCAGTAGGACAAATCTCTAAATCTAACTTCAAACAAAAAGCGTAATAAAACTTTTTAGAATGCAAACAAACCAATTTATGACTGCAATATTGGGAGCATCAAAAAACTAAGCTTATCTATTGCCTGCCAGCTCGACAAGTTACAACTAGTGATGCGAATATTATGACACTACTAGGTTTTATAATTTGCAAAATTTCCAACGATGCAGTGAAGAGCAGTGAAAAAAAAGCATGGTCGGTGCGTTTTTTTTTATTATTTGTGAACTGTGAAATAAATGTGTCGTGCTGTTTTAATCGAGATTTTTTATAATTTTGCAATTTGTTTATATACTTTTTACAATTGACAAACTAACTGAATGTCTTTGTGCAAAATTGGTGAAAAGTCGCTTTTCTGTATTTCTATTTTTCTTTTAAACTTCGCAACGGATTTTTATGCGATTTTTTTTATAGAAATAACAATGTATGAGAAAGGTTTGTATCTATAATCCATACATATTCATGTACAAAAAAACCGAAAACTTCATTGTTTTACTTTCACCCGTGCGAAGCTTGTGCGGGTAGTTAGTTAGTAATAAGTTTAGCTTTTTATTTAAAAAAAACCGAAGTTTTTTGCCTGTATCTTCTCAATATTTACAGGTTCCGAACCGGAGGTAGCTTCATCTGATTTGTATAGAAACGATTCATAAGTGTTACAGACGTAATCTTTATGAAAAAAAAAGATTTGACTATTGACTATTGACAAGCAAATCGTAAAAGATTCGTCACACAGCTTCGTGTACGAACTTCTTTGAACATGCACGCTCTTATAGCACTATGCACGTATCACAGTACGTTTTGTTACCTTGCCACGTGCGGGGAAGCGAAGACTTTATTCAACTTCCCATCTCTATCGACAGCCCTACACATGTCACGGCCCGCATAGTCGGGCTATCTCTTGGCATATACTCGTTCATCCATCACAATTGCGCGCAGTAACTTAATATCATGCCATTTGTTCAGTCTTTCACGGAAAATGGATGGATGACGTAATTGTTACGAATGACAGTCGCGTTATGTCCGCTGATACATTTGTATTACATCCCGTATTTACATGAACGATGATTCCAATTGATTCCGCCCCTTTTGTTGCGGATACGTGAATCATAAGTCGTATCCTCGTTCGCTTGGTTTTTGTGCTATTATTGAGTCCATTAGAAGTAGCGGCAAATTTGTTGTGGTGGTAAACATATTTCAATTGTGGTCTTCTTGGTCACTTTGCCGCTTCCTGGAGCCTGGTAGGCTACCCAATGCGTAGATAAACTTCTAGCGTAACTCTTTCAAACCCATTTAACGAGATTTACCTTTATAATGAGGCCCACAGTTACTTGTTTTGCATTTGCACGGGCCAATGTTGAGAAACAACTTTTTTATTTAATAGATTTTACAATTTTGTATAGTATATCACGCCGCACTAGGAACGTTAAATATTTTAAAGAAACCAAAAAAAATCGTCTCCCCTTGCGGAATGGGGCTCAAACCCACGACCTTCACGTATCGGACGTGCTGCTCTTCCAACTGAGATAACCTCAAGTTATCGTAGGTAGTTAAAAATTCGCCGTTCTTTTGAAAGGGGAGAAGTAATTTTTCTGTTTCTTACAAATATTTTCTACTAGCTGTCCCGATAAACGTCGTAACGCCAATTTTTCCAAATCTCTAACCTTTTAAACCTTCCCTGGACCTCCAAAATTATTTAAAATCCAACATTAGCCAAATCGCTTTAGCCGTTGTCGAGTTTTAGCGAGACTGACGAACAGCGATACATTTTTACATAAAGGATTTAATTTTCTCGCTTCGGGATGTGGTTATATCGTCGTTGTTTTGAATGTCTATAACACAAGTGACTAAGCTATTTACTACAGATCACGACAATGTTTGCTGCCAATATTTACTTACATTATTTATCCCTTTGCAGAAATGCAAGCGTTATGTTCACCAACTGTCAGATGCAACGATGGCGCGATGACACACACCAAAACCACAGAACACACACAACTGCGTGCGTCACAACGCTACCAATTAAATCACTTAGTGGGGGTTAAATTTGGTCTATCTGTTTACACGATATTATGAGTTTTGTTGTCAAGATCCGTGGTTGACGAGCGGGCAAACCTTTTAATTTCCGGTTGCGAATTTTTTATGTTATCTTTGGTCTGGAAGTTGTGTTACCGTATTTTTTTTCTAATTTCCATAATACAAATGATTTAGCTACTTACAAAATAATGAAAAAAATGTGATGTGGTCCAATACTTGTTTAATTTACATGAACATAGATTTTTGTCATTTATATAAAGCATCACGCTGCATAGCAAACTTTGAATATTTATAAACAAACTGAAAATTTCGATCTTCTTTATGTATGGGATTTGAACCCATATAAATCAAATCTATCAAATATTTCTTTATTCAAGTAGGTTACATGTAACACTTTTGAATCGTCACTGAAAACAATGCAAAGTGATTCTACTTCCGGTTCGGAACCTATATCTACCGAGAAGACACCGGTAAGAAACTCAGCAGATAAGTTACAGTAGCAGTATCTAACTTATAGCTATTTGTAGAACACTTTGGACCAAGTCATATAGTTTTATTTTGATGAGTGAAAAAAGCATTAAGTATTATTTTATTTTAAGAGGTAAACTGGAGCAGACCAGTCCCCAAAGGTGGCACCTGTTCACAAGCATGACGTATGTGCCAGCCTTCATATAGCCTATATTGCGAGTGCTGCTCCTTGAACTGAGTTAACCGCAAGTTGTAGGGGACGAATTTTTCCGCTACCTGTAATAACCTCTAAGCCTTCGAAAGGTGCCCTCTGTCGGTTGAGGTCTGAACTACATACTAATTGGTCCGTGTAGTTGGTATATTTGTAACTAAAATAATAGAACACCGTAGAACGAAATAAACTTTAATTTTTTTATTTACTGCTGCAGTGTTGCTGTGCCCTCGACTTCGTTCGGACAACAGGCATTTTTTTTACTTTCATGGTTCTTCCCCCCCCCCCATATTAGAAACAAAAAGTCCATTTTTTATCCAAGTTTCGAGCTACATTTGTTCCAAATTTAACATGTTTAACCAAGCTAAACTCAACATTTCCCGTTTAAACTTTCAATGGGGGTAACCCCATCACCCCTTATTTTCAAAACAATAAGTAGCCTATCTCTTTCGTTTCAACGTATATCTGTACCAAATTTCATTAAAATCGGTTATGTGATTTAGGCAAAGCCGGAGAGAATAACAGACAGACAGAGTTACTTTCGAATTTATAATATTAACATGGATTTCAGAACTTTATTGCATAAAAGGTACAACAGTTTAGTTTGTTACAATTATAATAAAACCACTATGGAGGTAAATGAATCACTACATAGTATAAAACAAAGTCGCTTTTTCTGTCCCTATATCCCTTTGTACGTTTAAATCTTTAAAACTACGCAACGGATTTTTTGATAGATAGATTGATTCCAGAGGAAGGTTTTTATGTGTAATAAAGAATAGAAAGGCCAATATTTCTTAGTATTTACATTACATCCGTGCGAAGCAGGGGCGGGTCGCTAGTAAACTATAAAGTAAACTGATATATCGTTTGAATAAATAATTACAATGCCAAATTGAACGACCAGTCCTAGTTAAAAATTTACGCAAACGAGAGCATATCTCAACATGAACGCGAAGAAGACGCAAACTTGTACGCTTTTCGATTTCCTTACCCAGTTCATATTCAACACACGCGTCTCATACAACGTGATGGTATTATTTCAAATTCAAAGGGTAAAAACCAGGGGCTGTATTAAAAAGGATGGCTGGCTGTAATGTAGGAGCCCGGCACGGAATGACAGTGTTTCATCGCGATTGGCGGGCGCAATGGGAATTATAAACGTATTAGTCGACCTTGCATCTTCACTCCCCGACTCAGAGCTCAATTTCCCAACAGAATCCTCCAAACCAATACCCGACCATTGAGAGATGTTGAATACAAAAAATTCTTAAATGATGTAGTGTAATTGTTCGAATCTTCTTTGCGTAACAAATAAAAGTTTGGTACAAATTTGGGACACGAATTAAGCTTCGGGAGGGATTAGGGATAAATTGTTTGACATTTTTGCATCCTTTTGGGCATTTTAATTATTGGATCGGGCGAAAAATATGCTAATTTCTTTTAAGTTGTAGAACATTGGGGACGAAATATTTCGGTAAAGATTCAATCTGACAAAGTTTCAATGGCAAACAACATTCAAAATCCATTATTCTACTACGTCTTAAGTAAAACTTACTCAAATAAAATATAATTCAGTTATTTGTGAAAAATTTGGTGAAATTTTTCAACCGTTACTTTTAAATTATTAAAAGATAAAATTTAGTTAAGATTTAAAAGCACATTTAGGTTATGTATGCTAAAAAAATGCGTAGTAAAACCCATAGAATGTAAATCAAAATATATAGAACATTGATGTCAAATAGTAAAGTGGATTAATCTACATTATTCTATTTACAAAACAATAAAAAAATTAAGTAGTAGGTTATTTATTTATAAAGAAATTGAAACATTTTAATACAAATGATTGTGGTGTTTGGATCGTAAAAATGTAATAAACATGAATTAGTTGGTCTCACTTAAACGGTCAACCTACATTTTTCTTGATTAATTTATATATATGATACGACGATAGTACCACAACATCCAGACTAGAGACCATTTACAAAATTTCGTTTCCCATATTGACCCGACAGGAAATCGACCCCAGGATTTCAAAGATGACGCTCAAGTCTGGCTTGTTTACCTCTCGGCTAAGAAGGTTGTTTAATATTTTCCCCAAGAATGCGTAACACTATCAATCAACGATATAAAAAAAAAAGAAAAACACACCAAGGAATTTAGTTCCAATTGTACGACTGACTGACAAACCGACAAATACTGCACTATATCATAGCAAATGATTGATTCGGGTACTAATAACTCGACCCACAACATCAATCGGACTCTAATCGAAAACGTGATAGGAATCCTCCGATCATTTTATCCGACTACAGCGAACCTAAAAGAAGGGATACCATTATAATCGTTTTGTTTGTATGTTCGTGTATTCCCTCTTTACCCCTTACTGGTTTTGAGTTTCCACGCTGGCATTGTGGGAGCCTCGGTGCAACAGTGGGGGCCACACAGCGTCTGTTTGGACGTTGTTGACATTAAATAAGAAACTAAATATCGTCCTTAGAAACTATTTCTGGTATATTTTTTTAAATCTACCTCTCTGGGGTTGTAGCAACTGCTGGAAGAAAGTTATCGAGGTAAAAATTGTCTCGCTACACACTAGATACAAAATTTGATGTCTATTTTTAAACCCCGATGCCAAAACGATGGGGTGTTGTAATTTTGATGTGCCTGTAGATACATCAAAATTGCATGCCCTTATCACATAAACATAGACAGATAGATATCTGTCTGTATGTTTATGTGATAAGGGCTTGATAGTAGTACTACCTACACTACGAAAAAATTCAATAGCAGATGCGTCTACATTGGAATGTCAGTCTAAAAATCGCATATAACTTGTGTGTTAACTTGATTTACGGTGACTTTTCGCACTGAAATGCCAATCTTTTAACCGAATTAGTAAATTTTGAACTTGCTAAAACGACATCGAAACTTAGTAATTGTTACTTGGCTGCCCTGCCCCTTAGTCCACCAGCACCGTTTTTTTAGCAATCCACTGTCGTCACCAGTCGCGCTTACATATTAGATCCCCTGTACTTGCTTGAGACGAAATCACCCATTTCGATTACAGTCCACTTCAATTTAACTCTCTTTTTTCAGGAACAAAAGTTCGTTTCCTTTTTATTGAAAACGAACAACTCGTAGCTCTAATAAATGTTCAACGCATGCAGTACGAAAACCGATATCAAACCATCAAATACATTAACCTACTTATCTATTTTCAAATTGTTTGTTCCCTTTTCCACAACTATTCCAACTTTGAGATAGTGGGTCTTAAAGTGGAAATTTTCGTAGAAAAAGAGTAAGTGATTCTGTGAAAACTTTTTCTCAGAGACACATCCAATTCGAAATAGCTGTGAGTATTTGAAAGATATTTTTATTGTAGCTCTGTCATGCGTAGGCTTGTTTTTCTGAGAATAATGCTAAGAAATCATACCTTAACATTCTCCATTTAAGTTTGCTAACGATGTGTTTGTATTTTTAAGTGAGTAGTTTGCATAACATTAAATACTAAGACAACAACTAACTAACTTAGACAAATTAACCATAATTAATGCACAGTTTATAGTCTGAGCATTATTTATCGTTGAAAATCTGAAGATTACCTAAACAATTAATTGAATACCGCTACTTGCAACAGTTTTTAAATATCCGAAAAAAAAAATATATGTCAATATAGTTAAAATATAAAAAAAATATATACTATGAATCGTTTGCCGCCAATGATATATCAGCTTGCGAGTAAATGTTTTGGCTAAATTTCAGACTGACGTTTTGACTTCCACAGCATTTATTTTGATGTTTCCTACTGAATATTGTTCCACAGGAATAAATTTAAGAGAACCATTTTAAATAACCCTTCCACACTTTAGTTAAGAGCCACATCCGTACAAGAAGCTACTCGTGGTATCACAAAGGCGAAATTGCATAACAATCAGGGGCCGGCGAGCCGTGCCGTGGCCACACTCCGGCCGCGCGGGAAATGACCGGGACGCGCTCGCAGGAAATTATGCCCGGCAATAGCAACAAGTACTGCTATACAACAAGGATAACGCAATTATAAACAAACAAACTGAAATTTACGTTTCATTAAAAAATACGCAGAAAACACCTGTAATTGGTGGTCACAATCTAATGTACCATTCTGATATGCTCCTGTTACATTGTAAACAAATTAACTATTCACATATTTTGATTTGTTGTTTGATCTTATTACCTAATTGTTTTCTTAGAGTAAAGAAGAGACTAACCATACGTTACTGCTGTCACTAGATCATCAAGACTCATAATATTTTAATAGTAAAAAAACATTGAGCCGTGGCGTGGCCACGCTCCAGCGGCGCGGGGAATGACTGGAACGTGCTCGCAAGAAATTGTGCCCGCAATAGCAACAAGTATTGCTATACAACTAGACTAAGGCGGCATACATTTAAAAACCGCTGAAATTTACGTTTCATTAAAAAAGACGTAGAAAAAAACATTAATCGATGATCACAATCTTGTGTACTATCTTGATATGCCCCTGCTTCATTGTAAACAAAGTAACTATTGACATAATTTTATTTGTTGTTTGATCTAATTACCTAATTGTTTTCTTAGGGTAAATTAAAGCAACAAGTACTGCTATACAACTAAAATAAGACAGCATAAACAAATAAACCACTGAAATTTACGTCTCCACAAGAAAAGGTGTAGAAGTTGGTTCTTACGTCTTACGTCAACAGATGGCGCTGTACCGTCTAGCGTCGATTGCGTCTGAATCGCGGTGACGAGATCTTTCCACAATACTATAAGTATACAGAGGGACTTAGCAAATAAATTTCTTATTGTCATCCATTTGATCTTTTATTACATAGATCCCAAAGTGCACCCGTAGATTGTGGTTTGTTTAAAAGTCGCGGACCATTAGTTGGTGATCACAATCCAATGTACTATTCTGACGTGCTCCTGATTGTATTCTGTTGCTTCATTGTAAATAAAATAACTAACATCATTTGATTTGTTGTTTGATCTTAGTACCTAATTGTTTTCTTAGGGTAAAGTCAACTTTAGCAGTGACGTGTGGCAAGCCAAATCTACTGCTGTCACCAGATCATCTAGGCTCATAATATTTTAATAAAAAAAGAACATTGAGCCGTGGCATGGCCACAATCCGGTCACGCGACAAATGACAAGACTTTATTTTTACCAAACCATTTCATTTTTGTATTTTAAATCTCTTTATATTTTGCTTTAAATCTTATAACATTTTGGAAGTAATAGTTTCAATGTAGAGGCTATTTAAGAGTACTAAAAAAATATTTTTTTTATAGTGCACTCCAAGATTGACCTCATCCCACCTGATGTTAAGTGGTAATGAGTAGTAGCTTAAGGGCGAAAAGTTTAGCATAGTAAAACTGTTACTAGACTTGTCGCCCTTACCTTGAAGGCTTGACCTCTGCTACTAATGTAGCACCCCTCAAGAGCTCTGGAAACCTTACTCACATGCAGGAACACAACAACACCGGAGTGATTGTTATTTGGCTGCGGTCTTCTGTAAGGTGAAGGTATTTCACCAGTCGGGCTGCTCCAGTTCGAGCGATAAATCGCTTTGCCCTGCCTCTCTTCATTATAAAATGTAAATCAACTTTGTTCTATTATGTATTAGTCAATTTTTTTTTAATATATTACAACAGTAATACTTATGAATAGTTTTTATATAAATCAAATGAAGTAAAGCTAAGGTTCGGAACCTAAGACTACTGAGAAAATACCGTCAAACAATCAAGCCGTTTTTCATTTACAAAAGAGAACCAAACTGCACCAAGCCATAGGTACAGTTTGACTGTCAATTGTAAAACAAAATAAAAAAAACATTAAGTAAAAACAGAAATAAAATGAATATTAAAATTGGTATAGTTTAAATTATTATCAACAGTGAAACTACCTGGTCATCATGTTGAATAAAAGATCATTAAATTTATTATTGACGCCGCTAGTAATAGTGTGTAGACCTAACCGCGTGTCTACTCGCATTTACATTTGACGAAACCCCAATGATAAGCCTGTTACCAACAAAATTACACACTAGGATCCGTCAAATAACATAATCTTCTACGTCATACTTACGACGTTCAACACTCTACTGCTGAACGGTTTGATGACGAAACACGACCAAACAGTTCCTTATTGCATATACTATACAAGCTTAGACACGCGTACTTTATGTCAGTAAGCCTATGGAACAATCGGATAGAATGAGAATGGAATGGAACATTCGCGTCTATGTCAGAATTATTTGGTGGAAACATGAACGAAATTTGAATCACGTCAGACATGTCTAGTAATTCTGACGAACCGTTGGTTACCTCGGCGCCTTTTTATTCCTGTCTTCACTCCCTTAATACAATGGGACGTCAGATTGACAGGACCAGAGAGAGGTCAGGCGCCATACCGGCTTTTTGCATGCTCTTTTAGAAATTATCCATGCTGGATATGGGAAATATCCTGATCAGATATTGAGGAGATCAGTCTTAAAATGTCCTAACCAAACTACGCAGAAAACTACGATCTTAGATCACGACCTTTAGCTAGTTACCATTAGACTATAGAGGCATTTCTGGAATGAAAAACTGACACAGCTGTTATGAATAAGGAGTATATGCCGTCTTTACCGCGAGTGGGTGGTCAATTGGATTGGCCATCTCGAAAACTGAGAGGGGAGAAACGGGGCCGCGTAAGCGGGAATTCACCTGTGGTGTTGTGGTTATCAGGTTGACCCGATTTCCCATAACACCACCGCAGAGCGTTGGGTCCAACCGGGTGCTTTTAATGGGTAGTTCTGCCCTTTAGTGGGTAAAGGGCACGCCGTCACCTCTCACTGGGGACGGTATGGTGCATCAAAGCATTTCTCTCCGTCAAAATACTCCTTGTATTTGCCGTGAATGCTACATCTTTATTCACGAGAAGCTCACACATACCGCTGCCTTCACCGACATAGCGATACGGCGCGCAAAAAAATCTCCCCTTAAATAAAGGTACTAGGAGCATTAACCAGTCCGAGATAATGCTCCGGACTAAACAGTTCTGAGAACGAACTTACACTTGTACAAAGTGTCACAATAATATTTGTTCACTTGCATTCTGCCAAACCAGAGCTTATTGCAAGCAACTTCCAACTTGATTTATTAATTTTGTTCCAGTAAAGTTGTTTAAGCTCGTATTTTCCGCTTGAGGCAAGTTTGTAGACTTATTGCTTGAGATAATATTGTTCTGTAAAATACGGCTGCGTATAATTTTGTTGATCTTATAGTAAGTTCTGAATTGGGTCATGAGAATGAATAGAATTTTACAGATGGCATCTGGAATTGTCCAAAACATTCGTCCATTATAAGAGGTCTAATCTTTTGTATAGTGTAGAACCAAGTTACTCCAACTGTCATGTTTGTCACGTTTTGATGTTTAAATTACGAATAAAATTTTAAAGTATCAATAAACAAGTAATTTAAGAAAAGCCGACCAAGTGTGAGTCAGCACACGACAGGCTAGTACTACCTATTATTTATTAAAACGTCGAAAATATATTTTATATGTAAGGCCCCATCAACATTTGTTTTTAATCCCCGATGCAAAAGCAACTGGGTGTCATAACTTTGACGTTTCTGTCTGTCTTTGTGTATATTGTGTCTATGGCATCGTATGTCCAAATAAACAGATTTTTTTTTGTCTGAAAGCTTTATTTGTCATACATTTAATCAGACTATGTTTGATGGAAAACAGTCCAAGGTGGTCACCGCCACAAAATGTCAGAAAACATTTTTGACACAACTTCCCTTAATATAGGTATCATACGAAAGGGCTTAAATTGTACTATAAATTATGAAAAATGTTATTTCCCTTACGCGTCGCTACTATTCCTCTTCCACCTCGCACCATGATGTTGTCGTAATTATAGATTAGATACATATTTCAATTGCAATCCTATATCATTGATCTGCTCAAAATGCTTCCTTATCTTTTTACCTTAGCCTGGATAAAATCAGTTATGTTTTATTTATTTAAGGTACAATAAAATAATGACCAAATTACTTTTTAAGAAGGCGCATAGTATACTCGTTTTCATTTAGGTGGAGTATCACAGAAATTAAAACTAACACAGCAACCAATGTTTAACAATACTTTACCATAATTATCGCGATTGATCTCACCTGTAACAAAAAAAATATTAAATTGTATTTTTTAACAATTAAAGTCCGAAATTTTTTTAGAGTTATTTCTGAATATATTTTTTTCTAACCCCAAACAGATTTACATTAACACATATTTACTGTTGCCTGCAACTCTATATGTATGTACCTTACACGTATCGCTTTATTAAGGGACTAGCGGTCCCGGCGAACTTCGTTTCGCCTTAGAGAATTTTTCCCGCTTTTCTGTTAATTTTTTTCAAATTTTACCAAGGATTCCTAATTTTGTAGCCTATGTCAAATTGGAAGAATGTAGCATTCTATTGGTGAAAGATTTTTTTAAATCGGCCCAGTACTTTTTGAGCCTATCTATTACAAACATACAAAAATACAAATCTTTCCTCTTTATAATATTAGTATAGATATATATTTTCATTTTTATACATGACCACTTCTAGCCATATCTAATATAGCGACCCGCCCCGGCTTCGCACGGGTGCAATAGGTACTAAAATATGTACGTATTATACATATAAATATTGCAATTTAATTTATTACATTGACTCCTCCCTTACCCCAGTGACGCTTGGAGCCTACATCGCATGCTGGCTAGCTGAGCGCGGTGAGCGGCAACCAAGCGAGCTTTTTTCTAATACTTGCATTATTAAACTCATGATAACTTTCGAATTAAATGTCCGAATTGAATAATTCACAAAGTTATATAAAGGTATTGAAGCTATCTTGAATATAAAGTTATTTATTTTGATAAGGATTAATACCAAGGTACAAATAAAGAGCCTTTAAAAGAGGCGGCATATTAATAAATTTTTTAGATTAAAAAACCGCTTATTGTGACATAACTATAATATTTAGTCATATGCTATCCCGACACTTTTTGTAGATAATGATGAGTTCTGCAAAGTCGTAGTGCATGACTTTGTTCTATCATCAATAGTTTTCGCAGCGCACGCGATGTAAGGAATTTTTCAGGTCACCTTTAATTACATTATTGAAGTTTTAGTAAGGATCCCTAATTTTTTTAAAAATATAATATAGCCTATGTCACCCGTAGATAGTGTAGCTTCCCACCGGTGAAAGAATTTTTCAAATCTGCCAAGTAGTTTCGGAGCCTATTCAATTCATACAAACAAACAAACAAACAAACAAAAAATCAAACCTTTCCTCTTTATAATATTAGTATAGAAGTATAGATAACTATAATCGTATAATTATGTTATTTGAGTGTATTTTCTATATAAATATCGCCGTTAACTCCATCTAGTAGCTTTTGAATAAAAGAGTTACAAACGTGACCACACATCCAGACATTCATACATTCCTACATTTTGCGTTTAAGTATGGTAGATAGATAAATAAATAAATATAGAACAACATCACATACATTGCACTGATTCTGTGGTAAGTAGCTAAAGCACTTGTGTTGCAGAAACCAGAAACAATGACGGTACCACAACACCTAGACCCGAGACGATACAGAAAAGTTCGTTTCCCATTTGACCCGACCGGGGATCGAACCCGGAACCCCAGAGATGGCGCGACGCCAAAGTCCGGCACATATGGCATAGATGGATATCAACAATGTAAAAATATCGACAGACAAATCTCCAAATGTTTTTAGATGAATAAAAGCGTTATTTTAAACGCTCTAGATCTGTAATCTGTGTAAATAATCATGAAAATTTTCTTCGTACGTTCAGCCACCTGTTGCCATAGCAACCTGTTGGTTGTTTCAAATCTCATTTATTATTTTGCAGGTAAATGCTCTTTGGAGTGATTTACTCGAAAGGTTTCAGACAATTTAGATTCGCGAGACTGAATTAACCAAAAATTCTATCTTTATGAGAAGGTAATTTGAAACGACTTCTCAAGTAACTACTGTTTTAGTATTTTAAGACCAGGAAAAAATAATATCCTCTCATTATTCGACATCATCAGCATATACTAGTCCACTGTTGGACATAGGTCTCCCCTAATAAGCGCCATTGCTCTCTGCAGCTTGGCGTTTCCAGAATCTGCCTCAGTCATTAGCAAGTCTACCTACATTAAGTTTCCCGAGTCACAGTCACCACTAAAGAACCCGTTTACACTGATGGTTCTCAGTTCTTTGTGAGATATGGCTGACTCACTATCACTTTAGAGTGCTAATTCTTTGTGTTATGTGTAATACCTCGTTATCTGAGGGAAGTGTCCTTGAGGAAAACATCAAGAATAACTTTGTCCATATCTCGCAGAGATATTTTCAATTGCTCCATCTGACCAACTGTAAGTTTTATAATGTAGAGTCATGTTTTCTAACTTCTTTAAATATGTTATTAGACAATTTTCATTAATAATCAAGTTTTACTTGGCAGTCAACAAAAATCACTGAGTTTTATAATAAAATTTATCAGCTAACAAAATATTTGAAAGCCTCTAAAATAAAACTGTTTTTATATTTCCCATAGGTTTTATACATGAGACTAAAACAAAATTAGTGATATTCTTGAGGAGAAAGCTATAATTATAAGGGAAAGTCCAACAGTTCCTACTGTTAAAGTCGATAATGTTAAAGTCGTGTATATCTATGAAAAAAGCCGAATCTTATTTTAACGCATACGATTTAAAACGATAAAGTAACTATTCAAAATAAAAATAATTTTCAATGGCTCGAATCCGACACTGAAAGAATAGACGTAAAAAAAACAGTTATAGGTATACATCTTCTAGATTAGCTTAACAAAAGTAATTCCTTTACAGTATTTTCATTTTCCTCAAATAACATTTCGACAAGTACAAGATTCTTACTCAATATGCTTCCTTTGCAAGGATTATTTTATTCTGAGGACTATGGAAAAAAAAGTTGACATTTTACTTGAATTGCTCCTTCAAATGATATTTTTACCAATAATAAAATTGAATTAACATCGTTATTTAATGTTACTGAATTATGAGAACTTTTATGTTCGTCGAACAAATCAAAGAATGCTTAAGAACATTTTCTTTCTTCTGTTGTTTTATATTAAAATAATCCAACAAAAGTTTTTGTCTTTTAACAAGTCTTTATTTCGCTGTTGTTTAAGAAAAGAAAAAATACAACAGATTTTAAGTCTGTAGGTACTAATAAAAAGAAGGTTTGAAACGAATTGGCCGCAGTTAACGGAGCCAAAATGGAAATGAGCCTAAAAAATAATTTATTATTGAAATTTTCAAGGCCTGAAAGTATTATTTTTAGAAATTGTAATATTTCGGCAGAGTTCGTTGCTAAAAGCCTTGAATAATTCTAGTAGAAGCAATCTAATTCTGGAAGTTCGATACGAAACCTTGAACATTTATAAACATCTCGCTCCATCTCATATTATACCGGTAAATTTTGCATATCGCCTATCACGAGTGCCGACCCGCTTCATATGAATGAAATTATGTGACGTCCGATAGGGATGTGATTACTCTCGAAGTGTATCGATGCTTAAATGTATCGACGATACAAAAATCTAGATAAACAAAAGTCAATTGGTGAAATGAATGTATGCGCATAATTTTAGATTTAGTAGGAAAAAGTTTGTACAAAAAAGTTTTCAGTTTACCAGGATTGTACGCGTGTGAAGCCGGAGCGGGTCACTACAATACAAAAAAATTAGTCGCGTAAATGTGTTTAAACGCTTAAATGAAATAAATAAATAAATGCGCCAGACAATCACACCAATCACCTGGTCTCAAACTAAGGTTTTCGCTTGTACTGTGAGTACCAGATGACGGATACTAACCGGGGGCGTCATGCCAGCACACCCAGACCAAAGTCAATTTAGAAATGTTTGTTTTTTGAATTGACCCGACCAGGAATCGAACCTGGAACCTTTCGCGCTTTGGCCACCTACCTTAGCCACTGCGCCATCGTGGTGAATCTATCGAAAATACAAAAATCTATAGATGAAATGAATGTATGCACATAACTTACAAATACTGAATCAAATTGATTCATAATTATTTGTTTGCCATATTTGCAATTGTCAGTAAAAGGTTTGTAAAAAAAGGTCATTAACGGGATCGTACGTAGGTGAAGCTGCAGGGCGCCACTAGTAATAATTAAAACTTAGACTAACATAAATATAGAGCAGACACAATAATAACTTTAATGCCAAACAAAGCTTATTTTCACATAGTTATTAGGGTAACACAAATAAATAAAAAAAATATATTATCTGATGATTGATTTGCGAAACACTTGACTGTAAGATAAAAATAACAATTTATTTATTTACTTACAAGAACTTACAACCATCCTTACAGATAACGAAACCTAATGTGATAGCTTATCAATCAAATCTAATAATTAACATAATGAATGTGGTGGGCTAATAATAATTTGTGCCTTCCTTGCGAATTTACTCATGCAACAACAAAATGTCCACTGTTTCATGAACTAAATTATAAAACAATATAGAGATACTCTTTAATTTTTAAGCGGCACCTCATTCGATTAAGTTGTTCATCAAATTAATTATATTAATAATAGGCTATATTGAAAGCACAGGGGTATACACTAGGAGAAGAAGTATTAGAATATAAGTATAGACAATCTTAATTGCTCATCCCTAACATCCAAACAGGCGAGTGATTACTGCTGGTGTTACTGAAGAGAAGTGATCAAGCCAATTAGACGTCACATCTATAATTTGAGCGAAATATGGGAATATGGCTAGTGGAGGCAGAATTTGTGTGACATCATTTATTAGTAAACACTGTTAGCATAGAAATAATCTAAATACATACCTACGACGGACTATTAAACTATTCAACTGGTTCATACTAAGGTTTTGCTGTGTACTTTGAGTTAGTACTTACTCATTATACAATTAAACCTGGGATTTTTTGCTGCAAGATACCAAGATACCATGGTCATTGATTTTATGATTACAATTGTTTGTTAAATAAAGTGTACTTTTTAACGTTTGTTCGCATCATTGAATTTATTCGTTATTAGAAGCATACTATTTACTTGTAAGTATCTCACAGCTTTAATATCATTAATTTGAATTTATGTTTTTAATGTCCATTAAAATGTGCAAAATATATGAAATAAAACTCCAACGGAATGATTATAGATACGCAACAAATCACAAAGTTGTATTATCTTTGCTTACTTCAAATAAAAATGATTTAAAATAAAATAAGATTTAGAAGGTTAACCAAGGTCCAAGTTGCAGAAAAAGATTATTTGCTACTTCTAAAGAATTGCAGACAAAAGGGTCACGTGTCTGGGTGCCTCTGATGTGCAGACCAAGATTCATCCGTTTGAAAATATTTCTTTCATTTCATACAACTACAGTAAATCAAAATAATTTACTCGTAACGTTTTTCTTCATTTTATTTTTATGATAAAATCAAATTTTGACCATACCACAAAACTTAATAATTACATCGAAAATAAGCTTCAATGTTTTTACTTTATGTATTTTAATTTGTGATTTATGCTACAGTCGTTGTTCAAAACCGTTTAATTTCTGTGGCACTAGTGCTTTAGCTACTTACTATTGAACCAGAGCATTGTCGGTATGTGATGTTGTTCAATATAAGTTTGTATGAATGTTTTTACATTTGTTTATTACACGATAATCATAATTTCTTCACTATTAATTACTGATAAGTGATTTTGCTTATTCATCGTTTTATATATTTAGGTTTAATTGTAGCAAAGACATGATTTAAAGATTTTTAATGTTATCTATCATGATTTCTGTTTTTATAAGACTCCTTAATAACACTTAGATCGCAGAGCCCAATAAAGAGCCACTCGTAACACCGAGGAAAGTTCCAAAAGCACGTCACGTACAGAGAGCCAAGTGAAGGCCGAAGATAAAGATTCTTCGCGACACTCAAAAGGATCTGGACAAAGGAAAAACGACGCAGTAGTGGCGCAATCAAACCGCGCGTCCTCTCGGAAACAACCGTTTAGCGCATTTGACGCATTGTGACGCAATTTTTTAAATGTGGTTGCCTGTCTTAATTTTTTTTATATTGCCCTTCAAGATTACCCCATCCTACCTGACGTTAAGTGAATATGAGGTCCTAGCTCAAGAGCGACAAGTACAGCATAATAATAGTTGTTACTGGACTTGTCGCCCTTACCTTGAAGGTTTGACCCCTGCTACAGCTAATGTAGCATCCCCCAGGAGCTCTGGAAATCTTACACGCAGGAACACAACAACACTGAAGCGGTTGTTATTTGGCTGCGGTTTTCTAGTAAGGTGGAGGTATTTCACCAGTCGGGCTGCTCCAGTTCAAGCGATAAGTCACTATGTCCTACCTTTCGTAAAAAATGGTGATTCAGAGTGGAATAACCGGTTACTTACGTAAGTATTGTAATATTTCTAGTTCAGTCGGTAAACTTTCACAACGATTTGGCAATGATAAGTTTCGCATTTCCAATGGCTTTTAAGTCTGTACCAAACTGAATGTTTTCTTTGCACAAACGTCAGTTTCTAACAAATAGTAATCTTTAGTCAACAAAGCAAGTTTGTTTAATAAGAAAATAATAACAACTCATAAAATAAAACGCTTACACTCAGAGGATATAGATGTGCCCGTGACTTCTTTGCGTGGACTACAGGTGTTTTGCATATATATACTTTCATGGTCGGTTTTATCCCTATCCATCTAATACTCGAAACAAAAAGTAGTCTATATTTAAATCCAAGTTCCGTGATATATTTGTGCTAAATTTCATATTTCTAACTTAAAATAACCATTTTCCCATAAAAAACAAAAAAATAGTCTATGTCCTATAATGTATTGAAGTGGTTGATACCTATCTACTGGAGTCTTATTTTTATTTTAACATACACTTAAAATTCGGTACCTAAACAAGCGGCTTATCAAATACCTAGGAAATTAAATGTACGTAATACTTCCTGCCTTCCTTTTAACGGGGAAAATCCATAACGATCGGTGTTAGGAACTCAAGCTCAGTATAAGCTCAACAGTAAAATTCGTTCTCGACTTGAAAGCCGGGTTCTATCAGATTGTGTTCCTAAGAAAGCTTGCCTATTTACACATGGAAACATACGATACAATATACAAATGCCGTAAACTGGGCTGAAATGATTTGCAATACAGCTTATTGATGGATGACATAATGCTATATGTTAAAAAAAATATATTTTTTACATTGTTTTGATTATGTCAGATAACTAAGATAAAACTGTACCACAACACCCAGGCCCGAGTTTGGGAGAGAGTTCGCTTTTCAGATTGACCCGACCGGTAATCGAAAGTGCGATGCTTAAGTCCATTCCGCTTACGTTTCGGCTATAGAGGGCTGTATACCATATAAAAGTACAATAGATAAATTTAACCCTTAGAGCAATGTATCCCCCAATACATTTTTGAGTCATTCACTAAATTTAATTATGGCTGCGCTAATTGTATGCATCCATTTCAAACCATTAACAGCATAAATTCATGCGAGAACATAAAACTAGATAGCATTTAGGCAATAAAAAAGAGCCATCTTTTTCATTTAAAAACGGCAGGAAAAGGCGAAAAATATCGCAGTCTAGAGCAATCATTCCGCGCGTTCACTCGGAAACAATCGTTTATTTTATTTTTATTTTATTTTGCACAAAATCCACAGCTCTTACTTAATTATTAACATGAATCTTAATGCTAATCTTACAGCTAATTACGGATTTTAATTACATTTCTGTTATATTTTTATGACAAAGCGACGAACGGACATAAGTTGCTTGCACACATGTAAATACCTTTGTTCTTACATAAATAAAGGGTATCAAAAATAGATAAGTCTATGTATTATATATACACACACACGCACACATACATACATATATACGATAATATATATATATATATATATATATATATATATATATATATATATATATATATATATATATATTTATAAGTAATAATGAATGTTACGTACATATAAATGATAAAATAATAGAAAATAATAATTATTAGAACAGTTAAAAGTGTTTCAGTTTGTCAATATACTGATAATGTCTTTTTTATATGAATATAGTGAAGAACAGAACAAATCCAATGAAGCAAATCCAACATTGTACTTTTTCTGAATACGACGTATGACAGAATTTTGAGCGTAATTACTATGCACCGATTTATAGCTGAATAGTTTGGTGTGTCTAGTTCGGGTTGCGGGAGCACTCAAAGATAATGTTCTGGATACTAAATCCGTGCTGTCTATTTGGCTATTGCATATTTTATGTAAAAAGGTCATGTCGAGAAGACAACGTCTATCCTCAAGTGTCAGCAGGTGATAAAAAGTACATGACTCAACATAGCTAGAGTGCGTACGACAATTCCGGTAATTTATATGTTTAAGAAATTTTTTTTGAATTTTTTCGATGCTTCGAGTATGTGTTATATACTGAGGGTTCCAGATATTACTGCAGTATTCGAGGATGCTCCTTACATATGTGTAATATAAGACTTTCAAACATTGTGTATCTGAAAAGGGTCTGCTCACCCGCAAAACAAATCCTAGAGCTTTAAAGGCTTTTGATGTTATGTATTCTATATGGTCTGTAAAGGTTAGTTTAGAGTCCATTAAAACACCTAGATCTCTAATCTGTTTTACTTCTCGCAGAACTGAGCTATTGATGCTGTATTCAAATTTGATTGGCTTTACTTTGCGGGTGAAGGATATATGAAAGCATTTGTTTACATTAATGTTAATTCGATTTTCTTCATAATATTCGCTTAGTCTATTCAAGTCATCCTGTAAATCAGAGCAATCCTGAGCTGATACTATTTTCTTGTAAATCTTTGTATCATCAGCATACATTAAAAATTTTGCATACTTGAAGCATTTTGTGATGTCGTACAGGTAACAGGCGTATAATAATGGTCCAACTATGGACCCCTGGGGCACTCCCGATAATATAGTGACATAGTTGGAACGGTAACCACCTATCACAACCGCTTGACTTCTATTTTGTAGATACGACTCGAACCATCTAAGGAGACATCCTTTATTCCTAGTTCCCCGAGCTTTCTGAGTAATATAACGTGATCCACTCTATCAAATGCCTTCTCAAAATCCGTGTATATCACGTCTGCCTGCGAGGCGCCGTCCATGCCGTTTAAAACATCATCTGTGGATATGGCTAAGTTCGTATTGGTTGACCTTTTTTTGAGGAAACCGTGCTGTTCTGATGGAATCAACGGCGAAACAATGGCATATAAGTGGTTATGTACAACACGTTCCAGCAATTTACTAAGCACATTCAGTATCGAAATAGGACGGTAGTTCGGTACCTGACTCCGACTGCCCTTCTTGTGGATAGGGACAATGTGAGCGGTTTTCCAGAGGCTGGGAAAGTAACCATTTTTCAGGCATTTGTTGAATATTAAAGCAATCGGGGTTGCTAATGATTTGGAACAGAAATAGAAAAAGGACGGAGGAATGTTGTCACTACCTGCACCTTTTTTAATGTCAAGTTTTTTAAGTAAATTATTTATGTATGAAGGGGTTATTTCTATAATATTTATGTTAGTGTCAAACGAAGAATCATTTGATGCAGCGGGATAGCAAGATGCGGGTGGTTTGAAATTCTTTTGAAAAAAGTCCTTGAATGCATTACATATGTCGAGTTCATTATTATAAGTATTGTTGTTATATTTCATTGAGTTAGGGTAACCGGACTTGCTATTCCTCTGTGATTTAACGTAAGACCAAAACGATTTAGGGTTGTGCTTAATTTGTTTTTGAGAATTTGTTATGTAGTCATTAAAACACAT
The DNA here is from genome assembly GCA_037074685.1 of Glyphodes pyloalis. NCBI lineage: Eukaryota > Metazoa > Arthropoda > Insecta > Lepidoptera > Crambidae > Glyphodes > Glyphodes pyloalis. The sequence continues at coordinate 585,869 of JAYKKO010000042.1, forward strand.
CTGCTGCAGCGCTCTCACCCTGCTTCTAAGTTTAGAAAACTCCAAATAATCCAGGGGATTTCCGTGAAGTTTCCAATTTTTATGCAATTTAGCTTTTTCCTTAATCAGTTTAATAAGAGATTTACTGTACCACACAGGGTATGAACGAGAACAGGATACATAAACTTTGGGGACAAATCTTTCAATAAGTTGTGTTAATATGCTATAGAACTTTTCTACCACTAGTTCCAAACTAGCTTTTGCCCGCGACTTCGTCCGCGTGGCGTGTTATTGTGTCATTTCAGTATTTTTCTCGGTGTGTGTCGAATGTAAATAATAATGAATGTTGCATTCAAAAATTTTAAAAAGTTTTTTTTTTTTTTTGAGAAAATACATTAAAAAACAACATAACAATTATTCTGAATCTGGCGCTAGTGCAGTATTTTTTCATGAAAAAGATGTTTCCCATTCCCATGAAGCTGTACATTTGCTAAGATACCCATATACTAAAAAATTTCAAGCCTCTAACTCGCGGTACAAAAGTTTTTCCCGCTATTCCCGTTCCCATGGGAATTTTGGAAAATCCAATCATGACTTAACTTTGCATTCACTAAGGTATATGCACGTCAAATTTCAATCATCTAACTTACGCGGTTTAGATTTTTTCATACAAAAGTTTTTTCCCGCTAACTCCCGTTCCCGTGGGAATTTCTCAAAATACAGCCATAACTAAACTTTATATTTACTAAGGTACCTGCATGCCAAATTTCAAGCGTCTAACTTAAGCGGTTTAGATTTTTCATACAAAAGGATTTTCCCGCTAATTCCCGTTCCCGTGGGAATTTCGGGAATTCCTTTCTTAGTGCACCCCTACGGTACCTAAGCTACGTCTCTTCCAAATTTCAAGTGCCTACGTTTAGCCGTTTAGGCTGTGCGTTGATATGTCAGTCAGTCAGTCAGTCAGTTTCTCCTTTTATATATATAGATTATCTATACTTGAGATAAACGACCAATCTTGTTCATTTAAACAATTATTAATTTCGTCAAAGTTAGCTCTTCTGAAATGATACTTAAAGCGTGATTTCGGCTTAAACGGACAGATGTAGATGTCAGTTGTATGTAATTTCAGAGAGGGGTGATATTTGTCCTCCATGACTAACGGAAAATCAGGGCGCTGAAGTTCGAGTGAAAAGTTGGAGAGCACAAGATCCAATGTACGGTTTTGATAATTTTTTATAGTGTTTAATTGACTGAGCCCGATATATGAGGATAAGTTTAAAAATTCAATCGAGGAGTCTTGTAGTTCCACTGATCCTTTTTTTATAATTAGCGGTTCATCGTTGCTCCAATCTATGCAGGGTAAGTTAAAATCACCAATAAGCAACAAAAGGTCGTTTGGGTTAGATTGAGAAACATGTTTCAGGATATCCATGAATTCCCGAAGGCGCAGGTGAGTGTTATTGTTTGGGGGTATGTATACCGCTGCCAAGTGTAAGTCATTAGAGCATCCGAGTGACCGGCCTGAGACAGTCAACCAAAGGCATTCCAGCTCGGAGCTCTGCCACTCCATACGCACACGGACTCGAAGGTTCGACGCGCAAAGTACCATTACCCCACCGCCCAAGCTACCGCGATCGCGGCGGAACACATTATACCTGCCATCACACAGTTCATCATCAAGTATCCCGTCGCACAACCATGTTTCAGTAAAAATCCCCAGGTCAAAGTCAGATAAGAGTAAATTATGTGAAAAAGCTTGGGTTTTTGTTCGCAATCCCCTAACATTTTGGTAAAATAAATCAAGTTTTTTGTGTTTTACAGTTCCCATTAAGGATTGTACAGCGGTGGTGGCACTGGTATTTTATAACAAATAAGTGAAATTAAGCAGACAATTCGGCTATTAAGGAATAAGAGAGCTAAAGCAGTTAGTTCCATGATCATCATAGTAAGTATAATTTGAATATTCTTGATAGTAAATCGGCCACACTTATAGTTTAAGTAAGGTGGTGTATTGTTATACTGTAATAAAAATAATAATAAATACATAAAAAAGTATAATAATGTGATAAGATAATAATAATATTTAGTAATAAGATTGTTACTACATAATATATAAATTAGTGACATGTGTGCAATAGTTTGACAAAAATTAGGTTGAAACAAAAACAATGCGAATATCATACAGTATTTCCAAAAGCAAGTAGGCGAGGATTTAAAAGCTAAACAATATTTTCCAGATCCTGGGGGGACGAGATCAGAATCGGCTGAGAGGTGTCGTTCCTGCGCATATAAATTCGGCAGTTTTTTGTCCAGACGTATTTGCAGTTAAGTTCTTTAGCCTTCAGTTTGCATGACGCGAGTAAGGCCTTATTCTCAATTGTCAGATGTTCATTAACATAGATGTAACCGTTGTCCCCGGTGAAACCCATCTCATTGACCGATATATTTCGTCGTTTACGTGCAGCTGCTATGATCTTGTCTCTCAAAGCTCGGTCTTTAAGTCGCAGCACAATAGCGCGGCCTTTCTTAGCACTTGCAGCTCGCCGAGGCTGGACTCGGTGAGCAAACTCGACGTCTTTGGGTTCGATGGAGGTGCCTAAACAGCTCATTACTTTGGTCACCACATCCACGGTGGCTTCATCCTTACTTTCAGGTACTCCAACAATTTCCACATTTTGGAGACGAGTCCACTGCTGTTGCTTCAAGTTGTCCTCTTCCAGTTTCCTAACGCGTGACTCACAGGTCTTTAAACTTTGCTTTAGATAGCTATTCTCTTCCCTGACGGTCCGCAGATCCGTAGACAATGCGTTTTGAGTCTTTTTTAGGTTCCCGATTTCTTTCTTCAGAGCTTCGAAAGCATTATTCATGAAATCTAAAGATTCTTGACATCCTGATATTTGATTTTTAATACTATTTAGATCTTCGGAAAAAAGTTCTGTGAAAGTCTCTTTAATAAGTCTCTTTAGATCGGTTACTTGTTGGGTATTCTGTGAGGTACGAATATTTACGGCACCGGCCGTGGCTGTCCCCGGGGTGATTGAATCCGGCCTTGTAAAGGCGGAGGTGCCAACAGACATACGCGCCGGCGAGTCATCATTCCGCCTCCGAGCCGCAGTGTTGATGTTTATACATGCAGGGCACTTCAATGCCGACATTTGCTCGGGTGTTATTAATTGGGTGTTCTCCGCGTCCACACCCAGACATTTTAAGCAATAGTGCGTTTTACATGAATTGCATCGCAAGCTTTTTTGCTTATCAAGAGCTCCGTTACATCCAATACAACGCATTTTGAATTATTGTTTATAATTAAACAGCTTATGCCAAAAATTACTCCTGCGATTTCGGACACGGCAAGTGTTTCCAATAATGTCTTCCCCGACAGAGTTAACGCCTGCGATCTCGGACTCGGCAAAGCCCGCGCACTTGCGATTAAACCGGTCAGCAAATTCGGGCGGCCGCGGGCAAGCCTCTTAGCTCAGTGGCGACGACAGCACGCCGCAAACGAAACAACGCAGCGCGCGCCGCACACTGGTCCGGATTTTTAATATGGAAGACTTAGGACCCAATGTCAATATTTCGGGCTGAAAAAAATCATGTGGATAGATAAATGAACGTTCATCAACGTTTGTTCTAGCAGTTTTTATGAAATTGGTTATTTTTGCGAAAAAAAAAACATTGAAAAAAAATTTGTATGGAGAAAAAGTGAAATATTTTTTTTTTCGAAAAGTTCAAAACTGTTAGCAGTGAAACCTTTTGTGTGTTATTGTATTACACTTATTCGTTAATTCCATATTTTTTTTATTTGCATATACTTGCAGCCTTGGCCAAAATATGCATCGGAACTTTCATTGTATTTATTTCAACTATTTGTGACAATTTAATTTTTTTATTGATTTATAGTCACATAATTTACGCATATTTTCAATATAATAAATTTTAAAATCCATTATTTGTTGACTATGAATGATTTTGAAAAATAGATTACAATTTAATTTAAAAAATCAAAATAATATTTTACTTCTCATGGTTAGCTGTTGCTTAAAGCACAGCTAGTGATCGAATGAGGCATTGCCTGCCTGCTAATATTCTCCTATTCCCTAATATAGCTATCACTTTTATTTTCTACTATTGCTGTCTCTTTCATTCTCTTTTGCTCACTCTTTTTCTTCTTAAGACAAGTGGTGTTCCACGCTTATAAATCAGATAAAATAGACAAGAGCTCTACTGGTAATACAAAATATTTACTTGCAGCTTTGGCGTTTATTTCGTTTATCCTAATATATATTTATTTAAAATCAGTACTTTTGCTTCTTTAAGTGGTTTCGGGAAAGTAAATTCGGTACTAAGATAAAATCCATACTAATATTATTAATGTGAAAGTGACTCTGTCTGTCTGTCTCTCTGTCGCTCAATCACGCCTAAACTACTAAATAAATCTAGTGTCCCAAAGAATATCTATACCAAATTTCATCTATATCGGTTCAGTGGTGCAGCGGTAAATTTAATGTAATGTAAACGACCTTCAATTATTTTTTATTGTACTGCGAGAATTGTGCAATAAACTATTTCTGGTTATTTTGTTATACATTTTGAAGTTGATTTATGAATAACTAGTGGCCATCCGCGACTTCGTCCGCATTAATGTCGGTTATCGCGACGCTATTCACGCGGACGAAGTTTTAAGTAGCATAGGGTATGTATGTAAATGTATTACAAAATAACTAAAAATTGTTTATTGCATAATTCTTGCAGTACAATAAAAAATAAATTGAAGGTCGTTTTCATTACATAAAATTTAATACATTTTTTATCAATTTAGTACATAATAAATAATAATAAAATAAGTAATTAAATTAAAAATAAAGTAATTAACTAAAACTATCTATACATAACATACAAATTAATATAAATAACTTAAAACTACAATAGAAAATAATTGAAGGTTGTTTACATTACATTAAATTTAATACATTTTTCATTAATTTAGTAAATAGGAAATAATAATAAAATAACTAAAATGAAATTAAAACTAAAGTTATTGACTAAAACTATCTATATATAACACGCAAAATAATAGTTATAAATAACTTAAAACTTATTCTAAAGGATCTGGCACATTTTCTGGAGCTTCTTCATCAACTTCAATTTCTTCTTCAACTTCTATTAATTCATCTGATAATATCAACTGCGTAGCTTCTGGAAACATCCTTGATGACTTAAAATTGGTGTATTTAGGTTTCAGATGAGATATATATGGATCTGATGATATCAAAAAATTGTGTATAATGTCTTCATTATTTTGCAGTCTTCCTGTTTTCCTCGTGTGTCGCTCTCTGGTATTTCGAAAGTCCTTATTTCTTGCTTCTCCTGCTTCTTCTGACAAAATTCCGATAGGAAGGCAAGAGAAATGTTTGCATATGTCAGCGCCATGTATCAACATTTTGTGTATGCTGGAAGGCATATTGTACCAGGGGTAGTGATGTACAAAGATCTCAGCAGTCTCCTTGCAGTATTCACGGAAACTATCGATATTGACAGCCTTTCCACAAGATAACACTTGCAATATAACTGCGAAGTGCTTTATCAAATCAGCATCAATCTTCGTTATTTGAGCACTTTTTTTGTATTCCCGAAAAAATCTTCTGGCCGTGTTTCCGTCATTAGTAGTTCCAAAGCCCTGCTTTACAACATCAATCAAAAGTCCCATTTGTTGTTTGAACTCCGATTGCACCATATCCTTCCTTAACTTCTTAAGGTTTTTGTTGTCACCTCGTGCACTCCACATTTTGAAATCTAAATTATATGAAATATGTAAAAGACACTCCATGCTTCGAATCCACATATGGAGTGTTGATAGTCCATATTGATACACATCGTCCCGTACAGGTCTTGAAAACATTTCTGAAAGATTATTCATCTCACTAGGTTTTGCAAGACAAACATTGCACGTAGCTGCAGATGGAGTATCTGTAATAATTGTAGCCACTTTCCCATCAATCATTGTCATGTGCAACTCATGAGTAACTTCCAAGTTTCCGCAACTTGAAATAGTCAAATTTCGTATTTCTTCCTCCATTGCCGCTTGTTCTTGCTTAACAAATTCGGTCGTTTCCTTCGCAAACTGAAATTTAATAGGTCTGCAATAAGATGTTGAAGATGGGTTTGGATTATTCCAAATAACAACATTGCCGCTCTCGAGCTTCAAAGGAACGAGGCTCGTCATGAACACAGAGGAGTCGTCGAATTCTGCCAGTTCACTTCTTTGCTTGTAGTTGCTCTGTGCTGAAGATCCATCGAATCCCCACTTGGAGGTAAGCTTCAAGTTTTCACTGCACATATTTAAATCATCACCAACGACTTGCAGTATTCTTCGAGTTGTCACGTCTAACAGTGCTTGTAGTTTCACCTTCACTAAATGTTCTGATACTTCAATATCTCTGGTATCTGGATAACACCTCTGCTTAGCTTCCAACAACTTGTAGTAAGACGGAAGCTTCAATTGCTGTGACAATGCTGACCGTAAAGTAAGATACTTCCACTTTGACAGATCCAATGATGCAGTAAGGGCCAACGCTTGATCTTCCTGCATAGTGTCCGTCTTCTCGTTTGTTGATAAAAGTGATTCGACAGCTTCAACCTTTTCAGGATTCTTCACAAGGTGATCGATGATGCGAGCAAGACCTTCTTTCCCATTAGACTTTAGCTTCGTGACAAAAGCAAAAGTCAGTTCCTCTTCCGGATAGTCGAGTAATGTACCCGATCGCCTTTTCTTCTGCTTATTCCCCAAGTCTTCAAATGGCTTCCTTGATGCAATGTCTGTAGATGTTCCAATGTCACTAGTCGCCTTCGAAGTAGATGGAATGGGTTGAACAGCTGCTTCTTCTTCTGTAGAACGAGGATCCAAATTTTCGGTCCCTTCAAAAATTTCGGTGAGATTTACTGATTCACATTCAGGCCACTTAATTCTTGTTTCCAACCAGTTCATATGCTTCTTCATGAATGTTTTTTGCACCCTGTGTGCCTCGGTCCATCGACGATTTAAGTTCACAGTAAAAGATCTTGCAAAATTCAATAATTTTTCTGAATCTTGTTGCGAAATTTCAAGCAAAACGCAATCCAAAATTGCTTGATGCAGTCGTTTGTAATCCTTGAGGTCCTCTTGTCGCAGAAACACGTAAATGTCCAGGTTAGTGCCAAATCCAGCCATGATCAAGTTGCTAGATTATTCACGTTAAAATTTCCAGGTATGTTGACTCTTCAAGGGTTGAATGTCTAATGACGCTCCAACATGAGCTCCCGTCTGTTTTATTTGATTCATAAGCGCTCAACTAGCAAGGGTTTCAAGGAGCGAAAGAGAGAGAAGTATGGAATGAAAGAGATAGCGATAGTAGGAAATGAAAGAGATAGCAATATTAGGGAATGGGAGGGGAATATTAGCAGGCAATGCCTCATTCGATCACTAACTGCGCTTTGAGCAACAGCTAACCACTAAGAAGTAAAATATTATTTTGATTTTTAAAATTTAATTGTAATCTATTTTTCAAAATCATTAATGGATTTTAAAATTTATTATATTGAAAATATGCGTAAATTATGTGACTATAAATCAATAAAAAAATTAAATTGTCACAAATAGTTGAAATAAATACAATGAAAGTTCCGATGCATATTTTGGCCAAGGCTGCAAGTATATGCAAATAAAAAAAATATGGAATTAACGAATAAGTGTAATACAATAACACACAAAAGGTTTCACTGCTAACAGTTTTGAACTTTTCGAAAAAAAAAAATATTTCACTTTTTCTCCATACAAATTTTTTTTCAATGTTTTTTTTTTCGCAAAAATAACCAATTTCATAAAAACTGCTAGAACAAACGTTGATGAACGTTCATTTATCTATCCACATGATTTTTTTCAGCCCGAAATATTGACATTGGGTCCTAAGTCTTCCATATTAAAAATCCGGACCAGTGTGCGCCGGTTCAAACCTCGGCAGGGGTCAACCAAAAAGTGTTCCAACTCACGGGGTGGGCGCGAACTGCAGGTGCTCCAAAGTCCGCCTCCAGACCGACGCACACCAGAACGGCGAAATCCGCACACCAGAGGGGCGAAGCCCGACGCCAGGAAAGTATTCTCAGAAAGCAAATCAACACACGTCCGTCCGCAACGACGACAATGTTTAGCGCATTTGATGCTATTCTATGGGATTTTTAAGATTAATAACACGATGAGAACTGAAGCCCTATAGAAGTTTCACTAAAGAATAAGAGGATATTAATTTTCACGCGAACGGAACCGACCTTGCCAAAGAAATCATTAAACGTAAATTCAAAGAAACGTCTTAAAAAGGATGGTCCTTTGTTAGAAAGTTGTTTGTTTCACACATAAAACCTTGGTACTTAAAAATACACTCTAATTTTATTTAAAGAAATGTATGCATTTATCTCAAAAAGAACAAAAGGCGGTAATTTAGCGAACATTGTATTAAGGGTCTGCGAAAAGGTGGAATAGCATTTTAAAAATTAAAACGGCCCTGTGCTAATTACTGGAATTTAAATAAATAAGCAATAAGGAAGGTGGCACTTTTTGCAAAGCACTTTGGTTACGAAATGTAACGTTAAGGTTGATAATACACGTTTGAGTTTATGATTAAAATTGTAGGTTTTTATAGCTATGCTAAAAATTTTACTAAATAAATGTTTTGAAATTATTGTCAATGCAGTAGAATATTTTTACATCATACATTTGAGACAACAAATAAGTGATTATGTGTTTATTATTTTAATAAAATTAGTGGTATTTGTAATCCTAAATTATCTTACTTATTATTTTTTATTCAAATTGTAATAGACTTGTATATCTAAGATAAGTTAACAGGTAGAAACGCGACAAGCTTTTTTAGTAGATCTACTTACTGACCAATGTTTCTATAAGGTTGCACCAATCTTGATTACGAGCCAACTTATTAGCGGTTAACTTATTTTAAATGTTTAAAATGAAAAGCGAAAGTCTTGAATTCTATGTAACAGAGTATTCCGTACTTTAAAGTTTTTCGATAATAAATAGAAACATCAGTTATAATCGATTAACAAATAACTTATTTTTTATTCGTGTTTAATCTTGTAAGTAATGCGAAAACAACCGCATACGGATACAAAATGCCTGTTGACAAAAAGTCGAAGACAAAGAAACCGTAACGGGTGTGCGACCGGCTTTAAGTAAACGAGGCCGAATTCAGGAGCGACCCATTAATTTATTACCTACCAACTCTAACAAATGAACTGAAATCAAAAAAGTTGCCTGTTTGTTTGTACTGGGGAAGCGTTTGAAGGCTCCCGTAAAAAAGAGAGCGGTCTTGCCAGATTTTTTATTGAATTTCCCTGACTGCCGGCTGGAGCCGGCAAAAACAAAGCGGAAAGTTGGCGCGACAGATGTTTGGACACACCAATTATGTCCTTGCTTCGGATAAACTCTGTGGTCGAGCTGTGCTTGGTTGAAGAACAATAATTTTGTGTGTTTTCTCTCATGAAATGAGTGTGGGTGGAAGGAAGTAGTAATTAGATGCCATGCCAAATATTACTTTTAGCACTCTCGTGACAGGCTTCGCCTTGTGTAAGAGTCACTATTTCGTTATATCATAGTTTAATTTATGTTCACTGGTTATGGTAATAATTTAATCGATATCTGTTTATTTTGACTGATAGGTGACTGCTCGCTCGTGTCTGCCGAGGCTGTTTGGAGGGAAAAAAATAGATGCAGATATCATCCTTGACTGACAAGGAATGGGAGTCATACTAGCCAAAACCCCTCGAAACACAGAGTAAAGCGTCTCATAAAGTTGTATCAAGAAACTAGTTGCCTTTTACGTTGAGCTTGGATGATGATGAGTTTAACAATAAATAGACACGCTGACGTTGATTTGTGTAAAGTTGTGTGATCACCAACATTTGAGACAAAAATTAATACAGTTACAGAAAATCAGAAGTATCTTAACAAAAAAATATTGAATACTCTATGCTATACCTATTTGCGTTAATAGGCATTGCTACCGATTTTGATTACCACTCGTAATAAGCCTTGCAAGAAGAACAATTCAGGGAAGGAGTACCAGTCTCTTAATATACCTGTATGTTTTATGTCCTTGCGTACGAACACTTACATTTCTTGCTATTCTTTTATTGAATGTTTTCTACTATGAGTAGGTATGGACAAAAAACGTTTATAATCATTTTCATATTATTTGCACATCTATGACAATATTTCTGTATTAGGACTTCCGAGCAAAGGATACATTTTAGTTGTTTCTTTCTTTTTATTATCTTCGTTATAAATTCTAAGTTGAAATACATTCACTAGATTCAACTCGGGAAGTGGATGAATAATGCCAGTGAAGCGACCTTGCTGTCAGACGTTATCAAGGCTCGGGACCTCTGCTGCGCTTAACGACTGACCTCTTTAGACCGTGTCGGGAGGCCAACAGTTTGAGTGCCATCCGAAGCATGAGGATACTCTTGATGAATGTCACTGAGAAATTAAAGCACATTTGTTATCTTTAGTACAAAGATGGTCCTGCCAATAATATTAACGTTAAAGTGCAAAGTGAAGGTTTTATTCCAGGAAGTTTTTGAATATTTATTCAACAGCACGCAAAAACAGCTCACAGATATCATGGCGTTGCTTTATCGTCATGCCTAAGTAAATATTAATGATACCAACTTTGTTTTCGAGGATCGTAACAGTATCATAATAAAAAAATCGTAGTTTACTAGGGTACCTGCATATTGTTTTGATTTATTTTTTAATTTTATTCAGGTTTAAAACTTGACGTTTATTTTCGATATTCTTCCTTTTTATATTAGAAACAGAAAATTTTTATCTCCCCTTGCGGTGCGGGAATTGAACCCACGACCTTCACGTATCGCGCGTGCTGCTCTTACCAACTGAGCTAACCGCAAGTTATCGTAGGCGATGAAATTTTTCTGCTGTATCAACCGTTAGCCTCCGGTAAGTGCCCTCTGCCAAATATGTTTAGACATACATACTTATCGGCCCGTGGTACATTCGTTGCAGAAATGTTTGAAAACCACGGAATCGAAGACACCTGGGTTCAATTCCCGCACCGCAAGGGGAGATAAAATTTTTCTGTTTCTAATATTTAAAGTTCGCTAGTACGGCGTTTAGTACTATAAAAATAATAAAATCGATTCTTCCTTTTTGTTAATTTTTCGATCTGTCATTATTTTTTTCTTACTGTTCATCACATACATATTTGCTTTTAACACTATTTATCCATCTTTATAAATCGTTTCCTTCCCTGATACCTCTCAACCGCAATAATACTTGTTAAACAAAATACCATTAAATTACTTCGCAACTAAAATGATTAAATTGCACCAAGAATTCCCGTGTTAAAACTATTTCACGCCTAATCTACCTCACCTTGTTTTTAAACTTCTGAAGATTGCCTTAGGCTACTCTTAAAACGCTTGAAAACTTACGTCTAAGTTTGAAGTTTTTAGTCTAAAGTTGCCTCTCGTCCTGGGAATTTTCTGCAATTCTTAGAGATGTTTGAACGCTACTTAAATCAACTAATAGAGAAAAGCAATGTCTTGTTTGATTTTGACTGCAGGTTTCCATGTAATAAAATTAATCACAAATATGAAAAATTTATCTGGCAGTCTGAACTGCAAAAGTTTTTTAAAGATACTAAAGAAATTATATTGATGCAATAGGAAATGGTTTTCTTTTATATTTACTAAGGTCCAATCATTATTGAATAAATAAATAAATTATTTATTTTATTTATTTAAAAACTTTATTGCACAAAAAAAGTACAACAGGTGGACTTAATGCTATGGGCATTCTCTACCAGTCAACCTTTGGGTCATGCGGAGAGTTAGTTTATGGGTGCGGTAATAGTGACAAAGTGCATAAGTAATCTAAAATATAAAATAAAAACATAATACACGAGAATAGTAACTATCAAGCGTTACAAAATTCATTTCGGAAACAATTAAAAATAAATATAGACATACATGAATAAATATAATATATATATATATAAATAAAATATGAAGCTATACTTATATTTACATATTGAGCATATATATATACTATATGTCTCTTTATGAACATTTGTCATGCAGGTTTAGTTTGGTTATTGGTTGGTTTGGGCTGAACTTAAAAGTCACGCCATCTCTGAAGTCCTGCATTCAAGTCCCGGTTGGATCAATATCAATATTAAACTTTTAAATAAAGTCTTGGGTCTAGGCGTTCTGGTACCATCGTTGTTTCTGATTGCTGTAATACGAGTGCTTAGCTAGAAATAAGAATCAGAACTATGTATCTGATGTTGTCCAATATTAACTATTTATTTATTTTACTTTTGATAAGTATATATAAGCAAATATTAATTTACTATATAAGTTATACACTAACGTTTAACATTAGAAAAACAATTGATATATATTAATATCAGTTTAACCATTATACTATGTTCTACTATTTTGCACAATTAGTAAATATGATTCGCAAATAAATTGAAGAAGGTAGGTTCATTGTAGAACAAAAATCACAAGAAAATAAAGTATCTAAAAACGTGAAATATGACAAGATAAGAACGACATTCATAAATAAAACGACTATCTCAGCCCAGCTTGCGAGCATCTGTAAACAACAAAACATCCTAATTATATTAGTGATAATTAAGGCGAAAACAAAGCGGCGAACGACAATAGGAATGACAAATACGACCTAAAAACTTAACCCTTATCATGCCCTCAGCTGTCAACTACATAATACGTGTTGGGCAGACGCGTAATCGAATTAATTATGGAAATAAAGCCAGTATTCGAGGTCAGACTTAATCGCGTGAATGGATCAAAGTTAAAGTTTAGTTTGAATTTATTTATAATACATAAAAAATTGTCTCAAATACATTTTACAGTGCTTAAAAAAAACACATTTCTTATTCAAAGCTAAGTACCTACACTAAACATGCCTTTGAAATAGACATTTTAAAATTTCGCGCGTAATTTGACGATTATGCGAGGAGGCAATTAACGCTGTATTTACTATGTGGTCATGACGCCAGTTTTTTAGATGTAAACATATCCACTTATATTTTGTACCATAGTGGTATTTTTTTTAACTCATAAAGAGATATCACTTCACTTATCCTTGACGCGCTGTTACGGAATGCAAGAAGACTAGTTTAAAACACTGGACCAGTTGTTGATCCAAGTACCAACAGATTTAAAAAGGAGAAAAACTTGGAAACAATCGGTTCTTTCCAAGTCCCTTTTTACTGGATACACGTTTAAATGTGCTATACCTACATAATTTTATTTATCTCCAAAGATTTTTTGGAGAGTACTAAACTTACTTATTAAAATTTGCATAAAAATAAGTAGGGACCAATCAAACGGTCGAATTACCTATCCTTTCCTTTCACTACATTCCCAAGATTAGGTTCAAAATAATATTGAAATCGCACCCATTATTAAATGTAGATCAAAAACAATCATACAATTATTTGAACCGAGCAATTCAACTGCGGACGGCCTAACCGAAGCTTGAATATGGCAAGCCACATAAATTCAAATCAGTTCATTTGTCACGCACACAACTAAGCTGCTATTAAATATTAAAATATTTATAGTATTAGAAGTTTCACGTTAACTTCATTCATTCTTACGGTTAACAAGAATGTGTGTAAGTTTAATTAGCTAAATAAAACATGTTGTATTCTGTATTAATTAGCATCAGGAAATTATTTGTCCATCTTCGTTGAAATTCGTTTTAGAATAACTAGTGGTGTGTGTCGTTTTATATGACGACATTAAAATGTATGCATAGTTTAGGTGTGTGGCAGATGGTGATGCAGCATCTTGCGGCGAGCGGGCCGGACTGCGGCTTCGCGCAATCTATGAGGTCCCGGGTTCGACCCCGGTCGGGTCAATTTGGAAAACAAACTTTTTGATATTGTGGTAACGTCGTTGTTTCTGATTCTGTAACACAAGTGCTTAAGAATGAGAGCAATGTATGTGATGTCCACTATTTATTTATTAAACTCGTAGTCAGGATGCAAGAACATCAGCTGTTATAAAAAATAACCACGAAATCACGATAATACCTAAATACTACCAAATATAAACTACACTAATCCCTATTAAATCCAATTAACCATCACATCCATTCCGTGAATAAGCCGCTAATCAACATTCCATATTAAATCTACAGGTTTTAGTTATACAAACTAACAATTGACCGTAATTACACACAGCTCAGAGCGAACCAGCGTGTTAATTTCAAGTCAGATGTAATAATTGGCCAAACCCTCGTCAGATGAAAGATGACGTCACTTCTTGCTTTGAACACAAGGGTAGTCTGAATACACTTTCCGTTTTTGACGCACATCAACCCGTGTCTTGTAAACTTTGGTGATAGAATAGTTAGGAATGACTTAAGATATATGTGAAGTGGAAGATTATGTGGGAGTTTTGACCTTGTGTAGACTTCATTTATGAGCAAATATGTTCACAGCGCTATTCGTTATTACCTAATTTTGACAATACTGCCCTTATTTACTTGTCTCAAAGGTTGGATCTTGGTATCCTATGTTCAATTTCTGTCATGGATATCACTGACTTTTTGTTCACCCTAGGGTCCTATACTAGATAGAGTACTAACAATTTGTCTATACTTTACTCTGTTTTAGTTTCAAATTTACCCATCAGCTTAGAGTTGGGTACCGCATATCGATGTGTTTGTGTTACAAAACTATTTGTGCAAAAGTATGAGTTGAAATATACAGTTACCTAATAGTGACTTTAACAAACATATTAATTGAAACTCAGATTTTATTTCTTGACGATTTTTTACTAATTAAAACGTTTTAGTAGTTTTATAGCTTATTCAATGCAACCTTACAAACCAGCAATGAATTTTTTCCTCTTTATTATAATAAAATAAATAAAATAAATATTGAACAACATCACATACATTGCTCTGATTCTGTGGTAAGTAGCTAAAGCACTTGTGTTACAGAAATCAGAAACAACGACGGTACCACAACACCCAGACCCGAGACAATACAGAAAAGTTCGTTTCCCATATTGACCCGACCGGGGATCGAACCCGGAACCTTAGAGAAGGCGCGACGCCAAAGTCCGGCACGCTCACCTCTCGGCTACGGAGGTCGTCATAATGACACAGTATTATGAGCATGCAACCTTTTCTTACAAGCATTTTGTGACTGTTTACGATCTTACGTCAAAGGCAAACATTCATAGAGTCAAAAAGTGCTTTAATGTCAATTAATGAGAAGTCTCTACAAAATCCTTAAAAACAAAAGTACAGAACACATGTAAACATCTATCAAATTACAATTGACTAATTGTAAAATCAACAGAAATAAGACAAGAACGAATCACATCCAGACATGACTAACATACTCCGTACACGTATTCAGAGAATTTAATTACAGCATATAACTTCTAAAAATAACACCATATAACATATAACTTCTAAAAATAACATCATTCAATAATCTCGTCTCGAATTAATCTCATTCAACAAATTCAGTTCAAAAGTACGCGAAACAATTATATTTCATCTCAAGTTCCATTTGCGTTCCATCTTTGAGAGGTTTTCTTTTAAAATTTCTCTCTACGTTTACCTTTGGGAATATAAAAGCGTATTCCTGTGTAATTGCATAACAATAATAAGACACTGAAAGACGAGTAATCTTCGGAATTGAATCGTGAAATATGATGGAAGTCAAAGCCATTCTACAATGTCGTCAAAGATTTCATTAAATTCTTGTATGTGTAAAAAGTACCTGCCTGGATTTTTATTATGGTAAATTGTGTTCGGTTAAATTGCAAGGATGGAAAGTTTACAGGAATTGGTTTACAGTTAACTATAATATGACGACCTCCGTAGCCGCGAGGCGAGCGTGCCGGACTTTGGCGACGCGACATCTTTGAGGTTCCGGGTTTGATCCCCGGTCGGGTCAATATGCGAAACGAACTTTTCTGTATTGTCTCGGGTCTAGGTGTTGTGGTACCTGCGTTGTTTCTGATTTCTGTAACACAAGTGCTTTAGCTACTTACCACAGAATCAGAGCAATGTATGTGATGTTGTCCAATATTTATTTATTTATTTATTATTATTTATAATATAGCTTAGGCAGTCTTATCTCTAGAAAGCGATCTCTTCCGGAATTAGAAAACTAAGTTTCGTCTCTCTCTTATCATAATCAATCGATTATCAATAGATTTCCAATCGGAAAGAGACAAAAAATAGACTTTCCGAAGCAGGATCGTTTTTGACGTTTGTGAATCAGCCGCTTGGATTTGGAACTCACAGTCGGCCACTCACCAAAGGAGATCGTCCGTCAGTTTGTTTCCATCTTAGCCCTTATCAATCTCGTCTCATCACCATTAGAGGTGGCATAATCTTTAGAATGCATTTACATAATACATACATATGCGTGTAATTGACAACAATTTCAATCTCCGTGGCCAACGAAGTTTAAGATTTTGAACTGAGCTGTCACTTCGTTGAATCAAGTCTCCCTAAGAAAGCGTTTAGTTTGATTCCACATTTGTTTCAGAGTAGAAAATTTTACAGTTCTACCTAAGAGCTAGCTCTCGCTTGCGTCTGGTTTAAGGACACAGTGCTTGTTCGTATACGGCGTTCGTATATCCAAGCGTTTTAACTGGAACTGATCTTAAATAAGGTTATTGTCATATGTATACTATAATGTCAGTGGCTATTTCACTATAAATACAGTATAAATGTTCCACTTTTGTTCCCTACTCCACGCTTCAACTGTGACGTAATCGAACTCCTGGGTCGCTTCGTGTGACGTCGCTTTTTCACGTCTCCTGCCGTCT
The DNA here is from genome assembly GCA_037074685.1 of Glyphodes pyloalis. Lineage (NCBI taxonomy): Eukaryota > Metazoa > Arthropoda > Insecta > Lepidoptera > Crambidae > Glyphodes > Glyphodes pyloalis. The sequence continues at coordinate 602,750 of JAYKKO010000042.1, forward strand.
GCGCCTTACATTTGACTCAATTAAGGCTGAACGAATAACAACAGGTGCTTCCATTAGCGTGTTTTGTTTGCGCCAGATTTTTTTTACTGCCTCAGGATTGATTTAAAATGTCTCCGTGATTTCATACTCGTACATATATTTTTATTTACATAAAGGCCTAGCATGTGCAATAGGTTATATTTCTCGCTTGTGACGACAAAAGTTTCGATACTGTTGATTGGTTAATAGCAAACCGCACTCTTATTTCAAAGTCAAAGTCAATATTTTTTATTCATGTAGATTACATTTGTAATACTTATGAATCGTCTCTATACAATGCAAATGAAGCTACCTCCGGTTCGGAACCTATAACTACCGAGAAGATACCGGCAAGAAACTCAGTAGTTTTGTTTTACAAATAATAAGCTAAACTTATTACTAATTTTGCACCAAGCCATACAGTTAGTTTGTCAGTTGGAAAAAAAAACACAAAAAAGTATATAGTTATTGAAATAAATAAAATAAAAACATTTAAATTAAAATAACTGTAGGACTTCATGTGTGTGTATTCAAATACATCATTTTTATACATTTTGACCTACATGCTTCTGTGTGGTCTTAATCTAACATTGATTGAGAAAACTTATTAAAATAATATTCAACGCGCAAGTACAGGCGAGCAGACTAGTTAGTGATCCACGCGTTCTTATCATTAATATACTCTTCTACTTTGTAATTGCCTTTTTTCAAGAGACAACTTTTAACTTAAGTCTTAAATTTATACAAAGGTAACTCAATAATAAAGCTTTATTTAAAGCATGCACGGCATCGGCAGCTGATGCACTGACTTCAATCCATTTTGACGTTTGTTAAAAGCGCGATAAAATTAAGTTGCGTGGCATGCGCTAGGCCTGTTAAATTCTTTTTGTTCGTGGCCTCGGTGGCGCAGTGTTTAAGGTAAGCGGCCAAAGCGCGAAAGGTCCCGGGTTCGGTGCCCGGTCGGGTCAATTTGGAAAACTAACTTTTCTAAATTGACTTGAGTCTAGGTGTGCTGGGATGACGCCCCGAGTTAGTATCCGTCGTCTGGTACTCATATTGCAAGGGAAAGTTTGAGACCAGGTGATTGGTGTTTTGTGATTGTCTGGCGCATTTTTTTATTTATTTATTTTTAAAATTTGTACAGGACTTAGCCTTTGCCGCAGGTGATCAAACAAAGTCGGATTTTGTCTTAATGGATAAGTTTAAATTAAACCCAGAGCTGTACCGCAGATTGGGAATAGTGCCAAAACCAACTTTGGCCACTTTTTTTGTTTAGGTGTGGGGCTACAAGACCAATTACTGCATCAGAAGAACGTAACTAAGTACTCAACTGAGATGTGAATAAATTACTGCTTCGTGTTCCAGGTCATATAGTTAGTTTGATGACTAATGCCCGATTCCAATATTTAACGATTCGTAATGTATCAAAATTGACAATCCGATTTTCTCCAACTAACTACGAGACTGGAACGGTTTACGCGTCGTATAATTTATTACTAAGCGTAACTGAAACGAATCGTTTATCAAATGTAAGGAACGTATGTTCTTTACTAAAAGTGGAAGTACTTCCGCCGAGCTAGGTGTTATCTGCTCAGGGACCAAGGCCCAACTACCAATCTTGGTTCGTTGTATATATACTTAGTGGCGACGAAAACTCTGATATCGCGATGTAGGATATCGATGTCACGCATTACGTTTGGAGTGTTGTTTACTACGCCATTTCTGCTGACGCTGTATTTGTGTCGACTTGTAGGTCATGTCGTAGGTCGGCACAATTGGAACCTGGTATTGAACTTTACTATTTATAAGGCATTATTAAGCTTTGTTTGATCGCGCTTATTTGACAATACCCATGGCTGTGAGACGAGCGGGCCGGACTTTGGCGTTACGCCATCCTTGAGGTCCCAGGTTCGATACAGCAAGTCAATATACAAAACGAACGTTTCTATATTGGCTCGGGTCTGGGTGTTGTGGTACCGTCATTGTTTCTAATTTCTGTAACACTTTGGCTACTACAGAAACAGCAATGTATGTGATGTTGTCCAATCTATGGAATTACTAGTTCGAATTCGAAAAATATTTATGTGTTAGATAGTATATTTGTCGAGGAAGGATTTAGGCTATATAGCATCACACTGCGACTCATATTAGCGTAGAATCAGTGGAAAATGAGGGAAAAAAGGAAATAGAACGTACGCAAAGCCGCAGCGGGTTATAATCCCTACTAATATTATAAATGCGAAAGTAACTCTGTCTGTCTGTCTGTCTGTCTGTTACGCTTTCCCGCTTAAACCTCTCAACCGATTTTGATGAAATTTGGCATAGGTATACGTTGAACCTCAAGAACGGACATAGGCTACTTTTTGTTAGAACGTAGGGGGGGGGGGGGGTAATGCCACCTTTGTAAGTTTATATGAGAAAATATAGCTCTGTTAAAATATAGACTACTTTTTGTTTCGAATATTAGGGGAGATAGGAGTAACACCGACCATGAAAGGATGTAGTCCACGCGAACGAAGTCGCGGGCACAGCTAGTCTTTTATATATAAAAGAAAGTAGTGTTGGTTACACTATTTAAAACTCAAGAACGGCTGAAAATTGGTAGGGAGGTATTTTAGAACCAGGATAAGGATATAGGATAATTTTATATTATTATTATTTTTGATGTTACAATGTGTCCGCTCATTTATTGCCTCTAAGGCGGAACAAAGTTTGCCGGGTCCAGATATCTATATATAAAAAGAAACTCGTGTTATTTACTCTATTTTTAGCTCAATAATAGCTTAACAGATTTAGCTGAAAATTGGTAGGGAATTTAGAACCAGAATAGGGATATAGGATACTTTATATTATTATTTTTTTACTTTTTTTTTTGATGTACAATGTGTCTGCTCATTTACCTATTGCATCTAAGGCGGAACAAAGTTCGCCGGGTCAGCTAGTTTTAAATAAATTCTATTGTTTTCTTTTCTAAGGGGAGCTGGAACAGTTATCTACCCAGTAAACCGTCACTGCAAAGGAAGCGCTATAATATGTGTCGGAGCAATTTCATTCCTTAAGATAAGGTTGAGTGAAGCGATAGCTGGCACGTGTCTGTCTTGTGAACAGGTGTCACCTTAGCGGTCTGCTATGCTCCGGCTTATCTCTCAAACAACATACCAAGGTACTATTGTTACACACATTAAAACAGAACAATATGACTTCGTGCAAAGTAAACACTTACACTATACGTAGAGATCTTGGTTCATTAAGCGTCTTTTATCGTCTTTATCATGGTGAGTGTTCCGGGGAACTATTTTCCCTTATCCCACCCTCCCTTTTCCTTCACAGAACTACAAGACCCGGCCAATGATGTCATTGCTTCACCGTGGAAAATATCCCATCACGAACAAAAAAATTGGTAACTCCTAGCTTTGCCGGACCATAAAGAAGTGGAACTCGTTGCCGGCTCATGTGTTTCCTCCTTCCTTTGACATGGATCCCTTCAAAAGGAGCGTGAAGAAACATCTTGCGGGCCAGTATGGCGATGCTAAAGCATAGGATATTTCAGTATCAAATCCGTTGTCATCGCTATGTGGGTTCCTCTCTTGCTTATCATCAGGCTGGGAGGAGCCGATATACTGCGCTACAATATAAAAAAAAGCTTACTTGACAGCACACTATTTCGAAAAATCACATAATATTATGTCTCTCATCAATTTTTTATGGATAGTTTTAAAGTTGTTAGAACTGCACGCGCGATTTGTGAAGGTCGTGGGTTCGTATCCAACATTGCAAGGGGAGATGTTTGCTTATCTGTTTCTGTAAAACATTTAGACTTCGATCGTATGAAGCACTATATAACATTTTAAATATTGTTCTAATATTTGTTGACCTTGTAACCCAATCCTGATTGTTATTTTCACGTCACTATTTATTGATGATTTCATTATTTAATTTTATGCGCAACTCAGTCTTTGTAAATATTATCTCGTGATCAAAATATAAATTCTCAAAATACTCTAAGACCAATTAATTCTATTCGACTTCAGAATTCAATTTTTGTTTGCCGTTCAATCCTTTGTCTTTTCCAATGCATTAATGATTTCTTTAATTTTAAACAATTGATCTCAATCCGCTCTGTTAATTCACTAGCGAATTTGAGAAATTTCAATTTTCTCATAAACTCAGTTAAAAATGGCATTAATTATTATCGCGACGGAGATCGAGGGATCCTTTGGGTTTCATGGAAGGGGAAAATTTTGGTGTTAAAGATTTATTGTTGGATCCTTATAAGGATATTTTTGGATGTGTGGGGTGAAAATATTCATACACGTATACTAATATTGAAAAACGGAAATATTTGACTGCTTGTTTGTTTACATTGAATAGGTTCCAAAACTTCTGAACTTATTTGAAATATACTTTCACTAATTGTGAAGCTACAGTATGCGCGTATAACATAAAGTCATGGACTATATTCTATTTCAAATAGTAAGGGACCTTAAACTTCAATAATGTATTCCGAGGCGTAAAATTTTCAAACTAGTCGAGCAAAATAGGCCAGGACTACCTATATATAGTTTAGTATAACTTTGCACAGCATGTGACCTTGACATTTTTGCAGAAAAGCCACAAAATTTAGGCGTCAGATACTTCAGTCTTCGACCGCCAAAATAGAGACTGACTGTTTCAAATCCAATTTACTTTCAATATTAGTTTATAAACCCTTTTCCCCTTAGTTTTTAAAATAAAAATGTAAGTCCACATTGCATGCCGTAGCAACCTCTAATTAAGATGACGCTTAGCTTTAAGTTCATGTTGTTCCTTCATATGTATTGTCAGCGTTTTTCTTAATGGCTGTCCTAATAAAGCAAAAATAATAGTTTTGACGGGTAAGGGCATTGTTTAAAGAGTATAAAAGTTATCTTTTGATTGAATAATTGCATAGATACTTTGACTCACCGCACTTCTCTTCGCCTACATGGAGGCACTTTGTTAACATATACCTACCAATATGCATCCAATAAAAAAGAAAATATTACGTTTAATTTTCATTTATATTATGAAATAGATATGAACTATCTATATGAATATCTGAAAGAAATATATATAAACGAATTCGTTATTTATTTGGCACTTTCTAAAACGTTCATTCGCGTTACTTAAATTTTCACGCTACCAAATTGCTTTGGCCAAACATTGCCGGGCAGAATGAGAAACTGGCTTTCCCTACCTTATTTAGGGACGGCTTTTTAGGGATTTCCATAAAAGGGGAGATCTCTAGCTTCCAATAGGGCGTCCAAGGCGAAAGGTCGCTAATTGCGCTATATTTCATTTCCTTGCTTGACACTACAATTTTGCACGGTTAATTAGAATGTACGACAAAAGCTCTTGTTTCGTTCACGGAATTTTCTAAGGAAATTACTGGATTTTGGAGAATCAGTTCGTAAACTAAAATGTTATTTCTGGTCTAGGTCTAGACTACACTGAGAATGAAAACTACTAAAGGGTTTGGGAAATTAAATTATTTTACTTTTAATGTTTTTTTTTTCTATTTCTATTTCTAGTTATCTTTGTTTGGTGTTCTTGTATGGGTTTCTTACCTCTATCTTTAACTTTTTAAAAAATGTGTTTTTATGTAAAAACTTCACTTTCAGTGATATAACTAAAATTTAATCAAAAGAAATAATGTACGTTCGGAAATATTAAAGCCAATCTGATTATTCCTTTCCTATTAAGTTAGTCTTTGTCACGAAAAAAGTTGTAGCAATAAAAAACTAAAATTTTACGCTTGCATCATTTAAAATACCCTACACCGTATAAATTGACTTTGATTACGTAATTTAACAAGAAAAATATTAATGTAAACTTTAAAATGTTAAGCTCTGGTAGACCATAAACTATCAAACTGTAATAATTGATAAAGAAACATAATATTATAGTTATAAATTAATATTTATTTTTACATTCAAAAATAAATATTTTTTTGTCATTGCCTGATGTAATTAAAATACTAGAACAAAATTTTATCTGGTAAATAAATTAAATATAAATTGGACCAACATCGCAGATACTTAAATATATCCCATGGCGCCAACCAAAGGCGATGAGAGCGTGGGGGGGGGGTTTTAGTTCGGGTAGTCCCTGCCCCTTTTGGGCGGGGGAGTCCCACACACGCCGCTGTCGTCCCCACGACAGCGGTACGGTGCGCAAATGCATTCTCCCCCCCTCAAAAAAAAGATACTTAAATATATGAACGATCAAATAATACTAATAGAGCTTGGATGTCACAGCGTTGCTATGGTTACGTGCTTCCCCTCGCGTCTCACCGCATACCTCAAGTCGATGGAGATCGAAATCTAATAATCGGAACTTTGTATTGAGCATGGTTCAACAACACAGTTTCATGTAAAATAAACCATCAAGTGTGAGAAGAAAAAAAAGAAGTGTCAAGTGAAAATGTAGCACATTAATTGTTATGTGGCACAATTTCACTCACTTATAAAACTTTGATGGTTTATTAGCCGGATCTTGCAAAGTACATTTTAGACTTTTAAAACATATATACTTACTTTGTTCTGACCAATACAAACTAATATGTTTATGCACACAAATAAATGTATTCGACGGTCATTACCATCGGGAGTATAAACTTCAAAACCAAAAAATTATGAACTCATTTAAGGCAGGTTGGGTCCTCATTGTTTTATTGGAATTGTTTTGAAACTTTATCCAGTATTCGACAGTTACAAACAATTATACTTACTTAATTATATTACGGTTTAATTAAAATTGTTTTAGAACAAAAGTTAAAAGCAAACTATTTTATTGACTCATATGACTTTGCTCTTTCAGCCCAATTGTTTGCTAAACCGCTTTTCAGAACATTAGATAAAAGTTGGTTAAAGTTAATAACAAAATGAAAACGGATAAATTACTAGAAAAATCTGAGAAACTGGATTTTTATGTTTTATTTTATCAGGGAAACGAAAATTTATTATGACACATTGCGGTTAAATTTAGCGCGAAGTCATTTCTATAGTACAGTTTTTTTACTTAAATAGTGGTGCAAGGCAAACAAGCCATTAACAGGCCCTTTACTTAATTTGTGACTCGCTGTGTCATCATATCATCAATTGTGATATTTCTACTACTTATATATATAGAAATAAATACAAATTGGTATAAATTAAGCGTATCAAAGTTTAATGGTGGTATGTTTACGTCACTTATTTGTAAAAATTTCCCGAATAAGTGACGTCCCATTTATTTTCAACGCAATGTGTCTTAGACTATTTTTATTTATATTATAGAAGAAAACATGTATTAAGTTTTTTTGGTAAACTAACTTTACATACATTTTTTGCCATCTACTCCATTAAGATTGGGCATAAATTTTCAAAGAAAATATCTTGCTCAGCTAGCGTAACATACTCAAACTATGCCTAAAATTACGTCATAATAATTCACCAATTATTCTTCATCTTAGCTTGTACTCCGGTTACGCATTATGAAGTCAGGGTTCCACTATCATCCTAATTTAGAGAGGCTGGCTATTTATTGTATTGAACCAATCGCCCTCTGACCTCCACAATCCTTACAACGGCAACCAGATTTATTCGGATCATAGTTGGGACCAATAGCTTAACGTGGCTTTCGGAGCAAGCTATTATCACACTTACTGGAAGATCAGGTAATACAAACTAAGATAACCTTTTCAAGTAAAAATATTTTTCATTTGAAACTTCAGACTTTCTAGTTTTAGAGCCTAGTGTTTCGATCTACATCAGGGAAACCTACTTCCTACCTTTAGTGTAAAAGCAAACGTTTGGAACATTGTATACAGGCATAGTCGTCTAGATGTCTGGATGTATGTTTGTTACTTTTCTATTTAAAATCTTTTTAACGAATTTGGACGAAATTCTAATGAGAAAGGAAAGATTATCACTAGTATCTTTGTGCCGAAACAACGCGGGCAAAATCGCGGGCAATAGCAAGTGAGCTAAATGAATAAAAAGTAATCTTTGAAATGTTTATTTTATTTATTTAAAAATTGTATTGCACAAAAAAGTTAAAAAAGGTGGACTTAATGCTAGGAGCATTTCTACCAGTCAACCTATCATAGTCATATAGATAGCTCGTTTATGCGTGCGGTACCAGTAAAAATGTGAGTATGGATTACAACAAAATGAATACCTAATAATAAATAGCAATAAATTAAACACCAGAATAGACTATTCATACATAGGAACATGATAAATTAATAAATATTTAAAAGCGCATAACTGCAAAAATACTCTAGCAATTAGATAACATAATTGTTAAGATAAGGTTTGTGAAAAAACAAGTTAAAAATTCGTTCATTGGCGTGCATAGCCGTGGTTAGCAGCGTGTAAATAATAAAAACTTGACTTCCTTGACTACCTTGAATGTCTATAAAGGCTGGTACTCAAAATAGCCAAAATATCAGTGACAGAGTGCGCACCGCAGCGCACACGTGCTAATTTAATTTTAGACCCAAGAGCGAACCTCAATCAAATGAAAACCGATGACATTTTTCCAATGTCAGTCTGACAGAGCAGTGATATGGGTCTCGATGTCATAATCCGATGAAACGGAGCCGTGACTTTTCACTGATGTACTTATGCCCAGTTCCAATATTTGAAAAAACGATCGGTTTTAGTTACGGACCGTAACAAGTTATACGAGGCGTAAGCTAAAAACGGCCGACAGGCAACTGAAGAAAGCTTTTAAGAGAGGCAGGGCAAAGCGATTTAGCGCTCGAACTGGAGCAGCCCGACTGGTGAAATACCTCCACCTTACAGAAGACCGCAGCCAAATAACAAGAACTCCGGTGTTGTTGTGTTCCTGCATGTGAGTAAGGTTTCCAAAGCTTTTGGGGGGTGCTACATTAGTACCAGGAGTCAAGCCTTCAAGGTAAGGGCGACAAGTCTGGTAACAGTTTTACTATGCTATACTTTTCCCCCTTAAGCTAGGAACTAATTACCACTTAACATCAGGTGGGATGAGGTCAATCTTGGAGTGCATTATAAAAAAAAGCTGATATGGAAAGTAAATTTTAAATTAGTATTAACGACTCGCAGAAAACGGTCAATTTTGACACGTTACGAATCGTAAAATATTGGAACCGTACTTTATTTAAGTACCTAGTATAAGGAAACATTGTTACATTAAAAAGAGTAAGTGTCGAGTTTCTTGCCGGTTCTTCTCGATATGATCAACATTCCGAACAAGGCGGTAGAATACTTAATTTGTGCTGACGATTCATAAGTGCTTTTGATAAGCTTACATGATTAAAGATGTCTTCTATTCTATTATATTCCGTGCATTAGAGAGACGATGGCGTGACAAGATTCAAATTCAGTTTCATGTCCTACATGTTCACATTCACATTCATTCACACTGTTAGGAATATTAGCGACCATACTTAAAATCTGAAGGTTTATTGGCACTTCAACGATCAAGTGGTATAATTACCGGATCAGATCTCGAGGTTTTGGTATTTTAACAATAACTAGCGGTCCCGGCGAACATCGTTTCGCCCTAAAGGATTTCCCCGCTTTTCTGTTGAAATTTTTCCTGAATTTTCTTTGCTATAACCCTCACGGAGCCCGAGACATTTCCAACGAATGTAAAACCGTGAAAATCGGTTCGTGCGCTCTGGAGTTATAGCGTCAGGAAGGAAAACCCGACTTGTTTTTATAAAGTAGATTACTACATCTTGTGATGACCTGTGTATTACATACGTATACATTTATGTCACAGATCAGATCAAAAAAACCTATTATGAAATAGTAGATTATAAATATTTTTTGGACATAAGGTATATTGCTTGCTTTTTTGTGATGTTTTCATATTTTTGATTTATAAAAGAAGTAACTATTAAGTTTTTTGCCGATTCTTCGCGATAGTATCAACATTCCCAGCACGGTAGTAGTTTATCTTAATCTGCAGACGCATTTATTTACCTACTTTTGTAAAATTTTACATCCATCCATCCATCAGCCTCTTTTTGTCCACTGCTGGACCTATGTCCAGGCCTATGCCTCCCCTACAGAACGCCACAACGCGCGGTCCTGCGCTATCTGCATCCAGCGGCTCCCCGCACATCTGACGATGTCGTCAGTCCATCGTGTTGGGGGCCGCCCCACGCTGCGTCGTCCGGTACGTGGTCGCCACTCGAGGACCCTCTTTACCCAACGGTCGTCGGTCCTACGAGCGATGTGGCCTGCCCATTGCCACTTCAGCAAAAAAAAGCAGTAAAATTTTACATAAATAAACACATTATATTAACTTCTAAAATAAAATAAGACTAATTCTAATGAATTTTATGCTGCATTCGTCAAAGCTGTTCAAAGTTTAGTTCAATTTATATGAGCTGTAAAAGTTTTATCAATTAACTTACCCATTTTGGATAGGATTAAATAAATTACTGTACCGTTAAAGTGAAACTGCTCTGGAATGCAAATGATGTGCGTATTGAGTTAGTGATTGAACAATTACAGGGCTGTAATGTCAAACCCGGTAAATTGAACATTCATGTATGTAATGCTAATGCTATGTTGGTCTATTATTATCACAGTGCATGAACACAAAACCTGTTACATTTGCAAATTCGTACGGTAAAATGGTTAGTACTTACTTATAACACAATAGTAATATGTAAAACAAGTCAAGAAAAATATCCTTTAATATATTAAGAAACATTTGGACCTATGAGTATATTGCCTCTATCTATATGTACTGTTCATTATTATTCGTTCTGGTTTCCATAACATTAGTAGGTACTTAAAATACTTGCTATGGGACCGGGGCAATGTATGTGATCTTTAAAATTGTACTTTATAAAGCAATATAAATCGTGGCCCATAAAGCCTTCCATTTAATGTTTTTCTCCAAAAGTAATAAATTAAATGTTATTTTGTCTACATGGATTGTGAGGTTGGGAAGTATTTATGTATAAACACTATAGTAATAATACATTTTTATCTAGAAAACACAAACAGATAATGTTTTAAAGTTAAATTAAAAAACACTAGAGAACCAAACAATTAACACTATGTTTAAAGGGTAAATTTTGGAAAATACTTTTTAATGGATGAATACGTCAAAAAATAAAACCAAATCTTTGTGACAAATTTCATCGCAATCTTTGAAGTGGTTTGTACACGATGTATAATATTAATGTAAATTATACATTAATACGTCATTTAGTAACAGTTGTCTATTATCAACTAGACATCTTGAAATTGCAGTAGGTATACCATACCTATATTATACATTTCGTTCTCCACTTTTGTAAATGCCTCAGTGTGAACACAACTTAATTTTTCCGAAATTTTTGTTCTCAACAACTTTTGATAACAGTTTTAATTTTTTTAATGGCTCTAGACATCATTTTCACTTCTTTTAAGTTGAAAGCACTCCACTTTCTACAGATGGTGCAATTTAAAAATGGTCCGTACATTTACCGTAGTTTCATTGCAATGTTTGACAAAAACCTTTATTATTTTTGGTGACATTCAATCTGAATTAAATTTTTTACTTTTTGTTTTACTGTTTCTTTTTGGATGGTTTAGGAATAAACAAAATTGCCTGAATAGAATTTGCCTATAAAATTTGTCCCAAAAAAGTTTTTGCAATTCCGTTTTTTAATTTGGTGTTTTATACTGCGGTGTAAATGTGTCCCCAAACAAATCTACTTCTATTACAGGCAGCTATTTTAGATATAATCCTATAACTGAAAAGTACCCTCTAACGAGGTTCATACCTCAGCTTGGCCTGTTACTGGGATTTGGTTACCCGGTGCATTTGTGGGGACAACAACCCGGCACGTCAAGGCGAAAAGGACCATAAAGCGTTGCAGTTGTATGCATTTTCCCTGAACACAAAAGTTAAAAGGACAATCGCTCATGAATTGAATCCAAAAGTAAAGCATGTTCTTAAAGTTTAATCTTTAAAAAGTCCATGTCATTATCTCTTACGAAAGTCCAGCCGTACTGCGGAGAAAGTAACGAGTATCTCTACGTAGCATCTGGTTCCATGACTAATGATACACAAAATAAGAAGTGAGAGAATTCATTATTAATCTTTTGACAAATGACGGCAAAGATTGCTCAGCATTATGCAACGTCCAGAATATTTTGACCCTCCGCTTCTACTGAAGTTGAAAGAAAATGAGGTCTTGTATAAATTTGATAGTTGCCCGGAGTAATATTAGCTAGTGTAATATCCGAAACGTATTTTCTTCTTATGACTAATTAAATTAAAAGGATATTATTTTGTTATTCTAAACTTTATAACTAATAAATTAATAATAAATATTGGACAACATCACATACATTGCTCTGATTCTGTGGTAAATAACTAAAGCACTTGTATTACAAAAATCAGAAACAACGACGGTACCACAACACCCAGACCCGAGACAATACAGAAAAGTTCGTTTCCCATATTGACCCGACCGGGGATCTAACCCGGGACCTCAGAGATGGCGCGACGCCAAAGTCCAGCACGCTCGCCTCTCGGCTACGGAGGTCGAACTAATAATGCATTGCCCCTTTTAAATCAGTTTTTGGTGACTGACTATAATAATGGAGTTCTCTACCCTTACGTTGGTAGTAATGCCCTGTTTCGTTCGGCCCGATCCATTAAATATTAACGATTCATAATGTGTCAAAAATTGCTATCCATTTTATCGAACCGACTACGAGTCGTTAATGCCGTTCCAAAATTAACTTGCCATACCAGCTGTGAATAGTCGTCCGTCCGTCGTTTTTAGCTAACGTTTCGTATAATTTATTTCTATCTATAAATAAACATATAATCACAAAAATAGACAATATCAAATCCGTTGTCATCGCGATGTGGGCTCCTCTCTTTCTTACCATCAGGCTGGGAGAAGCCAATATACTGCGCTACTATAAAAAATAAATTATATAAGAATTCAAACTTAAACCTAGAACGAATAATTTATTTACCTCAAGTTTCCATTATTGTTTTTATTCCAATTTCATATACTATCCGTAACAAGAAGATGTCGTTTTTCAAATATAGGAACTGGGCATAAATTAATCTGCACTAAAGTATTGTTTTAAGTTTAGTTTGCAAACAACCCAGTACCTTGTCGCATTAAGTTAACTGTCTAACTGACATACTTAGTGACGCAAACGCTTAATGTGACAAGGTACAATTTAATGATGCCGACTGTACAGACACGCTACTGAAGCAAGTTAATTATTAACAGCGACGAGCGCCGCTTTTGTACAACGCTATGAAACAGAACTTTCACATTCACTTTGTTTCAGGCCTTTTGTGGGGTCACCCGTTCCACCTTTGCTGTTTTTTCAACTCTATTTCGTTTGAGAAACACATGTCCAGTGTATAAATATTTTACTAGTGAACAGTAGTGGATGGTTCTAAGCTATCTGACCACATCACATGAATTGAGCTAATCCCAGACAAGTTTAAACGCTTGTGTTATGGAATGCTTAATCAAAAATGTTACCACAATAAATATCTACTCACTTTACACTTTGTAGTGTAAGACAACACTTGCAGTCTATAGGTATAAGTACTTGCGTACAACTTACTAGTATTAGCTCTGATAGTATCGATTTTATTTATTTATTTAAAAACTTTATTGCACAAATAAGTACAACAGGTGCACTTAATGCTAGGGGCATTCTCTACCAGATCCTTAGGTCATGTAGATAATAAGTATATGGGTGCGATAATAGTAAAGAAGTGCGTAAATAACTAGTACTAATATATATTAACTAGTACTATCATAAAAAGAACTTATATTATTATAAGTTATGAAGCATTATAAATAAAATTACGGTATCTATATTTACTATATTTTTACAACTCTCTGCTTTGCAATCCATTTCATTTTAAACTGTGTGAAGCTTTCAAAGTAGTAAAATGTATATTGAAGCAGATTTTTTGATCTCAATCCTCAATCAGCACCCCAAATCAAAATACCAAGTTCAGACAATTCCTGTTTTGTAAGAACACCACATTCACCCTCATCTACCCTCTAATATTGCTCAAAACATGAACCAACAACCTTATTATTGTTATGGTTACATCCTCAGTTTTATGGTGTTTATGTAGTGTTACATAATAAAGTAGTTTGGATTTCAACTCCCCGGCCTGCTTAGTATTCTGAGGGCGCATACGCTTTCCCTGAATTGTCACTTTCCTCCGCAACTCTTATATTATTTGTGAGGGGGTAAAATTTATTTCTTCCTAACTTCTAGTTTTGGTCCCAAATTTTATGTGATTTTATTACCCTGCGTGCCAGTACACGTATGTACACGCGGGCGGAATAAAGAAATAGAATTGCCATTCACATGACACGTTGATCGAATAAAGCCTGATCTATACTAAGTAGGATATACGTGTCACTGTTATATTATACTGCTTATTCTATCGTTTCTTGTTTCTATTTGGTACGCGTAGTATATTTTCCGGGACAAATTATGTTATCTACCCTTCTCGAAAGACAAATACCATTGTCATTTAGTATGGAGTCATCTAATCCGTTTCCATCTTCAAAATTACAATTAATTGTTAAGAGAGGTAGGGCATAGCGATTTATCGCTGAACTGAACTAGAAATATCAATTCTGATATTTACGTAAATAACCGGTTATTTGACTCAGAGTCGAGTAACTATTTTTTTTTACCAGAGGTAGGACATAGCGATTTATCGGTCAAACTGGAGCAGTCCGACTGGTGAAATACCTCAACCTTACAGAAGACCGCAGCCAAATAACAATCACTTTTGTGTTGTTGTGTTCCTGCGTGTGAGTACGGTTTCCAGATCTCCTGGGGGGTGCTACATTAGTAGCAGGGGTCAAACCTTCAAGGTAAGGGCGACAAGTCCAGTAACAGATTTATTATGCTGTGCTTGTCACCCTTAAGCTAGGACCTCATTGCCATTTAACATCAGGTGGGATGAGGTCAATCTTGAAGTGTAATATAAAATAATAATAATAAATTAACTTCCATATTTTGTAAAATATAATGCCATAATTTTAGGATCACATTATCTTAATGCGTAAGGATTGAGTGATCCAATGAAAGTTGTAGATTTTTGGATGTATACTGAAGTTCTTTGATTTTTTGCTAAAAATGTGACAAATATTGAACAGATTTTGAAGATGTAGATTTCATTCACAGCGTTATTATTTTCATTGAGATTGAGATTGAGCATATAGCTGTTTATTGTTTGTTAGGCAAAATCCTAAGATCTGAGTTGAGTGATCCACGTGTTTGGCAATATCCTCTATAGCATAGGAGTGACATTTTTATTTATTTCGGTAATGAGCCTTCAAAACAAGTACAGTCAAGATCATTAGTTCATATACACCAGAATACCATGTCACATTAAACGTCCGCGTGTCTGAGTAAGTCAAATAGATCTTAATGTGACAAGGTACTGAGTTGTTCAGAAACTAAAGATGCTTACTATACTCAAGCCTACTTATACTTACTTTGGTTAGTGCACACATTTTAAGGATCCACGTCAACAATGACGAATGTCAAAAATAATTTTATTCTAAGTTATCAACCTCACTCGTTCACTTCATACATACGGCTAGTAATCTCGTTTAAAAACTGTGCAATGTCATTTCCAAAAGATAAAATCGTTAAACGGTAGCCTAGATATTATACTACTCAATGACACATTGAGTATTTTATCAAACTATAAAATACTCAATGTCTGACTGACGGCTGACTTTTGTACAACGTTTAAAAACTTAGAACCCATATATCTCATCAAAGTCACGGACGTTTATCATTTTTTTTTGGACTCTATCTCGCGTCTCTATATAACGTGATGATTCCGCCAATGTCAAGTGTTTAGAGAGACACGTTATAATTATGTAGAATGCTCGGTGATGAGAGCTAATTCATTTCTGAAATGAGAGACGTTTATCATTATTGCAGTGGACTCGTAACTTATTACACATGATGTTGCCATAAATTCATTAATATTTATTTAATCAGTAACTTCTTAGTACCAAAATGTAATAATGTATATTTCTAGCATTAATGATCGTTTGGTACTCGGTGGACTAAAACTTTCCAACATTAGAAACATGAAATGCTCAGTAAATTGCAAGAGCCCAAAGGAATATCCTTTTTCAAAACTCTTCAAAGTGTTACCCAAAAATTTAGCATTTAACAAGGGTTTCCCATAAATCATTATATTACATAAAAAGATGTCGGGCAAGAATATTTTACGATGGAATGATAGCTTCTATGGTACCTGATTTATTTGGGGAACAAATCATTTTTCTTTCTTGATAAGCCAAGTGATAAATTGTGTCTATTGTAGTGAGGAGATTAATAGGTTTACTTCTAGGCAGATGGTATTTACTATACAGTTCAGATATTTTATGATTAAATGTTTATTATACAGGCTCGTCAAATAAGAATGAAGCAGAATTTTTGCTTAATTTTTTTTGACGAGCCTTTTTATTATATAGAGCAATTTTCATTTGACCTTCATAACCCTCACTTTTTTTTATATTGCACTTCAAGATTGACCTCATCCCACCTTATGTTAAGTGGTAATGAGGTCCTAGCTTAAGGGCGACAAGTACAGCATAATAAATCTGTTACTGGACTTGTCGCCCTTACCTTGAAGGCTTGACCCCTGCCCTAATATAGTACCCCCCAGGAGTTCTGGCTTAGTCGCTCAAACAAACAAGCAAGCAAACTCTTCAGCTGTAAGCTGTAATACTAGTATAGATGTAATTTACATAAATTATAAAATAATTTTGGATTTCTAATTCCGATACGATAATTTAATGCGTTGTTACTGCCCAATCGTTTATGTCAAGAAATATAAAACAACACAGTTTCCAAATTCGAATCCGGTTCCGCAGTTTCGTGAATCGGTATGCTGGTCTAATGTGGAGGTTACCACATAGTAAAAATCACAGTTTTAAAACTAAGAAAATAAGTTTTAACCAATATATGGATAGATACATAGATATACTCATTACACAGAAAATTTACAGAGATTGGTTTTGAAAATATTAACTTTTCACAAAATTCAGAGTGAAAATCTTTTTTTTTGGTTTTTATTAGGACTTACCTACATTTTTAAGGTACTCAGTAGTAGTGATTCGATAAAATTATTGTTTGATACATTTTAAGAGCTAATAACCCAAACTCACTTTCAAAAATACTTACTTCATATGAAATTTCACCAACAACAATTTCATCAGCATATCTAACAAACCTTTACCACAGATAATAATAACATCAGCCTTTAAACCAATCAGCTTTGCACGTACGTTTGATCAAATTTGTCACGCACTCAAACCATCTAACATAACATCCTATCAATAACCAATTAACGAAATTACAATTCAGATCCGTCCCGCTTCCATCAGTATCACAGGACTTCGGTATGCCGGTACATCACAGTTAAATAATAATACAGTCTAGAACGTGTCAATAGCTTAGAGATCATAATCTTAGGGTATTTTGTGCGAATCGTGTGTTTGAAAATTTGCGAACATAGTTCCTTTCCGAGGTTTGTGATCACCGGCCTGCATTTGAATACAGCTGTGATTAAACCGACATATTTTTGGTAACGATGGTATGATTTCAATGAGATAGGCCTCAGATCAACTAGTGGTACGTTTAATTGGCCATTAGGGTAAGCAGTCTAAAATTTAGTTTTACGTCTACTACATAAAGTTGGTTAAAAATTACAAGTGCATGGTACTTTTAACTGTCCGATAAGGGCTGATACTTGACGTTCTATTACAGTGTCGAAACTAAAAGTTGTCCATTTCTTAAGCACAGTGATATCTGATGAATGAAACAAATGTGCAATGTTGCGCTTGCCAACTCATTTACTAAGGCTTGGTAATGATTAAGTAGGCAATACTATAAGAGAGGAGATTGTTTTTCACATATTAGTACATACATAGTAGTACAGTAAGAGTGAGGTGGTGGAATTCAATTATGCTTTTCAAAAGTTAATCCCATAAACAATTCATTTTACGACGGCGATATAGACGGTGATTAGATCAAAAAATCATATCTTTAGCGCCATCTTTCAAGAGTGAGTGTTAAAGATCAGTGAAGTATGACCTCCATTTAACGTTTTATTATTTATGCCAAGCCTATACCTCTCACAACGGAATGATTATATTTTTATACATATGTACAGATTTTAGTTTTTAAACTCAAACGCACGTTTCCGTACTGTATTTATATTTTAATTGTGAGTATAGCTCGCTAACTCGATTACGCAAAGACGAAGCGCTTCGGTTGATTTGGACGCGATTGGAACCGCAATTTGAACCTATTATGTGCTTAGTATTAAGGACTGTACTAGCTTGGACAGTTTGACCAACCAGAATGCGTAAGTGAAATAGCAGCAGGAACTAGTAGCACAATACATAAGTCTTGCTTTATACGAAAACGTTCGGCGCTAACAGATATAGGTGCTAATTAAGAGCCAATCAAGTAAATTTACCACGCTTTTGACAAACGTCAAAATCGCAAAAAAAAAACAGTGCCTTAGCTATTAAGTGACCATATTTACTCATGAGAGAAATTTACCGTGTTCTGTATGTAAGGGATAAGACTGCTTTCTAAAAGCAAGAACGCTCTAAAGACAACAGTGTATTTGACGACCTCCAAAGTCTAAAAGCGGGCGGGCTGGACTTTCGCTTTGATCTATTCCTGAGGTCCAAGGTTTAATTCCCCGTTAGGTCAGTATAGATGTGTGTGTGTGTGGTGTTAGCCAATCATCAATATCGAAACTTTGGAAACGGTTGGCTAGTAAAAAATGCCACTAAGCATTAAGTCCGACTTTTGTACCCTTGGTAATGTTTCCGATACGGCACACAGGTGTTCAAATATGTTCACAACTATAAAGATCCAAAATCTTTCAGCTTCTTACAGCCACTTTGCGGAAACGTTAAAAATATTCCTTTCATTGCGGCTCATAAATTTTCTCCCAACACGGCACTAACCATCCGTCATCAAATTCAAATTTGATTGGCCCTCTTTGAGCGCACCGCAAATTTATGGGATCCTGCTTCGGTAATAAACCGGTAATGGACATTAACAGGAATCCGCTAAATGTTCGCATTTATATTAATGTCGTTTAGTTTAAACCTTAATAGAAGGGTACATTTTCGGAGATGCTTTCCTGTGGAGGGGAATAGCTTGGTTTTTAAATGGTCAAATCAAAAAGGTTCTCAATTGGCTACTTGACAGTTTTTGAAAAAGTATTGTAAAATGTGCGCCCGTTCATTTTATATCCCAAGCAATTCGATTTATCTGGAAATAATCTAAATAACCAAAAAAAATAAGATTTTGTGTAACACATTTAAAAAGCGCGCAAAAACGCCTAGTCGCGTCACTGTTGCAATTATGACGTCAACGTCCTAGACAACGAACCGATACGCATAGGAACGACTTAATTAAGATAAACGGAAAATGTTTCAATAAATTCTTTATACGATTAGAGACATAATAATTCAATTTAATCGGTAAAATAATCATTGTTTCGCCACATTAAAATAAATAATTTTCGTCGACAGCTGTCATTTCCGAATTGCAATGGTGGTTTCCGTTTCGGTTTTTTTGTTCCACAGGTAAAAAAACTAAAATTTATTTTGCAAAAATAAAATACTAACTATGCTTTTAATTAAAAAGTAAAAATGTAAAATGATTACTTAACTAATAAGCTAACATATCTAACACTTTTCATATTCTATTGTTAACACTGTCAAGTAGCCAATTTATGTATAACCCGATTTTAAGAAGTCATACTCAGACTTGAGCGATGGAATCTTGGTGAGATCGTGGGAAATAATATTGTGTTTTAGATGTAATATTTTCATAAACTGCGTAAGAAAATTTGGTCAAACAAAGAATCGAACATGATCTTTAAAAAATATGGAACTTAGACTGAGAAGCAAAGAATTAATTTCCAAAATTTTGAGACATTTATGAACGTAAAAAAATAAACGTTTCCCCATTTAAACTTTTGAGGGTGATATATAATATGGGTGAAAACCCATACCCCTTATTTTCAAAACAAAAAGTAGGCTATATCCGTTCAAGAGGTTCAACTTATACCAGTACAAAATTTCATCATCAAATCTGTTCAGTGGTTTAGGCGTGAAAGCCGAACAGACAAACAGACAGACAGACAGACTTACTTTCGCATTTATAATATTAGTATGGATATTTTTAAGGACGGTTTAAAGTCCAAAGTGTAGTCCTAGTCCTTTTGTCTATACTTCATTTTAAATATTAATTCCAACGTTAATATCTTCTATTACATTAATAACACTCCTTAACACTCAAAATAATTTACGGGCTAGCATAAATGTTACTAATTTAGTTAATTTAATATTGTAGTAGCTAGGTGTAACTGTTTCACTTTATAGCGATCATTAGTACTCTATAAAATTCACATAATTAACCTAATGTAAGAAAATAGGTGTAATAAAATAATAAGGCGCCTTGAAGGGAAAGGAATCGTTTAAATATTAATGTCTAGAAACACTTCACATTAACATTTCTCATGTTAATTTTAATGTTAAGGAATTAGTAATAATGTTTTATGTAGTGAGGTGTAACAAGGCATCTTAAGTTTTTCTATTTTCCTGCGCTATATTCCGATTTAAACTTATATTCACAAAATCATATCAAAGTCGAAAATACGAAACAACCACTGTCGAACCCCGATGCTAGCCGCACAAAAACTATACACACGATAACAAGTACCTACCATCGAGGTCGCCAGATCTGTGGCAAACACATATACTATATGATATATACTTATATACATATGATTAATCAGCTAGGAAAAGTGCATATCTGTTTAAAAGTAAATAATGTAATAAAAAACGAAATGTATATTTAAAAGTGTTTTTAAGAGTATATGTATGCCAATGTTTTCTTTCTTCTTTTCTTGTTAGATGAGTTTCCGTATCCGAATTTTGTTATTGCAATAACCAGATTAATAAGTTGTAATTTTTTATCAATAAAAAGTTAAAAAATTAAATAGGTATTTCTTAAATTTTAAAAGTCATTTATACTTGTATCACCAATTTAAATCATGAACTTTTTTCCAAGCAGAATGCGATCAGCGAACTTTAACATCAGAAGCATTTCGTTCTTAAACGTTAAATTAACGCTAAGAAATAAACAAATTTATAGCGTGTCGTTTAGAAGCATAAAATTTTACATCTACATTTAGACAAGCGAACATATTCTTCTCATCAAAACGTTTAAAGCTCGTTTCGCCTTAATGCTACAATTATAGGATTCGTCGAATAAACCGTCCTCTCAATTTTATAGCATGTGTAAAACCATTTATAGCTTCGATTCGCTTTTAACCCATTAAGCTTGAAACTGCGTCTTCATTACGGGTTTTCTGATATGACAAGAAGTGGAGTAATCGCCAAATTATTATGCAGCAGTCGACGTAGCTTTATTAGAATTTCCTAGCAACTTGTGGGATTCTTTTTTCTCAAAGATCTCACCCAAGATTTTTATTTGTTTCTTTAGAATATTCAAAATTTACTAGTGCAGCGTGATGTAAATAAAAATTGTAAGAATAATATAGATTTAAAGATCAGACTTAACATCACACTCATCGACCTGATCCGGAAGTAAGTGAATGTAAACGTATATTAGAAACAGAAAAATTTTATCTCCCCTTGCGGTGCGGGAATTGAACCCACGACCTTCACGTATCGCGCGTGCTGCTCTTACCAACTGAGCTAACCGCAAGTTAAGGTTCAATTCCCGCACCGCAAGGGGAGATAAAATTTTTCTGTTTCTAATATTTAAAGTTCGCCAGTACGGCGTACAGTACTATAAAAATAATAAAATCGAATGTAAACGTATATCCTTGAAAATACTGTTGTTCCTTCTTTGATATTTTTTTGGCCAGTGGTATTGAGAAAAGCCCTGTACCCTCACCGGAGAGAAGTGTCGATGAGTGTGGGCCTCTCCTGTCCAAAGAAGAGCAGGTCCACCCAATAAAAAGACCCCCAGAGGACCTCTTTGGCCTAATGTTGATGCTAAGGAAAACTCTACCCGGAGTTCCGACCAGAGATATTTTCATTTTGTTTATAAAGACATTGCTGATGCAATTTACAGGAATAAAAACTTTTTTTTAAGCCACCACAGAGTCAGCGCCATATGTTTGTTTTCTAGTGAAATCCATGGACCTAATATTAAGTCCATGGTAAAATCTCAAATATCTCATCATTACAATAAATTAATAACAGTTCTAAAATAGACAAACTACCCTGTACGTCTTAGTGCAAAATAATCTTTAATTTTTTAGCTTTTCTGTAATGAAAACTGCAGTCTCTTGCTCGTATTTTTTGTGGTTATAAATTCCGAACCTTCATTTTACATTCAACATAAAGTTGTTTTATAAATATGGCTGATGTACTTTATATGATTTAAAAGAAAATCTCTCTCTCAAAATATTTGTATTCGACATGGTTCACAGTCTATCAACCAAACACTGGTGAATAAAGATCTATCTATTTGGAATGTCTTTCAAATACATGTTTCTGTTTCGTAAACAAGCTTAACCAGAAAAGTGCTAAATCGCCTCGCGAGATCGCATCTCGAACTTCGTACGTGCATCGTTCGCTTAGTAAGAGGAACTGCGAACAACCAGTTCATACTTTGTAATGTCTACTTCTTTGTTCATGACTTTAGACTTTCACTAATCGGTTCGTGTAACAGTCTAATAGTTGATATAGAGCATCACAATGAATGGTTTTTCCCTCAGAAGCATGGATAATTTATTTTCGCTGTAATGTATTGTACATCATATACTCAATAAGCGAGTATGAATATATGTTTATATGGAGACTATTGTATATTTGATGAGGTATTGTTTAACGTAAAAATATATAAAAAAAATATAAAAATATTGAATAAAATAAAAAAGAAATTATGGGATGCACTAAACGTTACAATAATAAAAGACAAAAAGTAATAATATTAATGAAAAAAAAGTATTAAATTAAATGACGTTTACCACAAAAATTATATATTTTTGCTCAGTACACAGCCGTGAAGTAAAGAAAATATTAACTATCAAAATTATTATTAAATACATCTTCCTCACATCTAAATTCTAACAGAGGAATCTGAGAGCATTGACTATGAGAGCTATTAAGTAGGTAAATACATGAGATCGAAACCTCAACGCGCGGAACCTCGCTGTTAAAATCAATTCGGATTGCGTAAATTTATAGCCTCAAGCGGTTTACAACCACTGTCTACAGAGTAGTCGGAATGTGATCCTAGTTACACATAATAAATGGTAGTCATGGGCCGGTGAACTAACTGATAATGAAATATGTTGTTTCTAGTTGGCGATTTATAAGAATAAATACTTTTTCAATTAGATGATCAACTCCGTAGCCGGGAGGCAAGCTGGTCAAGCTTAGTATCATGACGCAGGAGGAAGGCGACTCAACCCCGAGGTTAAAATTCCGGTCTGGTCGAAATGGAAACTAAACTTTTCTGAACTCTCTCGGGTCTGGGTGTTTTAGTACTGTCGTTGTTAACGAGTGCTTTAACTATTTACCATAAAATCAGAGCAAGTTGTGAGATTATCAAAAGAAAAAATTACCTATGGTTTTGACCAATGAAAAATACCTATTGTTAACTTCTTCTATCATATATTTCTTCAATCTAAATGTTCTAGATGAGATAGCTTTGTAGCGATAAGAATGCCTTAATTGTTTTGTGCAATAAAGTATATCTCTCTGAATGTTTGTCTGAATTTTATATATATATATATAAAATGTTGCGGACGTGAGGGATCAGCGAAGAAAAAGATGTTGAAAAGATGTAAAATATTGTATTTTCCAAGTGAGTGCAAGTATGTACAGAAGGAATGAATGACAGCTAAAAGTAAACAAAAAATAATATCAAAATAAGACGTCAAATTTAAAAGCAAAAATAAATCTAAAAAGTATGTAGGTTCGGTTGGCCACATATATATATATATTATGTATAAAACGCACAAAAACCGTAATTATGCATAAGCATCAGGGGAAAAGATAGCGACACACGTAACTGTACTGCGATTTTTTACACTGTGGCTTAAGCGCTCGCTCGAAATGAAATTCATATCCGATTGCGGGAACATAACTCACTGTGGTTGACGGAGTTACACGCAATGTTCGGCGCATTTTGTGTGACCGTCTAATGGTAGGTATAGTGCCAATAAAGACAGCGAAAAAGAGCATTGAAACGAATGGTTGCACCTTTTTTTGAGGGAGATAATGCGTGATGCACTTACTGTCAGCTTGAGGAGGTGACTGCGTGTTTTCTGCCCTATAAAGCGTTGATCAACCATTAAAATACCCAATATTTAATCGATATTGATCATAGATCGATCAGTTTCGTGATCGTTGATTTTTCGTGTAAAAATAGATGAAAATTCAAGAGTGTAACTTTTGGTACCATAACTTCATTTTTCAATTTTTTGCGATATACCTTGTGTTTTTGCCCTGTAAGTTTTATACCTATTTGGCAGGAGAAATTGCTCATTGCAGCGTATCTTCATCTGAGAGAAGCAACAGCGTCTGTGGGACGCTCTTGCCCTCAGAAGGGAAGTGCTACCTACTAAAACAGCCAAAACCCAATCGCTTATGCTTCTATAATCTACAGTGCATAAAGTAACTTAAAATTACATAATTAAAAACTCTTTTAGGACAGTGCAATGTAAGAGAAGACACTAGCGGTTAGATCATCTATTTACTTAAACTAGGTTAAAATTATGATAGAAAGCAGCCTTTGTACAGGTTAAGCCCTCGCGTTCAATGAAGTTCAATGAAAGATTCCACGGAGGACCTCATCATAATATTGAAGACTTTCGCGTTCCATTTTAACATTTAAAATGAGCTACTAAAATTTTATCGCGTTTTGACTCGTAAGCTTATTTTAAACGACCTCATCATAAGCTATTAATACTAGATTTGAATCAGTTTTTTAATAAGTATTTAGCACTAGCTCTGGAATATATTATGGCAAGAAAAAAAAACAAAACATGAGACAAAAAGTTGAAATTATTATATTTTCATAAACTAACCACAAGGTAAGCTAACAGTACACATATTAACTTGCAAAGGCAATTGTGTGCATCTAATGTAGTGTTAACATTTTTTATTTCGTATTTAATTCCGCTCCTTAGATTCTGCGCAATTTTTTCACAAAGAATATTATTCCTTTGACTACAAAGAATCTACAAAACGGTGTGTTTTAAAAAATTGTAAAAGGTAAATCTGCTTTATAACACGTCGTGTGTTACAAAGCAGATTAGCTTAACTTAAGAGGGTGAAACAGTAAATGTTATATGTAGAGTATTGAGAGTTCACTAAGTGAAACCTACATGCGAGTATAAATTATTATTTCCAGGACATTTTAAGGTGCTGGTGACATTGTGGTAGGTCTTCTGTGGAGTGAGAATCTCGCGTGTCCGCAGTGGTGGTAGGCAGCGGAGCCGCACAGCAAATCCGCTGCTGGGACCAGAGACGCCAGGCCTGGCGTCCGTTACCTCGGTCCCGAGGGGGTGGGGCATGTCAGGTGGCCTGATACGCTCCAGCTGCATTTTGCGCGGCGAGGTGGGCCGCTTGGCGGTAGACACTGTGGGGGAGCCCGATTAGAATTCACAAGGGATGCCGACTCCCTCACAACTGCGCAGCGTTGGCCACCGAGAGGGTTTTAGTCGGTGCGAGCCCGACACACCACTCTCTGTTCCCCAAAGAGAGTGACGGTGCGGTAGGAATTTCCCACTCGACAAAAAAGGTCTTCTGTTCCTACGGCATCACTATCAAAGGTTCAGTGGTAAGGTTTTAGTGGTACAGTAAAATGTCGTTTAAAGTCGTGTCTATGAGATTTACTTTAAAACATGTTTATACAGACATACTTTTCCTTAGTCCACAGGTGAAGGCAGTCACCCAAAACGCGAAAGTCCCGAGTTCGATTCTTAGTCAGGTCAAGAGAGGTAGGGCATAGCGATTTATAGCTCGAACTGGAGCATCCCGACTGGTGAAATACCTCCACCTTACAGAAGACCGCAGCCAAATAACAATCACTTCGGTGTTGTTATGTTCCTGCGTGTGAGTAAGGTTTGCAGAGCTCCTGGGGGTGCTACATCAGTAACAGGGGCAAGCCTTCAAGGTGAGGGCGACAAGTCCGGTAACAGATTTATTATGCTGTACTTGTCGCTTTTAAGCTAGGACCTCATTACCACCTAACATCGGGTGGGATGAGGTCAATCTTGAAGTGTAATAAAAAAAAGGTCCATTGGGAAAATAATTTCTAAATTAGCTCAGGTCTGGCTGTGCTGGAGTGATGTCCCGAATTAGTATACATTTTTTGGTACTTACAGTATGAATAGATGAAGGATTAATTAGGGTGTTTTGGTCAGTGATTAGTTATTTTACCTGCACACTGATTACGTTCTATTTAGCTATTCAGTTAGCTACTATCTCCAGGTCTAATATTACCATTCACATACAGTAGTGGTCCGACTGAAAAATATCACACGCCGCCCGCATACCAGATCACGTAAATATACCTCTTTGCGGTCCGCAGAGTTTTACAGTACAATGAAGCTCGGTTTTAAAACAGTGGTTGGTCTTCAACACTGAAATTTCCACGAAGGTAGGCTTTTTGCAGATATCGATGTGAGTTTTGAGTTGTACCTATTACTATTGATCTTTTTAGCAATGCTTACTTTAATTCTAGTACTTTTGATCCTTTTTAACTGACTTAAAAAAAAAGTTGAAGGTACTCAATTGGACCGTGTATAATATATATATATATATATTCCTTTGAAGGTAGGCTTTTTGTGGATATAAGTGTGAGTTTTATATTTTTTTCTTGATTGTACTGGAGAGCTAGAAAGAACTTTGTTGTAAATTCCTGTCTGAAAAGTATTGAGAGTCCGTGGATTTTGAAGGTATTTTAAGCCGTTGGTCCTAAGCCATAGCTCCATTGGAATAAGTCTCATTAAATCTGGCTCATAATCAAAAATCCAGGCTCCGTAATGGATGTAAAACCAGAATAGCAGCACTATGAAAAAGAACAGCGTATTAGAGAATCATTTTTTCCTTAAAATTTCAGTCAATAATTTGGGATAGTAAGAAAAAATTCCAATCATATTTACGTACAGAAGACCGGAGTCAAATAACAATCACTTCTGTTCTTCTGTTTGTTGTGTTCCTGCGTGTGAGTAAGGTTTCCAGAGCTCCTTGGGAGTGCTACATTAGTAGCAGGGGTCAAGCCTTCAAGGTAAGGGCGACAAGTCCAGTAACAGATTTATAATGCTGTACTTGTCACCCTTAAGCTAAGACCTCATTACCACTTAACATCAGGTGGGATGAGGTCAATCTTGAAGTGCAATTTTAAAAAAAAATTTAGCGGCCGACCGCAGCTTCGCACGCGTTCTATCCCCGTTTTGTCCACCTTTTTCACTGATTTTTCGTTCCGATTAATCGCAACGTGCTGTTATGTGGCCGAAAACCTTCCTCGATTAATATACTATCCAACACAAAAATATTCTTTCAATCCAATGATAGTTCCTGAGATTAGAACGTTCATAAAACAAACAAATCCTTCAGATTCATATGCGGCTATGTGGCGAGTCGTTACATTCCCTTCAATATGGTTAAGTGAAGCGATAGCTGACACATACGTCATGCTTGTGAACACGTGCCACCGCCGGGGAATGGTCTGCTCCATGCTTACCTCTTAAAATAAAAACTAAATGGTTTATTTACTCATCAAAACAAAACTATATGGCTTGGTCCAAAGTATAGTTCTACACAGAGCTATAAGTTAGATACTGCTACGTAACTAATCTGCTGAGTTTCTTACCGGTGTCTTCTTGGTAGATATACTCGTAGGACCGGAAGTAGAATCACTTTGCATTGTATTTAATAACGATTCAAAAGTTTTACATATAACCTGCTCGAATAAAGAAATATTTGATTGTATTGATTGATATAATATTAGTACATATATCTGGACCAATCGTCAAATTTGAAGACATCTGATTAGAATAGAGTTAAAACTTAAGTATCTGATTATTAATGTTTAATAACAGAGCAAAGGTCTCTTTAATTGAAATAAAGCCGAAATCATCAATATGGCTTTGGGTACCTACCCAATTATCATAATATCGATTGGTACTAACATGAGCTATATGAACAAAATAATAAATCCACGAAACATAAAAGCAAATATATATTTTTTGATCCACTTTGAATTAAATGATTCATTTATGGCTCTACTAAATGGTACTTCTTCCTTCAGGAGCTAGTTTAAAGATTTTCGTTTCAAACAAGTACAAATGTAAATATTCTACGAGTAGGTATATTTTCTTTTAAAATAATTTAACGGGTCAAAACGCGACACCATTTTTATTTAGTAGTTAATACGAACTACTTACTGCCCGACGTTTCGGGTAGGTTGCACCAACCGTGGTCACTACTAAATAAAAATGGTGTCGCGTTTTGACCTGTTCAATTATTTTAAATGTTTAAAATGGAACGCGAAAGTCCTAAAATTTATATGTTTTCTTTGTCTCTGCGCATGCCTGCCACTGTAACCCCTTAAGGGGTGAAAACTTAATAGGATGTTCGTGGCTCAGTGGTGACAAGGGTATGCGAAAGATTGCCAATTACGCAAGTGAAATTCACGACGTCGAAGCAAATAATGGATGGGCGACCGCCCTAATGCAGTCATAAGAAAGGTGGTGTTATTGTTTTTGTAGTCGTTTTTCTTTTATGAAACAATCATCATAAATCAGAATGTCACTAGGTGTTAGTTTGACGACCTCCGTAGCCGAGAGGCGAGCGGGCCTGACTTTGGTGTCGCGCAATTCTGAGGCCTCGGGTTCGATCCCCGGTCGGGTCAATATGGGAAACTATTTTTTCTATATTGTCTTGGGCCTGGGTGTTCTGGTACCGTCGTTGTTTCTGATTTCTGTAACACAAGTGTTTAAGCTACTGGCCACAGAATCGGAGCAATGTATGTGATGTTGTCCAATATTTAATATTAATTATTTATTAGTCCGCCTTTTTGTATACTTTTAAATAAGCGCAATAAAGTTTAAATCAATAAAAAAAATAACTGATGTGTCAATCAGTGGAGAATGTGGGAAAAACGTCTGAAGCTGGGACGGGCCGGTTCTACAAGAAATATGTCGGTTTCGAACCGAGGTAGAGTAATTCTGTTTTGTCTTAGAATACTATTACCTGTTGAATCATTATATTTTTGTCTTTATGTTTTACAAATCTCATCTATCACATACCTTATCTGACCCATCCAATTTTGCGTTCCCATTTTTTTTTATATTGCACTTCAAGATTGACCTCATCCCACCTGATGTTAAGTGGTAATGAGGTCCTAGCTTAAGGGTGACAAGTACAACATAATAAATCTGTTACTGGACTTGTCGCCCTTACTTTGAAGGCTTGACCCCTGCTACTAATGTAGCACCCCCCAGGAGCTCTGGAAACCTCACTCACACGCACAACAGCACCGAAGTGATTGTTATTTGGCTGCGGTCTTCTGTAAGGTAGAGGTATTTCACCAGTAGGGCTGCTTCAGTTCGAGCGATAAATAGCTATGCCCTACCTCTCTTGAATTCCATTAGATTTATCAGATTTACATTAGCATCGCCCCTTTCTAGACCATTACTCTCACAGCCTTCACGTCACCTAACCGGAGAGAATAAAATCCCCTATAAAACATTATAGACACAAATTTATCGGCCATAAAAATATATACCTTCATATCACAACGATATATTCTTAACATAACATCGCTCGCATTAAATTCTTGACATTCACGGATCTGTTATGAGCGGAATCCATTTTACGAGTTGGGAATCCATTCTAAAATCGAGATGCTTAAACGTTATTCGCTGTGTACCCATATACTTCATTTCGTGCCCGTTTCGGATATTTATAAGCGTTCGGTTGTTGAATCGTTCATGTACGACATTAGGGATGCTTTATGGTGGAGGCATTTTAGCGAATTTCTGGACGAATGGCATTCAATTTGCCAAAACATATAATTGTTCTGTTGGACGTCGTTCTTAAACCCGTAAATACAAGTCAGTAAAAATAATGATGACAGAGTTAAACGACAATGATTTTAAAAGATTTTTACAATTTTATGGTGGTTCGAACAAGTAGCGTTATATAGTGCAGCGAACTTAAAATATTTTAAAGAAACAGAAATATTTCATTTCCTATTGCGGTGTGGGATTTGAAACCACGACCTTCACTTAAAAACATTTTTGTATAAATGAAGAAAATATATTTTTAAGATATACAGAACATATATATTTTTAAGACCAGTACAACTTTCTCAAGGGTAACGTTTATTTCAACTTGTTGAAATAAACGTTAGATACTCCAAGTGTAGGTATTGGAGAGAGGAATTCGAAAACGAGATTAACTCGAAACGCATGACTTTTGAGTTTCTGAAGTTTTTATCTAGAGGTGCAATATGTGCGGTCCAGTTGGATCGGCGGCCCCCAATAATCCCCCGACCATCCTGGGGGAAGAGATGGGGCCACGTAAGCGGCCTTTTTGCCGGTGGTGTTGATAAGGTTGAACCGATTTCCCATAACGAACGCCACCACTTAAGTCGTTGTGGTCCAATCGGGGGGTTTTAGTGGATAGTCCTGCTCTTTGCAAAGTAGGGAGTACCACACACGCCATCTCCCTCAGGTGACGGTACGGGAGTATTTCCCCCTGTTAAGAGAAAAAAAAAGATGCGATATGTTTACTTTAAATGTTATTCTTAAGCTAACTTTTACCAGTCACTAGGCACCAATTCTCGAGTCGCGATGTGCGTCTGTTTATCAAAAGAAGTCGAGACGCGAGTGTCACGCTGAATTACTCCGGTAAGTAGGCGCAGGCGCCCAGAGACGGATACAAATGATGACGTCGAGTCTGAACCGCTCAGTGTGACGCTTAAAAAAGCCGGCATGATAAGAAAAAACGGCCAAGTGCGAATCGGATTCCAGTACCAAGGGCTTTGCGACTGTCTACACTATACCTTTTTTCAGTAAGGGATACTGGCTGTTTTTGTTTAGTTTTTTTTTTTTTGGTAAGAAGTGGGGTCTTGTAAAGTATTTTGATTCCCATTTTGAGTATCTTAATGCACATTAACTAGCTTGTTAAAACTATTGTTAGTGTTACTGGCTGTCGTATGAAAGTTCGTGGGTTTGCTCTCTACAACGGAAAAACATTAGTGTACCGAATATTTATTGACCAAATTTTTTTTTATTATTTAATAATAATTCTCTTTCCTTAACCCCTTAAATCAGCTAAGTATTTGTGTGTGCAGTGTACTATCACGTCATATCCTTTCAAATATACTTGTATCGCTAGCCTGAGCTCCTTATCTTTGTTAATTCCCTTCCATAATTAGCTTATGTACTTCTATTGAAAATGCAAAAATGCAACAATTGATTACAAGTCAAGAATAAACGAAATAGAGCAAGCAAAAACGCATTTTAAGTTTTTTTTTTTAAACTATTGTCTTCTAGTAATAAATTTACAAAAAAAGGAATAAAAACAACGGTTTTCCTAACAATTAGCTATGACACATTGGTGTTTACTGCCTGTCAATAAAATGTCATTGACCGCAATGCAAATTGGAGTGATGCTTCATTTGACTAATATGTTGAATTACTTGATGAAGCATCACTAAACAGCGTAATTGATTTAGTGACACATGGCGAAGCTTCATTATAGTCCGTCTTGAATAGTATAATTTTATTAAACTTTAACAGTTAAGTATTAGCGTATATTTTAATGTACTTCTTTCTTTTTATTTTTGTAACGTTTAATGCACACTTTCCCGTTTCTGAATTAGTTACTGCCCATAGTACCACAAGATGAAACTGATCTCTATTGTAGAGTAAATACCTATATTGGAATCACCACCACCCTAGTTAAATGCAAATAGGTAGCAAAACTCGCGATATTATTATGTTCAAACAATATACAGATTTTCCAGAGAAGAGAGAAAATAAGTAGACCAGAATAAGAAATCGTTTTATTCATGGAAGTTACATCAGTTAAGAGTTATATCAAAAGAGATTACCTTCCGTTCGGAATATTAAACTACAGAGAGAGAGAGATATCGGCGAGAAACTCTGTAGTTTTCTTACAAAGATAACTCAAATAATTACTTATTTTCAATTGTAAAAGTAAAATATATAAAAATAATGATAAAATTGAAACACAAAACTCGAATTATTATAATTCAGTAGCAAGAAAATTACTAGGCTCTCATAGGCGGTAAGATGTAACATACGTACAACTCTAAAAAAGGGTGCAAAAGTGGAAAAAATGAATTCCACTATCTTTTTTTTATCACTGGACGATCGGGCGTTAAGAGCAATTCCACCCATATGTTGTTAAAACTCCCGATTGTTCCTACAAAGCGTTTCGATTCGTCATTCTTAATACGTACTGATAAGGAGTGGAATCGCTTTCCAAGTATTTCCGCATTTGTACAGGGTGAATGTATTGATGGTCCTGCTGATTAAGCCAGTCCCCATTTTGAATTGATGATTTCATTGCAGTGATGGAGGCTTGCTGCAGAAAATTTATCTTTCGCGTTCCAATTACCCGTTATCAAGTCCAGAAACAATAGCGTCTTATAGGATTCAAGACATTTTCCTACTTCTCAAAACGAATATGAATTTACTCACATTGGGAAATACTGGAGACTGAAGGTTTTTGTTCGGGACGTAATTAGGATTTGAGATTTTTTGATATTTATGACAGACTAGACACTTTGAACTTTGTCGTGGGCATAGGCACTATAATCAAACCGCAAGTGCAAACTTTGATGTACTGTTTACCGTACTTTTATTTACAAACACCGGTATTTACGTTCCATATTACGTACGTAATACCGACGTTTCAATATGGAACTTATTTAAAATGCCAAATTTAAACTGTCATACAAGTTTTCTAGGCTTAAAAGTAATTCTTTACTGGTACTGCTTAGTATGTTTTCGTTTTTTTTTTCATTTCTTCTTCTACAAAACTTCTAACACCACTCGATTGAATGTGCAATTTTTTTACCAAGCAATGGGGTTCCACCAGAATACCAGCCTTGCTGCAGTGTTTCATTCCGTAGCATCATTTGCAGAAGTAAGAGAGAGAGAAACTGATGTCGAACGATGCCGAACGCGGTTGCCGATTGTGCCTCATTGTCGCTCATCCCGCGCTTTCTTTTGCACTTCAAGCCTTAAATGGAACACCTCAGAGCGAGGTAAAGCCGCATGAGTCATGTTTTTTCGTGCGAAAAAAGCTTCATCGAATCATAAGACGTTTTCACGTCAATAAAGACGTAAACACAAAATCCATTTGTCCGATCACAACAACGATCGACAGACCTTGGGAGGTTCGCGTGATTCGATCAACCCAGGCTGGTGAATCCCCTTCACCCTTGAGAAGTGGGACCTTCGCAAATCTGATAACGCGTGTCTTACGTACAATTATTGCGTTATGTGACGTCTTGGGACCCTGCGTGAGGCCGATACGCCGGCTGCTCGCGGGCTTTGTGATAGAAGAAGCGAGAGCGTAGTTGATACTCATGACTCATGGTTGAAATCCGAGGAAGTCCTTCATTGCTTAATAGTCAATCATGAGTTTTTATTAAGAGTTAACTGCAAGTGAAGCTTATTGGGAGTAAACATACTAATTATGTGAAAACTATGAGGACAGCGCTTAATAAAAACAAAATCCAGGTTGCTTCATAGCAAAATTGATGAAATACTTAAAATACACTAGATAGGGCTCACTGGCAGCAGGTTGCTATTTTAGGGACATTAATTCATATATTTTAAATAAAACGTCGACGAGACAGGTGTAATTTAAGGAGCCGTATTCAAAACCTTGAAACTAGCCAAAATAAGCAGGAAATTAGGACATATTTAGAAAGATAATCCCTACCCCTCTCCCAGATTAATTTAAGTAGGTAGAAAATCCGTGTGTGGAAAAAAGATCCGGAAATAAAAACGACAAGAAGCCGTTCAATTATTACATTGTATTGTAGAGAGAAGTAGGACTAACAAAGAAAAACGTGATACCAAAATAGTATTATCTTGCATACAATGTGTTCACGCCTTTATAACTAAGGCGAAAATCGCATAACGATTAGATTAGTTTCTGAATTGTGGCCCTTACTTGCACAAGGTTTGGTAAAACAATCCTCGGAAACCCTGAACTGACGATGTTTAATAAATTAACTTTGCACAAAAAACCAAATGAACTACGTGACTGTTACGTGCTCTTGTTCTTTTGATTAATTTGATGACTTTAATTTTAGATACATGCTAACTGGAGATAGAGTAGTCATCTAAAAATAAAAAAGGAGAAACTGACTGATTGACTGACATATCAACGTACAGCCTAAACGGCTAAACGTAGACACTTAAAATTTGGAAGGGACGTAGCTTAGGTACCGTAGAGGTGCACTACAAAACGAGTTCCCGAAATTCTCACGGGAACGGGAATTAGCGGGAAAAAACTGGAAAACCCGCGAGCACAGCTAGTACTCACTTAAACGTTACCAGGGTGGTGGCGTTATATGGTGGATCGTTACATGCGCTTCAATATGGTCGAGTGAAACGATGGATGGTACAAAAATATGTACGTTTGAATACATATTTCGAGAATTGCATCGCCCATATGCCGTACGCATACACTAACAGGCTAATAACAAACTGCAAGTGTTTATCTTGACGTGTTGTCAATCATACATAAGTCATACTTGTGAACAGGTGCAACTTTTGGGAACTGGTCTGCTCCACCTTACCTCGATTAC
The DNA here is from genome assembly GCA_037074685.1 of Glyphodes pyloalis. Classification (NCBI taxonomy): domain Eukaryota; kingdom Metazoa; phylum Arthropoda; class Insecta; order Lepidoptera; family Crambidae; genus Glyphodes; species Glyphodes pyloalis. Next base: position 637,687 of record JAYKKO010000042.1, read on the forward strand.
TAAAAAAATATGATTTTATTTGAAGTTTTATCATCATAAATTCTATGTGCATGCGGTGGTCATTTGCGGTCATCTTTCGTAAATTGGTTTAGGTATACTAAATTGTTTCTTAACTCATCAAAAATAAGATTTACGGCTTGATCCAAAGTGGCATTACGGCTTGATACACATAGCAATTCGTCAAATACTGGTACTTTTGTCTAGTCTAAAGTCTTCTCGTTAGGTATTAGTTCCGAACGGGTAGTAAAGTTAATTTGGATCATAGTCAATGATAGTACAAAAGTATTGTATATAATACCAATGTATGTATAGTCTTGAAAAAAGAATAAAAATAATTACTGTATTTGTTGATTGACGATTACGGTAAGTTCTAATAATAACATTTAAATTTTCTAGACTAAAAAGAAACCAAAAATGTTGGGTTCAATGAAATTAATCACTGTTCTTGATTTTAACAATCTTATCCTTAAATATTAAATAATTTCCAGCGTTTTTGGTATTGGCATTTGACAAAATTAAACGTCAAAGTTGTTCATTTTCAGTCTTAAACGATTGTTCTATAGCTCCTAGCCAAGGGCTATCAAATGAAAGAATCGTCTTCAACAAATTAAATTTGATTATCGACTGATTTTAAAAGTGGCGCTCCAGTGTTCTCTTGAAATATTTATTAGAAAATTTAATCTATTCTTTTAAAGAACAGAATCTTGATTAAACTGTCCTTGGCATTGTATTCAAAAGATTAACAATAATTTATTGTTGAAACTTAATCCAGCGGCATAGAGGCTGGATCAAAAACACGACATTTTTTTATTTCTTGAGATTTCGGGAAACATTTCTGTTTTTAAAAAGTAGCTAGAAGGGTAATTTTTTATTAATTTTTACATATGTTTAATTTAAAATTGTTTACATGATACATAAACTTTAAATTACACGCCTCAAGCACTACCGTGCCCCCCGCCAAGACGAAAACGCGAAGTGTACGTGTACTTTTCTCGATACATTTTATCGGTTATTAAGTCCACTTTGACTTGGACTTGGGTTTGAAATATACCATATGTACCAAATTCACAGGATATAATGACAATAGAAGGTTTTTTTAAAAACGTATAGTTTAAATAGTTCTGATTTTATTGATGTCTAAAAACCTTCGATTTCGTCACTCACTACATGAAAAGTTATAACTTTGACGGTGCGCATCGACCATGTTTTCATCTTGGCTAAATTTTACAAGTATCTGATAATTTTGGGGGATAGATCAGACACTTAGTATTCAAATTCGTTATCTTACTGCAAGTGCGGAACCCAAACAAAAATTCAAACTTATCGCAAATAAAACTTACAAGTCCGAAGAAAGTTGCCCAATTTCTCAACTTCGGAGTGCTTACCTGAAAAATAATGAAAAAATCAATTAGAACAAAGTGAAGGATTTGTCTAGCAAAAAGTTTGGTAACAAAAGCTTTTAGTGATTAAAGCCACCTGGGATCTTCTTATTTTAATTTTAATGACTTTGCCCTTGAAAATCGTTCGGCAACTTTTCGTACTTTATTGATTATAGATAGATAGATAGATATACTTTATTGCACAAAAACTTTACAGAAATAGGTTTTACAGATTGATTATAGTACAATTTAGGCGGTCTTATCGCTAGAAAGCGATCTCTTCCAGACAACCTTAAGGAAGAGAAAATTGTAGATGGCAAGAAATGGGTACGGCCGTGCAACATTAATAAAGTTTTATTTCTTGAATTATATTCATAGTATAGCATTATAAACATACATAAACTCATAGATATGTCACGTAGTAACTAAAAATAAGCATTCTTCATTTGATACGTACGAATATTTTAACTTGATATGGTATTTTCATGAAATATCTAAGTAAATAGGTACTTGCAGTTCGATTTTAGTCCTTAAAGGGTGTATATAAAGGCGAAACAAAGTCCAAAGTGTAGTCTGGCTTGCCTTCGACCTTACATTAAACTAAAAGTGCTACGTCATAAACATATTTTTTGACTTTCACTTTACCCTCTGTCATCTTAGAAGATAGCCAAAAAATTGGTACTTTTGCAGGAATCCAGGCTACAAAATATATTTTTGTTAAAGTATGGAATTATAAAATTAATAGGGATGATAACTTGGTAAAAAAAGTATTATTGTATTTATTTATTGGAAAAAACATGTTTCGTATAATTTTCAACAAAAAATAAAAACGTTTTATTTGCTTTAGCAATAGACAGCGTATCTAAGTTCGTGCGGGTTGTGTTAACATCACTAATTCGTTAAAACTATGCGAAGAAGTGACATATCGCTAAATTTTAATGCAATGTATCTTGGTTGAGTACTGTTTACGCGATAAAAATAAAAAAGTTGTTATTTATTTGGAAATTTAGGTGTTGACCATAAAACAAAATATTTGGTCATCTGCTTTTGTCATTCGAAAACTGTTGCTATACCTAAAGAACAATAAAAGCAAATTAATATATTTTTAAGGGTTTTATTTCAATTTTTTTTACGAATACATAACTTAAATTCGTAAAATAACATCTAAAAACCATGAAAACATTATCGCATATCAGCATTATTGTAAACAAAACAACTCTTTTCATCGCAAGAGGAAATGAAACTTTTTTCTTTCATAAAAATCTTTAAAAGTTTGCTTCTGCGGCACTATTAAAAAAAATATAAAAATCTTTTAAACATTTTTGCTAAAATTTCAAGCATATTTTGAGTGCATATCAAAATACGGTATCAACAGTATCGGTGTCATGTCATGCGGTGCAGAAGCGTCACAATTTTCAGTCCAATTTGGCGTTTAATTAACGTAAACAAGCGCATTAATTAGGCATTGATAGTTCCACGTGTCATATGAGAGCAGCGGAATTGATTTTGAAGCGAATTATTATGGGACGGTAATTAATTTGCAGATGCGTAATTGTAAAACAATGTTTAAGGGCACTATTTTTACTTTTTAGGTGAATTAATGTCCATGTTTAACTTGTAATTTGTATATTACCTTACCGTTACAATGAGTGATGAGATGAGCTGGCATTAGACAAATAGATGGACGAATAAAATGTTAATTGTTTGCACTAACTAACATTATGGATTTTGGGTACGTCGGCATATAAGACAATATTATTAGAAATAAGACAAACGCAAATAAAAATTAGTAGCAGTTTAAAAAAGTAATCAAAATATGGCTGCCACAGTAAGAAAAAACATTATTTTTCCTTACGATTTAAAAGTAAATAATTTCCAAAAAATGAAAATTTCTCAAAGAAAATTGAGAAATAGAGAGAGAAGAGAGATAAGCTTGATTTCTACACTGCCTTAACCGGGAATCGAACCCAAAACCTCAGAAATGGCGCTACGCCAAGTCTAGTCTGCTCGGCTCTCGGTAATGAGGTCGTCAAATAATATCTTGCATATTAGAAGTTCGGTTAGGCAGTTCGGAGGTGTGTGTTGTTCGAAGTTTGTCATTGATTTATTTTATCAAGAACACAAGAAATTAACCAAGGTTTTTACATGATCCATTCTGTCTGATACCGGATCATGCAACCGAAGGGCTAGAAATACATTAGTAGTTTAATCTTCTTTTAAAGCCCTCAGGAAATAGAATTCAATAAATCGAACTAAGCCAAGAACAAATCTGAGGTGGGTGACCAATTTTTTGGAGATAAAAAGACAAAAAGACAGGTGAGAAAATTAGTTTAGAAGGATTTTTCAGTTGAAGATATGAAGCATTTTACGAAATGTATTTGGTCAGTTTGAATTATTTTTATCAAGACTGCTTTTTATATAAAAATATTGTTTGAAGTGAATTTTGGCTGGCTTAATTTGGTTTATTTATAAATGAAGACACGATAAAAAATGAATGCAAAAGAGTTCTTTCCATTTTTGGATTAATTTGCTTTTCTAAGTAACTATAATATTGAAATTCTCTGACATGCATACAAAAATATTTACTACACAAATCATTATCTTTAATGAGTAAAACCTTGTAGTTTTTGAAATGTATTTGGTACTTATAAGATTTCAAAATTATTTTTCATAATATAATTTTGGGTAAAATATTGTTGAATGATTTTTTTTATTTCATTTCGATGTCCATTGCGATTTTTTGTGGAAAAGCTGGCAGATATAGTGAAATAATATGAAAAACGAACCTTCAATATCCATACACATATTTCTATATATTCAAACTTTTACAAAGAGAATCTTCCTACTGTTGTTAGTACTTGGTCACCCCAGTCTCAGCAAGAGGTGGGTGGACATTACCATTTGTTAGTTAACATTCCGTCAATAGAATTTAGTTGATTAAGCTCTATGAATAGAATCAGTAGACACAGCTTTGCAGTAGCTATCTTCATCTAGAAAATTGTAACGAATTAATCTATTCTTTGACGAAAATGAGTTTAGAGAAAGTTTTAGTCCGTGAAGAAAAGGAGCGGGTAATTTATTTATAAAACTAACTACCATGTTACGAAAATAAATGCTATAGACTCAAGTTAGTGATTGTCGAGCCCCTTTCCTTATTTACCGCACTTTCTTTTATTGCCCCAGTGGAAGGTAAAGTAAGGTTGAACCGAAATATTTGTATATCCTTATCATTACTAAGTTAATTGTACATTATTGTATATTAATAAATAATAAGTATTGGACAACATCAATGCAAACCTATAGCATGCAGACGCATTGCTCTGATTCTGCCACTACACCCAGATCCGAGATCACATATAAGTTCGTTTTCCATGTTGACCCGACTAGGAATCGAACCCGGGACCTTGGAGATTGCGACAGCTTACCTCTTAAAATTAAATAATACTTAATGCTTTTTTCACTCATCAAAATAAAACTATATGACTTGGTCCAAAGTGCTCTACACATAGCTATAAGTTAGATACTGCTACTGTAACTTATCTGCTGAGTTTCTTACCGGTGTCTTCTCGGTAGATATAGGTTCCGAACCGGAAGTAGAATCACTTTGCATTGTATTCAATGACGATTCAAAAGTGTTACATTTAACCTACTTGAATAAAGAAATATTTGAGTTGAGTTGAGTTTGAGTTGATAATGATTTAGCTACTTACCGCAGAATCAGAGCAATGTATGTGATGTTTTCCAATATTAAATAGCACCATTCAACACGTTTATCGTAATTTTATTCAGAACTCATAAAATAAATGTTGCATTACCGCTGATATGCAGAATAAAACACCATATTTTATGACGCATTTGATTTGAATCCATGGATTATATAGGTATTCATTCGTTTCATATGATTCATTAAATATTTAACTGTGTGCTTATAATAAAATTCACAACTTTTACGCAGTATAGCTTAAAAGTAGGTGTGGTCTAAGTGATGAGATTGAGAATTAAGTACCGCTATCTTATTTTTTTACTGTTAAGTGACAAATATTTTGCCTATAATTTGACATTTTATTTTTAGAAAAGTGGCCTTAGCTGTCAATAAGAACTATTTCGATTCAGTTTAAGCTATTGGAATGAAAAAGCTTGGCCCTTCCTTTCTATTGATTTATTATTTAGTAACACGTCATTTTCAATTCAGTCAATTGTCAACGCAATGAACTTAAAATTATTCATCCTTACATCATATCCTAAATTATCTTGTAAAATATTTTCAAAATTTTTTTTGTGATTTTTTTTTAATAAATCCGTGTACTTTCTTAATGTTCTGTTTAAAATCTTGTGGGAATTACCTATTAATATAATATATTTTTTGGACTTTGTACAGTCTTATGTAACGGGTATAATAACTAAAATCAAACAACAAGTTCACCTTAACGTGTTGTTCACGGTATTTAATATTTGAATCGTTCCCAAAAACTTAACTAGTTAAAAGAGCCCTGGTTTTGTAAACGCAGGTATTTTTGTAATAAAGCAGTAATAAAAACAAATTTCAAGCCTTAAATAACTTCATGGCTTGCAATTCCACTGGGGTGCAAAACTTGGCACCAAGTTCTGGTTGAATTGCAGGTTGAAAATAAAGTAGCAAAAGTTTGGTGTAACTCGTTGTTACCTGGGACTATGGATAATTAAGTCGACGCTGCAGTTTTGTCTTTTTAAAGTTGCGGTTTGGGATCCGCGTCAATGCACTTTAACCGCCGATGGAAAAAGAAGGATGTTATACGTTTGACGTCGATGTCTATATGTATGTATGCGTCTGTCTGTGGCATTGTGCCTTTCAAGCAAATGCACTTATTTAATACGGCTGTTTTTATTTGAAAGCCAACTTCCTCGCGGTGGATCTTTTCTATGCTCAATTGGTCAGAAAGAAAAATATGAAATGAAAAAAGCAAATCCTATTTTGTTTATTTATTTAACCCTTCATTGAGAATTTAGTATCGAACATTTTCTTTAGTTTTTGCTAGTAAATCAAGGTTATAAGCTTCAATTTAAGGTGGTAACCATTTTTCCATTGCCAGATTAAGGGTATCATTATGAATCTTCCATATAAAGTGACTAACATAACGACGTTACGATAAAACGGACCTCATAAAATGGTAAATCATGAGAATAAAAAGATAACACCTAACTATAATGCTGGTCTACAAATTTTGTTCCTATAACAATTTCATAAAAACAATGTTCGCGGTTGCCTAAAAATTAGGCCCATCTTCCAAGACTAGACACTAAAAACTCGTAATGTGTCCCCCAACACGTATAAGGCATAATGAAACGCCACCATCATGTCGTCATTCAGCGAAATTAGGGTAACTTCCCAAAACTCGTATCAGATAAGGGCCTAATAATGCTAAGGTTGTGCTTTTAAAAATTCAGATATTGTACATTTAGGCGGTATGCCGGTTTTATTTTTTATTGGGAGGATGAAAAAGGGCTTATTTCGTTTTTCTCGTTCACCCGTATATTGATTTAATTTTTAACCCCCGGCGGAAAAACGACGGTGTGTTATAAGTTTGACGTGTCTGTGTGTGTGTCTATCTATGGAATCGCAACTCCCGAACAAATGAACCGACTTTGATTTTTTTTTTTGAAAGATGATAAGTCGGGAGTGTTCTTAGCTATGTTTGATAAAAATGGATTCAAGATGGCCAACGTCACAAAATTATGAATTGCATGTTTTAACACAACTCCCACAATATGGGTCTCATATAAAGGGGCTTAACTAGCAGAATATATATTCTTGACACATTTTAAATTCAAGATGGCAGCCGCCAGAAAATGACGAAGTTCCCACATTTTTGTCACAACTCCCGCAAAAAGGTATCATAGAAAAAGGCTTATTTCACACTTTTTTGTATCGGGGGTTTTTTCCATACCAGCATACGCAATACGGCCAATTTCCTGTATGACACGATAAAAGTTACAATACTGTTGAATGGCTGATAGCAGACTGAACTCGCATTTTCAGCCAATCAGCAGCTGACGTACTGAATTTATCGATTTTGAAATATGTTAAGAGTGCGATAAAGTTTACTCGCCTGGCGGATTACACGCGGCCAGGTTTTAAGTTTTTTTTTTCTAACTGACTATAAGATGATGGCACAGATGGCCTGGCCTTTTCATCTTCACCAAGCTTGCGGGAGAGCGGAAGGCTCTCACCCCGAATGTAAGTTCTGTGTAGTCCTAATGTTGTAAAGAAAGAGTAGTAAATGAGTATCTTGCTAAACAGTTTATTACTCAAAATGTCTTCACAACATTTTGCAGAATTTTCCCGCTCGTATTAGGAAAACTCCGTTTTATCCTTACGATTATATTGCTTTTAAGGCAATCTGAATATATGAACTTTATCCACGATAAATCTTTATACAATTTTCTTCTAAGCAGACTTAGATTCTTAATCGATTGTAATTTCTAGCAAGCTGAAATCCTGCTTTTATTAATTTTGACGAATGATAAGTGTTACTTGTAACCTGTGTAACCAAAAATATTACATCCCTTTTCCGCTAAAAATAAAAAGTTGGGTGGCTAGGTGGCAATACGTAAGCAAAAGGTCCAACTATTACGTCATTCGTTATTTTTGGCATAACGTTGACAGATGTTACAATCAGACCTAGCATACGCAACGCGACTAAATTTAATCGCGCTCTTAACAAACGTCAAAATCGATTGAAGTCAGTGCGTCAGCTGTTGATTAGCTGAAACATGGACTTAATATAGTTTATTATACTAAGTCCATGAGCTGAAAATACTAATGCGGTGTGCTATTAGTCAATCAACAAAAACGAAACTTTTGTCGTCTCATGCGATAAAATTGACATATTGCGTATGCTAGGCCTGCATGACATTTAAATAACCAATCACGTATCAGTTGAACCTTACGCCCTCGTAGTATCATCTAGCTGATTTTTCACGCGCTGTAGCCCCAATTTGATGCTGGCTCCTATCTAGCTAAATTTGGTTCAAATACACTTTGACGACAAAAGTTATGCTTATAGTTTAATAAAAGCTTTGTTTGTTGTGTTGCTAATACAGATAAATATAACCCTGTTTCTCAATCAGACGGGTAGTAATTATGAAAACATCTGAACAAAATATTTCGGAAGTATCCAAAAACTAAAGTTACGAACTTGCGACCGTCTTTGAATTCTGAATGCAAAATGATTACTTTCTAAACTTGAGTCATTAAGAAACCATAATGACGGTTGTAATGTCCGAGTTGCGTATCAAAGAGTTTAATTGAAATAATGGGGAAGTTTTTAGTTCTCAGAAATAAACGATACTCATATGATAAATACTCAATTTTCAATGTTAAGGACTGCAAATATAGGAGAAGCTTAAGAAAGTAGCTCTTGGCTAATTTAAAAGTCATTCTACATCATTATTTTGAATTTTTATTTTTTATTTCTGATAATTTAGTGCTAGTCTTAATTTTAAAGGGAATTGTGGTATTTTTTTTTATTTTCGAGAAAAACGCAAAAATTAATTATTAGGTTTGGTTAGGTAAATATTGTGTAGATCCATGATTCCATGGAAAATACAAACAAATTATTTACCCCCGTTTTATGATGCACATGTAAAAGTGTTTTTTTTTAATGGAACTTCAAGATTAACCTCATCCCGCCTGATGGTAAGTGGTAATGAGGCCCTAGCTTAAGGCTGACAAGTAGAACAGTAGAGAGTAGCATAATAAATATGTTACTGGACTTGTCGCCCTTACACCTTGAAGGCTTGACCCCTGCTACTAATGTAGAATTTGTTAGGAACACAACAACACAGAAGTGATTGTTATTTGGCTGCGATCTTCTGTAAGGTGGAGGTATTTCACCAGTCGGGCTGCTCCAATTCGAGCGATAAATCTCCTATGCCCTATGCGCTATGCCCTACCTCTCTTATAAAGGTCGAAACAATCATTAAAAAAAAGGCCTTAAGTATTATCCAGTCTTATCTAATCTTAAAACTAAGTGACTGGGGAAATAAGTTATGTCTCACATTTAAAAGTAATTTAGTATGTTAGAAACAGAAGGTTTTCGACAAATGGTAGATTTTAAAAATAAGTTGACAGGTCAAAATGTGGTCATTTAAATAATATAAATTAGTAGCGTACTAATTAATTACAAAACAGCTACAACCGGTCGAATCATTTCAAAAATCTACATTTGTTCAAAAACCAATCCTGTTTTGAAATAAATACTTAACCAATAATACTGAATTAAACTCTCGTCCAGTTGTATATTTTTTTTTTCACAAACCGTCACGAGACAATAAAGTGACCCGTCCTATCTACCCAACATATAACCCTTCACCAACCACTGTGTTTATCGGAGATAAATGAACTCAATGTCGTCACATGTCTCTCTTTGTATTAAAAAAAACACTCGACTCCCATTGTCGGTCGGCGGGTTTATTTCGCCTCAAAAGAGTTGCCATTTGCTGATATAATTGTGAAAGGGTGTCAGTCAATGTAACGTACAAAGACGGGTTTCCGCTCCAAGAGTTTTTTGGATTATAACGCCTATTTTTCTGACAGAAAGTTCAGTGTTGACGTCATGAGTAGCAGGGTTGATAATTGGATAGTAAATTGAAACACTTTTAACGAAAATACAACAACACATGCTCTGATTCTAAGTAGTAAGTAGCTAAAGAACTTATATCACAGGAATAATTAGTAACGATGCTACAACTACACCTAGACTCGGGAAATCATCATCATCATTTCAGCCTGTTACTGTTCACTGCTGAACATTCCCAGCGCGACCGGTCCATTGCCACCTGCATCCAACGAGACCCAGCAATTTTTACTAGGTCGTCGGTCCATCTGGTAGGTGGCCGTCCCACACTGCGCTTGGTGATACGTGGTCTCCACTCAAGAACCTTTCTGCCCCATCGACCGTCCGATCTTCGTGCAATGTGGCCAGCCCATTGCCACTTCAGCTTACTAATCTTACGGGCTATGTCAGCAACTTTAGTTCGTCTACGGATTTCCTCATTCCTGATTTGGTCACGTAGAGAACTCAGACTCGGGACAATAAAGAAAAATTCGTTTTCCATATTTAAGAAGAATCGAATCTGAGACCTTAGAGATAGACGCCTGACTCTCGGCTACTTAATATTATTAATGTATCTTATTTGTTTATCTACTAAATTGGTTCAACTCTATTAAGCACTTCTGTCGTTAAATAATAATAAACAAAGTAGGTACCATAAATGCAAACGGTTTTGTGAAAAAAATTAGTATACCTAACTAATAAAAAAGGCAAGTAAAGCCACAACAAAAAAAATGAAGAAAATTTAAAGTTCTCAAATAAACCACCCCATTTATTTGGTGCTTACGTTCAACTCAGAACTATGCAAGAGATACAAATAAGAAACTAAGCCAACTTAACTAAGTTAGAACTCGAAGAATTTCTTATTAGAAGTTGTTTGGAGGGGTGAATTTGGCCTCTGCTCATGGTTTATGTTGCGCAGTCCTATTTTAGGTGTAAGGACAAATATATTTGACGTAAAAACACAATTTCTAACCATCCAAACTCATTTAAGATTTAATAAAAAAAACTAATAAAACTCTGGTTTTATGCTTGTCACTTTTTTAAGCTAAGTTTGAGTAAATAAGAATAATTATAAAGTAAATAAATAACTACGTATTGACATGTACAGAAATAAAAAAACTAGACTCCTGCAAATTAAAACATAAAAATTAAAAAAAATAGTACTAAGAGATACAATGCAGGGCAAAGTGCATTTAACTTTTTGTCACAATTGTATTTTATTTTCATATAACCACATCAAACGGATTTACTTAACCTCTAAAGTAATTGAGTATTTTAGTGGAAACTACGAGTAGATCTAAAAGTAAATATAATCGTATACTGATCATAATATTCACTTTATTTCCTACTGACAATTTAATTATGCAGGCCATTTTATGTTTTTGTCCGTTCGTCTCTTTGTTTCATTTCGTCCCGACATGCATCATAGTATCCTGCGGATAGTTAGCGAAAAGATTCCGATACGGAAAATCAGTGTTTTGTCCCCGTCTAATCGTTTATCAGTAAGAGATGCAATATTGTTTACGAATTCGATGACGATTCGGACATTTTCTTAATTTACAAATGTCATAAACGCTTCTGTTTCGAAATCAATGTTTTGTCTTCGTCCAATCTTTATGTTAAGAATGAGACAAAATATCCGAATCCGAATGATTCCAAAATTGCTACCATGCGCCTATAATCGCATTTTCTAACCAAAAAATGAATAATCGAAATTGGTTCATACGCAACGAAGTTATCAGCGAAAACAAAATTTTAACGGAAGAATAGAGCATTCCGTTTGCTGAGCTCAGCTGACTCGAAGCTAAAATAACACCATTGCACCGAAGAATAAGCACCCTTACAGAGCAATAAAGGGCAGCAGAATGGCCGATGCTACTTTATAGACCCTGGCATCCTTGAACCACTTTGAGGACGAAGAAAAACAAGTTTCTCGATAACATTAATTCAATGGTGTCTTCCATTTCGCTCTCGGCTATTTTGAAGTTAGTCGAGTAATTTAAATGAAAGATCGTCGTCATTCAATTGCTGAAACAGAATCTGGTGAGATTTTAAAGGTAAAATAACGTTACTCACTGTGTAATGTGTACTACAATTTGACACCTAATCTTTTATATACTTCTAGGTATGTTGCACACTTCATTAAAAGATTTACAAACTTTAAAAAAGAAATGCAGAAATAAAAATGCGCGTACAGACCATCTTCATATCCTAATTATTCTTAAGAACGCTTTCTGAAATTGCGCCTTTACTTAAGGAGTTATGGATTTTGTATGTCAGTGCTTTTCATTGTCTTTCGATGATTTTTTTATTTATCATGTAAAAAAATGTACTAAAAACATTGAGTTCGATTAAGCGCAACGTCACTTCTTTGCATTTTTTACGAATACGTAACGTAGACACACCCCTCCACCGAACTTTGATGCGCTGTATCATCATCAATTTCCATTTATTTGTTAAGGCAAAAAATGCGTGTTCATTGTATTTTAAAAATTTAACTGTAGGATTGTACAGAAACATACATTTTTTACCAAGTCATCATCCCTTTTATAGATGGCAGTTTACAAGGATAATAAAAAAAATTAAGTACTGCAACGGGTTTGATATGCTAAGTAAATCAAATTCGTTGATATCTCATATTATAGTTAACTATATCCATGCTTGGATGTTTTATTTTTATTTAAAAACTTTATTGCACAAATAAGTACAACAGGTTGACTTAAATGTTCTGTCTTAAGAGTTATTTATACTCCGAGTAATATTATAAAGCTGAAGAATTCATTTGTTTGAACACGTTAGTCCACAATTTAATATTTATTTTTTCCACAAAAAAAATGTTTTTTGTGGACTACCTAAGTCCATTTTCTGAGGAAGGCTTAAGGCTATATAAAATCACGCTGCGACCAATGAGAGCGAAGAATTAGTATTAAAAACGGGGATAGCCGTGGACCGTTAGCCAAATATACACGTTAAACCACTTGCCCACTCTCATTTAAAGTCTTCAAAAAAATATATATTTTTTTCTTTAAACTACATTAAGTTTATTAACGGGCAGTGTTGTAAGAGCAAGGGTCAAGAGCGAAACAACCCTACTACAAGTATTTTTAAAATTGCTTAAATAGGTTGCTTCACTGTTTGCTGAATTGTAAAAATCTTCGTTAATAAAAGTTTTTTATTTTTTATTTATTATTTTATTTAAAGAACCATGATATTTTTTTCCACTTAAACGATGCAGACTTTACCCGTGTCATCAAACAAAAACAATTTTGAGTTTTATTTTTAATGGAGCGCTCCTGAAATATTTTTTTTTAAAAACCTTAATGCGATTCACAGTATATATTACAGAATACATCAGACAGATAAACAGGCAAACAAGGCGAATCCATAAGGGTTCCATTTTTTGCCATTCGTTTACGGAACCCTAGAAATAACAAGTAACAAAAACGACAACTCCACAAGCAAAAGCATACAACAAAGGGATTCAAATGCATGACTAAAAGTCAAAGCTCTTAAGAGGAAGTGCACATTAAATGTCTTTCAACAATTTATCTACTCGCATGTTCCCTTTGATACAATACAAGTTTTACCCGCGATTTCGTTAACGCGAACTTTGTGTTCAATATCACAACAAACTGCTCTCAGAGCGATAGTGACACTGGTTTGTTAAGGTTAGGTTTAGACGCTGTGGTCCAGGATTGGATGGGTGACCATAACTGATCTTTATCACGAGCTTTTTTTAATAGTATTGACTGGTTCTGAGCTATTGTTACTTTCGAAAGTTTTTTTACTTTTGAGCAACAATACTATCGATGGTTTAAGAGAGGTGGAACATAGCGATTTATCGCAACTGGAGCAGCCCGACTGGTGAAATACCTCCAACCTTACAGAAGACCGCAGCCAAATAACAATCACTTCGGGGTTGTTGTGTTCCTGCGTATGAGTAAGGTTTCCAGAGCTCCTGAGGGAGGGGAGATCGCTACATTAGTAGCAGCGGTCAAACCTTCAATGAATGGGCGACAAGTCTCGTAACAGCTATTATTATGCTGTGCTTGTCGCTCTTAGGCTATGATCTCATTACGACTTAGCATCAGGTGGTACGAAGTCAATCTCGAAGTGCAGTAGAAAAAAAATCTTCTTAAAAAAAGCTATCAATATTTTGGCAGCACTACTGGAGAACATTTATCAGTAACTGCTGCGTCAAACACATCCCCTCAAACTGGTACTGCGTGGAAGAACATGGTACATTCCATCTCATAGTTGTAATGAGTATTTTATTAAATAACGTCAAGATATGATTCCAACGTGAAATAGCATCCATATTTGGATTTAAATGAAGCGGCACCTTTTCTTCGAGAGGGAAATGCCTACCACACCGTCACTCTCCACGGGCAACAGGAATGGTATGTCGGGCTCGCACCGGCTAAAACCCCCTTGGTGTCCAACGCTGCGCAGATATGGGAGAGTCGGGATCTCTGGCTGACTCTACACAGGCTCCCCACCAGAGATGAAACGGTGCCTTGGTTAAATTTTCAGTTAATACTTAAAATCAGAACAAATATCTATACACTGACACAGGCAAACCTTTACGTTGATACAATTCATTTTTAGTATTTATCTTAGTGCATTTTTTTAGAAATCGCTGAAACAACTGCTCTACGCCTGTCCTAGTTCCATTTAAAAGAGTAACTATCGAGTTTCTTGCCGGTTCTTCTCGATAGAATCAACATTCCGAACACGGTGGTAGTTTACATAATTTGACGATTCATAAATGTTTTTGTAAAAGTTTACATGAATAAAGACATTTTCTTTTCTATTCTGTTCTATTGGACCAAAAATTTAAACAAACACACACAACATCTGTCACCGAAGCGCGTTCGGAACAGAATGAATGGACGAAAATAATCAAAACAACTGACGCACCGGCCCAGAAGGGCCCGATGCGGCGTAATCTCCGCGTAATACCTGCGGAACCCACGTCCGTGTGTTGTGTCCGGTTTTTGTTGCCCGGGAGTTCTTTGAAGGTACACCTACTGAGTGTAGTCCTACTACTATTATAAAGGCGAAAGTTTGTAAGTATGGATGTATGGATGTTTGTTACTCTTTCACGCAAAAACTACAGAACGGACTTGGATACAATTTGGTAGGAAGACAGATGACATACTAGATTAACATATAGGATACTTTTTATCCCGAAATAACGCGGGCGAAGTCGCGGGCAACAGCTAGTATAAAATAATGCTCTGTACAGGCGGCATATTATAAAAATCCACTTTCTACCATTACATCACATTTTAACATCAATGTAATTTGACGACCTCCGCGAGCCGAGACGCGAGCGGGCCTGACATTGGCGAGTGCCATCTCTGAGGTCCCGGGTTCGATCCCCGGTTGGGTCAATGTGGGAAACGATATTTTCATATTGTCTCCGGTCTGGGTGTTGTGGTACCATCGTTGTTTCTGATAACTGTAACACAAGTGCTTAAGCTAACACAGAATCAGAGCAATGTATGTGATTTTGTCCAATATTTATATTTTTATTTATGTAATCGATCGATTTGCACAATCTAAGAAAAATTTAAAAAATAAAGGGAAAGAAAAAAAATGACAATTAAGTCGATCCAGATTAAAAAATCTTTTTTGTATGTGAGTGATGAAAATATATCACTTGTATTTTTTTTTCCGTTTTGTCACTTCGCGCTTTTATAAATAAGTGAACAGGCTAATCAGGCCTGTTCACTATTCACTAACAAATCAGTTAAGAGTCTTACTATTTCTGCAACTAAAATTTTTTAAGTTATTTTTTTTTTCAATAAAAAAAATTTTAGTGAAAACTGTAAAAACTCAAAAATTTACAGTTTGTTAGCTTCTGTATTTTAGTCTTAAAAAACTTATTGATCTGATTTACTACCAACATATAAAAGTATTTATTTTTAGAACAATCTTAGCTTGGTTTTCTTTCATCAAACCTGATTTGACTGTACCGATTACTTCAAAACTTGTGGAACAAAAGCAGAAGTATGTTTTACCGAAAGCAGTGGTATTTTCCCTAAAAATACCACTAGACATCTTTCGAAATAATGTAAAAGGGGAAAATCGAGATACCCTACGCACATGTGCCTTCAAACATGATAACGTTCACATTATACTTTTTATTGGACTTGGTAACTCCTTGAACGGTACAAGAAAATATCGGGCATGCTCCCATAATATTTACATAGGTGCCTCGAAGTTCGCGGTCCATTAATATTGCTCAGTCGACTTCGCATCGTAAAGCTAGGAAGATAAAGCCGAAATCGCTATACAGGTGTGCGATGATGGACGGGAATTTCGCAGACAATTGTACGCTGAGCGGGAAAATTTATCTCAATGCTTTGTTTTGTAGTAAATTCATGCATAGCAGTGGTGTATTGGTGCCATAGTCGCTTATTATTGCGATTTGTTCAGGCTGCGGTTTAAGGGGGTAGGGGGGATGCAGTGGAGACTGAGTCTGTGATATGCTTGTGGTGGGAGGAGCACATAGTAGGAGATCGTTTAATTGCGATACAGGCAGAGGAGGATTATTGCAAACCAGAGAAACTACACAATGCCATTACTCTTTATTGTTTACGGTTCGACTTTGTACGGTACTAAGGCAAACCTAAAACTTAATAAAAAAAAAATTGCCTTTGTAACATAATACCTACGTTTAAGGCTTAAAGAAACGTAATTTTTTTATTGGGGGGAAATCCGTTGGTGGAACCTGTGTGGTTCTACAGGTAGGAGTACGGTTCCATCAATGGGGACTCTCAGGGACAGAACCGTACCCCAGTTCCGCCATCAAAATGATGGGGACAACCCACTAAACCCCCCGGTGGACCTCATCACTTTAAGTGATGATGTCATGGGATCTTATGATGGCATCTAAGAGAAATGGATGGTAAGTTGGCTAATTTTTTGCTTAAACTTATTTTTAAATATTAAAGAATTTTCAAAAATCTAAATGGCCGATGTAATATAAAATATTGTTTACGGTACTTAATATCTTTTACGGTATCGCTACCCGAAAATTGCTTGTGAAAGGTATCCATTGTTCTCGATTGACGTCATACCGCTTTACAAAGATATTGTCATTTTGGGGTTATTCAGTTAAGCCGTAACTTTAGTATATCGTCCGATCTGCCGCCAGCTCTTCATTTGAGTGTTATTTTTGTACATTTCCAAAACCTTCATTTTAGGCACCTAGGCTTAATTAATTTGATTTCCCTTGACTAAGCTCTTAAATAACCCATTGTTATCAGTAAGTTGTTTTCATAGTCCCTTGATAGCTGACAGCCCGCTGTCACAATTCAATTTAGGAATGATTGGACTGAATTAATTTAAACTACCTACTGTAGGTAGAATAAATTAATTTTGCCCTTCAATTATTAATGTTCATCACGCGTTAATATTTTAATTTGTATGAGTCGAAGAACTATTTAATACAAAACCCTAAAAAAATATTTGCTGTGAGACCACCGCAAAAAACTGACCGTCCGAAAATGTCCAAAATGTTTCAAAAGTGGTTTTTTCCCTGGTTTCATTGAACATTTTCAAATGTTATTTACTGAAATGCACATACCTTCATTTTATTAGTAAAAGGTGTTTTAAATAAACATATCAACAGAAAATACAAAGTTTTTTTTAAATTAAGTCAAGTTTTCATGCTATAATGTGATGATTTTCTTAATAATTTTATTTCAAAATATCAAAGTTCGCTAACTGCCGCTTGGTAAGTTTTCCGGGTTCTTAAATACTCCTCGTTTCGGTGTAAAGTTAATCGTAACGTCATTGTAATAAATTATAAATTCATTTACCAGTACACCACCGCATGCTACGCAACCGCAAGCTCACTGCGGGTTGATGCGGGAATAACCTGCAGCTGTGATTGAACCATAAAACCCTTTCATTTGAGACCGAAGTACTGAATATTACAACAGCTAAAGTCCAAGACACACTTAATAAAACCGACTTACAGTTTGATCGAGTCGACATAAAAACTTCAATCGAGCTGGTCGTAAAGATAAATCTTCGAGTTCGAGTAACCGCCTTTCCAATAAAACTATCAACGGGAGCAACTGTCGTGGATCGCTTAAGCTGAGCAATAAAAGTGGACAAGCGTGAGACGGATCCGGGCGCCGAAGATTCCGTAATGCTTTTTTCCTTTCCTAACTGTTGTTCAATAAGACAAACGCAAAATATTGTTTTTTTGCGGTTACCACTAAGAGAGGCAGGGCAAAGCGATTTATCGCTCAAACTGGAGCAGCCCGACTGCTGAAATACCTCCACCTTACAGAAGACCGCAGCCAAATAACAATCACTCCGGTGTTGTTGTGTTCCTGCATATGAGTAAGGTTTCCAGAGCTCTTGGGGGGTGCTACATTAGTAGCAGGGGTCAAGCCTTCAAGGTAAGGGTGACAAGTGTAGTAACAGTTTTACTATGCCATACTTTTCACCCTTAAGCTAGGAACTCATTACCACTTAACATCAGGTGGGATGAGGTCAATTTTGGAGTGCATTATAAAAAAAAATGAAATTATTTTTTTTATACCAATTTCATATTGATATATTCATATCAGATTTAATTCGCTTTTTAAATCGACTCAATAGGCCAAACTAGACATTCAATTACCACGGGTTTTAATAGCTTGTTTTAGATTTTTATTTTATTTACTCCTGCATAAAAATATTTCTTATGAAAAATCATGCAAAACAAGCTAATTGATAAATTTTCTTACTGTATTTTGGCGTGGAACCTTATAAAACCGCATAAATGATAAGGGTTTTTTTAAGTTTTTATCCCGAAATAGCGTAAAAAAGTCATGGCCAACGCTACTTGAACTTAAAACAAAACTTCTACCAAAAACGTTGACAATAAAACAGTTCGTACCAACACAAGCAGTCGTTAATCCCTTAAGCTAGTCAATAAAATGGGCAAAGAAGACAACCGTCCTCGGTCTGGCTGGGAGCCAAGATGAGCTCAAGCCTGGACAGCACTTTCAGGGCTAGATAAGTCACGGAACGCAATGGCTGCTAGAATAGCCTCAATCTGTCTGTGTTGAAACGGTTTGGTCTGGAGCACTCGGAAACTAATCGAGCATTTTCTTTCATCTCAAATGCGGATGCGAGCATTTGAAAGCCAATGATGCATTTTATTTTATTTGTTTTAATAGTCCAATAGTGTCAAGAAAAGAAGCATCCTCTTTTTTTTTATAGTAGCGCAGTATATTGGCTCCTCCCAGCCTGATGGTAAGCAAGAGAGGAACCCACATCGCGATGACAACGGATTTGATATTAAAATATCATGATATATATATATATTTAAGTTACCGTAGAATGCCTGTTTTATCTATACTAATATTATAAGGCTAAAATGTTTATTTGAACGCACTAATCTCAGGAACTATCTACTGGTTGGAATTGATAAATACTTTTTGTGTTAGATGGTCCATTTATTAAGGGCTATATAAAATTATAATATGATCAAAAGGAGCGAAAAATCGATGGAAGATATGGAAAAAATGGGAATAGTAACGCGTGTGACGCCTATTCGTGCCGCTAGTCACGTATATTACTGCCATTTAATAACCGAATACCTGGATGGACCGGGCATTGCTAAATAGTAATGTTTTTTGTAAACGAGATAAAAGTATAAAAAAAGCTTCTTTTTTTTTACAAAAAAGGAGCTTGATAAAAAAGCCAAACATTAGTCCAGGTAGTTGGATTTAAACCAGGACTTCTCAACAGTTGAAGTCATTGTTGACAGCGGCGAAACCTTTGCGTTCCAGTGATGTTGTTCCGGACACAAAATACGGACAAAACGACGTTTGCACATACTAATATTTTCCAGATTGAGGTTTCGCCTAAAAAACCTCCTACATGCAAAATTTCATAACAATCGTTGGAATTCGTTTTTATTTTTTTACTATTACGTTCCCTAGCGTGTCGTGGAAGTATATCTAGTTAAACACTTGCAGTTGGATTTAAGGTCTTATTACCATGACATTAGTGCCGTACAAACAACATAGTCTGTAGTCTGTTGTGCTTCTGATCGTACATTATACAAATTGAAATCTACACATAAGATAATTAAAAAAGGGCAAATAAGATAAAACCGTCAATTTGGCTAGAAGCCAAGCCGCAGAGCAAGCCTGGACAGCATTTTGAGGGCTAGATAAGTCACGGCGTACGTTGTGTCTGCTCTTGAATACGAAGCATCGGCCTAGATCTGTCTCTTATCAATCGATTTGATCTGTAACACTCGAAAACTAATCGAACCTTTTCATTCATTAGTAAGCAATAAATTTGATATTTACTTTGAAGCTCCAATCTTGGTTAAAAGTACAAGTCGGAAATGAAAAGTAAAAACGAAGGTGTAGTTAAATGTAAGTAAAATTAATGCTTACGACAAATTAAGTGATTTTTACCTACTAATATTATAAGGAAAATGTAAATTTGTAATACATAAACTCAAGAAATACCGTGCGGATTTAAAAAGTTCTTTCACGAATGGAATTCTACATTCATCCTGAGTAACATAGGTTAAATTTATTGCTAGAATAGATAACGCATATGTGAATATTAAAAAATACTTCTAAAATTTCCAATAACAAATTTGAAAAAAAAAACAAGGTCAAGTATAAATAATATTTCATAATCAAATGAATACCAGATTGTATTATCGTACTAAAGTGTATATATTACCACTAAATGCCAAACCTACTAAGACCTATTACTTATACTATCTAAAGATATACTGACAAGTTAAATTTTAATAATTAATAATATAACAAATTTACTTTTTAATAATATATGTAGGTACATAGCTCATCTACCATTGTTTTCGTGAAATAACGGTCTTTGTAAAAAATACGTTGAGCAGGAACAATAGAATACAAATTTGAGTTAATCAATAATGAAATCTTTTTATGAAACCAATTGAAAATTAAAAAACGTTGAAAGGCTATGAGTACATTGTACACGTTTAATATTTAGCCAAAGCTATGTAAAAGCATGAGCGAATATTATTTTATCAAATTCGGGATTCATTGCAATACATTTGTGTGTCATTTAATCTTACTTGTGATTGATTAATTACAGAAAGCAACTGACTTCATCAAATATTCTATTCGGATTCTAAAATTCCTGATAATATTGTATGATAATGTCAGAAATAACAAATAATTATTAACAAATACAAATACTTTATTTGCGGAATATGAGTGTACAATACACTCGTACAAGATGACAAATTAAAAAATGTACGATAGCCATAGATTCTTTACGATTTTGAAGTTCAATCAAGCAAATTAGAATTCTATTTGGGAACAATCCAATTTTCCGATAAATTCAGTCCACATTTTTCTTACATTGTTAAAGTCTATAAACGTCCAATAGGGACTAACTTCTCCGGTTTATTGCTTGCGAAATTCTTGCAAGTACGGAATGATGACAATTAATTTTCTTTCTTCACTCTTTCTTTTCAACGGCCGAAAGCAATAAACGTCGTCGATATTGCTTCAAGTCATTTAATGCCGAATGTAAGGACATGAAAGCTTTTTTATGCGATAAACGGCACATAACTACTTCTCCGTTGAAATTTGTCATTCGAAAGGTCTCTCGCATAGAATTCTTATGCCAATTTTACTTTGGGTGTATACGGACTCATAATGCATTTAGGCCCACTTGCAAAATTTATTCAAACGCCGAATGCTAAACTAAACTTAAAATTCGCAGGTTTTAAACTTTGAAACCGTATTAGCAACTTAAGCATGTATCGGATTGACATTTTACCTAACAAAGTCACGTGAACTTGAAATGTTATTCCATACAACGATATCCCTGTTTCTGGCCAGCCCAAACAAAATAGGTACATCAAGATTCAAAGAAATGCAAGTTTACTTTACTTAGAGACGAAATTATTTCGGAAGAATCCAGAATTATTAAAGAAATAAAAGGAATAAAAGTTGTCAGCTCGTGACCACGGTTGGTGCAACCTAACCGAAACGTCGGGTAGTAAGTAGTTCGTATTAACTACTAAATAAAAATGGTGTCGCGTTTTGACCCGTTAAATTATTTCAAAAGTATTCTATTATTTTTATTACTAATTAATTTGTCAAGTTCTAAGGAATAAAAAAGAGACGAGAAATTTAATTAAATGGATATGAAGTGTGAACGTTAACACCGAATTTAAACATTATTAAATAATAAAACTAACAAATCGACTACACTTTCCATTCAACTACCCGCCGGAGTCACTGAATTGCCCTTTTAATAGTCTTGCCCAAGAAATTCTTACTTAAGTAGGTATTAAACTCGCACTTATCTTCACCACCTTCAAAGAGGGTATAAATCGTTCACTTCAAACGCATCGCTGCCGTGCGCAGTAGCTTCCCTTACGTTTCCACTTGAGCGGCCCTTCGTCCGGGGTATGGGTAATGGATCGATCTACTGTAATATCCATTTAAGTCTTGAGACACATCCAATCGACCCACTGTGTAAATCGAGGGCATGTCTGGGTGAATTTGCGTTGACATCGACTGCTTTGGAATGCAAACACGTAGTCTCACCTATAAGGTTGATGTTTTATTTTCGTTAAGAAATCTTAAGTAAAAAAAAAAGTTTTTTATGTTTGAACAATTCGATTGACCAAATTTACTACATGATTTTTGGATAACCTAAAATGATCTCCAAACTTCTGCTGTTTTTTGATCATCGTTAATGATTCCACCTTGTTTCCAGCTGGCTATTGTTCTAATATTTGCAAGTGTGTCGTCATCATCGTTAGTTTATCTAGTTAGACCGACATTGTTGCTATAGACTTCATGATAAGACTTCGTGCCACTTGCATACGTCAACTCCCTTCTACAGTGACAAAGTCAATCTTTTTGTTACATCATTTCAATACATGCAAGCTTGGTTTTAATTATTTATACGCTTTGTACCCAGGCTATGGACTTTAAGTAACCATCCAAATTTCATCTTTATGCCGTTGAGTTACCGTTTAATGACAAATGACGACAAGATCATAATATTTACTCTTACTTTTAATCATAAGGAATATCCTAGTTGAGGGAATGACAGTTAGATTTTAACGATGAAAGACGTCATATGTGCCAAATGTATCTTATAAAGCGCCGCAGGCCTAGCTTTTTTTAGCAGACACGTGCGAAGCGCATGCTGCAAAAGCTAGTGTATCTTATAATTTTAAGTGATTATTTGGCTTATGCTTGGATTGGATGCAATTATATTCTTTTCATTACCCATCCTCTACATTAGTAATGACACAAATGCGCCAATAGCTGTCACTTTAGTCCATTAAATTAAGTATCAGAGTATAGCCATCAGGCCATTTGGGAAAGGGAATATTTAATCCACTTGTCTCAAGGTGAACACTCAGCTTTAATTTCCATAAGCGACACATTTTTTCACTCGCTCAGGTGTGATGCGTACCAGTATTTTGTTCTTCCCCCTAATAAACAACATCATAGCGGTATCGACAGTAATAACTTACGGACCGTAACTTCCTCCCCGATGGTTCGTGGGGTAGTGAAATACGCGGAATCAGGGCCCATAACCTTTTGCGTTTACGCAGAATATCAGTATATACCGCAAGTTATGGCAACTCAGGGTAACTTAATCATGATTTTAGCTAAAAGGATCAGAAAGTTGCGTAACTAAAAGATACTCGTGTCATTGATTATGACATCAGACCAACAGCAGCGAATAATAATTCTCCATTATTATTCACTTTACATATATAAATCACTATGTAATCAAAAATATAAATCACCATTAAACAATTTTCATGACTTTGATGATGAATAACGACCAAATCGCTTTGGCGAAAGATAAAACTCTTGTAATAAAACTTGACTAAACCTTGAAATATTGGTTTTTATCGTTCAGTTGATAGTTGAACGACTCATAGTTTTATTTCCAGTCCCCTATTTAATGATGGTAACGGTAAATTTAACAATGGTACAAAGTCTAGTCAATTTTCATTAGTTTCCTTAAGAATATGACCCATGTTTTTTTATATTTGACAATATTAACTGTGCTTGAGAAAGTAACTGAAAGAAAAAGCAATGGTCTTAAGCTAAGTATTAAATTCAAAATTTAAATATTGTAATAAGTGAAATTCCACTTTATTAATGTAAATTTTTCTTATAACTCCGGACATCATGAATTCACGTACCTACACGCACATCACGTACTGTTTCCTTCTTACATTTGAATTTCGCCGAAGTAATTTTGTATCTACTTAATTACACGTCGCTTGTTCCCCTGATTGTCAATTAGAGCCATTATTAATTAACCTACTTTGCTGCGAGTGCCTCGGATTGGCCTCTTTAATTTTTTCACTTAGATTTTTGGGCTAAAATTAATACGATTTTATTTTTTAAAAGTTATATGAATACGGTTCAAATCACTGGTAATTAATTAAAATTTAGTAAATAATCGAGTTCCACTTTAGTAAATAAAGATAATGTAGGTAGTTACATAAAATGAAAAGTATTGCAAGAAAACACTCAAATTATCAGCACATTATGAAAACCATCCAACGCCTTTGACTACAAACATAAAAACAGCAATAACGTAAAAGTTACCGCAGAAACAGACGGTTGCGCAACAATTTATTAAAGTATCTTCTCAAAACCGAAGACATCTCAAAGAAATAAATCACTAAAACAAAGAGATATTAAAATTTCTTCTTTGACTATCAAGTTGAGGCGGACTGTCTTGACAGAGTGGGGAAAGAAAAACAAGATCGCACCTAATGACTAATGCTAAGAGTTTAAATTCGATCGCATGCTCACTTCTGGGTTTAAGATGGAAATCGCGAAACAATTTGTTCTATTTATCTTAGAGCCGACGCTCAAATTCGGAACAATCTAGCAAATTGGAAACATTGGCAAGCATTCGCATTGTCGTCGCCGAATTGAGTACTGTGTATACGGAATTTAAAATGGCCGTTAAACTGAATTGCAGGGGGGTCAGGCCCAGTAATGCTAAAGGCTCCGTATTACGGCCTTTAAATATACAGGACTATCGACAAAAAAACCAAATACCGTACCTTTTAAACCATTTACCATTGAACCGAGAAGAGAAAAACAAAATATTGTATACCTCTAAAAAAAAGTGTGCAGGTACCACTAGGCACAATTATGTTAGACCAAATAGATTTGTTAGACTCTGTCTATAATACGAGTACAAAAACTTATTTTATCTAATAAATAACTAAATTTCGTGGATAAAATGTTTTTGTTAACCGCTGCCATTCTGGATCTTTTGTGCCTCATTTACCTGAATAAGGAACGAATATTTTTTTTCAAAGACCTAAAATATACACTAAAAAGTTTGGAAAACTATTATCGTACGCGGACAACCCTTAAAAACGGCATAGACATTTGAGGTTTTGAGTATTACGACAATCTTAAGTTTACGATAGCTTCTTTTTAAAGTTTGTCGTATTTATAGGAGTTCATGCTGAAGTTATTCTAAGGGTCTGCAGTTTAAGGTATTTCATGAAAAGAGAGAATCAACTTTTAAACTTGCAAATTTACAGATATTACGATATCCGCTTGACATCATGTAGACCACATGACGATTTGTCATTTTTGTGGAGCAAAAAATTACGGGTCTAACTCCTTCGCCCTTAAATTGACTGTGTTTTTACCTAACTAATAGGTCATGTGAGCCGTGCGAACTGTGCTAGCGGAATCTGAATTCTATTCAAATGTCACATGAATTCATTTTGGATGTACAGCTATGATGGAGACCGCCATGCATCTTCGTTCACATTGTATTGTTTTCATGTCGCGACCGAGGTTGACTTTTGTAACCCAACACTATTTCAACGTACAAACTGAATGCTGAATTGACAAGTTTAATCCATTTGTTAAGATCATGCTTGAAATCGAGGAATCCACTTTTAAAAAAATACTTTTTACAGGCACTTTATTATAACTACAGTCAGCGAAGTAAAAAAGTATTAAAAAAATGTTTGTAAAGATTAAATGTAAAAATCCACTTTAAGAGATATGAATTACCGTAGTCAAAAATGTGAGTCCTATTTTGAGCAAAAGTCATTAATATCATTAAAGGTCATAAAACTTATTATAAGATCAACTGAACGCAATGAACAAATGTAACATATTAATCTACCCTATTGCGCGTTGAACTATTAGACATGTATGCTCAACTTTCACATTACAAAATATTAATATAACAGATTGTAGTGGCATATGAAAATTTAAAATTAAATTTTTAGATGTCTAGTATTACTATTCCACATCATATTAATCATATTGAAGTATACTCACGTGCACAAATATGTATACAACGTCATTCTAAAGTAAATCTTATATCAATGACATACATAAGAGTACAAGTTTTAATAATTTTTAGCACGTGACTGTACCTTCGAATATACAATTTGTTGGATTTCAAGATCAAGCTCCTTCATTCTATAGATTTACTTCAGATTTAACCTTTCATCTGTCGAGACGTAGATTCAATTGATGTTACATTGAATCCAAAAATTACATTTTGCCGTGGGATAGCTAAAGTCGAGTTAAGTTCAGTCAAAACTGGCTCTGCTAGTCGATTAATCAAGCGATGTGTCGAATCCAAAATTCATATTGAGAGCAGACGGAGCAGCGGAGTACTGACGGCTCTCAAAATCAAACACGAACTAACTGAAATCCTATTAATGCGTTTATTGGTGGCAAAATTTAATTCCACTCGAACACGCCAAATGAGAGTTTTGTTTGACGTTCGTTAATATTTGCCGGAACCAGCCAAAGGTTGGTCGGAACTTTTGAAATGCGCAATTAAAGAGGATCTGTTTGAGATCTGGAATGGATAGGGGAAGTTAACAGACCGTTCTAGTATTGTTTGTTAGCCAAGATTTGATGAATGGGGTTTGAAATGGCAATGTATAACAATTATAAATCAAAAACCTGTAAAAGGTAAATCCATATTCTTATGGAAATGTCTTCTTATAGCTACTAGGCATCGCGATGCCTTTCCATTTACAAGTCGAGAGTAAATTCTTACTTCGTCTCTTTTAAGAAATGTTTACTCATATCCTTAAGCTAGGCATAGTTTAGAGTCTAAGTTTCTTAAATGACAATATTGGTACTCTTCATTTGTTGGCTAAGTTTAGTAACATTTAATGACACTCGACTTCAACAATTATTCAAGTTTATGAAATTTAGAAGCTAGGCCGAATTTTGCTTTGACGAATTCAATTTACCCGTATCTATTTATTCGACGAAGTTCGACCTCCAAACAGAAGATATTCGGTTACTTGAGGCGTTTCCTGAAACAAGGACCCAAAAGTTTGCTAAATACTGAATTATTGATCTGTTCGAATCTTGACCCCAAACTTGGTCTCAATAATGAAAAGGTTTTTATCTTGACTGGGTGGTAGGAACAATCGCTCGCGCTCGTGGGTGTTGGACAAAAATTCTGGGTTCAATTCCAACCGACAACAAACATTAGTATGATGAACTCCTGCAAAATGAACAGAGCTCCTGGGGGGTGCTACGTTAGCAGTAGCAGGGGTCAAGCATTCAAGGTAAGGGCGAAAAGTCCAGTAACAGATTTATTATGCTGTACTTGTCACCCTTAAGCTAGACCCTCATTACCACTTAACATCAGATGGGATGAGGTCAATCTTGAAGTGCAAAATAAAAAAAAATTAACATGTTTGTTTGGTCTGAGTCTGTTCGTTTATAAATTAGTATGTGTTGTGATGTTGTATTAACAGTTCCCACACAACAATTGCTTAAGCTACTCAATTTGGGATTAGTTTAATGTTTAGTGTGTATGTAAACATCAGACAGCATTAGGTATACTATCTGATGTTTCATTCACTTTCAGTCAGATTCACTTTCATTATTTTTATTTAAATTTTACATCATATCGCTCTGAAATTACACATATTGAATAATCTAAATAGAAATAACTTGTTTTTTAATTAAGGTATATATTAAAAAAAATAAGATAGAGAACTAAGTTCATCAATTTTCAACTTTTAAATCCAGATAAATGCTCACTTTATCGTCTTCTTTGTGAATTTTAAAGAATGTGTATTTTCAGAAGGATAGGCATATAAGGCGTTATAAGCCTATCCCTCTAAAAAACATACATATACATACATGTATGTTATACATTATATTGTTATAATGTATTTGGGTATCAAAGTCCATACCATATTTTTGTTTATAAACATATAATATTATAAACATTAGATAACAGATTAAATCAGCTGTTTTAATGGGTAGTTTCTGTTAAAAACATAATCTACTTTAAGTCGATAACTGTGCCACGCTGATGTAGTTGCTGGCAGAAGCTAACAGGCTTACTCAGGTACATTTTCTTTTAGCTCACCTCTGAATATTAAGGCCTAATTGTCTTAGATTAATCAGATTCTACTACCAGCTACATACAACATTGCAACATGGCCCGTATAAACGCTTCTCCCCATCTAATTCAATTCTGTTTGTTCAATACCGTTGGAGGGGAGTGGAAAAGTGTGTGGGTAGATATAAAAAGACAATAGTCGACGTCTTATGCCGCCATTTGCTTGATTGGGAGTTTTGAACTAGAAACGGGATTGCTGATTGGTCTAATAGGGAAGCGGACTAAATATTTTTTTTAATTCCGTCTGTTACATTTACCCACTAATAAGTGGAAAATGAAACAATATAGGATACGTATTGTTTCATTTTCCACCACTTATTAGTGGGTAAATTTATTATCTACTAGCGGACCCGACAGACTTCGTCCTGTCAAAAAGATTTGGAATGTGGCTTGACTCTAAATTTTATTTTAGTTCAAAAATGTTTGTACTGGAAAAAATAAAAATTCTCGCCGTAAAAACCATCCTTGGACTTCAACAGTACAATGCATATTTGACGCATCCATATATGGTGTTAAGCAAGTACTCTTTTTTCCAGTAACGATAATTTGATTAAATTGTGGAGGCATTTGACTTACAGTAAAATATCAATTACGCTGCAGCGCTAATACTACTTTTAGCGTACTTATTTTTATTGGTGGAGTTTTTTTTGATACAATAAACGTTTGTTATTAATTTATTATTTACTCACATGATAGGTTGAATGTCTAATCTTATTTAATCAATATCATAAAAACAGTTAAGTACAGGGATTTCACACTAGTTACGCAAACAAATTAATTGAAAGGTAAAGGTAGGTAGGTGTTCAATAAAATTAGAATATAAAGTAAAACTTTTGTTTCTGAAAACTAGCCGCAATATTTGTTTAAAAGGCGTAAAATCTTTATTTTTTTAACAATAGAGGTTAAATCCCAGAATAAAAAGAGAATAGGGCTCGTCCGGGATTTGAACCCGGGACCTCTCGCACCCTAAGCGAAAATCATACCCCTAGACCAACGAGCCAGTTGAACATCGCATCGAAATATCAAATTATAAAACCAAGAGGCATACAAATCGCTGGCTACTCATACGCACCTTTCACCACAGCGCAGATAATACATACTCCGTAACTTTCACTCTAAATCACCTTTTATTACATAGATACTGCATAAATGTGATTCCATTGCTTGTGTTCTCCATACATTTTAGTGTTTATTGTTTACTTATCCTTTGTGATACCTTATCTGTTAATAATTGATTTTCTCAATCAAAAATAAATAAAAAATATGACTAAGGCCTTTGTACTATATATTGCTCCTGTGCCGTGGATAAAAAAACTAATATCTAACTAAACATGTTTAATGTGTGCTGATGACCGTATCATTTATTTGTTTATATTTAATAAAGTGCGATATAACATTTTTTTAAATTAAAAAAAAATCCTTTTGCCACTGTTTAAATGTTTTGAAAGTTTGAAAGCAATTTAAAAATGTCATTTAAACACGTTTTTCAGAAATATTCTTAATTGATGATAAATAACAATAATGGAAAAATAATAAATTAACTTGATTTGGGTACACAGTTACCTATTTTACGATGATTTTTTAAATTTAATTGCGTCACTTGATGGTTGATCTGTTTTTATGAAACGACACTGATGATGTCCGTCGAGTTCGGTTTTTATTTAATCTAAGGTCGAAAAAGAAGATAGAACATCAACTGTGTCTAGCTTTCCTAAAGAACCTAAAGCTATACGATGTTAAAAAAGGCGTAAAATAGTACCCGCTGCTATTTTCCAGTAAATTTTTTGGCAACCAACCAATCTTCTACGAATTACAGTGGCTATTTTACAAACCAAAGCAGCGGAGACCTCACACTATCATCTCACGCAGTTCACCGCAACATAGAACTAACTCCAGCTTCAAAGGCTAGATTTCCCTAGAGCACCTAACTTGAGCGCTGCGACATAGAGCTCATAATTATTAGAGGTTCCACTGAATGGACAATCGGCACTTTGCCAGAATTTTTGAGCAGTCTTAGAATTTGCTAGTAGGCTAGTACCTATACAGAATACTAAATAGGTCAGTGTTTCTTCAAGGTGGATGGAAACTTTTACTGTTAGCAATGTACCATTTTGGCTGGATACTGAAAGTTCAGGGTAGGCCAGAGTGGAGAATTATAGGATAGGCTTATGTCTAGCAGTGGACAATGATAGGCTGATGATGATGATGAAACTAACATTGTCACTACCTAATGATCGTAAGATAAAAAATCTGTATGACTTGTTTTTTACAAATAATCCATACGAATATTATCAATGCGAAAATAGCTCTGTCTGTCTGTTTGTTTGTCTGTCCAGCTTTCACGCCTAAACCACAGAACCCATGGAATTTGGTATAGGGATACGTTGAACCTCTAGAACGGACATAGGCTACTTTTTGTATTGAAAATATGGGAATATTGCCCTTGAAGATATTTAATTTGGCACAAATATATCTCGAAACTTGAATTAAAATTTGGACTACTTTTTGTTTTGAAAATTAGGGTAGACAGGAGTAAAACCGACCATGAAAGTGTAAAAAAACATGTAATCCACGCGAACGAAGTCGCCACGGAACCACAACACCCAGACACTTTCGCGTTGATAATATTAGAGGGACAGATTATGAGCGTCATATGGCGAGCATCTAGTAGATAACTTTATCAAAGCATCACACGTGAGATTTGCGTAGTTCAACTAAATTAACAATTTGAAACCGTATAACAATATCAGGGCCCTGACTAAGACGCTGACAGTAAGACGTGATAAGCACAAATCATCTCGCGACATGTCTAAAGCTGACACGAAAACTCGCATGGGATTCCCGCCCTTGCTGCGTTCCGAATAAAAACCCCAGTAGGTTCACAAATGGTTGTTTTTCTGAATCTCACTTCTGATGCGGGTCGGCCTTCATATAATACTCGCGTGGAGTGGCTTAGGTCCATTCATCATCCACTTGAACGTGTGTTTCTGCCGTTTTCTTTGTATCTTTCGAAGTTTTCTTCGAGACAATTATATTAAGTTCAGTGATTCATTCGTCAATGCCATGCTGGTGTAACCTTTTATTTATTAGATCGGTTTAGTGAAGTTCATTGAAAATTAACCCAGAGAAGTCAATTTTAGAATCAATAATCCCCCTTTTTTAATTTTTTAGGGGGGAAATGCTTGGCGCATCATACCGTCACCCGAGGGGGATGAATGACTGCGTATGTGAAAAGGGCAGAACTACCCACTAAAACCCCCCGAGGGATTTCATCGCATTTATGGTAATGCTGTGGGAACATTTTTGGAACCACCACAACATCAATAAAAATAAATAAAACCGGCCAAGTGCGAGTCGGACTCGCTCATCCGTTCCGTAGCAGTAAGTAACATGATATTAAAGTTTATATAGGAGTTGATTTAATACAAGTTAAATTGTGATGTATGATTTATGATGTATTAAAAAAAACTTCTCACAACATATTTTAACTCATTGGAAGTTCCATAAATACTCCACACGATTTGATTTCAAGAAAAAATGTTGACTTTTTAAGTACCCCTAAAATATATTTTTGTTTTCTATTTTAGTAAAAAATCTAAATCTGGTTCACAGAATACATAAAAGTTTAAATACTAGAAACAGAAAATTTTTATCTCCCCTCGCGGTGCGGGAACCGAACCCACGACCTTCACGTATCGCGCGTGCTGCTTTTACCAACTGAGCTAACCGCAAGTTGTCGTAGGCGATGAAATTGTTCTGCTGTATCAACCGTTAGCCTCCAGTACATACAAGTTTCAGCAGTAATAAGTGTTATAGTTTCGGAAAAGAGTGACCCTGACATACGGACGAACAGAAAGACAGACAGACATGACAAATCCATAATCCTACGGAGCCCTACAAAAACAGCGTGGCTTACATAGCTGAAAAAATATGTATGATGTTGTCTGACATTAAAAATGTTTACCAATAATTAAATTGACTCAACAAATCCCAATTACACCGCTCAAATCTTACCGAACTCGCCGCCATGTTGTTTACCAAGCCTAAGAAAACAATCGTAACCTATTCCGCTAAGCAAATGCATGGATGCAAATCTCTGCGGGATCGAAAAGCAATCGAAGTTGTCGATCTCGCCAATTACCGTGTATTGCTTTGCAAATATCAACACACACGAATAGCGCAAACATCATTTTATGTTCATCGTTCGAACGTTGTTGATGGTGGAATAAGATAATAAATAAGAAAATTGCATTGGAAATTTAGTATCTACAATTATAATATACTAGCTGTGCCCGCGACTTCGATCGCGTGGACTACATCCTTTTATGGTCGGTTTTACCCCTTTCTCCCCTAATATTCGAAACAAAAAGTAGTCTATATTTTAATCCAAGATTCGAGCTATTTTTGTGCCAAATTTCATATATCTAACTTCAAAAATAAACATTTTTCCATATAAACTTCCAAAGGTGGTATTACGCCCCTCCCCCCTTAATTTTCTAATAAAAAGTAGCCTATGTCCGTTCTTGAAATTCAACGTATACCAAATTTCATCAAAATCGGTTGAGAGGTTTAAGCAGGAAAGCGT
This sequence comes from Glyphodes pyloalis, assembly GCA_037074685.1. Lineage (NCBI taxonomy): Eukaryota > Metazoa > Arthropoda > Insecta > Lepidoptera > Crambidae > Glyphodes > Glyphodes pyloalis. The sequence continues at coordinate 670,692 of JAYKKO010000042.1, forward strand.
AACAGACACACAGACAGACAGACAGACGGACAGACAGACAGACAGAGTTACTTTCGCATTTATAATATTAGTAGGGACTATTGATAAAACAATCACTTCTGTGTTGTTGTGTTCCTGCGTGTGAGTAAGGTTTCCTGAGCTCCTGCGGGGTGCTACGTTAGTAGCAGGGGTCAAGCCTTCAAGGCTTATTATGCTGTACTTGTCACCCTTAAGCTAGGGCCTTATTACCACTTAATATCAGGTGGGATGAGGTCAACCTTGAAGTGCAATATAAAAAAAAAAAAATGTATTTAAAAATACATCATGAAAACTTCCACCAAAAATTGGTTTGAACGAGATCTAGTATATTGTTTTTTTATTTCAATTAAATCATTAACCGCAGTTAACGTTTCATTCAATCAACTCAACATAAGCTTTTATTTATGTAAGTAATATGGGCGAGTCCGACTCGCACTTGGCCGATTTTTGTATTTTGATACCACGCTGGTTTGATCCATATTGTTACAAAATTGTCATTGATGTCTTGACACAGGCTGTTGTATGCTTTAAAAGAAGCTCCAGCCAAAATTATAAGAGAGGTAGGGCATAGCGATTTATCGCTCGAACTGGAGCAACCCGACTGGTGAAATAAATGCCTTCACCTTACAGAAGACCGCAGCCAAATGACAATCGTTATTGTTGTGTTTCTGCGTGTGAGTAAGCTTTCCAGAGCTCCTGGGGGTGCTACATTAGTAGCAGGGGTTAAGCCTTTAAGTTAAGGGCGACAAGTCCAGTAACAGATTTACGCTGTACTTGTCAACCTTAAGTTCATTCTCGCTCACTCATTACCACTTAACATCAGGTGAGATGAGGTCAATCTTGAAGTGTAAATTAAAAAAAAATGTTTTAACAAATGATTAACCTGAATAAAAAGGTGGTTCTAGTATTAAATATTGATAAAACCTCAAAATCCCGGCCCATATTCGCTTACCAACAATCCTATCTAGGTCAGTACGCACTCCACCAGTAAACACGACTCGTGTGTGTTTTGATCCCACGGGAGAAGCGAGGAGGGCCGCCCTTAGTTGAGCCTCGTTCTACGGGACCCTTATTGTTTAGCCTTAGCGATCAATGGGCCGGTTATTGCATGGGTATTTTGGGGTCTTGGCTATTTTGGAACGCTTTGCTTAAAAAACATGTGTGCGCAAGTCGAATAGCATCACGAATTTTTTGTATGGTCAACAGTAAGGCAAGGTAAACACTTCTTATACACTGTATATGTACAGTGACAAACCCCGGATTCGCACGGGTGCAATGTGGATACTAATTAATTTCAGATTTTCTGTACAATTTTCACCGTGGAAAATATTCCATCACGAACCAAAAAGTTCGGTAACTCTTATCTTTGCCGGACGATAAAGAAGTGGAACTCGTTGCCGGCTCATGTGTTTCCTCCTTCCTTTGACATGGATTCCTTCAAAAGGAGCGTGAAGAAACATCTTGCGGGCCAGTATGGCGATGCTAACGGATAGGATATTTTGATATCAAATCCGTTGTCATCGCGATGTGGGTTCCTCTCTTGCTTACCATTAGGCTGGGAGGAGCCAATATACTGCGCTACTATAAAAAAAACAATTTTTTTTAACGTGGGGAAATGCATTGAAACACCTTACCGCCATCCGAGGATGAATGACGACGTGTGCGGGACTCCCAAAGACTATAAACCCCGGCTCCACCCTGAAAAGGGTGGGGACTACCCGCTATAAAACCTATGATGGGCCTCGTCGCCGTAAGTGGTGATAATATAATATAATATATATAACATCACCCGACATTTCCCTCAATCAATAGGGAGCTGCATAGACTTATAAAACAACCAACGTTACTTAGTAACAAATTTATCAAGGTCAATGGTTTTTGAGCCCGCCGCGGCTTTTCATGCGTATTATCCCAGTTTTTTTCCAAATTTTCCACAGATTCTTTGGTCTTATTGGTTTTAACGTGATGTAATTTAGCCTAAAGCCTTCCTTTATACATAAACTATCCAACACTATGTATGTACGCAGCGGTGGGGCAAGACCTACATTTGACGAGGGCAAGACAGATTTCGCGAGGCCCTGTTCTGTGGCGACCTGAAGACGGATCCTAATAAAGAAAATAACAAATAAAATAAGGGATTCCCCGCACTGGTCAGTGGCGGTAAGTATTTACTGGCGATAGTTACGCAACGTAAGCAAATGCTACCAGACTAAGAATACATATTTCACAACAAAATGAATTCATATCTTTTTTTTTATTTTATTCTCGCTTGAAAGCAATGCATAAAATTTTTTGGGGCTCGTGGGCCCATATACCACGCCTTACGCCGCCTCTGTATGTACATTTCGTATTGGACTGTTTGGTTGTTCCAATGCCTCAGTCATGCCATCGTCAGGGTTTAGGAACACGTGGTTAGGCTAAAGCTACGGAAGGTTTGGATGTAAGCATGAGTACATACGTGTTACTTTTACAGGCAAAAACTCCTATTTTTTTCTTTCCTGAAACTAAAATAAGAACATCGTTTCCTAGACACGAAACGAACGATCCACCCAATGTGGCTCCAACCAAATCGCTTAAATTATTACAGATCCAAATCCACCCTCTCATTTAACGAGCCTGCCAGGAAATGTATCGTTATTTATAGAAACGATAACGATTAGCTTAAAACGTGAGCGCTCGTCGCGGTTTCAATTTGTTTATACAAGTTAAGGAACTTCGAATAGCTGCCAAAACAGAATTACTGGCTGTCGACTTTAACGGGAAATGGTCTGATTTATGTATACGCAGAATACGAAGATTTTTCCGTTATCTAACTTTTTATTGGGCGACGGAAATCAGGGTTGGCAGAGAAACAATCTGTTTTGACCAAGTTAAGAGGCGAGTGCGCAAAATAAACATTTTCATTATCTTGCTTCGTAGTTTTTTTTTTTATATTGCACTTCAAGATTCACCTCATCCCACCTGATGTTAAGTGGTAATGAGTTCCTAGCTTAAGGGTGACAAGTACAGCATAATAAATCTGTTACTGGACTTGTCTCCCTTACCTTAAAGGTTTGACCCCTGCTACTAATGTAGCACCCCCCAGGAGCTCTGGAAACCTTACTTACACGCAGGAACACAACAACACAGAAGTTATTTTTATTTGGCTGGGGTTTTCTGTAAGGTGGAGGTATTTCACCAGTCGGGCTGCTCCAGTTCGAGCGATAAATCGCTATGCCCTACCTATCTTAAATAAAAAAAAATAAAATGAAAATAAAATAAAATAAAAGTCTTAAGTTTAGTAAAAATTAAGGTTGCTTATCCAATTTGAAGCGGAGAAAATTGGTGAAGGGATAAGTGAGGTCAAATCATATAATAAAATCTTATTTAAAATCCGATTATATTTTTAAATATAAATGTGTTTGTTATTTTCCTGACACTAATAAGAAGTTTAAGTACTTACGTTTTAGAAACAGTTTCCAACATCAATACGCACAAAAAAGAAAAAAAATAATAAATTATATTCTATGATCTGAGGTGGTAACAGTGTACATTTTTGACGACCTCCGTAGTCGAGTGGCGAGGGCCGGGCTTTGGAGTCGCGACATGTCTTCCCGGATTCGATTCTCAGTCGGGTCAATACGAATAATTAACTATTTTTTAGTATTTCTGGGTGTTATGGTACCGTTGTTTTTTCTGATTTTTGTAACAAAAGCGCTTTAGACCATTACCTCAGAAGAGAGCAATGTATATGATATCCATTATTATTATATACTTAAATAAGATAAGTACTCTTTATCCAGAAATAATATAAAAAAGGCGTGGGGTCAGTTTGATACTATTATTCTGGTAAAGTTTTTTTCTTTGCACTAAACAAATGTATGCAGTTATGAATATTATACCTAAATAGTGGGCATATTTAGTGGGTATTTAATAAACTGCCTATTAAAACACTTTGATTGGTTTTACTGTACGTCTGTCAACTTATCTATAATGGACTTGAAGAAAATTGACGTATAAGCGTTTTGACGAATTAATCCTACTAAAATTATATACGCAAAAGCTTATAAGAATGTATAGAAATCTGTAAATATTTCACGCAAAAAAATGAATGTATTTGTATAAAATTTGTTTGGAAGAGAAATGACATAATAAACTTTTCATTTCAAAATAACGCGGACGAAGTTGCGGGCAACAGCTAGTCTTTTATTTAAAAAAATCTGATGTAGATAATATAAATACCCTCATAAAATACTCTATTAACATTAAATTTTAAACTTTTGTATATTCGTCATTTAAAATGGTTTTTAAGTGTCGAACATACAGAAGTTTATTTAATCTATGACGTACAACGGGAATCGGGGTCTGGCTCCAGCGTTTATTAATAACTATTTCCAAATACATCTTAAAAGGCATAAAGTTTAACCATATAGTTTTCAAACATACCCATCGAATTTCAATCAATACGGTGGCACGTAGGTGCGTACAATGTCACCCTTTATCAATTTCAGAGGACCTCTTAGATTAAACTATAAAACCCTTAGGTGCTTGATAGTGAGATCCAAATTACATTCAATGGCTGCCATAACACGGGAACATAATTGAATCGGTATCACCCGTCAAAGGAACTGTGAGACGTATACAAGTCTAACAGGAAACCTCATTAACCCAGGGGCTTACCTGTGATTAACGTTGGTATTATCGTGGGTAGACCAACATTCTTATGACCTGAATAAGGAAGTGCAGAGTATCGATACATTTGGTAGAGGGTAATGGAAAGAAAATGAAGTTGGATCAGATTTTTTTAATGACTTGCTCGCGATTTTGTTGGCATTTTATTGGGATAAAAAGTACCCCATACGTTAATCTAGTATGTCATCTCTCTTCTTACCAAATTGTATCCAAATCTGTTCAGTATTTTTTTTGTGAACGTTTAACAAACACCCATACATTCTCACAAACTAAAGAGTATAAAACAAAGTCACTTTCGCTACTGTATGTTACTAGGTTTTGGTTTGTGATCACAAATCGAGAATTTGGCAGTCGCCAACCTGCATTTGGCTAGCGTGGTGATGAAGCTAGCACGCACAATTGTTGTGATGTTTTGATTTTAATGATAGAGGTGGTTGAAATTACAATCTAGTATATAAAGGACTAAATCATCATCATTATTAGCTTACGCTAGTAAACATAGGGTCTCGATAGATTGCGATTAAAGAATTTCAATATTTAAAGAAAAAACGACGTTGGAGATAAGTTTATACTTTTATCGATATCATCTCTAAACAACGTTCTCATCACTAGAACATTAGCAATCTGGTGTAACGATCAGCTATTAAGAGGCAGGTAAAACTGTCTGAAGGTTTCAGAGTACGAGAATTTGTATTAGCACTTTTGCTTTAACACGATAGTTTCATACAATATTATACAAAATTAATGGCGTGGAAGCCCATCTGATCCTAATCGTTTCCAATCCATGATTTTAATGTCTGTTTCAACGGCAGCGTTCCGATTTCTTTGTCTTTTAAATTCAATCGATTAAACTCTAGATTTCAAATGGTTATTATCAAACAGGATCCACATACCGAGTTTAAAACTTTTAAACTCTGACGTTTAATGAAGAAATAACAATGTTTAAAGTTTAAAAACTCTTATCAAAAGAGGCTAAAACTAAGGTCATGCTCCCTTTTTTATACGATAAGCTGGGTATTCTAATATTCATGTGTGTTATATTTCATTACGACAATCAAACTGCTTTGAGATGAAGACTAGGTTATGCTCAGATTAGATTATTTTTAAAATTGTAACAGCATGTTGTTTTTATGGTAATCAGAACTGTGTTTTTATGATAAGTAACCTATTTTTTTTTATATATTTAGTTCGTTAATTGATATCTTTACCTACCTTTCTAAATACAGTAATACCTACATACACACCTATATTATAACAAAATTAATTACCTCACATTTGCAAGCCGTGGCAGCCTGTAAATGAATCTGCACTTAGACTTTATTTTAAGTTTGTATGTAATGTTATTTTTTAGTAAGATGTAAGATTTGTTGGTTGTCCTATATAAATAAATAAATAAGTTTGTATGTTATTTATTAAAGGTGGGTATTATGAAATAATAATTTGATTAATTTTTTTGACTAATGGTCTAACAGTCACCTTAAGTCAACGCATCTTAGAGGGCTAATGGAGAATTGTATCCCACACTAGTAAAAACCTGTACTTAGAAATGACTACGCGCTTAATTTTAACGCAATTTACCTCAATATTTTTTTTGTTGACACGATACTTTAACGACCTCTGTAGCAGAAAACAAGACTTTGGCGTCACGCCACCTCTGAGGTTCCGGGTTCGATCCCCGGTTCGTCGGTTCAATATGGGAAACGACTTTTCTGTATTGTCTCGGGTCTGGGTGTTGTAGTATCGTCGTTGTTTCTGATTTCTGTAACACAAGTGCTTTAGCTACCTACCACAGAATCAGAGCAATGTATGTGATATTGTCAAATATTTAATTATAAATTTGGTTATATTTGGTTAAATGAAAATGAGTGTTTCATATTTTCTGGTATTTTAAGTGATGCTGTACTTAACAGAAAGTTTAGGTTTTCTAATATTTTTAAGTTAGAACAACTAAGCTAATGATAGCGGTTGCTCGATAACCCAAAGGAAGTGAAACTCCAGATTTAAGTCACGAACATTTGCATCTCTGACGATAGACCAAAATTACAAAGGCACATAACTTAAACCGCAGTTGTACGTGGCTGTCCCTAGAAGCAAATAAGCCCAATAAACCAACTAACTAACTGTCATAAACACAAAACTATTACGAGTACGGGACCGAAGTTGTACGCCGTAAGCGTTCCGCATAAGTGTTCCATTATTACCGCGGCACGGCGTGTGTTCCGGCCCAAATTGGTTCCAGCCTTGGAACAAACTTAGTTTACACCTTGAGAAGGGCACCTGATTGAGGCGAACAATTAATTTGGCACTAATTTGATCAATGTTTGGAATTGGATCAAAAATGTCCTCTTCTCTTAAGCTTTTCAAACATCACCGGCATACGTTCTTAAATTAAATTTCTTTAAAATATAATATAAGCAGTCGAATGGGAAATCGACTTTTTTTGGAAAAGACTAAAAATATAATGAAAATTAATATTTACCTATAAACATAGCATTTAAATTAGCGGGACATTACCTCTTTGCACAGTTTTAACGAATGAGTGTTACATATATATACTTTACTAACTGTGCCCGCGACTTCGTTCGCGTGGACTACATCCTTTTATGGTCGGTTTTACTTCTTTCTCCCCTAATATTCGAAATAAAAAGTAGTCTATATTTTAATCCAAGTTTTGAGCTATATTTGTGCCAAATTTCATATCTCCAACTTCAAAAATAAAAATTTTTCCATATAAACTTCCAAAGGTGGTATTACCCTCCCCCCCCTTATTTTCTAATAAAAAGTAGCCTTTGTCCATTCTTGAGATTCAACGTATACCTAAACCAAATTTCATCAAAATCGGTTGAGAGGTTTAAGCAGGAAAGCGTAACAGACACACAGACAGACAGACAGACAGACAGAGTTACTTTCGCATTTATAATATTAGTAGGGATTGCACAAACACTTTACAGAAATAGGTTCACAGTTAGTTTAGTGATGTGCCAGCGCAACACAAGCATAGATAGGAGCCACCCAGGGATTTTATGTTTCCAATATTTGAAAAACAACCCGTTCTAGTAACGCAGAGTAACAAATTATACGAGGCGAAGCTAAAAACGAACGTCTGGCGACTGATAACAGCTGAAATAGAAAGTTAATTTGTAATTAGAATTAACGACTCGCAGTTAAACGGATAGTAATTTTCAATGCATTAGGAATCATAAAATATTGGAACCTAGTCTGTTTGAGTATCACACCACTAATCTGTCTTCCCGTAGCAGAGAAAGACGGTGCGTGAGCATTTCCTTTGGACATAAAAAAGTGGTTGAACTTATAAATTCCATCTTAAAACTGCGCTCTTAAAGCTATTTGTACTGAGCATTATTTTATTAACCTACACGATTAAACATCCGTCCAAGCATTGATGGCATATTAAACATTGCAGAGATCGTGAGAGTGCAAATAAAAATTGTTAAATTGCTTTACCACTTGACATCTACACTTCCAACTCCGTTGCCGGCGTTCAGAATTAATGGAATTTGTATTTTTATTTGCCCATTTAAAATGAGATCTCGTTGAACTATCGGTTTGGTTCAAATTTATTTCACACTCAGCTTGATCGACGATTCTGTTACGTTCGAATTCCTTTTAAATTTTGAACAAAATGTATTTTTTTTGTGTGTTTTTAAATGTTTGTTCGAATAGATTCCTTTTTGCAAAGACCAAATTCACACAGCCAGCAATTTACCTAACACACATTGCATGTTTTTACATGCAATGTGTGTTAGGTAAATTGCTTAAAATAACCTTGTTTTTTGCAGTGGGAAGATGCTTTCACGATCAAATGTTGGTTACTATAATTTTAACAATAGTGTAATGCCAAGAGCATTGGATGTCAAACCGCGGATTTACATGGAACATATTCACTTCATGAGGTATGTCAGTTCGGTTATGACGTAATTTCAGGTTAGCATCACATCTGGTTGTCCGATAAGATTGAATGATATTCCGCTTTCAGAAACTATGTTATGTCGTTCATCCGACTTTGATCCCATATGGGCTGGTCTTCTATATTGCTTGTATGTCCAGTTTACGGATGTCAATATAATTGACAATCCCTTCAATGTTGTAATCGTTGTCGTTTTATTGGGATTACAGTTTACCGGCTGCAGTCTAAAGTTAGATGTCAATAACATCTTCCGACATAGTTCTTTGCAAAGCTAGAGCACTACACGCGCTTTGTTCAGTCATAAAATGAATTTCAGTGAAAAAAGAAAAGTGAAGCACTAATTGTCCATTTTCCTTTTAACCAAATAAAAAAAACCTAGCAATTAATCAACAATGCATCAAGAGCCTTGAAACCTAATGTTTACGTCCTTTACCGACCTCGTACTAATTTCATAAAAGCACAAAATAGCCATGTATAACAAGGTAATTACAGTGTACGGAGAGTGTACACAGTAAAAACGTTGTACAGCCGCGTAATCAAGTGTTGGAGGCAGATTTATGGCACACTCGCTTCCTTTACGGCAACACTGACCTTCAGGAGTGTAGCCTGTTTTTAGAATAAATTAATGGAGAGGTTAAATTCTGAAGTGTTTATGAGGTCAAATTGCTTTTTTTTCATTTAACTGCTTAGAAGATTGCATTGTAGCAAGCACTGATGTTGCATGATTTTTAATACGTGTTCTGGCTAAAAAGGACCTTATTACATTGACTTTTAAAGTCTATTGTATAATTTGGTGGTTCACACTTGGATTCGAAATTTCATCATTTTATCCTTAATTGGCATTGTTATTACAAATCTCGGGTAAAAATTAGTGTGGCGGTTTTTTAATATTCTCGTTAATCGAATTCGTTAAATTTCCATCCATTCAAGAAAAGGACTGAGAAAGTGTGTCTTGTATGTTTTTGTTTCAATTGAATTTATTTACGTTCAATGGGCGATAAAAAAAAGTACTGCCATTATTTCAGTTACAGGTCATTTAAGTAAAGCTCACACTTGACGGGCATTTTTTAAATAAATTAACAAAAATTGATGGGTTATTAGGTTTTACAAGGTCAACATGATTGGCTATTAACTGTCTTTGTGGTTTTAGAGTAAAGCTCAAAAATCCAAAGGTCGTGGGTTCAAATCCTCTGGGGGAATATTTGTACTCTACGAACTCTTTCAGTATGTCCTTTTGCAGGCTTCAATCACCAGTCTGTCCGTTAGGTTGATTCAACAAAGACACGTGAAGGGTCCTGGCTATAGTCCAATTGGGTCTGGTTCTCCTTGTAAGAGTTGCGAAGGTCATACGACGTCCTTTCCAATGCCATTTAGCTCTTCAAATGAGAATCAAAGTCGTAACGGGTTCAGGTCCATATTTAATACAAAACCGAAATACACCCGAGGAGTTAGTAGAAAATCACTATTGTCCGTTAAAAATCAGGGCATTTAGGTATAAGATCCCATTTGCATTGTAAGCATTCCAAAAGGTGCACGCTTACCTAAAACACCCCTAAGTAGTATAAGAACGAGGATACCGTCATTTATAACACACCGCACCGTCTAAAACAAAGCCAGCAATTTATGGTTTCAATCAAAAATAAAATTTGGGCGAAGCTGTATCAAAATTAGAAAGATAATTTACTCTGAATTACAAATAGAGGTTACAGTAAATATTCTGTAGGAAACCTAATGAGGTCAACCTCAGCGCCAGATAACTAAAAGTTTTTCAATCAAAACATGAATTCGTTCAGAAATTCCGAAATGATATTTTGCTCGTATTTAGCGATGGTGGAATGTGATCGACAACTGTAAGTTATGATATTTACTTTTATCGATTCGACCGTTTAATTTATTATTGACGAAGTTCGGCGGTAATGACCCATTTTGGCAACTTTACATTTTAAATCTCAAACAAAACAGAAAATTAATATCATTTTAGTTAGTTACCTCTTTAACGTTTCAATCGCTTATATTAAGTGAGATAACGTAATCAACTTTTTTTTATTTAGTTCATTATACACACCAAGCGGTATGTAGGCACATAAAAAATCATGAGAATCAAATGGACAAAATGTTCATCAATATATTATCCTTTGGTAATGAATAATAATCATAATACTGTTTGCAAATAGATACACGAAATAAAACTTATTTATACCGATTTTTACCTTCAACAGCTATAATCCCAAACACGTGTTTTGTGAAATCAATTATTTATCAACCAACTTTTCTCAGAATAAGAAATGCTCTCAGGCTAAATTTAGATACGAAAATCCTATTCGTGCTGCTTGCAAATCCTGTTATTAGATTTCGCGAAACATAAAAAATCAAACACACTTATCACAATGGAACAGGATGCAAAATCCGGAACACAAACACTGCAGGATATGAGTGTGGGTGCGCTTACCCCTTTGTCAAAGATGCATTCTGAGGAGCACATCTTTCAGCTTGGGTTTAAAAATGCATGTGAAAAATGTTCATGCAAAACACGGATGTTTCGAATTCTTACGAGGAAGTTGCTGTGTAAAAGTGTCATACTTTACAAGGCTTTGATGTTTTGTGTCTGTTAAGCTTTCTACCGGTGCTTACAATTCAGATAAAGGTATTAAGGACTCTATGTCTTGAGGTGTAAATATGATTTGAATAATTCTACGGATCAATTTCCAAAATCCTGCTTTGTTTGTCATTTAGTAACTTTGAAAGCGTAAAAAGATTGATTTACAATATTGAATTTGTACTGAATTATACGTGTTTTTTTAAATCAGCCATCTTTTTTATTGATAATAGTTTTATCTCATAGTTGTTACTAAAAATCAGTAAAAGTAATGACCACTTCAAAAATACGAATGTTTAATGTAGTAAAGTAAAAAAACCGATGATGTCTAGAAAGTTCCGGAGGAATATCCCGGGTCCAATTTGGAGATAAGACACTATGTATAGGAGAAAGAAAATTTTAAATCTAAAAGACCAGAGAAACTATTTGAATTTTAGTAGCCGTTTATTCATTTGGTAAAGCAAACCTACTAAGGTCGGGCACTAAAACATAATACAGTGTCTGGATTAGTTGGGATGATTGAAACGAGAAAAATAGAAAAACAAAGATGTTCTCTTACAAAGCTGGACCTTCCTAAAATAAAACTGCCTAGTAGTACTGTCTAAAAATCAATTCGTTACTTAAGGTTAAGAAATATTTCCTCATAGAGCGTTTAACAAATTGCCTAAATAATGTTTACGTTGACTATTTCATGATATGGTTACTTTTTGCTCAAACCAAGCATTTTTCCTGTCCAGCCATTTGGTTAATTCCATGATTCATCAATTTGTCTAGCTCATACAACGCAATATCACTAGTTAGCCTCCTTAATTGCTGTTTCTATGACATTAAGCATTTAACGAGGTCTATTACTTCAGTGAATCCTCGTAATAAAACCGTACTTACTGTCTCGGAGCAGTGACCACCAAAACCCAACGTTTCTAACGCAACGTAAAAGTAAAAGTTTGCCGAAAAATAACGCATTAGCCACAAAGGTTTCCCGTCCAAGAAACCCTCATAGGGCCGTAATTGTGATACGCTACGTGATCTGGGGCCAAAATCGAATAACGCAGCCACACACTAATGCGATATGTTTTGGGATGGCCCGAAATCTCGACATCATTTTGTGTAATAAGTTTCCCGAATCTATCTTAGATGCCTTTCGACTGACTTATTTTTTGTTCATGGAATAAGGGCGGTGGCTAGTGATGTAATGTACGATCTCTGAAGGTGTAGAAGAAAATTCTTTAGACCCTAAAAACCCTTCTGTTAATATAAAATGACCTTAGGTATTAGAATAAGTTATTGGGTCATACCGTAATTTTTTTTGTAGCAAACTGCATGTTACCGTTTACATTTACCTAAGCAAGATATTTCCTAAACGTTTGGTAGTTTTCAAGTGATAACAGACTGCTATAAAGACAAAATAAGGGTGCAGCCACGATATTCCACTATGCAAGTCTGATGCGGGTTTGTGCGGGGTTTTCCGTGAGAAAATTAGTAGTATCACAGAGTACTATATACTGGTAGTATCTTACAAAACGTGTACCTACACAGCCAAGCCCAATTAAAACAGTTATTTTTATTTCTTTTCGTTGAGTGGAAATAATACTTCTCCAGCAAAGTTCTTCAGAATCATCCGCCAATGTCACATAGAAGTTAATCTCGATCGATTATTGCTTCTAAAATTCATATACAGTCCAGACGGTATTCTTAAAATTGGATGATTAAAGACTTACTGCGATCTGAAAGATCACACGCGTTTACATAACATAGTTTCACGAAAGAACACGATTTTTTGGTATTTAAATATTTAATATCTTTTCAAAGATTCCGTGATTCCGTTTTAATCATCACATCATTTAAAGGCTCAAACGGGTCTTAAGATTTGAATCCACTTTTTTTATAATTCTCATCACAATTGCATAAGCAACTTTTTCGCCTCTAAATATTTCTGAGGAAATTTCCACCAAATTTACAATGCACTTGGAGTACATTAATGGAAGTAAATCTCAAACAAAATTGTAATTTACAAAAAAAAATGGAAGAGTAAAGGTCTTTTTTAAGTTTTCTTTAGCTTCAAAAATCTCGTAGCGATTGGTAAGAAGTTCCGACTTGCGACAGTTGAATTAAATGTCATATTCATCTGAACGTCGAATACGAATGGCGTTTATTCGTTTCCGTGCGAGAAGTTATCGGTCTGGCCGCGGTTCGGGCGACGAAGATTTTAAGTCAGACGAGCCAATACGTGCCTTTTCATAAATATTTTACAAAAGTATTTCTTTTCAAATACTTTACAAAATGCACAAATAGAGGCCAAGTTAGTTGTTAACCACGACTCAATAATGCACGAATCTCACTCACGTCAAGTTATAGCAAGCTGCGTAGATTTCGCATTCAGACTTGATTGCAAATACTCCTGCAAGCCATACCTTACTAGTTTTGTCCAAATTAGTAAATGGATTTGCGTAAGAAAACAATATGTGTCGTATATCTTCTTTCTCTTAACTAAACGCGAACTTCTTTATAAAAATGTTAAAATAAAGCTAAGCTTTTGTTGGTATTTAATCTGATTTCATATGTTTATTCTATATGTTTGTTTAAACCGTAAATACTTTATGGATTTGTATATATTTATTGATATTTATTTATGTATGTATTTTTTATTTATTTTTTATGTATTTATCATATTATGTTATTTATATTTCCGGTTATTTATTTATTTTTGTTTTCCTCAATAAATATTGTGCACGGGCGCACCCGTTTCTCGATATTTACTTTTTCCTCTACCTAAAGGTTGTCTGGAAGAGATTGCTTTCTAGCAATAAGACCGCCTAAATTGTACTTAATTATGTCTGTAAAACCAATTTCTGTAAATTTTTCTGTGCAATAAAGTGTATCTATCTATATTAGGAGAGGCAGGGCAAAGAGATTTATCGCTCGAACTGGAGCAGCCCGACTGGTGAGATACGATACTGGTGACCTTACAGAAGACCACAACAAAATAACAAACACTCCGGTATTGTTGTGTTCCTGTATGTGAGTAAGGTTTCCAGAGCTCTTGGGGGTGCTACATTAGTAGCAGGGGTCAAGCCTTCAAGGTAAGGACGACAAGTCTAGTACCTAACAATTTTACTATGCTATACTTTTTGCCCTTAAGCTAGGAACTCATTACCACTTAACATCAGGTGGGATGAGGTCAATCTTGAAGTGAGTCATAAAAAATTTTAGTGGTTCCACATAGTTACTATCTGAACGAATATACATTTACGATTAAGTAATAAACGTTATCAAACAGTAGATTAAACGATTTATGTAAATACATATCTGCAGTCATAGTTATCAGTATCAGCAGGAAGTTCCATAAAATATATTTTCGTATAATATTGTTATTTCTTATTGTTATTCACCGGCTCGTTGGTCTAGGGGTATGATTTTCGCTTAGGGTGCGAGAGGTCCCGGGTTCAAATCCCGGACGAGCCCAAACTTTTTGAATGTAACACGACTATGATATAAAAGAACAAAGAAAATCTTTCAAACAGAGTATTGTGCACGTATAAAGCAAACGTCAAACTTTTGATTAATTCGTTTCTACATATGTAGATTCAGTTTGTTGATAAAATGCTGCATTATTTGAGCAGGTGATTTTAGAATTGAAAAGTATTTTGTCATAAAACAGTAATAGGAAAAATATTTTCAATGAAATCACGCGTAGGTTGAGGTAATAAGGTAATCGTTTAGAAGTACGGAGACGAATTTGGTGAATAAATACGATTTTCTATAGCTTTTTTAGGTTTGTTTCAAGCAAATCGGGTTTGAAGCAATCCACGTGGACAATCTCTTGCCATTAGGTACCTAAGAGTTTATAAAAGGTCCCTCTAATAGATTTACAATTACCAAAAAAAACAACAAAACACTTCTGACCTAACCGAAGGGCGAGCGGAACGGACTTTCGCGTTGCGTCACCTTTGTGATTCCGGTTTCGATTCCCGGTCGAGTATGGAAAACGAACTTATCTATAGATAATGTGTCTGGGTGTTATTGTAACTCCGTTTTTTCTAATTTCTGTAACACAAGTGCTGTAGCTACTACTTACTACAGAAACAGAGCAACGTATGTGATGTTGTCCAATATTATTTGATTTTATAACCTTTTTCCTTCACTACCTAGGTAGTGGACCTATGTTTACCAAATAACCTAGCTTTTTTTATTTTGCTATACTCTTACTTAAATAACTAGGGTCTAGTTGTCATTAATCATGATTAGTTTGGCCTTCGGACCTTGTCTCATTAAACCTCCGCGTTACTAAGCACGCTAGACAGCCAGTTAATTTAATGTGACAAAGTGCTGAGTCGCTAACAAACTAAATATGCTAACTGAACATTACAGTTAAGTGTCAGATTGGCGTGAAATCCGGTGCATTTATTCAAAGTGCACTAACAAGGGCAGTGTTTTACAATGCAAATTACTTAGCGCCATTATTGGCTTAACGCTGCAGTTCGGTATGCACTGAATGTCATTCTGTTTGAAGAATTCCGACAGTGTTTACCTTTAAAATTTTCACGGTTTTTCAAAACACACGTATTAACAAAAAACTTCTTTTAAAATTCTCTATGATGTCGTCATCTGATCCTGGTTGTCTCATCTTACTTACTACTCTTAGCATTAATATTTGCCACAAAAGTAGTAAGTACTATTACTAGTAGAAGCAGTAACTAGTAAAACTACTTTTGAATAGTTTGCCAAATGATTTAAAGGCCTATGAATGCTTACTCAGCATTAAAAACAAGCTAAAATCATACATAGGAACAGCTAGTACCAGTGCATGATTTAAAGATATTATTCATTATGTTATTATAATAACTCTTGTATCTCATTTTAAGTGAAGTGTAAATTTCTTATGAGAATAAAGATCTTTAAACCTAATATTCTTGACATTACACATTTGCCATACAGTAGAAAGTCCTACTAGTAACTAGTAATAGCTTATCTCTCAAAAATAAAAACTTAATTATTTTTCACTCATTTAAATACTATATGGCGTGGTCCAAAGTTTGATTCTATAATTTACAAGCTGGGCCCGTGTGTGTGTGTTCTTTCACGTGGGTCACATACTTTCATGGATAGTTTTACCCCTATCACCCCTTATATTCGGAACAAAAAGAAGTCCATATTTTTACCCAAGTTTGGGGCTATATTATATGAAATGTATTATGTACAATATATAAGTACCTATAACCGATATATAATAATAAAATAAATACTTAGTACTTACTATAAACATTTATTTAATCGGTTTCTTACTGGTAAAAGTAATAAATAATACAGTTTTTTTTTATATTACACTTCAAGATTGACCTCATCCCACCTGATGTTAAGTGGTAATGAGCTCCTAGCTTAAGGGCGACAAGTACAGCATAATAAAGCTGTTACTGGACTTGTCGCCCTTACCTTGAAGGCTTGACCCCTGCTACTAATATAGCACCCCCAAGAGCCCTGGAAACCTTACTCACACGCAGGAACACAACAACACCGCAGTGATTGTTATTTGGCTGCGGTCTTCTGTAAGGTGGAGGTATTTCACCAGTCGGGCTGCTCCAGTTCGAGCGACAAATCACTATGCCCTACCTCTCTTTGCAGTGCTACTAAGCTAATTAAATATGAATAAGTAATTGTAATATAAAATTTGTAATGCTTAGAATCATTGCAACGCCCTCTCTATAGGGCACGTGTACTTAGCCTTAAGAATGTCAACTCTCATCCCATGTGACATGCAATAAAGAATTTGAATTTGAATTTATATTCTCTAACTTAAAAAATACACATTGTCCCACATAAACTTTTGAGCAGTATTTTCCTCATTAATAGAAAATGTAGACTATGCCCGTTATAAAGGTTCAACGTAAACCCATACCAAATTGCATCAAGGTTCAGTGGTTCAGGCGTGAACACCGGGCAGACAGAGTTACTTTCGCATTTAAAGTATTAGTATGGATCTAAATATCCATTTCGCTGTAAATGTTTTGATCATAAAGTGTTATCCATCGCAATATCTGCTTTCCCGATTCCCCGGATTACAAAATTATTATTTGAACATTTTCAGTTACACGTGGGGTGAGTTTGTAGGCCAACTTGATACAGGCATGCCAAATCATTTGCCAACACGTGTCTCGTTTGTATTCCATCAATAAATAAAATATCAATTAATATAATTAATATATTATCAATATTATGTAAATCTAAATATGCTTTCATATTTTATATAGTATATTCTAATTAATTTATGAATGCCCCTAGCATTAAGTCCACCTGTTGTACCTATTTGTGCAATAAAGTTTTTAAATAAATAAATATTGGACAACATCACATACATTGCTCTGATTCTGTGATTAGTAGCTTAAGCACTTGTGTTACAGAAATCAGAAACAACGACGGTACCACAACACCTAGACCCGAGACAATATGGAAAAGTTCGTTTCCCATATTGACCCGACCGGGGATCGAACCCGGAACCTCAGAGATGGCGCTCGCCAAAGTCAGGCCCGCTCGCCTCTCGGCTACATCTTCTATAATAATAATTTCGTCAAGGGGTACGGTAGACTCGATCTTAACCTTGGATGAATAACAAAGCATAAAAAAATATTGATTTCGAGTCGACAACATATATCCGTAAAATTCGGATTAGGGAGTATTTCGTTAAATTCTAATAGCACTGACAAACAAACCGCAGCCGCCATCTTAGGTACGTACGCCTTGCCGAAATTGACGTTTAGAGAAAATAATGTTTTTGTCATTTTTTTTATGATAAAACTCTTTAATATCTGTTTTTTCTTTAAACCTGAGATTGGTCAATTGCGATAACAACCATTGACAAAAACTCATAAACGTAGAAGGTTTAGTTTTTAAATCATTTAGCTTTGCAAAGTTATTTACTTTGTTTGATGATAACACAGACATCTAAATATATGTCTGTGTATGATACGAATATCATTTTGTTATCCACTGAATTTTAGTACAATTCAATATTGAATGTATGTTTTCCGGGTACCTTATCCATAGCGTAAAAAAGGGACCCTATTACCAAGACTTCGCTGTCGGTGCGACCTTCCGTACGTCCGTCCGTCTGTCACCAAGCTGCATCTCAAGAATCGTGATAGCTCGATAGTTGAAATTTTTACAGATTATGTATTTCTGTTGCTACTACAACAACAAATACTGAAATAAAAATACAATTATTATTTAAGAGGACTCCCATACAACAAACGTAATTTATTTGCTCGACACAGAATATTTAGTTATATTATTACTTCAGTAATAAATAATTGTGTCTATTGTTGAATAGATAATGATACGGAACCCTTTGTGCGCGAATCTGATTCGCATTATTCCGGTTTTTCACCAGATTTCACCCGAGCGAAGCCGGGTTTTCATCTAGTCAATCATAACACAACATAGTTCTTTTTATCATTTTACAATAATTTTGTGCACAAAACTTGGTAGTTTTCAAACACGGAAGTACACAGGAGGAACAAGGTAGAACAACGGCTTATTATTACGAGAATATCAGTAACATTACATTATTACATATTTGAGGGGTAAGACATAGCGATTTATCGGTCGAACTGGAACAGCCCGACTGGTGAAATAACTCCACCTTACAGAAGACCGCAGCAAATAACAATCACTTCGGTGTTGTTGTGTTCTTGAATGTGGTTTCCAGAGCTTCTGGGGGAGGGGGTGCACTTTAGTAGCAGGGGTCAGGCCTTCAAGGTAAGGGCGACAAGTACAGTAATAGATTTATTATGATGTACTTGTCACCCTTAAACTAGGACCTCATGACCACTTAACATCAGCTGGAATGAGGTCAATCTTGAATTGCAAATAATAATAATCAGATTACTAAAGTAAGTTGCTTATGCAATTGTGTTATGGAAACTAAAACGAAGTTTAAAATGAATTACTAGCATTCTGTTCACCAGTAATTTGATCTAGAATTTAGATTTGTCGACAAAAAATATTTTGGGCTCGTCCGGGATTTGAACCCGGGACCTCTCGCACCCTAAGCGAAAATCATACCCCTAGACCAACGAGCCGGTTGTTTATTGCATATTGTATATGTATGCCTTTTTCTTTATTTACATCATTAAATTGTTAGATAAATTGATTAAAATGCCATTTTTTTTTATCTTCGATGTTATAAAGATAGAAATAATAAAACAATATTTTAGGTACTGCAATAGCTAAAGAGCGTGTTATAAACATCGATAAAATAAAATTGATTTTGCTATCTTAAGATGCCTGACATCACTAGGTTCATTTTTTTAAACTGTACTGTAAGTGACCAACCTTGTTTTCAAACATTTTTAAACCTGGAAATGGTTTCAGGCTAGGCTTAATAACTAATATCTATACTAATATTATAAATCTAAAGAGTTTGTTTGTTTGTTTAAACGCGCCAATCTCAGCAACTACTGGTTTGATTTGAAAAAAAAAACATTTATATTTATTTTATATTTTAATAATATTTTTGTTCAATAATTTTTTTAAACAAATAAAAGTTCGTTTTCCATATTGACGCGATCGGGGATCAAACCTGGGACCTCAGCGATGGCGCGTCGCTAAAGTCCAGCTTGCTCGCCTCTCGACTACGGTTGTCAAATGCGAAATACAATATATACCATGAAACAAACATGAAGCTCTCCCCGTTATAACGAAACTGCAAGAAGAGCTTCAGTATTCTAGATTTTAGCAACTAAGTTGCAACCATCATCTGAATGCAACTCGAAAGCTGCAATCCGAACAGTATAGACGCAACAAAGTGCAGTACAGTTGCGCTTTGCATTGCAAATCATCAAACACCATTATAGGCTTAGAGCCAATGTACACAAAATTGACTCCCACTAGGAGTCACTCGGCAATTCCGAAATCGAAAATTAATTTTCTCTTGCAACATCTGCGTTGCTTTAATAGGAAACCAAACATTTCAATCATAAAATAAAATACTTCGACTTGTTTATTTTTCGCTGAAACTGAATTATAGAAAAGACAATTAACTCCCGCTTCGTTTCCGGTTCTCGTAAGCAAAATGGCCGCCCTGGCGTGTTTTGTTTTCTAAAACAATGTTCAATTGCCTACTGCGGGGCTGTGCAGTCGAAAACCGCCTTTATGTGTTAGACATAAAACAAATTTAAAACTGCAAGTATTTATCTTGATATAGTGCCGGTACAGTCATCTCACTGCGAATAAAACATCATTTAATATTTACAATAGTTATGTTGACTGATTCAAACTTGATTCACAAATTTAGAATGCTATTGCATTTTGGTGTTCTATCTGATTTGAAATAAAAGCAATCAACATGCTATTCATAGATTGTTGTTTGCGCCTTGCTGTTTTGTTTTAGGGTTCTGTACCCAAAGGGTAAAAACCGGACCTTGTTACGCTGTATCTGGTAGAACTTTGAAATAACTTCGGTAGCTAGGCAGTTGCTATTTTTACAAATCACGTATTTTTGCATAACATTTGTAATACCATAGGTTAAGGAAATATTGTCACTAACAAAATGGACTATGGTCTGAAAAAAAGAAATTATTATATTATTATTTGCCGCTTAAATAAAATATACTGAACACAAAAAATTTACTGGCCCGAAACGAATAATAGATGTGGCACTAGGCACTTGAAATATTGACCAAATACATAATGTTTTTTTTAATTCAATAAAAAATAATGAATTTAAACAGAAAACTATATTTAGGAGGATTAAAATATTTTCTCTTGCAAAGAAAGCAAAAGTGTTTTTTTTAGTCCAATATTAAAATCAACTCCAGGTAAACGTCTAAAATATTGATACAATGTTTTTAATCTCGCACTTGGTGAGTTTTTTTAACACGCTTTTATTAGCTTCACTAATAACTATGTAAGAAAATCTTGGAATCTTAATTTGACCCACTTCTCGGTCTATTTGAAATGCACCCCTATGATATGGGTATTAAATGAAAGGGTTTGCTAAATGGGATACAAAAAAGAATTATATAATAATTGATACATGAGAAATCGAAAAAGTATAAAATAAAAATAATAGTTTAAAAAACTTTATGTTATCTTTACTCTTTTTAGACAAAACGCTCCACGCTTTCTTTCTTAAATGTCTGAATTATTTTGTATTGTGTTTTTAGTTTTTTTAAACTATTCTTTTTTTAAAATTGTAAAATCGGTTTGACATACTCGTAGCACAACAGATAAATCAAAATGTATTTTATTGTATCCTACAATATATACTTTTTACGCCCTGGTTTAGGATTATCGGGGTTATGTTCGATTTTTGAGTCAAATATACCTGCATGATTTTTTTAAATATAACTTACGCTTTGATTGCTGATAAGCATTCGGCAAAGATGTTGATTTTAGTAGTGCTCATTTGGTATGATAATGAATTGAATTCTATAAAAAATAGATAGATAGATGTACTTTATTGCACAAAACCTTACAGAAATAGGTTTTACAGATTGGTTATAGTACAATTTAGGCGGTCTTATTCCTAGAAAGCGATCTCTTCCAGACAACCTTAAGGTAGAGGAAATAGTAGATGGCGAGAAATGGATACGGCCGTGCAACATAAAATAAAGTTTTATTTCTTGAATTACATTCATAGTATAGCATGATAAAAGAGGTCCGGAAAACGAACTTTGTTTATTATCTTGAGTCTTGGTATTGTGGTACCATCGCTGCGTAATGAGAGTAATGCATGTGATGATGTTAAATATTTAATTATTTAAGTTTTGATAATATTATCGTATAACTTGTACTATAATTTTCCATAAAAACAATTTCTAGTTAGTTTAGTGCAATGAAGTAAATCAACCTATCTGTGTTCAAAATAAACAAATATCTATCGTAATATTTCTAAGTTTAGCTCCTGGTCTGTATAAGAGGACCGTTTTAGCGGTTAATGGAAGACTCGATTCACGTATTGAGCTATTTAGTAGAAGCTTGATGCTAAATGACAACGTTATGTCATCGTAAAGCGATAAATTGTGAAGGTAGTTTGGGTTTAGTGTCAAAAATTTGAAGTCAATACAGGCAACGATATTAGTAAAATATTATTTTGTTTTATAAAAGTGGGTAGGTACTGTAAACCTTGGACCAAATTTTAAACTGAATTAAACTGTACATTATCCACACTGTTATTGATTTTACAAGTAGTGTGTATTTTATTACTTTGCTAAATTACGTTTCCAACAAGGAAAAGGCAAATCCAGCGGAAGTTTCATGCGTATTTAAACTAAGTCTTTGCTTCCGTCTGTATAACACACGATTTATATGAGTTATTGTTGTTAATTTAGCCTGATTATGTGAGAATTATAAGTATTCAACAATTATAATCAACACAAATGAAATAACTTTCTCGTTTTTAATAGTAGTAGAATGCCAACACAAAACGAGGTGGTACAAATTGATACATCTAGGTTCATTTCATGTAATATCTCTTCATCAATCCTTATAATATTATGAATAAAAAAAGTTTGTGTATGTTTGTTCACCCAAAAACCGGAGGCCTAGCCAAATTGCAGGTACCGAACATCGATATCTATTTGACAGGTTTAAAATGTAAAGGATTGACATTTTAAGATAACGTGACCTGTCAAGTGAAATATCAATTACGTACCGTGTTGAAGTTGTCGAAACCAAAAATTTGACAAATTTTGCTTTGCTAGGCTCCCTTCTCATTGGATCTAGATGAAATTCGGCAGATAAATTAATGAGAGACTAATTTAATAAACTCGTCACAGAAATAGCGCAAATTGTTGCGAGCAAAAGTAAATTAATACGTTTAAAGGATGTCTCAAGAAAATTACTCCCCGACTCACGTTTTTAACGTTTTAAGACTGTCCAGAATAAATAGAGTTGTCTTTATTTTTCTAACAGTGCTTTTGGCGCTACTCCAGTTGTTTTTAATCGCTTTCAGTTCGCTGTCCACTAGAGACGTGGTCATTAATAGTGAAAAGTAATTTATTACGGTGCTTGGCTCTTGGTCAACATAAGTGAAGGGGTATTTCAAATTTCGAATATCGAATTAAATGTGTTTAAAATCAAATTTCCGTTATCTGACTTATCCATGTGAACAAATAATTTGATTTCTGAAAAACGGTTTAAAAAAAAAGGTTTTCGAGAACATATCATCAGCTTTCCACCATTATGGACGCTTGAAGGTGTCAACCTGAAATTATTATCAAATACCTACTCAAATCTACTTTTTCTTAGAGATGTGAGAAAAAACAACTTCTGTGTCAGCGCAATCGAAAGATTTTCAATTAAACAGTTTTAAAACGTTATTTCCGTTTTTTGATTTGTTCATGTGATCAACTTATTTCATATCGGATTGTGCCTGGATACGAATTTAAACTAGATAATTTGAAAACACCCATGTTCTATTATATTTTACGTATGACATAAGCATATCTATTTTATTTCGGAAGTAAAGTTGCCATGCAATGTAATTAAGAGATCGGCTTTGAATAATGAACGTATTACCTAATCGTTCCTTTCACTCGGCGACGATAAGTGTGGTTCTTTTACAGTCGGTCTCTGATTGCACGTTATATGTTTTTATATTTGTTGTTAATATATAAGCGGCTCGTTGGTCTAGGGGTATGATTTTCGCTTAGGGTGCGAGAGGTCCCGGGTTCAAATCCCGGACGAGCCCTAATCCTTTTTTGGTGTTTATGATGTAATCTTAAATGGTTTTTGAAATCATTAAATTTATAATTCATTCGATTTATAAGAGTTTGAAACTTTCAGCTTTTATTTTTTAATATTTTTTTAATAGCATGTAGAGGTTAGTGTACACACATTAATTCACAAATACACGTAAGCTTACGAGAAGGGTTATAGTCTATACAATCTTATGGCAATTGTGAGAAGAAAGATTGATTTAATTATTTATTCTTATTGCACAAAATAGTACAACAGGTGGTCTAAGAGCGGAAAACATTGTCTACCAGTCAACCTTTGGGTAATGCCGATGTAGTTTGCGTGATAGAATATGCGTTTGAATTACAATAGCAATCCACTCTAACATCGCAAAGTATGTTTTAAAACTACAATGAAATACATAATATTATTTAACATATTTTATGAATATTATATTCTATTTTTTTTTCGAGTCAGGGTGTTGTGGTACCGTCGTTGTTTCTGGTTTCTGTAACACAAGTGCTTTAGCTACTTACCACAGCATCAGAACAATGTATGTGATGTTTCATCTAAAAAAACCGATAATAATAATAAATACAATAAATAAATAAATATTGGACAACATCAATGCTCTAATCCTGTGGTAAGTAGCTTAAGCACTTGTATTACAGAAATCAGAAACAACGAAGGTACCACAACACCCAGACCCGAGACAATATAGAAAAGTTCGTTTCCCATATTGACCCGACCGGGGTTCGTCCCGGGACCTTAGAGATGACGCGTCGCCAAAATTCGGCCCGCTCGCCTCTCGGCTACGGAGGTCGTCAAAAAATAATAAAACGTACAGATTTCTTCGTAAACATCACGATAAAAATTATATATTTTTAAATGACTAAGCAATTATTCAAAGGTCTAAATAAGGAAATGATGGATAGTCGCATTTCATATTTATATTCTTTTAGTCAGGAAATGTCAAGTATAATAGGGAAGGTTCCAAAGCCGGAAGGCTTGTTCACTTACTACAATGTAAGATAGATAGATACACTTTATTGCACAGAAAAAATTACAGAAATTGATTTTTCAGACATTTTCAAGTACATAAATTTTAAGACTTTCGCGTTCCATTTTAAACATTTAAAATAATTTACTACTAAATAAAAATGGTGTCGCGTTTTGACCCGTTAAATTATTTTAAATTTTCAAGTACAATTTAGGCGGTCTTTTTGCTAGAGAGCAATCTTTTCCAGACAATCTTTAGGTCGAGGAAAAAGTAAATAATATCCAGAAACAGGTATGGCCGTGCAAAATGTTAATTGAAAAAAATACTAACAGAAAACATGAATACCATAACGTGATTATTGCAGAAAAAATACATATAATTAAAAAAAATATATAAAAAAAATACATAGGTACGTTGAGAATAAATATTTTAAAAGACTCGATTACTCTATCAAGTAGGAATTCTTAACACAAAAGTAGAAAAATATCACGTATCTTCTAAACTGCAAAAAGACTTCACTCAAGAGAAGATTCAATTTGCGCACGGAGCTAGATCAACTGGAGTCTGATACTGAGAATGAGGTCAAAAGCTTTTGTTTTCTTATGTTGCTGTATTATGTGGAAGTAAATGAGGATGTTTCGCGAGGAACTAGTTAAAAGTTTCTTCAGGGGTCCCTTAGGGGCCTACTTTACTAGGACACCGAAGCGACACCCGCCATTGAGGTTTCTTTTTATTGAACTGTCAGAAGCAAGTAAGACTTACACATTATTAGACATTTGTAGTTAGCATTTTAAACATCCTTATTTTTGGGAATACAAACTTAAATCGAACTGCTAATGTTTAAGCTGCTGTTCATTGAAGTATAATAGCGGGACAATTAGTGTAGCTTATGTTGATGTGTCAACAAAGGCTTCAAAGTGACACCCGCTATTAAAGGTACTTTTTATTGTATGTTAGAAGACAAGTCAGACCACACATTTTAAACTTAAAAACAGCCTTGTTTTGTGGGAATACGAACTAAAATCGAATTGCTAGTGCTTAAGCTGCTGTTCTACTTCAATAAGTAGAATAGTAGGTACAAGTACTTACTACTTTGCAGTAAGCAGTTACTGTAGCTTGTGTTGATGTGTCAACAAAGGCTTTAGATAGATACACTTGACTTGACAAACGAAGCCAGCCAACTAAGAATTGGACTTGCGCACCGTTGGTTTTTATATAAACCTGTTTAATATCAATGTAAACGATGAAAATAAGTGTATAAATATTTTATAAATATATAAATAATTACATGTTGCTAAATTTTAGCGGATTTTTTCATGCATATGTGCTATAAAACATTGCTTTTTGCATTGCTAATACTAATATCCTAGATCGATTAGAGTAAATTTTTTATTTGACAATTGTGATGTTAAATAATGAAGCTTAAATTGATATTATTTTTTATTACGTTAATATAAGAGTTTGATTTTGTGATAATTTAAAGGTGTTATTAGCCTGTATATTTGGTACCTCATGAATAAAAGGATAATTGTACTATTTCAATTAAGAAACGTTTTTTGCAATGATTATTTTTATTATCTGTACTATAAAACGATCCTTTGCACCAAATCTCAAGATTCTGTGTTAACAGAAAGTATCGGTATCTTGAAGATTTTATTTATTTCACGATCTACGATAATCCGAAGTATTAATCTCTTGATTTCGTTAGCTTATTAGGTTCATTTTTTACAGCTCTAAGAAACTTGATAAGAATTTTAGTTATTGGTACAAAACTGGTATGTCAGCAAAATGTAATGGAATCCTAGTGAGATATAGGCCTTTGACTTCAGAAGTTACATTATTTGTAGCGTTTCCAATTTGTAACTGAATTGAAATGCGGATTTGACTCATCTGTATTCAGTGGTTGGATTCCTGATTAATATGGGTTATAGTAATAATCATCGTATCAATCAACCAATCAAGAGAGGTAAGGCATAGCGATTAATCGCTCGAACTGAAGCAGCCCGTCTGGTGAAATACCTCCACCTTACAGAAGACCGTAGCCAAATAACAATCACTTCGGTGTTGTTGTGTACCTGCGTGTGAGTATGGATTCCAGAGCACCTGGGGGGTGCTACATTAGTAGCAGAGGTGAAGCCTTCAAGGTAAGGGCGACACGCTGTAACAAATTTATTATGCTGTACTTGTCAAGCTAGGACCTCATTTCCACTTAACATCAGGTGGGATGAGGTCAATCTTGAAGTGTAATATATAAAAAAAGAAGCAAATACTTCTTTATCCAAGTAAATTACTTTTTAATCGTCATTGAATACAGTGAAACGTTTATACTGGTTTGCAATATTTCTTCTGAGAAGATACCGGCAAGAAACTCAGCCTGTAACAGCTGCTATTCTTAGGTACTAACGTACCTATAGCTATGCGTCTTTGGGCTATGTGAAGTTGTTTTGTTTTGATGATTGAAGAGACAGTTAAAATATAAAAGTGTCTATCAGTTCATTTGTCTGTCTAGCAGAGTTGTTTGTCGATAGTTTGTCATACATTTTTATCATATCAATTATATTGATACTAAGTTTATCGATAGTATGGACATCATTACTTAAAATATCAATACTATCGAAACTATTGGTAGTATCATGATATAAATATCTGTTACTTCCAATCACTAGCAGTTGCTCATTTGTCTATATTGTTGCTAGTTTTCAAGATAGACTACCGAGTGCAAAACTATCGATAATTGGGCAACACTAGTGGCTTCTGGACATCAGCTGGACCCGACCAGTCTTCAAAAATGAATATATATACATTGGAATGGATATTATCTGTTTATAGGCAAGACGCATGTCAGCAGTCTAACAGTTTTGGGAGTTATGCTTTAGTTTCTTGATTTTTAGAGCTATATTAAGCTTAGCAGTATTCTGATTTCTGAGTGGATCATAACTTTTAAATTATGATCATATTAATGCCTGGTGCCAATATGTTACGATCCGTAATTTGTCAAATATTTCTAACCGTTTTTCTACGAGTCGTTAATTCTGATTTCAAATTTACTTTCCATATCAGCTGTCATCAGTCGTCCGTCCGTCGTTTTTGGATTACGCCTCGTATAATTTATCACTATCGGTAACTGGGAACTGATCGTTTTTCAAATATTGGAACGGGGCATAAGAAGCAGTTTTACAATGCGTTGGGCTAGTCAATGAGGCATTATGAATGAACAAGCTACCTATCTTATCTTTCCTTTCACTTTGCGACGTAAGTATTTTATAACCATACTTTGGTAGTTGAGCAGTTAGTTTTTATATTTATTGTCTTTACATAAGCGGCTCGTTGGTCTAGGGGTATGATTTTCGCTTAGGGTGCGAGAGGTCCCGGGTTCAAATCCCGGACGAGCCCAATGTCTCTTTTATTATAATTGTCAACTATTTGATTAACATTTATTCGTCGGCTACTAAATGACTGTTGGCAATTTTTGATAAAGAAAGATTTTAAAATGAATTATTCAATTAATTATTAATAAAAAATATTATGATAGTTGAGTGATTGAAACATTAAATATCACATACATTGTCTTATTCTGTGGTAAGCAGCTCAAGCACTTGTGTTACAGAAATCAGAAACAATGACAGTACCACAACACCCAGACCCGAGACAATAGAGAAAAGTTCGTTTCCCATATCCCGACCCGACCGGGGATCGAACCTGGAACCTCAGAGATGGCGCGACGCCAAAGTCCGGCACGCTCGCCTCTCGGCTACGGAGGTCGTCATATTATACCTTATTTTACTACGCGTCAAGTAACTCCTTTATTCATCTTAGGAAGCATAAGAGACTTTTGCCTTGCAATTTGCGTTATTTCGGAGCTAATTTTACCAATCCTAACATTGAAGTATATTTCGTTAATTTTGCGTATATTTTGTTCCAGTAAACATGAAAAGTTTACTAATATCTAAGAGTTTATTAAGTCACTTTTTACTAATTTCCCAAAAACCCCAGCAAAGACACATATTATAAAACGCTTCCGTTTTTAAGATTCTAAAGTAGCGAAAAGAAGTAAATAAATAAATTAATAAATGCGCCAGACAATCACACTAATCTTCTGGTCTCAAACTAAGGTTTTCCCTTGTACTATGAGTACCAGATGACGGATACTAACTGTGGCGTCATCCCAGCACACCCAGACTCAAGTCAATTTAGAAAAGTCCGTTTTCCAAATTGACCCGACCGGGAATCGAACCCGAGACCTTTCGTGCTTTGGCCGCCTACCTTAGCCACTGCGCCACCGAGGTCGTCTATAATTATATATGATTATAAACTCTATATTAATAATCAAATTAAATAAATTTGATTATAATCCGATCATAATACGGTCATAAATTAACCTAATCTTTATTATGTGATAAGCATAACCGTTATTACTTTACAACTGGTTTTTGTTGGACAGTGAGTTTTTACATTTGCGGCCATTATATAAGCGGCTCGTTGGTCTAGGGGTATGATTTTCGCTTAGGGTGCGAGAGGTCCCGGGTTCAAATCCCAGACGAGCCCACATCTCATTTTGTTAAAATGTGAAACATTGAAAACAGTATTTTATATTGTCATCATTGCTAATTAATATGCTCTGTACAATGGCTATGCTGATGCTATAGATACATTATATACAAGATATAATGACGTCACGAGATGGGAACCCTGCTTTACATACTAGCTAAAGTTGGTTGTTGGATCTTCAGACGTGTGCAATTACGTTACATGTAGGGTTTCTTATCTAAAACTAGATCGAAATGTGGATCCCGTTTATCCGTATCAGTTTTAAGTTATTCGAAACATCAATAGTTGCAGACGACTATGGTATAGATAGATATATAACATAAATTACGTTATTTCCGACCACCTTTTGAAGTGAACGTGAGCAATCCAGACCAAAGTCCGGACGCCGAAACGTTGGACTATCTTCGAGGTTTCAGGTTCGATTCCCGGTTGGAAAAATAACTTTTCTATATTGTCTCGGATCTAGGTGTTGTGGTACAGTCGTTGTATTAGATGTCTGTAACACAAATGCTTTAACTATTACCATTAAATCAGAGCAATGTAAATTTATGATGTTATCCAAAATGTATGAATCATTATTTAAAAATCAAGCTTACACCAAGAAGACTGGCCTAATGGAATAGTTGTTGGTGCTCCTGGCCATTAAAAAAGTTGTAGGTTCGATTTCCGATCAGGATAAACATTCTGTTGATTAATATTTATGTTTTATTTATGGGGAATGTATGTATTTAAGTACACCGCATTATAATATCACCGTTAATTCTAGTTATTTTAAAGAAACGGAAAAATTTCATCTCCCCTTGCGGTGTGTGCCTCAAACCCACGACCTTCACGTATCGCGTGTGCTTCATTCCCAACTGAGCTAACCGCACCACAACGGTCGGAAGGGGAGATGTAAATTTTCTGTTTTTTTTTTAATATTTAAAATTCGCCAGTGCGGCGTGAAGCGCGATAAAAGTTGTAAAAATCTACGTTGACTCTACTGTTCATAACACTAGTGCTTAAGCTGCATACTTTAGGATCTAGTCAGTATTATGTGATGTGATAAGGGCTTTTTTTCACTAAATCAATATTAGCGCAGTATATTGGCTCGTCCCAGCCTGATGGTAAGCAAGAGAGGAGCCCACATCGCGATGACAACGGATCTGATATCGAAATATCCTTCCCGTTAGCATCGCCATACTGGCCCGCAAGATGTTTTTTCATCTCTGAAAATTCGTTTTGTTCTTTTGCTAACCGATTTCAAGGACGGAGGAGGAGACCACTTAAAGTGCTACTTCTGCTGCTGTAGCTCGTCATTTTAATGGAGAAGCCGGGTAAGGCCTCTGATTGGCCAGGAAGGTATGATGTGACGGAGCACTCTGCTGATTGGGTATGACGCTCGAATGTAGTCGCGTGGCGTAGAGAACTGCATTCCATTAATTTTATATGGGGGCAATTATGTAATTGCTACCAAATAAAATTATGCAATAAGAAGCTAATAAGTTTTATAATTTTTCAACTGGATTATTGGGTAGTAAGTTTATGTATTTGTGGCTTTTACATAAGCGGCTCGTTGGTCTAGGGGTATGATTTTCGCTTAGGGTGCGAGAGGTCCCGGGTTCAAATCCCGGACGAGCCCAATGTCTCTTTTATATAAA
Source organism: Glyphodes pyloalis (assembly GCA_037074685.1). Taxonomy (NCBI): domain Eukaryota; kingdom Metazoa; phylum Arthropoda; class Insecta; order Lepidoptera; family Crambidae; genus Glyphodes; species Glyphodes pyloalis. The sequence goes on from JAYKKO010000042.1 coordinate 701,765, forward strand.
TGTACAACACACTCTTTGTCCGACAGTTTCTAGTATTATAATATTGTAAAGTGTAAAGATTTGATTGTTAGTTTCAATGCATTGTTTAAGCTTCGAAACTAAACGATTTGAAAAAATATTATCGTCCTTAACTTTTAAATGTCATAAAACTGGCCACGTGTGACAGGAATTTTTGCACGAAGCCATACCATTAACTAGCTTAGTCTATGAATATTTAACCCTTTCTGTTATCAATATTGGGCAAAAACAGATGAAAAATCACCTTTCTTGCAAGGAAGCACCCTTTATTATTATTTATTTCAGTTTCTTTATAGTATATTGAAATATTTTTTTTATTTTCAGTAACAATATATCTACATTATATGTACAAACTAAAATATCGAACTTACAGTTCATTTGGAACTTTTTGGTAACAGACAGACATACAGCAGAGTTTTATATATAGGGTCTCGCTTACATAAAATTATCGTTATTTTAATGGACAAAGAATACTAAAGAAAATAACTACGTCATAATTATTGAAAAAAAAACAAGTAATGCATTTGAACAAACAGCGTGAGTGATTATTCACAAATGTCAAAAGCAATTTCAATTAGGAGTGTCATTTTTTTGTCCCAATCCAATCGTTTATTCAGGAAAGATAAAAAAACATAGTTTCCGTATAAAAATCCAATTTTGACTTTTGTGAATAGGTTGGCTGATCTGTTACACCAACTAATTCCCTTCCTAGTGAGAAAGAAAGAAAAAGAAAATTAATAGATAGATAGAGATACATTTTATTGCACAGAAAATTTACAGAAATTGGTTTTACAGACATAATCAAGTATAATTTATTGACCATCACAAAATTATCAAACAAATACAACTTGAGACTGCACTTACTATTTTAAAAGTTAATAAAACACCAAAACATCATCAGTTTCCTGATTTGTCGTTGATAATTTTATTATCAGGTGTCATAACTTTATTATCAGGCCGTACCCCAAAGGGTCAAACGAGACCCTATTACTAAGACTTTGCTGTCTGTCCATGTGAGGCTGAATCTAAAGAACCACGATAATAATTCGGATGATTTTCACAAATTATGTACAAAATAAATAAATTAAGGAGCCATCCTTAATCCCATCCCATCCTTCCATCATCTATCCATTTTATTTATATTACCTGACCTCATCCCATCAGATGTTAAGTGGTAATGAGGTTGGTCGATTTTTGAACTTTTTGTGACGTAACTTTTTTTTATCTTTACTCTTTGTATCGAATTCCTGACCACATTTGCAAAATGAGGGTGTGAGTTCGCATACCTTAAATCCACCAGATGGCGACACGTAGGCGTGGGGTCCAACTGCTATGTGATTGGTTATGGTTTACGTGACATTGACGGACATGTCACCATGACATTTAAATCACCAATCAAATAACAGTTGGACCCTACGTCTACGTATCGCCATCTAGTGGATTTTTCATGCGCGAACACCCTCATTGAATTTGTGATCACAAACCCAAGTTATATTTGCATCGATTATATCGCTACATTTACGAAATTGAATTTGGTGATCACAAATGCAAGTTCAACATATTATATTCGAACAGAAACAAAAGTTGACCAAAATCTTGCTAACGAGTCCGACAATGAATGGGCATATTACCTAATCTTTCCGTTCACTTCGCGGCGATACGAATAATTAGTTTACAACCGGTCTTTTGTTATTGTACAGTGACTTTTATATATTTGTATTTATTATATAAGCGGCTCGTTGGTCTAGGGGTATGATTTTCGCTTAGGGTGCGAGAGGTCCCGGGTTCAAATCCCGGACGAGCCCAAACCTTTTTGACACGCTTCAGACGGTAAATTGGCAAACTGTTACTTTTTTTTTAATAACGTTACTTATAAATAAATAAAAATATTTCTTTTGGCATTCATATTTTTTCAATTAAAGGAATAAAACCGTTAGAAAATCTCACCAACCAACTGAACTCAAACAAATAATCCGTTGCACTATAAGTGCCATACGATAAATACTAATGGGAACGTACGTACGTAGCACATCTAGACTCAACTAAATATATAATAATATAATAGATTTCCCAAATTTACTTCACCGAGAATCGAACCCGGAACTTTACGCCTACGATGCGTAAAAGTAAACAATTTGAGAAACTGTAATTACGTATTTAAAAGAACCTGTACGTAATTACGAATTATTATCCTACCTAAGCCGAGAGGCTTTTGGAGATAAAAGGAAGTTTAATTTGAAAGCAATGAAAACTTTACTTATAAATACTGCGATAAATTAATAAGGAAATTTTTGAAAAGATATCTTTATAAATTTAAAAAGTATTTTATTTTATTATCAATGTGTATTTTTAACAATTATCTATAACGTTTAGTTTATTATTACTTACCTATTATTATTAAGTTTCTTGTTCTCTACGCACATATTTTAACTGTTTCTACACCCCTTTTTTTTTTTAACGGGGGGAAATCCGTTGATGGACCCTATCACCGCCCGAGGAAAGGCGACGGCGTGTGTGGGATTCCCAGGGGCAGACCGTACCCCGGCTCCGCCCTGAAAAGGACGGGGACTACCCACTAACATCACCGGCGGAATGGCTGCTTTAAGCGGCCCCGACATACCTCCACATCATGAACAGGAGGGAGCAAGGATGGCCGGTCCAACAGGACCAGTCCCGCCTCACAAAGGAGACCGTTAGTGCAATACCCTCTGTGATGCCCTCACACTCACAGCGGACTGGTCTCCTCGTGGAAGTTCAAGATGGGCATAGCGTCTTCTCGCTCGTAACCTCCGACGCCTTCTAATTGCAGGAGCGGCAGGATCTTCTTCTCGCACACGCTCTGCCGCCTCTTTCTGTGCCATGACATCTTCACAAAAAGATGCGGCTGCCGTCCAAACCTCTTCACTCCCGAGCATGGCTTCAACCATGTTACTACACCCCTAAACAAACTATAATATTTATTTGCATTACCCAAAAATTTACTAGAAAATAATGTTCGTAGCCTAACTCTATTTTTGTACTTTTTTGTGCAATCAAGTTAAAAAAATATATATAGTTGCAGTATTGTATCCCAATGTGATTTCCAAATATGAACACATATTTGAAAACGCCGGCGACTGCGATGTTACTCTTTCATGTTTGTATATATATAGCAAAGTACGACGAGAATCGAAAACAAAAACCGGCCAAAAGCGTGTCGGGCCACGCTCAGTGTAGGGTTCCGTAGTTTTCAGTGCATCACAATACTTAAGTATCCCCACTTAGAGTTACAAAAATGGGCTGTGTGTAACATTGACTTGACATAGATAGATATACACTAAAAAATATTTTTTCAAAAATTTCAAAAACTGTTAAGCCCATCAGGTTCAAAATAATTTTCCTAAAAAGCCTTTATGCAGTTCTATATTCTAAATTTTTTTCATACTTTTTGAACTTATAATTGAAAAGTTAGAAGGAGGGTCACAATTTTATTTTCTTTTGGAGCGATTATTTCCCAAAATATTAAAATTATCAAAAAATTATCGCAGTAAACCCCTGTTCATTTTTAAATACCTATCCAACGATATATCACATGTTGGGATTGAAATAAAAAAAAATCACTCCCCGATTAACGTGTAGGAGCGGGGGGGGGGGGGGGGGGGGGTTACCCTAAAAACATATTTTTTTAATTTTTATTTTGCACTTTGTTGACGTGATTAATATACATATTTGTACCAAATTTGTAGTGCAAACGGTTTCTGAGATTATCATCGGGCGGACAGACAGACAGACATGGCGAAACTATAAGGGTTCCTAGTTGACTACGAAACCCTAAAAACGTTGAAAGTAAGCTTATTTACAATAAGGTACAATATTGGCCCGAAAAAAGTAAACACGTACTTAGAGCGTAATTACGCTTAGGCAGGAAGTTCACAAGCTCGCCGAGATAACGCGAACAACACAATGAGAATAAATCAATTTAATGGAAAGCAAACTCGCACCGCAACGTGTTAAAAATATCACACGCGGCTTAATGACGGGAAAAAAATGGGCATTTTCGGTGGATCCGTCAATAATTTTGAATTGCAAATACGTTCTTCTTCGTGTGGAAAAATTGAAGCGGTTTTTCGGTTGGCGGTTTTAACGACGCTATATATTAAGTAACTGTTGTGTACAGCATAAAGTGGATTATAAATGTGTGTGGTTTAAATACACGAATTTAAGTTCAGCCTTTATTTCGTGCACGTAAGATTCAATATCGAACTAGTGTTTACCTTAACCTACTCTTGACCAGATATAACTAGAGTTAGAAAAACGATACATTTAATCTCGTAGCACGTGTGTTTAAGTAATATTTGAAGCTATGGAGCTTGATATGTATTTACAACAAAAAAAATACTGGGCGTCTACTCTTGAAAACGAAATATGTCGGATCCGATGACGTTTAGTTTTTTTTATTGCTCATTATCGCAACTAACACACTTCGAATGCGAATAAAGCGTTATCAAAAAACAAAATATTATTTATACAAATCAAAAATCACGTTTTAATTCCCCAACTTTTGATCAATCTTCAAAAACGAAACCTTTTTTTTTTCGTTTCGTTTTCAAGAGTAGACGCTCTGGTTTGCTAATTTCGTACTAATGGAGGGGTTCAATATTTGCGCTTGGATTTGAAATTTAGCGCAATGTGTAATACCGCTTAAGCCCTTTTATTAACATAGCTAACAGCACCTCTCAGTACTTAAACAAAAATAAAGAAATAAAGTTAATCATCATCATCATTATTTCAGCCTGTTCCTGCCCACTGCTGAACATAGGCCTCTCCAACCGTTGTCCAGCGTGACAGGTCCATTGCCACCTGTATCCAACGAGATCCAGCAATTTTCACTAGGTCGTCGGTCCATCTGGGTGGCCGTCCCACACTGCGCTTGGTGGTACGTGGTAGAATAGAAATCATCTTTATTCATGTAAACTTTACAAAAGCACTTATGAATAGTCAGTACAAATAAAGTATTCTACCGCCGTGTTCGGAATGTTGATCATGTCGAGAAGAACCGGCAAGAAACTCGACACTTACTCTTTTCAATGTAACAATGCTTATATAAAACATTTCCGAGAATTAAAGTTATTCTAGACCCATACATTTTTGTCATTTAAATAATCATCAATTTTGTAGTAGCCCTTTTTTATTAAACAATTTTTAACATGAGACTTAAATCTATGCATGGGCAACTGGTCTCCACTTAAGAGCTTAAAAGTTAATCATAATGAATTCATTCGTTCAATAGCTACGATATCACAGACAGTCAGATCGGCACAAACTTATAATACCGAGTGGTTTTTGTGTTGGGGATCAAAAACTAATGAGACCTCGTTATGTTATATTTGCTTCCCCTATAACTTTTCTCACATAAATATTCTATGATGTGACGTTTTTCCTCAACCTAAGATGATAATGACTTACATATTACATACGATCAAATAAAACTTAAACATTAATATATTTTCATGCGCGAAAAAATTCTGAGTCATACATTATCACAGGCTTATAATATTCATAAGGAAAAAAAAACGATTGGGCTCGTCCGGGATTTGAACCCGGGACCTCTCGCACCCTAAGCGAAAATCATACCCCTAGACCAACGAGCCGCTTATGTAAAGACAATAAATATAAAATCTCGTTACACAAACATATACGATTACTCAACTGATTATCATGGTCATAAACATTTGTTATCAAGGTGCGTATCCACCGGGAAAAATATCACCTAGGCCTTAGCCTACGGTTTTTTCCCGCAAGTGGTAAATCATGAAACCACGAAGCCGTACGAAACGCACGCACTATGGTTAAGAACCGCGACGCCAATAAGTTCTATGGACTACAAATTTTGACGCGGTTCTTTTCCTCTAAGCATTCTGTAAAAAACGCGGTTTTAAAATTAGACGCGGCAAAAAGCCATCACTGCGGTTGCTTTCATTAGTTTCTTTTAAGTCACAGAATCAGGCGGTTGGCGGTTTAGCCGTAGTACAGCCTAAGCCTAATACGTGTTAAAAACGCTATGCGACGTTAACGTTAGCGTAAATGGACCAAAAATTTCTGCTTTATTCATGGGAGTGCCCCAGGGCTTAATATTAGGGCCTATATTATTTTTAATTTGGTATATAAATGACTTTCGTCTTTTTACAACAGACATAATGTAAGATAGTAGATATAATTTGCTGATTTTACTTCTCTAATTTTCCAAAATTAATAGACAGAGTGACAATGTCGATAATATTAACGATGTTCTTGATCACGTGCTTCGTTAGTTTAAATCCAATAGCCAATAGGCAATTGAACTGCAGAAGAGAATAATATAAATTCACAATATTTCTTAACATATCTGTTGATTTAAAATTACAATGGTCACTTAACTTTCCGATATAAACTGACTCAAAAGACTAAGTTCAGCAACTTAATCGGTCAGAAAGGACCTGAAAGATGTATAAACAGAGATATTAGTTTATTTTAGCTATTTTTTTTTATATAACACTTTAAGATTGACCTCATCCCACCTGATGTTAAGTGGAAATGAGGTCCTAGCTTAAGGGCGACAAGTACAGCATAATAAAGCCGTTACTGGACTTGTCGCCCTTACCTTAAAGGCTTGACACCTGCTACTAATGTAGCACCCCCTATGAGCTCTGGAAACCTTACTTACACGCAGGAACACAACAACTTCGTAGCGATTTTACAATTTAAATAAAAATGTCACACTCATTTTAAATGAAACCTTTTTAACAAGAAACCTAATCTACTAGTGTACAGATATAACAATTTCCAAACAAACAAATCGGCATTTCATTCGGCCCACGTTCTAAGTTGTTTACTTGATTGATCCTTCCCGCAATCAAGCCGCAGCCTAATCTGATTACGTCACGAAATATGCAGCCAATCAACCACGCGTTGTATGCAAATTCATTCCCGTTTTGCGACTAAGGGTCGGTTGTTGGCCAGCCATTTCTAAAAATAAATCTTGTGCCTATTTTTTAATTTGTGAAATACTATCTTTTGCCTGAAGCTTTACCTGCGTTATTTTGGGATAAAATGTATCCTATATGTTCAATTATTATCTTATCTCTCTTTCTATCAAATTTCATTTTAAACCGTTTTGTAGTGAGTATTAACAGACATACATCCAGACTTCTATAAATTTGTGTAAACTTTTGTAATTATAATTTTAGTAGGACTAGGTATTCCGCTCTTGCTTTGCACGGTAGACAGCTTAACATTATTTTTGTTTTGCGAAGGATCCCTATTTTTTGAAGAAAATGTCATAAATGTTATTTACTTAGTTAAGGAATAAAGCGGGATAGTGCACATGTGAAGTCGTGGAGGGTCGCTAGCTGGTCTACCATAGAGAGTAGATTCATTTTAGCTGATACTGTACTCAGGGTGTTCACCGCCAGATTTAGGCTTAAGATACTAACGAAAACGAAACGACCAAACAAATTTCGGTGTCATAACGAGGTTATAGAATTGTGTAAATAATATTTTGTTATTTTCAAACGTTGTATTCGAATTCAATGTGAGTTATTTTTGCGATTTTGAGAATTAAAAATTGCTATTCGTCATCGAATCCAATATAATTTGTTTTTTGTAATAGTCTTAGTTCAGTGGATTAGGTGGCCTCACTCCTTTCTTTTCCATCCTTTCCCTTTCTACACCATTCCGGGGGGATAAAATGGGTCTACTTAGTTAGCAGCAATTCTAGCTGTGATGCCGTGGTCTTCTGTTTTGGTATCACCATTGATGATAATGCTGTTGAAGCCAAACGGAGGATTTAAGTGGGTAGTGCTCACTACCACCTCTCTCGGGTGACGGTTTGATGCGTCAATTGCCAATGCATTCCCACTTCCCAAATAATATATGGGACTTAAGCAAGTCTTAAGCAGATATCAGAGTATAATAATGTAAGCAATTGTTTTCTGCGTTTCCCGATGCACTGAAAGTGCTGCAAAATGTCGTAGGTAATATTATTGCGTGAAAAACAACGAAGTATCATTCTTTTTGCTTTTGACGCAGTGTAGAACGCATCTTATACTGATGCAACAACGAACTACATACGGTTAACAGAATATAAACACAAGCATTTCGATATTAGTTCTAATGATAGATAACATAAGAGTGCTCTTATGTCTTAAGTGTGTCGTGTGTGCTTTTGACTGTTCAAAACAGCCGCGCGTTCAATTACTGACCTCCATTTGTTTAAACGAGTTATCATGCGTACCCGCAAGTAGGTCACTTCAACTTTCACCGAAATGTTTGGGAGAGTGTGAATTGCTACTGTGTTTTTATTAATGATAGCATCGGCTCGTTGGTCTAGGGGTATGATTTTCGCTTAGGGTGCGAGAGGTCCCGGGTTCAAATCCCGGACGAGCCCAATCCCTTTTTTCATTCCGGATTTTAAACACACTTTTTTCACGTACTCTACTTGAGGCATTTGAAAAAAATGGGTGAAAATCAAGTAAACTTTAAACATTGTAGCAAGTAGGTATATTATTTTTATATTACTCTTATAAAATGAAAATAAAAAGTCGTCAAGATAATAATTTATATAATAAATGAAAGAGTGTTGATATTAAACGGATATTTTTTTAATGAACCAAAACTGATTACTTATACAAAATCCATGCTGTTTTGTATGTAAGTATCGAGTTCTAAAACATTGTATGTCATCAATTCAGTAGTATTTTGTTTTTCTGATTATTTTAATAAAGTAATTTATTCTAATACCCGTCATAAAGATAAAACTATTGAATAGTCTTATCATCGCCTAATAAAACCAGTAGAGTTATATTATGAAATAAATAATATGATATCCAATTTTTATTGATATTTTAACTTTTTATATTGTTATATTTGGTAGGTACACCGTGTACAACATCTCAAGGTAAATACTTGCATATTAGATTTTGGTACTTACGCCCGCGACCCAAAGACTGCTTAAAATCAAAGTATGGCGTCTGAAGTGCTTCAGACTGTACATTAGTGTAGTAAAATATATTTTTTTTATGGAAATCAGTCCAGATGGCCTTGTCTAGTGGCAGTTATTGATCGTTAGACAAGCTTTTTAGTGGACTTTATTCCGCTTCTAGAAATAACGCAGTTTTTACGCCATGTAAAGTGTTTAGAGAGACGCGTCAAAAATAAGGCTGCGTTTAGACAAGTTTTAAATGTATGATATTTACATTTTAAGATGACGTGACTTTTATTTGAGTTATGCCTATCCTGTACATTTTAAACTTGTTAAAAGATAGCAGTTCGATAATCAACGAGCCTTCGTAACACGCCTACCATTAGTTTTATTAAAATGTATTCTTTTGAAAAATGATTTTAAAAAATAACCACACTAAGAAAAATGTTACAGCATATTGTTACACAGTAAAATTTGTAACAATGCCTGAATACGTTAAGAACATTTAGTTTAAACTACTAAAAAATAAATAAATAAAAACTAGCTACATACAGTCACATGCACTTTCTCTTTCTAAAATGAACTTTTGACAAAGCTTTAAGAGTTCAAGCAGTAACATTTTAATGTCTATAAGAACTTAATGTATATGTTAAAATTGTATATATTGCACAAATTGAAGGATTCGAAACCACAAACCAGTTTAAAGTGATTGCCCAATTGAATAAAAACTAACTAAAATGGCGCAGCGACCTAAAATAAGCCTTGGCCTCCAATAACAAGAACTTTTATCAAAATCTATCCAGCGCTGCCATCTGAAACACTGAACTAAATCAAAATATACCATCGAGTTAAAGTTGCACAAAAAAAAACTATTTTTAATACAAGTACTAAAATCTTTTTCATAATGCAATGTCCATTTCGCCTTTAATATAGTAAAGCAAAAGGCTGTGAAAGGAAAAAAAAATGCCTTGATCGCCGTATTGAATGATCCGCAAAATAATAAACACCACATTTATCTCGTGTCATTCCCTCACACTCCATCTTGACCCCGTAAGTGAGATATGCTCGCTATTCATATTTGGAGGGTTCATACGAAAATCCATTTGTGCCGGCCAATGTTCGCGACCCTTTATACCCAAAGCCCTTTTCACTATATTGAAATTGAAGTAAACACTATCCATTTGTAACGTTGTATGGTGGTGTACTATTTCCAGAAATAGAAATAGTTGAATTCTTAGCTTTGCTTAAAAAAAAGCTTCTGGTGAGTGCTACATTAGTAGCAGTGGTCAAGCCTTCAAGGTAAGGGCGGCAAGTCCAGCAACAGATTTAATATGCTGTACTTGTCACCCTTAAGGTAGCACCTCATTACCATTTAACATAAGGTGGAATGACGTCAAAGGAAAGGCTTGACCCCTGCTACTAATGTAGCACCCCCCAGGAGCTCTGGAAACCTTACTCACACGCAGGAACACAACAACACAGAAGTGATTGTTATTTGGCTGCGGTCTTCTGTAAGGTGGAGGTATTTCACCAGTCGGGCTGCTCCAGTTCGAGCGATAAATCGCTATGCCCTACCTCTCTCAATTTTATAGTCACAGTATATGGGCTCCTCCCAGCCCGATGGTAGGAGGTAATTCATATCGTGATGACAACGGATTTGATACTGTACTATCCTATCCGTAAGCATCACCATATTGGCGTGTTAACATTCTATCACAAATTTCATGCACCGCTACTACCTACCTATATTATTATCTCAAATATGTGCGGCAGATTGTCAAAGAATGACACTATTTATTAATTCCATTCTTTGGTATTTACTCATAATACATCATCTAATAATATTTAAAAAATAAGCCACATAAACATAAAAATCGATCGATCATATTTGTAGCTTTACAAGTCGAAACAAAATACGAGGGTACTTCACAAGAAATACAAGATTCATTAAAAAAGTTCCCTGTCATTATTCTTCATCATTCATGCTTGAAAATTTAATTACATCTCGTGAATTCACTTGCTTGATGGCAAGTCGAGCAATTTGTACTTACTCTAACTTTTACGACACTGGCAAGTTTGTGTGCTAATTGGCAAATTAATTAAGAAGTTAACAGTTTTATTAATAAATAAGTGATAGTTTAATTAATTCGTGATGATTAAACTATTATATATATATTAATCTATCCGACAGTAAACTTAAAACCTCTGATTGCAGAGTCCTACAGCAAAATCTCATCCATAAAATCTGTCTATGAAATTTATTTAACTACAATATCGTTTAATGAAATTAAAAAATTTAAGCAGCAACTAATGAGTTGAATTTTTTAATCAATTTGTTGGAACTAATTGAAGTATTCTTTTAAATAATATTATTTCCGTATGTATATATATAAACATTATGTAAATATAAGTAGAGCTTAATATTTTATATATATTTTCTATTTATTCATGTATGTTTATATATATTTAATAGCTTTCGTAATTACTTTTGTAACGCCCGGTAGTGACTATTCTTGTTTGTTATGTTTTTATTTTTTAGATTACTTTTGCACTTTGTCACTGTTACCGCACCCATAAACTATTTATCTCTCCGCATGTCCCAAAGGTCGACTGGTAGAGAACGTCCCTAGCATTAAGTTCACCTGTTGTACTTTTTTGTTTAATAAAGTTTTTAAATAAATAAATAAAAAATAAAGTAACTCTTTTTAATACAAGGCGTAGAAAGTGTTTTTATTTATCCTTACGATTTTGACCTCAACAATATTATTAACCATGTGTCAATCTTTAAATCTTCAGTTGGAAAAATAAATGCATGGTAAAACCCTATGAATAACTTACCTGATTAAAAAAACGTAACGTACTTAAAAGTTAATTTCATTGTTCATCCCAACAAAAACAATTACTACTTCAAAGCATTTTCAGAATACGTTACGATTGCAAATTCTCCCCTTAATTACTTTGCGACCTTATGAAACAGTACAAAAACACGTGAATCACGTAACAATATCCGTTGAAACAAAGGTCTAAAGATTACATTGTGAAATTTTAATATCATTAGCCTTGCCTTTACATATGCAGGCTTCAAAGGGTGAATCTTTTCACTCTGTCTATCTTTGCGATGCGAATCGACCGTAACCTACTTACATTAGGCTACAAAGACGGCGACAGTGCGAAGCGTCCTTTTATTTGTCGTCGATTCAACATTTTTAAGTAACTTGATGGATTCTGAGGGGGCTTTAGAAGGAATAATATTATGGTTGGTCCGCTTTGTTGGTTTTTATTTATGACTATCTGTTGTCCGCCTAGTTTATGTATTTATTTCGATTTTAATTTATTTCACTTTTGATTGTACAAAAGTTTGTAGGGTAGATGATTAAAATAAATAAATATTAGACATCACACACATTGCTCCGTTTTTGTGGTAAGTAGCTTCACCACTTGTGTTACAGAAATCAGAAACAACGACGGTACAACATCATCCAGACTCGAGACAATATAGAAAAGTTCGTTCTACATATTGGCGTGGCAGGAATCGAAATTATTTTATTTTAATTCGCGTTATTTTGGGATAAAAACTATCCTATATGTTTATCAAGTATTTCATCAATCTTTCTTCTAAATTTCAGTATGTTTAATTTATATTTCTGTCGAAAAAATAAACACAAAACTAGCTGTTACAAATAATAAAAATCACTATAATTTATTTCAAAAGAACCAAACACTTTTAATACTTAACTTGATAACTCCAGAATCCATTTTTGAAAACAGTCATTCATAAATAGACCTTTATATGCATTTTCAATCATAGAGCCTAAAAACGATAATCAAAAGGAAAGCTCATAACTTGTGAAGTTTACTGCTTAAAATGTTAAATGAGATCATACCAGCAAATATATTAAAAGTTGTTCTATCCAATTTCAAAGCTAGCTACGAAAACACTCAGTCAAACTAGCGATGCAAGAGTTTAGGATATTGGGAAACCTGTAAACAGCTTTTACTTTAACTTTTGCTAACTTGTTTCGGAAGCTTTCCTTTGAACTTTATAAAACTGAGTTTAAAAATGCAAATGAGTTTTTGATTCAAAGTAAAGTACGGCAAAATTATATAGGCAATCAATTTCGGTCTTTAAATACTTGCTGGCTATGACTAGTTTCACTTATTTTTTTAGTATTCGTACTATCAGGCTGCTCCAGTTCCAGCGATAAATCGCTATGCCCTACCTCTTTAAAATAAATAAACGCACATCCTTCCTAAAATTTCGAATTGAATCGCTTATGCTACTGGTAGCTAAATGCACTGACAATGCATTTATAAATTGCTTTATATCATTCAGAACGGAAAATATTCTTTATCTTCTGTAAACTAAGCGTGCCCACACAGAAGCCAATTAAAAACTTGGAGTCGTTGTGAATGACTAAGTTGGTTGATGCTCGCAGAGTATTGTTCGCGCTTCACTAGCCTTTATTTAGTTGACGATGTTTATTCTACTATCATAGTAACACGACATAAACAAACAATATCGATTTCATGCTAACGTTATTTCAGGATTGTAAGTTAAATACATTGCGGTAACTTGTTGAATGTTTTCATACTTAATCCAGCGAACGTTCTACTGGTTTTACGAAACCTGTTCCAACAATTGTAAAGCGATTCGTTCTAGTAACGGCCAGTAATAAATTAAACGAGACATAAACTAAAAACGACTGACGGACGACTAATGACAACTAGTATCAAAATTAAATTATGGAACGGTAATTAACGACTCGTAGTCGGTTGAAGAAAACGGATAGTCATTTTTGACACATTACGAATCGTAAAATATTGGAACCATTACATATAAGATTTAAGACATCAAAGCAGTGATTTGCTTAAGTGCATAATTGTTTTAAACGAGGTATTTGTTCGTCGATAATACTCTCATAAAGTTTCTCTTGAATTTCATTTGCTACTACAGATATTATTATCCCATGCTTTCCAGATATAATATGAATGAAAATAATCTTTTCGGAATTTGCAAAAAACAGCGCCTTCGTCTTTATCGTGAGCGAACTAAGCGTTCTCACACAGAAGGCAATTAAAAAGTTCCGAGTCGTGGAAAGTGACGAAGTTGGATGTTCGCGTATTGTTCGCGGTTCGCTGTGAGATAAATACCACTTATAGTTGAAGGCGTTTATCCAACTATCGTTTAGTGCGAGTGTCAGTTAAAACAACACTGTTACATTGTTTGGCGCATTCATAAACCTGATGCATTCCTGTGCACATTTTTAATTAGGAATCTTTATGGACTCTAACTTGCATTTAGAAACAACGCACTGCTTCCGATTGATGATATTTCTCGCATAAGATGACAAAAGGTTTGATACTATTGATTGGCTCATAGCACACCGCACTCGTATTTTCTGCCAATCAGCAGCTGACGCGCTGACTACAATCGATTTTGACGTTTGTTGAGCGTGACAAAATTTAGTCGCGTGGCGCATGTTAGGTCTGCATGTCATGTGTTTAGAGAGATACGTCAAAAATTTGAGTGCGCGGTGGATTGAAGTAAATCTTTCTATATTGAGATTCTCATTATGTACCTATATACCAAACGAGGATCAGTTTTTTAAAATAGTGATAAAGGTAATAATAGTTTAAACATCACATACATACATTAATTTTTTTCGCAGCCGAGAGGCGAGCGGGACCTTGGCATCACGCTATTTCCGAGGTCCAGGATTCGATTCCCGGCCGGGACAATGTGCAAAATTAACTTTTTTATATTGTCTCAGTTCTGAGTTTCGTGCTATCGTTGTTGTTTCTGATTTTTTTTTTAACATAAGTGATTTAGTTACTTGCATAAAATTAGAGCGATTTTGATATGGACCTGATCACAAAGAAAGAAGTTTAACCACTTGTGGTATGGAAACTAAAACGAATGATAGCACCATACGGCTATCTCTACTAATATTATAAATGCAAAAGTAACTCTGTCTGTCTGCCTGTCTGTCTGTCTGTCTGTCTGTCTGTTACGCTTTCCTGCTTAAACCTCTCAACCGATTTTAATGAAATTTGATATAGGTATACGTTGAATCTCAAGAACGGACATAGGCTACTTTTTATTAGAAAATAAGACGGGATGGGGGTAATACCACCTTTGAAAGTTTATATGGAAAAATGTTTATTTTTTAAGTTAGAAATATGAAATTTGGCACATATATAGCTCGAAACTTGGATTAAAATATAAACTACTTTTTGTTTCGAATATTAGGGGAGAAAGGGGTAAAATCGACCATAAAAGGATGTAGTCCATGCGAACGAAGTCGCGGGCACAGCTAGTATGTATATAAGAACAGAACAAATACTTTATGTTCATCAAACGAATGTTTCTTCTAGATGAGAATCGAACCTGCGACACTTAGTTCAACAGTGAGAAGCGCTAACCGTCCATCGGACCAGTCACACTTAGGTATAGTTCATTTAAAGTAAACTTATTTCCTACTTATATTTTAAAACCGAAAGTTTATAAGTATGTACGTATGTGTGTATGGTATATCGATATCTGGACATATGTTTAGATTTTTGATTGTCATAGCAAATAGTTTTAGAGAAATAAAATAATTTGATCTCCCCTTGCGGTCTGGGATTCGAACCTACGACCTTCACGTATATTTTGACGACCTCCGTAGCCGAGAGGCGAGCGGGCCTGACTTTGGCGAGCGCCATCTCTGAGGTCCCGGGTTCGATCCCCGGTCGGGTCAAAATGGGAAACAAACTTTTCTATATTGTCTCGGGTCTGGGTGTTGTGGTACCGTCGTTGTTTCTGATTTCTGTTACACAAGTGCTTTACATACTTACCACAGGATCAGAGCAATGTATGTGATGTTGTCTAAATAGATAGATACACTTTATTACACAGAAAATTTACAGAAATTGGTTTTACAGAAATTGGTTTTACAGACATATTTAAGTACAATATAGGCAGTCTTATTGCTAGAGAGCAATCTCTTCCAGACAACCTTTTGGTAGAGGAAATAGTAGACATCGAGAAACGGGTACAGCCGTGCAAAATGTTTGTCTAATATTTATTTATTTATATTTTATGTACCTTTGTCTTTGTCACGCAAAACTTGCTAATCAGATTTAAATGCAATTTGATAGGAAAAGAGATAAACATAGAATTTTACTTACATTTATTTTCATTCCGAAATTTTTGTACATAAAGATTACTTAAATAAAGGTATTTTCTACTCTATCCGCAAAAAAAGAAAGCAATTCCATTTATTTCTAGTCATTTCTTCATTCATCTACAATGAGTCTCGAACGTAAATTTACTTTTTTTAATTCCATTGAAACGTTCGATTTATCTAACGTTCTGAGCGAATCTTTAAATTGGATGTTTTCATCTTCAGTCTATCCTACGGAAATAGAGTCCGTTGTATAGAGACCCAGTCGATTTTACTTCCAGACTTATCCCGCGGTTTAGCTGTTGAAAAGATTCTCGTTTTAATGGTGATAAATTTGGTTTTATACTTTATCTAAGATTTTTATGAAAATAAATCGGTTTGAAACATTTGTTAGTTCCGTCTATATTACCCAAACTAATAGCTAAATGACAAAAGTAAGTTTGAATGAAGCGATAAAGGACGCAAGTAAACACTTGCAAATGTTTCGAAACACACAAATTTGACTATGTTTTTATATGTCTACAATTTTTTTTTTGCTTCATTCTGAGATAAACAGTATTTAAATATTACTATAGCAGTTTAATATATGTATATTAAATTGTAAGATGAATGAAATTGTATGAATGATCGTTGATCCTGTGTGGGTGTTTATTAATTAATTTAAGTGAGATTTGTTGAAAACTCTTTATTTTAATTATCCTCACACTTGGTGCATAGATTTCCAAAGCTCCTAGGAGGTGTTAGTGCTACATTAGTAACAGGAGTCAAGCCTTCAAGGTGAGGGCGACAAGCCCAGTAACAGATTAATTATGCTGTACTTGTCGCCCGTAAGCAAGCACCTTATAACCACTTAACATCAGGTGGGATGAGGATAATCTTGGAGTGTATTATACAAAAAAAGTTGAAAGGTCATTCGATGCCCTCTGCGATGGATTGGCTTAATCAGACTTAAGCATGAACGTTCCCGAATTCAACTGTTGGTCAGATGAGTTAGGCAAAACGAATTTAACATTATTGTGTGAATAAGTAAATACGTCAAAATGCGATATTTAATGCGTGGTTTATCAATTTTTAATGGTTTACGGCTGGATGCATTGAATTAACCTCAGTTGATGTACAACGTTTGGTACTTATAGTGCAAGACAAAATCTAGAATATCAGTATGATTATTTGAAGTGTTCGTTCATTCAAGTAGAATAAACAAATTGTGTTTTTTTTGAAATACAAATAAAATGTATAACAATGTTAGCGGAGTCCTTAATGTGCAAAATCCAAATAAGTTTATGACAATCTTGAGTAAATCAGACATGAAGTTAAACTTGTGTTTCAATGTCAGTTCATCAATCAATGATCTATCGGATTACATTGAATTGAACATGTACCATATGCTTGACACAGTTTATCAATATTGTTATCCTACCTTCAGTGTTGATTAGTGTTGCCCGCTTATTGAAAGTCTATTTATCGATAGACTTTCGATTTATCGACTAGTAAAGATTTTTATTAATCAACATTTTAGAATAGGAATACTGAGTATTGATAAAGTCTTTTAACAGTATTCTCACTACCCATTTGGTTTTTCTTTGTTTTTTTTTATTATTTCATGTTTTTTTTTGTTTTAGTTTTTCCTGTACTTCTTTTTGTTTTTTGTTTTTATTTTATTTGTCGTGTTGTGTTGTCAAGTGTAAACATGTATCTTGTGTGTTAGTGGTCAATAAATGTATTTTCTTTCATTCTTTCTTTCACTATAAAATAATATTTTTGGCCGCAAGTGTTTCTGCTTACCAAGACTAAATTATTGATAATATATCGATACTATAAATAAACAGGTAAACGAGCATCAGCCAGTTTACTTAACTGTTCATAAAAATACCATTAAACATTTGTAACTTTGCTTTATTTTCATTTATCACATTATGTACTGCTTTTTTCTCGAGGCCACAATACTCCTCGTATACTAATTTTACTAATTAGAGACGAAAGCGTTTTTTTATCGATATTATCGAAATAATAAATAGTGTGTTGCCCACTAATGCAAATCTAGCCCGCATTGTGTAACACAGGTAATGCCATAACAATATTGAATTTAGTATCTACTTAATCAGATCATGTCTCCGAGATTACCATGCAGTAATTCAAAGATCTAACTTTAGAGTAGTAGTATTAATGCTAGTTAGTACCTATGTAACGTTTGAGAGGTTTGATGTAGGAGTTGATGGAAAACTAGGAACATTTAAATAGAGTCGATGGGGCGATCCCGTATTCGCCAAATGGGATTACTTTACTTACTTTTTTTTTGGGATTAAGAGAGGTAGGGCATAGCGATTTATCGCTCGAACTGGAGCAGCCCTACTGGTGAAATACCTCCACCTTACAGAAGACCGCAGCCAAATAACAATCACTCCGGTGTTGTTGTGTTCCTGCGTGTGAGTATGGTTTCCAGAGCTCCTGGGGGGTGCTACATTAATAGCAGGGGTCAAGCCTTCAAGGTAAGGGTGACAAGTCCAGTAACAGATTTATTATGCTGTACTTGTCACCCTTAAGCTAGAACCTCATTACCACTTAACATCAGGTGGGATGAGGTCAATCTTAAAGTGTATTATAAAAAAAAAAAAACTTAGGCGTGAGATCCAATAAGGATTACGACAGGCTAGTCAGTTGAGCTACTTTAAGTAGCCTGTTTAAACAAGATTTCTTCATAGATTGCTATGAAAATACTAACAAATGACGTCACGATTGATGTCACGTTTAAAACACAGATTTTTTAATAGATGGGTTTAAACCATCTATAAAAAAGATAGCTTTAAAAATTAATGATCATAATTAGGTCTGGGACACCTTATCGTAACGCCCATTTTTTTTTTAATTTTTAACCTCCACAATTATTTCAAAACTAACATTAGCCAAATCGGTCTATCCGTTGTCGAGTTTAAGCGACACTAACAAGCAGCGATTTATGTTTGTATATAAGAAAAAGGATAGCTTGTTATTATTGTTTATTAAAAAGAACATATAAATATGTCGTGCCACTCACCATGTAAAAATCCGTGTAACTTTCCCGTGCAATAGCTTTCCTTTAGAGTTAAAATGCTACAGACTACTTATGATACCTAAATCACTTCACTAAAACTCAAATCAAAATCATTTCTCCTTACAATAACTCTGCATAGATATTCCTCTCCAGAAATCTGCTACAATGAAATCATTTTGACTCCAATCGGTTCCTCTCGTCTACACCATTAATACTCTATTAACATCACGTAATGAAATTATTCTCTAGAGAAGCTAAGATAAAGTGTTCGGGAGTGCCATGTTCGTAGTGGAGGGATGTATTAAAATTTCAGTATTCAATTTCAATCTTAATGTATGTGTCTCATGGCTGCTTTTAGTTTAGCAGTTTGATTTGGCTGCGGAATCAAAATGGGATATTTAATTTATGAACTCGCTTCGATATGGAATCGTTTAAAAAATTAACAATTTTCATTATATTTTATTTGGTTGAATTCGATGGTTCAATCGAGAGCAGTGAGAAGAAAACCAACGATAGTCCGATTTATTTCAATCTATGTAGCTGTGCCCGCGACTTCGTTCGCGTGGACTACATCCTTTCATAGGTTTAAAGATATTTATTTCTCATAAGATTACAAATCACTTACATGAGAAAAGGACTTAAACAAACTAAACATAAATTCTGTGTAGGGCAAGAGTTAAAACATAATTAGAATAAGTGTAAACATTATCGCAAAAACTTAGTCTAGATAAATTACTAATATAAATAATTGTTTCACTGTTTCGTCAACGTTTGAACGTGGTCTCCCTAATATTAATTAGAAACAAAAAGTAGTTTTTAGTTTAGTTTAGTTTTTAGTAGTTTTTCTAACAAAAAGTAGCCTATGTCCGTTCTTGAGGTTCAACGTATACCTATGCCACACCCCGGGGGACCTCATTGCCTTTATATTGTGGGAATTTTTAGAGCCACATCATCACCGGCATAACTGTATGTCTTGGTGCGAAATTAGTAATAAGTTTAGTTATTTTGTAAAAAAACTACTGAGTTTCTTACCGATATCTTCTGGGTAGTTATAGGTTTAGAACCAGTGGTAGCATCATTTGTTTTTATAGAGAGTACTCATAAGTGTTACTTATGTTATCGATATGAATTTTGACTATATCAGTTTATAAAATTTATTTTAAGATTTGACTGTTGACTATTTTCATATTGCCTATTCATTTATATATTATATTACGGTTTAAATTACATTGTTGGTACTGAGCCTGTTAAAAGAGCTGTTTGTTTGGTTCTCAATTGATTAAAATAATGTTTGTCGTTACAATAAATATACCTATATGGTTTCTTCAATAGGACATGGAGTCAAGATCTACAAAAATCAGTAATAAAAAACAAAAAAAAACATTTGCCAAAAATTACTTGATACAATTCCAAAGTAAGATCTTAATCAGTATATTTCCAAAATACCTACATGCATTGTTAGCATTTCTTCATGACTTTGCTCGCTTACGTTTTAATACAGTATGCAAACGATTTGTATATTTAAAAATTTTATGAGTGCTATTTTTCATTTATGGACCGCTGAGAGCCGGGCAGTAGGTAAATATCGTAGCAAATGGTAATCTCTACGAGAAAAAAGTGTGTCTGTACGTATAAAATTTTGTTCGTTGCTATTTTCAGTATGTAGTCGTGTTTACGTTTTTGAATAAATGATTTGAATTCCATAGGATTCAAATAATTATGGAGCATAAGTAAATGAACTCCCTAACTGTTTTGTTGTTATTACCTTTTATTTGTTTGTAAAGAAAGATGAAACCCAGAAAGACAATTCGCGACAGTTTGAAATTATTTTCCTCGAAGATTTTTTTTTACGAAAAATATGTAATATGTAAGTACATATATAACTTCTATTACGATGCTTCGTACTGTTGCAGAGTTCAGTATCTATACATTTGAAGGCTGTATTTTTTGTGTGTACCATTTAGGTTCCTAAAAAGATGTAAAAGTCTCTTAAACAGCCACTCCCACTCGATCTTCCATTGCACCTACAAAGCACCCAATTAGCGAAGCCAACCGTTCCATCACATCCTATCACCCACATCCGTCCAAAATTGTGCTCTAACCCTCCGCCACACGTCGCAAAATCCGATAACCAATAATGAGATTTCAATTACATAACCTCATCCCAAGTCGATCAATTAAAATCTGGTTTTAATTCCAGGGCCGTAAGATTGAGGTCTGAACGGTTGGCGTGCGCGATTTCTGCGGTTGATCAGCATGTATGCTCGCGTGTTAGAGGTCAACCACGGAATCCGTTCTCGCGTGGCGAATAACATCGTCCGTCATAAAATACCAGCATTAACGCCAGTACAGAACGGCAGTTCTTGTTATCGAGTAAATATGCAGATATTTGCATGCCCAAGGTCTAAGCGGAAAGTGCAGTAAAGTTTTACGGCGCCGCGAATGAAAAACTCGGTTTAAACTGAGTTGATTAAATGCAATTTACTTAAGCAATTGGTAGGTGTTGGGTTTTAATTAAAAATGATTTAGCGACGTTTAAAATCACACTTCGTTTTTATTTTTAGGTTGGCGATTCAGTTTGCAGCCTTTTATTTTTTTATTTTGATGGGAATGCAAACGCCAGGTGAGATACAAAGTTTGGGCCTGTGCCTTTCTTATTAGTGTTACCGCTACTAATTTTAGCTTCAAGTATCCAGCATTCACTTGCAGTATTTTGCATTTCTTCATACCACCCGCCTGGAATTACTACCGCAATTCTAACCTACATTTACCCTATCGCAGTCTCCACGCGTGTAATTAATTTGAGCTATGACAATCTTGTGATGTGTTCTTTACGATTCCTTTCTTTCAGAAAGACAGAGTCAGAGACTCTCTCTCTATAGCTCGCTGATACTTCAGCGATACTGATACTTTCAGGTGGTGAACAAGTCATCTTCTCCTTTTTATTTTGAATGGCAATTAAGGTTCTTTTACGAAGCCGACCTCTACCAGTGTAAATTTATATAATAATAGATACAGCTTCGTGATGGAACGCGGGTTTTAGGTAGTCCACCGCTTTTCGAGGATTCCATGAAAGCCAATGTCGAGTTCAAGCTCGTTTCAAAGCACAATTGGGTCTGAAGCAAGTTGTTCACGTGACAAGTGGCTTGACTAACGATGCTCATTTTAGTGCAGTACACATTACGCAGTAAAAGTCACGAAATCAGAAATAAAAACCAACAAATCGGATCGACCATGCTTTTCCAATCATTACTTACCCTCTACTCGGTCTGAAGAAGAGTCAAAATGGGTAAAAAGCACATTAGTAAAAAAACATCGTTTTCAAACTCAAAGGTCAAATATAATTTACGAGCTATATCCAGCAATTACGTGTTCACAATAAAGAATTCCATAAAATTAGAAAACGCTCTTTGAAATAAGATGTTAATGAAAATAAATAGACACTTTCTGTGTTCTGAAATTAATTTAACCCGGCGTCGATGACGTGAAAATAATTACGCAGACAGTGACGCTGGGTCATCATGACCCAAATTTCAGCAATGGTTTGTAATAAAAATAAAAGGATTATCTTGATTTTCAAAATTATTTTTGATATATGGGTTCTTTGTGCGTAACGAAAAACATAAATAATGCAAGTATATTTCGTAAATATTTTTTTGTTGACTTAAAAAAAGCATATGCAAAATCGACTATGAAAACATAACTAACGTATTTATGTCAGTTTTTCTTCATGTATTCTTAATTATGTTTATATTTTTCAATGTTACATGGAAATAGCAATGTTATTTAAACATTTAGTAATAATACTAATAAATGAAAAGCTTTTAAACTCCTCTATCTAGGACTTGGAATTGTTGCAATTATTGGAAATTAAAATGACAGGGTCTGGACATTATGTTGATTTGGCATGATGCATAGGAGTAAAAAAAATTCTTTTCCTTTTTAAACGGACATAACTTATATGTCCTGCGAGTTCTAGGAACCTTTTTTGGAGGTTTATCAACAAATTCGCCTGTAAAATCTAGTATGTAAATTGACATGTGTCTTAGGAGACTTCCTAAATGATCTTGAATCTATTCAAGCCCGAGGTTTTTCAGAAACTGTCACCACTTGGTGCGAGTATCAGTATTGTTAGCTAGATATATTATGTTTGTTTTTATGTCCGATTTATTTAGCGCTGCAAAAAAGTCGTCAGAGGCCATTCTTTTGAATTTCTGCTCACATCGTAAGTTGCTCTAAGTTTGTATGACGCATACTTTGTTATTATTTTGATTAATATGTTTTTTAAAATTGCAAACCAGTATCAAATACGCGTTCAGACATGTAGCCTACATTGTTGACATCCAAAGCGTCATCTTTTCTTTGTTCAGATTGAGATTCCTCTAACACCGCTAAAATTCTCCTTAGTTATTTAATGCAATTTTCAACAAAAAAAACTAAGAAAGAACCAAATATAATACATTTTATGACTAAAATATACATATTTATGATAAAAACAGCAAATAAATGAAAAGAAGCTAAATCATGAAAACACTACGCCGTCGATGACGCCGGGTCATATTTACCCGTTTTAACTTTACGCAAGTGTATCTCCTTCCGTGAACGTCGTCGCACTTCGCAAACTTGATATATAGGTAAAAGAAGATTGTATCTCCAGCTACATAAACATTCAAATCAAACGGTTGGCGGAAAAAAAACATATACCCAATTTAAATCGCCCCGGGTCATTTTGACCCAGCGTCAATGACGCCGGGTTAAACAAAATTTGTCGAATCTCAGAGTTCGCCAACAAATATAAATCTAAAACACGAATACTGCTGTATCCAGAAGTTGAAAACATAATCGGGGACAATTAAGGCAAAGTTCTGCCTAGCAAATTTAATGTGGCCAACATCTAAAAATGTATGTTCTTAATGGTCACGGCTAAATAAAAGTTTTGAAACTGCCATCATTTTAATAAAAATACCCCAATCAAGAATGTGAGCCTTTGAAATTTTAGAAAAATATTTGCTACATGTCTTTAATTCATTTCTTTACCACTTGTTTACCTTTTGCCTGCGAATTTGTTCCCATTATTTCGGGATAAAAAGGAACCTACATTCCATTCATTACATTTTTTTACATAATGGACAACATCACATATGATAAACAACTATGATACTATAACATCCCGATCCAATACAATATAGAGCAGTTAGTGCATAGTGTATATTAAATACATCTGGAAATCAAACCCGGGCCCTCAGTTGGCTCGACGACAAAGTTCAGTACGCTCGGCTCTCGGCTACGGAAGCCGTTAATTTTGTGTGAAAGAGATATAATGTGAGATAATATTTAGTCAGATATGAAACGTAGTTACTTAATTTTTTAGCTGGCAATCGAGAATGCTTCTTCTACACGTCTCTTCAGAACGAATAAAACATAACTGAACACTAAAATACAATCTCGGATATAAATTCAATAAATCACCGAATTCAAAATCACCAAAAATTTGTATCTCTTGAATCTACCCTAAAAGTAAAAACCAGTAAGATGGCAGCCCACAAGTTCCTAATACAATTAAAGAGAAACGTTGGCTAAAAAATATGCAAATACAATTTATAATTAATGTTGCGGCGTTCAAAATTCACCTTTCGTAGCCCATTTAGCTGGCTCTAAAGTACTTAGACAGAGGCAGAAGCAAAAACTTAAGTCATAATAATTATAATTTGCGGAAGGCTTGTCGACATCGGTGTTGGGAAAAGGGTTGCCAGATGGTGTAATTGGATACAGTACAGTTTTTGTACCCAATGATTTAATTTCGGAGTCTTGTGTATGTTATATTTTTTGTAAATTATCTCGGTTAATATTCAAAATAAAATTCCAAGAGTTAAAATCGGTTTAGTACAGCTGTAATGTGTATTGCCTACTGCTTCACTTGTGAAGTTTTGTTGATCTTCTTAACATTGGAATTCGATTCTGTCCAACAGTTGTAAGTATTTGCTAAGAATTATGAAAATGAGGGGTAGAAACATCATTTAAGACTGTAAGGAAGTTTTATTCAGAGTTAGAACTAGTCTATTACCTATGTATTTTGAATGAGCATATCTATAACAACTATACAAAATCTAAAAACAATTTTTTTTTACCATAATGTTCCTTTTAGTATAAAACTTTTTTATAATTATTCAGTACTTATTTCTTTTTAAATTTGTTAAAATTTATTATTTATAATTATTTAAAGAGAGATTTGGAGAAAGTTTTAGTTAAAGATAGATCAGTGTTCGGTCATTGGACATTCATAATTAAAATATTTATATAAAGACCTATTTTGTAAAATGAATAACTTCAGACCTGTTTGTAATAAGTTTGCTATTTAAATTCATTGTTTCAAATGTTACAAACTACAAAACAAAAAACACATTTGATTGACATCAAAAACAAATAGCTGGCTAAATTCCCAGCACCCGTATTTGCGATCACAAAACAAGTACAAGTTCCCATAACCGTTAATCCACCCTGAGCTAACAATTACATTCAAATTGCTCAAAGTTTAAATCATTCCACAATCGTTAAGTTGTTTAAACAGTAAATCGCCTGTACGCATTTAAAGGGCCATTAGGACTCCCTCATTTTCCCTCAAATTGTAGCCTTAAGTGCTATTCGAGACCAACTTCTTTCATTTCTCAGATGGAATTATTCGTAAGATAAGATGTATGGCGAGTTGTACTTCCTAACGTCTGTTATTTATCAGGGTCGAAGTCTTCTTGTAGTGTTTCTTTTTTTGGAGTATTTTGTACCACTGTTGCTTCATTGCGTCTTTTTGTTTTGGTGTCAACTACTTTTCTGTTAACTTTTACGTGACTTTGGTTGAAATACCTATTACAAATATTTATGGTACAATTGGACTGAATTCAGTATTTGACTTAAGACCTTAATTGGTATAGTTTCTCATAAAAAACAACATAAACGCTTTTTGCTTTTATTAACTGACTTCAAATTCGTCTGTTTGTATAATATATATATATTTTTTTTTTAATGTTTTGTCACCGATATTTTCGTCAATTATAGACGGATTTCAAACATTTTGTTTTGTTGGATATTATATTATGCTACGAGTACATTATTAGTAAAGGTATATTGTATCACATAAAATTCAATTATATTATTTAAAAAAGGTGCAACTTTACTCGTTTTTAGGATATCTACTTAATATAAATGAATAAAGAATATATTTTCTCATTCATAATCATTATACAATTATTATGGATGTGAAAATATATTCTATTATTTTATCGAAGAACATCTTATAACGTTATGCACTTCACAGAACTAGCTTTATTAAACTTTTTCCTTTTGATTTGCCTTTCCTCAGATATCGGGTACACAAACAAAAATCAATCCTGAATACAAGTTCGTGATGTCATAATATTAATTTCATAAAAATATTTATTACCATAATTATTAATAATTACAGCAGGTTTGTACATGAAACTTCGTCCGCTGATAGTGTTATTTAATTTATAAAAAATGTTAGAGGAACGTACAGTAGCACTGAATTCAAAGATAAGCAAAGTTTAATGTCCTTACTTACTTGGGTACTAGGCAATGGATTAAAATAAAAAATTGACCCAAATATTTCACTAAGATCTAGCCATACCATGTGCAATGATTTGTTAATTACCTACAATGTTAAATAATTAAACACTCGATACCTAGTGTTTTAAGCGGTATTGTATCGAGTCCGTTAAAATATGTTAGGAAGGTACAAGACAATGAAATGAATAAAGCTTTACTATCAACTTCCATCCACTCCATGTGAAATGACCCGTTAACAGTTTTACCCAAGTAGGAATGCATTTACTTCTAACAGAACAAACGCATCCAGAGCAGTCTGGGACAGAGAGTCCGGCTTTTGTTCCGCCGTTCGTGTTTACCGAAACTGTGTTAGTGCCCTGTCTAGCCGAGGCCAGACCAAAAGTTTCAGTACCTAGTTGCGACGACTAACTCGGCGGTATTTGGATTTCCCATTTGCGTGTTTGCGAATAGTGATTGAAAGGTAAGTAAAACATTGGACTACATCGGGTGGCTTCGATTAAATAAAAAGTGGAGGTGAAACGAATAAGTGGTGATAAAAGATATTGAACTACCGAAAGACTTTGCACATAAAGTATTGTTAAATTTGAGTTATTTAATTATTATTTTTTAAAACTTAGCTACAGAAATCACTGCTGTGAATAAAATTAAAATTAGATCATTGAATACTACACCTGATAAAGGATCGTAATATGATTACAAAAATATATCAATCCATTGTGTCCATTAACAGCAAAGGCACTATTCAATAAAAAACAGAGGAGGTAAATAGATTAATTTCTTAATTGTTTGCTCATTTACAAAATTGTTTTTAGTTTATACTAAGTTGCCAACAAAACCTGCCTATTAAAAAGACAAGCTAATTTTGGTATTTACAAAAGTAACATCAAGAACGTAATTCATTATAATTCGAAGTGAATATTAGGTCAAAGTGACCGCACGTTGGTTAAGTCATAAGAATTTAACTATGATCTAGTACTCACCAAATAATAAACTCCAAAGGGCATAACTACAACCGCCACAAGAAGATCAGCCACAGCCAAGCTCACTATAAAGTAATTCGTCACTGTTTGCAAAGTCCTCTCCCTCACAACACTCATTATAACTAACACATTCCCAAAAAGAGTAAAAAACGGAAATATCAATAACAGTAACGCCCATAAATTGTATTCCGGCATCGACTCCCCTTTGTTGAAACACGATATATTGAGCGTGCCATTTATAGTACAATTTGTGTATTCATACACGTCGCTTAATGTATCTAACGTTCCATTGTGTTCACTAAATATATCATGACTTGTGTTTCCATAGAAATAATCACTAAAATCTTCTACAAGCATCATATAATTTCCACTAGTGTTATTATTTGTTACATTTCTAAAGTTTTTTTGGAGCGCTTGTCTTGTTTTAACTATAACAGTGTGGTTGGGTACTAAATTTTCATCGGGTGGCCTTTTTGACGGGTAGAGGTATGTTGTAGAACTATGGTATGTTGTTTTATAGTAATATGGCACCTGTGTTGTATTTACCATAGTTCTACGGTCTAATTTTGTGCCGTTATGTGGCGTTTGAGCCATTTTGGTTGATTCTTGGGTATGTTGTCATATTTTTAGCGTGGATTTGATCGTCTCATGATGTTTTGTTTCTTTGTTTTTCCATTTCGCAGCTTATCATATCTGAAACAAATAAAAGACATATTTTAGCTGAATTGTTATTTCTTTAGAGCCGGCTATAGGTTTTTTTGGTTTACATTCATTTTTACAATGCGTAATTGCTACTTGGAACCAACATGAATAAATCTATTGATTGTGATTATATTAATTTGGTTTGTAATTTAACCAATGAAATAATTAGACATCGATGTGTTAGCACTTGCAATTTTTGGCCTTTTCATGATAATTAACTGATCTATAAATAATAAGGAAAAGCACTTTAACGAAGCTACCGATAAAAAATTAATCATCAATCAACCTTCGCTCTTGATTGATTGGTTAATATTTTAATTGTGTCATTATCCTTAAGAGCTACGTAAAAAGCGAATTACTTTGCAAGTTTAAATTTTATTAAAGGTATCTTAATTAATTGTCATTGAAACGGATCTCAAATTTTATTATATTTATTCAATATTGATAAACATAAAATATTATTTATACGTCTCAAAACTATCAAGAATATTTTAATATTAAAAAAAAAATAGTTTCGGGTAGAAGTAGGCAATGCAAACTTTCAGGATTATTTATTTTGAACCGAGATTATTTCTGAAAAATAAATATATCAAATTTTCCCCACAACATATTTATTTAAAAACTTAATTGCCATAAAATGGGTACAAAAGGCGGACTTAATGCTAGAAGTATAATCTATCAGTCGGCCATTGGGTCATGCAGATTATAGTTAGTATATGGGTGCAGTATTTTAGTAAATTCAAATTCAAATCATCACAGCATGATGGTTTGATTGTCACATAGCTCTATTATTAATACCTACATCAAGAAAACGATTGAAGCCCATGACAAAATTAAATTTTACCAACTGATATACCCAAAATATTTTGAAAGACTGTAAAAATGTATGGATGTTCTTTTGTTATAGTTACAAAAATTTACATTCTATTCATGTATTAATTTCATCTCTAATAAAGACTTTTTAAATTTTATTTTACCCCTAAATTATACGAACAAAATCACGACCGCTATTATTTAATAAATAGCCGTACTCGTTACAAAAGAAAGTCAGATATAAATCAATAAGGGAAACATTTACCGCCATTATGCAAATAAATCCACAGTTCGGAATCCACGCAGTATGACCAATGGTATTATGTTAATGTGGGACCATTCGTCGAATTGATAGATACCACAAGGGTCCTCTTTTGTGTAAATTTTAAAAGCCTTCAAAATTGTAATGGTACTTTTGTACCGAAGGGAAGGTCGGCAAACAGAAGTGATAAAGGTATTTGAATTATTATAAGGCCCGCATTTAGACTGCTGAGTTTTAATGTACCCTAAAATGTTTGGGTTACCCTGAAAATGAGGAGTATTTTGCAACGACTGAGTCTTACATTCATTTACATTTTTGTTATTAATTAGGTAAACGTCAGTGGTTCTCACAATCTTCCTTTACAACCTTATAAAAATAGCTGCACAATTATTATACTGATGGGGTCATTCACATAATTTTTTTTTACAGATTCTTCCTTATCATAATGGTGCTCAAATCTGAATTAATGTTCTAACTTATATGATTTGACCAATAAAATCTATGAGCCCCATTTTAGTTGAGGGATGATTCCAATTTTTTTCTTTACTCAGCGTATCATTTTGTATCACGTTCGTAGCGTTAATTGATTAATTAGCAAATGTATTTTACCTATTCTTGCCTATTCATATCAATTTTTACCAGACACAATGTAGGTACCTACCTGTATTAGTATTGTGTTGAGATTTTGATATCGTCTTTATTTCAAGTGACGCCTGTTTCTTATACCCTCTGAAGTCTCTCCCACCTTATCTACCTCAACTTTATCTTAACCCTTTCTTTTTTATATATAATAATAAACTATGTAACTACATTAGTAGTTCAAAGTAGTAATTCGCAGTTGTAGTGTTTTGTTTTTGCTTTTGATATGAATACGTTGAACGACTTAACTCTACGTTCAAAATCGTTCATCGTATTCGGTTTCATTTATACCTTAAACGGCCAGGACGTGTCGAAATGTTTCATTGGTTTTCGTTGTTCATTCAAGGATATAAGGTTCAATTTGAGGAGGGAACTATTTTCCCTTTGTCTGATAAAGGGTTGACTGATGTCAACCCTTTATCAGAGATGTTCTACTCCACTGTCTCTTGAGTTTCAATCCATTCGATATTGTTTTTAAGTGTTATAATCAACTTTAATCTAAAATCGTTCAGTATATTCGGCTTATCACCAGTATTCTGTTTTAATTCACTATCTCTTCAGTTTCAATCCGTACAATGTATATGTCGCAGGCATTTTGAATAAATCCACCGTTTACATACGGTGTCGTCAGTTTAAAACCGAATGCTGGTTTGTAAAATGCCGAAGACAAAATGTCATTATGTATAATGCCGCGGCAAATTGAAGTATAGCTTGACAAAGCTAGGGTGACCATAACATTTGATTTGCAAAGGACAGTATTATTGAAATTTATAAAACTAACGAACTGTCAGTTTAATAATGTTAAAAAATATGAAATGTTTCAAATAATATATATAATATTAAATCCCTAACTAAATGAATCTCCTACTGTTTTATTTTTTACTAAATATATTATTAAATTATTACAAATGAGCTAGACATGGCGCTCGCACGCTCTATACGCTCGCTCGGCTTGCGCTTCACTTTAGTCATTAACCTAACCAAACCTAACCAATGGAATCGTTAGTTACTTCAATTAACCTTAGGTTAAGTAATTGAGGTTGAATAAAAGTAATTTTTGTTACTTGGATATTTTAATGAAGTATCAAAAGAGAACTTAATTTGTCCAAGCAGTGTTTTATTCATGGTCACCCCAAAACTACAACCAATTGTTGTCATTTTGCCTGATTTTTCATTCGGCATATTACATAACAGCGAGCGTTTTTAAACAGACGAGGCCATTTGTAAACGGCGGATTTATTCAAATTGCCTGCGACGTATATACAATGTTTTTCTTTAATTTCAATCACTGTTTGCAAACACGCAAATGGGAAATCCAAATACCGCCGAGTTAGTCGTCGCAACTAGGTACTGAAACTTTTGGTCTGGCCTCGACTAGACAGGGCACTAACACAGTTTCGGTAAACACGAACGGCGGAACAAAAGCCGGACTCCCTGTCCCAGACTGCTCTGGATGCGTTTGTTCTGTTAGAAGTAAATGCATTCCGACTTGGGTAAAACTGTTAACGGGTCATTGCACATGGAGTGCTTGGGAGTTGCTAGTTAGGGACTAATCTTTTTGTTCTTTTTTTATGTTTTTCCGACGCTTACCCAACATATTTTACTTGATCCGAATCCATAAGCCGGTTCTAGACCACTAGACAGCTCGGCTTCAATTCTTTACTTATTGCATCGTTTTCAAGATTGACCTCATCCCACCTGATGTTAAGTGGTAATGTGGTCCTAGCTTAAGGGTGACAAGTACAGCATAATAATTATGTTACTGGACTTGTTGCACTTACCTTGAAGGCTTGACCCCTGCTACTAATGTAGCACCCCCAGGAGCTTTGGAAACCTTACTCACGCGCAGGAACACAACAACACAGAAGTGATTGTTATTTGGCTGCGGTCTTCTGTAAGGTGGAGGTATTTCACCAGTCGGGCTGCTCCAGTTCGAGCGATAAATCGCTATGCCCTACCTCTCTTAAGTTCTCTCTCTGTCTCGTATGTTTTTGAAGTGATAAACTTTAAATTAAAAATTTTTGATCAAGGTGATATCCGGTTTAAAAAGAACTGTACTTTTGTCTATCATTTCAGATGATTGAATTAACTTTAGTGTCAGTAGCAAGAACTATAAAAATATGAACCTAACATTCATACGCGTGATCTATTTCACATCTCAGATACAAGAAACATCGTAAAACTTTTAGTGGATCGTGAATTTCGGCTTACCGTAAAATATTTGCAATAAAAATATATTTGCTGAAAAACATGTACTACCGAGGGCACTGAATTTTTTGGATTTTTCTTGTCATCGGGGTAGAAGATTTTTTATGTATAGCAAGAAATTAATGAATGCTTTATTGTTTTATACAATTCAAATAATAAATAAATTAGAAGATATTATAGCCACATAAGAAATAAAAAAAGTTATTGGCTTCATCATTGTCAAAATAAAAAAAATCGTTTCAACGTTTTAATGTTGGCTTCTAAATTTTATTTAAAACATCGTTTTAATCAAACATTATAAAAAATATGTTAACTGGTGATTAACTTTCTCTTCTATCTGATTTCAAACCTTTTGCTTTAAAAATAATATACAAACATACATATTAAGCTTTTACTAATAACTTATGGATCTTATTTATCTGAAATAAATACATTTTATTTATTTTTTTAAAGGCGAGGTAATTTATTATACGTACATTCTGCGAGATCACATAGGTCTTAGCATCTTTATTGCAATCTAGCTCAGATAGAATGTCAGTTTTACCATCTTTATGATATGTATGATGATCTTTACATTTACAGATTTTATAGCCTGGCCTGAGTTACTACCGTATATTACTTATAATATTACCTCTGTTGTTTGTATTAAAAAGGGTCAATTGAACAAAGATACAGATAAAAGCACGACTACACTCTTGGCCTTTGTACGCCTAAAATCTTGTATCGAACTACTAGTGTTTAACTTGACGTCTTGTCGGCAAAACAAGTGACAAAACTATTTATTTATTAGAAACAGAAAATTTTTATTTCCTTCTGCGGTGCGGGAATTGAACCCACGACCTTCACGTATCGCGCGTGCGTGCGCATGTTTCTAATATTTAAAGTTCGCTAGTACGGCGTATAGTACTATAAAAATAATAAAATCGAAAATTATTTATTGTTCTGCATTAGGCTTGAAGACTATGAAAAGTACGATATCTTTTGATTGTCATTTCAATTATTTCAAATATTTGTTATCTTTATAAAAAAATAATTGCAATTTTGTCTTATTTTGAAGAGTACAGCTTCATATTTTATTTGTTATTTTCCTTTGATCAGTAAAAATGATACTGTGTTGAGTATTTTATGTCTTGTTTTTTGTTAATTTTTATAATATTATCACATTTCTCAATAAATATGATAAACCAAATGGTTTGCGACAATCCATACACCCATATTTTTAAACCATTAATGCTATGTACTATATGTTACATTAATATTATTTTACCGTTTTGAAACAAATCTTTGCACTAATTAATCACACTTATTTACCTAGAAGGAAGTCTATTTTGTTTGTCATAGAAAACACGTCAAATCTTTTTCAAAATCGTTTATGATTATTGCATTAGCTACAGCTATTAAAAAAAAAGAAATTGTGTTTGACGAAAAAAAAACATCAAATGTTTTTCTTATTCTTCACAAGTCTCAGACCGTTACGACACTCATGCGGCGCAAGAAAAAAAATGCGCTCTTTTCTTTAATGACATTTTAATTATAGCCGCATCCGAAGCGAACGCTATCAAAACATCGTTACAGATGCTAACAGGCCGCAGACGAGATAAGGCCTGTCTTTGTTGGGAGCTGCCTGATTTACGCAATGTTTTATTTTGGTTCCGGTAGTTAGGAACTGGGGGGAGAGAAAATGCTGTTTCTGCATGTGATTTTTGGCAAAAAAGTTGTGATGTCTTTAACACTTTGACTTTAGAGTTTTCTCATCCTAATATCTTAAATGTTAAGGTATCTCTGTCGGTCTGTCTGTTTGTCTGGCTGGCTTTCACGCCTACACCACTGAACCTGAAATTTGGTATAAGTGTTCGTTGAACCTCTAAAACTACTTTTGAAAATAAGGGGGGATGGGGTAATATTGCCCTTGAATGAATATATAGGAAAATGTTTATTTATTATGTAGTCTTAAACAATTCGGTTCAAATACAGCTCAAATTTGAATTAAAATATGCCCTACTTTTTGTTTTCTATATTAGGGAAGATAGGGGTAAAACCAACCCTTTGGAAAAAAACCCGCGAAACACGCGAGCGAAGTCGCGGGCAGAGCTAGTATACTTGTATATTTTTTTATTGTTAACAATTGGGAGGCCTAGCCAAGTGGCATTCATCAAATTCTGATATAGTTTACGATAATTTTTTACATTTGTTAGTGAAATTTAAATAATTTACATTTATTAGGCGGATTTAGACGACCTGTTATATTTGTAGGAATCGCATTTGATTCAGATACGGGGGGTCTACTCCCTAAAACGAAATATGTCGGATCCGACGACGGATAGCAATTTTTAATTCTCAAAATCGCAACCAACTTACTTCGAATGCGAATAAAGCGTTATCAATAAACAGAATACTATTTATACAAATCAAAAACGTCTTAATTCCCAAATTTTAAATAATCTTCAAAAACGATACCTTTCGTTTGTTCGTTTAGTTTTTGGGAGTAGACCCCCTGTATTTTATCTCTTAACATAAACATTAGTCAGAGACGTAAGATAAATAATTTGCTTCTAAACCGGATTTGTTCCTGTAGACTTACTATGTAAGTTAATGTTAGTTTAAAAACGTGATTTTTAGATTCGCCTAAATGGTATTTTGTTTTTTATATGCTTCATTGAATTTAAAGAGAGTTGGTACGTTTATGAGAATGTAAAATTGCGATTCGTCTTCTTTTCTGAAATATTGTCGCTATTGTATTATGTATGACGCAATGTAAGGGTTAATTTTAAATGTGTGATTGAAATATACGCTCTATGAACTAAATATACCTACTTATAAAAAAATATAGAGGTATACTCAGTTTTGGTTTATGAAACGAAGAAAATTGCTCAAACATCGCTTAAATTACGCAAATAATGGAAATCATGTCTAGACAGAACTTGACATATGAACAAACTAGAGATATATAATATCTTGCGAAATTGATATATGAAAAATATTGAAGACAAATTCAATTGAATTTCTTATTCAACTACTTAATAATAATAATAATCTTTATTTTCTCAACACAAACAAACAAAGGTTACAATACAAGATACAATTTTTTCTTGTTAATACACAATGAATGTATGACACAGTGAAAGTTTGTGAGAGACTGACGCCTGTGATAGGTATGAGTAGCATACCTGTAATACAGGTCATCAGGCTCCAACCACCACGGAAGAGTAAACATCTATATAATGAAGATCTGTTTAAGAATACATGCTTGAAATATAAAGATTATTTTAAACTTAGGAAAAAGATGGGCAGGTGGGTGTGTAAAAGTGTGTGTGTGAGTGTGTGTGTGTGTGTGTGTGTGTGTGTGTGTGTGAGAGTTTGTGTATGTGTGTGTTCGTGTGTGAGTTGACTTTCATTTGTCTACACATAAATATGTTTCAGTTTCATCATAAGTTTTGTTTAAGAGGAAGGAACGCAGGCTATTATCTTGTATTGTAACATTTGTTTGTTTGTGTTGAGAAAATAAAGAATATTATTATTATTTTTATTATTAACTACTTAATGATAAATGAAATAATTTAACAAAAATGTTAACAAAATTCTGTCTACACAATGATACCTAATCTCAGTTCTCAATAAGCACAGAACAATTAAGAGTTGCTGAAACAACTTCGACTCTAAGTAACGGAAATAATGGCTTTGTTAAGTTAAAAATTTTGAATCTTCTCATTTTAACTTTTCGATTTTCACTCCAAAGTGCCTATAAAAGCGATTATGGCACTCTTCGAGATGAATCATTACCCGATTCTTGGTCACTTTGGACGTGGCCTTACTGAGAGCGGGCAATTTTGTTTATTATAACTTTTTTGGTCGTGGTAGATTTCATAAAAAAATCAGTTATTTAAATTCGTTGTAAATGCGATGTGCTCATCACATTTTTCTTCGATTTGATCGATTGATTCTTTTAGTATTTTACTTTAGATCTACATTATTTGAAAATTTTGTAAAGTTTGAAATTAATTTGACAAAATTTAATACATTTGGCTGACTTAACGTATGCATCGATAAAATTTACCTATACAATTGAAGTTGGTCAAGGTGAATTTCAGTCTAGCCTATAGGTTTAGTTTAGCTTTGTAAATTGTTCTTAGTTTGGGTGATAAAAACACACGTGCTACATACTTTTCAACCCTATTCTTTAGCCTAAGTAGGTGCGATTTCCAGGATTCTACTTACTTTTTCACCCTTTAAAAGCCCTAAAGCTTGTAAAGTGTTTGTTAGGGTTAACTTTTCTACCTTATACGTTAGCCTTCTAGAAAATCTTGGAAGGAATATTTAAGCAACGACTTCCATCTGCTCGCAGCAAAGCCACGGTTCTCTTGAGCGAGTTCTCGTCAATCGGACAGGCGACGATCTGACTTGATAGATGACCGATCGGCGCATTATTAGTGCTCCACTCGGTAGTTACGCCGAGCGTTTATTAGCTGTAAAACTTATTAGACTTGAGGCCTTGTTAGTCATTAGCGCAATACTGGAAAACGAGGATACAAAAGGGAAGCCGACTAAAATTTTGTTTTCAGTCCATTTCTTAGATTATCAAAAAATATGGGACATGTATTTTTGCAAACATCGAACTGAGTTGTCGTATGACGTTATTTGTGGGAATATTATTTACCATGGCATCGTTTTCATTTCAATCAATGAAAAAATACATGTCTAATATAAGCCAAAAATCGGGCATTTTGACATAGCTGTTTTATTGAAAAAGCATTGTTTAAAGAAATATTTAAATCTCACTTTCGCTTCTTTTCGAATTTGACCAGAACGATCGCACACCCAATATTTGGCCAGGATATATTGCTTAGTTTTCGTTTAATATTTTGCTGCTGGTACTATAATATGCTACTATGTTTTATTGTACTTAGATATAAAGGCGAAAATTTGTAAGAATGTATGGATATCAAGATGTATGGATTGTGGATGTATATTCTTTTTAAGCTATTGCATAGCTTCTATCGCGGGCCTTGAGCGCGGGGACCGAATCCATAAATTCCGTAACGAAAAAACCTCACGCTCCCCACTCCGACGGGCAAGGAGGTAAGGCTTGAAGGCCGGGTACGTTTGTTTGTCAAATGGTTAGGATTATAAAGAAAATAGTTGGATTAAGAAAAATGATTTCGTTTAATTTTTTATTTAATAATATAAAAATTTGTTTTCTTATCGGTCACCACGCTCAAAAAGTGTAACTTGAATTAATACCAAAGAAAAATAAATACTGCATGAATAAAATAAATAAATAAAATTATAATTGCATAAGTTGATACAAAATGCTATGCAATAGCTTTTTTTTGATTGATTATATCTTTGTTTATTTCTCTCTCGCGAATCCTTCTGATTCTATTTGGATTAAATTGATGGACACATAGGTACATGAGATAGATACTAAATAAACATAAATGACCTTTCTACCCCAAACTAACTCAAACGAAGTCACATGAAAAAGCTAGTGCAGCATAAATCTAAAAGCAGAAGATGCTTCAAGAGTAAGTACGTGCGGTATTATTCCGAGTTACTTGATTCACTTATATAAGCTGAAAGTTTTAAGGAGGCCACTTCACTTTTTATTACTTTGAAAGACTTTTTATTATGCTAGTTGAAACTAGAGTATTTCATCCTGTTTTTATTATGCCATAACGTCTTTATTCGCGTTCTACCTTTAGTATGCAGTAAGTTTACAACATTAATGTTTTATGAGAACAAAAAAACGTAGATAAGCCACATTTGTTGTTTTTGATGACCTTAGTGTTGCAGTGGCAAAGATAAGTGCCCAAAAGAACGAACCTATTTTCATTGGTTCGGGTCTGGGTGTTTTGGGTTGTCGCCTTGAGTTTTTTTTTTGTTTTTTATATTACTCTTCAAAATTGATCTCATTCCACTTAATATTAAGTGGTAATGAGGTCTTAGCTTAAGGGCGACAAGTACAGCATAATAAATCAGTTACTGGACTCGTCGCCCTTACCTTGAAGGCTTAACCCCTGCTACTAATGTAGCAGTAGTATGGTTAAAGTAAACAGATCCACAGTCCAGACAGCAGACAGAATAGTTAAACAATGACCGTGAAACAAATGTGATTCATCATCATCCCACTATTCAAAGTGACCAAAATCGCGAAAAGTTCTGTTTTCAATCCGGTCATTCCCGGTACCGAACTCATTTTCATTTGTTCGGGTCTAGGTGTTCTGGGTTTATGCCTCCAGTTGAGAGTTAAGAAACCAGATACTTTCAAAGTGTCCAAAACGGGGAAAGTTCCGGAATCGGTCCAGTCTATTCCAGTAACGAAATATTCTTCATTGGCCCGGGTCTGGGTGTTCAAACCACATCCACTCAAACTAATTCGGAATTAGAAGAACGATAGATGATGTCGAGAAGAACTGGCAAGAAACTCGACACTTACTCTTTTCATACATAACAATGTTTCCTTATACTTAAAATTTCTGATTCAAAAATAACGAATAGTGATCAATTCGCTTCTAAACTCACCACGTTTAAATAACTCAATCCAGGTTGAAGATAAATAGAATGTCTATATAGTACTGCGACTTTAATATTGAGCTCTTACTCCCAACGGAACTTGTGTAAAGTTTCTGATCGCATATGACGTCATCGGTGACCACATATTGTTAATAAAATGGGTCTGAGTGCATGTGGTGGCTACACGGGCCGCTCCCGGGAGGACGTGTGCGGGAATCTTCGTTATTGGTTGGATTAGGATTCCAGATTTCAGTTTCGATTTGAAAATGGAAAATTGAGTGTGTTTACTTTTGTAAGAAACATTTAATTTTCTTGCTTGAAGTGTCCACAGTTTTTTTTTAAAATAGCAGTGCATTAGTAAATAGATAGAGCTAAGTAATGAACATTTAAAATTGTGTTTAATAAAGATCATTGCGTATAAAAATCTGCTTGTTAGCAATAAACCTTTGTACTGCTAGGTATATAGCATCTTGTGATGATAAAATACTACGTGAAAAAAAGCAAGACAAAAAGAAAAAAACGAATTAATAGGAACGTAGTAAAGTATTGTTTTTGGGAATACTTATTTCCGTGCACAAATCATTATTTTTCACCATTAAGAATAATCTGTAAAAACAGCTTAACTAAAAGTAGTCATAAAAGTACTTGTATTCAGTAGAAGCTTACTTTTACAAAGTTCAACTGTTTTATAATGTATTTTAATTTTTCATTATTTTTTAATCCTATTTCGTACAAACTGTAATTTAGTAATTTAGGCGTGAAAGCCGGACAGACAAACATAAAGAGTTAATGTAGCATTTATAATATTAGTACGGATAGAAACTCATGTTATAATATGTCACTCTGATATAAATATAAAATGCACGATTAATTACACTCATGGCATTTTGCAATTCGTATTATGATAAATGTTTTTATTGCAAAATACTTAACTACTATTAAAACTAAACTATACTTGCTTACTATTAAAACTATTATCGCACCCATATACAAAATATCTGCATGACCCAGGGGAAGACTGGTAGAGCTTGCCCTTAGCATTAAGTCTACCTATTGTACTTATTTGTGGAAAAAAGTTTTTAATTAAATAAATATATAAAACAAATAAATGTAAATTTTGTTTAGTGCTTAGTTTCGAAGAGACATCTCAAACATCAAAATGTGTAGCTCTCTAATGCACGGTTAATATGACAAAGTACATCTGCTCCGTCCCAATTACTAAGTTTTCTCTTAGTATGATGTAATAAACACCCCCCTTTTTCGCGAGGGGGTTATTAATTATATTTCATCGCCCACGCGACAGGCGCGAAGCGTCACGGAGTCGTTGTCAGAATAATCCCCCACGCGTGACGAAATTTCGGGAAAATAAAGGCGCTTTTGCTCAGATGCGCATGCTACGCACGTGAATGTTGATCTGTACCAGCCATGAAATGTACAGTTAATTAAATATTAAACACATCACATACATTGCTCCGATTCCGTGGTAAGCAGCTTAAGCACTTGTGTTACTGAAACCAGAAAAAATGACGGTACCACAACACCCAGACCCGAGACAATTTAGATAAATTCGTTTCCCATATTGAGCCGACCGGGCATCGAACTAGTCCCGGGAGATCAGTTGTGAGAGAGGGACAGACTTGTTTACCAAGAAGATAACGACATGAAAGTCATTAGTTTTCTTTACAAAGGAATTTGAACTAATAACTCATATTGCACAAAGACATTTAGATTAGTTTTTCGATTGTAGACTATTTAAAAAAAGATCGTCGTAATCTTTCTGCAAACTAAGCAAACTGGGCACTAATTATATATATAGTGGACAACATCACATACATTGCTTTGGTTCAATGGTAAGTAGCTTAAGCACTTGTGTTGCAGAAATAACGACGGTGCCACAACACCTGAGACAATATGAAAAGTTTATTTTCCACATTGATCCGACCGGGGATCGAATCCGGGACTTCAGAGATAGCGCGACGCCGAAGTAATAAAATATAATAATTTATTTAATCAAAGGTTCCACAACATCGTAATAAAGATTTGTACTTGAAGTTGTTACCATTCTTACATGCCTGTAGCAAAAAAAAACACTAAAGCTTAGTGGCTTTTTAATATAAAAACAATAAGAATAACTGAAACAGCACTAAACTTTATCTTTAACGGGCAAATAAAAATGAGCGAAAAATGTGGACACCCTCGAAAAGAAACCTAAATAATTACAAGGAAACAACTCAATACCGAAATCAAATTATGGTTCACAATACAATGAATACCGAACACGTTCAAACAAAGCTTTGATAAAATTTACAAACTTGAAATGAAACGTTCTAGGCTAAATTTATGTATTTTTTTTACATCAAAAACCTGCCGTGTTCTCTCGCTTAAAGGAAAATGTACAGAATTCATATTATTAATAAGTCTTTATTGTATCCTGCGGCAAGAATGTTCTGTGTCATCTCTAGGGGCCAATTCATGTCCCGACTAATTGATTTTGTACATAATCTCCCAAGCGTTTTGCAAAAAATATTACATAATTTTATTGAGCACTCGGAATTTCTCCAAGCGGCCATATTAACTTTTCGATTCGAAATTGCTCTTCGGTAATGTTGCGTCTTTAAACAAATTAGGTATCGACAATATTCGTATTTCAATAGTTTTAGACTATCAATTTGTTTGCTAGTAATGTTTGCAGTTTTAAATTTAATTAATGAAGAACAGAGTCGAGCAGCTGTGCCAGCATTAGTGCAGCAGTAGTATTCATGACTGAATGCATCAATGTGAAATTTATAATAATATGATAACAACTTGAAAACTTCAAAGTCTTATTTGCAATTATTTCATTCAGTACTAAACTTTACTTTTAACAAGTATTGCAATATGAAAATAAGGTTAATTCTTGCTAATTATAAACAGACGTGGTTAAACCTATCGATTGATAATTTTATTTCTAAGAATTAATAACGACTTTTCAATAAGTCATGGACATAGATTTAAACGTCCTCGGGATTGGTAAATAAGTTTTTATATGTACTATATTAATATTGATTATGTAACTAAATATTAATTAATTATTAAATTATGTATAGACGCTTTCCGATGGAAAAAAATCGATAGATCTTTAATTGATTATTTAAGTATCGATATTCGACAATCGATTGACACATCACTGTTCAGTCATCCTACGCTCGTATGCTTTTCCAATTGTTTCTGTTTTCTTTTGATTGATCACGACAATTTTGGGACGACAAAGGAAAATATTGTTTGGAAACAAATTGGGCGCTTGCTCTTTTAATACGAAACTAGAATTACATTACAACGTGGTTTTTTACCAAGTAATAAGAAAGCTACTAAAGCAATTGTGTTACAGAAATCAGAAACAGCGACGTTACCATAACATCCAGACCCGAGACAATATAGAAAAGTTATTTTCCCATTTAAACCCGACCAGGGGTTGAACCCAGGATCTCAGAGATGGCCAACGTCCAGCTCGCTCGGCTCTCGGCTACGGAGGTCGTCAAAAATTAAAGAACAGAAGTTATTTCTGTGGTCATTATTGATAACCTTTAAGGGTTTTTGTGGGTAATGCTTGTACCCGGTCTTCGTAGAGGGGGGGAGTCCCACATACACCGATGCCTCCACTAAGGCAGTGGTGGCCAACCCCTCAAAAAAAATGCAGGCTGATCCAGTACTATTCATTCTACTTATTATCAGTATAATAAAAAATATACATTTCATACTTTACTAAAAAGCGTTAAGTACCCAAAATCAGGTCATTGAACGTTTGACAATTGTATATTAACAATAACAAAACCAAAATAAAAGAAGTTCTCCACACCAGGCTTTGTGGTCTAGTTTAGATTTTTTCAAGCCTAACGTAATGAATGTACCTATAGAGTAAAACAAATTTGAGTATATTGCTACAGTGAAAAAATGAAATACAGTCTAATGAAAAAAAATTAGCTTTACAATCCCCTGGCAAAATCAATCTATGTTTTCCTATAACAGATCTAACAATGTACGTAGAGTGTAAAATTTCTATTTATAAAATTATTCTATAAACTTTATCTTTATAAACTTAGAAACCTTAGAACTCATATCTTACTTGTTTTGGCGTTAACAAACAAATTTTAATATCCATAGCAAAAATGTACGTTACGCAGATAATTGATGTATTCAATCAAATTGAGCGTAGAGTATCAAAATAACACCACACACTGGCCAGCATATTTTACGACGCGCGAACAGTAATAACCGTTGAAAACGAAAAAAAGCTCGCACGAAAATGCAACAAAAATCTAAATATCGTCGGCATTCGAACCTATTCGAATACGTACGGTTTGAAATTCAAAATTCGAAGCACGTTCGCGAAAGGCTCTAATTTCCAGACGGTATGTGACGTCACACGTGAGCCCTCGCCATCTGTCATCGTGGCGATTCGCTGCTGCTTTTAGAGGAAAAAAAAATATGCTGGTTGAATGAGACGTGCTAGGTGGATCGTACAGAAAAATGTTACTTGGTCGCCTTAATATCATGGACATAAGAACTAATATTGAACTGCAAATGGTTGCCGTGATGCGCTATTGGCCGTACTAGTACAGGTTCTGAGCTGAAGCGATTTTTATCTTTATTTTTCAAGTAAGTTTTTGAGAAGCGTTTATCCAAGAAAGTGTATGGAATCGAAAATAGGATACTCGCTCGCCTCTCGGCTACGGAGATCGTCATAAAAACTAGCCAACATTAAAAAACTAACCGCAGTAGCGAAATTAAGATATTTAAAATAAACTGTAAAATTTTATCTCCATTTGCGTGTGGGATGTGCAAAGGGGCATGACAGAAGCTAAATACAATTTTTTAAATCGAATGCGATACTTTTTATCTAGTCCCCACAAGCGAAGCCACAGGCAAGCAACAGTCTAAGTAAAGTTTGTGGTATATTTTAAACAAATGCGTGAAAATCGCTTAAAGTTCGTACCTTGGACCTGACCTTCGTAGATGCCTATTTACGTACCATGTCTCTAAGTAAGTCTAGAAACTGTCCGTCTTGCCATTGTGTACCGGATAGCTTAGGAACCGCTACTTTAAATAAAACCCACGTGCTTTACGTAGTATTTATACTAGAAAAATAAAATAAAAAAATATTGCATTGTCATCCGATTTACATATGCATCCAAAATTTCAGCTCAATTGGTAAACGGGAAGTGGCTTAAATTTTGCTCGCAAGATTTTATTACAGACAAACAAACAAGGCAAACAAACTATCGGGACAGGATAAACTAAATAAAAGCTTGTAATACCTACTACTACTAGCTAAGACCGCAGCCAAATAACAATCACTTCTGTGTTGTTGTGTTCCTGCGTGTGAGTACGGTTTCCAGAGCTCCTGGGGGGTGCT
This sequence comes from Glyphodes pyloalis, assembly GCA_037074685.1. Classification (NCBI taxonomy): domain Eukaryota; kingdom Metazoa; phylum Arthropoda; class Insecta; order Lepidoptera; family Crambidae; genus Glyphodes; species Glyphodes pyloalis. Next base: position 746,002 of record JAYKKO010000042.1, read on the forward strand.
ACATTAGTAGTAGGGGGTCAAGCCTTCAAGGTAAGGGCGACAAGTCCAGTAATCGATTTATTATGCTGTACTTGTCACCCTTAAGCTAGGACCTCATTACCCCAGGGGGGGAGGTGATACCCCTACCTGGCGCGTCCTCCGGTGGCGGATAGGGGAAGCCCGCGGCTGCCGTCCGGAGGGTATTCCCGCTTACAGGGATGCCTTGCGGGCGGCAGCCTGGGGTCGGAGCGTAGCTCCCGCGGACCAAACACACTGGGGGGGTGGGGTAGGCGGGTGGGGAATGGGGAATGGGGGGGTGGGGAATACCGTTCTCTCTGCTGTTCTCGGTTTTTGAGAACAGCAGTGGAAGGCGGGGCAAGGTGGTAGGGGAGCTCGCCCGTAAACGAGCATGGGGATTTTGGGGAGGGGGGGAAATCTGTCGTGCAAGTCGATGTCTTTATTCGTCAGCTTCACTGTGTCGGGGCTTTGCTTATGGCCTGGCCATGTTGGCCTGTTTGACGTCCGGGCTCTTCGGAGCGGCGTATGGCGGGGTATCTCCGCGGCGCGGCGGGCTCGGCCGGCTGCGTAATAGCAGTCGGTCGCAGCAGGCTTCGGCCACCGTCGGGCAACCTGTTTCCTGGTCGAGTGTCTGGTGATCATGTCTATCGGCTCGACCAGACCAGGGGGCTTGCCTTAATTGGCTGGCCCAAGTGGAGCATACCACAATAAAAAACCCCTAATCCCGACGTCGTGAGTGCTCGAGGCGTCGGGGCCATCTCTTTTCGGAGGGATGGTGACCGGGTGGGACAAACCCGGTCGTGGTCGGTGGTATCGGCCTCCCTGCACGGGACCGCCCGCCCCCGTGCAGTATGAGGGTAGCTGGGGGTATTCGGCTCTGCCCCCGGTGGTCCTTTATAACCGTTTAATCGTGGGAACCATAATGAGTACACCAATTCCAAAACTAAAAAAAAATGACGAACGTGGGGAGTCTGCTGAAGTGGCACCTTCGGGTGCGGAGTCTGGCGCCGTTTGTGCGATCGCGCCAAAATCTGCCGTTGCGTCCTTGGACGCAGAATATGACGCCGTATGTTCTAGTGCGTCGGGGAAGGGCAACATTGCTGTTGCTAGTTTAAGTCGGGCATCTTCGGCTGCGTCGTTGGCCTCGGCAAATAGTTTCTTTGCCAGGCCCAGTATATTCACTGGGCGAGGGGCGTCGGGCGAGGAGTCCGACACATTAACAAATGTGTCCGAAATGTCGGTAGGGTCCGAGCGGAACCAGTATCTCCGGGGGGGAGGGCGTAAACGCCCGCTATCTGATGGGGAAAAGGGGTCGTCTTCTGATGCCTCCCAATCCAAGAGCCGCACGACTAAGAGCAAGTCGAAAAAGGGACGCGGAAGGCCTGCCACTACAGACTATGTCGGTCGTGCGGAAGCGCAGCGAGAGCTGAATGCTGCGAAGAGGGCTGCCGTTGCGCTTGAGCTTGAGGCTCAAGTAGCGGAAACCGAAAGACGGCTGCGCATGGCCCGTAATGCGGCCGGATACGGGGTGTCCCTTACCGCATCGCTAGAGGGGAAGTCGACTGCGGAATTGCAGCGTTTGGTGGCCACGGAGGCGGAGAGCTCCGTCTCTATGATTAGAAAGTCCTCCAATTTAAAGGGGACCTTCCAAAAGGCACTCAAAGAGAGTGCCATAAATATGAGGGCCATCTGCGAAGAGGCCCTCAAGAGAACCTCCTCAGAGGAGACGGAGCGGCTGCAGGCGACAGTAGATCGCCTGCAGACTGAGCTAGCCGGCCAAACGAAACGCGTGGCCGAGCTAGAGGCCGCAGTTGCCGAATTGACCAAGTCTGGTCAGGCATCTTCAGTTCCTGCTTCGGTCCCTGCCCCCGTAGAGACGGTGATGGAGGTGGTGGAGATGTCCCCTTCATCAGCGGGATCACCGACAGCGGACGCAGCAAACATTGAAGCTGTGGTCCGGAAAATAATGATGGAGGAGCGGGTTCTCTTAAACGCCCGGCTCAATGCCCGCATAGAGGGCCTAGAAGACCGCCTCCTCCCAGAGAAGCGGCTTCGTCCGCCACTAGCAGCGGACCGCAGGAAGGAGTCCGTTGTGGTCCTCGAGCGGCTGCCGGAAGTTTTCCGGGTACCTGAGCCGCCAAAACCCCAGAGGGCCACGAGATCTCGTGCATCTAGAGCCGCTGCGTCTGTCTCCTTGCCTGGGCCCTCCAAAGTGACAAAACCTATGGCGGCCTCTGTCGTTGCTCCCCGAGCCGCTCTTCCAGCTCCAGTAGTGGAGGAAAACCTTCTTCTGCCCGCGACCACCCCAGCCAACGAAAGCTGGGCTACGGTGGTCAGGAAGGGCAAAGGGAAGGGCAAGAAATCGACGGCTCTTCCCTGTTCGCAGCCTGCGCCTTTAACGGTCCCTCCGGCGAAAGGAGCTCCCAGAACAGCCACTACTGCTGCTGCCGCCTCGACGATGTCGCAGAAGAAGAAGGCCCCGGCTTCTAAGTCGCAAGCACAGAAGACGCAGAAATTGGTTCCCCCCAAAACCGCAGCAGTCGTGGTTACACTCACGGCTGAGGCGGAGCAAAAGGGGGAAACCTATGAGTCGGTTCTCCGCAGGGCTCGTAGCGGCATCAATTTCGAGGAGATTGGGGTGACATCCATCCGCACCCGCCCGACTCAAGCCGGGGCACGGTTAATCGAATTTCCGGGCGAGGACTCATCAAAGAAGGCCGACCTCTTCGCAGAGAAAATGCGGCTCGCGATCGGGGATGACCTTGCCAAAGTGGCAAGGCCAATAAAGTACGCGGGGCTTATGATCTCGGACCTCGACGACTCTGTGTCGAGGTCCGAAGTAGTTGAGAAAGTGGCGGCCATCGGGAAATGCCCAGCCGATCACATTAAGGCGGGCGAAATCAGGCCTGGCCGTCTGGGCATGGGGGCACTTCGTGTCCAGTGCCCTGTTGCTGCCGCCAAAGCCGTGCTGGAGGGGGGGCGCTTTCTGATCGGGTTCAGCTCCGCATCAGTTCGCGCCCTTGAAGAACAGCCCCTCCGCTGTTTCAAGTGTTTGGGAGTCGGGCACACTCGCCCTCTCTGTCCCTCCGCCGTGGTGCGAATGGACCTTTGTTTCCGCTGCGGACAAAAAGGCCACAAAGCCGCTGCCTGCAGCGAGAAGACCCCGCACTGCTCCGTCTGTGCGGAGAGTGGGCGGCCTTCTGGCCATTTGATGGGGGGTAGGAAATGCAGGCCTCCCCCCAAGAAAGGCAAAGTAAAGGCTCAGGCCCGGCCTAATGCTTTGGAGTCCAGCTCGACGTCGGCAGTAGTGGAGGAGGTTATAATGTCCGAATAAATGGCCCAATACAACCTCCTCCAAACAAATTCCAACCACTGCCGCGCAGCCCAGGACCTGTTGTCCCAGGCTGTAGCGGAGTGGTTGGTAGACTTAGTGGTGGTGGCAGAGCCCTATCTGGTCCCCAGTAGTTGGCACGGGGACCAGACCAGTACAGTCGCAATTTTCAGGCGACATACGTCCACGTCTCCCCCTCTATCTCTTGTGGAGAGGGGATCGGGTTTCGTCGCTTGTTTGTGGGGCAACACAGTCGTTGTGGGGGTTTACTTTTCCCCAAGTCGCCCGCTTGTGGACTTCGAGGCGTTTTTGGGTCTCCTGCAGGGAGCTGTCCAGCGGGCCGTTTCTGCTGGACATCAAGTTCTTATTCTGGGGGACTTCAATGCCAAGGCGGCGTCTTGGGGGAATGTGGTTGCCTCATGCAACCGACGGGGGCAACTGGTGGAGCTTTGGGCCGCTTCGTCCAGCCTTTGCCTCCTAAATCGGGGCGCAGTCCAGACCTGTGTGCGGCAGCAAGGGGGGTCTGTGGTGGACCTAACGTTCGCCACCCCTGCACTCGCCGCACGCGTCCACAACTGGAGGGTGGACCGGTCCGAGACACTCTCGGACCACAAATTTATCCGGTTCGGGGTGGTCTCCGGTGCCCCTCAGCAGGCTTCACCAATTTCGCCTAGGTCGTCGCCTTTTCCCAGGTGGGCACTGTCCCGCCTGGACAAGGCAGTTGCAAGGGAGGCGGCCTTTCTGCAAGACTGGTTCTCGCCTCCCTTATCTGGTCCCGACGTGAACTCCTCCGCGGTCGTTCTTCGAGGTTTCCTGACCGAGGTATGCGATTCTAGCATGCCTCGGTCCCGTCGTCCACCTCCCCGACGCGCCTGCTTCTGGTGGTCGGAAGAGCTCGCCGAACTTCGAGCTGTCTGCGTGGCTGCACGGCGGGCCTACACCAGAAGTAGGCGCCGCGCTCGTCGGGACCTCGAAAACGAGGCCTCCCTCTACGGAGCCTATGTAGATGCGAAGAAGGCACTCAAGGTGGCCATAGGAGCCGCCAAGGATTCCGCACGCGCCGAAATGCTCGAGGGTCTCGACCAAGATCCGTGGGGGAGACCGTACCGGGCCGCACGAAACAAGTTGCGCCCCATAGGTCCCCCACTTACAGAGACCCTCGAGCCAGGGCTGCTCGACAGCGTCGTCCGGGCTTTGTTCCCGGACAGCAGCCCTGGCTTCGTCCCGCCGGCTATGAGTGCCTCTTCAGAGCAGGAGCCTGCAACTGCTCCGTACGAGGCCCCGCAAATCACTGAGGAGGAGTTCGGCACGGCGGCAATCTGCCTTCGTGCCAAAAAGACGGCCCCTGGTCCGGATGGGGTTCCGGCGAAGCTCGTCGCCCTCGGCGCAGTTTTGATGGAGCAGAAGTTTAGGGAGCTGTTCGACTCGTGCTTCCGAGTCGGCCAGTTCCCTAAACCTTGGAAGGAGGGGCAGCTTTGCCTCCTTCGGAAAGAGGGCAGACCGGCGGACTCGCCATCGGCGTACCGGCCCATAGTGCTTCTCGACGAAGTCGGGAAGCTGTTCGAGCGCATTGTGGCCAGGCGCCTGAAGGACCACCTTCGTTCCGTCGGTCCAGACCTGTCGAACAGGCAGTACGGTTTCCGGGCAGGGCGGTCCACTATTGACGCCCTATCCGATCTGAAATCCCTCGTTTTAGAGTCTAGGGAGAGGGGGGAGGGTGTGTTGGCTGTCTCTTTTGACATAGCCAATGCTTTTAATACTCTCCCCCACTCTACAATTTTGGAGGCACTCCGCTATCACGGAGTGCCCTCCTATTTGATGGCCCTGATCGAGAACTATTTTCTCGACAGGGAAATTGTCTGCGTCGGTGCCAACAACGTCCTGCGTCGTTTCCGCGCGCGTTCCGGTGTTCCACAGGGGTCTGTTTTGGGGCCCCTTCTGTGGAACATCGGATACGACTGGCTTTTGCGCGGCTCCCTCCTCCCGGGCATGAACGTTTTTTGCTACGCAGACGACACACTTGTTACTGCCCGGGAGAGGGATTTTGGCGCCGCAGCTCGCCTGGCAGAGGCCGGTGGCAATTTAATTGCCAGACGCATTGCCCTCTTGGGCCTTACAGTGGCTCTTAATAAGACCGAGGCCATATTTTTTCCGGGGCCTCGGCAAAGATTGTTTTCCGGCACGTACATCGTCGTCGGGGGCGTCAGGGTGGCGGTTGGGGCCCAGATGAAATACCTGGGCCTCATTTTGGACCATCGCTTGTCTTTTGGGCCGCACTTTGCTGCATTATCTCCGCGCCTCATTAAGGCGGCGGGTTCTTTAGCGTGGCTTCTCCCCAATGTGGGGGGTCCTAGGGCCAAATGCCGACGACTTTACGCCGGCATTTTGCGCAGTATGGCCCTGTACGGCTCGCCCATCTGGGCCGACTCCCTCCACATTCGGGAGAACCAGAGGCTTCTGCGGCGCCCCCAGCGAGCCATTGCCCAGCGAGTGTGTAGAGCCTATCGCTCCGTTGGGTTTGACGCAGCGTGCGCACTCGCTGGGACGCCACCCTGGGAGTTGGAGGCCCGGGCGATGGCGAGGGCCTATCAATGGCAGGCCCTAAGAAAGGCCTCCGGGGAACGTTTTTACCCGGAGGACCTGTCACGTGTGCGCCGGGAGGCGCAGGAAGAGGTGGTCCGGCGTTGGGCGGAGTCCTTACTGGTGACTCCGTCGGGTCGGTGGACCCTAGATGCGCTTGAGCCAGCAATAAATCGCTGGCTCGAGCGCAAGTCGGGATTCCTGACGTTCCGCTTGGTGCAGGTGCTGTCCGGCCACGGCTGTTTTGGGCAGTACCTGCACCGCATTGGTCGGGAGCAGTCTCCGTCGTGCCACAGTTGCGGCGCGGCGGAGGACACGCCGGGGCATACACTGCAGGTGTGCCCCGCTTTTGATGCGCAGCGCGCAAGTCTGCGCGCGTTGGTGGGGCCAAATCTCTCACTCCCCAGCATAGTCGAGGCTATGCTCGGGAGTGAGACGGCATGGGTTGGTATGGTCTCCTTCTGCGAAGATGTCATGTCGCAGAAGGAGGCCGCAGAGCGGGAGCGGGAGGACGATCCATCCGCTCCCGCCTGCCGCCGAAGAAGGCGGCTGAGGGCGCGGCGCCAATATGACCGCGCCCAGCTACCGCGTGGGGACTGGCCGGCTGATGGTGTGAGGACACCTCAGTCGGCATTGCACCGGTCCCCACTGCGAGTTGGGGATGGTTCCGTTGGATCGGCCATCCCCATTCTCCCCCCGAACACTGTGGGGGGAGTAGACGGAGCCGCGTAAGCGGCTGTTCCGCCGGCGGTGTTGTGGAAGTAAAGGCTTAGCCGATCCCCCACAGCACCGCCACTAAGGCGATGGAGGTCCAACCGGGGGGTTTTAGTGGGTAGTCCTGCCCTTTTCAGGGCAGGGAGTCCCACACACGCCGTCACCCTCCCTCGGGGTGACGGTACGGTGCATCAACGCATTTCCCCCCGAAAAAAAAAAAAAAAAAAAAAGGACCTCATTACCACTTAACATCAGGTGGGATGAGGTCAATCTTGAAGCGCAATATAAAAAATATATATATATTTATATTTGACGTATCTAATATTTCCATTCTACAAAAATCAATCTGCATGAAAACCAAACAATTCAATTTAGCAGTTATCGCGTGTGTAAATTTGAAAATATTTTAAATCCGAACTTCCGTAAGAGTGGTTTATAGGGAAACCACGCTAACATGTTATACAAAATTCCCTCTTTACAATGTTGGAACTAGTTTTCCAATATGGCCATAGTGCTGCACCTCAATAATCCACGCAGTCGATAGTTCGTCTATGTTTTTCTGAATGATTTTGTTTAATTTACAAAAAACTAGCTAGCTTTGCACGGGTACACGTAAATTCAAATAAAGTTTTCGGCTTTTCTGTACATTGATATGTATGGATTATAGACAAAATCCTTCTTCATACTTCACTCTACCTATAAAAAAAATCGCATAAAAATCCATTGCGTAGTTTAAAAGATCTAAGCACACACATACATAAGGATCGACTTTATTTTATACTTTGTAGTGATATACTCATATTTACTCGTAATTTTGTAAAATATTCATTGTATGACGCCATTCATTAGTGTAAAAAATAACTAGAGCTCTATTTGTAATTATTTCTTTAAACAAATGGTTATAACCCCAGAATTTGTATTCTGGGGTGATATACTAGTGTATGTCGCCTCAATATAGCAAAATTTTTTTAGGCTACAAAAACTAATTCTTGTGTTTTTTTCAAACCTGCCTAGCAGAATAAAATCTTCAACATTTTTTTTTAACCAGACACACATTTTAAGTGAAATATAATCACGATCAACAATCGACAACAAATATATCGACAGTTTCCCATCACTATCGTTCACGGGAGAGTTACGAACTTTATCACTCATATCAGTGCAGATTATTCGTTGCGAACAGCGGTGTTTAAACCGAGATTTAATTTTTACTGCTTCAACGCATCTAGCCAACTAGTTAGCAATTTTAAGCTTATGCCGGATTCCGCTTAAATTCAATTAAATTAGTATGGGTCAGATTACAGAGTTTGAATCATGTATTTTGTCGAAATCAATTTACTTTTTAAATATACTTTAACCCTCCAATGTTTACCGTTGCTTACCTGTCAAAAATAAACACATACTTTAATTGTTTCTTCACTCACCAAAACAAAATTGTATGGCGTGGTGCAAAGCAAGATACACATGGTACTTAGTTAAATACTGCTACTGTAATAAATCCTAAGCCAAAGATATGATGGCGTTGCATAAAAGTTTGCAGAAAATTATTTAAAACAAACAACACTGACAGTAAATATTAATATAATATACTAGCTGTGCCCGCGACTTCGTTCGCGTGGACTACATCCTTTCATAGTCGGTTTTACCCCTATCTCCCCTAATATTCGAAACAAAAAGTAGTCTATATTTTAATAGAGCTATATTTGTGCCAACTTTCATATCTCTAACTTAAAAAATAAACATAAATTTACATTTTTATTTTTGGCATTACCCCCCCCCCCCTTACTTTCTAACAAAAAGTAGCCAATGTCCGTCCTTGAGGTTCAACGTATACCTATGCCAAATTTCATCAAAATCGGTTGAGAGGTTTAAGCAGGAAAGTGTAACAGCTGTCTGTTACGCTTTCCCGCTTAAACAGACACACAGTTACTTTCGCATTTATAATATAAGTAGGGATTTAAAATTATATACATGAATTTTTCTTACCATATGTATGATTACAATACATATGGTAAGAAACAATGGTGTAGCTTTCTTTAGTTTATTTGTTACAACTTAAAGTATTATAATATTAATACAGTGAAGATAAATCTATTTATTTCGAGTATCAGTATATATGCCAAAAAGTTTCAGGCCCTAGTTTAAAAAAAATTGATATGTACAGTCGCCGTCAGATATATCGGAGCAGACAAAGTGACCAAATACTTCTGAACAGTTAAAAATGTCTATAAGTTCTACTGTATGGAACTTACCATTAATATCTGAACATTCACTACTTCAGTAGTATCTGAGCAAATGCTAGTCAATAATTTCTATACACACAACTTACCAATAATATCTGAACACTCATCTACACAGTGAGCTAAATGAGACACATGACGTGCGTGACACCTATTGACGTTATGAATGTTCAGATATTATTGGTTAGTTGTGTGTATAGAAATTATTAAGCATTTGCTCAGATATTACTGAAGTAGCGAATGTACAGATATAAATGGTAACTTGTAGTGTATGGAACTTATTGACATTCTAAACTGTTCAGAAGTATTTGGTCACTTTTTCTGCTCCGATATATCTGACGGTGACTGTACTACCACTATTTATTTGAAATGGAAAAATAGCAGAACAATTTCGTGATACGTGAGAAAAGTTACTTACTATGACAAAAAAATAATCATGAGAATACCGGAGTAGGGTTGGAAGCAAGTTTTGAATAAATAAAATAGTGCACGAATATTCTTGAAAGGAACTTATTCACCTGTCTCAGGGGTGCGTAGGACAAATTTCACGGTGAAACCAACTAAAGACAAAACAAGAAATAGTTTCTTTAGCTTAAAATAAAATAACACAATTTTATAGTGTGATCGTTCTTAATCAAATCATTACATTTTCTTAACACATAAAGATAATCTTAGTATTTCTTTTGTCTGTATTCTGGCTAATTTCTCCCAATTTTCAAAGCACTATTGCTTCCTGATATTCGATTGTTTTTTTTAAATACATAATTTTATAAAAAAGATTTCACATGGACGAACTCGCCGGCACAACGTGTAGTATTTAATTTTTTCGTTTAAGTATTACGTCCTTAATTTTTTCTTCTGTATTAGTTTTGTTTACCTACCAGAAAAACGTAAAAATTACATAATACTCGTAGTAATACTTACAATGCATGTTGTGTATGTATAAATTATATAAGTTTAATATTTAAGTATGTGTATTCCATAATTTACCGTTAGTATTGCTAATTTTAATATTTACTGTACCGCCACGACATTTTCGGCTTAAATCTGTTGCGATGACTGGTAGAGAATGCTACCAGGCATAGTGCTCAACGCTGCAATGTCTACTTGCTGTAAGTAACCTACAAAGTCTCAATCAGTAAACGCTTATTTAAATTGTAAAAGTTACGAGGACACAAACGCAGATCTTGAATACCAGATCTGTCCCAGAGGATGAATAGAGACTGATTACGTAGATCCTAATAAAGCATTTACATAACAAAATCGAAACGAGGCCTGAAATTGGTTCGGCGTTTCAAGGAATAATAAGAAAAACCAACTTACATAAACGAAAATGATAAGGTCACGGCATCCCGCTTTGGAAAGTGAGGATCGTTGCGTAACAATAAATAACTGGGAGTGTATTTATAAATACACTAGTTCAATGTACAACCAATTTAAGCGAGGAAGAGCGATTTATCGCTCAAGCTTAAGCGGCCCGACTGGTGAAATACCTTCACCTTACAGAAGACCGCAGCCAAATAACAACAATTTCTGTTTTGTTATGTTCCTGTGTGTAAGTAAGGCTTCCAGAGCTCTTAGGGAGTGCTATTAGTAGCAGGTATCAAGCCTTCAAGGTAAGGGCGACAAGTCCAGTAACAGATTTATTATGTTAGGCTAAGACCTTCTTATCACTTAATATCAGGTGGGATGAGATCAATCTTGAAGTGTAATATAAGAAAAATCAAATATTTCTTTATTCAAATAGGATACATGAAAACTTTTTGATACAATGCAATGTAATTCTACTACCATTTCAGAATCTATATCTATCTGTTGAAACTCAGCAGATTTGTTACAGTAGCAGTGTCTAACTTGTAGCTAAGTGTAGAATTCTTTAGAACAAGTCATATTTTGTTTTGATGAGTGAATAAATTCTTATGCAGGTATTTACTTTTGAGAGGTAAGCTGGAGCAGATCAGTCCCCAAAGGTGGCACCTGTTCACAAACATGACGTATGTGCCAGCCATCGCTTCACTTAACAGTTGACAGCACGTCAAGGTAAACGCTTTCAGTTCTATATAAGTTCTTATGCATACGACTTTTAGTCGGTGCAAACTCTAAAGGGTATAGACTGACATGCCTTTAAATAAATGGTTGAAAGAATTACACAATTTAAACTTTGTACTGCATCTATGTCACGGGCGTAATTGAACAAAAATTGAGCTGCAAGCTTGATATTATGGTTATTCACTGTACAATGACGAGCGCTCTGAACTATTCTGCTATATTGAACCAAGTGTCTATAGTTTGGCCCCAACCCAGGACTTTGATCTATATGGCGACCGTTGTATTTGTTCTATTTAAAATATCTAAATACTTACCTTTATGTGATACACACAAACGCACATACACTCACGCTATTAATTAATTAATTAATTCATTCCTTCCATATCTATGTAACTACCAATATAAATGTATGTTTCTACATCAAACCCTCACCAAAACTAAAATGGCTTTATAAATGGTGACACATATTAGACAAATAAGTTGGTAAAACGCAAGCGCCCTTTCTCAAATTGCAGTGCTCTTACGGGGTCTAAAATGATCTCATTTTTCCAATACCATCTGAGCTAGCACGTAAAAGTGTAAGTCCAATAAACAAAGTGTCCACTGACAAAGTTGCAAACACTTTACGTCAGCAACTTGCTTAATCAGTGTCTTGACACTAGGACACTTCGGGACTCTGTCCTGCGGTATTCAACTTGCAACACCCGAGTTTGGTTTTAGCCGGTTCACGAAGTTGTTCCGCTGTTAAAGTATGCATTTCGTTTTGTTTGCTTTGTTCAAGGAATATTATGTTTTGTGTTTTCGTTTTTAGTTTTTAGTAAGATTTCTTTACCTTTTTTTAGTTTCAAATTACTTATTAGTTATTTTGTTTAAGACCCAATTTTTATAACCTTAACAAATAACTCTGCTCATTTTTATTTTTTATACAATGATACCATCACCATCGTCATAGTGTAAACGAAGGATGTTCACAGTTAAATATAGCAATAACCATGGAATATATAAAAAGTAAGACTTCTTTCATGTTTTTACATGACTTAACACTTCTATGACTCTTGGTTCTGATGTGCTAGCATAAATATGCTCCGTGCCACCACAACAAGGTCATCTATCCCAGATCATGGAAGAAGATAATATGGAAGTCATGAAAACTCTCGGTTTTGGGGCCATTTGCATACATCGGCTCCCTGCCACTATTACAAAGTCTATCCCGGAATCTAAAAAGAAAACTCAGATATTCCTCAACTTTCAACTTAGCATCACTAACACCCATCAGCTCTCTACAATTGTGGCAAGTTCGTCTGTTTTTGAATATGGGAGAAGATAACTGGATGTTCTGAGGGGAGCTCCAAGACCTCCAGGACTTTCAGTTTTGCACCACTCAAATTCAAATTCAAATTCAAATTCAATATTTGTTTATTCAAGTAGGTTACATATAATAACACTTTCGAATCGTCATTGTATACAACCTGTAACGGAAAGGGGGTAACAATGTAAAGTAGGTGGATACTATACCTTGTATAGATTCTATATACGAAATCCCGAGTTAAAATAAACACTTTATTGTTTTTATGAAATAAAAAATGATTAACTATAATGACTGACTAAAACGTAAACAAACGCATCACAACACTATTGAGGTCAGCGACCCCAAATCACGTTATCACTTCACGACAATCACTGCGATCCTGAATTTCTCCACCTCCTTCCTCGACATGCGCGCCTAGTACTTTCTTAGAAGATGCGCGAACATTATGCAACATTTGTGGTGTCACTGTACAGAACGCGGCCTTGATGCTTTCTATCATCTCTTCCCTTGACGAGCATACTACAGCGTACACCTTCCTTTTAAATTAGTCCCACAAGAAGAAGTCCAACGGAGTGAGGTCTAGTGACCGAGCTGGCCATGTGATACGACCTCCTCGCCCAATCCACAGATGGAAACGAGCGTTTTGATGGTTTCGTAAATCTCTTTCTCTAGCTCTCGGTCGGCCATCACGCTGCCGTCGGTTGCTCCGACACAGAGAATCATCTCGAATATTCTTGATTGCTCAAAGACATCACGAAATATCACTAGGCTATCCGTAGTAAGTAGGTAATCCAGAAAGGCAAAAACACAAGATGTTGTCACGGCGACGACAACTCAATGACTTAACTGAATTGTCAAAATGAGAAACGCTAAACCAACAAATTTCAGATGTGATTCAGTAAACACTAAAAGATGAACCAACATTGTGATATTTAAATTAATAGCATAATAGGTAGGTACATCCAAGTCTTTCGACGATTCCAACAATACTGTGATAGTGTTGTGCAAGCGTGACTTAGTCAAAATTTTGACTAGTATTTGACTGATATTTCAAAAAAAAATATTGAATCAATAAATGCGTGTACACAGCTACAAATGGTCCCATACAGTTTGTAACCGTTAACTGCTTTGGTATTTTTGATATTGTTATACCCTTTCCGTTACACGTTGTATAATGCAAAGTGATTCTACTTCCGGTTCGGAACCTATATCTACCGAGAAGACACCGGTAAGAAACTCAGCAGATTAGTTACAGTGGCAGTATATAATATAGCTATGTGTTGAACACTTTGGACCAAGTCATATAGTTTTATTTTGATGGGTGAAAAAGCATTAAGTATTATGTTATTTTAAGAGGTAAACTGGAGCAGACCAGTCCCCAAAGGTGGCACCTGTTCACAAGCATGACGTATGTGCCAGCCACCGCTTCACTCTTCACTTGCAGTGATCGGTTCCCTGCCACTGGAACAATAGTCTATCTATAATGTGGGGGCTATTCAAAGCTATATTTTCGTTACGTGATCACCATTGTAAAACCTTTCTGCTCAATCAGTCATTCGTAATATGAGCTCTGTGGCTTACTCATTGTTCTTTTAGTTTTGTATTTCTTAGAGCTTGATCAAAGATGTATAAATATCATAGAGAAAGTACTTACTATGTTTAAGTTAGTAGTTCATATTGATTTAGCAAAGGTTGGCAATATGTTGGTTCAACTAGGTTTTCGGATCATTTAAGGACTTCCACGGAGCTAGTTGAGTATAAATGTCCAGTAAAGTGTCCACTTACAGAGTTGCAAACACATCGCGACTGCAACTTGATTAATCAGTGTCTCGACACTAGCACTTCGGGAGTCAGTCTCGCGGTGACCGACTTGCCACATCGAGTTTGTTTGTAGCCGGTTCACGAGTAACTTGCTCTGCTATTGAAGTATTAATTCCGTCATGTTTGGTTTGGTTAAAGGAACTTTACGGTTGTATTTATAAAGTTTTGTAGTGTTTGCAATAACGAACTTAAAATCGTATTAAAGAAATCGACGCCGTTCTAGCGAACTTTAAATATTAGAAACATAATTTTTTTATATCCCCTTGCGGTGCGGGAATCGAACCCACGACCTTCACATATCGCGTAAGAGCAGCATACGATAGATAGGAGGGGAGATAAAAAAAAATTGTTTCTAATACATATTAAAGAAACTTGAAAGTTGGTTAAAATGTATGGCTGTTTGATTTAATGTTTTTATTTAAACTTGTTCTTCTACATAATAATTTTTCAAGTCTCTTGTAGTTATTGACTGTAAAAAGTGGTAGAACAATGCTACCACATTACATTACTTGTGTATTTTATATTCGATTTATCGAAGGAAGGTTTGGCTGTTATTAATAAATTCTTTATTATGTCAATCTGCAACTTCCCTTCCTGACAAAATTAAAATAAATAAGAATCTTACCCAAATGAACATAAAGCTAAATTTTTACATTCTAGGAAATCGTCTCACACATATTATTAAATTAATTGTTTCATTCAAATTCGCAAACTTGCTGATGTAGGTTACTGGATTTAATTTAGAAGATATTAATGATTTTTTTTTTACAATTCTTAGGTAACAATGCCTGTTCATTTGTTCCTTTTAAATGGAAAACATTAAGGCACGAAGCAAATGGTACTCGTATATAATGTAAGTGCCTCCAAAACAAACATCGATTTTCAATGATACAAGCTCCAACTCACATTGTAATCTAGTAAATACTGCTCAATATTCTAAGACTGTTAATTACGTCGGTGACCCTAATAAATAAGAGCGTAAATCCGAAATGTGACTTAGCTACGAGATTAAAGCATGTAAAAGACGAAGATAAAGTGGCGTTATTAAAATGAAGCTAAGAAAACAACTGATATACGGGGAATACTAAATGAGAGCATTAAATTGGGATACTGGTATAAACATTACTCTGTAAACTGATTGTTTAAAAGTTTTGTTTACTTAGATAGAAATTTAAGCCCTTAATGTCTTTACACACAAGTTTTTTTTTGTGGTTTGAATCAACCGTGTTATGAAAATTCATTTAATCTAGTATCTTTTCTATCTTTCCGCAAAATTAGCAGTTTTCATGCCATCTCTTAGGTACCGGGTTCGAATCCCGATCGGTACAATATGGAAAACTAACTTTTCTAGATTGTCTCAGGTCTGGGTGTTGTAGTGTCGACGTTGTTTCTGATTTCTGTAACACAAGTTCTTTTGCTACTTATGACAGGATCAGAGCCAATGTATATGATGTTGATAATAACAAAATATATTAAAGTTATCTAGTATCTAGTGAAAGTATTTATGTATTCAATGTAACAAAAAATGTTTTTAACCTAAAGTGATCGCTCGTACCATTAGAGATCAAATAAATTAGGCCCTATGATCTCCTCCTCAATGTAATTGATGTCTAAATATAAATCTAAACTGTGTCAATATACTTTTTCCCTAACAAATATAACATCAAAAAGCACAGCACCATACAATTTCGTAGCTACTTTTCCACTCATCAAGATGATAACTTTCTGTTGAAAACTGAACCTTACCCCAACAAGACTAGGCATAAATCCTGAACTGCAAACACGCCTTGATAGATTAGTTCACCTTTTCGGCGAATTTCCACAAATAACATCTTCATGCCATTGAAAAATGACGTCATGAAAAGCGCGAATGTCTCATGAATTATTTATCGTTTATTTTGTGAACAGGGCCCTAGATTGGTTCATAGTGAAAGTCAACATTGTGAATAATGCAATGTTTAAGAAAGATTACAACGAGACTCAGGCCAGGTGGAGTGACGATTTGCGCAGGACGGCTGGCGGGAGCTGGATGAGAGTCGCCGAAAATCGAGCGAAGTGGCGAACATTTGGAGAGGCCTATGTCCAGCAGTGGACTGCAACAGGCTGATGATGATGATGATGATGACAACAAGACTTATGCCTTCTCACTGGAATCTGAATTAATTATCTTTTGATACAGGAAAAAATAACGATGAGGATCATATCGCACACCTTGATCTAAAGAAAACTTGCACACTATTGAATTTGTTAAATCGGTATTTATCGACCAAAAAAATTTCAAAAACATTTCTCTTTTAGCTTCATTAGTACACCATAAATCTATTCTGGAAATTCCGGAAATTCCTCCGGTACTCAGAGGGACCCGGCCATTCGTTTTCGCCTCTCCTGCAAAAAGTATCTACTTTTTAGTTGACTCTGCTTAGATCTAGAGGTGCGATATCATGGTAAACACTTGCAGCTCGATTTTAATTCTTACGTCCACGTAATAAAGGCGATACAAAGTCCAAAGTGTGAAGTCCTTCGTGCTTCAAACTGTACAATTTAGCAGGGACAGTCACAATTCCTATACTTATCAACCTCCTTTTAAAATGCTTTTTATTCGACCTCCGTGGCCGAGAGGCGAGCGGGCCGGACTTTGGCGTCGCGCCATCTCTGAGGTTCCGGGTTCGATCCCCGGTCGGGTCAATATGGGAAACGAACTTTTCTGTATTGTCTCGGGTCTGGGTGTTGTGGTACCGTCGTTGTTTCTGATTTCTGTAACACAAGTACTTTAGCTACTTACCACAGAATCAGAGCAATGTATGTGATGTTGTCCAATATTTATTTATTTATTTATTCTTAACTAGTTGTGCCCGCAATTTTGTTCGCGTGGATTTCAATCTTTCATGGTCGGTTTTACCCCTATCTCCCCTAATATTCGAAACAAAAAATAGTCGAGTTTACGGTTTAAGATATTTATTTACTCAAAAGAATTTACAATTCATTGTTTGAGAAATACAAGAATATATTTTGTTAGTATCGTTGGTGCCGAAACGGCGCCGCGGCGTATGTTAGTTAATATTTAAGTTTTTTTTTCAATACAATAATTTAAAACAGAAACCAATGTTGAACTATTGTATACTACATAAACTTCGAGACTAACACAATAAAACATGAAATTATAGAGTTTCGAGCTATATTTGTGCCAAGTTTCATATTTCTAACAAAAAATAAACAAATTCCCATATAAACTTTCAAATGTGGTATAACCCCCATTCACCCCCCCCCCTTATTTTTTAACAAAAAGTAGCCAATATAACGTATATTGGCTACTTGAAGTTCAACATATACCTATACCAAATTTCATCGATATCGGTTGAAAGGTTTAAGCGGGAAAGCGTAACAGACATTTGTTTAAACAGGCAGAGTTATTTTCGCATTTACAATATTATTAGGGATTCGATAAAATTTTACTACTAAAAAAGCTGAAGAGTGTAACTGAAAAATTGAAGAGAGAGAAAGAGAGGTAGGGCATAGCGATTTATCGCTCGAACTGGAGCAGCCCGACTGGTGAAATACCTCCACCTTACAGAAAACCGCAGCCAAATAACAATCACTTCTGTGTTGTTGTGTTCCTGCGTGTGAGTAAGGTTTCCAGAGCTCCTGGGGGGGTGCTACATTAGTAGTAGGGGTTAAGCCTTCAAGTTAAGGGCGACAAGTCCAGTAACAGCTTTACTATGCTCTACTTGTCGCCCTTAAGCTAGGACCTCATTTCCACTTAACATCAGGTGGGATGAGGTCAATCTTGAAGTGTAATATATAAAAAAAAATATAAAAAATTTGACCATAGCAATAAACTTTAAATAGAATAGCGGGTCTGAAAAATGCAATTCAACCGGCTAAACTTCGGATATATTTCCACTGGAAATCGAAACAAACGTACCATAAAACCAATATTGAATTTAAATCGTTAAAATGGACGCTTTGGACAATCGTAAATCTTAGGATAAAGGGGATTTTGTTCGTGCGGAAATCACTAGTTAGTTATCGGACGATGCATAAATCCTTTTTCTTCATCCTCTTTTTATTTTAAATGGGAACCAAGTCACTAGTCAGTTATCGACCATATATATTACGTAAAAATCCTATCCCTTTTTATATGAAATGGAAACTTAGATTATTTAAATATTAGAAGCAGAATTTTTTTATCTCCCCTTGCGGTGCGGGCATCGAACCCACTACCTTCACGTATCGCGCGTGCTGCTCTTCCAACTGAGCTAACCGCAAGTTATAATAATAATAATAATAATAATAGGTAATAATAGGTATTTAATGTTTCCCACAATGTTGCACTTAAAGTTAGTTTTACAATGTTCAAAACTAATACTAAAACATATAGCAACAGCGGGGGCTGGTGCCCAAACTAGGGAGAACCCTGTGTCTTGGGTCACCAGGACCCTGCCCTACTTGTATGACATGAGTAAATTTTGTTATTGAAGGGCATTTTATAATTTATTTAAAATTAGTTATCGTAGGCGATGAATTTTTTCTGCTGTATCTATCGTTAGCCTCCGGCAAGCCTTCCTCGATAAATGGTCTATTCAACACATCACACAAAAAGATTTTTTCATTTCGAACCAGTCGTTTCTGAAATTAGCGCGTTCAAACAAACAAACAAACAAACTCTTCAGCTTTATAATATTAGTATAGATTTATTGAAGAAGGTTTTAGGCGTTATTGTACAACTAAAACCAATATAATGTAAGAATCAGTAAAAAGTGTGGAGAAAATAGTATAGTTCACCTGCGTAGCCGCAGCGATTATTGTTTTCGAACATTTTGAACATTTTTTTACTTGGATAATTAATTCTCTCAATTTCAAACTTAAAAGGGATCGTGAAACTTTTGAATGGCCTAAGTATACTCAAGTTTAAAGTGCAGACAGTGTCGAATATATTTTTTCACTGTCGAATGTCTGGATCGTAGCCAAGGGTGAAGCACGATCGTGAACATAATATATCAACATAACACCATTTTCAACATTTGCGACGTTTTACACACCATATTCAAACACTGAACATTTCGTTTTGCATTACGCCTGGCGACGGTCTTAGAAATAAAGTTTTGAAAGTTTTGAACTTGGAACTAAATAGCTTTCTATTAAACTCCTCTAAGCTATGACTTTTAGTAAGTGTACAAATAAATGTGTTCACTTTTTTTTAAATTTATGTACCCAAATCCTGCATTAATGCTTAAACTGCCTTTGAAATAGGAAGTGCAAATAGATTTGTAAATTTTCCCGGTGCGTCAATTATCAAGAAAATTCAAAACATATTTGTTTTACATTATTTAGTTATACTTCTTTATCATTTCAATTGAATTAACCGCCATAAAAAAATAAATTAGCCCTCTTTAAATCAGTATAGTGTCCCTTAAGATGATATTATTTTATTTAATATCAACTAACTATTTCTTAATTTTATAAAACTGTGTCAGACTAACTGTTACTATAGTTTCCAAATTTGAAAGAGTAACAAAAATGTATGAATCCACAT
Source organism: Glyphodes pyloalis (assembly GCA_037074685.1). Lineage (NCBI taxonomy): Eukaryota > Metazoa > Arthropoda > Insecta > Lepidoptera > Crambidae > Glyphodes > Glyphodes pyloalis. Next base: position 765,576 of record JAYKKO010000042.1, read on the forward strand.
CCAAAGGTCTCAAGCTTAAAAAACTGAAGGATCTTTCAAAGTACGGCCTAAAAAAACATCTCGGTAAACACTTGCAGGTCAAATTAGATCTTATGCCATCGGCACAAGGACCATACATATTCCAAAATGTAAATTAAAGTACGACGTGTTTTTGACTGTACATCACATGCCATCTGAATCCGAACGACATAAAAGCTTACAGGGTTGCAAATTCCAAGTGAGTACCAATTACTCGTTACGTATCGAACCGTAGGCATATTCAGTTCATCAGCTTCCAAAACGAGGTTCGAGTCAAAGCTCAAAGAGGGAAATAATTAACAGGCCACCAGGCGACAGAGCTCCCTCGCTAACGACGACTGTACGACAGACTTACAGTACATAACTTAGAGGAATGTATAATTATGATATACAAAAATGAATCTTAATTTACCATGTGCTTTTTAAATAGTGTTTAAGCGGGGTTTTGTTGATTTGATTTGATTGAGTTATGCAATCTGATTTGGGAAAGGCTGATTTTGTTTATGCCATGATTTATTCAGCCAATATTTTCTGCTTCTCCAACTTGATAGATGTGATGTGTAGTACCTATATGAATAGTTGACGTCATTACAATAGCTCATAATCGGATACTATTGCATGAAAGCAAAAGTATCAATAGTATATTTCGTCAAAAAGAATTACTATCTATATATTATATTATATATATATATATATTTTTATAATATAATTAGTAGATCAATAGGGTGCTATAAAACGGTATCAATAGCGTTGTAAGGAACGTATGTTCTTTACTAAAAGTGGAAGTACTTCCGCCGAGCTAGGTGTTATCTGCTCGGGGACCAAGGCCCAACTACCAATCTTGGTTCGTTGTATATATACTTAGTGGCGACGAAAACTCTGATATCGCGATGTAGGATATCGATGGCACGCATTACGTATGGAGCGTTGTTTACTCCGCCAATTCTGCTGACGCTGTATTTGTGTCGACTTGTAGGTCATGTCGTAGGTCGGCACAGCGTACTATTAGTAAATAGTACTCTTTAGCTTTTTTAATATGAAATTTATCAACACTAAATTTATCGACATTACTCTGTAATTGAGATAAAAAGATGGAATAATAAAAAAAAAACAATAGTTTGTTCACCATTTTAAAAAGATAATTCTATTTTATATTTCAAAATCGGTGTAGCACACCTGCACAAAATATAAAATATTTGCTTCGTGCTTCGATCTCATAATTCGTCAGCCAAAGTAAGCCCCTTGATTATAGGTAACACTCAAAGAGGGAAATAATTAACATGTCGTTGTTGGACGAGGGATCCAGCTCACTAATGATGTCCTTACACCTGTCAGAGTAGCGATTCCAATGTGGTGGGTGTTTATACTTATATACCTACTAGCTGTGCCCGCAACTTTGTACGCGTGAACTACATGCTTTCATGGTCGGTTGTACTGGTTTTACTCGCAACTCCCTTAATATTTAAAACAAAAAGTAGTCCATATTTTATTCCAACTTTCGAGGTATTATTGTGCCAAAATTAATATCTTTAACTTTAAAAATAAACATTTTCCGATATCAACTTTAAAGGGCGCTTTAACCCCCTTCCCCCTTTCCCCTTTGCCAGATAGACTGGCAGACTTACTTTCGCATTTAAATATTGGTATGTAATAAGTGCCTTAGCTACTTGCCATATAATCAAAGCAATGTATGGGATTTTGTCTCATATACATTTATATATAAACGGCAAGCAAAAGAGCCTATGTTAAGGATTCTGGTATTGTTTACAAATATATGCTTCTTATATAAATATTTGCACAAATACAATGCACCTGCTAAAGATAACAAGTATAAAATATATTCATATCGTAATACTGAATTATCTTCTGAACTCCAAACTGGTTATAAAAATAATCTCCTTTTATCAATTTCCGATATCTTCAAAATAATCCGGCAGGTTCGATACGATACTATAAATTGTAGGTACATACTTTTCACAGCACGTGGTCTGTTATTAGGTAATAAAACATGTTAGGAGAAAATATAAAACATTCATTGGAATGTCTTGGGGAAATTTTCCCATAATCTGACCTAGATTCGATTTTTTAAATAACTGAAATGTAATATGCTTGTGCCTTTTTAGGATTCCGTAGCCAAATGGCGAAAAACGGAACGCTTATGGAATTGTTATGTATGTCTGTCTGTCTTTCCGTATGTCACAGGCACTTTTTTTTAAATTATAAATCTTTACTGTTGAAATTTGGTATGTAGATGTATTCTGTGAACCGCATTAAGATCTTTTACAAGAATATAACATATTTATAACAGAAAATCAAAACCTGTCAGTAATCATTATGTAGGAAGTCATTTCAGCCAGTACATCCTGCAGTATTCAGCTATTATCTTTATACAAAACTACACGAGCAGTATAATTGATTAAATTAGAACGAAACACGTAACTTGGTACCGAGAAACCTTTACAAATGATCCCTTTCTCGCCCTTGGAACTTTAGCTTATGAATAAACTCGGGAACTGCCCCAGATTTCAGTTCATGAACTTCCATTCCATGGATAAATACGATTCTGACATTAGGGTAAAATACCCAATAGTCAGCCTTTTAGTGGTGAGTCGGGATTCAAACTCTTATAACAAAATAATAAAATGAGTAAATTGAAGTCTTTTGTATGAATTAACTTACTCATTTATTCAACTTTGTTACAAAATTAACAAAAATTAAAAACGATAAGTTTTATATAATGAAAAATATGTTTTAACGAAATAAGGCACTTTTCACTAGTGCTCAGCCGCCAAAAACTAGTACTCGGCCATATTGCCACCAGTGGTCAGCCTCTCTTTAGATCGATAGGTTCAAGCTTAAAGATTAAGAACAATAACAATCAATTAGTCCGATAAGTCCGATAAAAAAACCTGATTGGACCTTTATTATTTTTTTATTTTTATAGTTTTTATAGTATATCATAAAGCGTGGAGTAAATATTATTATTTTATAGTGCTTTACGCTGCACTTGCGAGCTTTAAATATTTTTGAATAAACAGAACGAAAACTTTTCTTTTTTAAAAATACCTAATTGGACTTAACCGTAACTTAACTATCACAACAATCAAATACCTAACTTATATTTAAATCATGCGAAAAAATCTTCAGTAACATCACTATATAAAATAGCTTTTAAGTTCTCATTCACTTCTAAAAGTTTCTCGTCGAGTAAAATTTTTTAGCAGCAGCAGCAAACAGATTTCTGTTTCAGGAGATAGAAGTATATTATTGAGAATTTTAATGGTACTTTCTGATTGATTTCTCCTAAAGATTTCCCCTAAATCACAGCCTGTTTTCTCGGTTTCTTCAGCTAGGTAAGTAAAATCTTCCGAATTCCTTTCTTTTTTAGTTTCTCTTCTTAAGATTTTTGTATATCGCACTTCAAGATCCCACCTGATGTTAAGTGGTAATCAAATCCTAGTTTAAGGGCGACAAGTACAGCATAATAAAGCTGTTACTGGACTTGTCGCCCTAAGATGACCCCTGCGAATAATGTAGCACCCCCCAGAAGCTCTGGAAACCTTATTCACACAAAGGAGCACAACAACACCGAAGTGATATTTCTTATTGTCTCCATTCTTCAGAAAAAAATGCCCCGATTCTGTTCCTTACTCAAGGAGTGGTAGATTCCTATAATGGTGATGGTATAAAAAGATGTTTTCCTACAAAAGGTGATATTTTTGGAGACTTAGTTTGTAAATTAGCACACATCTAACACATGGAGTGCTTGATTTTGAGTGAGGCAGTTTTTAAGTTTCTCAAACCATGTTCTAATATTTTCTTCGGTGATTACTGCTCTTCTTTTTCAAATAGCTTCAGGTGTTCTTATAGAAATTTATCCGTTCCGTTTAAAAAAATAATTCATCCGTATTTTACTAGGTCTTATGATAGGATTGGGCCTGCCATCTTCGATTGTTATTTGTTGAACAGAATTCAATAGGTTGTCTGTTTTTTTGGGAAAACCGCTCATTGCAAGTTACAATTCAAAAGAATGGATTCAGGAGCCATTCTTCTAGAGTCCTCAGGAACTCAAAGAATAATTCTGTCTTGATGAGTGCCTCGGGGAATGCTATGAGTTTTACTAGCTGCCCTAATTTTCATCCCATTTCCGATAACATCTAAAGCATGATATAATTATTCTTCGGGGTATTTTAATATTAAGGGTCTTGAAAAAGACATTAGACGTGACGGAATCAAATGAACTGAGTTTTAAAATAGCCTTTGAATAAGAAACTGTGTAAAGAAACAATTTAAATATGGACGGCTGAACATTGGGTCTAGTTTCACCGGTAGTCAGCCATGTGACAAACTGTAACTATTTTAGTGGCCGACTATTGGGTTTTTGACAAAACCGTATAAGGTATGGGTATTCTAGATTAAAGCATACATTCTGAACTTTAAAATGATATCAATATAACTTTAAATAAAAAAACAGCGTCAAAACTAGTAGTCAGCCAGGGGTGGCTGGGCGCTAGATAAAGTATATAAAAATGGAACCCAATGGTCAGCCACCTCATTATTAAATTATTCTTAAGAAAAACACGATACTTTTTTATTTATTACGATGCCAATACTCTTAATTAATGTAAATTTCATTACAACATACCCTAAAACTAACAAAAATATTAAATAAATTACATTTTCTGCGAACGCTTCCCACTAGCAAAAAAATGGCGCGCGCGCCGTATGTCGCCTCGTCAGCTGACGACGTCGAAATGGACTCAAATTTAATTTGGTTCGCAGCAACTTAGCTAATATATTTGGAATTGATTCGACCTATGAGAAGTCACCGAACCAATTTAAAGTAATTTTATTGGTTACTTTCTATTATAGCGCTATTTCTATGGGTTTTAAAACTAAAAAGGCTGAGTACTGGTTCGGGGCTGACTACCGGTGGTTTTACCCTATCTAATCAATCTTTAAGGATGAGTAAGTTTCATTTCAGATTATGTTAGGTATTTCACACACGTTACATGGTAAATTAAATGTTCTATAAAGGTTCTTAAAATTTACCACGTTTTAATTGTCCAATAATTTTAATTACTGTACTTGGGGGTAAGTAGGGTAAAGCATGGAATTTACATAAAATATATAAATAAATAAATAAATATTGGACAACATCACATACATTGCTCTCATTTTGTTGTAAGTAGCTAAAGCACTTGTGTTACAGAAATCAGAAACAATGACGGTACCACAACACCCAGACCCGAGACAATACAGAAAAGTTCGTTTCCCATATTGACCCGATTGATATAATATATCTTTAGTAATTTTATTAAGCTGATGAGTTTATTTGAATGCGCTAATCTCAGGAACCACAGGTTCGAATTGAAATATTATTGTTGAGTTGGATTGTACATTTATTGAGAAATGCTTTATATATAAATTTTAAGACTTTCGCGTTCCATTTTAAACATTTAAAATAATTTAACGGGTCAAAATGCGACACCATTTTTATTTAATAGTTAATACGAACTGCTTACTGCCCGACGTTTCGGTTAGGTTGCACCAACCGAGGTCACGAGCTGACTGACCCGTTTTGACCCGTTAAATTATTTTAAATGTTTAAAGCTTTATATAACCTCATGTTGTGACTAATAATGTTGTGATGAATCAGTGGGAATGTAGAAAAAACGAGGGTAGTGCACTGAGAAGCAGCGGTGCGCCGCTAAATAATATATAATTGTATCGCTACTTTCATTAACACGCTTTTATTAGCTTGGGTTGTATGTATCTATGTAACGGAATCTTTGAATCTTAATTTGACCCACTTCCCGGTCTTTGATTAAGATGAAATTTTGCACACGCTCTGAGTTCTGATGACAATATATGACTAGCTAAGAAACGTCATTACAAATCCAATATGGCGGCCTCCCCAAGATGGCGAACTGACTGTTTGAAATGCACTTCCATGATATGGGTATCAAAAGAAAGGGTTTGCTGTCAGGAATACGAAAAAAATAGTCACGTGATTCGAATCCAATATGGCGGGCGTCCAAGATAACGGCAGGCTATTTGAAATGCACCCCTATGATATGGGTATTAAATGAAAGGGTTTGCTGAATGGGATACGAAAAAGAATTATATAATTATTGATACATGAGAAAACTAAAAAGTAGAAAATAAAAATAATAGTTTAAAAAACTAATAAACACGCTTTTAGCTCGCACTAAAAATTACAAAATAATTCAGACATTTAAGAAAGAAAGCGTGGAGCGTTTATGTTATCTTTACTCTTTTTGGACAAAACGCTCCACGCTTTCTTTCTTAAATGTCTGAATTATTTTGTAATTTTTAGTGCGAGCTAAAAGCGTGTTTTTTAGTTTTTTAAACTATTTTTTTTTTTAATTGACTGGTAAGGAATGCTCCTACCATGAAGTCCGCGTTTTGTACGTCTTTTTGTGCAATAAACATTTTAATTACCTAAATAAAATAAAAATTGTTGGTGTGGTAGTACGCCGCTATTGTTAATAGTATGGCGCTGGTAGAAAAACAGTATAATAGTTGAATAAGTAACGGTGGAGAGCCTACGTAACTCATAACGTTAATGTAAAAAGTATATTTTATTTTCATCTAGGACAAACGACCGTGTGATAAAATTGTGTTTGTATCTGGGCGTTTTAAATGCAATAATTATTTAAATGACAAAAAATCTATGTGTTAAGAATAACTTTAATATTTTAGTACCTAGTAAAGGAAACATTGAAAAGAGTAAGTGTCGAGTTTCCTGCCGGTTCTTCTCGACATCATCAACATTCCAAACACGGCGGTAGAATACTTAATTTGTACTGACGATTCATAAGTGCTTTTCTAAAGCTGACATGCGTAATGATTTTTTTCTATTCTATTCTATTCTGTTTACCTATACATTCTGACACCACTGTTGGTTGCTACAGACTTTTGAAACACTTTATTCTGTATATTGTTTGATATTTATTATAATCCTTTTAAACACACGTTGCTCCCTGGCTCACACCCAACGCTTTCCAATATCGTTAAAATATTACAGCACAGTTTATCACTATGTCACTGCGCCACTAAATTCAAACTTCGGCAAACATAAAAGAGAAATGTACCGTCTAATACATGAAACTGTGACCAACAGGTGTAAGGAAAGTTGATAAATAAATCTCTCTAGGAACTTGGGTGTAATTTATGTTTGAAGTTTAAGCTGTCCGCTACCGCGTTCATTGTAAGAATGCTGTAATAAAAATCGGTTAAGAACGAGATTGGTAGCGCTAGGAAGAGTTCCAAATAGTTTATTTATAAAATTTCAGTTGGATATTTTATTATAGTATCTATCAAGATGGTGCTTGACTTAAATAGCAACATTACTTAACCAATTATTTAACTTAAAACTATATTTAGTTTTAGAACTGCAAGTATCTATAATACAAAGCTCTATGCCGTTTGATCATCTTTGAATGTAATTAATATATGTGTGTGTCTTAACACTTTGTGTTCACAAACATATTTAAGTACATAATGTGATTGATACTTGTTTTCGTCCAAATGTACTGTTATTGTACACAATGACTAAATAAATTAATACAATTTTGCTTGATAGGTACTACGGACCAGCTAGTCTAAAAGAAAAAAAATACCATTTGTTTCACAATATATTTTATTTCTTCTATACAACGTGTAACGGAAAGGGTATAACAATATCAAAAATACCAAAGCAGTTAACGGTTACAAACTGTATGGGACCATTTGTAGCTGTGTACACGCATTTATTGATTCAATATTTTTTTTTGAAATATCAGTCAAATACAAGTCAAAATTTTGACTAAGTCACGCTTGCACAACACTCACAGTATTGTTGGAATCGTCGAAAGACTTGGATGTACCTACCTATTATGCTATTAATTTAAATATCACAATGGTGGTTCATCTTTTAGTGTTTACTGAATCACATCTGAAATTTGTTGGTTTAGCGTTTCTCATTTTGACAATTGGCTACTTGACAGTTTTTGAAAAAGTATTGTAAAATGTGCGCCCGTTCATTTTATATCCCAAGCAATTCGATTTATCTGGAAATAATCTAAATAACCAGAGAAAAATAAGATTTTGTGTAACACATTTAAAAAGCGCGCGAAAACGCCTAGTCGCGTCATTGTAGCAATTATGACGTCAACGTCATATACAACGAACCGATACGCATAGGAACGACTTAATTAAGATAAACGGAAAATGTTTAAATAAATTCTTTATACGATTAGAGACACAATAATTCAATTTAATCGGTAAAATAATCATTGTTTCGCCACATTAAAATAAATAATTTTCGCCGACAGCTGTCATTTCCGAATTGCAATGGTGGTTTCCGTTTCGGTTCTTTTGTTCCACAGATAAAAAAACTAAAATTTATTTTGCAAAAATAAAATACTAACTATGCTTTTAATTAAAAAGTAAAAATGCAAAATGATTACTTAACTAATAAGCTAACATATCTAACACTTTTCATATTTTATTGTTAACACTGTCAAGTAGCCAATTCAGTTAAGTCATTGAGTTGTCGTCGCCGTGACAACATCTTGTGTTTTTGCCTTTCTGGATTACCTACTTACTACGGATAGCCTAGTGATATTTCGTGATGTCTTTGAGCAATCAAGAATATTCGAGATGATTCTCTGTGTCGGAGCAACCGACGGCAGCGTGATGGCCGACCGAGAGCTAGAGAAAGAGATTTACGAAACCATCAAAACGCTCGTTTCCATCTGTGGATTGGGCGAGGAGGTCGTATCACATGGCCAGCTCGGTCACCAGACCTCACTCCGTTGGACTTCTTCTTGTGGGACTAATTTAAAAGGAAGGTGTACGCTGTAGCATGCTCGTCAAGGGAGAGATGATAGAAAGCATCAAGGCCGCGTTCTGTACAGTGACACCACAAATGTTGCATAATGTTCGCGCATCTTAGAAAGTACTAGGCGCGCATGTCGAGGAAGGAGGTGGAGAAATTCAGGATCGCAGTGATTGTCGTGAAGTGATAACGTGATTTGGGGTCGCTGACCTCAATAGTGTTGTGATGCGTTTGTTTACGTTTTAGTCAGTCATTATAGTTAATCATTTTTTATTTCATAAAAACAATAAAGTGTTTATTTTAACTCGGGATTTCGTATATAGAATCTATACAAGGTATAGTATCCACCTACTTTACATTGTTACCCCCTTTCCGTTACAGGTTGTATATTTATCTATCATTTAATGTTTTAAACGAAATAATGAGTTTGATTTTTGAGATTTTGTCTAAACTAAAACTACATTTAGTTGACGGTACAGAAAAATACAGTTTTTTTTAGTTTCAATAGTAAGATCTTGTGAGACTCATTTGAAGATGATTTTTAGTGCTTCTAAACGATGATTATTAACCTTCATACGGTCTTCAATATTACTGACGTTGCCGTCCGTTGGGTCAGATTTGACCTACTATTAGAAAAAAAATAAAAACAAGTCGTTAAATAACCAAAAGCTTTTTAATGAACATGATTTTATATTATACATTATATTTATTTATTTTAAAGTAAATTAACTGGGTATTCATTACATATTACATAACAACAAAACGATATTAGAATATTTATAGTTAAATTTTTAGTTATATTTTGAAACAATAATATAAAAGTAAAATACATGAAACTAGTCCTTATTACATTGGGTACATAATACAATTGTATTAGAATGGTTTTTACTAACGAATTTCTTACAATTCAAGCAGATCAAGGATGTCTTATTGTCTGTTTTAGCACATAGTTGGCACCGACTTCTTTTCATACCTTTTTTAGCCGAACTAGTATTACTTTTCTCTTGTTGGGTAGAAGTAGATGGAGTCGGCACCGTATTACTTCGATCGGCACCGTATTCTCGAATCTTTTTTGCGCTCGATTGAAAAAGGTGCCCTTGGTAATTTTTTCCTGTTTTTTATAAAAGGTGTAACTAATTGCATTCCCAGACTTTCCAAATAATATCGCCGTTTCGCTAGGCATCCGTCCTTCCAGCTACTGTTGGCAGCGGTGAATAATACAAAAGCATTGTATGCTGATATATCCACCATGTTGCTAAATACTACTTGGGGCCATCGTTTTGTCTTTCTTTTGCAAGTGTAACAGGAGGCAGGCAGCTTTATCGAGTGTATCCACGCCACCTGTACATTTGTTGTAATCTAAAATTATAACAGGTTTTTTATCGGCGCGATCACTTATTTCAGGAGTATAATGCAATGTACTAAGTAGATACACAGACTTATTTTTCTTTGGTATGTATGATACAAGTGTAGTATCTTTGGTAAAAGCAAAACACGACAAATACAATGGTCTTCCCTTCTTTTCTACAATTTCTGGAGGTAATTCTGGTTTATTTTGTCTCACAGTTCCTACTACAGTTATTTGTTTTTCTAAAAGTTTTTGTGCAAGTTGATGTGACGAAAAAAAATTGTCAACAGAAAGATAATGGCCTTTCAGCCCGTTTATCAAATCTAGGACTACACGCAGCCTTGGTTTTTTTCAGGCAGACCTCCTATTTCTTTGCCAGTGTACGGTTGAATATTCCAAACATAGCTTGTAGCAGAATCACATAAAACCCAAAATTTGATGCCATATTTAGCTGGTTTCGATGGCATGTACTGCCGAAATAGACATCTGCCTCTAAATGCCACAAGCTGCTCATCTACTGTTACGTTTTCAGAAGGATTGTAAAATTTTGGTAAATGGTCCACCCACTGATTCCACAGATCTCGAATAGGAGTAAACTTGTCCAACAATCGTCGTTCAGATCGAGTTTGTCTGTTATCAAACTGCTGCAAAAATAGGTCTTCCTTTTTCACTATTCCACAGACTTTCAGTACTCTCATTATTTGATCGAAACACACCAGCTAGCAGTAGTAGCCCAATGTATGCAAACAGAACAGTTTCACAAATATCATTCCAATCATCAGCAAATACGCGTTTCCCCTCCAAATTAGTGTATTTCAAAATAGTGCGTGTCAATGTAGGAGGAAAAAATAAGCAAAAGCTTGATTTTTCTTCGGAGGTAGTCCTTGAGCAAGAATAACGTGTCAAACCTGGGATCAAGTTGATGATGTTTTCTCTCGAAGCTCTTCCACAAGCCTGTGTGACAGGTTCTTTAGAGTATTTTATTTGCCCATTTTTTGACGTCATTGTAGGAACAAGCACTTCACTTTGACTTTCACTGTCCGAACTATCAGATGGTTCAGCTTCTTCGATGAAATCTTCTGTTTCAGAACAAGATTCATTACTATCAGATAGGGCGTCCAACTCCGCTTCTATTTCACTGTCTAACATGATTATTATGTAAGTTTGTCACACAATTATATATTGATAAATTACGCGTACCTGACGTTGTTCAACTGGGGTTTACTATTTATGACTGAGAATAGTTCGGGTAGAACAAAAAAAAGTCTCAAGTAGTCACAGGATACATTAACAATTGAAACGATAACAGAAACACTTGATGCTTTTACTCGAGGTCAATTCTGACCCGAAGACCATTAGTGTAAATAAAGTTATAACTCGAATAATAAAAACATTTCTATTCATTTTATTTCAGAAATACGTGTATAACAGTAATTAATTAAAAGTCATACAATATCAAACTCTTAAACCGTTTATTTACTGAAAAAGTTTGACATTTATATCAAAATGGGTCAAAATTGACCCGAAGACCGTATAAAGGTTAATAGAATAATAATGCGAGTTTATTAGAGTATCAAGTGCTATCAGTTTTATTCCTAGGCCGCGGTCGAAATGACGGATATAGTGAAATAGGGATCATGTCTTGATATAAAACACTAAGGGCCTGTTTCACCGGTTACAGATAAAGCTTCAGATAGTTATCTGACAGATAGCGCTATCTGCCAGATAAAGGCTTCTGATAACTTTTTTCTGTTTCACCATCTAACTGTCGGATATTTTATCTGACAGTCAAATATATCCACCAGATAAAAGATGACGAATCCGAACGTCACTCTTTTGCGTTCCGTTACTCACACGTATATTATCATCATGTAAAAACAAATTTTAAAAAGTGTTAATTTAAACGGTTTTTATTCCAAATTATTAATGTCAACTTTGTCTTATATTTTAAAGTATAATTTTGTTATTACAGAATGAAAATAAAAAAAAATTCATATAATTACGTTTGCATTCCACATGTGTTAATAGAAACGAAACGCAAACGTCATTTGTTTTGCGATTTGTTGTTGTGTTAAAGAAGTGTAGATTCCGAAAGGTTTTTGTTGGTTTACATTTTCTTGTTCTTTTAATGTGGTTTATTATACAAAATGGAAAAACAGAAGCGTGAAAGGAGTAGTAATTTCTCTGCAGAAGAAACAAACCTTCCGATATGATTAATAGATACGAATAAGTATCATTGAAAATAAAAACAGTGCCTCTTGGAAAGAAAAAGAAAAAGCTTGCAGGATATCCAAAATGCATTCTAAATTCATCTGGTTCAGTGTTTCGCGACCACAAACACCTTAAGCTAGAAATATGAAGCAATAATTAGGGAAACTAGAAAGCAGAGTGCTATGGTTCGAGCTGAGCATTACAAAACTGGTGGAGGAACCAGCACAGTTCCACCGTTTACGTCTGTGTCAGGATAAAGTCAAATCTATGATTCCTCTTTCTGTTGAGGGAAACGAAAGACAGTTTGATGGCGGATTTCGTTTTACCAAGTAAGTTCCACATTGATATTAATTGCTTAGGGCCTGTTTCACCACTAGCTGATAAAGTGCCAGATAGCCTATCCGTAACTTATCTGCCAGATAAATTACAAATTTTGGTTTCACAGGTCTCGGATAGCATTATCTGGCAGATAAAGTACCGGATAACTTATCAGCCGCTTCAAGTGGCTGATATAGATTTTAACTGACAGATAAAAAAGGTTTCAAGTGAAAAGACGAAAATAATTTTGTGTTTCGAACATTATTACGTGCTTTGCGTTGATTGCAGTCACAAGTACCTATCACATAAACTATAACAAGGATTTATTTGAATTTTTAGTAAACGAATTTGATGACTTTTTTGGTCGTATTACGCGACCCCATAGGAATCGAATAATTAACACAAGACAAAATTATTTTGAAACGCTTGATGATTAAGATTTTAGGAATCGCTTTTGGCTTACAAAATGGGCTGTTAACACAGTCTTTTAACAAATGCACTCTACTAAATTACAAAATGAAACAATAGCGAATTAAAATTTGTATATTAATCAAATATTTTTATTCACATAGATTACATGAGTTAACACTTATGAATTGTATCGATACAAATCAAATAAAGCTACCTCCATTTCGGAAGTAGTTTTTTTACAAATAAAAAGCTAAACTTATTACTAATTTTGCACCAAGATACACAGTTTAGTTGTCAGGTAAATAAGTATATCATCAAATAAGTAAAAACATTGTTAATTACATAATTTTATACATTTTGGCACAACATGTGTCAGTGTGCCCTTAATCTGACATTTATTGAGAAAGCACAACAAAACTTTTCATAATAATATGAAAACTCTACTGTTTTATGTAGAGTATGAGGGCACTAGAATGACAAGTGTTAAGATTCAAGTAGAGGGTTACAAAACTAGTGGCTTATAGGAAATGTGAAACACTCATTGTTTCATGTGTGTTCATGTTTTCCCTAATTGTTTTTTTAATAATTTAATTTTTAGGTTCACTGAATTTGTTTTAGTTCCAGCTCCTCTGTAATAAGTTTATTTTGAATTTTGGCTTCCAGATCCAGTTTTTCTTCACATAACGTGCCGAACAGCCTTTTTTCCTTTGGTTTACCTACAACATAGAAAGTACTCATTTTTAGAACTGAAAATAACATACATATTTAAAAATGTTAATTAAAAATCTACATGTTTTTAGACATTTTTTACTAAAAACTAGATGCTTATTACTTTAAAGGGCTGTCGGATTCCACTCTTTCCGTTAGCTTACAGGCTTATCAGATTCATCTTAAAATATAAAAGTACTCCTTTATGTACTATTTTTTTAAGGATTTATCTACTTGATGTGAATATTAAATATAAATGTAATATTATAGTAATAACTCATCTCAGTATCCGACAGGACTCGAACCTGCATCCTCCGCCGCTGGGCTAATTCAACTATTATTTTTCTAGTATAACATTAGCTCCAAGGTGAAGTACCTACCTGAATATGAAATTAGTTGGTTGTTAGTCTTCAAATATGACATTAAACAATTAATATCAATGTGGAACTTACTTGGTAAAACGAAATCCGCCATCAAACTGTCTTTCGTTTCCCTCAACAGAAAGAGGAATCATAGATTTGACTTTATCCTGACACAGACGTAAACGGTGGAACTGTGCTGGTTCCTCCACCAGTTTTGTAATGCTCAGCTCGAACCATAGCACTCTGCTTTCTAGTTTCCCTAATTATTGCTTCATATTTCAGCTTAAGGTGTTTGTAGTCGCGAAACACTGAACCAGATGAATTTAGAACGCAATGCTTTTTCTTTTTCTTTCCAAGAGGCACTGTTTTTATTTTCAATGATACTTATTCGTATCTATTAATCATATCGGAAGGTTTGTTTCTTCTGCAGAGAAATTACTACTCCTTTCACGCTTCTGTTTTTCCATTTTGTATAATAAACCACGTTAAAAGAACAAGAAAATGTAAAACAAAAGCCTTTCGGAATCTACCTACACTTCTTCAACACAACAACAAATCGCAAAACAAATGACGTTTACGTTTCGTTTCTATTAACACATTTGGAATGCAAACGTAATTATATGATTTTTTTTTTATTTTCATTCTGTTTTGACAAAATTATACTTTAAAATATAAGACAAAGTTGACATTAATAATTTGGAATAAAAACCGTTTGAATTAACACTTTTTAAAATTTGTTTTTACATGATGATAATATACTTGTGAGTAACGGAACGCAAAAGAGTGACGTTTGGATTCGTCATCTTTTATCTGGCAGATATATTTGACTGTCAGATAAAATATCCGACAGTTAAGATGGTGAAACAGAAAAAAGTTATCAGAAGCCTTTATCTGGCAGATAGCGCTATCTGTCTGATAACTATCTGACGCTTTATCAGTAACCGGTGAAACAGGCCCTTAATGTCATATTTGAAGACTAACAACCAACTAGTTTCATATTCACGTAGGTACTTCACCTTGGAGCTAATGTTATACTAGAAAAATAATAGTTGAATTAGCCCAGCGGCGGAGGATGCAGGTTCGAGTCCTGTCGGATACTGGGATGAGTTATTACTATAATATTACATTTATATTTAATATTCACATCAAGTATATAAATCCTTAAAAAAATAGTACATAAAGGAGTACTTTTATATTTTAAGATGAATCTGATAAGCCTGTAAGCTAACGGAAAGAGTGGAATCTGACAGCCCTTTAAAGTAATAAGCATCTAGTTTTTAGTAAAAAATGTCTCAAAACATGTAGATTTTTAATTAACATTTTTAAATATTTATATTATTTTCAGTTCTAAAAATGAGTACTTTCTATGTTGTAGGTAAACAAAGGAAAAAAGGCTGTTGGCACGTTATGTGAAGAAAAACTGGAACTGGAAGCCAAAATTCAAAATAAACTTATTACAGAGGAGCTGGAACTAAAATTCAGTGAAAGCGTTTAGAGATAGAATTAGAACATAAGAGCATTATCTATGAATTGGATAAACAAAGCCTTCACCTAAAAATTAAATTATTAAAAAAACAATTAGGGAAAACATGAACACACATGAAACAATGAGTGTTTTATGTTTCCTATAAGCCACTAGTTTTGTAACCCTCTACTTGAATCTTAACACTTGTCATTCTAGTGCCCTCCTACTCTACATAAAACAGTAGAGAGTTTTCATATTATTATGAAAAGTTTTGTTGTGCTTTCTCAATAAATGTCAGATTAAGGGCACACTGACAAATGTTGTGCCAAAATGTATAAAATTATGTAATTAACAATGTTTTTACTTATTTGATGATATACTTTTTTACCTGACAACTAAACTGTGTATCTTGGTGCAAAATTAGTAATAAGTTTAGCTTTTTATTTGTAAAAAAACTACTTCCGAAATGGAGGTAGCTTAATTTGATTTGTATCGATACAATTCATAAGTGTTAACTCATGTAATCTATATTAATAAAAATATTTGATTAATATACAAATTTTAATTCGCTATTGTTTCATTTTGTAATTTAGTAGAGTGCATTTGTTAAAAGACTGTGTTAACAGCCCATTTTGTAAGCCAAAAGCGATTCCTAAAATCTTAATCTTCAAGCGTTTCAAAATAATTTTGTCTTGTGTTAATTATTCGATTCCTACGGCGTCGCGTAATACGACCGAAAAAGTCATCAAATTCGTTTTCTAAAAATTCAAATAAATCCTTGTTATAGTTTATGTGATAGGTACTTGTGACTGCAATCAACGCAAAGCACGTAATAATGTTCGAAACACAAAATTATTTTCGTCTTTTCACTTGAAACCTTTTTTATCTGTCAGTTAAAATCTATATCAGCCACTTGAAGCGGCTGATAAGTTATCCGGTACTTTATCTGCCAGATAATGCTATCCGAGACCTGTGAAACCAAAATTTGTAATTTATCTGGCAGATAAGTTACGGATAGGCTATCTGGCACTTTATCAGCTAGTGGTGAAACAGGCCCTAATTCTATTTAATTTTTCAGTAAGCCGAACCGGCTGTAGCTTCAATTTTCGTTTATATTCATTTTGAAGATGCGCAAGTGTTACTTGTAACCGACATGAATATGTATTTTTTTTTTCAAAATGCAATGAAAACGTATTTTTTTTTTATATTGCACTTCAAGATTGACCTCATTCCACCTGATGTTAAGTGGTAATGAGGTCCTAGCTTAAGGGTGACAAGTACAGCATAATAAATCTGCTACTGAACTTGTCGCCCTTACCTTGAAGGCTTGACCCCTGCTACTAATAAAGCACCTCCCAGGAGCTCTGGAAACCTTACTCACACGCAGGAACACAACAACACAGAAGTGATTGTTAATTGGCTGCGGTCTTCTGTAAGGTGGAGGTATTTCACCAGTCGGGCTGCTCCAGTTCGAGCGATAAATCACTATGCCCTAACTCTCTTATTCGTATTTTTGCTTTAACAAATATATGATGATATATGACATGATGATACAGCGCAACTTAGTTCAGTGGAAAGGTGTAAAACAGTATTTTGTAAAAACTGCGAGAAAGTGACGTCGCGCTTTATGACTTTTTTTACGCAATTAAAGAAAAAAAAATGTCTCATATTTTATGAATATCTCATTGTTTCACAAAACAAAAGTGTTTAGAACTCTACTCTTTTATAGTTTAGGGTTTCTTCAACACTAACTGAACCCTAGAAACTCGTATACCGGATATTTGAAGACAAACTTTCAGTTTCGGCCTTTTAGTAAAAGGTATTGTACAAAACACAGGTAAGAGAACTAGGCAAACTTACAAAAAGATTACACTTAGAAAAATAAATTTAATCAAATGCTACTTTAATAGATATTTAAAAAGAGAATGAAAAAGTTAAACGAAGAAATTAGGATTTTTTTTTTATATTACTCTTCAATATTAATCTCATCCCACCTGATGTTAAGTGGAAATGAGGTCCTAGCTTAAGAGCGACAACTAGAGCATAATAAAGCTGTTACTGGACTTGTCGCCCTTACCTTGAAGGTTTGACCTCTGCTACTAATGTAGCACCTCCCAGGAGCTCTGGAAACCTTACTCACACGCAGGAACACAACAACACAAAAGTGATTGCTATTTGGCTGCGGTCTTCTGTAAGGTGGAGGTATTTCACCAGTCGGGCTGCTCCAGTTCGAGCGATAAATCGCTATGCCCTACCTCTCTCAAAACGTTCAACGGAATGGCGCGATGACGTCACACGCGGTCCCGGGGGGGGGGGGGTCACTTGGGTGTTTAGCTGTTTGATTTTTTTGTGATTCATAATATTATAAATATATAAGTTACATATGAATTGTAACCAGTTCATTGTTTGTGAGTTTGTTATTTTCAATCTACGGTCAACAATACTTTAAAATCTGATACCAATTAAGTCATAAATTATGTATTTACCTAATCTAGATACCTTAATGCAATACGATAAACGGTAATCACATTTACAACCGGTTTGATAGTGTAAATCAAAGTGAATAAGTTTATTTAATTCTCAATTGAATTCAACCGGCTCGTTGGTCTAGGGGTATGATTTTCGCTTAGGGTGCGAGAGGTCCCGGGTTCAAATCCCGGACGAGCCCGAAACATTTTTGAAGGTTTCACCTTTAATATCGAGATGTAATACTAGTTGTACTCACAGTTATTTAAACTGCTGTTAATGGTTTAGCGGTAGTCAAATTATACTAAAATGCCTGGTTCTAATACTTTACGATCCGTAATGTGTAGAAAATAACGAACCGTTTTTCAACGAGTCGTCAATTCTAATTTTAAATTTACTTTCCTTTTAACAGCTGTCCTCAGTCGTCCGTCGGTCGTTTTTAGCTTACGTTTGATCTTATCTGTGGTACATTCACTCACTCATATTAGTTGAGATACTTTTAAATACGTGTCATAATATTTTAGTTTGTACACTGCCCCTATGTGGTTGGCATAAGAACTATAATCGAACATCAAGTGCAATACACACTAAAACTCATTGCAAGGTTATACTGATGTTCAGTATTTAATAACTCTGACTTATTTGATGACCTTCGTAGCGGAGAGGTGAGCGGCCGGCTTTGGCGGTAGCAGTAGGTAGTATATGGGAAACTAAAGAAGCAAATATAAATAATACAAATACAGGTAATACAAAAAAAAAACAATACATACGTCTTTCGCATCATCGTCGTTCGTCGTTCAAATCTTACTGTCACTCTCTCTATTCGGATATTCATACGTACATTCATCGCTCATGTACAAGTATTACATTCGGATACATCCGCTATCCCACAAATATTAAGAATAAAATAATTAAAAACAAGTTTCATCAAACTAACAAATAACAAGATAGTCTTGTGATATTTAAGTTATCCGTTAATTACACTATCTTATTAAATTCTTTGGAATATAAGTATTTTATTAGTACATTTAAAATAATTTAACGGGTCAAAACGCGACACCATTTTTATTTAGTAGTTAATACGAACTACTTACTGCCCGACGTTTCGGTTAGGTTGCACCAACCGTGGTCACGAGCTGACTGGTCTTGCTCGCCTTCGTCTGTTCGGGGGAGCTTGCAAATCTTCATCCACCCGCACATTGTCACATAACAAAATATTATTGAAGTCACTTCGACACACTACACTGACAGTATCCGGAATTGTTTTTGATCGTTCTAACCGCGGTAAACATTTATTAATCACTGGATTCCATGCTGATGATAACTTAAATCCGTCTTCTCTATTGAAATTTTTATACTTTTTGATTTCAATAGCTTCACGTACTATCCTAGTATGGTAGTGGCGATCGGTCGAGAGGATTTTAGGGTCGTGCAACTCCATCCAATGATTAACTCCCATTTCTAACAGATGTTCTGCTACCGCGGATTTATTAGTCTGACGATTTTTGACCGCCGTGATATGTTCTTTCACTCGTTCAGCTATTGTCCGCTTAGTTTGTCCAATGTAAGAACTACCACAACTGCAATCAATTTTATAAACTCCCGGCGTTTGAAAAGGAATAACATCTGTTAGGTTTGCCGATTTTTATGGTGTATAAATTTAAAATTATCTGATTTCTGAACGTAGCATAAAATGTTTTAAAATATCGTTTCGGAACGGAAATTCTCGACCGTTGAATCGAGCGTTTAAAATGAAAAGAGGCGAATCGAGTCATTCTGGTCGGAGCGCCGAAGGAGAACGGACGTCTCTGGAGCTTGTACAATGCTGTCTGAGGAAATAGAAGCTTTTGGAAACTGTGTAAGTGTTTTTCTGTGTTCCTATTCCTTGTAGCCTTTATTTAAGGAGTGAATTTTACTATATCTCAGAAGTGGTATGATACCCTGCTAAATGTCGCTATACCCTCAGTATGTATGTGCGTGACCCAAATCCGCAAGGTCATGTGGCGGTCACCACACGTGTGACTAAAATGTTGGTGGGATAAAAATTTGCAAACTTAGTCTACCCCTTGTGTAAGTGGTAAAAGATTATGCAAAGTCAGTGTGCGGTCACAACACATGTGGTCAAACTTTATGTCGGTGCACGCCCTGGGTCTACGGGGGCCAAAATTTTCTTATTTTTGAGCTACGACGCACCGTTTTCGAGATATTTGAAAAACAAAGTTACAAAATTTGAGTTCACTTTACAAAGTACCTAGAGGTTATTAATTCATAAATAGTTTACGCCTGGGTATACTTTTGAAGGCCGACGAATGTGTCGTGTAAAATATTACTGGTTTGGTACTACAGTTCAAATATTTTTCAGATATCGAATCGCAATCTTTCAGGAGCCGGTTGTTAAATTGTTTTAGAACAAAATACACAGTTTTGTTTTCGAGTTTCAGAAAAGCTGTGGTTACCGTAGCCGCAGCAGGCTAAGGAGTGTAAATCGCGACCAAGGGCGTGTGGTCAAGCCTACACGAACAAGAAATTGCTTTTGACAACGAGCGTCAACGGCTACGCATCATGGAGGACGACCTCAGGCGTGAACGTGATTCACTTCACCACATGGCGTAAGGACAGGAGCAACACGGACGCGTCTATCGAGAACGTAGCAACCGGGAAGACTGTCGCTACGCTAGGGCGGAGTTACGAAGATCACGCACCAGTCAAGGCATCACCAACGGTGCACCAGCACATCAGGATACACGGTCAGAAAGTCTTACTTTTATGGCTAGGGATATTAGGAATCTAATTAATTCGCTAGGTCATTTAAAACCTCAACCCCAGACGACAGCAGTGACTACACAAGTACCCTCGAACAGTAAGATAAAAATATATATATATATATATATATTTTACCAGACTTGACCCTTCATCGAAAAGCCAGTGTGCCACTGTTTTCGGCTGGACTACGATTCACTTTGCAATGCAGAGGCTCCAAGGATTGGCTAAAACTTGGTATAAAAGTCTAAATTCAATATTATATAGTTGGTCTGAGTGGCAACAAATCTTTTAGAAGCTTTTCCGTACGAACAAAATTATGGCCAATCCTTGGAGGGTATGTTGAAAAGACGTAGCCGATATAATGAACCTCTTGTAGTATATTACTACGAGAAATAAGCCTTGTTGAACCAATGCGACAAAGAGTGCGAGCGTGCGGTGGATTGTATTATTTATGGATTGAACGATAAGACAATGCAATCTAGTGCCAATGCGTTATGCTGTTTCTGTCTCGATCAGCTATTACAGTTTTTATGTCTAATAAAGAAGTTTCGCAACCATTTTACCGTGGAAATTATAAAGGAAGATCCAATGATTTTACGATTAACTCAGTTAGCCATCAGTTGAGATTAAAGGCTAGTACTAGTAGTAATTCTTATATATTTTGTAATAATCGTAAGGAAAAGGGGCAACCATTAAGTGTCCTAAGTCATTAATGCAATGTGGAAAATTTCGTAGATTTGGACATAAAACAGACGATTGTAATATAAAGTCAGGGAATCTTTCAAATAATTATAATGCACCAGTAACTAAAACTATGCGCATACTAAGTTCAAATGCGAATGCAAAGTTTATCAAAGAATGTAGGGTAAACGGTATATCAATGAAATCTTTTATAGATTTTAGCTATGTCACACTACTTACTCGTTTAGCTATGTCACACTACTTACTCGTTCAGCGGCATCATCATTAGGTTTTACGTACAGTGTTAGCTCCGTTCCAATTCAAGGCTTTGGCAATGGAATAGTTTACTCTCTCGGGTCGTTGAACATTAATTTGAATATAGATGGTGTTAATGCAGGACTAGCGTGTCACGTTGTAGATGACAAACTGTTAGACGTACTGTTACTAGTGAGACAAACCTTCACTGAACAGGCGCACATTGTAGTACATAAAGATGCGGAGAATTTAAGATTTTTCAATTTTAGTGATGAATTACCATTCTCGATATCTGACAATGCTGGGGACATGGCCATCGTGGTCCAATCAAAGGAAAATATCACGGTTTATGGACCAGCCTCGATTAGAGTTTGCGTGAATATCGAAAACGGAGATATCTTGTGGCATAGTAAAGTTATTGGAAAACCAAATAGACAGACTTGTATCAATGGGGGAGTGTATAGCGTTAAAGAGGGGCAGTTTTTCGTCTCTATTACACCGTTATGTAATCCCTGAAAGTTTTGAGCAATCCTTAATTGGGAGAGGTACTAGGGTACAATTTGTTTATTGCGTGAATAAGCTTTCGACAAAATAAACGTGACGTTAGCATCGACATTGATAAAATTCATGTAGGTGACTCTGTAAGCGATTTACAAAAGAAAAACTTAGTGTCGTTACTTAACCGATGTAAACACTGTTTTGCATAATCCTTGGGGGAGCTGAGATGCACTAACGTAACTGATATGCACATAGGGCTGAATAGCAAGCAACCAGTGGTATATCGTCCTTACCGGTTGTCGCATAGGGAACGTCGGCAAGTTAGAGGAATGGTAGGTGACATGTTGGAATTCGGGGTCATAAAAGAATCTGTTTTGGAATATGCAAGTCCGATAGTCCTTATGCGGAAGAAGGATGGAAAGCCTAGACTATAGACTTCTTAATTCCCTGACAGTAAAAGAACGATACCGGAAGCTCGTGATCGAAGACGAGTTCGCGCGATTATCAGGACAGGTATAATTTGTAACGTTAGATATGTCATCGGGCTAATTATCAGGTACCATTATTAGAAGAATCTAAGCATCTTACCTCCTTTCGTTACCCCGGACGGTCAATACGAATTTAACCGTATGCCGATTGGACTTGCCAATGTTAGCTGTAGTATGTTTGCTGAGAAAATTTCGTGTTTATTTGCCTGAGTTAAAATTCAAATTGTGACTGACTGTAGTGCCTTACGCACAACGTTTTTCAAGCGAGATCTGATCCCTCGAGTAGTGGCTCCTATTACGGGAATTTGACTAAAATATAGAATATAGAGCGGGGACTAAGATGGCGCACGTTGATGCATTGTCTAGGAATCCTAGTAGAGAAGAAGATAGCACGGTTTACTGTGATGGTTTCCCCAATGTGATGTCCATTAACCAGTTAGATTGGCTACACACCTTACAGTTAGAAGACTCGGAACTTTGTAGGATTCGTGATATTTTAAGTTCAGACTTAGACGCTTATGGACTGGCAAATATTAGGGAAAACTATTTGATCAAAGATCACAAACTGTATAAGTGTGTAGACGGAGATAAAAGTAATCTGAGATGGGTAGTACCAAAAGGGGCACGATGGCAGTTCTGTCTGATGAAGCATGATGAAATTGGACATTTTAGGTGGAAAAGACTCTTGAACGTATCAGGAAATCCTACTGATTCCCCGGAATGTCCAAGTTTGTCAAGAAATATGTTCAAGTTTGTATCGAGTGTGCCTATGCCAAAAGGTTAGTTCAAACGAAGGGCTCCTACACACAATAATGAAAGTAGATGTGCCTTTTCATACAATCCATTTAGATCACCTTGGGCCTTTTGTGCGATCTAACGAGGGAATTCATATCTTTTAGTTATAGTAGACGCATTTACAAAATTTATTTTTACTACGCCGGTACGCAAAACCAAATCACAAACTGCAATTAAAGTTCACTTCTCGTGCATTCAAGCGTTTTTATGCAGACAAAGATATAAGGCATGTTTTGAATGCCGTTGTAAGCCCACGTTCAAGTGGAGCGATGCAATCGCACAATTTTGAGTTCATTAACTGCACATAACTTAAACTTTGATGAGAGAGATTGGGATGACAAAGCGGGTAAGGGTCAATGGGGTATGAATAATACCTGTCAGAAAACCACAGGTAAAGCACCAACCGACATCATGTTCGGAGTGTGTATGAACGCAAAAGTTGATCCCAGATTGAATGACGTAGTTAAAGAAGCTCATGAAAAGACAGATTTGGTGACTATCAGAGAATCAGTTAAGGATAGGATTGAAATAGAGCAAGAAAAACAAACAAAAAAAAAATAGCTTCATTTGCAAATGACGGAAACAGCAAAAAGCTTAGGACACCTTATCAAGGCCCTTACAGAGTCGTTGCGGTATTGGGTAATGATCGCTATAGGGTAGTTTCTATTCCGGGACTTAGTGGCTCTTGAAATAAGTGCAAAACCGCCGTCGCTGCGTATAGAATGTTGCCTTGGGTCCACGTGGCCGCTCTAGGAGTTAACAAAGGTAATGAGAATAACTGTACGGAGGAAAGTGAAATAGAAATCTAATTTATGTAACTAATAAGCATACAACCAGTGATTTAAACTATGATCTGTGACACTGTTTTTACTTTTTGTTTATTATGTAAGAAGGAAATACGTAATGATAAATTATGGAATTTAAATATTTGTTAAGCTTATATTATCTTATATGGTGAAAATTAGTTCCTTGCTCTCATGTCTACTAGACAACGAAACTTATTCCACGAAATCGGTGTTAGCTTTCACTCGTATAATTTCTTTGTATATTGATTGTAACAGTTCCTGGGTAAATTGTGTTAAGAGTTAATTAATATTGATTTAATTGTTAGTTATAATAGTACAGAGGCCAGCGAAGTTCACATATTGTAATTAGAATACCACATTTATTCATTATTTTTATGGAGTATTGGTAAAATATGAATATGAGCTAGGAACGTACATGAGTTAATGAAACTTATCTAATATCTGTAACTAAGAGCGAATGTAATTATTTTAGTTGGATACATTGATATCATTATGGATGTTTACATGACTGTAAGGAGGGTTTACAGTTCATTTTGGATGTTTACTATTTATTATTATGATGTTTATTATTTATTTACATGACTGTAAGAAGGAGGGTTTACAGTTCATTATGGATGTTTACTATTTATTATTATTATGTTTATTATTCATTTACATGACTGTAAGAAGGAGGGTTTACAGTTCATTGTGGATGTTTACTATTTATTATTATGATGTTTATTATTTATTTACATGACTGTAAGAAGGAGGGTTTACAGTTCATTATGGATGTTTACTATTTATTATTATGATGTTTATTATTTATTTACATGACTGTAAGAAGGAGGGTTTACAGTTCATTATGGATGTTTACTATTTATTATTATTATTATGTTTATTATTCATTTACATGACTGTAAGAAGGAGGGTTTACAGTTCATTGTGGATGTTTATTATTTATTTACATGACTGTAAGAAGGAGGGTTTACAGTTCATTATGGATGTTTACTATTTATTATTATTATGTTTATTATTCATTTACATGACTGTAAGAAGGAGGGTTTACAGTTCATTGTGGATGTTTACTATTTATTATTATGATGTTTATTATTTATTTACATGACTGTAAGAAGGAGGGTTTACAGTTCATTATGGATGTTTATTATTTATTATTATTATGTTTATTTACATGACTGTAAGAAGGAGGGTTTACAGTTCATTATGGATGTTTACTATTTATTATTATGATGTTTATTATTTATTTACATGACTGTAAGAAGGAAGGTTTACAGTTCATTATGGATGTTTACTATTTATTATTATGATTATTATTTATTTACATGACTGTAAGTAGGAGGGTTAACAGTTCATTATGGATGTTTATTATTTTGATGTTTATTGTTTATTTACATGACTGTAAGAAGGTGGGTTTACAGTTTTAATATTAGAATGGTTTTTGTAAAATGACTCGATTGGCCGATTGTTAGGTGTGCATGAGGACATGCACAATGTCAGGATGGTCGAATGTTAGGTTTGCCGATTTTTATGGTGTATAAATTTAAAATTATCTGATTTCTGAACGTAGCATAAAATGTTTTAAAATATCGTTTCGGAACGGAAATTCTCGACCGTTGAATCGAGCGTTTAAAATGAAAAGAGGCGAATCGAGTCATTCTGGTCGGAGCGCCGAAGGAGAACGGACGTCTCTGGAGCTTGTACAATGCTGTCTGAGGAAATAGAAGCTTTTGGAAACTGTGTAAGTGTTTTTCTGTGTTCCTATTCCTTGTAGCCTTTATTTAAGGAGTGAATTTTACTATACATCCTTCGGCGTTCGCAGTAATCTTGACATTTTGCATAACGGTGTATATACAGTCTTGATGGAGTTTTTTCTAAGTACTGTTCCAATTTTATCCGTTACGCCTTTTATGTACGGCAAAAACGCTGCTTGTCGACTGACTTCAGGACACTTTCCTTTTGATTTCCACCTTCTTGGTTTCCTCGACACTTCATACCCGTTTCGTCTGAGTACCTCCTGAACATGCGTGAGCTCCGCCTGTAAATGTTCAGGGTCACAAAGGTTATGCGCTCTGTTAGTAAGAGACGTCACAACAGATTGAAGATGTCGTGGGTGATGATGCGAAGAAGCGTGCAAATATCTGTCAGTGTGCGTAGGTTTCCTGTATACAGAGTGTGCCAGCGTACCATCATCTTTAACACTCACTTGTAAATCAAGAAATGCCAACGATCTGTTCCTTTCCATTTCATAGGTAAACTTTACTTTCGCGTGGATAGAATTTAGATGATTTAGATATAGATCTACTTCCTGTTGACCACCGTTGATTATACAAAAAATATCATCAACGTACCTCCTCCAGAGTTTCACAGTACACGGTCCAGTGGCGAGGGCTGTTTCTTCAAAATGTTCCATCCAGATGTTAGCTATCACCGGGGCTAAAGGACTACCCATGGCAACACCATCAATCTGAAGGTAGTACTGGTTTCTGAATAAAAGGTAATTTCCGTCTAAACAATTTTCTATCAGATCTATATATTCTTTAGGCAACTCACTATCACAAAGTTTACTCTTGATTATATCGAGGCACTCCTTAAGAGGGACATTCGTAAAAAGTGACTCAACGTCGAAACTCACCATTGTGTCACCAGGTTCCAACCTAATACTCCTTACGATGTCCCTGAAGTGGTAAGACGTAATCATGTCAAGCTGAAAAGGTCATTCGCAATTGTTAATTAGTTTTCATTCTCACAGCTCAATTATATCAAACCCATTGTCTGTAGGATTACTTAATTCAGTGATCCCTAAAAAGTAAAATCACGCACAAAGTTTGATTAATCCATTTTTAAGGATTCGTTATCGCAAAGGAAAACGGGCTTGCTGTCGTTTCGGAAACTCAGTCTGATTCGACTGTCTTGCTTTGCTTTGTCTTGTTCGATATCAAATCCGTTGTCATCGCGATGTGGGTTCCTCTCTTGCTTACCATCAGGCTGGGAGGAGCCAATATACTGCGCTACTATAAAAAAAAACACTTTTGAAATTTATATATATTTTTAAACGATTGGTGTCTGAAGACAACATGGTCTGTACTGATGTAAATGTAGTAAAAAGCTTTTTACTTCATTTACTATTACGAACTATTTACTGTTCTTAATTAAAGTAAGTAAAGGGTAGTTAGTAGTTCTCATTAACTACTAAAAAATGTTGCGTTTGTGACCCGTTAACTGATTTTAAATAAATATTAACGTACCTACTATCGGGATTGCTTTTAAACTCAGTCAACGACGTAAAAAAATAGAATTAAAGTTAACGGAATACATATTATATGATAATGATATAGAAACGATATAGACTACACAGTGTAGAATCAAGAAAATCAGTATTTTTTAAACGGTTTTATTTAGCTCGACCCGTACGGTATTTATTTGTCTGTTTGGGTCAAAATTATTTCTTTTAAAAGATTGAACTAAGAAAGGTAGAGCATAGGGATTTATCGCTCGAACTGGAGCAGCCCAACTGGTGAAATAACTCCACCTTACAGAAGACCGCAGCCAAATAACAATCACTTCAGTGTTGTTGTGTTCCTGCGTGTAAGTTTTCCAGATCTATTGGGGGATGCTACATTAGTAGCAGGGTCAAGCCTTCAAGAAAGGCTGACAAGTGCAGTAACAGCTTTATTATGCTGTACTTGTCACCCTTAAGCTAGGAACTCATTTGCCTTTAACACCAGTCAATATTGAAGTGCGTTATAAAAAAGCAGTTTTTCTTTCCGCATAAGATGAAGAGAGGGATTTAAGTAACGAAACTCGTGGTACACGTAGCGACTCGCACTTTACCAGATTTCTCTATAACCTCTAATAACGTCTTAAGATCTCATTCGGTCGCTTAAATTGTATTTTACGACATCCTTAAATAATTCATGAGGCTCAACAGAATTATGTCTTTTGAATAAATCTTTAATATTCAGCAGTGTATTCAAGAAATCGCTGTTTTGTTCTGTTTAGTCAACGATTACGTAAACTATAGGTACCTTCTAGAATATGTTTTTTCAAAATTAAAACAATTATGTTTAGGACAGTTAAAAAAATCTTTTGATCATAATCATAATCATTTATTCATTCATAAACATAGGTATCATTTAATGTCATACCATTTGGTAACAATGTAGGTGAACCTCCTATTTTATAAACGCAAAAGTTTATATAGACATATGGGGGACGAGTGTAAAGATATATTTATATAAGCATCCACACAAGGAGGCAAAATTATTATTATTATTATTTTATAGTTCTTTTTTTTTTAAATAACTCTGTGCCTATTTGATTACAATTTTCATCATACCTTTGGTCTAATGACAGTTTTTGATCCTAACCCTGTGTGTCTTGGAGCAAAATAAGTTTTAAGTGCAGTTTGTTTTTGTAATGAAAAATGCAGAGTTTCTTGTCCGTATCTTTTCTGTGATTATAGGTTCGGAACTGCAGATAGCTTTGTTTATTTGTTGGTTAGAACGCGCTTATCTCAAGAAGCTAAAGCGCTTGTGTAACAAAAAATCAACAACGACGGTACCACAACACCCCGACCCGAGACAGTACAGAAAAGTTCGTTTCCCATATTGACCCGACCGGGATAGAACCCGGAACCTCAAAGATGGCGCGACGCCAAAGTCCGGCACGCTCGCCTCTCGGTCACGGGGGTCGTCAAATAATATTCAGATTATATTTTATTTACCTACCTCGTAATCTGAGAATTGCGAATAAAAATAAAAACTCCGCTCACCCTTTCGTCGAAGGTTGTTTATAATAAAACTTTTTGTCTTTGGCAGCTACTTCGTTTATCTTTAACGTCGTAAATAAATGTCCTCGAATACCCGTCTCAATCAAAGGAGGAAAAAGGTTAAGTCCTATCTTTTCCCTTTCAATTTGATAGTTTGAGAAAATGTATTTAGTGTAGGCAGCGGGGTTTTGTTTGTGTCTTATTTTGAGGAAGTCGCAATTAGTTGTTTGCAGAAATAGCCGATCATAATATTTCTTAAAAGTAAACAACGATTTTTGTTTTATCCATTATCATAATCCACAGTGTGTACTCTAATGTACTTTTGAGTAGACTCTGGTATCAAATTTCTTAAAATAAGTAAAGAAAAAATAGGGCTAAGTCCGAAAAAACAAACTTACCTCGTCCCAGAAACAGAATCCAGGCCCTTTATACGTATATGTATTAGGTTCTTGAACTAATAGACCATTAAAGCATAAAACAATTAAGGAAATTAGATTGAACTAAGATCCAAGTAGAGCGTCATTTCAAATATTCACTTGAAATTACCCAAAACTATAAGTTAGCGGGAGTCGTTGAATACTGAGACGAAGATGAATTCAGTTCATATTAAATTGGAAAGTGAGGCTTAGCGAGACTCAAGAATTTCACATGATAATTAATGCTCGGTGTTTAAAGACAGGGTTTCATGATGAAACTTTTATAACGATTAGGTTTAGTGCAGCTATAAAAATTTCATTTAAGTCTTCACCATTTTGATTTTTAATTAAATAACACGCTGTTCAAAGTGGTCGTAGAGATAGAAAGGTTATTTTTTACACGAAACAGACATAAATTTGTTTTTAAAGAACAAATATATTTTGGACAATTTCGGCAAACTTGTCGCTAAAATGCGATCTTTTTCAGACAATCTTTTTAGCTTGTTTTAAAGATAGCGAGAAATAGGTATGGCCGTGGAAAAACCTAAGTTAAGAAATAATAAAGCTTTAGTCAAAATATACAAACGTGTTGAACATTTTATAATTATTAAATACAATCATACCCTTTTGCCATCATAAGGCAATATATAACAGGTTTACTTAGTTGCTTACCTAAGGCTAAAGGGTAATTATAATAGAAAAATAATCGAGATAGTACGCATGTGAAGCCGCAGCGGATCCCTATTCCTGAATTATTCGTACTATTCACGCAAAACAAAAAATATCTTACCTTCTTCTTTAAACTTTTCTACTAACTTTCATCTAACTCTTTAGTGGCATATAAATGCATACATGTTTCATGATATATAATGTCAACTCTTTTTGTATTCTAAAAACAATTTTGGCATCTAACTGAATATAAAATTTATAAGCACCTAAGCTTATTATATCTAAAATTTCGTTTCCATAACAATAAAAAAGACTACATAAAACGGAAACCCACATACAAAGAGAAGCTAAGTATCACTTAAACGCAACTCTGTTCTCAGAAGCCTACAACGAAATTGAGTCTGTTCATCCCCGTAATGCTTTGAGGAGTTCGATTTGTTTCGCTCTCTTCCATTTTACTTTTGATTAAATTCGTTGTGGCTTCTAAGAATGTTCAAGTTGTAAATACTGCAACTGCGCGAGTCGCGGGATTGAGGTTGTAGGTAGCTGGGGTAATTTTAATAATCCACTTTAGGTGAAATACTTAAAGTTTAGAAGGGGTTTTAAATATTAGAAAACATCGCGTTTATCCTTAATCAAGCCTGCGGTATCGAAAGTTTTTATTGGTTTTTCCGTTAAGTGAAATCAAATCAAACATTAATTTAATTTAGTTTTTGACATGACAACGTGAGGTCACTGTCCCGTTACGCTCATTCAGGCCTAGCATACGCAATATGTCAAATTTATCGCGTGAGACGACGAAAGTTTCGATACGATGGCACACCGCACTCGTATTTTCAGCCAATCATCAGCTGACGCACTGACTTCAATCGATTTTGACGTTTGTTAAGAGCGCGATAAAATTTAGTCGCGTTGCGTATGCTAGGCCTGATTGTCTCGTTCCGCAATCGTGGGCGCGGCACGAACAGGAGAACAGCGTTGGCACGTTAAGCTGCCGTCTGGAAACAGACTGCTGATTTTTTTAAGCATAAAATACTTGTTCATTGTAGGTATTTAAAAAAATTTACTGAAGACCGAATAGACCTATTTATTTATTTACAAAGTGACGCTAGAAACTACAACGACAAATGGGTTTGATACGAGTAGAAAGAAGCGTTTAAAAACTGTATTTTTTTCATATTGAAAACAAAATAGTAATTTATAGCAAATTTATATTCGAAACCATAATCAAAACTATATTTTTAGGGTTCCGTACCTCACAAAGAAAAAACGGAACCCTTATAGGATCACTTTGTTGTCCGTCTGTCCGTCCGTCTGTCAAGACCCTTTTTCTCAGGAACGCGTGGAGGTATGAAGCTGAAATGTATATCAATTACTCAGGTCTACTGTCCCTTGAAGCTGTGAAAAAATCAAACTTCTAAGCCAACGCAATCAAAAGATACAGCCGTTTATGCCGCAAATTTTCGACACTTGCAAGGGAATCAAAACCTACAGGGTGCTTCCCGTGAACTCAGAATCTTGAAATTTGGTACGAAGCAACGTCTTATAGCATAGATAAAGGAAAAATTACGAAAACCATAAATTTTTAGTTACATCACATAATATATATTTTTTTTAATAATTTTTAACTTACTACCCATTTCCTCATAAACGCGTAGAGGTATTAAATTGAAATTCATACCAAATACTCAGGTCTATAATACCTTTAAGCTGTAACAAAATCAAACTTCTATGTCAACGCAATCAAAAGAAACAGCAATTTAAGCTGCATATTTTGAAACTCGCAAGTACTCGCAAGGGAATCAAAACCTAAAGGGTACTTCCAGTCGACCTAGAATCTTGAAATTTGGCATGAAGCAACGTTTTATAGCACACATAAAGGAAAAATTCCGAAAACCTTAAATTTTTAGTTACATTACAAAATATTTATGCTCCTCCATCTTTCCCCATTGTAATGTTATGAATTACATTTTGCAATAAAAATACCTTATGACTCGATTGTCGTAATGAACGAACTTTGTAAACCTTGCAGGTTTGTACGGAACCCTCGGTGCGCGAGTCCGACTCGCACTTGGCCGGTTTATTACGTAGTGGACAGTAAATGAATATCTGTGATCTCATAATCCAGTGTAGTACGGCTGTGGCCCGAAAATTTGATCTAAAAATTCTTTGAACGTGCGACCCTAACTGTGACGTCATACATATTTTAGTATCACAAAGTACGCCGCATATTATGTCAGTAAATTATTCAAAATGTGTTTCAGGATAGCGCACTTCTCTGTCACAATACCCATTAGGATGTCCTGTAGGACTTAAACAGAAAAATTGAAACTCTTACACCCATTAGAATGGCCTAAACGACGTAAACAGGAAAAATTTAATCTCCTTTTGCACTTTAAATGTACCACAGTCCTGATACGTATTTAGTTCTAAACTTACGGCAGAGGGCACTAACCTAAGACTAAGAGGTAGTAACATAAAAATTCGTCGCTTACGATAACATTAGGTTAGCTCACTTTGAAGAGGATAAAACAGCCAGACCCGATTTTCCATAACACTGCCACATAGTTAAAAGAAGAAAAAATTAATAAGTGCAGCATTCGCTATTTGTGAAGGTTGTTAAAATTCTACATTGCAACGAGAGCCAATTTTTTGGTTTGATTAAAATATCTAGTGCACGGTATGATGTGAGAAACCTGTTTTAAAGGACTTTTTCATGCAAATTACCAGATATACGTACGTGTTAGCTACTAGTGTATTTTAAAAGACTTTGCTCAACCAATAGGGAAGTATCTAGACTAAAAAATTGTTTTCAGCCCGTCAGCTATTATGCAAAAATATGAGACACGTATTTTTGCATTTTCCACCTAATCAATCAATAAGAACGAAAAAGTATATATATAAATAGCAACGATACATACAATTGGATCGTCGCATGACGTCACAAGTGGGTAACGTAACGATCCCCAAGCTCGCAACTTTGCATCGTTATATCTTAGTATCTTCTTTACGTGTCTAACCCCCCTTAACCAGTTCTAAAGTATCGAAATTGTTCATTGGTTTTCGCTGGTAACTTAAGGACTTATGGTTTAATTTGAGGTGGTGCCTAATTTCCCATTGCCTTTTTAAGGATTTAATAATTAATTGACGAACTGAAAACAATCTGATACGAGTATTTTTGACCCAGACCGCTTCTCAATTGGAGACACTCAAGAAAACAAACGCACGCATTCGCGCGACACGCGTCCCAACGACGCGGAATGGGGCGATAGCAAAACTTCCATTCCTATCACTGACTTCCAAAGAAACGTGATAAACTTATAAAATGAACCGATTCTTTTATTTCTGTACCTTTTCCCTTGCTTGCTTTAATCTATACTAACTTTCAATAGATAAAGTTTGATAGTTAGGTTTCTTGCTAAACCTGAAGTGAAATTTGAGCTTTCTTGTTTGCTTCTGTGGTAGGTTACGCTTGACTTGAATGCTGTAAGCAATTTACTGTTTAGCGTTATGGAGGGTAAGAAAAAATTTGGCAGCCAGTTTTATTTATTTGTTTTTTTTAGACAGTAAGAATTGCAGTTCTTGTTTGTAGCTGAAAATATCAACAATCCATACCTACTGATTTTCATTGGGACGTTTGTACGTTGATTATGCTATGAGCTGCTTGTGTTTAATTTAATGATGCCTTCAGCCAATCAATTATGCATCTATTTATCAATGTGACCTTTCCAAAACATTGATTAGCTTTCCATAATTGTTTTATGTACCAATACTGTGTTTAATTACCAAAATTTTTAAATTAAAAGCATTAATGATATATTAAAATGTTTAAATAATGATTTAACGTGGGCGATGTCACGGGTTATAATTTATGTTGATATTTTTTAAATAGTCAAATAATTGCCATTTTGGGAGCTTTGGTTGAAAGCTCCTGTTCTAACATTTAAACTATGTATATTAATATACTAGTCAACTCTACAGGGGATACACAAACTGGCTGCTACCTCGCCCAGGGTCTCTCAATCGCTATTCAGCGATGCATTGCAGCCAGCATTTTAGTATCTTACCACAGACCATCTTTGTTTGTATAATATGTTTATTTTACGATAATATTTTTCTTATTATTTACTTACTAATATGAAATCAAAAACTGTATTATGGCAATTGTCACCTTATCGAATCCACGCATCCAGTTAGTTTATTATAAAAACTTTGTTTATTTATGCATTTATTTTATTGTGTTAAAAGTTCGTTAGGCAAATATATAGGTTTTATTTATTTGAAATCACACCTAGCATATTCGCTTGAGTCAAAATGTTTGTAGACATAAAGAAATTAAGCTTTAGTACATATTGAGTCAAAATGTTTGTAGACATAAACAAATTAAGCTTTAGTACATATGATTCAATTCAATCTTGTGTGTTAATATGAACGCCTAAATGAATTAAACATCATTCTGAGTAATCTGTCTACTACCGCTGAGTGGATTCTAGCTAACTGTACGTCAATATGCTTTCATACTAAATGTTGTCTTGATACAAATGGGACAACTACCAATTCGCTTTGATTAGTAAACGTTTTTTCTTTAATTTCAAACAGAGATAAAACGCATCTAAAAAAATAGGCAAACTGTTTTTGCAAATAAAGGCTCAAGAGCTACCTCTTGAGTCTTGAGAAACGAGAGAGGTTTTAAACGGTGAAACCATGTTATTTTGTATTAAGTTGCTTGATAGAAAACAATCGAATATTAAAATTTTACTTTGCAAGAACATACTTTTGAATAGGCGATGAATGGCAGTAACAGTGAGTAACGGACTCACTCAGTCTTTGACAACGGTCAAAGACAAAACCCCTTCTTTTTTAAGTAGCTTAAAAATCATGTTTATCAATCGAACAAATATTTCTTCATTGAAGTAGGTTACATGTAACTTATGTATTACTTTTGAATCTTCATTGAAGACAATGTAAAGTGATTCTACTGCCCGTTCGGAACCTAGAAGACACATATAATTTTTAGCTTACATAACCGATTTCTTCTTGTTTTTTGGGGTTCCATAATCAGATCCTGGTAATTTTGTTACGGTTTATCTTCTTTATTTTAAGTTTTATATCGCTTTAAGTTTTATTTAGGGCCTTTTTTATGCGTACCATCGGCTTCAGCTAGTAAGTAAGAATGATATGAACAGCTGTACTAACCGCACGTTCTTAAACCGGATTTACACAGCTAAACTGAACAACTAAAGACAAATTCGCTCGTGGAACTAACACGCACAAATCCTCAGCTGACGTGTGAACGACCAAATACTAACGGCGCCCTTTTACAAGTCACCGGTGACAAATGTAGGGCATTAGGGCCGTTTTCAAAATCCTCCATTTACATTTATATCTGTCAGATTGTGAAAATTACGAATTTCCAGTATTAACGAGCCGCCTCGGCTGACGTAGTACGGGAGGCCATGAATATAAAAGGAGCAAGCCAGAGTCCTAATAATCAAATATTAATTTAAATTTAAATACTCGTTTTACAGCAACTTTTAAAGTATTTAAAGTAAGTAAAGTAGAAAAATAAAAGGTCAAAAAAAATCGGCACCTTCGTGATCGCAAATGGACCAAGATTGCAGCTTAAAGAAAAACGTTCCGTAATAATTTTAAGTTTATTTTACTTATTTTGAACATATTTATTTTTATTATTAAAGCTGTTGTGAACAGAAAATAGAATTTTAAAGTATTAATCAATTGATTCATAATAAGCAAACCAGATCAGTACATGTTGGTTACAAACTAAAAATTCCCCTTGTTATTATGGGTACCAAATGACAAAAACTAACTTAAGGTGGTAAATATAGCACAACCAGCATTAAGCCAATTTAAAAAAATCGCTAAGAGTTCAGGCTGAGAACCAAATTACATTTCGCACTTTAAACGCCTTAACCACTGCGCCACCAAGGACTATTTAATATTTAACCTTTCAAGGAATGAAAATATTCGATTGAGATGGAAATCACTACATAGTATAAAACAAAGTTACTTTTTTGTACCTCCCCATGTATGCTTTGAACTTTGAAACTAAGCAACGGATTTTCTACAATTTTTTTAAATAAATATAGTTATGTATGAAGAAGTTGTATTTGTACAATCCATACATATTAATGATTATTCTAAGAACTATTTCATTTTTACGTTTAAAATATTTTTAAGCTCACTCACTTTAGAAAAAATATTCAATATGATGACTAGATGTTTTTTTTAATAGGAAATTAATATATTCATGTATTTTTGTAATATTGTCATTATTTGAAATAAAATTAAAATGAACTAAAATAAGTTGAAAAAAAAATCAGTAAAGATATAATTTATTTAGATATTTTATTTAGAATTCATTTATTTTAACATTTTAGTCATAGATGCAAGTCATAGTTAAGTAGAATAAAATAAAATGAGTTACAGAAAAAAAACACCTCTTGAACTATAAAGTCGTGCTTCTTTGTAAAATCTTCATTGATCTCTAGCTTTGCCATTTGTTCCTATCGGATTTTCTTCATGGATGCATTCGATTATTTGAATAAAAAAGTATTGTTTGTATCTATCTAAGTGATACCCGTTGTGAGACAAAGAGAGCAGCTTTGATTAACAATGTTTTGAAAGATGAAGATGTTAAGACTATCATTGATAGTTAGCTGGAGACTTAAACAACCGTTAAAGCATTTTTGTAGGATTATCATAGTAATCAAAATTCATCCCACCAACTTGTGAGGAATTAATGTACTGTAATGCCCGGTTCCAATATTAGAAAAACGACTCGTTTGAGTTACGGATAGTAATAAATAATACGAGGCGTAAGATAAAACCTTTTCTAGCCCGTAATCAGTTCGAGAAAAACGGATTGTCATTTTGACAAATTACGAATCGTAAAATATTGAATCCGGGCATTCGTAGACGACCTCCGTAGCCGAGAGGCAAGCGGGCCTGACTTTGGCGAGCGCCATCTCTGAGGTTCCGGGTTCGATCCCCGGTCGGGTCAATATGGGAAACGAACTTTTCCATATTGTCTCGGGTCTGGGTGTTGTGGTACCGTCGTTGTTTCTGATTTCTGTAACACAAGTGCTTAAGCTACTTACCACAGAATCAGAGCAATGTATGTGATGTTGTCCAATATTTATATATTTATATTTATTTATTAGTCGAACAGTATTCTTTGTCAACGATGGAGACAAATTAAAGTAGTTCTTGAAATGACTTTGTTTATTAACAATTAGGTATTTTACAATAAAACATTAAGTTAAATTATTAGTGAGCGGATCTTTTCAGAACAAAGGTGTGGTCAAGAGAGTTTTTTCATTTTTAAAAACGCTCATTGGTAAAGCGTACGTTCAAAAACTGGCGCAGACATTCTAAACTCTCATTTGTACGGTTTTTGTTCGGAAACTGGCGCAGATATTCTTAAAAGTTGAAAAATCCAGCCAACTTGTTATACTCGTACCTTTAGTACTTAAAAGGAAATGAAATTTTATTGTAAGTCAATTATTAACATAATTATTACCTACTTGCAAGCTTATTTGTTACCGAATCGAAAGTTAATTGAGATGGCAGGCCGAGCCATTAAATCATTCAACTTCAAAGTTTAATACTGTGAAAGAACACACAAATTAGAGGACACTGGTATAATAAATGGAGACTTAAACGTGCTTTGCTTCGCTTATAACGTAGGGCAGTTGTAAGGATGCCGCTTTGGTTAATTATGTACGAAGCTGTACATTTTGTTCATTATACATGACCAAAACGTATCTGCTATGTAGCAACAATGGCCTCTAAGTGTGATAGATAGATAAATTGATATACTTTATTGCACAAAAACTTCACAGAAATAGGTGTGTTTAAATATGGTCAAGACCGAACATAAGGGAGGTAATGCTGCCAGCGTCATTTACTAGTTATACTTATTTAATTTTATAATACTATAAATTTCTCACTACTTACTTAAGCAAACGTTTTACATATTAAAATAAATAAAATACTTGATCACCTGATTAGAAAGTAAATGCCTTTGAGACCTCTACCATAGTATATAGTGATTCAAATAAAAAACCAAGAAGTGATCGACCTTCAATTTCGGCACGACAAGCTTGAAATGTAATAGATTGTCATTCAATATTACGTGACTTTACCAAAATTCATGACAATCCATTCCCAAGATTTCTCCACTACATATACATACGAGTATATCATTTATAATAATTACTCGTTTAAAAATATAAGTTGATTAAGTCGCATATCGCCGCAAGTCTCTTGGATTTCATTCTCAAGTCAAGCAAAGTAAGTTTTGGATTTTCTGAACATAGCTCGGGGTTGATACCATCAGCCCTTATTGGGCTAGCGTGGCGATTAAGTTAAAACCTATTTTTGTAAAGATTACTTAATTTCAATTATGGGAACTTAACCGTGCTGCATTTTTGTTGTGTATCAGTATACTCTTTTCAGAGTCTAGGTCATGCAAGTTTTTGAGTGACCTGCTTCATAACATGCCGCCATTCCTCGCCAGGGCAGCTTTGCGAGGTCAATAATTTATTCTCGTCAATACACTTATTTCGATCTGGTCAGTCCACCTCTTTGGAGAACTTCCTCTAACTCTGGTGGTTTCCACTCTCCTTAGCACATCTAGATGTTCTATGGACTCTCCGTCTCGTCTGGATATATAGTCGAAGAAACTGAGGAACTAAGCTTAAACCGTATGCAGAGGTTGCTTGATGCCGAGTTCTTGAAGAATCAAGTCGTGAGTACGAAACTCAGTCCATCGAATCTCTTACAAGCAATCTTCTCCAGCTTCACATCTCCAAAGCATTGACTTTCTTCTTCTTGGTTTCCCTAAGTAGTAGAGAATTAAGTAGCAGCCTATTTATTATTCCACTGTCTAGAGAAACCATGAAGAAGAAAGTAGTTCTTTTGAGTCTTAAAGTTAGGAAAATATGATAATATTTGCTTAAATTAAACACATTCAACAAAGAAAGAAGAAGGTCAGATCACACTGTTTAATTAAAATGCAACAGATCAGATGCATACTTAGGGGTTGTAGGTATTCGGACTACGAAATATACTGAATTGTTAATTACCTAGACGAGCATGAGCTGGGTCAACAACCCGACTAAATTTAATTATTAACAAAGTGCAGACCAGTTACTAGAATTTCCATAAATCGTTCTATAGACTGTGAAATCTTCTGAAGCAGAAGGCTTTTGGAACTTTCGTAAAGTCATTTGTGACTTAAACATGATTGCCGTTTAGTAACGTATGTGCATAAAGGGTTTTAGAGCATCTTGTTTCAGGAAAAAAAAAATTTTGTTTTTTTAATTTTATAAATTGTTTATATAATTTT
Source organism: Glyphodes pyloalis (assembly GCA_037074685.1). NCBI lineage: Eukaryota > Metazoa > Arthropoda > Insecta > Lepidoptera > Crambidae > Glyphodes > Glyphodes pyloalis. The sequence goes on from JAYKKO010000042.1 coordinate 805,234, forward strand.
GAGACCTAATTGTTATACTAGCTCTACTAGGTATACGCTGCAATGTCATGTAAATGTCGACTAATAAAAATTATAAGTAAGAAATATTTTCAGCAAAATTTTTTTTTAAAGAAAGAGAAACAGAATTGATTGAATTTTAAAACATAAAATAACTACCGTAGAACGTTTTGGGTTATATATATATTTTTACCAGTTATACCAACACAGTTAAATAAAGTTGTACTAAAGTTAACAATTTGATATCTCTTAAAAATAGTATACCAATCATCTGGACTCTTTATAAGGTTGAAACCTTGAGCATCAGATAGTGACCTAACTGACAATCGAACCCAGGGCCATTCCCTTCGAACCCTTTGAACTTTGAACGCCTTTCGACCCCTTTGCATGTATTTTACCTACAATTTAGGTATGACAGTGTTTGGTTGAAAGACATTTAACAGTAAATGTTTTATTTCATCGTCTAGCTATCATTTTTATCATATCATAAGATTATCTCTGTTTGCCATTCAACAGCCTTTATTAAAACGCTCGGGCAAATCTTACGTACAATAAATAAAACCCGCTGCAAAATATCCAAGGAGTTCTCAAACAAAGTATTTCATAAATTATGCTTCTCTTTTCATAATAGCTACAATCACAAAATAATTTTGCGGCGAGTAGGTACAATAAATTGTTTTCGCGATTTCTTTTCATAGAAATTGTTTGAGTCATTCAAATAAAGCGTAACTTTTATAAATAGCTCAAGAATTATATTTTTCACATAATGTTTTTGGCCCCGGTACAATTTAGCGCGATGTCACTCTTCGGACAGTTTTTACGAAACACACCGATCTTTGTTGCCCTGTAACACTATTAATTGCTATATATTTAGGCAAAAACAAAAAACAAAAATAGAATCATTGTCATTTTAGCGAGTCATCATTCCTATTCCATCAGAGGTAAGTGATATCCCTAGGGGTCACCGTTTCCTCAGTCTACGACACTTCGTTCGCACCAGTTTATGTATTGAATGGTGTATCCTACTTCACAGGTATCCTATTGTCATTTGCTGCCTGTATTATCATGAATTGTTTTTTTTGCAAAGCAAGGAATACGTTTTTAAAAACTGGCGGGCTTAATTAGAATCATTGTTTTTACCGAGTCGTAATTCCTATACCATAAGAGGCAAGTGACATTTCTAGGAGTCACTTTATTCTCATTTTACGATACTCTGTTTGCAACACTCTATAAATAAACTATTGTTTCCTACTACATAGGTACTCTATTGACATTTGCTGCCTGTATTATCATCAATTGTTTTTTGTTTGCGAAGCAAGGAATAAATCTGTTTAAAAACTTTCGGACTAAATAAGAATAATTGCTTATTTAACCGAGTGTCATGGCAATTTTATAAGAGGCAAGTGACATCCCGAGGAGTCATTGTGTCCTAATTCTACGACACTTTGTTTGCAAAAATTTATTAATTGGGTGTTGTATTCTATTAGGTACTTTACTGATCTTTGTTACCTGTATTATCATCAATTATTGTTTTGTTTGTGAAGCAAGAAAAAGAAGTATGTTTTTCAAAACTGACAGACTAAATAGGAATCATTATTTTTTACCAAGTCATCATTAATTCCTATTTGCAAGTGTCATCCCTAGGAGTCACCGTGCCCTCATTTTGCGACACTTCGTTCGCAACAGTTTATTTATTAAGTGTTGTATTCCACTAGGTACCATTCTGTTGTAGTACGTCGGTGGGGACGCTTGAAACAGATGTGCACTCAAAGAGTTACCCTTTTAGTAGTTTTGTCTCAGTGCTATTTCGTGAATTTCCTGTTTTAATGACGACTTGGACTAGAATGAAGTGATATTTCAGGAGCACACGCTCGTGGAGTAGAGTTTTAGAGTGGAAATTGACATGGGATGTCGTTGGCACTGTTTTGGTAAAAGTGCAAAACACGTGCTTTATATCAATACGTCAAACTCCAGAAACTATGACGAGCAAATATTGCAATAGATGTAAAGCAAAAATAAATATTAAAACAATACATATAGAGTATACATTTTAGCAATTATATAAGCGATAAGTAGGTATGTAGTTCTAAACATATTCGGCAGAGGGCACTTACCGGAAGGCTAACGGTTGATACAGCAGAAAAATTTCATCGCCGACGATAACTTGCGGTTAGCACAGTAGGTAAGAGCAGCACGCGCGATACGTGAAGGTCGTGGGTTCAATTCCCGCACCGCAAGGGGAGATAAAAATTTTCTGTTTCTAATATTACATTTTAGCAGTTGCTAACAGTTGAGCGTATTGCTTTGGTGATAGAAACAATCCCTACTCTGTCTACTCTGTCTGTCTGTCTGTCTGTCTGTCTGTCTGTCTGTCTGTCTGTCTGTGTGTCTGTTACGCTTTCCTGCTTAAACCTCTCAACCGATTTTGATGAAATTTGGTATAGGTATATGATGAATCTCAAGAACGGTCATAGGCTACTTTTTATTACAAAATAAGGGGGGAGGGGGGTAATACCACCTTTGGAAGTTTATATGGAAAAATGTTTATTTTTGAAGTAAGAGATATAAAATTTGACACAAATATAGCTCGAAACTTGGATTCAAATATAGACTACTTTTTGTTTCGAATATTAGGGGAGAAAGGGGTAAAACCGACCATAAAAGGATGTAGTCCACGCGAACGAAGTCGCGGGCACAGCTAGTGGGTATATAAAATCGGATATCTCAAAATTGGATTGTGAATTGGAGTATAACAATTGCTACTTATTTTTTTAAAAATAATTTATTTTACTAGTAGTTAAAAATGACGACTTGATTTCATTGATGCCCGGTTCCAATATTTTACGATTCGTAATGTAACAAAACAATGACTATCCGTTTTTCTCCAACCGACTACCAGTCGTTAATACCCTTTTATAGTTTACTTTCCATACCAGCTATCATCAATCGTCCGTCGGTCGTTTTTAGCTTACGTCTCGTATAAATTTGTCACTATCCGTAACTAGAGCTGATTATTTTTTAAATATTGAAACCAGGCATTGAAGATGAAAGCTTTTGCCTTGCTTAGAACAGTAAATATACATAATACACTAAGTAGTAGTTAGGTCAATACATAACTATACCTTAAAAAAAGCCAGTGTTCCAAGAAAATGAACAATGTGGAAACTAAATTTACGAAAACCACCGCCAATAATAAAAACAGCAGACCAACCTTTTAATTTTAACGCTACAAAAAGTGCCGGCATCAAAAGAATACACTGGCAGTAACATTATTAACAGTGATCTACGTCCTTTTAACGACACGCCATTTTCCCCGAGTTATTTTGAAGGCGTTCCTCGAGATTTTAGGGACGTTTAACGGGAGAAGATTAGCAAATGCTATAAAGACCATTTATGGATGCAAAATGTGTTAAAAGAATAGCCGTGCCCCGCGCTAAGTAAATAAATGAGTAAATAGCTGAGTTTGGTAGATGAAGCTTGCGTCTTGAGTCTTGACAGACATAATTACGAGAAAGTAGATTATTTATATAAAGAACCAATGTCCAAATTGAAGCAACAAGTTCTATATACAATAAGTTTCACAAAATTATAGCATCAACAGATGGCGTTGGATGTAGTAACATCGTGCAAGTAAAATTTCCTGCAAAAGTATAAGTTTACAATGATTTTCATAATATTCATAATATATTCCGGATTTTGGTCGTTTCCATTATCTTTATTCGGCATAACTTTGGACAACCAAAATACTTTCAAACGTGAAAATGATACAGGAAATCATATCAGATAATAACTACCTATGTATGTATATAAAGGTATGGATATCTGAAAATATTTTTGTTACTTTTTCACGTAAAAACTATTTATATTTAACTTGTTGACATACTGTTTAACTTCAAGGATAGCTTGAATCTCGAAATAACTAGGTAAGTCTCGGTATATAAATTCGTATTGGTATATAAAGCTAAGTGATAATATTTTATTTGATCAATATAATCTGCTGTTTATCCAATTCTACTTACCTAATTCATAGTTCAACTTCTCAACTTAATTTGCAACCGAAGACAGACTAAACATAAGTACTTAAGTTGTATGTTATATAAAAGCTTCAGTGTTATAAGTTAGAATCCGATGAATACCTGAAACAAGCAAAAATAAATGAGTTAGTTACAAGTGCAATTTAGGTAGGGTCAAAAGCACGTCAAGGTAAAATTGTACTTTAATTTTAGTCCTTATGCGCACGGTATTAGGGCGTTGCAAAGTTCAAAGTGTGTACCTACCTACTCTTACGTTATTTTGATCGTATATATGTCGCAGTCATCTGGTTTAATCAGCTATTTGATTGGATCACTAGCCCGTTCATTGAATGACGACGTTTAATTGAATGACTAAAGGACAACCCGTCAAATTGTTTAATATAACGTTCAACTTCTTGACTGAACGTCATTTAGCATAGTCGTTGAATGGGATATAGCTGACTTTGTAATGTTTGTTTTGGGTGACCATAAGTTCGCAACTTAAAAGATAACTAACTTTAGATAAAAAAATGAGGACATGACATAACACACCTTAATAAGAATTTTTATTATATTTTAACAATTTTAAGGCTTAAGACTCTTGGCTAAAAAAATATTTTTTTACGAATAAGTCATTTAAATCTCAATTTCAATTAAAAAAAATATCAACACAATGCTATTCGATTAGATCTGTACCAGCTGTTTGACGCCATCTTTGTTTTGATGAGCACTAACGCCGCAGTGGAAAAAAAATGAACTAAATTACAATCACCTGACTAATTTTACGTCCGCTATGTTTAGAGGGCTATGTTACAATCCGCTAACTAGTTGGACGTTGAGTGAGGCTTGTTCAATGAACGTTCGGCCTAGTCATTCAATTAAACGTCGTCATTTAATAAACGCGCTAGTGATCCAATTATAAAGCTGATTCAACCAGATGACTGCGACATATACATAACATAGATAGTTGATGCCCTGTGACAATAATGTGTTACAGATTTTTATCTCCTACAATGAAATCAACTACGATTGTAGTCGAAAATTCCACCCCATAGAAACCTTCAACGACTAAATGAAATCTAAAATCAATATTATACGTAATGGCATTATTCATTTTTTTTAAATCACCAAATAAGTAGCCAAAATATTGTAAATCAACGGATGTTGAGTTGGCAAAAAAAATACATTTAGTACAACAGTTTATTTAAAACAACTTACGACACTCAGTCATAGAAAATATTTTTTGACACAATAAAACAAAAAAAAAATGATATTTTTTCATAACCTAACTGGCTGACTAAAAATAATGTTAAGTTATTCACCCTATTGTTCAGAAAGTAGCAAAATGTCTCATTTATGAGCGATGTAGGACAAAATGATGTTTCGTTAAACAAAGGGCGTGACGGCATGAATAGACTCAGCTGTCAGTAAACGACACTTTGCAGGGCTCTGAATCGAATAACTAAAACCAATGTGTGAAATCTTTTATTCGGAGACTGTGGGAGCCTGATGACCTGGAGGGGTACTCTCAAAAACGAAACGAACAAACGAAAGGTTTCGTTTTTGAAGATTATTCAAAAGTTTGGGAATGAAGACGTGGTTTTTGATTTGCATAAATAATATTTTGTTTTTTGAAAACGCTTAATTTGCATTTGAAGTGATTTCTTTATGATTATGAGGATTAAAGATTGCCATCCGTTGTCGGATCCGACATATTTCGTTTATGAGAGTAGACCCCCTGTACCTACTACAGATATTTCATATCTACTACAGGCATCAGTCTTACACAATCCATATTTTATACTTATCTCTTATATGTATACATAATCATCTTATTTGTCACCTAAATAATTGTATACATGTGAATTGTAATGAGGACACATTGTATTAAAAAAAATAGTTTTCACTCATAAATTTAGTGATAATTTATGATATATGTATCCCCAAACAAACACAAAATGTTCCTCACAGATGTGGGTTTTGGATGGGGATCGTACCTGCAAAACATTGTCAGACAACTAAGTATATGGATATGATATATAAATATATGTGTGTAAATTTATTATTTAAGTATTTTATTTAAATTATATAATTTAAGAAAAACTAAAAGTCGAGTCGGAAAAATACTGGATAAATCAACCAGGCTTAGAACACTCAAAATCACTCATAGTTGGCTTCTCGCGCAAATGGACCGAAGAACTGCTACAACTTAGCAGGCCTAGGGCCAGTGCGCTAGTTAGAGCCTTGACTGGACACTGCAAACTAAAAAGACACCAGTTTCATATGCAGCTGAGTGATTCTGATGAATGCAGATTCTGCAAGGAGGAAAAGGAAACACCTCTTCACCTGTGTGACTGTGAATCTCTGATCCACAAACGAAGCATCCACCTGGGACGACATATAGCCCAACCGGATGAATTAAAAACCCTGAAAGCTAGGAAAATACTAGATTTCCTAGAATCGACCCGGCTAAAGGAGTTACTCTAACTGGTGGCGAGTCACAATAGATCTAACAGGTCGCAGTGACCACAGTTCACTAGAACTGCATAGCCCCAAGTATCCTAATAATAATAATATATTATTTAAGCTTTTTAGCTTATATTTATATATTAAGATATGTTTATACCTCTACAAACTGAGCCTGATGATCGAAGTAACAAGGTATTTCCTATTGCTTTGATGGTAGAGTTTAGATGGACAAATATTGCCTTAAAAATGCCTTCAATTAGTAAATTTCCTATTTTCATTTCGGGAAAAATTATAAACACGTCTTTTTCCCCAAATTAACGTTTTAATTGCATTTCCTCAGACCAAACCCAAAAAAGATTCTCAGTTAATATTTCCATAAGTTAATTAACTACATAAGATGTTTCGGTACTGGCACCCAATTTCCCTTAATGAGGTCAACAGCTGATTAATTCCAAAATATACGTTGTAACAACTTAAAAGACGTTAATTTGACACGAAGGCGGGATTGGCACGAACCATGTCGCAAAGATCATTAATTATTCCCTATATCATATTTTTGCGAAACCAAAAACACTAAATTCATTAATTCGGAAGGTGGTAAAAATACTTTCGTAATTAATTAGGCTTTTTATTATCCACTTTTTTATTAGGAATTAAGAGACTCTCATATCTTTGCCGTGCATACCAGGGTGTCTAACTAGTTTTTTGTAGTTTTGATGAAAGTAGATATAAAACCATTATTTAATTACAGAGTGAATGTAAAAGGCAAGGAATATAACAACATGTTCCTGTGTCCGGAGAATAAGAACGAAGAAGTGAAAAAAGTGGAAAAAACGTATATGGTACGCGTGTGAAGCCGCCGCGGGTCGCTAGTATTGTATTTACAATTATTAATTAATGTCTTTGACCTACATATTGTTACTCGCTGCTAATTTACCTTTAAAAAGTTTAATTTCAGTCCTATTACTCAAAAGTAATGTTTGCAGTTTTAAAGTTATGAAATTCATTTCAATGCCAATAAAAATTACATCAATAATATTTGATTAATCTTTTAGGATGCAACTGAAACTATCATTGGTTAAGTTAAGTATAATTAACAGATAAGATCAAGTCAAAAAAAGAAAGAAATAAACATAAGAACAGCTTTACAAATCAATAGGTCAATACCATGCATCTTTTTTTCGCCTTCCATAAAAAATATACCAAATCAGATGAAAGCAAAGGTACGAATTACATGCTGATTTTCCCATAAAAACGACAAAACAACTGTTGTCCTGTTCCAACAAATCAATGTGTTGGGACACAAAATTTATGACCCCCAAAGGCACCCATAAAATAATGTGAACGGTAGCGTCGTAAAAAAGTAGGCATGCATTCGATTTCATATTGACGACATAATAAATGGAGAAAATATCCGATACATTGCCCGCGATGTATGAGAAACATAAAATTTTTATTTGGCTTCGTATGACCGCGCCTGTTATGACGAAGAAAGTAGTTTGACGGTAAAAGTCAAGGTGAATTTCGGTCCCGACGAAACAACATTCGTCTGGGTATTTGTTGCTGACGAGATTGACAGGTTTATTATAGCAAAAGCAATTTGTCTAGACTTTTATACATTTTATTGAGCTTCACGCCGCACTAAGCTGACTTTATATATTTTAAAGGAACAAAATAACACTGAGAAAAATGTACCATGATAAGTATTGTTGCCGAGGGCACTTACCGATAGCTAAGATAATAATATTTTGACGAACCCCGTAGCTGAGAGGCGAGCGAACCAGAGTTTTGCGTTGCGCCATCTCTGAGATGCCGGGTTCGATCCCCGGTCGGGTGAATATGGTAAACAAACTTTTCTATATGTCTCGGGTCTGGGTTTTGTGGTACCGTTGTTGTTTCTGATTTCTGTAACACTAGTGTTTAAGCTAGGTACTTACCACAGATCGGCTCGTGGCCACGGTTAGTGCAACCTAAACGTCGGACAGTAAGTAATCTGTATCAAGTACTAAAATTTGGTTTCGCGTTTTGACTCGTTAACTAATTTTAAATATTTAAAATAAAATAAAAATAAAAAATAGCTTTATTACTTAATATACATTGTACAATTGTTTTGTGACACCCCAGAGAGTAATAAAATACTCGTGTTGGGGTTGACTCGCTCTTCCAAAGCTTTATTTGAACGTGAAAATCTATATTTAACTGCCATGCACAGACAACTTGCAAAATAAGTACACGTATCTAAATCTAAAGCTTTGTAGAACAAATCCTTTAATTTCTACCACATTTCTCACCATCTAGCGGTTCAAAGAAGCTGATCTATAGATGCCCCTTTCTCTGCAGATGCTCAAAGACCGTCGCCGGGCACTGAACCCGCACTAATGTGTTAATCGATGAGCCACATTTCCTGCGCTAAGTGTGCTGCCAGCCGAACTCCTAACACACTTTATTTTACGCCGATTCAGAAGCGCTGGAAGTACGTATGTCTTTATCTTGAAGCCACTTTTAACTTTTCAGATGCTCGTTGAATTCTTCTTTGTGTGTTTTGTAGAAACAGAAACTGATTTATCTTTTGCAGTGCACGTAAAGCGTGTGATGCTCTTCAAACTTTATTTACCACAAGTTGTTGTAGGAGACTATTTTTTGCTGTTATAAGTGCCTTGGCCGAAGACATGGCTAAAAACTAGATAAATCTAAAACACCTTGGCATTTGAAAAGATTTCTATGACGCAAAAATTGCGGATGCTACGTAGGAAGTGTATGTCCGCCTAATTTGGCATATCAAAAAAAAAACAAATTTCAGTCTTCATTGTGACGATTCCACAACCAAAACATTCTTACTCGACGTTCCTTCCACTTTGTAGTAATTAATCGAATATGATCCTTATGACTGCGCAGTAAGAGTCAGGGGTCGTGTTAACTTCGTTAATTTGGAGCTTTCTAGACCTTAGAATGCAAATGTACGCACAGGCCTTAATACCTTCTGTCTGAATTGTGAATGGTTATATCGCTATTTTGCAAGGCTTCAGCCTTTGTTGCAGAATTATAAGGGTTTAAGTAATCCGTTGGAGGTTTGTATTAAGAAGTGCGAGTTTGTTTGGTGAACATGGTCAATCTTTAGGCTTAATTTTAGGAGCTATGCCTGCACAAGGCGTCAAGATACTGTCTGAAGGTTGTAAATAATATGATCGAAGTCCCAGAAAACCATAGAAAATTAATTGAGTGTGGCATTCAATAGGACATTCGGCATGATTGGGTTAAACGTCTTAAGCCGCGAGAGCTTAATCACATAAAAGTCAAATTCTTGATTCTTAACATTTTCATATATAAACCCTAATGTTTGTGAGTATTAAAACTACAAGTTGTAGTGAAAGGGTTAAAATGGAAACTACATAAAAGTTGAATTTTGGTATTTTTAATAAGATAACAACACGAAAATCACACATCAAACCAACACTTTCCCATACAACTTTTCTATACAAAGTAAGAAACTGCTTTTCAAATAACCCTAAACTTGCGGACACATTCGAAACTATTTTTTTGTGCGGGTCGCATCGACCCCGACGTCCGAATCACGAAACCGTTCACGGCGTCGTTTACTCGTCTGAGCGCAATTCTTATTCCCTTCTTTATCTTTTCTTAGGGTTCTGTTAAGCTATTGAGTCAGAGTAAACACAACAATAAGTTTTTTTTATGTAGTAAAGCAGGATCAAAATGTTTATCCTAACTTGTTAAGGTTGAATGACGTAAATATAATCGGTTATCAATGAACTGGTATTTATACTGACTACTAATATGATAAACGCGAACGTATGTTTAAATGTATTAATATCTTAATGTATGTTTGTTACTCATTTCACGAAAAAACTACTTAATAGCTTTTGAAAACACTAGGTAGAATTTACCAGTTATCTTGCGATGTGGTTTTTATACTATCCAACTAATATTGTAAACGCGAAAATTTTCATAAAATTCTGAATGCGTGGTACTTTGTCAAAAAAAAAACAGCTTAACGGATTTAGATAATATTTGGTAGGAAGATAGATGACTTAGATTAACATATGGTTTAATTTTTAATCCCAAAATAAGGCGGGGAAATTCACAGGCAACAGAAAGCTACTTTAAATTGGCTATGTAAATTGTACGTTTCAAGAAAATATAATGGTCTTTACATAATAAATATTAAATTAAATGTTAAATATTGGACAACATCACATACAATGCTCTGACTCCGTGGTACGTAGCTTAAGCACTTGTGTTACAGAAATCAGAAACAACGACGGTACCACAACACCTAGACCCGAGACAATATAAAAAAGTTCGTTTCCCATATTGACACGACCGGAGATCGAACCCGGAACATCAAAGATAGCGCGACGCCAAAGTCCGGCCCGCTCACCTCTCGGCTACGAAGGTCGTCGAAATAACACATATTTGTTTTAAAATAGTGCACAATAAAGATAATATAGAAACTAGCTTAAGTAAGTACCATTACAAGGTTTTAATGACATTTTTGACGACATTTTTGGATTATATTTATTGAACTAAATGGAAAGGTGCGAACTAAAAAATTAAAACTAAAAAGTAGTGGCGCAATAGATTCTATTATGGACTTGACAATCTATAAGCTAATATTTTATTCTTTATTTATTATGATAAATGTGCAGCTTTATTTCTAAAGCATGGCATTAAACATATCTACCAGTATCTAGACATAGAAAAATTTGACAGTTTGGTAGCTCCTTTTGATTACTGCGTCATGTAAATAATATAAGCTTTAACTTATCAAAATCAGCTGTCAAAAAGTGACAGTACATATTATTGTAGTTTTGATTGCGAAAATAACAACTAATTTGTTTTGTTTCGGCCAGCGGAGCCCAAAATGGATGCGTTTTTAACTCAACTAATCCCGTTTTATTAATCTGAGATCGCCTCTGTTTCGAATTCTTTTCAGTGACAGCGCGAGGATAGAGGAAAATATTAATTTCGAAATTGCCACACTTTCGTACAAGTGATCAAAGGAGCGACGGTAATTTGAAAAGTTGTGAGTTATGACCTTTTTTCAGTTGGCCGTTTTTTATTTGCAATTTTGACAAAATAGCAATTTGGAACGTTAGTGTACAGAGGTGTGATAAGGGAACAAACGTCTTAGTGGTTTTTAATATCTCACCTTTTACTTGTTTAGTTATGTTTGGAGAGAAGTGACGCGTATTCTTAGTATTTTTATTAAAAATTGCCGACTCGACAGACTTCGTCCTGTCAAAAAGATTTGGAATGTGGCTTTAGTTAGAAAACGTTTGTACTGGAAAAAAAAGTTTAGAGTTTTCCCGGCAATTATTAGATTTTTTCACGCCGTGAAAACCATCGTAGGACTTCAACAAACATTTTTAAAAAATAATTGTCAAAATTGGTCCAAGCGTTGTCGAGTTATGCGCTTACTACATTTTTATATAATAGATTAGCCATGCTTGTGAAAACCATGCCATGCTGTCTGAAATGTTTCAAACTTCATATATGCCGTGATCGTCAACAGCTTTCATGTTCTTTAGATTGTATTAACGTCTTTGTTTTACAACCTCCATCCCACGACTCATCAGTCTTCTCTCACTTCAATATAACAATCCCTCTTCTACATTTCACTAATATCACTAATGGCAGCTGAGGAATTCAAACTCCGCCGGCATTTGCCTTCAGTAATGTTCAAGCCACGAACTCTGTCGATAATTATCGTGAAATATGTCGAGACAACTTCGGTATCAGACGCGGAACCGAGTATGTAACGCTGTGAAGTTTCGTGTAACGACATTAGAACGCTTGTGAAATCTTTGAGAACTTTGCTCGATAGCATTGAAAAAGAAAGCCAAGTGCGAGCCGAGATGTAAGACGAAGTTTAAATCCTTTTTTCGCCTAGCATGTTAGGTTTTTTTTCTGTTTTGTTCTCTCTTTTCTTCTTTCTTTTTTATCACCCTCTTCACAAATGTCAACATCGATGTGTCAGCTGCTAATTGGCTAAAAATACAAGTGCTGTGGCCTAACATTTTAAAAAATCACTTTAAAAAATTACGATTCCGGCTATGGCCCTTCATTGCTAGCTCTGAAACAAACTTTTATTCTAAAAAAAACTTGTTGTATTTTATGAAATACCACAAATTTAAAAAGAGGGACCTTTAACATTTGTTAGATTTTTTGATCAAAGCTTTATTTTTATCAAACATTTTTGATCTTTCTCAAACTTAATTTTTTTAAATTTGAAGTGGCAGTCACCTCAAGTACAAACTTTAAAAAAGTATTTAATACCTTAGAGTATGATTGTGAGACTAAAATTCATTCGAACTAATAAATCCATTAGTTGTTCCAAATAATCCATTAGCAAGGCATTTAACATTTACGTCAACTAAAAAAAGTAACGATTTGTAAAGTTCTTATAACATGCGTCTAAAGAGAAAAACTTTTTTGTAAATTTGGTATTTTAATATGAGTTTCTGCAGAAAAAAATTTAATTCATTCAGCATAAAGATTTATGAGAACAAAAATTGAATTCATGAGATAAAAAAATGTTTGGTTTCTGACCAAAGTTTTTACTTTTTATGAGCTTTTAAGCGCAACAAAGAACCTTTTTTTAAACAATTTTACTTTAAAAGAGTCTTACATGAATTGTGGTTTACGCGGCATATTCTGATCTTTGCTGATTCGCTTTTTTTCACCAGAGCGAATGCCTACCGCACCGTCCCTCTCTACGGGGAACAGAGAGTGGTGTGTCGGGCTTGCACTGACTAAAAACTCCTCAATGACCATCACTGGGGGAGCTGGGATCCCTTGCGGATTCTACACAGGATCCACCAACGCGCCCACCACCACTCGGTCCATTTCGCCCTGCGAAATGCAGCTAGTGCGTGCCAGGCCATCTGACACGCCCCGCCCCCTTACCCGAGGTAACGGACGGAAGGCTTTCACCACGCCTGGCGTCTCCAGTTTCAGCAAGGCATCTGCTGTGCGACCCCGCTGCCTTTTGCAGACATCCGAGACTCTCGCTTTAGCTTTCCCTCTGAGGCCCACCGGTCGCAGAGGATAGGGAGGCTTGCAAACGTAAAACTTAATCCTCTCCTTCATCCGCGGCCCCACTTCGATGCGATTTCGGGTCGTGGAAGACAGGGAGGCGGGCAAAGTAACACTGAAATCCACCTCTTCCTCTGCGAACCACTTCTGGCCATGCGGGTTTGCCGCAGAGAACTACCGACGATGCTAAGTTCAAAGTATAAAATAGTCTGTATAATAATCTGCGTAGAGTATACAGTGTATTATCATGTGTAGCCGTAGCGTTGGCAACTGTGCACCAATAGCACATCAATAGCTGTGCATCAATATTTATACTAAATTTTGTAAAGCCGAAGAGTATGTATGTTTAAAAAAGGTAGGGCTAGTGATTTATCACTCGAACTGGAGCAGCCCGACTGGTGAAATACCTCCACCTTACAGAAGACCGCAGCCAAATAACAATCACTTCTGTGTTGTTGTGTTCCTGCGTGTGAGTAAGGTTTCCAGAGCTCCTGGGGGTGCTACATTAGTAGCAGGGGTCAAGCCTTCAAGGTAAGGGCGACAAGTCCAGTAACAGATTTATTATGCTGTACTTTTTGCCCTTAAGCTAGGACCTCATTACCACTTAACATCAGGTGGGATGAGGTCAATCTTGAAGTGCAATATAAAAAAAAAAGTGTATGTTTGAACGCGCTAATCTAAAGAACTACAGGTCCGAATTGAATAAATATTTTGTGTTGGCTAATTTAGTTATCGAGGTAAGTTTTAGCTCACATAACATCACGATACAAGCAATTGGAGCGAAATTCCCCTTTACTTAAAATTTTTATTCTCGGTATTGGTATAGTGCCTATTGCATGCATCACCTCCCGTGTATAATAGTTTATTTTTTTCTTTCTTTCTTCTTTCATAATGAGGACCACGACCAGTCTGGCAAGAGTGTACCGACTAAGAAGAAGAATCACGTGTAGTGACAAAAACATCTGCCTATTTTGTAAAGGGCTATCCTGTGCTACGTTTACCACTTTTATGGTAATAACCCGTAATTCAAAATACGAAATACGACTATCAAAGTTGAGGGTCAGTTAGGACGCGAACACATGACTTTAATGTCATAAAACAGACCGACCGTGTGTACAAGAAATTAAGAATTCAGCTCAGGACAGACTAACAAAGCTACAATTAGTGGTGGGTTGGGAAACTCGGAGTCGGATTTGGAACAAAAGGAACTCGGGAATTTTGCCGGAGAATTGCTTTTGAAAACTAATTTTCTATTTCTGGCTATGGTATTAAAAACTGGTAGCTATTTTTTTTTTTTGTTGCAGCAGTTTTGTGCACGGTGATCAAAGTAAATCGAACTGTTTTAGTGCCGTAAGATAAACTCTTACCTTCAGTCTGTTCTGGTTTGTTGCCTGAGCTATGGCTAATTTAAAAAAAATATATTTTGAAATAATTATAAGTAATTTTGAGTCGTATTTGTTTCCATGTTTACGCTTAAGCATATAAAATAGTTTTCCGTAGGTATTGTCTCAACCAGGAGTCGAACCTGCTACCTCATAGATGAAGCGCCAAAGTCCGGCCCGCTCGCTCGTCGGCTATTGAGGCCGTCAAATTTAAACCTTTTAAAATACATTGCTACTTGGTGTCAACAAGACCAAGGTCCTTATTGGATCCACTAGACCATGGAAATGTATATAAATTAAGACCAACAGAAGAAGAAGTAAGAAATACAGATTATTTTTATCCAAAAACCATCGAGTTTGACAAGAGTAGTAGAGCATAGCGATTTATCGCACGAACTGGAGTAACCCGACTGGTAAAATACCTTCACCTTACAGAAGACGGCAGCCAAATAACAATCACTTCTGTGTTGTCGTGTTCCTGCGTGTGACTAAGGTTTCCAGAGCTCTTGGGATGTGCTACATTAGTAGCAAGGGTCAAGCCTTCAAGGTAAGAGTGACAATACAGTAACAGGTAAATTATGATGTACTTGTCGCCCTTAAGCTAGGACCTCATTACGACTTAATTTCAGGTGGGATGAGGTCAATCTTGAAGTGTAATAAAAAAAATAAAAAAAAGATTTTACGACCTCCAATGAAATTATCTAAAATATTCTTACCTATAAATATGCTATCAAATTCCATATTAAAAATTCACGTCCATTTTCTCAAAGAAGTACTTTTATGTTTTTAATATTCAAGTCAAAAAGATAATAGCCGTTATTCCTAAGGGCACTAAGAATTCAGCCTAGTTCAAAGCTCTTCTCGCAAAATTATACGAATCTTAGCACGTATTAATTAAAATTTATTAAAGTTGACAATTACTTAAGAGGGTCCAGGGCAGTAACTTTGTAATTTCACATAACAAACCGGTCGCCGTCATAAGGAATTAGGGATTCAGCTCAGACCCGACTAACAAAGCTGCAATTAGTGCTAAGTAAGAAAATGTCCGAGCAGCCATTTTGGCTCAAACGGACTTGGCAACTTTAAAGAAAAATAAATAAGTAAACGCATTAGACAATGACACTAATTACCTGGTATCAAAATATTTTTTTCCTTTTTAGAGTTCCGTGTTTAAAGGGCAAACGGGATCCTATTACTAAGACTTTGCTGTCTGTCCGTCCGTCCATTTGTCACCAGGTTGTATCTCAAGAACCACGATATCTAGACAGTTGCAATTTACAAATATGATATGCTTTCTTTTTAGCGTTCTAGCAACAAATAATAAAGAGGACAATTCTTTGAATAAAGTTCGGGCCTCTGGACCCCACGGCCCCAAAGTCTCCACTCCAAATGGGGCGAAACGGTAGCAGCCGTCGAGGGCAGAGTATTTCAAACGTTTACGGGTCTATCGTTTATCATTCAACTATTACTCTTAAAAATAATGTCATGTCACGTGATCAAAGAGTTTAAATATGAGAGGACTCCTTGGTAAAAGCTAACACTATGAAACATTTAAAAGATACATTAGAATGTATCTTTCTACTTATATTTATCCTTTTCTAATAATATTATCATCCCAATCCATTTCGTAGTTCTTGCGTGAACGAATAACAAACATATTATTATGTTTGTCCATACAAACTTTCACATTTTTAATAAGGAAAGCTGAAAAATGTATTTACTAGTTAATTCTGGTTAAAAAAATTGCTGACCAATTTAAGTTAACACTAAATAAGTTATTTCTTCTTAACTTGTTTGCATTACTTATATTTTTTTATTTTTTATAGTACATGCTATGTATTTGGATTGTAAATAAATATAAATATAAATATAAATATTGGACAACATCACATACATTGCTCTGATTCTGTGGTAAGTAGCTTAAGCACTTGTGTTACAGAAATCAGAAACAACGACGGTACCACAACACCCAGACCCGAGACAATATGGAAAAGTTCGTTTCCCATATTGACCCGACCGGGGATCGAACCCGGAACCTCAGAGATCGCGGTCGCCAAAGTCAGGCCCGCTCGCCTCTCGGCTAAGGAGGTCGAGGAGGAGGGAGATTGTGGTGAGAAATAAACGCTTTTTATTATTTTTTTGTTTTTCATTATTTAATTTAGTCTTAAATCTTGGTCCACATTTATATGACTTAGTTTTTTAGTCAAACTATCGCACTCGAGCAGCTACTTTTATATATGAATGCTCCTGCTGCTTGCTGAATATCCCGTAGGATTTTCACCGGAAATGTTGCAACGATCTGGCTTCTCAAGACGTGACTAGACATTATTTGAATGAGAAATATTTTATGCAGCGATAATAAAGTGGACGTAAGAAAATGCATTTACTTACTATTTCTTATATTATTCTTTGTAGGTATTAAAGGCATTTGAAGTAGTATATTAAATTTCCACTTATCATATCATGTTAAATATCAAATGAAACGTGAATTTTAATACTTGAAAACACAAAGAGGAAATATTATTTTTATTGATTGTTTACGATTAAGGACTCCAAAACTACTGAACAAATGTCATATCGTCGACGCGCTTGCAATACCGCGTAAGTAGATTTTTCCGTAAGTTCTTATTTGGATTGAAATTATATAAAAAAAACAGACAAAATTAATCTTTATGGCAAACAGTAGATACGCGGTATTGCAGGCGTGTTGACGATATAGGTACAATATGTATATTCAATTAATTAAAATTATGCTAATATCAAGCCAATTCAGATTTCTTTCAGTTGTATTTTGATTAACAGATTAAAATACTATTATTTTTTATACTAACGACTCGCTGCGGACCGCGGCTTCGCGCGCGTGCTATACCCGTTCTTTCATATTTTCGATTGGTTCTTCTTTCTTTTTGGTCACAGCGTGATTTTATATAGCCTTAAACCTTACTTAATTAATATGCTATTCAACACAAACATATTATTTCAAATTGAACAAGTAGTTCTGAGATTAGGACATTCAAACAAACTTATCAGCTTCATAACAGTTTAAAAATGTGTAATATTATATATTTATCCGGAAATTTAAGTTTAACTGGTCGGTAGCGTATAGTTACAAATAGAGACTGAATGTTAGAAATAGAAACTTAAAACTTCTTTATTTTTTCCTGTTTACCCGAGTGAAGCCAGGGTAGACAGGTAGTGTTCTATAATCCGAATGCAGGGCACTCAGATTCACTTA
The DNA here is from genome assembly GCA_037074685.1 of Glyphodes pyloalis. Lineage (NCBI taxonomy): Eukaryota > Metazoa > Arthropoda > Insecta > Lepidoptera > Crambidae > Glyphodes > Glyphodes pyloalis. The sequence goes on from JAYKKO010000042.1 coordinate 823,383, forward strand.
AGCGCAATACATCAGAATAGGGTTCAGAGGCATAATTCCCATTGAATATTCACGACTGAATTCCGCATGAGTAAATAATTGAACACACCCTCGCTATTAAAATTAAAACTTAATTAATCACCCTGTCATGCATGCCGAATTAAGCCTTGTTGCACACTGGGATTTGTGAATTATTTTGAAATATTCTTTGATAGCTTTCGAAACAGTAGTCCATCGTTTTTGGAAGCAACCTAAAAAAATATTGTTTATTGAAATCGTTTTATTTGCATCCAAAGTGAGTTGGTAATGATTATTTAAAAGTTAGCAATTCGTTAATTGGTTTCGACGTAAGTCGTTTTTGATATCAAGCCTCATGTTTTGTGAAGATATTCGATAAAAGAAACACAGGCCTAGTGGCAGTAATAGTCGAACTTCAATATAATTTAAAAATACTAAAAATCTACGAGTATTACATTTCTATATGAGTATTGGTGTCAACAAGACCCGACGCAGTATGAGAATTCACAAGAATGCCGAAATTGAAGATCTTGTGACTGAATCTAACATCATTCGAAAGACCACGGCTCAAAGACTTCGATGGCTTGGACACAGAGAATCGCAGCGTCAAGAAAGCTTATCTGGGCCGGCCTATTGGCCGTCAGCCGGTTAGCCGCCCTAGGTATAGCTAGAGCGACGTAGTAAGAGCCAATCTTCAGGAGCTGCAAGTTGGCGACTGGCGGGCCAGCACACAGGATCGCAAATGTTGGCGAGATCTCATATCGGATGCCAAGACCCACTTTGGGTCATCCAGCCATGGGAGTAAGTAAATAAGTAAGTTTAATTACATTTCTAGGTCACGTCAGTTTTTTAAGTAAAATTTCAAATCTATACAGTTTGAACTTGTCAAAATGATATAGAAATTTGCTAACTGCCATTTCGCTATGTTTTGTAAAAGAAAGAAAATATTTCAGTATTTTTTAAACATAAATAGTATCAGTTTCAGAAAGACCACAACCTTCAACGAAGGATGTCGGATTTGATGACAGAAATGATTTTTTTATTCTCATAATTGTAAACAATTCATTCAAATGCGTCTAAAGCTTTTAAAAACTTAATCCAGAATTTTCGATTATTCTCAAAAATCGAAACCTTTCGTCTGTGCGTTTCCTTTTTGATAGGAAGCCTTCAAACCTACCAGCATTATTTAACTATGTTGAATAGTATCGTTTTATATTTCCAAATAATATAATTGCTCTACATTTCATTTGTCCCTCATGAATTCCTCTTTGACATTATATTTCAATTCAATGCTTCTTTGTTCAAACTCATCCGACTTTCTTAATTTGTATCATCATTTCAAATCCAAGGGTAATCATGATAATTAAAATAATCACCGAGAAGGCAAAACAACAACAAATCGAGGGAGCTTCTCAAACATTCCGCTTAACTCTGGAATAGGGCTGGCAATGAGATCTTTACTAAAAATATGAAGCTGAATAGTTTGTTTGTTTAATCGCGCTTTTATCAGGAACAACTCGGAGTCGAGAGGCGAGCGGACTGGACATTAGAGTTACGCCATTTCTAAGGTCCTGGGTTCGATCCCCGGTTGGGTCAATATAGGAAACGAACTTTTCTGTATTGTCTCGGGTTGTGGTGTTGTGGTACCGTCGTTGTGTCTGATTTCTGTAATACAAGTGCTTTAGCTACTTACCACAGAATCAGAACAATGTATGTGATGTTGTCCAATATTTATTTATTTATAACAATTTTCAACATTATCATTCCTACTTGACAGGCAACAATGTTTTTTTTTCTAAAGGCTATCGTAACTATTTTAATATCTTGTCGATAGAAACCCCAACCCTATTTCGAAATGTTAATTTGTTCCCCTGTAAGCTGAATGAGCCTTGTCATAATTTCGGAGCAACATTAATACAGTTAACTGCTGGCTTTATTGTATTTTCCGGTGCAGTGAGTAAGACAGCACTAATTGTAAAGTAAATAAGTATCAAACTGTGTGAGATACTCGTACTTGTTGTAATTACAAAGTAAGCAAAAAAAAATAGTAAAGCATATATATGGTTAACCTTAAGATATTTATTTCCATTATACTAGGTGGGCACCAACAAAAACAGGGCTGTTTTTGTTGGTGTATCTTTTCTTACATTTTCTCCCTTAGAGAACACCGCAACCAAATAACAATCACTTCAGTGTTGTTGTGTTCCTGCGTGTAAATAAGATCACTTCGGTGTTGTTGTGTTCCTGCGTGTGAGTAAGATCACTTCGGTGTTGTTGAGTTCCTGCGTGTGAGTAAGGTTTCCAGAGCTCCTGGGGGGTGCTACATTAGTAGCAGTTACTCTCTCACGCAAAATTTACTCAAGAGATTTGGATAAAATTTGGTAAGAAGAGAGATGACATACTAGATTAATATATAGGATACTATTTATCCCGAAATAACGCGAGCAAAGTCGCGGACAACAGCTAGTTAAACGCGTTCCATTTTTAATGGATTTGAACACTTCACTACTATTTACATTTGTAAACTTTAAAAAGTACACACTTTACCTTAATTCAAAATAATTGTCACGTTTTACCAATCTGTTGGAAAATAAAACGATTTTCTAAGAATGTGCCCGCGGATTGCAAAAATCGCCTGCTCTGTCACGTAGTAGTAATAAAACGATTATGATTTTATTCAAATCAAATTCCAGTTAGGTACTTCATTTTCGACAAAAAATTCAACCAAAATGTAAAAAAAAAACAATAACTCGTACTAATGTGAATCAGGGGATTAAAAAGTCGAACAAAGCTTAAGTCGCTCTTTTGTTTAAAGTTATTATTTATTTGTTTTAGATCTACAAATTTGCCGTTACCAAATTTAGTGGTGTAATTTACATAAAAAATAAACTAATAAATGTCACAGTTTTATTGTAAATCTTTCGATACAATTCCAACGATTCGTTTAACAAACTCAAAGGCAACGTACCCTAAGCGGAAATAAGATATACAATCTAGAACACACAAGAGTATGATAAGAAAACTTTTTTGCACTCTATTTTGTACGTTAAACATTTCCCTTGCTCACCTAAGCAAATAGCTTACAGCGCGCTTTTTGACACGTGAACAGGAAAACAAAAACAATCAAGCGTGAGTTGAACTCACGTACCGAGGGTTTTGCACAAACCTGTTGGTGTATCCATACTAATATTATAAATGCGAGAGTAACTCTGTCTGTCTGTCCGGCTTTCACGCCTTAACCAAGGAACCGATTTTGGTAAAATTTGACATAGGTATACGTTGATCGTTTAGGACGGACATAGGCTACTTTAAATTTTAAGACTTTCGCGTTCCATTTTAAACATTTAAAATAATTTAACGGGTCGGGAAGTCAGCTCGTGACCACGGTTGGTGCAACCTAACCGAAACGTCGGGCAGTAAGTAGTTCGTATTAACTAAATAAAAATGGTATCGCGTTTTGACCCGTTAAATTATTTTAAATAGGCTACTTTTTTTAAATAAGGGGCGATGGGGGTCATGTAGTTCTTGATAGTTTATGTAGGAAAACGATTTTTTTTTAAGTAAGAGTAATGAAATTTGGCCCAAATATAGCTCAAAATAGGATTAAAATATGGACTTCTTTATTTTTCGAATATAAGGAAATATAGATGTAAAACCGACCATGAACATATGTAGTCTACGCGAATGAAGTCGCGGGCACAACTGGTAAATGTAATATTTTTAATTTAAATCCATAAGGAAAGTGGTAATTGGTTAAAAATAAAAAAATGTTTTTATTTAATGTTATATAAAACTGTATAGAAAATGTAAAGTATTTGTATTTTGCTATTTATTTATGCTAATAACGTTATTTTATATCAGATTTCAAGATGGTGTGACTTAACTTATCTATAAGTTTAATTTTTTAATAGCTTCAAAGGAAAGAAGACCCGTATTTGAGACTATCACATGTTTTACCAAGAGTCTAGATAGACAGATGGACAACAACGTGATCCTGAAGGATTCAATTATTATTGAGGTACGGAACCCTGAGGAGTTTGTTTAAGATAAACATTTTGATATTATCTCTGGAACAGACACAATGAAAATTCGAAAAAAATGTGGGTACATTCCTGAGAATTTATCCGTGTGGGTAATCTGAATAATAATATATTAATAAATACCAGACATCACATACATTGACCACTCCAACTTAAGAAGCTTAAACACTTGTCTTATGGAAACCAACGGTGGTACCACAACACAAATTTAAATATTTTTTTAACACCCAGACACAGAACAAATGCAAATTTTCATGACTTATCATTTTAAGTACCAGAACTTATAATTTCAGTCCTTTCAAAACAATGTGATGCTCGTGATGAAGTCATTTAATTTTAATGATCACCCATCATTCAAATTAACATGGGACAATAATTAATTTGCTAAACTTCGCTCCGTAAAACTAGCCCTCAACTATTTTTCGTCCAGATTTATGTTAAAGATAAAACAGCGCTAAGGTCTGTAGAATGGTTTAATATAGCCCAGGAAAGTATTTCATTTCAGCAGCCAAGAAATACCCTTACTTTGCACCCAAATCTCCCGAAAAAATTACAAATTTGCTGACGTAACAAAAAGGAACCACTTTGAACCTCAGAGGATTTAATTTAAATTCCTTACTCACATTTCACATGCCATTATTCAATAGGAGCACCCCTTAAATTATTTATCATCATTCAAGTAGAATTTTCGCGATCCCATTCAGTATAATTCGGGGCTCTTACAATTTTACCCAAGAAAATACCCTTTTGTTCAACCTTTCCGAAGGGAGGTTGAAGGGTCCTCGAGATATAAGCGAGTTAAATGTGTGTTTCCAGACAAATTATTGTAAACAGCTCTAACGTGGCAAATTTTGATGCTAACAGGGCTTTCGGATTTGTCTTTGCATTCAATGTTCCTTTATGTTTTATGCAATGTAGCAAAATATGTGTTTTGATTAACGTTTTGCTTTACATTAGGTTCTTGTAATAACCTTAAAATTCCTGGGCTTCGTGAACCTCAATTCTGCATCCACAGTTTCATCGGCTTTCAAGGCGTGGGTTCTATTCAACATCTCCTGATCATCTGACGACCTCCGTAGCCGAGAGGCGAGCGTGCCGGACTTTAGCGTCGCGTCATCTCTGAGGTTCCGGGTTCGATCCCCGGTCGGGTCAATATGGGAAACGAACTTTTCTGTATTGTCTCGGGTCTGGGTGTTGTGGTACCGTCGTTGTTTCTGATTTCTGTAACACAAGTGCTTTAGCTACTTACCACAGAATCAGAGCAATGTATGTGATGCTGTCCAATATTTATTTTATTTATTTATTTATTTATCTATGGTCATATAATAAAACTGAAGAGTTTTTTGTTTAAACTCACTTGTCTCAGGAACTAAGATTTAAATTATAACGTTTAAAAACCCCCGACACAAAAAAGTGTGAAAAAAACTGTTTTTATTTGATCCCTTTATTGAGGGAGTTGTGCCAAAAAAATTTAAGAAATCCGTCATTTTCTGGCGGCGGCCATCTTGGATTTGAAATTTGTCATTATGAATAAATTCTGCTTGTCAAGCTCTTTTATGTGATACCCATATTTTGGGAGTTGTGTGAAAACATGTAATCCATAATTTTTTCGGTCGCCATCTTGGATCTATTTTTATCAAACATAGCTAAGAACACTCCCGTCATTAATATTTCAACCAAACAAATTAAAATCGGTTCATTTGCTCGGGAGCTGCGATGCCATAGACAGATACGTCACACTCATAACACCCTGTCGGTTTCGCGTCGCGGGATAAAAGTAAAGAAAATGTGTGTAGTTCATTTTTCCAGAAAGACTATAAATATCATTAACCTGCAATGAATAAAAGGGAAAAATCGGAGGATATTTTGAAAAAACAAGGACAGTACGCGTGCGATGTCTCTACGTTAGTAAAACTATTTCGCTTAATTGATATCTTAGAAAATTTAAGTTATGAGCAGTCTGAATTTGTACAAAACAAAACTAGCCAGCACTTATTGGAAAATGTATGATATTGGTATGTTTAATCTTACGAGTACCTTCGATTCTTCTCCCGCTAACCAAGCCACATTATATGCAGAATAATATTATGAAAATTGAAACAGGCAGTACTTTGTTATTAAAGTCCATATTTAAGTTAATAAATAAATCGTTTCAGTAAGTAATACTTTTAAAAAAGTATTGATTAACAATTTAGGTTAACGCAAAATTTTAATCAGCCAGACATGAACCTGCTATTTTTGGCCGTATCTCAGGGAGACGAAACCCAAAACTAAAGATACTCCAAAACGATTTGAAGTGTCCTTTCAATAAGAAAGCCATCACAACAAAGTACAAAAACTCATAACCCTCCATGGACAAAGTAAACATTTATCAAACAGATACGCCATCAGTGCCAGAGACAAGAATCGCGAAGTTGTGTAGGGTGCTCAGAAACAATTCGCGGAAGTCCATCGGTCGCGAGCGCTGTTACTATAGGGACCGAGAGAAGACACTTCTCAGATAGAGTCATCTATTTTCGCTGTACTAAAGTTTGATGTTATGCGAGTCACATTACATTTCTTAATGTGTATACTTAAATCCGTTTCATTGGTTTTCTATCTATTATTAATTGGAATAATGTGTGTGTGGAAAGGAAGCGGACTGGGTCTAAAAACTAGATTGTTTTAATTGGTTAAATAGTATACGATCGAATTGAGAACCTCTCTCTCTCTCTTTTTGAAATCGGTTAAAAATAGAATAAATATGTTAAGGTCGACAGGCCAAGTTGCGAGCATGGGGCTCGTGACGTCACAACAAGCTTAAAAAAGACCCACAAATGACGTGATAAGACAATTAAATTCGATGTTGTCTAATTTTAAATATGTATTTCAAATTTCAGGCATGTAAATATTTGGATGGTTACGAAATCCAGGGGAGAGAGGAGAGAGTTGGTTGATTACAGTGGAATCGGGCAATGTTATTAATTATAATTTATAAAGAGGAAAGATTTGTACCTATTTTTGTATGTTTGTATGTTTGTAAAGAATAGGCTCAAAAAGTACTGGGCCGATTAAAAAAAATATTTCATCAATAGAATGCTACATTTTTCCAATTTGACATAGGCTACAAAATTAGGGATCTTTGGTAAAATTTGAAAAATTTCAACAGAAAAGCGGGAAAAATTCTCTAAGGCGAAACGAAGTTCGCCGAGACCGCTAGTCATTTATAAATTCCGAAATCGTCATAGTATCAAATCGCTTGTAATGTTGTACTTTTTTACCTTTAAGCTGATATTTCCAGCACTCCAAAAGATAAACCACAAATAAATTTAGCCGTACCCTTGCGTATTTCATTTGCTCTTCTCTATACTTGCACGGAATATTTAAAATGCAATTACCGTATTTTACGCGGAATGCTCCATAAATAGTGCGTTCTGTATATTACCACGCTCAATATAGCATGTTCGGCTAAAACACCTAATGTGGTATAAACAGTATTTATCTGATACACGATCAACATTTCAAGTAAATGTTTAATGTTTTTACATGATTTAGTATAATTATTTGTTTGCTTATGAAATCATAACATGTACCGCAACTTACTGGGGCATTTTTAAAATAGAAATAGAATATAAAATGTCTTTATTCATGTAAACTTTTACAAAAGCATTTATGAATCGTTAAGTCAAGTAAACTACCACCGTGTTCGGAATGTTGATTCTATCGAGAAAATTTTGCAAACGCAAATAAAAAATTTATGATCTCTTTAGCTGAGGCGAGAGGGACTTTGGCGTCGCACTAATTCTGAGGTCCCAGGTTCGGTTCTCGATCGGGTCAATATGAATTTTTTTTTTTATTATCACAGGTCGGGGTGTTAAGGATGTTTTTGATTTGTGAATGTACACTTATGATGTTTGATTTCTATCCTTTTAAATATATTTTAATATTTAGATTTAATTTAATTACAATGATTTCTACTTAGAATATGATTTTGGATCGATTGATTATTTCTGTGTTCTTTTCTATAGAAAATAAGGGGGGGGGGGGTGTAATACCACCTTTGAAAGTTTATATGAGAAAATGTTTATATGGGCACAAATATAGCTCGAAACTTGGATTAAAATGTTGACTACTTTTTGTTTTGAATATTAGGGGAGATAGGGGTAAAACCAACCATGAAAGGATGTAGTCACGCAAACGAAGTCGCGGTCATAGCTAGTACCGTATAAATTAAATAGTTTAACATACACGTACATATACAATAATTTAACGGGTCAAAACGCGGCACCATTTTTATTTAGTAGTTAATACGAACTACTTACTGCCCCTTTAAATTATTTTAAATGTTTAAAATGGAAAGCGAATGTCTTAAAATTTATATATATACGTACATTTTTACCAAATTAATATTTTATAGACAAAAAGCCTTATTTCCTTCAAACATCGTACAAATAAAATGTGGAAAGGCACATTTGCTTGCCAACAAAAATGATGTGTGTCATTATCATCGCTCACTCACTATCTGGCCATTTTAGGTCGCTAAAGGCCTAATTTCTCACGGCGATTTTCATCCATTGTCGTTCATTTTAATGATAATGAAGATTAGCATCAGAGTTTAATTTATTATGATTTACTTTTTGGTAAACACGAAACTGAATTTATATAGGTATTTTAACTTATGAGTTAAAATACCTATATAAATTCAGTTTCGTTGTATGCAACTATTGAGTAACAGCCGAGATAATGTGAGTTTAAGAGAAGTACACTATTTTTCAATTGTTTTTAATATTGATGTAATTTATATCGCTTGATTTTCATTTGAAATAATATGTATATATTGTTTCTTTTAAAATATGTTTTTGCTGAAATATGTGCAAATTAACGGTGAGCATTAAACTTGCATTTTGAACTAAACTTTTTCATTTTACACAAACAATTTGGGTAATCGTTGTGTAAATTAACGCCTTAAGATTTATGATTACGATTTATTTAGTGAGGTAGGGCATAGCTATTTATCGCTCGAACTGGAGCAGCCCAACTGGTCAAATACCTCCACCTTACAGAAGACCGCAGCCAAATAGCAATCACTTCTGTGTTGTTGTGTTCCTGCGTGTGAGTAAGGTTTCCAGAGCTCTTGGGGGGTGCTACATTAATAGCAGGGATCAAGCCTTCAAGGTAAGGGCGACAAGTCGAGTAACATATTTATTATGCTGTACTTATCCTTAAGCTAGGACCACATTACCACTTAACATCAGGTGGGATGAGGTCAATCTTGAAATGCAATATAAAAAATACCAATTTTCGGAAAAAAACTGTTATAATTAAAAAAATGGTTAGTGTTAAAATCTTACTTTTAAATACAAATCTATTTTAGACTTTTCAATACAATCTAACATACAATTAAGGAAATAAGTTAGATGCAATGAGAATAAAAATAAAGTTAGTGAAAATGTATGGCTATAGATACCCGACCTTAATTTGTCTGTGACTTTATTCAGACCGATTTTTGAAGAGATAATAAATGCTATCGAATAAGAATATATAATTAAAAAGACCTACAGGCAACAGAAACATATGCTTTTAACACTCTGTAATAGGCTAACAAACAATCTTTTTCTGTTATATTCATGACTTTATACGAGTATATAAATCCAATTTCAAAAGAACTAGTCTAATTATGGTTGCAATCGTTAAAAAAAATTCGCAATAAACCTTGAGCCGTGTAATTTAATTTTAAAACCCATACAAACAAATGCAAACGGTTTTATTTTTAAACTCACCCATTAATATAAATTAGAAACTCAAAACAATACGCCCTGCTAACTCGTGTGTATGAGTATTTTTTATCGTCAAATTAAAATTTACATAACCAAGGGAGCAATGAATTTTCGAAATATATGGGTAATGCCGAAACACTTCAACTCCGGCAAACGAAGTTTTAATTTAGCGAGTAAAAACCGCAAATGCAAACAATTTTTATTTTTATTACGACTGTCACTTCATATCATATTAAGGTTTTATAAGGATTCCTTTTTTTAATTTTACGTCATACTATGGTTTAAATTTGCTTTTAATAATGTGTTTTAAATAAACTCAGTAAGGTGTTGCGTCTCCTTAAAATTTATTCCATAGATTCTAAATTAATTAATAGTTAATTATTTGAACACGTCTCGTTTTTAAATTATTCTAAGCTAATATTTTTGCAAAGTGCCAAAATACGTACTTTTACCTTGTTTCGAGAGTATAAAATGATTTATTGTAAATATGTCTGGACTTTACTTTCAATAACAGTTTTGTTCCTTTAAGCATACGTGGCAAATTCCTGCTGTTTATAAAACTTAATTCAAATGCTCACAGAAAGAGACACTGAACGATACCGTGATCTTGTGTACCCTCAGGATAATACTGGTTTCGGAGTAAATTAAACACTGACACTTTGATTTCTTGAAGAGCTTATTTATTCATTGTCAAGCGAGACCTATGTACAAATGGCGGAAAATCTCATCACCGCGATGTAAAACGGTATAGCGACATCTGTAAGTACAAAACAATAATTCCTATGACATTAAAATACGCCATATTGGCCTGTACAGACAATAAATCAATGCATGGTAAATAATTCAAAACTTTATTTTTTCAGATAAGAAAAAATATGATTCAATCATTTTAAAAGGAGCCAAAATAAAAATGTTATAATGATTCATACTTACATGTGTATAGCTCGAAAATGTTGCAGTTAAAATATAATACCGAACACAATTGACATTGTGTACAAATCAAGCTAAAGTACGAGTATGTTGCTGTTAAATGATTATCATAAACAAAATTGGCACTCCTTGTAGCTTTGAATTCCAAAAGAGACTTTATAAAACTTTTCATCGCTCAAATTTCAACGAGTAGTTTAAAATTAATTGTTTTCACAAATTGTGATTTACTATATGTAATGGCTTACTGATTTTTACGCCAACAAAAATTTTAAAATGTCTTCCGGCTTTATAATTAGAAAAACAAAAGTTAAAGCGATAACTAAATCATATCATGAGGCTGTTGTCAGCATTTCTTCTGTTGCGCGCAGACGTAGACCTTGACTGACGGAAGGTTTAATAAATCCTCAAAACGGAATATTTTCTTTAAAGAGAGCATTATGTCAGATATTCATTTTAGTATTTTTACTTCTGGTATTACTTTTTTGGGTATAGAGTACAAATCGTACATGTAGGTGTATTTAGTAACTCAAACATATGTAGCGGTTATAAATCTTTAGGCGGATATATTCTAGCTGCTCTCTGATGAAGCAAGGATCGTGGATTCGATCTCCATTCAAGACAAATATTTGTGTGAAGTATATTTGTTATTTTTAGTGCTTCACGCTGCTTTAATGATCATATATATATTTGTTTAATCAATTATAATATAGAATACATTTTAAGTGATTTAAATACTGTTTTGGAGCCTATACCTACCTAAGACACCGGTAAGAAACCCATTACATTATACAGTACCTATCAATATCTAATTTATTATGTGTAGCCGCTTTTGGCCCAAGTCATATAGTTTACCTGTTTATTTTTGAGAACTAAGCTGATCAGTCCCCAAAGGTAGGACCCGCATGACGTATGTCCCAGCCATCGTTTCTCTCAACCAACTGTATTTGTGTTGTGTGATTGTTATTAATTGTTTAAGTAACAACTGTTTTAAGCTTTTATTTATATAAATTGAGTTTTAGAAGGTTTTACATTTTTTGTTAATAAACGAAAGGCAACTGCTTAAAAGGGTCGAGAGTACAAAAAAGGACACAACCCGCTGTCCTAATCCAAGTTTAGCCATTCTACATAATAAAATCGTAGGACAAAAATGACCTTACGTATGTATTCAAAGAGAAAATTGCTAAGGATTAGTTCATTCATTGGACTTAGTCTTTGGAAGTTTAAGAAGGTCTGACATTAATCATTGTACCTAATGCCCCGATATAATGCGAGGATTAAAATGGAATATACCTACGTTTAGGTCGGTCTTTGTTTACGGGTAAAATGATACTGAAGTAAAATTAAGTTAGGTTTAAATGAAATAAAAATTTATTGTGAACATTCATTTGGGTTACAATTGTGTTGTGAAACAAAAAATCTTTGAGTCGTAGCTCTTTAATTGTATGTACATGAAAAGGTTTATTATTCATAAAATAAAAAAATATTAAAAATAATGAGCAAATAAAAGTTCATCACTATTAAATTTAGAAACTTATCTTTAGCTACAAAACCGTTTACAATATTTAATGGTCAAAACGTGTTAATAGTTAATGACAAATCAGCCTCTTAAATTGAAACGAACTATTTATTTTTGTTTAAAATTTAATGCTTATTCTATTTTAAATACAGATTATCTTTTAAAAACGTTAAAGTTATTACAATCGATATATTAAGTCTTTATTCGTGGAAAAACAATAAGAAATCATGTATTAAAAAGTTGTAAACTTTACAATCATTTCTTTTAAATTGTTATTTAATATTTTTTCTATAATTTATTTTGATCCAATAACAGTGCATAAAACATTCAAACGCTTACAAACATATGTGTTTCGTCTACACTGGCCTTCATATATAAACTCAACATTTGAGCTCTTACTTCGTCGCATAATTAAAATGTTCCCTTCATAACATTATAATATTCACGAAGCAACCCATACGGTGAAACCTCTTGTTGCTTAAATTTCATATTCAGTGGTTAGAAAGTTTCGACACAACACTTTGAACACACAGAGTTCTATCGTGAACAAACTTTCTGCGTAATTTTGGAGAAAAATTCCAGTCAAGTAAATGTTGGACTCGTGCCGGGGAGGGTTCTGTATCAATATCCATAAAAACGTTTAAAAAGGTTGTCTAGGAGGAGATTGCTTTCAGCAAAGAGACCGCCTAAATTTTACTTGAATATGTCTGTAAAACCAATGTCTGTAATTTTTCTGTACAATAAAGTGTATCTATGAGTATATCTCAACAATATTTACCAGTGAAAGTACATATATCGGAAATTTTATGACAATTTCAAGCGTTAAGCTATTTCAACATCGAGCGAAAACGTGTAAAAATAGTCATATTTTATAATATGGGAGCCCCCTTAAATATTTGGTTTATTCTGATAATTTATTACTTGAGATTCATTTGTTATTTTAACGACAATATACATACACAATCTATGACAATTTCAACTAAGAACCGAAATAAGGTCTTTGTTTTGTGTGGCCTGGGAGAAAAACCAGGAAGAACTATACAGCTACCTGAGGGATGGTGATAGCGTGTATGGGACTCCTCTACCCCAAAGAGACTTCTCAGTAAATCCCCGCGTTTGAAGTCCAAATCGCCCTTAGTGATCCGTACCGGATCGGTAAATCGGAACCCTGAGACGACGCTATCCGCCTTTCTATCTGCGCATCTGTCACCAGCCTGGACCTAATTTCTGCTATGGCGGTTTAGAACCTCATCGCCTTTCGTGATGGTACTTTGGAAAAGTCGGCTCTGCTAAAACAACCATAGCAGAACTTAGATGCAGCCTAGTGACAGACGGACAGACAGACAGGCGGACAGCTAAGTCTCAAAAGATCGCGTTTTATAGATCCGGTACGGAACCCTAAAAAACATTATTTACCTCAACCAACGTTTTGGCATCATGCAAACTTGAGTTTTGGGTTTGTTGAAAAGATCAAGTTCAGGCTAATTGTTTTACTTCCTGGTTGCCTGCTTAACTGTACAAAGTAAATTACCCTGCTGTGATTCTTTGAAAGCTCGGTGATAATTCAAAGGAGTTTATGCGAAAATATTTATAAAAGATACACCTAAAACTTAAATGTCTACTATTACATTAAAAGTATTTTAATAGAACTGTGCTTTTACTAAAAATGCCGCTTTAAATTTGAAGAAAAATAAAACAATTTAATTTATACCTTTGAAAAATAAAACTTTAAAAGGGTGAAGAAACGTAGGACCTTTTAATCTTACCTACCTGCAAGAATGTTCAGTATTTTTAATTAATAGAGAAACGACGTTTTGAATTATAAAATGTGAATAGCTGCTTCTCAAACTTCTTAATTCAGTAAGTAGACAGTAAGTAAATAACTTGAAATGAAAACTTAAAATATAAAAGACGGGTTACGATTTTTCGCAATATCTTTTTCATTTTAAAAGTGTTCTACACATAGCTATAAGTTAGATACTGCTACTGTAACTTATCTGCTGAGTTTCTTACCGGTGTCTTCTCGGTAGATATAGTTTCCGAACCGGAAGTAGAATCACTTTGCATTGTATTCAATGACGATTCAAAAATGTTACATGTAACCTACTTGAATAAAGAAATATTTGAGTTTGAGTTTTAAAAAGGAGAGATTTTAATTTCAACTTTTTTACACTCCAATGGTTATATACCACCCAACTGCATTTTAACAAAATAATGATTTACGACCTTATTTTCCAGATCGTAAAATTGTATTTTGCGAAGTTTAGCACAGGTAGTTGGGTCGTATCGGCTATTAAATGTCATTTTTTTTTTCGTTGTGTTATAACATTATCATTGAATTGTACCATAACTTTTTTTTTTTAACCGACTATAGATGATGGCGGCAGATGGCCTTTTCATCTTCACCGGGCTTACGGGGGAGCGGAAGGCTCTCACCCCTAACTTGTACCATAACGTCTCAGTTGTGGTGTTTTCTACACTAGCGGCCGGCCGAGGACTGTCCCCGTTTTTACTACATTTTCCACTGATGCTTAACTTGTAAGTATTAGTAGCAGCTTAATTTTACATAATTTAAAACCTTCCTTAATAAATGGAGTATTCAACAAAAAAATAGTTTTTTTAAAAGAGTTAAGTAGTTCCTGAGATTAGCTTATTCAAACATACAAACAAACTTTTCAGCTTTCTAATATTAGTCTAGATTTGTTATGTGAAGTGTGTAAGATTTAATAACTTCCAAACCATCGTGAACATTATAGGTACTTTAATGAGGTTGAAAATATTCATCTTTCTATAAGTAGTTATTCGTCTCTGGTTATAATAGCTCTCAATTTATTAGTATTAAATAAAACATTTTCCCTGCCTGGATCTTTCTCTTACTCAAGGACAGTCACCGACGTCTAGACTATTCTAAAATTGAATTTATGAATTATAAATCGACTGAGGTCACTCTTAGATAGGGGGCTATGAGTCATCTGGAACGTGACGATCCTACCATAACAGGAAAATGTTTAAAAATCATGTTTAAAATCACTTAACTGTCAATAGTGGAAGTCTAGTTAAATCAGACAATTATAATTATAATAATAATGTTTGATGCCCAAAAAATATGAACGGAAGCAGGTAGGAATGCTATTCTTAGCTTTTTCGATCTGAGCTTATGCAACAATTGATAATTTCGTAACTTTCTGCTTTTGATCCCAGTAAAAAACAAATTTTTTGTTCTTAATTAGGTTTCATTGTTACAGTGACTAAACTTTGTAAATAGCAAAAACCGGGCAATCAAAAAGAGCTGCAACATACCTACTGCTGATAAAAGCATAATTTAAAAACTGTGTTTTTTTAATCAATTTCAGGACTGCTTAAAACTATCTTCTGTTTCTTATTTTAAAGAAGAAGAAAACTTTTTTGTTGCATAAGAGCAAATGATTCTAATAGAAATATTAATTATCTAATCTAATAGACAAATAATTTTACAGCTTTTTTTTTAAATGTAGTAAAATAATAAAATATATATCGTCACATTCCTAACTTCGACAGCTCCTATTCTATCTATTTAATATCTCTCCATAAAATAACTTGGCTCGACTATCTGAGACGCCTATCCTATAGCCTTTGTCGAAACAGAATTTTATATTTCTTGTTAGAATAACAATAAAAAGTAATAGCTCCAAATGATTTTAAATGAGGGTAGATGTGAAAATTACGTGTGAATCACATATTCATTGGTTTATTTAATTTGAAAAATTATACAGCCAAACGTTAGGGTATATTTATTCAATTTTTCATGCAAGTGACGTAATGTTTTTTTCTTATCTATACTTATAAGGAATTTTTAATTTCTAGGAAATCCTTAAAAGTGTGTTTTATTACCTTTTAGCCTTTTTCCGCGATTTAGTAAGTTTTTTTGGGGTAAAAAGTGTCCTTATTCAGAAAATTGTATTCTAAATCTATTTAGTTAGTCGGGACTTTGCATCGCACATTAAAACCTCCATACAAAATTAAGTTTGAAAAATATTAGGATGATTCTCACTGTTCGTTTTTCCTTGCTAACTTATCAATTATATTTCCGATATTTACTACGTTCACATCAATACTGTTATTTTTTTTACAAAATAGCATTCATCTGTCATAATCAAAAACGAACTTATACATTTTGTACAGGTCTAAGTGATAGAGCTACTTACTACACATTTTTTTTCTGTTTCTAACATTTAAAGTTCGCTAGTACGGCGTAAAGTACTATAAAAATAATAAAATCAATTAAGATGCCAAGGTATCTTCGATTCCGTGGTTTTCAAACATTTCTGCAACGAATGTACCACGGGCCGATAAGTATGTAGTTCTAAATATATTCGGCAGAGGGCACTTACCGGAGGCTAACGGTTAATAGAGCAGAAAAATTTCATCGCCTACAATAACTTGCGGTTAGCTCAGTTGGTTAGAGCAGCACGCGCGATACGTCAAGGTCGTGGGTTCGATTCCCGCACCGCAAGTGGTGATTTTTTTCTAATTAAAAATTTCTTCTGTTTCTAATATTTACTTACTACATATATTATATTGCACTTCAAAATTGAACTCATCCCTAATGTTAAGTGGTAATGAGGTCCTGGCGTAAGGGCAACAAGTACAGCATAATAATAGCTGTTACTGGACTTGTCGCCCTTACCTTGAAGGCTTGACCCCTGCTACTAACGTAGCACCCCCTTAGGAGTTCTGAAAAAAATGAAACCTTACTCACACGCAGGAACACAACAACACCGAAGTGATTGTTATTTGGCTGCGGTTTTCTGTAAGGTGGAGGTATTTCACCAGTCGGGCTACTCTAGTTCAAGCAATAAATTGCTTTGCCCTACCTCTCTTAATATGATTTCTACAGTACAAATATGTATAGATACACCCTTGCAAAAAAGAACTAATAGATCCGAGATTAAGACCCAGTACTAAACCACAAGTAGCATTAAAAAACAATGAGATGCAAGGAAGACGCCTATATTAAACAAGTTTATGATTTTCCTTACCTTTCGTAGAATAATGCAAATAAAATGCTTTACGGGCTCGCATTTGCTTACTTCTTACAATTAAACCAGACAACATGGGGAGGGTCATAAAACGAACGTGACGCCCAATCGACAATTTAAGCTAATTAAGCATTTCTGCCAACAGACAGAAAGGCTGTAATCCCGTGTAATTGCCACCGTAAACACGAGCGTTAGACTATTCGCTTAATTAACGCAATGAATAATGAATGATTGTCATTATTGTTATGAGTTTTGGCGAACAACCTAGTTCTTGGTGGAGCAGATGTTCCAGTTTGTGGAAGCTGGCGAGATTGTTGAAGTATAAAAACGTTTTAAAAAAGGGATTTTATGGTAAAGAGGGCGCAAAATTAGTGATAAGTTCAGCTTTCTTGGTTGTGTAAACTACAAAGTTTCCTGCCGGTATCTTCTCTATTGTTATAGGTTCTCAACCAGAGGAAGCTTTATTCAGTTTTTAAAGACAATTTATGGATTTTACTGATATAATTCACATAAAAATATTTCTTTCTTTGAAATTGATTCTAAAGGCGATTGTTAAAGTAGCAGTATCAACCTTATAGTTAATAAAGGTAGTTTAGGTTTAGTAAATATTTAACAGCCAATCTAATTCTTATTGTGTAAGCAAAATTGGAAATACCTTTTAAAATATAACGGCTCATTATCTTCGTTAAGTGGTTGTTCATTTGAATTTAATTTCATTAGTATCACCTGTGAATTGTATACAAGCAATTAACGGTCTTGATAATAGACTATTAATTTTAATGTATAAGATATGTTTTACAATTAGGAAACTAGACTTCCATTTTAGCTTTTTTTTATATATTGCACTTCAAGATTGACCTCATCCCACCTGATGTTAAGTGGCAATGAGATCCTAGCGTAAGGGCAACAAGTACAAGATAATTAATCTGTTACTGGACTTGTCGCCCTTACCAATGTAGCTCCCCCCAAGAGCTCTGGAAACCTTACTCACACGCAGGAACACAACAACACCGAAGTGATTGTTATTTGGCTGCGGTCTTCTGTAAGGTGGAGGTATTTCACCAGTCGGGCTGCTCCAGTTCGAGTTTCTAGGCACAATCGTGTTAATCCTTTAACGCCCCTCTTATTTTGTCGAAGTTGAAAGTATTTTAAAAATACACAACACATTTTTAATATAGTCTAGAATTAAACTGAATTTGCGAATTCAATCTTGTATTTGTTCTATAATATTCATAGATGCTACATCAAATTTGAGAGCATATAAAATCTTTGCTCAATAAGATGATTCCGTTTAATACTTGTTCTTTCTTAGAGCCACATGCAGACCTGCTACTTTTAGCATCGGTAATCAGCGATTGTGCGACTATGTTATGCTCAATGTAGGGATTGCAATCCGGAAAAATAAATAATCCGGCGGATCCGGCATCATTTAATGGTTACCGGATCCTGTACCAATATACCGGATCCGAAGACCGGACCCCGTGCTAGCAGTTTGTCAAACTCAAATTCAAATATTTCTTTATTAAAGTTGGTTATTTAAAACACTTTTGAATCGTTATTTAATACAATGCAAAGTGATCCTACTTCCGGTTCGCAAACTATAACTACCGAGAAGACACCGGTAAGAAACTCAGCAGTTAAGATAATAATAAATAATATTGTTACATACTTATGAATTGATCGTTACGTCGTAAATTATTACTATTACTCATTTTAATTGTTTTCTTGTTGTTTAATGATCTTAACATTGGTTAGGAAATAAAATAGATTTTATATATTTGTGATTTATTTTTTATGAACTACCTACATATAAGTGAAGTAATACTTGATTAACTCACTTATTTTGTACTAAAAAGCGAATATCATCTTGATTTAATCAATCCGGCCGGATCCGATCGGATTAATGGGAATCCGGTCGTATCCGGCCGGACTGAAAATGACGCCGGATTGCAATCACTATCAATGCTGCATCGTGTTTTAGCGATCGTAGTATCTAAGTCGCGCGTTTTCACGAGTTTGCGTGGTTAGATACGAAATTTTATTACATTTGTCCAGCAGCCTCCATATATTTTATTTCAAGCTTCCAAAAAGCGACTATATCGCCTCGCTAGGCGTTTTCAAGTTTGCAGTGTGTAGTGTCTGGTCACTGCATTAAGCGTCTTAAAAGCAGATAAATCGCCAATCGCTGATACTGAAAGTAGCGTGTGCAGGTCACTGATATTGAGAATAGAATGACTCAACGTGCATATAACATTACACGACACGGTCCAATAATACTTATTCTAAATTCTCTAACAAAATCAAACTGTCTCACTGTGTAAAGTAAGATAAGGGCCGTAAAATTTTACCACATTCGGTACTAGAATATTTCAGGGATAGCTTTAGAATTCCGACTGGTTTTTGACCAGCTCATAAAATTAATCTTAAGAGTACTGTGTTATTGTATTAACACTAGAAAGGTGAGCTAGTTAAGTGTCCTTTGATCCATTTTAACGGCAATCAATGATTTGGGACTACGGACGCAGGTGTGGCACTTATCAAACATGTTTTTGATGCTTGGGAGAGAAAACAGGACGCCATTGGAGTTTTTTGTGATCTGTCAAAGGCATTTGATTGCGTTGATCACCAAACGTTGCTGATGAAGTTGAGGCATTATGGTGTTGTAAGCACTTCACTGAGTCTTCTACAGTCTTACCTTTCTGACAGAACTCAAAGGGTCAATGTGAATGAAACTAACTCTTCTGGTGCACCTCTAGCGATGGGAGTGCCCCAGGGCTCAATATTGGGACCTCTGTTGTTCCTTATTTATATTAACGACCTTCCTTACTTTGCGAAGGATCTCTGCGAGATTGTGTTATTTGCTGATGACACTTCTCTCATCTTCAAAGTTGATAGATGTAAAGAATCATTTGAAGATGTAAATAGTTCTCTCTCACAAGTGCTACATTGGTTCACGAATAATAATCTCCTGCTTAACACTAAGAAAACGAAATGTGTCAAATTTACAATGCCGAATGTTAAAAAAGTCAACATCAAATTGTCTATGAATGGTGAACCTATTGAAATAATTAATTCTACAGTATTTCTCGGCATCACATTAGACTCTAAATTGCAATGGGGACCCCATATTGTTGCCCTGGCAGGAAGGCTTAGTTCAGCTGCATACGCTGTTAGAAAAATTCGTAATTTGACTGATATTGAGACGGCAAGACTAGTTTATTTCAGTTACTTCCATAGTGTTATGTCATACGGTCTCCTTTTGTGGGGAACAGCTGCTGACATTCAGACTATTTTTGTTTTACAGAAGAGGGCTATCCGCGCCATATATGGTCTTAAATCACGGGATTCTCTCAGAGACTTATTTAAAGAAATTAACATACTTACCGTTGCATCTCAATACATTTTTGATTGTATTATGTATGTACGCAAAAATTATAATCTACTTTTTAAAAAATCTGACTTCCATAACTTTAACACTAGAAATAAACACAAGCTTGCTGTTCCATATCTAAGACTACATAAGATAAGTAATTCCTTTGTGGGTTTAAGCGTTAAATTATTTAACAAGTTACCTGAAAATGTTATCCAGTTGCCCATGCATAGATTTAAGTCTCATGTTAAAAATTGTTTAATAAAAAAGGGCTACTACAAAATTGATGATTATTTAAATGACAAAAATGTATGGGTCTAGAATAACTTAATTCTTTGAAATCTTACAATAGCTTTGTATACTTTATTTAAGTACCTAGTTTAAGGACGCATTGTTATATTTGAAAAGAGTAAGTGTCGAGTTTCTTGCCGGTTCTTCTCGACATGATCAACATTCCGAACACGGCGGTAGAATACTTTATTTGTACTGACTATTCATAAGTGCTTTTGTAAAGCTTACATGAATAAAGATATTTTCTATTCTATTCTGGGGTTTTGAACATATAGTTTTTATGATATAAGAAATACAAACTTTCATAAATAAATTAGTAAATTATCTTGAACGAAATGTGACTGCGAATGTATGGTTGTAACATTTATTGGCATTGGTAACTGGTTAAAAACGCATTATACGAAATGAATCAAAAGCATTAATGCATCAGAAGTGTCGATTAGTTTTAAAATAAGCATCAAAAACAGTATCATTAACAGGTCAATGACATTGAATGCTTCTGCCCCTTCTAACATAGATGAAAACAATTTCAAATCCAATATCCTTGGCAAAGTTTGCAGATTATACAATAAGGGATCATTTGACCCTGCGCGTTTTCTTTGGTTTAACAATTTTTTCAGCTTTTCCAGTGTTAAATTGAATTACCGGTGTCTATCTCTGTCAGCGATATATCTTTCTCTGTCTACTGTCATGTCTGGTCTATTTCAGGCTGAGGGCAGCATGTGGAAAATCAAAGGGTCGCAATCCATTGAGCCGTGAAACTTAGCGGGTCGGGGTTGAACACACCTGGCCAATACACTCGCACCAAAACTTTGCTGACATGTGCTGGAAGGTGCACATATCTTTATTGAAGGGACTTTTGGCTAAGTTTGATAGTACTTCGGTTTACATTGTCCCCATGTTCACAAAACGTCGCGACGCGTTGGATACGTTGCCGTGCCCGACAGGATCCATACATTCTTTTAATTATCTAATGCCCGATATTATTTGAAAAACGATACGGTTAGTAATAAATTATACGATGCGTCAACTAAAAACGACTGATGACAGCTGATTTGGGAAGGAATTTATGGAACGGTATTAACGACTCTTAGTTGGAGAAAAACGGATTGTAATTTTAGATGCATTACGAATCGTTAAATATTGGAACTGGGCATAAGCAACGTTTATAATGTAGCACCAACTTTGTTTAGAACAATAAAAAGTATGCACCTGAATATGAATTATATTTTAAATTTTAAAAAGTATCTGTTTTTTTTTTATATTGCACTTCAAGATTGACCTCATCCCATCTGATGTTAGGTGGTAATGAGGTCCTAGCTTAAGGGTGACAAGTACAGCATAATAAATCTTTACTGTACTTGTCGCCCTTACCTTGAAGGCTTGACCCCTGCTACTAATGTAGCACCCCCCAGGAGCTCTGGAAACCTTACTCACACGCAGGAACACAACAACACAGAAGTGATTGTTATTTGGCTGCGGTCTTCTATAAGGTGGAGGTATTTCACCAGTCGGGCTGCTCCAGTTCGAGCGATAAATCGCTATGCCCTACGTCTCTTAAAAGTTAAGTGACAGTGTCCATTTCATATGAAGCAATTAGTTCCTAAGATCGGCCAATAGATGGAGTTATTTATGCCCTGTTACGTCGCGATGACAAGATTTAGTCAGTTTTATTATACTGGCTTATTCTTTAATATTTAAAATAAGTTAACGGGTCAAAACGCCATACCATTTTTAGTAGTTAATACGAAATACTTACTGCCCGACGTTTCGTTAAGGTTGCACCAAAATTTTTGAATGTTTCAAATGGAACGCGAATGTCTTATACTTTATAAGTTTGAAGTAATTAAATTTCTTTGGAAATACATTCCTAGTTTAAAATCACCAAGTTCGTAAGTGCCATATCTTTGCCACATCATGAAGAAGTGGAACTTGTTTCCTACTCACGTGTTTCTCCTTCCTTTGACGTGGATTCCTCCAAAAGGAGCGTCAAGAAACATCTTGCAGACCAGTATTGCAATGCTAAGGGATACAAAGGTATCCGTTGTTATCGTGACCTGGGTTCCTCTCTTGCTTACCATCAGGATGTGAGGAGTTTTTAGTATAAAATGTATGCATTGTGTTTATATAGTGTCTTATGTATCTTTTTACCAAATTTAATTTAAATCCGTTCAAAAGTTTTAGGGAGAAAGAGAAACACTTTTTCGATACAACATTTTCCAGAATCCTGAAGTATCTTCTTGAACTTTTCTCTTCTCCCCGAGTTTGTATTTCAAATAAAAGAGTTAAATGAAAAACACTGCACTTAACTTCAAATGCAATAAAGCTGTGTTTACCCAAGCTAAGAGGGCAACAATTGTAGACAGAAGAAAGGGCTCATTTGAATGCTATAAATATTATTTCTCCCACTTCAGCTGGAGCAGTTTTGTGTAATCACAAACAGACTAATAATGCGAATTCATATTGCAATGGATTCTTGGGATCTGGGATGAATTTGAGTTGCAATTTTAAGCGCGATGGGAACCTTTCAAAGTTAAATCAAAAACAGTGATTAATATTAATCTTATAGAGAATCCACCAGTTTTAAAATTGTAAAATCATCTACTGAACGAAATACGATAATTACCAAATCAACTTGAAGCTCAAACCACTAAACGGATCGCGTTGAAAAGCGTAGTACCTGGAAAGAAAATGATTTGTCAAAATGTATCATTTGATAGGAAAAAATAGGGCTCCAAATTACGTGAGGAAATTACTAGTTACTGGCTTTTTTTTTGTCGTTTACTAAATACTACATGCAAACTTATTGAAATGCGTTCATATAGTTACAACTGATATAGATCTATATAAATCCGTTCGCGAGTTTAAACAACCATCTACCATCCTCCGTTTAATCCCCAAAATGGGAATTTATTAGGTACACTTTAAATAAAATGTAGCAATAATATTTTAAGACACTTTACTGCAATAATTATACGATGTCTATTAATGGTACAGATATTTACACTCACAGATAATTTACAGAATGCAACAACTAATATGAAAAAACACTAAAAAATGCGTTTATTTACCAAAATGTGAAACTTACATCTCTTCGTAAAAAAGCACAATTAGTAAAATAAATTAAAAAAGGAAATTTTCCTTTATAATACTAATGCGTGCTTTTTTGTGCCTGTGTCAATTACATGAGTGCATGTGGTTGTGTATGATTGTTTTAATTTATCATACATTTGCTTAGTAAATGCTAGTTATTTTATATGTTACCCGCTTACAGAAGGATAAGACTTAATTATGACAGATAAATTAACTGCCTACGGTAGCTTTCGGTTAGCTTTACCACTGTTTACGGCAATGAGGTCCAACCGGGGGGGTTTTAGTGGGTAGTCCTACCCTTTTTGGTACAGGCAGTCCCACACACGCCGTCACCTCCCTCGGGTGACGATACGGCATTATCAATATTCACGAAATTCAAGAAAAACAAAGTTAAGTTGAGAAGGGTAGTACGCGCGATACGTGACGATTGTGGGTTCGAATCCCGCACCGTTAGCGGGGATTAAACGTTTTTACTTCTTTAAAATACCCATCTCAAGTTGTAGTGCACACAACCAATGTAATATTGTTAGTCAACTCACTTTAAGAAACGTTAGCTGACTGATTACATCAAAAAAACCTCCTATAATTGTTACATAGATATGTTCTCAACTTTCACATAAGCTCAAACAAATAAATAATCATCCAAAGGTTACGTGCGCACGTTTAAACGTTTCATGTCTTTACAACACAATTTCTACTTATCCAAATAGCTAAATACGGATAAAGGAAAATTAGAAGGGGTGTAAATACGAAGGGTGGGTAAGGGTTCACAGGTAGAATAAATAAACGGAGCGCATGTATAAAGCTTTAATGTAATTACTGAATTTTTGTCAAAGAGGTTGGAGTTGTCGCTTATTTGAGTGTTATTTTGTTTGCAAATATTTTGTGTGGGTATGTATCCTTGGCGTTATTTAAGGATAAAAAATATCCTTATAGTAGAGGATACGATTAGAAACTACTTTCAATCATCTGTTTATTGAATGAAACGTGTTTTAAATCATATATCGACCGTGAAAAGACTGGCTGGACTTTGACGTCGTGACATGTCTGAGATAACGCGTTCGATTCCCGGTCGGTTCAATATACAGAAAACGTACTTTTCCATACTGTGTTGAGTGTTGCGGTACCTTCGTTGTAACTAATTTCTGTAACAGTGAATAAGTTACTTTTTATACATAGAATCAAAGCTTTGTATGTGAATGCTGTTTGAAATATATGTTATTTTATTTGACATATCAAATAACATACCGTGACCAACTTAGATGAACAATTCCTACCCAAAATATATTAAATATTTTTTTTAACAATACTTTTTACTAAACATGAGTATAACGAATAAAATACCAGAGAGTGTGAAGCCCATAGAATATACAAACGTTGAATTATCATTTTTTTCATATCATAGCAACTAGGTTAGCAGGTATGTCGATTACAGAAGAGTTCAAGATCTGTTTAATGATCAAATTTTAAATCAAAATAAGCATACCTTCGGTTTGTATTAAATTTATTCGTTAAACTCATGAGCACATATTTAATAAAAATCCATTTATCACTGTTTAATGAATAATAGTTTAGCAAAAAAAAATTCAGCCAACTCTCCTATAATATATTTAAAATATTAAATTTGGAATAAAACAATTTCCGTTTAGTAAAGATAAGTAAAGGACGTTATCGATTCGGATCTTACAAGCCTAGAATACACAATATGTCAAATTTATCGCATGAGACGACACAAGTTTTGAAACTGTTAATTGGCTTATAGCACACCTCACTCGTATTTTCAGCCAATCAACAGCTGGCGCACTGGCTTCAATCGATTTTGACGTTTGTTAGCCGTTTTGTTGTTTGTATGACTATCAGGCCTAGCATACGCAACGCGACTAAATTTTATCGCGCTATACGTCAAATTTCTCGCACGAGACGACATAAGTTTCCATACCTACCGTTGATAGTACACCGTACTCGTATTTTCAGCCAATCAGCAATTGATGCATTGATTTTGACATTTCATAAGAGCGCGATAAAATTTACTCGCGTAGCGCATGCTAGGCCTGTATGTAATATGTTTGTCTGGTACGGAGCTACACCCTTATGTCGCAAGCATAAGAGCTAAAATTAAACTGCAAGTTTACGTTGATCTGCTGTCACCGTACCTTCTGATATTCATTCAACTAATACTTTATCACGTTTATACATTACAACATTTTTCTCAGCGGCCCATCCACTCTAGAAAATTGAACCTAAGCTGAAAGAATAATTATTTTGAAACTAGACACCTAGAGAACTTTCAAAGTACTAATGATGTAAGCTGTAGCCTTTGGGGACAGCCTTTCATAGTCAGACAAAGGTGACTATGTTTTTTATTCCTCAGCTTTTGTAATGCCTCATTTGGGATGAAAGTTTGACATCACATACATTGCTCTGATTACAGAATCACCACAGGGTAAGTCAAGTACCTACTTGTATACAACGACGGTGCTACAACACCTAAAATGAATATAATAAAGAAAATACCGTTTTCTGTGACTGACCCGGCCGGGAATCGGGTTCTTTTTTTGTGTGTTCGCTAAGAGTTTTGTTATTAATGATCTGTTTTGATTTTTTTTTCTAAGAAGATGTTTCTACGGTGGAACCATGAAAAGGACAATATCTGACGATGGTAGGTATTCCAGAGTATATGAGTGTAAGTCAGTTTCTTCGTTTGTTAGTTAAGCCTCTAGTACACTTGCACAATTTGCTTCTGACTTGACTGTGCCTTGGAACGAGCTTAATAGAAGGATTTCGTGAAATTGAAATCCTTGGAGAGCTTTGGTCTCGAACACCCATGTTTTATCGTGAAGTTATATCAATTCTCACCTTACGTACCTATGGCAGAAATAAAATTTGCAATAGAAGTTTGGTTGCTATTTAATACAAAAAGAAGAAGAAGAAGATATATATATATATATATATACATATATATATTTTTATATTGCACTTCAAGATTGACCTCATCCCACCTGATGTTAAGTGATAATGAGGTCCTAGATTTAGGGTGACAAGTACAGCATAATAAATCTGTTACTGGACTTGTCGCCCTTACCTTGAAGGCTTGACCCCTGCTACTAATGTAGCACCCCCCAAGAGCTCTGGAAACCTTACTCACACGCAGGAACACAACAACATAGAAGTGATTGTTATTTGGCTGCGGTCTTCTGTAAGGTGGAAATGTTGTCTGTGAAGTATGTTTACGGACGGTACGTGACAACGTCAAACATTATATTAACCAAATTGAGCCGATCGCTTGAGCCGATCATGCGTCTCTCCCGTTCGTGCCACACTCTCGCTTGCGGGACGGGACAATGACGTCATCTTTTTCATGCAGTAGTGGTATAGCTTGTAATATCGAGTTATACGACGTTGTCACGTCAAAAATATTCATATAATGTTCATGACGCCACGGAATCACAAAAAAAGACCTCTTTATAACTCTTATTTTGAATTCAGAGCCCGTTTTCTGATCACAAAAAGCACCACCTTGTAGGGTAATGTGGGTTGAAGAAAAAACAACTTGTCGAAGTAATTTGCCCGAGCGATCCCGAAGTTGTCCCGCAACCTTCCATATAAAAATATGTAAATAGAACCCGATACAGCGTAAACTGAAGCTATTTACGTTGAAGATTGCAACACAAGAGAACAAAAATGTTATCTGATGTTAACCCGATTTACGATCACTTCTGTGTTGTTTTCCTGCGTTAAGGTTTCCAGAGCTCCTGAGGGGTGCTATATTAGTAGCAGGGGTCAAGGCTTCAAGGTATGGGCGACAAGTACAGTAACATATTTATTATGCTGTACTTGTCACCCTTAAGCTAGGACCTCATTACCACTTAGCATCACATGGGATGAGGTCAATCTTGAAGTGCAATATAAAAAAAAAACTTCTGAAGTAGAATTAAGGGTTAGCATTACCTATTTGTTTATTTTATACTAGAAGCCGCTCTGCGACGTAAGTCTTTTCTAGCAAGAAATAAAGCCTATGTTAATCAAGGTTAATTCGGCTTTCCAATGGTGAAATAATTTTTGAAATCGGCAAGGTATTTTTGAGTTTATTCATTACAAACATACAACAATACAAATCTATCCTCTTTATAATATTAGTGTAGACGAAAGTTTGACTACAAATGAATGACTGTGATACTGACAGATAATTTTTGTATAATATGTTTATTAGGAACTTTTTGGTTTTATGCTTAAAAAAGAACAAAATAAAAAAATGCTTTTTTTCAGTTTTGAACGCAAGACTCTTTGTAATTCACGCTTTGAATGTAGCCGAATTTGAATTAAAGCAAAATAAAAATTATGGAAATTAATTTGGAAGTAAGAAATAATAAATATGGTAGATTTTCTTTATTTTAATGTGAACTTTCTGAAATATTTGTACGCCTCTCAAAGTAAAATATGTTTGAACTCGCAATTATAAGAAGACCTCATGTATTTTACACATATTTATGACAAATAAATGATTTATTTATTATTTATTTATTGATTAGATACTATGACAGGTTAAAACCTTCACATCTATACATATTAATTAAATTAAAGTGTATGTTTGTAATATTAAAAGAACCACTTTTTACTGCATGTATATGATTATATATACACGGTTTACATACCAAAATAACATTTATTACATTTTTTGTCTATCTGTCTGTCTGTTCCGGCTAATCTCCGAGTTTTACTGGTAAGTAGCTGATGTAATAAGGAGTAGCTAAGGCTATTTTTATTTAAAAAATAATAATTTTCCTGTAGTCCACGCGAACGACGTCGCAGGCATAATTAGTTATTAATAAAGCATAATAAGATTCTCATTAGTGCCTAAGAGAAGCTCCGTAACGAACTCCCACATTTACAATATCCATCGAATCGTATAAGGTCAAAGGTGAAATCAAACATCGTTTGCTTACTTAATAATCGTTGATTCACATTTATTTCGGGCGAACACAAGCACGGGTTAATTACTCCGTCCAATTAACGTGACGGCACGTTAAGAAGATGTGATATCGGCACCTCACACGCTAGTGCCGGCCTTCCGGGCTTAACACATATTTGTAATTAGTTGCTCAATAACTTGCGAATTAATTATTTGGGCTTAAGTAAATTGAAATGAAAACTGACGTAGCAAAATTGAAGTCAAAGTCGTAGCAAGATTTAGGAAGGTAAAATTCGGCCCTCCTATAGTAATTACACACACAGTAATAGAAAGAAAAGAGCCACATGTTGAAAATAAGACTCCCCTCAATAGTCGCTAGTTGCACTATTAAGTAGATGGTGAGTATCAGCTGAAAATAATTTCACTAAGTTTGTTAGTTACTTTAAGGCTGCGATTCTGTGATACTACATGAGGTCCCAAGCGACATCAAAGGCCCAGGTTGTCTTTTGATTAATCCTAAGTTCTTTAACAACCATCGGCATTAAAGGTACACATCGCACACTTATAAGAACTTGCTTTAGGTTTTATAACGCAAAGCCTAAGCTAGTTATTTGAATAACTTCAACGTATGGTTTCCTCCTTCTACAAACTCATAAGATACAAACTACAATGCTTAACTTTGCTAAGTAAATTTGAATTTAGAGTACCTTTACGTCTACCCCGTAAGCAAGTTGAGTATCTCTCGTAATATTCGCAAAACAGTAATAGATACAAACGCGGCAATCCTCAGGTTTGTAAATCCTACTAATATTTCTAAGAATGTATGTATGTGTGTTAATTGTTTAGTTTGTATAGAAACAATGGATTTAATAATCATGACATCTAAATGGTCTTTTATTTTAATACTGGATTACGATTTCGAAGTCGTGGATTATTTTCGTAGGTCAATCAATGAAATAATTGTTAATTCAAGTAGGTTACATACAATTCTTGATTTTTTAATGTTTTCCTTCTATATCGTTTATTAGATCTACTTTTAAATATCTACTGTGTTAACATAGTTATGAGCATTAAATCATATTGTATATTTTACATGTGTTACCAATGTAAACTTATAAACTTTAAAACTTTCGCGTTCCACTTTAAGCATTTAAAATAAGTTTTAAGAGAGGTAGGGTATAGCGATTTATCGCTCGAACTGGAGCAGCCCGACTGGTGAAATACCTCCACCTTACAGAAGACCGCAGCTAAATAAAAATCACTTCTGTGTTGTGTTCCTATGTGTGAGTAAGGTTTTCAGAGCTCCTGGGGGGTGCTACATTAGTAGCAGGGGTCAAGCCTTCAAGGTAAGGGCGACAAGTCCAGTTACAGATTTATTATGCTGTTCTTGTCACCCTTAAGCTAGAATCTCATTACCACTTAACATCAGGTGGGATGATGTCAATCTTGAAGTGAAATATATGTATAAAAAAAAGTTAAAGGGTCAAAACGCGACACCATTTGAAGTAGTTAATACGACTACTTACTGCCCGACGTTTTGGTTAGGTTGCACCTACCATACTAGGATAGTACGTGAAGCTATTAAAATCAAAAATTGCAAAAAAATACAACAGAGAAGACGAATTAAACTTATCTTTCGCATGTAATCCAGTGATTAACAAATGTTACCGCGGTTAGAACGATAAAAAACAATTCCGGATACTGTCCGTGTAGCATGTCGAAGTGACTTTAATAAATATTTTAATATGCGAGAATGTGTTGGTGGATGAAGATTTGCAAGTTCCCCCGAACAGACGAAGACGTGTAAAATCAGTCAGCTCGTGACCACGGTTGGTGTAATTTTTCTGAAACATCGGAGACACTAAACAGTTCGAATGAATTACTAAAAATGTTGTCCCGCTTTGACCCGTTAACTTGGTTTAAATGTAAGCTTACTATACTCAGTATATTCGATAATGAAATTGTTATTTCAAAAAACTTACATAGAAATCATGTTTCTTCACAAATATATCGCTTTCATTTTTTCTTTAACCCAACTATTGTGAGATACGACGAGCATTTCACAGGAAATCATCGATACGGAAATCATCAGTTGAACGAACAGAGATTCCGAGTTCGCTTAGCTACACTTCCATATTTACTGCGTATATTTATGATCATAAATCATAAAAAAGCTTTGTAAGACCTGTATATTTTATAGGGTTTCGCAGTAAACTGAATTCGAAACCATGAAATCTAATAATTTTAAACAAGACAAAAATTGATTTCTTCTTGATTTACTAGGATGTCAATAAATCCTGTTTTGGTTATGATGATATACCATTGGGATAACTACTTTTGAAAAATATATATAAATCGGTTCATACTTAAAACATCTAATTGTCTAATTGAGAAAACGTTTTTATCATTAAAAGTCATTTTAGAAATAAATATAAGTCAACAGAACAAACATTGGTCTGATTTTGTGGTTAGTAGTAGGAAATTATGTTACCGAAATAAGAAACAAAGACGGTACTACAACATCCAGACCCGAATCAATAACTAAAAGTTCGTTTTCGTATGGGCCCGACTGGGAATCGAACTCGTGATCTCAGAGCTGCCATGACTCAAGCCTGATGATTTCTCAGCTGCGGATGTTATCAAAACCATCATATAATATAATATCATACTAAATGGTATAAGTACTGCTAACATTACTATTAAATATTAAATGCAAAACTTTTTTAGCATTATGTGAAACTATTTTATTAAAAAATACCGTTTTTTTTCACTTTTTTAAATAAAATTGTTTGTTTATGTACACTATAATTGTAAGTATATAGTTTGAAATGAGTCACCAAAATCATAAAAATCCACGCAGCTTGGGCGAATTTATAACAAAATGTAAAAAGTAATACTATAAATTTGTTCCATGAAACTAAGTTTGACAAAATGTGTGCGTTCCAAATTGTTATGGGAATGTAAAATCGGTGATTATTTTAAGCAAATGTAGCATTTTACGTTCAGTGCCAAAACAAAGAGAGACATTATGGTATTAAATCTTCGGATATATGTCTGTAAGGAACGTATGTTATTTTACTAAAAGTGGAAGTACTTCCGCCGAGGTAGGTGTTATTCTGCTCGGGGACCAAGGTCCGACTACCAATCTTGGTTTGTTGTATCTATAGTTTGTAGCGACAATAACTTGAAATCGCGATGTAGCATCGATATATTAATTGGCTAATCGTGCATTACGTATGGAGCGTTGTTTACTATGCAGATTCTTCTGACGCAGTATTTGTGTCGCCATGTAGGTAATGTCGTAGGTCGGCACATGCCTTTACTTTCAATGAATAACCTGAAGGAATCTATGGCAAACTGTAAAACTACTCGATTAGCTTGATTTCCATGTGGAGCTATAAGAAACAGATATTCTCAAGCTGAATGACCTTAACAATAATTTGGTACTGAGCTTAGTCAATTAGACATAAAGTCTTATTTTGCTCAAACATTTAAAATCAGTTAACGTGTACGTGTTTAAAATGAAACGCGAATATATGAAACTCTTCATTTTGCTTAAATTCAAATTTAAACATTAGAAATTTATAAAAACCCTCGTCATTTTGGTACCTATATAGGAGCGGTCAAAATTCATGTAACAAAATTATTGCACAGTTATTTCGTGGCGATGTTTTTATAGGATCTCCAGAATTCAAATAAAAGCTAGCAAGGCGTTAGCCAACAATGAAAATAGCAGTTTTTTTTTGTTTTGACAAAAACAAATATTAAATGGACGAGCCGAACAGGAAAACATATATTTACAATGTTTACACCCGATACATTCGGCAACCCAAATACATAAATGCGTCTAAGTAACCACATTGGGGTAGGGTTGGGCAAAGTTTGAGTGGAATATATCTTTGTGTTCTCGTACAATTGATTTTTTATAACGCACTTTAAGATTGACCTCATCCCATCTGATGTTAAGTGGTAATAAGATCCTTTAGGGCGACAATTACAGCATAATAAGCTGTTACTGGACTTGTCGCCCTTACCTTGAAGGCTTGACGCCTGCTACTAATGCAGCACCCCCCAGGAGTTTTTGAAACTTTACTCACACGCAAGAACACAACAACACAGAAGTGATTGTTATTTGGCTGCGGTATTCTGTAATTCACCAGTAGGGCTGCTCCAGTTCGAGCGATAAATCGCTATGCCCAACCTCTCTTGAAATAGCTATTGAATTGAACATAAAAAAATACTAACCTGACTTAATATAAGAAAGTAGTAGGCTGGGAACAAATTTAATAAGTGAGCCACTTATGCTTTGGGAACTTGTGGCTCAGTCAGTATTTCTGTCACCAAAATTAATAAAAGGTTTATGTGAAATTATTACTTCTAATAAATTTATTCACTTCCATACTTAAAGCCTTCTGTCTACGCGAGCTGCAAAATATTTCAACGACAACCCTGCATAAGACCATAATATTAGGTCTTTCGATATTTTTAGTTCAGATACATACCAGACGACCAATCTCTCTTTTATTTACGCAAAAAGCCCTTTGCAGGCAAAACCAAGAAATGAAATTGGTTTCAATGATGTCAAACCCAATTCTCTGCTATTATTCAGAAAACGAACTGTAATTTTATTCTAAGAACACTGTTTAAATAACTTCAGCAAATGTACTTTGTAACAAGATTTTTCTAATATTTGTCGCATAAAGCTTGGAATATGTAGAACCTTTTTTATTAGACTTGTTTGCGGGGAACCATAAAAAAAATAAGAAACTTTTTATATTACGGGTAAACTGAAAAAAAAGAGCCAATAGTTCTGTTTTGTCTGTATTGATATTGGCCATACATAAATTATTTAAGGTAGGAAAGTTTTTAAAAAGCTTTGTACCTACTTAAAAGGGATCAATTCCAATATTTATTTATTGAAATAGGTCACATAATTATAACATTTTTAATCGTCGTTCATTACAATGAAAAGTGACTGTACCTTCGGTTTGAAACCCATATCAGTCGAAAAATACCAATAATACTTGGATTTGCTACTTAAATTATTGCTTTGTGTAGAACACTTGAGACATTTATTTTTGTTTTGGTGAGCGAAGAAACAATTTAAATGAGTAAATTATTATCATAAGTCTAGATAATCTAACCAAAGGTATACCTTTGTTAAGTTATAACTTTAACTTACAATTATGGTGATAATATTATTTTTTTATTAAGATCCCCTACCATTTACAAATCTCCGCGTATGGAGTATAAAGATTTCGTTGAAATAAAAGCAACACTGCTACGGCCCACATCAAAACGAATTTTCCTTTCAAATGATTCCTATATCGGTATTTTACCTTCCTTTAAAAATGAAAAAAATATATAACAAAAACCCCAAAAGGGAGCTTCAAAAAACCAGGTCAGCCATTGTAATTTCCAACAAGCGATTGGCACCCCTTTTAATCAAACCCCGATAATGCAGTGATCTTATATGAGGATCAGTAGAATCCCACTTTAGTGCCCCAGTAAAGTTAATCCTTTTCATGTGAGCGGGTATTAAGTGCAAAATGAGTTACCTGTATTCGCAGAGTGTATTGTGGAATGTATCGCTCTCATTAACACCGTTTGGGTATCCGGCAGTTTGATCTGTTTTTCCTATAAACGAGATTTTCGGATTATTTTGTTTGGGACATCGGTAATTTGTTTTGGGAACAAATACTTTTTTAATATTGTTGGTGTTTTAATGAACGAATTTTTTAAAAAACTATTAAAGCACATATTCGATTTTTAAATTACTCGTAGATCCAACAATGTGCCTTGCAAGCATATTACAAGTATTATGTATGATACCATTTGTAGTAGGAATAATTTCAGTAAAACATAAATTTTAAGACTTTCGCGTTCCATTTTAAACATTTAAAATAATTTAACGGGTCAAAACGCGACACCATGATATGGTGTCGCGTTTTGACCCGTTAAATTATTTCAGTAAAACATCTTGTTATTTTGCAAAAACATGTATAGTATACCTAGACGATGTTAAAATGTATTATTCTTACTAAATAAGAATTTATTTATTAGCACACACAATCAATACAATTGTGTATACACAATACACAGACATAGAGTGACACGAACAAATAATAGATACAGTAAAAGTCAATTAACAAAGAAAAAACTTAGTGATTGCGCAGCTAACAAGGTCCCAGGCTCAGCATAATTGGTACTACAAGAATTAAGATTGAAATCGCCAACCACTACGACATTCGAGTTACCATAAGCCATAATTACCACCCCTCTCTCGAGGTCACAGTCAGGTTTCCACATATGGCGCCCGCGCGGCCTCTGTCTTTGCCTCGGACCGCTGTTAGGCTTGGATCAAACCATAATTGGAACTGGCATAAGGCTGATTATCTGAGTTTGTACAAGGCAATGGAAGTGCTAGATTGGTCGGATGTGCTTGCTGCAAATGACGTCGAAATATTTTATAATAAACTTTATATTTGTATCAGTCAGTTTGTTCCGCTTAAATGTCCCCCCAGTAGTCATAAGAAATACAAATATCCTAATTGGTACACCAAAGAAATTATCTATTACATTAAATTAAAGTATTTACATCTAAAATTATACAAAAAGGAAAAAAAGGAATTTAATAGAGAAATGTTCAAATATTATATGTCAAATGTCAAATGGTGGCATGTCAAATGTCTGATTAGTGATGCGTTCAAGCAGTATTTGAAATTGACCCAAAAAAATATAATTGACAACCCAGCTCGATTCTGGACATATGTAAAAGACAAGAAGAAGGACCGGAGACCTGTTGGCACTTATTCGCATCGCGGGGAACAGGTAGAGGGCCAGGCCGCGGCAGACGCTTTCGCTGATTACTTCAGCTCGGTATTTCTTGCTGAGGCACCACGTCTTAGTCCCACTGAGGCTGCGCGTACAGGGGACACCTGTACAGGTACCGCTTGTGTTTCCATCGGTGGCGTCAGTCAGGCAGATTGGAGACTAGCGGTAAGACGGCTCAAGGTGAGATCGTCGACAGGTCCCGACAATATCCCTGTTTTTTTCGTAAAATATTGTAGTTCGGCCCTTGTGACACCACTGTTATTTATTTACAATTTAGCTTTAAATAGCTCGGTTTATCCAGAGTCTTGGAAACTGACTAGAGTGACGCCAGTTCCCAAAGGAGATGCTGGGAACACCGTATCGTGCTTCAGGCCAATTGCTGTTCTATCAGTTTTCGCCAAGATCTTTGAGAGTATCTTGTGCTGCCACATTAATAAGCAGATTCGGGGTTCCTTACATGACTGCCAACACGGCTTCCGAAAAGCTAGATCTGTCATGTCTAACCTTATCGCTCACGTGGATTATGTGTGCACTGAAATGGATGCTGGTAGGCAGGTGGATACTGCCTATTTTGATTTTAAAAAGGCATTCGACCTGGTCGACAATGATCGCCTACTGCAAAAGTTGGCAAAAATAGGATTTGCACAAAAGCTATTAGAATTTTTCTCTAGCTACTTGCGTAATCGGTGTCAGTTCGTATGGGTCGATGGTTTTGAATCGAATACCTACTACACTAGATCTGGTGTGAGTCAAGGTAGCACTCTGGGACCGATACTATTTCTCATCTTTATCAACGATCTGCCTGATTGTGTTAGTTCGTCTGAATGTCTCCTGTTTGCTGACGACCTTAAATTAAGCCTAGGTATCGATACTGCGTCCGGCTCTGAAACTTTGCAAGCTGATATC
Organism: Glyphodes pyloalis; assembly: GCA_037074685.1. NCBI lineage: Eukaryota > Metazoa > Arthropoda > Insecta > Lepidoptera > Crambidae > Glyphodes > Glyphodes pyloalis. Next base: position 860,043 of record JAYKKO010000042.1, read on the forward strand.
TATGCTGTGTACAAATGGAGTAGGCAAAATCGTCTCCCTTTCAATAGTGACAAATGTAAAATCAAGACGTATTCGCGAAAACGGAATCATTTTGACAATGATTACAATCTGCATGACGTGCCCATGAAAAGGGTAAATTACATTAGGGATTTGGGACTAATAATGGATTCTCATTTGAACTTCCATGAACATGTTCTCACGATCTGTAAAGCTGCAAGTAAAACTCTAGGTTTTGTAATTAGGACTTCTGCACAGTTTGACAATCCGAGAGTAGCAACCGTGCTTTACAATGCGTATGTTCGCAGTAAGCTCGAGTTCGGTGCAATTGTTTGGGCTCCACATGAAGACAAGTACCGTCTTATTGTAGAGAGGGTACAGAGAAAGTACGCTCGTTGGTTATATAAAAAAAAAATTCGGCCATTATCCATTCTTGTACCCGTCCCTGTTTGTTCTAGGAATGGTAGAAATGAATAGCTTAGAATTTAGAAGGGTAGTCCAACTCTTGATGTACTATTTATCAATAATACGCGACAAAGTAGATTGCCCAAGGATACTAAGTCAAGTATCCCTATTAGCTCCTAAGCGTCTAGGCTGGAACGAGGAGGGGACTGTCGCACCGCGGCGACTCCCGCGCCTGCTGCGGCGGCCGCAGACACGTACCGCGTACGCTGCGCATGCACCTACCGCACGTGCATTAAATCTGATAGGAGACATGCTCGCCAATGACTACGGTATTGACCTATTTGCTGACCACTTTAGATTACTGACAAGGAAAGCCTTTCAATATGTTGACAATAACTTTAAAACGTGAACTTATCTGTTTTCCCTTGCATCTGACATTCTAATTATCATTGATTATTCATTGACATTGTTACTATTTTTTTAATTGTGTATTGTAATTATTCTTATCTGATTTTTTATTATTATTTTTTAATACTATTGACATTGCTTAATCTTATTTGACGCACGTAATGTAGTATTAAGTTTTTGACATGTCCAATAAACATACTGGCGCCTTGGGACACTGTAAGCTAGTATGTATGTATAATTGAATAAATAAAATAAATAAATAAAATAAGCTGCTACGATATTGGAATATATATGATTTATGTAAAAATGCTGATTTGCTTGATAGTTGATGTGTTTTTCCCATCGGTTTCTAATTTTGAGATATTGCCTAAGAGTTATAAATGTATCTAGAGGTTATCTTACAACCTCTAGATAAAGAAATTAACGTCATTCCCTTATAAACAGACATGCATAAGTTAACATTTCCGCTATTTTTTAAGTTCAAGTATTTTTAAAAACACTTAAATATAAATATCTTAGGGCCATTTGTAGTTGGATTATTTGACTCATAATTTAGTAATTTTGCAAACCGTAGGCAAAATGTAGGTATGTAGACGATGGTCAAATTTATGATTTTGAATTAATAATTGGGATCTTTGAAAAAAAATACTAATTTGTTTAACTGTCGGATGAGTCTTTCCGATTGTTTCCTAATTTTTAAGTGGTACAGAGTTATAAAAATGTTAATTTAATGAAAATTAACGTAAAATTTAGTATGTATGAATACGTACTTAGGTATAAATTAAAAAATCTTTTTCAACTATTTTTTGAGTTGAACCATTATTTTAACTACTTTAAATAATGTATTAATAACATTGGTTATCACCACTTCTCCATGCAAGGCTTGTCTTGTCTTTAAGAATAGATAGTAAAGAGCCCAATTTTTATGCATTTACAATTTTTACTACGGAACCCTTTCATTGCATGCTAGTTGGACCTAATTGTTCTGTGAATTTTTAATTGCATTCAGTAATGCAATAATCAGGGTAAACATAATTACCCGATGGAGGCTTAATTTAAGCCCACAAAAATATGGGTTTGGCTCCAGTGCAATTAAAATTGCGTAATAAAGTGGTTCAGGTGGAATATAAATGCAGCAATACTAGGTTTTACTTGTGGTTTTATCCGTGTTTTAAGTTTTTTTTTGCATTTTCAAGAACTGGGTAAACTTTTTAGTTAGGATTTTTTTAAGAAATTGTAAAAAGTGTTTTATTTAAATCACATAAAACTTAATATTAAAGACAAAACATGTGGTATTTGAATTGCACGTTCCTATAGGTACATTTTTATTTTGTGGCCATCCTTGTTTTTCCCCTTTGCTTTAAAAATGTTGTTTTGAAACAAGGTACAATTTGAAATACAGTCAGATTTATAATATTTATAATTTGATTCAAATGATTTCAAAACTTCTTTAGAAAGAACAACAACAACTGTTATCCATTTATAGAACTATTCGTATTATCAAATCAAAATAAAAAATAATGTAGTTATAAGCTGAAAACAATACTTAGAAGTGAGGTCCTGCTAAAAAAAAAGTATTTTCATATAGGAGAAAAAGGAACGGTAAGGATTTTCTGCCACGGACCGAATACCGCGTGGGTGAAGAATGGGATAGGAAGGATTCCTGATAAATGAATCCTGGTGGCCTTAGAATGCCATATCTTTCAAGCAAAACTACGATATAATTACTATTGGGAATGGAAAGCTGTGAATATTGCATTATGACTATTAATTGAAACCCGTCATAAGTTTTTAGCTAACAAATAAGAGAAGCTCTTGGGTTTGTTCATAAAAATATAGGCTCAGCAAATTAATTGCGTTTTATAAAAAAAATCTGATTCAAATAGCGTAGTTATTAATTTTTATTTGCTGCTACAATTCGTCATAAACCAAGAAAACAATAGATGATGGGATTACTCTTTAAATATGAAACTTTCTGATTTATTTCATTTTTTACTTTCTCCAAAAATGCTCGATGCAAACTGAAGTCAATGACGCGTAAACTTTGTTGTATAACAACATACCTTTATGAAATTCCTTTTTAGAAAATGTTACAAAAAATATACAATAATATCCTTTTTTTAATTTAATATGTTGAATTTAGACTTTTTTTTTTAATTTTTTTTTTAATATTGGACAACATCACATACATTGCTCTGATCCTGTGGTAAGTAGTTAAAGCACTTGTGTTACAGAAATAAGAAACAACAAAGGTACCACAACACCCAGACCCGAGACAATATGGAAAAGTTCGTTTCCCATATGGACCCGACCGGGGATCGAACCCGGAACCTCAGAGATGGCGCGACGCCAAAGTCCGGCACGCTTGCCTCTTGGCTGCGGAGGTCGTCTTGAGGAGACTTGCCCACAAAACTTTGCAGGCTTATAACTAAAAACATACCCAACCAATTATGTTTATATTTTCAAAATTATTTTTGGTTTTGTCTGTATAAAAAAATAAATAAAACATTTAAGCAGACAAAAATTTCTACCCATGAGGTGTTGGATTCTCTGGTGCGACATGTCACATTATAAAAAAATGTTTAATCTAGGAGTAAAATACATTGTATATTGTGAATAAAACATTTTGTATTGTTATCGTTTTTAAAAAGTATTTAGGTAAATCACAAATTTTAGTCATTAAACTAATTGGCAGTAAGAAATTTTGGATCGTGCAACTCTATTTGTTATTATGAGGCCATAATTTAAAATCTAAACAAATTGAATCCTCGCCAAATTTCATCTAACGTGTCGCTCCTAATTTCCCCTCATTGCATAACGCGCCGAAGTTATTTGATTTTAATCAAGAAAGTTTGCACATTTCCAGTGGCAATGCCAACAAGCCGAAAACTAATTTTATTAATTGCTAAAACTCAACCCGATCCAATGTTAACTGCGGTTATAAATAATACGGATGATAGAAACAAAGTTTTGTGAACAACTTTGTTTAGATAACAAATAACATATGCTCGTATCCATTCATCAATATTGTAGCTTAAAATATCCACATAAACAGTAATAAGATCTCATTCAACATTTAACTCCGTTTTTTATTTATTTTTAATCTTAATATAAAAAAGCACAAAAGGCGAATTTAATGTCGAATAGCAATCTCTACTAGCCAAACGCACAGATTTGAGACAAAAATATCTAGGCGGTAGATGAAATGTATACGAAATAGTATTTAAATTAACAATACTAACAAATAAACAATACTAATAGTTACAAATAAAAATAATAGTAAGTAGTTTTTAAGAGAGGTAGGGCATAGCGATTTATCGCTTGAACTGGAACAGTCCGATTATTAAAATACCTCCACCTTACAGAAGACCGCAGCCAAATAACAATCACTTCGGTGTTGTTGTGTTCCTGCGTGTGAGTAAGGAAAAACGTTTAACATACAACTTTTACCATTAAGCTTATCAGTTTACAACATAGAAATAATTTTCTATTTCCTTTAGTTTATTTTCAAATAAGTTAGGCATCCGTTACCCGCGACCACAGGCCATTAATCACCAATTTTCATCAGGCAGACGTGGTTATTCCGGCACAATCACGTTGATAAACTATGATGGAACTAAATTTACAAATTTATATATGTACATAAATGTTATTATTGTTTACGAAATCACACTCATTTTAGACGTTTCAAATAGAGAAACAAGACATTTAAAAATAAAGTATTAGAAATTGGAAAGTAATAAAAATATTTGTATTTATGAAAAGCATGCGAAAGTAACTCTGTCTGTTTGTTTGTCTGTCCGCCCTTCACGCCTAAACCTCTGAACCGATTTTGATGGAGTTTGGTATACGTCGATGAACTGACATAGGCTACTTTTTGTTTTGAAAAGAAGAGGGGATGGGGGTAATTCCAACCTTGAAAGCTTATATCGAAAAAACCTGTAGTCCACGCAAATTAAGTCGCGGGCACAACTAGTCAGTAATATTTTCAAAAAGTATATGAAATTTGGCACAAATATAGCTTAAAACTTGAATTAAAATATGGACTACTTTTGTTTAGAACATAAGGGGAGATAGGGTAAAACCTGCCATGACATTATTTATATGGAAAATAACCTGTCGTCCATGAACCCTCGCCATTTGGTTCAAGACCCATAATTGCTTATCGTTCTACCACCGGGTCAGATGTAGGTGACAAAAAATAATAAAACACGCATATATAATTTGCCCAAAATTTGCTTAGTACGACCAAGCAGTCGAATTTACTCGTAATTTCATCTCGTAAATACTTCATAGCAATATCTGCACAGCTCAAATACCTTCAAAAAAACCAAAAAAATAATAATATAAATCTTCAAAGCCTATCCAACAGCATTTATAAGTTGTCTTTTCACACATTCAAGTTATATTAGAAAGTTAGGACTTTACTTCAATACTGCGTAATAAGAAAACATTGATCATTGTAATTAAATATCATGACATGATTATTGAGCATATTAGTACAGAGGTAGCTTTTAAATTAAATAAAAGTAGAAGAGAACTTTTTAAGAGAGGTAGGGAATAGCGATTTATCGCTCGAACTGGTGCAGCCTGACTGGTGAAATACCTCCACGTTACAACACCGCAGCCAAATCACAATCGCTTCTGTGTTGTGTTCCTGCGTGTGAGTAAGGTTTCCAGAGCTCCTGGGGGTGCTATATTAGTAGCAGGGGTCAAGCCTTCAAGGTAAGGGCGATTCCAGTAACAGATTTATTAAGCTGTACTTTTAACCTTTAAGCTAGGACCTCATTACCACTTAACATCAGGTGGGATGAGGTCAATCTTGAAGTGTATTATAAAAAAAAACACGAAGTACTAAGACAAGTGATCACAGAAAAGCACGTCACACCAACCTTATATCCTACGAATATGGACTAATATCTTATTGCAAGTGTTTACCTTCACTTATAATGTCGACTGTACATTTCGATTAAAAAAAAATTATAGATAGATACACTTTATTACACAGAAAAATGTATAGGAATTGGTTTTACAGACATACTCAAGTACAATTTAGGCGGTCTTATTTCTACAAAGCAATCTTTTCCAGATTAGCTTTAGGTAGAGGAAATAGTAAATAGTAATAGTAGTTATTGAATCATCAGAAATTAAAGTAATTACAATCGTAAGGGACAAACAGTTGTGCTTGAATCGTGCAATCGGGTAAACAAACACAAGAGGTTCAAATAGCAAAACGATTATTTAAATTGACTTATAAAAATCCAATCTTCAAAGCACCAACGCATTTATTTCCAAGAAATATTGATATAACATTCGCTTAATTCCAGTCCAATTTAAGAAGCACGCACAAAGAATTCTAAATAAAAATCTTTTTAAGTGAGCATCGTTTTACAAGTAACATTTAATATAGCCGTAATTCAAATGGAAGCAGCAATACGGTATGAATTTAAGAGAATGTCTAACTTTACTTAAGGAGATATTTACCTAAGGTACATGTACCTTTTGTGGAACAAACTTCGTTAGAAGTAAAGGCGAACTGTGCCTGACAGCGCAACTTGGGTTACAAATTATATTTACTGCCCGTTTTGTGGTTATGAAACTTTAATAACCTTGCAAAATTTTTAATTGGTATTTTTATTTCGACACTAATATTATAAAGAGGAAATATTTGTATGTTTGTAATGAACACACTAATGTGCTGATTTACAAAAATTGTTTCACCATTAAAACGATATTGACTTAGACTAGCATAGGCCATAGTTTTGTTAGAAAAGACTGAAGTCCACGTGTACGAAATTGCGAGTGGACGCTAGTACATTGCAAATAAGAAAGATTTGACTGTGTGTTTGTTTGCACGACCAAACAACAAACTATTTATACCCGGTTCCAATACTTAACGATTCGTAAATATTAGAAACAGAAAAATTGTATCTCCCCTTGCGGTGCGGGAATTGAACCCACGACCTTCACGTCTGCTCTTACTAACTGAGCTAACCGCAAGTTATCGTAGGCGATGAAATTTTTCTGCTGTATCAACCGTTAGCCTTCCGGTAAGTGCCCTCTGCCGAATATGTTTAGAACTACATACTTATCGGCCCGTGGTACATTCGTTGCAGAAATGTTTGTTTAGGTTCGTGGGTTCAATTCCCGCACCGCAAGGGGAGATTAAATTTTTTTTGTTTCTAATATTTAAAGTTTGCTAGTACGGCGTATAGTACTATAAAAATAATAAAATTAACGATTCGTAATTGTCAGAAATAAAAAAAATATTGGACAACATCACATACATTGCTTTGATTCTGTGGCAAGTAGCTAAAGCACTTGTGTTACAGAAATCAGAAACAACTACGGTACCACAACACCCAGACCCGAGACAATACAGAAAAGTTCGTTTTCCATATTGACCCTACCGGGGATCGAACCCGGAACCTCAGAGATGGCGCGACGCCAAAGTCCGGCACGTCCGGCAACTATCCATTTGTCTACGAGTCGTTCATTCTTATTTCAAATTAACTTTCCAACTTCAGCTGTCATCAGTCGCCTGTCGGTCGGTTTTAGCTTACGCCTCGTATAATTTATTACTATCCGTAACTAGAACGAATCGTTTTTCAAATATTGTAACCCGGCATCAGCCGATTGGAAAAAAACTTTCACATAGAGAGCTTTGTCAAAACTTCTATATGAACTGGGGTTACATACTAACCCTGTTTGTCTGCAATAATCTATGCAGACTAAATAAATAAATAAAATTTAAGAGAAGTAAAAAATAAATAAATTAATTTTATAGCGATTTATCGCTCGAACTGGAGTAGCCCGACTGGTGAAATACCTCCACCTTACAGAAGACCGCAGCCAAATAACAATCACTTATGTGTTCCTGCGTGTGAGTAAGGTTTCCAGAGTTCCTGGGGGGTGCTACATCAGTAGCAGGGGTCAAGCCTTCAAGGTAAGGGCGACAAGTCCAATAACATATTTATTATGCTGTACTTGTCACCCTTAAGCTAAGACCTCATTACCACTTAACATCAGGTGGGATGAGGTCAATCTTGAAATTCAACATAAAAAAAAAATCACACATTGAAACTTTTCCACGGGATCGCCATGCGATATCTCCGCTTTCGGAGCACACCACTTTAAATACTATGAATGTACTAGAGAGTGTTAAAATATTTTAAGCCCCGTTGCAAAAAGAATGGTGTTTTTAAAATAATATAATTTTTAAAGAGAAAATTCATGATGAAATTAAGACATAATTGTGTTTCAGCAACTGAATATATATATGTTTTTTTTTAATAAAAAGGCTTCAATGCTAGTAAAGAAAACATAAAGAGTGTATTATTACATAAAAAATATCTATGTTATCAAATTAATCTTGAAAAGAAAAACCAATGTTACGGTAAAAGTAAGAAAGAATACATTATCCTTTTCCTGAAGTTTTACATTAGGGTATTCAAGTTCTATATTTGTGAATCATACTAATATTAAAAACGTGAAAGATTGTATTAATGTATGGGTGTTTGTCACTCTTTCACCCTAAAACTACTTAACAAATTTGAATGAAATTTGGTAGGATAGAGATGACATACCTGCTAGCAAGATACATGTATCTTGCTACTAAATTCATAATATATTTTAACCTAGTATGTCATGACATGCAAGATAAGTTAACTTTTTATCCTGAAACAACGCAGGGAAAGTCGCAGGCAACAGTTAGTATACTAAATATAGGCAATGAAGTATGTTTTGTTTTAGTCATATTTTAGAGTCAGATATCTTTAGGGTTTTGAAACATTCGACAGTAAACCTTACTGGTAGATTTGTCAGAATACAACTGTGCCTAATATGGAATATATTTTTTTAAAACTTGTTTCTCTGTTACTTAATAGGCAAATCAATTATTTCTGTAAGCACTTAACCACAAAATTTTGTAAACCATCCAATTGTTTTGATGTTTCATGATTTTGTGAAACAAAAATAAACGAACATCTTTCGAGGTATAATCAAGTGCAAAATGGCAAGTTTTGGAATTGTTTAACCTTCTACTAAGATTTAAAAAATTCCCATTGTACTCGTATTTTTAGCCAATAACTGACAGAATGAATTTAATCGATTTTGACATTATTTAAAGCACTGTAAAACTTAATCGGGTGGTTTATTCTAAGCGGCCTTGGTTTAAAATGTTTTTATTTAGAACTAACATGATTGGGTAGCAAAACTAAAGTGGTCTAAACTTCTGATTACATTCAATTATTATTAAAACATTTGCTATAAAAAGTAAGAGCATTGATCTTAGTGACGTTAATATATTTCAATCAAATATTTAAAGTGCCACAAATGGACATCTAAGTCAAGTCAAAAGCAATCTTTTTTTATTCATGTAGATTACATAAGTAATACCTATGAATCGTCTCTATACAATGAAAATGAAGCTATCTCCGGTTCGGAACCTATAACTACCGAGAAGATACCGGCAAAAAACTCAGTAGTTCTGACATAAATTGTATATCGTACTTACAGCTTCTGATTGGTGTTTGTAATAAAATATTTAGCTTAAAAATATTTCTCAATCAATGCTGAATTGCTGACTTTACCAGATGTTTATGCATAAGATAATTTTACATGGTAAACAAGAGTTTGTCCCATATTTGGCAAGTTTTTGGAGAAGGGCAAGCGAGTTCAAGCGCGCACTGGCGCTGTGCCATATAGTTACACATGTTTCTTGTTTGTTTATGCATGTCATGCTTTGACGGAATTTGATGAGATAGAGGTAAACAAGAAAACAGGCAAATAATTTGTTCCTCTTATGGACTTTATTAATGTGAGCGTCGTTGTTTGATAAATACTACTAAAATTACAGTTATGTTTATGTAAAATATTCATTCATTTATTTATTTAATCATCTAATCAATTGGTTACGTTATAGGTAGTAGATGACTTTTAATACTGCCTTATATTATGTATATGTAAGCAATCGTATTTATATTACAAACGAAAAATGTATGGATGTATGTTTGTGCCTCTTTCACACGAAAATTACCCAATGAATTAAGATGAAGTTCGATACAAAGATAGCTAACATTCTAGATTAAATAAAGCTTTTTTTAATCCAAAATAATGCGATCGAAGTCGAGGTAAACAGCGAATAAATCATAAATACGCCTAATAACACACCAATGCATTCAAAGCAAGGTTTTCTCACGTACCACGGGTACCAACTGACTAATTACTAAGGCATAAACACAGTACTCCCAGACCAAAGTCAATTTAGCCAAGGTTCGTCTATTGAATCGACCTGACTGGGAAGCGAACCCGGACATTTTTGAGCTTTAAACAAGTACCACCACCAGTTACCACCAGTTGAGCCACCGAAACTGTGACAATATTGCGGAGTTATGAATTTTAAGTCCTATATCGGTGTTAATTCGTTCAAATTTGATTCGAATGAAATTTTCTGCCCGACTGTACGACTAATTATAACCCACCGAAAAAGTTAAGCCGCGGAACCCGAAATAAATAAATAAACAAAAATTAACGAGACTCGTTTGTTATAATTACTTTTACATTGATCCTATTATTTTCTTAATGCGTTTGTGGAACGAGTTTTTGGGATTTTGTCGAGAGCAAGGTACTGTTGGAATTAAAAATTAAATACAGTAGAGGTATACGTTGGTTTAGATTTTTTTATAAGCATTGATCTTTTATGATATACTAGCTGCTGGTCGCTTTATTTTGTGATTAAATTTTCCTTTATATTATTCTAGGACCTCATTTATTTTGTGACAAAATGTCATTTACATCCATTAAGTACTTTTTCCATGAAAGAGTAACAAACATAAATAAATAAATGCGCCAAACAATCACGTCAATCATCTCGTCTAACTAAGGGTTTCCCTTGTACTATGAGCACCAGACGACGGATACCAACTGGGGGCGTCCCAGCACACCCAGACCCAAGTCAATTTAGAAAATATCGTTTTTCCAAATTCACCTGGCCGGGAATCGAACCCGGGACCTTTCGCGCTTTGAACGCCTACCTTAGTCACTGCACCATACATCTTATACATTCATTCTTATGAACTTCTGCAATTATAATATTTGAGGGATAGCAAGTAAAAAATTTTACGATTTAAGCGTCTGCCGAAACAACAATTATCTACAATGGAAAAATTACCTAAATAAAAGTATGTTTTTGTACACCGAAAAGGGGCCTTAAAATTTTTAAATAAATCTCCATCTTGGATTTTAATTCTTCTTCGTTCGGATATTTTTATGAAACTTTGTTATTAAAGGAAACAAAACAACTGTTTAAGATGCCAGCTTAAAATAAAAGTTTCAAACTTCATTCATTATTATAAAACGCAGCGCGCAATATTTAAAACTTTGAGAATTTAAATGAAAAAAATAATTTGCCATAAACGTGACGTTAAGAACGTACGTGACGTAAATCTATATTTTTATTCTTGGGCAACTACGCACGCCCGGAGTTAGTTTGTTTTAGCAATAATTAAAGCTATGTTACTCAGGGTCAATGCAGCTTTCCTATAAAATTGGACAACATCACATACATTGCTCTGATTCTGTGGTAAGTAGCTTAAGCACTTGTGTTACAGAAATCAGAAACAACGACGGTACCACAACACCCAGACCCGAGACAATATGGAAAAGTTCGTTTCCCATATTGACCCGACCGGGGATCGAACCCGGAACCTCAGCGATGGCGCTCGCCAAAGTCAGGCCCGCTCGCCTCTCGGCTACGGAGGTCGTCTATAGTGAAATAATGTATACAGAAATATAACTCTTTCATATAAATGTTAATAAAGATTTCGTAGACAAGATAAATGTGAAATTGAGTGCAGTTTGGAATTCAAACCTACTGTTTCGAAATTATTACAATATAATAATTCATAACCTATAAAAGCACGTTTAGTATGTAGCTCCGTGAAAGAGATATATATAATTTTCACGTTAAATTACCATAAAACGATAATTAGTATCTGCTAACTAAAGCTAGACAGACAAGATACTTGAATAATAAATAATACGTCACAAAATATTATGAAGGAAGACGCGGGTAACGATACGTACAGGTATTTTATAATAGTAGAGATTTTAATATTTATTAACACAGTTAAAAAACATCACTTATATTGCTATAATTGTGTGGTAAATAGAAAAGGAACTTGTTTCATAGAAAACCGGAACAAAAACATCACAACAAAACTTAGTCCTGATTTATGATGGAAAAAGTTCTTTTCCATATTAAACCGACCGGGAATGGAACTCGGAACCATAGATTTGGCATAACGGTGAAGTCGTGTTTGCTCACTTCTCGGCTTGGACAGTAATCAAATGAAGATCACTTAACTCGAAAATTTTCCATATCTTTAACCGACAGATATAAAAAAAACTTCTACAATTTTTTCTACTTTATTCAATTTTATTATTTTTGTAGTACTTTAAGCCGTACTAGCCAACTTTAAATATTAGAAACATAAAATTTTTGTCTCCCATTACGGTGCGGGAATCGAACCCACGACCTTCACGTATCGCGCGTACTGAGCTAACCGCAAGTTATCGTAGGCGATGAAAAGTTTTCTGCTGTTTCAACCGTTAGCCTCTGGTAAGTGCCCTCTGCCGAATATATTTGGTGCTATACTGCAGCAATACGCCGCTCTAACGATATTCAAATATTTAAAAATATAGATGAAAACCATCTCCCTACACCGCAAGGGGAGATGAAACTTTTCTGTATCTTTTAAATGTTTTAAGAGAGCCAGGGCAAAGTGATTTATCGTTCGAACTGGAGCAGCCCGACTAGTGAAATACCTCCACCTTACAGAAGACCGCAGCCAAATAACAATCACTTCTGTGTTCCTGCGTGTGAGTAAGGTTTCCAGAGCTCTTGGGGCGTGCTACATTAGTAGCAGGGGCCTTCAAGGTAAGGGCGACAAGTTTAGTAACAGTTTTACTATGCTATACTTTTCGCCCTTAAGGTAGGAACTCATCAGGTGGGATGAGGTCAATCTTGAAGAGCGTTATAAAAAAAATATATTAAAAAAATACGAGTATATAAGAATATCGACACTTATTTAATATTTTAAGTAAAATATTTGGCATCATTTTAAAACGCGACGCTAATAACGTCGGTCAGTTGCCATTTAACCGACATTAATTCTGGAGACACCAGCTCCTTAGGGAAGAGATCAGAGAAGCTCCGTTATCATTAATCAATGTTATGAACACAAAACAAGGCGACTTACGCGCGACACCCGAAATAATGATTAATAGAATAATAGATATTTGCATTATGAGAGAACGACGAGGCATTAAGTCTGCCTTTTTGTACTTTTTTATTTATTTTAAAACTTTATTGCAGTAAAAAGTGCAGATGGTAAAACTCTACTAGACAAATCTTGCGTCATCCAGAGAGATAATTAGTTTATGTGTTAGGCAAAAGTGAAAAATGCGTAAGTAAAAAAAGCATACAAAAACAGCAATGAAATAAACACTAAAAAACACAATACAATAACATTTAATCCAAGTGCAATAGAATTTAATTTTATTAATTAATCGATTTTGATCGTGTTTTAAGTTGAAATGTATCGATTTTTTAAAATATGTTCCATAATATTGACGACCTCGGTCACGCAGTGGCTAAGGTAGGCGACCAAAGCGTGAAAGGTCCCGGGTTCGATTCCCGGTCGGGTCAATTTGGAAAACGAACTTTTCTTAATTGACTTGGGTCTGGGTGTACTGGGATGACGCCCCCAGTTAGTATCCATCGTCTGGTGCTCATAGTACAAGGGAAAACCTTAGTTTGAGACCAGGTGATTGGTGTGATTGTCTGGCTCATTTATTTATAATATACATAGCACTTTCAAAAAAAACCTCAGGCAAAAAGCTGTCGTTAAGTGCTAGTCATTTTGACTGATTCTGATAAATAAATTTAAAAAATCAATCAAATTTGTTGCGTGCTTTTATCTGTGTTACAAACACCGTGAGTTAATTCATTGCGCCTTAATAACTAAAGTAAAAGGACAGTCATCAACTGATCGACGTAGTACATACAAGTCTGTTTAAATAATTTTCATTCCAAAAAATATGTTTTTTATAAAAATGATAATAAATAATTAATAGTTCTTTATGTACAAGCCATAAAGAGCGGCACAAACTCCAAAGTGTTTATTCTGTCATGCTTTTGAGTGAACATACAGCTGCGACTTGACTGTCTCCTCTGTTTTGTCAAATTTCATTCTAAATTTGAATTTTAAATGTTTGTGGACACTTATTATAATATTTTAAGGCGTACGGCATAGCGATTTATCGCTCGAACTGGAGCAGCCCGACTGGTGAAATATCTTACAGAAGACCGCAGCCAAATAATAATCGCTTAAGTGTTGTTGTGTTTCTGCGTCTGGTTTCCAGAGCTCCTGGGGGGTGCTACATTAGTAGCAGGGGTTAGGCCTTCAAGGTAAGGGCGACAAGTCCAGTAACAGATTTATTATGCTGTACTTTTCGCCAATAAACTAGAACCTCATTACCACTTGATATCAGGTGAGATGAGATTAATCTTGAAGTGCAATATAAAAAAAATTGGACCCACTTCTTTAATAGTACAGCCAGCATCATTACTTCGGATACACCTCAGTACTTTATCATACAAAATTCCCGCGTTACTATTAAGACAGATAGACAGTGACTTTATCTGACAATGTACAGAGTTGTTCACGAACTAAAGCTGCTGCCTGCTCTTTTATAAGCACCGCTATTTAGTATTTTAAATAAACTCCACATTCCGTGGAAACTGTGAATTATTCCATGATCTCGCAGACACATAATGGTAATAATAAGTAACGCGAAGCGAGTACGAGCTCCATTTATAATGCATTGCCGACTCAGCCTTTTGTCAGACAAAATTCAATCGCCACCGTGCGAAACAATCCATCATTTATGCAGAGCGTTGTGATTTAAAATGTTTGATGTCATGAACAAATGAAAACGAAACAAGCGTTTAAACTGATAGTGTTCGAGTGAAAATTAACGTCAGAGTATTATTTAAATAAGCAACTGAACTGATTTCAAAAAATATTTTAATTACTGCATTGCGCCGCGGTTTTGTACGCGTAGGTACGGTCCGGAGGGTCTACTCCCAAAAACGAAATATTTCGAATTTGATAACGGATAGCAATTTTTAATTCTCATAGTCACAACCAACTCTAAGAGAGGTAGGGCATAACGATTTATCGCTCGAATCGGAGCAGCCCGACTGGTGAAATACCTCCATTTTACAGAAGACCGCAGCCAAATAACAATCACTTCTGTGTTCCTGCGTGTGAGTAAGGTTTCCAGAGCTCCTGGGGGGCGCTACATTAGTAGCAAGGGTCAAGCCTTCAAGGTAAGGACGAGTCCAGTTACAGATTTATTATGCTGTACTTGTCACCCTTAAGCTAAGGACCTCATTACCACTTAACATCAGGTGGGATGAGGTCAATCTTCAAGTGCAATATAAAAAATAAAAAAAATCACTTTGAATGCGGACTAAGCGTTTTCATGTAACAAAATATGAATTAGGCAAATCAAAAACCACTTTTTAAATCTTCAAAAGCGAAAACTTTTGTTGATTCGTTTCGGTTTTAGAAATGGATACCCTGGCAGTTTCTTAATAAAAATTATACTTCTTAATCATTATTTGGCTAAAGTATTGAGCTTCCGATTTCGACTTGATGAATTAGAATTAAAACCTACAACCTCTCAATGAGCGATCAAAATGTATATCCAATTCAACCATCATGAAAATAATAATCTGCAAAATTGAGCCCACCAAATATTGGGTGATATTCAGAATCCCGAAAAGAAAACCTTAGAAAGAAAACGGTCGATAATAATAAAAGTCACGTCGGTGTGAAATCAACCGCGACTAATATTATTATAGACGGCCGATATTTATTGCCTTCGGCTAACAGGACTTGTTCAATTACACGGTGAGTTTGAGCCGCGAACTCATTACTGTTGGCCAGATAAATAAGTAACGCTGGATTGCTTGTATGATTTCCATTTATCAATAACTTTCAGTTAGTGTTGTAAAAGTTTTAAATAAAATTGTTTATTCTTCTGTTTATATATTGTGTTGAGTTCAGAGCTATAATTAAACTTCTTTGTCTAAACGTTAAAGTCAGCGCTCGAGCGGTTTAGAAATAAGTAGTGTCCCGATTCGAACGTTTCAAAACTGATCGAGCGTCCTCTTGAGCGGTTTATAACTGCTTGAGAGTAGTCATGCGCGTTTTAAAACTGCTCGAGCGTCGTCTCAAGCGCTTAAGCGCCGGCTCAAACATTTTTACAACACTACTTTCAGTAATTTTTCATCTTAAGGTCGCTTACTATACACTACTTTTGAATTTTATTAGAACACCATACCGCTTTCTGGGGAAAAATGCAGTGGCGTACACACGTTTATTCTTATTCATACAAGACAAATTATTTCTCTAAATAGCCTTTTAAAATAATATAATAGACAATGCGATCTTTTATTAAAAAAATACTAATTATAACTCTTTCTCTATCGATGTCCATATTTAATCACAGTTCAGTTATTCTGGTTCAACTTCCAAGATTTATGTTACTAAAACAAACTTGCCTACTTGCAACCGAATTAAGCCAGACGTTTCCAGAACTAGATTACCTAACACTTTCAGCCTTGAATTAGAATGCGAAGATTTGTATTTAATGTCCCAGTATTCTAAGTACGTTGGAAGCGTCTTGTAAACTGATTCTAAATATGATTAACGCTTTGATACTGAGCTGTGTTATGTTGAGCATAACCAGTTTCGTCCTTGACCTATAGCCTTCGTCATTTCCTGGAATGAGCAAACTTTGCATATCCTTAGAGAAAGCGGTTACGAAATATTGGCTACATCATAGCTTACCCCACAAATGACTGCCACCAAGTCAGTTACGTCTTTGGTCTAATGACCAAGTTGTTTTCATTTGTGGTAGATGCAAATTGTTTTAAGATACCGAACAAGAAAAAAATAGGAGTCATCAAGTTCATGGGTTTTAGGATCTTTAACGCTTTAACTGTAACATAAAGAAGAAAATTACTTATGCTTCACGTACATTTTCACAATAATGGTCTTAATCAAATACCTATCTTATGAATTACAAAAACATAGGTATAATGCAAACTGATTTCTGATGTGTTTAATATATTTTTTTAAAAACTACTTTATATATTAATTAATTTAAAAACTTTTTTGCACAAATAAGTACAACAGGTGGACTTTATGCTAGGGGCATTCTCTACCAGTCAACCCTTAGGTCATGTAGATAGTTTGTATATGGGTGCGTTAATAGTGAAGAACGTTAATTCATGGATTCCTTCAAAAAGATCGTGAAGAAACATCTTGTGAGCCAGTATGGCGATGCTAACGGATAGAATATTTCGATATCAAATCCGTTGTCATCGCGATGTGGGTTCCTCTCTTGCTTACCTCGGCATATATAGTAGAGCAGAGCATTGGCTCTTCCCAGCCGATATATTGATACTGCGCTACTATAAAAAAATATATATAATAACTATCCGGTCGAATACCGGATAGATACGCACTATCCGGCCGGATACCGAATGGTTGGTATCCGGCCAAAAAACGTATCCGGGAAACGTATATTTGCTTGTATTTTGCATGGGACTGTGTAGAGTGGACATGAAATTAATGCATGGAAGTTCCGAATACATTTTACTAGTAAAGATCACAAGTTGCCACGCTATTCTAATTCTACTAAAGAAGGAGCTTTACATTTCGATAAGATGTTTATAGCCAGGCTCTTTGGCTGGCGTCCTTGGCCTAGAGTCACCGTCATTTCCTGGGGCGAGCGAAGTTCGCATCTCATGAACGGAAGCCGCCGGGACAGCTGCCTTTATTATATTTCACTTATCAGGCAACTTCTCTAGAATTCTGTGACCTATAAATTTTTAGGTGGCTACTCCAAATTGTCTGGTAAAATATTAAATCTTACTTAGTTTTGTTCGTTCGCCCGCATGCCATAGTATTTCAAATGCTTTTTTTGCTGAAAAAACGTTAATTTCAACCTTCTTCGAGATTGAGTTTAGGTACTTCTCGATTTAATGGTATGTTTTCAAATAAACGGTCTTTTCAGTTTTGAAGTTTGCCTATGCTTAAAAAAACTAGTTTACTATTACTGTTTGTAAAGAAATGATTAACCTTACAGTCAGGTATTCTCAAGCCTCCAAATGGCCTCTCTCGATATCAGCCATAAAACCAGGTATATCAGCCAGGATAAACTACTTACGTTTTTTTTAATAGTAGCACAGTATATTGGCTTCTCCCAGCCTGATGGTAAGTAAGAAAGGAACCCACATCGCGATGAAAACGGATTTGATGCAGTAATATCCGAGTTAGCATCGCAAGATGTTCTTTCACGCCTAAAACGTGCCTTTCGAAGCACGAAAATTGTCGTAAAATATAGATAAATTCATTTAATATATTGGTCACCCATCCCATATCGAAACCTATCGGTTATCTTAAACTCTCCGTATCGTTGATGGAACTGCTGCACTACTTACTGGCAATAATATCGCGCCACGAACTTGACAATTAAAATGTTGCTGGGAATTTACGTTGTAAAAATAAGTCTTCAAAATTACACACCAAACATTTACTTAAAACAAGAGCTTAAAATGCACTCACTATTTAGGAATAAAAACACTACAACTTGATATTATTTTCCCTAGGTTTTTGGAAAACTGACTGTGATAATGTCTCGTCATTTATGAAGTGATTTAGGAACAAACTCACAGCGCATTTTATAAAAAAATACAAGTTAAACAACGAAGATTCAAAGCACATAAAATATAAACCGCATCCAATGTCTGAAAACTTCTCAGCTACTTAAACGATAACAGAACGTCTCACTTCTATCTCGATTATTCGGTGAACCGGGTCGTATTCGGTGCATCGATTCACTCCGCATCGATACATGAATGTCAATAGGCCGGTGCGGAATGGATTCGATTCGAACCATTCGTTTTATATGGGTAACTGCGACGGCGCGGTTTATTGAGACAAAACAGGCAAGGCGCTTTTTAGTTTTGTTGCTCAATCGGGAACGGCTGTTTGGGTTTGCTGGGCAGAATGTTTTGATACCGCATCTGGGTTTTGTTGTGGAAACACTGGGGAAATTTTACGATCAAGTGTATGTTGGCGATACGAACTGAATTTTATGGTTCGTTAGGCTTTGCGAAGGTTTTTAAATGGAACCAGGTTAGCAACGGAAGCCGTGATCCAACAATAAATTAGCTAGTCTATTAGCTTTTCATTGATTTTATTATTTTTATAGTACTATACGCCGTACTAGCGAACTTTAAATATTAGAATTTAGAATCTAAACATATTCGGCAGAAGGCACTTACCGGAGGCTAACGGTTGATACAGCAGAAAAATGTCATCGTCTACGATAACTTGCGGTTAGCTCAGTTGGTAAGAGCAGCAAGCGCGATACGTGAAGGTCGTGGGTTCGATTCCCGCCCCGCAAGGGGAGATATTTTTTTCTGTTTCTAATATTTATAGCTTTTACTTGTTTTATAATTATAATTTTCTTTTGATATTGCTGGTGAATCAGTCATTTTATATCAGAACAATGTTAGCTATCCAAATTCAAACAGTGAAATCAGCCACAATTCCCAAATACATCCACTAAAGCTCTTATCAGAATCAACAAAAAACTCTTTAAGTGTCAGCAAATTCTTACACAGTCATAAGCCTTATAAGTCTTATCAAAGCTCTTATAAATAAAAACTTTCCTTTAAAAAAAAAACTTTTTACATTTCATCACAATATTGAAAAAAATCAACCTTTTTATGCGTTCCCCTAATTGTGCCAGTGTGTAGTAATCTAACTCGTAAAAATAAGTGCCCAAAATATCAGCCAGTCAACCGTTGGTTTTTGGAATAAAAATTATTTGTAGTGTGTTTGAAATTAATAAAAAAAAAATACATTTCACAAAAGTGGTCCGTTATTTCGAAAACATTTATAGGATTTTTTTAACTGCTCATCATTTTGTTCTGCTATAAATCCCTTAAAAAAAAGTCTAACCGAATTTCAACATATGTTAATAACTCATTAATAATATGTAATTAATACAACAATACAACAACCAAAAGTTGAGTTAATCAGTAATAATAAGACATTGAACCGAATACATTTGGCTCAGCATAATATAAATAATGCAAAAAAAAGCTGTGAGATAAGACGTGAAATACTACCGAGCGTGTCTCCTATGTCGTTTGCGAAGCTCAGCATTTATAGCTTTTTAAAGGCAAATGCGTTTTTGCGAAAAAATAATAAATCAAGGTGCTGTGGTGCTGAGCCAGAATAAAAAATAAGTTAAGTGTGAACTGGAATTCTGAAAGATCTTGTAGAGTGTATGTGTGTATGTGAAAGTACTAATGCTGTATTATATTTATATTTTACATATTACAACATAATATATGCTTAAAAGAAATCAAACGAAAAGAAAAGGAAATGTATATAGCAGATGTTAGAAAATAATTATTAATTATTTTCTAACATCTATAAATAAAAGGAAGAAGAAAATTCACAAGCCCACAGTTTAAAAATTCCCTTAGGGATGGTTGATTACAAGCTGGCAGAGCGTTCCAAAGCCTTAGATGGCTTATGCAGTAAAAGACCTGGAGAAAAAGTCACTATGACGTCGAGTAATGCTTGAAATCAGGAAATCTGAAGAAAGAGAATGACAAGAGTATGAATATTAGATAGATAGATAGATATACTTTATTGCACAAAAACTTTACAGAAATAGGTTTTACAGATTGATTATAGTACAATTTAGGCGGTCTTATCGCTTGAAAGCGATCTCTTCCAGACAACCTTAAGGTAGAGGAAATAGTAGATGGCGAATAAAATTGTTTCTTGAGATAGGTCGGAGACAATAGATAGTGATTTTTTTTTCATTTTTAATAATAGAAAAACTTAATCAGCTACATCATGACAATTACCCATTCAACAGTTATCGTTATGACAACAATGGCGCGATTTAAATGATAAATTACTTTACCCTGCAGTGGAACATTAGAAGGCTAATATTAAACTTTTTACAACAAAGCGCCAATGCGGTAATTGCTTGAAAGTTGCTCACAATCAAGTCATTCGTTCTCGTACATTTTGGCACTAAAGGTATATCAGGGGGCTTAGCCAACTGGCAGTTGTCGAACTACAATATTGTTTTAT
This sequence comes from Glyphodes pyloalis, assembly GCA_037074685.1. NCBI lineage: Eukaryota > Metazoa > Arthropoda > Insecta > Lepidoptera > Crambidae > Glyphodes > Glyphodes pyloalis. Next base: position 881,117 of record JAYKKO010000042.1, read on the forward strand.
GCCCAGCTCCAATATTTAAAAAACAATCTGTTCTAGTCACGGATTGTAATAAATTATAGTAGGCGTAATCTAAAAACGACTGACGGACGACTGATGACAGCTGATATGGAAAGTAAATTTGAAATTAGAATTAACGACTCGAATAGTAATTTTTGACACACTACGAATCGTAAAATAGTAGGACCGGGCGTTAAACAGTTTTAAAATATATAGGATAGCTGTGCCCGCGACTTCGTTCGCGTGGACTACATTTTTCCATGGTCGGTTTTACCCCTTTCTCCCCTAATATTCGAAACAAAAAGTAGTCTATATTTTAATCCAAGTTTCGAGCTATATTTGTGCCCAATTTCATATCTCTAACTTAAAAATAATCATTTTTCCATATAAACTTTCAAAGGTGGTATTACCCCCATCCCCCCTTATTTTTTGATTAAAAGTAGCCTATGTCCGTTCTTGAGATTCAACGTATACCTATACCAAATTTCATCAAAATCCGTTCAGCCGTTTAGGCGTGAAAGAGTAACAGACGGACAGACAAACAGACAGACAGACAGAGTTACTTTCGCATTTATAATATTAGTATGGATTGACATAGCACTTATTTTTTATTTTTTTAATTAAGGACTGTATTCCGCGTTTAGAAACAGCGCAGTGATTCTGCCAATGTCCGGTGTTTAAAGTGACACGTCAACAAAAGAGACTGCGCGGTAATATGAGATATTTCTTACTAACTTGAGGTCTTCATTACCTAAAACCAACACATTGAGACAGGACAACATTAATAGTAAGAGGGAAGGAAAAATTATAGACTAAAAAATCATACATTGACATAACACTTATAAAAATCACGTGTTTTTGAAATGACAATCGCGTAATCAGCGTGTCAAAACGACATTGAAGTTGGATAACCGTCATTTTATAGGACCCTTTAGGAGGAAAAGGTTTTTAATTTTCAAATAGGAAGCGCAAAAAACAAAAACATTATGTAATCGAACAACGCTTTAATTTTTATAAATAAATGAAAATCGCTAAAAACTACGTTTCATATTTTGACAAATAAGTGTTCTACGACCTTTTTGCCCACCTTTTAAAATTCAAAACGCTGAATTCAAGAATTGAATCGGTCATTTCAAAAACCTCATAAGTCACCTTTTTTTCCTAACATGCTTTTTTGGAGAAAATGGTTCCATATAAAGAGATGCGTATTCTGTGTATTTACCATGCAAGTCAATACATTATTTTCTCTTCAAATGGGACAGTGTAAATGATATATTGACATTAGACGATTTAACGCAAATTGGGAATAGCATTTTTGAAGAGCATATGCCATTTAATAACAACATTTAAAGCTGATCAACCGCAAATGTTTAATAAAATCCAGATAAAAATGATAGAGAATATGATTAATTTCATTAAATATATTTAAACATGACAAATTAATACATCTCAAATGCTAATAAGTCATATTTTAGTGCAATTTTCAATAATAAGCAATAAAATATGATTTTAACTATAATTTTAATTGAATAATACTACCATTAACCCCATTTCCTGCTAAAACAACGTAAGTCAAGAATAGTTTTTCAAGTTTTTTTCATTGTTTTCTGTGATAAATTACAAATAGTATTCGCTATTTCATTTTTATACAATCCAAATAATAAATTAGGCATAAAAAAGTGATTTAAAATTTACTTGTTTGAGTGCGAACAGTTTTAATTGAGTCCTGAAAAATTCTAATTTGGTGACTTATGAGGTTTTTGAAATGACCGATTCAATTCAAATCGATGAAAAACTAGCATTGAAAACATGCTACTTAAAGATAAAAGATTCGCGCGTGTTAAGTGTAGTTCCAGAGCAGATATCATTTTACGACTTCTTCAGAGGGTCTCGGAGGAGTGATAGCGCCCCCTAGTGAGCTCTGAGAGGAAATAAGGGGGCGTATCGTGTGGTGAGAAGTGCGCAAGTGGGTAAATAGAAAGTTAGAGGAGAGTGTTGTGCGGGACGAGGGAAATGGGAACAAAGACCGAACAAAAATAATAAACAAGAGGAAATTTGCGCAAACGTACGTAGTTCAGTTTGCCATGAACAATTTTTAAATTAAAAATAAACCAGTTTACCGATTTATAAACATCGAAATTGTATCCTAATATGGAATATGGAATATAATGTAAATATGGAATCTGTTTTATCTCTTTCTTGACATTCACGATTGGACAGAAATAAAACACTGGATTTCCGTATAAAAATCGTTTCTGAAGTTTCGTGAATCAACCCCCTGGACTAAACAAAGCCTTAAGAACAATCAAGGTAATTAAAAAGTATGCAAGTAATTTATTTTTAAATCTTGTAAAAAGTCTGGATACGAACCTTTAATAATGGTCATCTTTATTGTATATCACGTTTGAACCAGTAGTAGGGATGCCTAGGCCTACTATGCGCAATACGTCAAATTTATCGCATGATACGACACAATTTTCGATACTGTTGATTGGCGAATAGCACACCGCACTCGTATTTTCAGCCAATCAGCAGCTGACGCAATGACTTCAATCGATCTGACGTTTGTTAAGAGCGCGATAAAATTTAGTCGCGTGGCGCATGTTAGACCAATTAGTGATTAACAGTCGAAGGAAAAGTGTGGTCACTCAATATGTTAATTTGGCTCATAATTTTATTTTTAAGAAACAGAAAAATTTAATCTCCCCTTGCGGTGCGGAACTCAAACCCACGTGTCGCGTGTGCTGCTCTTCCAATTGAGCTACCCGCAAGTTATCGTAGACGATGAATTTTTCTGCTGTATAAAGTAAGTAAGTGCCCTCTGCCGAATATGTTAAAAAGAACTACATACTTATGTTTCTTTAAACTATTTAAAGTTTGCTAGTGACACGTAAAACACTATAACAATTATAAAAATCGATCTTATTTGTTCAGTGATGTACAAATGGGGCGCGGGCTGGATCAAAAATATACGTGTTTTTTTATAATTATGCTAAATAAACTTTTTTTTAAATAAATCGGAATCGAAAAATAAAATTTATTAAAATCGTTTCATTAGGAGCCAATTTATTTGCAAACAGATGTTTAAAAAACCTGATTGAATTGAAAAATCTCTAATGGAAACTTTTTTGTTGTCAGTTAAAAATTAAACGAAATTTAAATAGGTACATCTTGCATACTTGTACTAGCACGAACCTTTTGTTAATTTATAATTCATAGTAGTAATGAATTAGGTAGCTTTATACATTAATATGTTTCATATAAAAAATGTTACTTAGAATAAATCATTATTATCCATGTGGTGATTACCTTTAAGTAATTGTGCAATTACTTATATACCTAAATTTTAATTTGTGATGTATTAATGTAACTATCGTTGGTAAACCTAATAAATAAAATGAAAATAAAATATGTATACTCCCTAATATAGTCATTACCGTGAAAAAATGGAATAAATTGCGAAACCTACGCCGCGCTGATGGCCCCACAACCGAGAGCCGGTCCATTAATTCCGCCAATTTCTGCCGCGGATGTCGAAAAATGTCTAATGTTCCATTTGCTATCCATCATCGCACTTTGATAAAGTAAAGTTGAAAAAATCGATCGGCAAAAAGACGAATTATTTCGATTGGACGCTGTAGCTAAGGATATTCATAAGAATAAGGAAAGACTAGGTTCATATTGCGATAATGATTATCGTATTGGCTGTTAATCTAAAGGTTGTGAGTTTAATCCAATTCCAGGATAAGCGTTCGTGTGATGAACATTTTCTCTTAGATACCTACAAAATAAAAATATTAATCCCATACCAGGACAAGTGTTGTTATGAGCATTTTCTTTTATTCTGTATCTGGGTGTTTATAAATGTACTTTAATGTTTTTGCTAATAATACCGAGCCGTAGCTTTGCAAGCAAGCTATACTTTTCCCGTTTTCTCCACTGACTCTCCTTTAATAATATTAGAATAGATTATAAATCAGAAAAGTTTATTTGGTCAGGTCAATTTGGAAATCGAACTTTTCTAAATTGACTTGGGTCTGGGTGTGCTGGGATGAGGCCTCTAGTTAGTATCCGTCGTTTGGTACTCATAAGGTAAAACCTTTGTTTGAGACCAGGTGATTGGTGTGATTGGCTGGCGCATTTGTTGATTTAATTATTTATTTGTTTTTTTTTTAACATCCTTATCGCTATTAAAAAGTTAGTAATTTATTTATTAAATCTTATAAAGAGTCTGGATACTAATCTTTTATAATGGTCATCTTCATTGCATACTACGTTTAGACCAGTACTTTTTTTAAACTCAGGGTTAAATCGTACTTCCTCTCATTTAATGAATGTTAATTTATGTCCTCTATCTATAATTCCAGCTGGGCATGTTGGTTGTCAGTAATTTTCATACACTTATCCTACTTATTAACATTATTATTGTTATTTTATGAGTCAAAACTCTTTCCTTGATTTTATATATGTTAAATATGTTTATTTGTGTATATATATATATATATATATAAATATATTTATGAGTTTATGTATGTTTATCATGTTTTACTACGAATATAATTCTAAAATAAAAACTGTATTTATGTTGCACGGCCGTACCCATTTCTTGTCATCTACTATTTCCTCTACCTTAAGGTTGTCTGGAAGAGATCACTTTCTAGCGATAAGACCGCCTAAATTCTGTAAAACCTATTTCTGTAAAGATTTTGTGCAATAAAGTATATCTATCTATCTATCTATCTATCTACTTTTACATTTGTTTATTTATATGTTTTTTTTAACATCCATATCGCTGGAACTACTGGTGCGAATCGAAAAAGTATTTTTCTGTTGGACACTTATTGAGGAAAACTTTAGGCTAAATAATATTACGTTGCCATCAATAGGAGCGAAGAATCAGTGGCAAATTGGAAAAAAAACGGGTATAGTACACGTGTAAAGCCGCTACAAACAGCTTATTGTGGTATAGATTCAACTGACTCAGTGGTGAATTACAACACAAGCCTCAACAATTTGAGATGGTGGTTTCAAATCCTGCGAAGATTACTTTCATTTTATGAGCTTTCCCCAAATTCATTAGAGTCGGCTTAAATCACCTAATTATCTGATTAGAATGATGATGATACAAACAATGTATCGGGCAATTGCTAGTTATATAAATAATCATGATCAAAACATCCCAACTAATAAAAGAACACTCCGTTTTCGTCTATTTATCATTCCATCGCAATTCAAACATCATTCGCAAAAATGGGGTAACCCAATTTCTTTCTATTCATCTCCCGAGTTGCAGTATTTGGCGCGCAGTCGCCGATTTTCGGCTACCTCCCGGATCAACGGTATAAATTATGCAGAGTTTCCTGTTTTATTAGCGATAGAATTCATCACGGAGTTTCGTTACATTAAAATAAATTATGAAAACGGAAACCTGCGATTGGATTATGATTACAAATGTTTCATGTTCCTTGTGATCTATAAAAGGAGATGTTTTAATTAATCCTGCAATCAAAACATAAGTAATCATGTAAGAAAAAAACCTTAAGTCATTTTAGAAAATAGCTGATAGTATTACGCTGCTAGATAGATATCAACCAAACATTGCTAGGCAAGGCTGGCTTTCAAATAAACAAAAACACATTGAAATCGGTTGATTCGTTTATGAGCTACATTGCCACAGACATACACCCATATATACAGATAGAAATGGACGTCAAATTTATGACACCTCCTTTTTTGACTCAGACTTAAAAACGGAAAGAAACAAATTAATGGCATCAAAAAAAATTACTCTTTAATCAAAATTTACTGTTGCAAGTACTTTTTAAATGCGGATGGATTTACGAACTTCAAATCGTCATGGCTCTTGTTATCCCCGAAGAGTCCCATAACGACAATTAAAATACACAACTGGGACACTCAGACCTTTTTTAAATTCAGCAAAAAGCAAATTTTGTCTTGGGTTAATTTGTTAACACAATACGCGGGTATTGTAACGGTGAATCCTTTGTTTTTATTTGCTAAACAACAAATATACCCTCAGAGATTGCTTTACTTAACCTATTTGAGATGGGATTTCTTTTTGGACTAGAAAATAAATTGTTTAATTATCTTCGGTAAAAAAAAAGACTTGGAAATCGTTTTAAGGAGTATTCGTTACTACTGTCCGTTAATTGTTTCTGTCTTGACAGATGCCAATTAGCATTGCTTTGGGATACTTTGGGATAGCTCTGATACTTTGGGAAAAAACTATAAAATATCAAGGAAATCTTTTTACGCAATCAAAAAATTTCGTTGCTTGATAGTAATATCTATGTATTGTCATATGTACATCTATACAGATAAAAAAATTCTGACGGTTTGCTTTTTTAAGTAAAATGCCAGTTTTTACTAAATGCAAAATGGATGTATGCAAGGATTACACAGCTCATCTATTAATTTTGGACAAAAATAAATAGTTTAACTTCGTTTAAAAGACTAGATCATGATTCCCGCACCGCAAGGGGAGATAAAAAAATTCTGTTTCTAACATTTAAAGTTCGTTACGGCGTATAGTACTATAAATAAATAAATAAATAATAAAGGGGAAAAAAAGGAAAGGGGATGGTATCCACAATGGAACCATGTTTAAGTAACCGAGATCTGGAATAAAAATTTAGAAAAAAAAAGTACAAAAGGTAAACTTAATGCTAGGAGAATTTTCTACCAGTCAACACTTGGTTCATGCAGAGCATTCGTTTCTAGGTTTATGAATTCACAGAAACGAGAAAAAGTCATTAGCAACGTATTTCTTTCACAATTACATCAGCAGACCAAAAATATTTAATCTAAAATAGGCCTAATAGAATCAACCATTCAGTTTTTTCGTTGTCTTCTTCAAACCCGGCTTTCTTCTGTTAATTTTGTCCCCTTTGAGCGATCACACAGACATCGCCCACAATAAGTTTTATTCTAATACCCCAGCCATAGGAACGCCGTCAAAGGCCCACGCACACCTTCACAATCTTTGATAACTTCACCGTGGCTAAATGAAAAGGCTGTACAAAAATACGCACCAGCACTTCCAAAATAAAGTCGCCTTTTCCGTGGTAATAATGAAACCACGGTAATTTTCTTGTGCCTTTTTAGAGACCGAAAACCATTAGGGGAAGGAGCTGTGTTAGCAAGAGTTTTTATAGTGAGAGAAAGCGGTAGTTTTACGGTTTTGACGGGGTGATATAATTTTCGCTTGGCGCAGTTACGGGCAAAATTTGCGACGGGTGATAAATTTTAGCGGAATGTTAGTTCCGGGTTATTAAGACGTCAGGTTCTAAGTTAAGTATTCGGGGATTTATATTATTGTCCCCCGCAAGCCCGGTGAAGATGAAAAGGCCATCTGCGGCCATCATCAATTGTCAGTTGTCAAAAAAAGGGGATTTATTTTGAATCGAAGGTTGATTTTGCTGAAAGAATAGAAATCGCTTTCCTAGAGATAAATACATGAATGCATCAAACAATGACAAGAAGGCATCTACTGTCTCATTTTTTTATATAATATAAAAAAAAATATTGGACAACATCACATACATTGCTCTGATTCTGTGGTAAGTAGCTTAAGCACTTGTGTTACAGAAATCAGAAACAACGACGGTACCACAACACCCAGACCCGAGACAATATGGAAAAGTTCGTTTCCCATATTGACCCGACTGGGGATCGAACCCGGAACCTCATAGATGGCGCTCGCCAAAGTCAGGCCCGCTCGCCTCTCGGCTACGGAGGTCGTCCAGTTTAGGCTCATGTTGGCCTTTATATCGCTTGGTGAAAGGTTTGGATGATACCAAAGATGATACACGTTTTTTTGTTAAAAAATATTTATTAATGTAAATTGTATCAATAATCTGTGTAATAAAAATCCACATTAATATTATAAATGCCAAAGCAACTCCGTCTGTCTGTCCGGATTTCAAGGCCTAAGCCACTAAACCGATTTTGATGAATTTTGGTAGTTTTTTTTATATTGCACTTCAAGATTGACTTCATCCCACCTAATGTTTAGTGGTAATGAGGTCATAGCTTAAGGGTGACAAGTACAGCATAATAAACACAATAGGGGTATATGTTGAACCTCTAAAACGGTCTAGGCTACTTTTTGTTTGGAAAATAAGGGGGAGTGGTATAATACCGCTCGCAAAAGTGTTTATTTTTAAGTTAGAGATATGACATTTGGACAGATATAGCTCGAAACTTGGATAATAATATGGTCTACTTTTTGTTTTGAATATTAGGAGTGTAAGGACGGGACGAGGTAAATGAAAGATGTTCTTAGTTCTGAATACGATGTTATAATGTCCTCTAAATAATAACAATTACATTTATATATTTGATCCTATTACTACGTCACATGCCCTTCCAAAAAGAAAAAAAAAGTAAAATATAAGAACTTTTTTTTTTTATTAAATACACATATTATGTTACAGAGTCCAATATTACATAATCAATTATAGCTTGATGATATAAACAAAAATAATGTCTTAAAATTAAGAAACGCTTAATCAGAATACAAATTGAAAATATAGGCTAGCAAAATTACCTATGAGAGATAAAATACCATAATTAAAATTTTATTGTAACCAACCCTATAGTGCATACAATCTAGTTCTATTTTTGTGTACAGTTTTTTCTTTATCATTAACTAATACAATAACATTTGGGGATACATCCTTAACCACTGCAAATGGACCTAAATATAAGGGATCAAGTTTATTACAATTTTCATTTTTTATAAGTACTAAATCACCACATTTATAAATAATAGGATTAACATAACTATCGTATTTATCCTTTCTTAATGTTTTACTATTACATAAATTATTTTTTGCTTCCATTTGCGACATTTGAATGCGATATTTAAGTTCTATCGGATAACTGTCAAAATTATACATCGGCTCTAAACTATTTGTTAAGTTTGTAGGTATGTTACATACTTTACCAAATACTAATTCGTAAGGTGTAAATTTTGTTTCGGTATGCACGGTAGTATTATATGAAAAACACCAAAATGATAACCATGAACTCCACTCTTGGTTTTGACTGTCGTTTATTTGCATCCTTAAGTATGAAGCTAAATGTTTATGACTATTTTCCAAAGAACCCAAAGTCTGATGATGAAAAGCTGTGGATTTTAGGTGACTGATATTTAAAATTTTACAAACCTGGTCGAATATTGTGTTGACGAACTCGGTACCTCTGTCCGTAATAATTTCACGTGGAATTCCATACCTGAGTATAAAGTTGTTTACTAAAGCTCTTGCTACGGTGGTCGCCTCCTTATTCGCTATCGGATACGCCTCGACGTATTTGGTCAGGTCGCACTGGAGCGTTAAAATGTAACTATAATTAGTGTCCTTTATTAATGGACCTACTAAATCTAAATAAATACGATCAAATGCAGAGGACCCACAGTCAGTTATTACCATAGGTTCCTTAATCGCTTTTAAGTATTTATATCGTTGACATTGGTCACATTTTTTCACAAAATTACTTACATCCTTATGTAATCCTGTCCAAAAATATTTTCTACGAATATTGTTATACATTCGCCGTATCCCAGCATGTCCACTTGTAGGAAGAATATGATAATCATTCAAAATAACCTTTTTAGTATCATTATCAGTTATTCTCTTGACACCTTTTATAACGCATAAGCGGGGTCCGGACCACTTAGGTAATTCACTTATTCTTTTAGCTAGCTCTTTTATTATATGTATATTTTTATAATTCTTTAATAAATAGATGGTGTCAATATTAAGAGACGAACAAAATGATTCCATTTCCCTCACAGAGACAGCTCGTGTACACTGCGATTGGGTAAATAGTTTCACAAATATTATCCGCTCAGATGTAGAGTATCCAAAATCTCCCTTTTGAATTATCATATTCTTACTTAGTTTTCTCCATTCTTCCTCATTAACAAAAAGCATCTCTGTGTAATCCATCGGTAATTTAAGCATTTCCACGACTCTTGGTTGATCAGTCCAATCGTCTTGTGTAATATTTTTTACCGAAGTGTTACTCAAAGATGAAGACTCATCCTGTTTACGTCTTTGTGCTCTAGTAAGTACTGACATGATGTGTTCGTTCATCGACTTTAATTCCTCACTTTCCATCTCTATACGTGACAATGCATCTGCAGCTACGTTATCACGCCCTTTCACATACACTACTTTAAAATCGTACTCCTCTAATAAAAGTCTAAATTTCATTAATCTACTGGAAGGATCTGTCATATTATACAAATAAACTAATGGTCGATGATCTGTTTCTATTATAAATTTTCGCCCATATAAATATGGCCTAAAATACTTTACTGACCATACAATAGCCAACAATTCTTTTTCTATAGTAGGGTATCTACGTTCCGCTTTGTTAAGGCTACGGCTTGCGTAGGCGACTGGTCTACGGTCGCCGTTACATAAAACCGATCCTATTGCGAAACCCGAAGCGTCTGTTTGCAAAATAAAAGTGTTTTCCTTATCAAAATTAGGATATTGCAATATGGGTGGATTCATAAGTGAATTTTTTAAAGTTAGGAAAGATTGCTGACAATTATCATCCCATTGGAAAGTTACATTTTTTCGGCATAAATTATTTAACGGTATGCATATTTTGGCAAAGTTAGGTATAAATTTTCGATAATAATTGGAAAATGCTACAAAACGTTTTGTTTCATCAGCATTTTTAGGTGTGGGATATTGTTGTAAAACTTTAATTTTATCGGGATCTGGTTGAATACCGTTTGATGATACGACATGACCCAAATACAAGATTTCTTTTCTAAGGAAATCACACTTGTCGGGATTTAGTTTTAAGTTAACGGTTCTCAATCTTTCCAAAATAGATATCAAATTTTTGTTGTGTATTTGAAGATTTCTGCCAAAACATATTAAATTATCCAAATAAACAAAACATTTTTCATAATTAAGTCCTGACATCGCCACAGTCATCATTCTAGAAAAAGAACTTGGACTCGTTTTCAAACCCATGGGCATACGTGTCATTTGGTATTGCCCGGATGGCGTTGTAAATGCAGTATATTTTTTACTTTCTGAATCTAATTTTGTCTGAAAATATGCTTGTGTCAAATCTAATTGTGAAAAGTACATTGAGCCAGAGAGAGAATCAAGTATGTCTGTTATATTTGGAAGTGGAAACTTATCATCCATTATTCGGTCATTTAATTTTCTAAAGTCAATGACTAATCGCCATTTTTTAATATTATCGTCTGATTTCTTTGGGACTAATAAAACGGGACTAGACCACTCGCTTTTAGCAGGTTCTATAATCTCGTTTGATAACATATTCTGGACTTGTTTCTCGATCTCATCTCTTTGTGAAAAAGGTAATCTGTACTGTTTAATATAAACTGGTTCCGTATTTGGTTTCAACTGAATATTTTGTTCATAAAGATTACAGGTGTCTAACTTATCACCTGGAAGATAGAAGACATCTGAGTACTTTGCACAGATATTTTGAATTGATTTATTTTCGTCTTCTCTTAGGTGGTTTAATTTTAAAAGTGATAATAATTTACGTACTCTCGCGCCATCTGATACTTGTTTATCAAAACTACAAATATGATACTCTGATAGTTTATCGAAAGCTGGTTGAAAATAACTGAGTCGAACTTCTGTTTCACGTGTGTTTAAAAGTTGAATAAAAATTTTACCATTTTTAGGCTGACAGATACTTCCAGCAATAAATACTCCCTCGCATAACTCTTTCGGCAAAATCACATAATCATCTTTAAACTCAAAATTAATTTCAAAAATTTTTTCACACCTGGGGGGTACTATTACGTAGTTATTAAATCCTAATTTTCCCATATTTAAAGGTAAACATTGCTTTACTCCTGCGTGTTTCAATGTGAATTGATTATTTTCGTAATTAATTATGCAATTGTATTTCATTAAATAATCTTGACCAATTATACCATCATGAACACATGGAAGATTTTTAAGAACATAAAACTTATGCATGATTTCTACATCGCAAAAGGTAAATGGAATGTAAACAAAGCCTTCGGTGTACAATCGGCCTCCAATACCTTTTATATTGATGTGTTCTTTATGTATCGGAAGATTTAGACGCTTTACTGTTTCAAATTTCACCGCCGACAGAGTGGCGCCGGTGTCAACCAACCATCTATATTTAGAGTTATTTGTCAAAAGTTCCAGGGAGTTATTATATTCGCAAGCTAAAATGTAATTATTATGCTCGAAAAAACTCTATTTTTTGAGTGGTATTGTTAGTATTTTCGGCACTGGGGTCACCATTTTGACCATTTTGACCTTCTTTAGTCTCGTTCAGAACATGCATATTGTACCTGTTATTATTTACGTTACCGCGATTCGTCAAGCTATATCCTCGGCCACGTCCACGATAATTCCATGTACCACGTCCTCGAGAATAACCACGCGAGAACCCACGGAAATTAGGCGTTTGTTGACTTCGCCTTGTTGCACGTCCTTGACCTCTATATGAAAACTGTCCTCTGTTGATATTCTTACCTCTTTGACTCGAAAATATTTCTCCCGTGTTGGAACTACACTCGCCTTGCATAGATTCGTCCTTCGCCGCTCTTATAACGTCTTTCAACTCCGAGTAATTCCTGGCCGCTAAAATGATGCTTAATCGATTATTTCTCAAACCCTCAGTAAATTTTCGGATAGCTAATTTTTCATTTAAAGGTCTTAGTACTTCGTACGCACTGTCATTTCCGTCCGCTTGAGAAATAGTCAATTTCACAAATAATTCTTCGATTTTCTTACCGTAATCATCGATGGTTTGTGGACCTTGTCTAACCTTCACCAGTTCTAACTGTAAAGCCGTCGGGGATCGCTTGGTAAGAAGATGATTTTTCATATCTGTAATTAAGGCTGTGGAAGATGTGTAACTTTTGGCTAACCGCAGCTTTGCGCTCTCTGTAAGACGCGTTTTTAAAACAAAATTGATTAGTTGCTTTTCATGTTCGGCGCTTAATGTCTGACTATAAAAATCAATTGTATCAATCATATTTTTCGTGATCTCCTCTTCTCCTGTCATCACAGGGATAAGAGAGGTTGCAGTCTTAACGTCAAATGAAGCCATGGTTACTTTTGGTTCTGTATGTGTTTCGGAACAAAATTTCAGTATATTCCTATAGAAGTCCTCTATTTCATTACAAAGATCTAATGTTAATTTGGCCTCCTCCGGTCGTATATGCCCTTCTATAATACTAGTTTCTAATTCTTTACGACTTATTACATATTGAGAATACAAAGAACATGTCTCTAAATATTTTCTTTCTAACAATTCTTTCGTTCTTTTAACCTTGCTTAGCTTTTTTAAATTTATTTTTATGCTTTTAATTTCTTCATGTATTTCTACAATATCGTGCATAATATTATTATAATGTGATTAAAACATTACCTTTTAAGTATTTTTTAAAGTTCAATCATTAATATTTGTATACACTCACGTTTAAACGGCACTTTTGATGACACTCACTCACAAAATACTTAACGTTTCTGGATGAATCATTCCCGTTCGTCCCACCAAGCTTCGTCCCACCAGTGGGACGAACCCACTTATTTAATTTTTTATTCCCGTTCGTCCCACTGGACTCGATGGTAGGACAAACGGGAATATTTTTTTTACATTCCCGTTCGTCCCACTCAATCAAATGGAAAACAATTTTGGGCAGAAAGAAATTCTTATGTTCAATTGGATTATTTGTTATACAGCGGTTAACATAGAAATGCGTATATCAGGTGGGCTCGTTGATCACACCAACACGTAATTATAAGTAATTTTTAGGGTTCCGTAGGCGAATGGCAAAAAATGGAATCCTTATGGATTCGTCATGTCTGTCCGTCCGTCTGTCCGTCCGTATGTCACAGCCACTTTTTCCGTAACTATAAGAGCTATACTTGGTAACTAGATGTATTCGGTGAACCGCATTAAGATTTTCATACAAAAATAAAAAAAAATATTTCTTTTTGGGGTTCTCCATACTTAGAACTGAAACTCAATTTTTTTTTCATCAAACCCATACGTGTGGGGTATTTATGGATAGGGCTTCAAAAATAATATTGAGGTTTCTAATATATTTTTTCTCAACTAAATAGTTTGTGCAAGAGGTGCTTCTAAAGTGGAAAAATGTTGTTTTAAAAGTTAGAGGGGAGGGGGGGGGGGCCTAACCGAAAAATAAAAAAACTAAAAACTAAACCGAAATTTACCTTGATTCAATCCATTCAAATATAAACTTTTATATTATCTTATTTGCAGATACGGATCCCTTCATGGTCGAGTCCGACTTGGACTCGCCGATGACTGGACTTGGCCGGTTTTTACATAAATCTAATGCCATAGCACTGTATTTTTAATCCTGTCGAACAAGTCTGATCAAAAGGGAATCACGATATCAAACGTGACAACATATGCAGTCATAACTCAAAATTAGATATTTCGAGTAAAAGCGATTTAAAATTCCAAAAACTCGTAGCACATAAACTGTTTTCATTATTTTAATAATAATAATATTTCTTTCTTTTCAATTATTTACGTAACTTCAGTAGTTTTGGTTATATTTAATATGTTTTGGTTTTGATCGATATCTGATTCATAGCGGGTTTTTGAACAGATTATATTTATTTTCGTAATGTTACGAACTTCGGGTTCGTGACAATAAAAATTAACAAAAGTTACACTTTCATTACACGCCACCAATTACACTTTTAAAACTACAATCGCTCCTAATTCACACTTCACGGTTTGATGAAAAAAAAAGTTGAGTTTCAGTTCTAAGTATGGGGAACCCCAAAACATTTTATTTTTTTATTTTTGTATGAAAATCTTAATGCGGTTCACCGAATACATCTAGTTACCAAGTATAGCTCTTATAGTTACGGAAAAAGTGGCTGTGACATACGGACGGACAGACGGACGGACAGACATGACGAATCCATAAGGATTCCATTTTTTGCCATTCGCCTACGGAACCCTAAAAATTACTTATAATTACGTGTTGGTGTGATCAACGAGCCCACCTGATATACGCATTTCTATGTTAACCGCTGTATAACAAATAATCCAATTGAACATAAGAATTTCTTTCTGCCCAAAATTGTTTTCCATTTGATTGAGTGGGACGAACGGGAATGTAAAAAAAATATTCCCGTTTGTCCTACCATCGAGTCCAGTGGGACGAACGGGAATAAAAAATTAAATAAGTGGGTTCGTCCCACTGGTGGGACGAAGCTTGGTGGGACGAACGGGAATGATTCTTCTGGATACCTCCCATGGTTGATGCCACTGCTGCTACCGCCTAGACCTCGAGCACGTCCTTGGGCGCGCGTGCGTCGCGCCTATTGCCAGATCGCCTGAAGGCACTTCTTGCTATCTCTTGACGCATCCACCCTTGGTGGCACTTTCGATACAGCTTGTAGAGACCGCCGATTGCTCCAATAGAAAGCATAATCATCATTATGCCCAATATAATGTTTGTTAATGACACGTTTTGGTGAAGCTGTTGTATGTCGGCACTATTGTTGCCTCCGGCCGCGTTTTGTGCTATCACCACTTCTTCAGTAGATTGCGATGAACCCATTTTGGAAGTTCTTGAATTTTATTTTACACAACAACGCAGCGATACCGAAGGTGCTCGAAATAATAATCTGCATTGTAGCACTTGATCACTCACTACTTATGCCCGAATCCGACACCGAACCTTAAAATGGCAGGGTCGCCATGTAACGCCATGTAAGGACGGGACGAGGTAAATGAAAGATGTTCTTAGTTCTGAATACGATGTTATAATGTCCTCTAAATAATAACAATTACATTTATATATTTGATCCTATTACTACGTCACAGGAGACATAGGGGTACAACCAATCATATAAGTAAGTAGTTCACGCGAACGAAGTGGCGAGCACAGCTTGTCGTCTTCATAATCCAAATTAAAGCTACTTACGGTTTGAAAAATAATAATGAAAATTACTTGCACAAGAAAATCCGGGTAAAAACTCTGTCTGTCTGTATGTGTAAAATTTCTTATAAAAAAAACTGAATAAAGATAATTAAGAAGGTGAGTTTAGGTACTTAGAAGGTGTCTGTTCATAAAATAAGGACAATTAAATGTTAGGTTATATTAAAGGAAATATTTGACTATGGTACCTACATAATAAAGAAACCAAGATTTGATGATGGCATCCTCGATAAATCAAGGGTCAGTCAATGTTTTTTTGCTAAAATGCTTTTATGAACATATTAACAATTAAAAAAACAAAAAAGTACAACAGGTGGACTTAATGATAAGATAATTCTCTACTAGTCAACCTTCTGTTCATGCAGTGAGTCATTAGCAACGGATTTATTCCACATTCCAAATAATAGACAAACTTTTCTTTTTTAACTAGCTACTACCCTTCTTTACCCGTAACAGGTAATCTTATTTACCCATACAAATTAGATTCTCATCTTCAGTTAGCATTGTGTAATAATAAATTTGTACGATTTAATGTCAGGTTACCCTAACATTCATTATTCAACTAGGTGGAATTTACATAACATTTTAATTGGCCGGGAAATTCAGTTCCAAAAGGTTTCATAACATAGAATAATTTACCATCATCCGAATAAATTAAGGAAATCAAGAATATTGGGGTTGTAATAATATCTTGTTCAACAGTGAAAGTAATTGATTGGAAAATGTATGGTCATAGTTTTAGGACACGCGTAGTCACTTGTCATTGTCTTATGACTGTTTCCAATATTATATAGATTATACGAGCCGTAAGCTAAAAATGACTGACGGATGACTAAAGATAGCTGACATGGGAAGTATTAACGAATAATGGAACGGTATTAACGAATCGTAGTCGGTTGGAGAAAAATGGATTGTAATTTTTGACACATCGTTAAATATTGGAACTAGGCTTAAAACTTTTGAGCAATAAAGCCTGAACCAATACATTGCATCTTAAGCTATTTTATATGATGAACCGATTATAAGTCTCGCTGCACTTATTTTAATTATGTTTACCAATCTATTAAAGGTATTCCTTATAATAAACCTATCCTTTTGAAACAATTGGTAACAAAATAAACTTAAAATCTCGAACTTTCAATGTAATTCATCATATATAATTCATCATATATAATTCATCAATCATGCTTTGAGATAGATTACAGCCGAGAATACCATAATGACCAATTTTTACCTCCAAGATCTCATAGGTATTGACATAGAAATTTAATTTTCAATATATTTCATTAACATAGATATTATATTATTTGGTAAATTACATTAGCTTAAAATATAGTTGATGGTAAAGCTTAAAAATATTATCCTAATGAGGTTACTATATATAAGCTAGGATATTAACAAAAAGAAAAGTACTTTAAAATTGAGTAATTCTTACAATGACCGCAATTTTTATAATTTTCTTAATACAATGTTAGTAATAAATTAAAAACCTAGTTAAATCAATATTAAAGTTAAATAAAATGTGAAGTTGACTTGTAAAACGAAAAAAAGACGACTTACGAAAACAAAAAAACGAAAGTATTTTTTGTTGTGTTAGACCAAACATATTTACTTAATAATCCAGCTCATTTAATTATGAAGTATGTACAAGACAAATAAGTTTGAAACACCCAAGGCTCTTACGTAAAGCAAACGGCTTAATCGTTTAGACTAGTCTAGGTCTAACCAAACACTATTTCAATAACCTCGTAATCACTTTAGGCTTTTGTACGAAAACCTCATTAAGAAAACAGAATGACTCACTTTGGGTTGTTTAACTTGTATTTTAAAAATAAATGTTCAAATTTAGTCGGCGAAATAAGTTTATTTGATCCCTAATAATAAAATACGTTATAAATACTAGATAAAATTAAATAAAAAATTTAAATTAATAAATGAAATTCATGTTTGCATAGTATTAAAACCACTTAAAGTTCTAAAATTGATATTATACAGTCATTTTATTAAAAATGTCTTAGTAACTATACTTTAGTTCCTCTGGCCAGCTTAATATTCGTATATTTTGTAAGCTTAGAAAGCTGTTTACGAATATTAATTTAGTATACATTTTACAGGAATGCTGACTATAAAAATACATTTTGTTACCATTTGGACTTTTTAGCAGATAAAAATTCACGTTCCAATGTAAATATATATTTTTTTTTCAAAAGATCAATATTCGCTAAAGTATGTAGTTATATGTTATGCATTTCGTTGGTAGAAATGCATAACATATAACTACATACTTATATGTGTAGAGGAACGGATTTGTGGATGCCCACATTTATATTTCACTAGCGGTCCCAGCGAACTTCGTTTCGCCTAAGAGGCAATAAATGAGCAGACTTCAAAAAAAGAAGAAAAATATAATAATAAAGTATCCTATGTCCTTCTCCTAGTTCTAAACTACCTCCCCACTAATTTTCAGCCAAATCGGTTCAGCCATTGTCGAGTTATAAATAGTGTAACTAACACGACTTTCTTTTATATATATAGATTAAAGTCTTTATTTACTACCTACTGTGTTAATACACTTAAGATTTTGCTTTAGAATTAAAAAAGTAAAAAAGCCAAAGTAATTTATTCATTAAGGTAATTTTACAATTTATTGAAATAAAGCTTTTCCATTCGAATTGGATTTTAGATACTTACTAGTTAAAATTGTTTTCAATATCCTCACAATTTACAAATTAAATCTAGTTACTTCTGCTTTGTACCTATTTGCGAAATTTTTTTCAGCATTTATATGATTTGTTTTTTTAATGACCTTAAAGTTATTAGTACTTTGTTCAACAATAAATTCGAATCCAATTATATTAACAAGTGTGTATATCATTACCAATTTATTTCGTAAGTAGGGCCTATGATATATTTTCTGCCCCAAATATTCTCGTACCCACCCTTTCCCCAATAATTTATTACAAGCAAGGGTAAATTTATTGAACTTGCGAAACCGCATTATCACAGAATGTTCCAACGTAAGCGCAGACTGTAAAAGCATAAACTTTCCCATTTAAGTACTTCGAAGACAATTAAAGCGTAAACTTAATTAATTGACTTAACTAAAATCTAAGTACTCACCTTAAAGTTAACCAGTCAGCGACCACTTAACTCCACTTGAATTTGTTCACACAACCACGCTTCACTTGTAAGTTGGTGTTTAGTCAAATAAAATGCTATGTAGTCGGTAGTTTTATCCCGCGCTTTCCGCTTGGGGCCTGATCGACCGCGTGGGAGACGGCTGAGTATCGTTCGGCTACTGAATGTGGTCTCACCACGCGCGTTACTCCCAACTTTAGACGCATGCGTGCAGTATACTTCGTCAGGTGTTCGCTCTGTTTGGTCCTTGAAAGTCCTCTCGCGATTATTCTGTTGTTTTATGAATTAGAGTTCGTTGGAATTGATTCGTTTTTTTTTATGAAATAAAATTGCTTACTTTGATAAGCAAAACTGTGAAAATGAGGGTAGACGCGTGTTGAATACGACACACGTCTTACAATAACTCAATATTTTTAAGTGAGACCGATCAGTAGTATATTAGAAACAGAAAATTTTTATCTCCCCTTGCGGTGCGGGAATTGACGAACCCACGACCTTCACGTATCGCGCGTGCTGCTCTTACCAACTTAGGTTAGCTCAGTTGGTAAGAGCAGCACGCGCGATACGTGAAGGTCGTGGGTTCAATTCCCGCACCGCAAGGGGAGATAACATTTTTTGGTTTCTAATATTTAAAGTTCGCTAGTACGGCGTATAGTACTATAAAAATAATAAAATCGATTAAGATGCCAGGTGTCTTCGATTCTGTGGTTTTCAAACATTTCTGCAACGAATGTACCACGGGCCGACAAGTATGTAGATATAAACATATTCGGCAGAGGGCACTTACCGAAAGGCTAACGGTTGATACAGCAGAAAAATTTCATCGCCTACAATAACTTGCGGTTAGCTCAGTTGGTAAGAGCAGCACGCGCGATACGTGAAGATCGTGGGTTCAATTCCCGCACCGCAAGGGGAGATAAAGTTTTTCTGTTTCTAATATTTAAAGTTCGCTAGTACGGCGTATAGTACTATAAAAATAATAAAATCGACCAGTAGTATATCTTCTCTCTTCTCTCTCTATAAATAATAATCATAAATGCGCCAGACAATTACACCAATCACCTGGTCTCAAACTAAGGTTTTCCCTTGTACCAGAGCACCAGGCGATGAATACTAACAGGGGGCGTCATCCCAGTACACTCAGACCCAAGTCAATTTAGAAAAGTTCGTTTTACAAATTGACCTGACCGGGAATCAAACCCGGGACCTTTCGCACTTTGGCCGCGCTTCTTAGCCACTGCGCCACTGAGGTCATCTACTGTAAATAAATAAATAGAATCCTGACTGACCCATGACGTTCAAAGATAGGCAATACAAGAAGGTGATTTAATAGTGAATTAAATGCACAATGTTGGCTTTTATAATGAAATGTAAAGAGTTAAATGCTGTTGAATGTTACTTAATAGTTTTAGTAAAACACATTTTTTAGCTCGTAGTCGATTTTCGTTTTACCTTATTTTGAATGAAAAAAAAGGAGTTTTTGTATTCATAATCTACCAATCTAAAACCGAACCTCACTAACGTTAACGGAACAATAATTAAACAAATTGTGAATGTTTTTTCTATTAAAAAAAATCTTTTCAAATTTCTCCCAGCACGCAGATTTCTACGTACTCGAGAGACCTCGACAACAATAACACGCAAAATTGTTTATTCTTTTTTTAACTGATGCGTACAATTCGCGGATAATAGCCAGTGTTAGAGACGAGATGTTCGGCGTAATAAACATTACGGAGTTTTGAGGGGATGGTGCTTTGTGAAAGGTAATTTTAATGGTGGGCCTATTAGGCTCGTTGTATCATTCGACGGTTAGGGCTGTTTCCTTTTGTTATGTTTAATGAAAATTACATCCGTTCCCACCCACACGTAATCTTTGCATTTTCAGAGGTCCTTCATTATAGTTGCAAAAACAATTTGCAAAAAGAAATGATAATAAGTATTAACTGAGTATGTAAGTGGATGACTAGCTGGCCTTGCCTTACAAATATTAACATCATTAAAAGTTGTTTGTTTATATGTATAAATGTTTGTTACTCTTTCACAAAACACTACTATTAAATTTATTAAAATTATTTCAAACAATATCAGTTAACGCTACAGGGGACCCAAATGCTAGCTGCCACCTCACCCAGTGTCTCTCAATTGCCGTTCAGCGAGGTAATGCAGCCTGCATTTTGGGTACCTTACCACAGAAACCATCTTTGTTTATTTAATATATTTATTTTACTATTATTTGTATTATTTTCAGTTTGAATACTTAATACGCTTATGAAAATTAATTTTATATTACCCTGAGTTAATAAATAAAAATAACTGCAATATAAAAATTGATTAAAAAATGACATGTATAAAATCAGTAGCTAAACAGACTAGTCTGTTTGTATCTGTTTGTATAGTATTGTTCTGTATGTTCTATTGTATCTAGATACTACATATATAATACATTTTTTCTCTTAAAATAATGTGAAAAAAGTTGGGTATAATAGCTACTGTGTACAAAAAAAAAGGAAACATTTGGTGATAGTAATACTTTGGCTATTATGGTAAATTGATTTATCTGTGCCTCATTTGCAAAAGTTTGTTCGTTATCCTTGCTCAATGTTGTTCGTAAGTAGAATCACTTTGCATTGTATTCAATGACGATTCAAAAGTTTTATATGTAACCTACTTGAATAAAGAAATATTTGAGTTTGAGTTTGTTAGATATTAAAAAGTAACAGGTGTTTCGTGCAGCCTTGATTGTAGTTCTCAGTAGACAGGTATAAACTTTCTTACCAGTCAAGGATGATATCGGCATCTGTTTCTTCTTCCTTCAAGCAGATATCAATTAAGATATTTGTGACTTTGCTCCCCTCAAACTGCAGCGTGACGTTGAATTTGCTGGACTAGTGAGAAGCTGCTCAGTCAGTCAGCTGAGAGTCAGCCGCTCACTCGTGTTATTACTAAATTCAGTTCAAAAAATTCCAACGCTAAAGATAATATTTAAAAACTAAAAATAAGGATCTTCATTTCTTGCTAGGGAAGTTATTACAACATACGGATTAAGATTAATGTCACTTGAATTGATCGCTATTGATACGCAATATAGTAATAAAATATCGACACTTGAAAATAAACTTCAAAGCCAATGCGTTTAGGTTGACAAAAAAACGTTCGTAAAAGGGGTCTTTAGTTATGTGATCTCATAGAATGCGATGCAACACACGCTATGATTGGTCCGCGCCTATGACTCGCGACGTCCGTAGAAACGGTATTCATATCGGCGCTAGCTCACTTTTGTAAGCCACGCCCACCGTGCCTTACATTTCTTGGTGCCATTTTCAAGCATTTGGAATGTTGTTATGTGTTTTTTGTTCACTGGTTGACGGTAGCTATTAAAAAGTTGAAAATTACCATGGTAAATTAACAGAATGGTGTCTTTTCACGACGGAACCCTAACATCTAACAATACGCACTACATAAACATGCAACGTACCACTCATTTATTAACATAATTTAACTTTGCAATGTTAAACACTATAGCTTACCTCGGGTTCAGCCTGCGAACGGCTTTCATACGACTCGAATTAACGGTCTCCGTTCATAAAATATGCCAAGGGTCGTAACTTGCAACCCTTTGTACACAAGAGCTATGTTAACGCTAGCTAGACGTGTCAGCTGAGAAATAAGCGAAAACAATGTGATGTAAGCAAGGATAGACGTATCAATTTGAACCTTATTGAACATCAGGTACAACCTTTGGGACTGGTCTGCTCCAACTTACCTCTCGAAAGTAAATCTTTACTTGAGTATATAATTGTTTCATCACTCATCAAAACAAAATTAAATGACCTGGTCTAAGGTGAGCTACATATAGCTATAAGTCAGATACTGCTACTGTAACTAATCTGCTGAGTTTTTACCGGTGTCTTCGCGGTAGATATTCTCTGTGCATCTACACATGCCGCTGACGGCTACCGGATTTTCCGCACTACCACTCTGTATCGAAGCCGCATGTCGGCAGGGCAGGGCGTGCCTTATGTCAAATACTTTTAAAGGCGTGAGTCCTGTGCTCCTCCGCAAGCTAGGTGAAGAAGCCATATACCGCCATCATCATTAGTCAGTTAGGAGAAAGAACAAAACGAGTGGTGCTGGAGCGTGATAACCCACCTGGACAGATGGGGTTAGGCATGTCATGTGGGAATGAACGCAAGGCTTACCCCACGCCTGACGTCTCCGGACCTAGCAACGGATCTACTGTGCGGCTCTGCTGGCAACCGCTACTGCAGATATCCGAGACTCTCACTCCAGCTCTTCCTCCAAGAGCCGAGTGGAATCCAACACACCAACACCCAAGTAAATAGGAAAAGTTAATTTCCCATATTGACCGTACCGAGAACCTAAATAAATAAATAAAATATTGGACCACATTACATATATGAATGGTGGACTGTATACTGGTTTAAATAGTAAATATTAACGATGGAAACTGGTATTTAAAAAGAGTATAATAGAAAAAGCAACTTAGTGACAAAATGTACAAAATAACCTTAAAACGTCAATATTTTCAAGTAATGACATAACCAATAAAAAGCAAATAAGTCATAGACAAATAAAAGAGGTGCGTTGTGCACAACATGTATTTATTTATTTATTTATAAATCTTATCAACTATTGCGACAATGTTTCTTAGTTTAGTAACATGCGTTGTGGAATTTAGAATAATGTACAACAGATTTAATGATAAACACAACTTGCTCCATGAGGTGCACAGTTACAAACATAAATACTTATTGTCGAAATTAGAGCTTAGCCCAGTACATATTTGAAAAAGTGTGTTTAGTAAATTAAATTATTATAGTGTTTATAGGTAGGTAAATTAAATTAAATTATTTGAAATCAAAAGAACTATTCAATCATTGACGCTACAGTCCTAACGAACCGGTGAGAAGAGTCCCAGTATATTACTCTGATTTTATAGTAAGTGGATATAGACTGTTATAGATATCAGAAACAATGACGGTGCAGAACACCCAGACCCGAGACGTTCGTTTACTAAATTGATCCGACCGGGGATCAAGCCCGGGATCTCATAAATGGCACGACGGCAAAGTTCGACCCGCTTGCCCCACGGCTACGGAGGTCCTCAAAATCTTATTTGGATTTTTTCAGGAGTTCTTTAACCCTACATATGCATCTAACAGTGAACAAACAAACCGCTAACTCTTATAAAAAGCGGTGCATTTTTGATGATTGCATCTTTTTATTCATGAGTTTGGTGTTAGGAGTGACAGGCTGAGTGACATGTGACAACGCCCTCTTGTTATATTGAGTGTACTTCTGATGTGTTGCAAATTTGTTGCGCTCCTTCCGCCTAAATTTTGACAAATTGCGGTTGTGGGGCCATAATTTCTGTTGTGAATATTATTTTTCTTTCTGGCTTTGCAAGCTTCGATTTTTTTTATTAATTCTTTTAATAACAGTAATTAAAGATCTTGAAAATTGCTTATCGAGATCTTAAATTTGCACCAAGTTTAGAATTGAGCATTCAACAAATAATACAATTAACGCTTTTAAGACCATTTAAGATATTGTATGTTATTTGTTATTGCTAGTATTTGCTGTTAAACTACTACAAATATTGAACAGGTCTATACCTATTCAAGGCTTTATAACCGACTTCAAAAAGGAGGCATTTCTCAATTCGACCGAAATATTTTGTTTATGTTCCCTGATAACTTCTTCGTAAATAAACCGTTTCTGATGTTTTTTTGTTGAAAAGGAAAAATGGTATTGCCATGATACTGAAATTAGTTGTTTTTTGGTATAAATGATTATTAAGTATTCAATATAAATTATTAAATAAAAAGTTATTTGTGTACTTAAATAGAAAATTATTAAACCTGGAACAAAATGATCATAAAAAACTTCTATAAAGTAGATATATAATTTGTCTTTTCGACCAGACCCTGTTTCAAAAGAGACTGAGCACAGTTAGAAAAGAGGCTCTCATCTCTATTTTTTTTTCAGGAAAGTCACAAAATTCAAAAAGCGCATGATAAAACCAAGACTTCTCCAGTTTAAATCTCAAAATCTTCTTCAGCACCAATTCCATTCCAATCATCTTGTCCGTTTACTCTTTGACATAAACTCAGCGTCTAACGTTCGAGTGATAGCGCTTTACTCCCATTTAATAACCCGAGCTGCACACATGGCCCTACAATGTGCATTATGAGCAATAAAGCGCTAACTCCAATAATAGAAGCGAGGGTAGCAGCCGCATTGTGCAAGATTGCATCTTTTGATTCATGAGTTGGTCTTGTGACGGATCTGAGGATACGATTGGTTAAAATTACTGCATTTTATTTTTCATGTAGTGTATACTGATACGAAATGGATAAATGCCGTTTTTAACAGCCTCATAATGTTATTATTTTTTCCAAAAAATAGAACAGTCGTCACTTTGAGGTATTCCTCGAGGCGCACCCATTTTGAGGCGCACGTAATCAAGCGCTCCTAAATTATTCCTCGAAGCGCACCCATTTAGTAGCGATGGTTTTTTTTACCTTTTGCTTTAAATTGCTATCTGAAACCTTACAAAATGGGTGCGCTTGGAGGAATAATTTAGGAGCGTTTAATTAGGTGCGCCTTGAGGAAGACCTCGTAACTTGCCTTTGCCTTTTAGTTTTCTCGTAGTTTCATTGATAGAAATATTTAAATGTGATTAACTTATGTTTTTACAATTGTGATCTAACTTATAGCATTTCACATCAATTTCTTGTAGTAGTATATAATGTTACAAAATGTTACGGGCAAATACCATCTCTACCGGCAAAATGTAATTGTTTTGGTACTAAACTTTATCTAAAATTTATGTGTCAGATTAGCTTTGTATCTGAAAATATATTTCGAAAAATGTTAGCGTTCTTACGCTTGCCATTTTTTTTAGTTTTCAAGTTTAATTGACTGAAATATTGATATATAATGAATTTATTCAATTTACCAAGTCCAAGACCTACAAATAGTTTGTCCTTGTAAAAAAAATAACTTAATTTACGTATTAAATTACGATTCTGATATCTATTACACTTGCATTACAGACTGATGTCTGTAATGCAAGTGTAATAGATATAGTAGCTAAATCACAAGTGCTTGTTTCTGATGAAACAAGCACTTGTGATTTAGCTACTTACCATAAAACCAGAGTTATGTATGAGTTCTTTTCCAATTATTTATTCATATCATATGCAAAGATTATCCACCAAGAAGTCAACATAATTGTGCATAACGAGCTATAAAGCGGCAACTTCAACAACAGCGGGACCAACGGAGCGGTCGCGCGGAGTCGGATTGCATCTTTTTATTCATAAGTCTGTGTCCCCGCGCTTCGACGTCATAGGTAACAGTTTGAGTGACGTTGGCAAGCTAGTAAGATTGCTGCTACTTTTATTTAATCATTCAGCACTGCTGAATAAAAGGTACGAAATTCAGGACTCATAGGCGGGTTCAGTTTAAAAAAATTGTACGCTTTCTGCAAGTGGAAACTAACGGTGAGTTTTTCACCGTCCTCACAGACAGGTGACTGGTAAGCTTACTCGTGAGTAATTAAATTTGGTATATTCATATTTTTTATATTTTTAGAAGTAGTTATATCAGAAACAGCTGCTAGATAATATAATTAATCCATGCATTTAAGATAGATTTTTTGCACATTATTTTTAGTTTTTAATGATCGCTTTTGTAATTTGAACGCGCATATTATTTACAAGTAAACTTCTCGAACGTCACAATATGCCAAATTAAGTATCTCAAGCATTCATACCTCAGTAATTAAAGGTTTACTAATAAATTTAAAGGTTAACGCCAAGAAGTCAACATAATTGTACATTACAAGCAAAAAAGCGGTAACTCAAATAACAGCAGGACCAGCGCAGCGGGCGCGCTGAGTCGGATTGCATCTTTTTATTCATGAGTCTGTGTCCCCGCGCTCCGTCGCCATAGGTGACAGTTTGAGTGACGTTCGCAAGCTATTGAGTTAGCTGCAACTTTTATTTAATCATTCAGCAGTAACGCACCTCACTAACTCCCAATCGCACTAAGTTCCTATTCTTTGCTTTCTGTGAGTAAAAACCATAGTACTTTTTTGTTCGGGGGGTAATTCTTTGACGAACCGTACCCCTGGATCAGGTTTATCAGTCACGTTGAACTTGTTACAAGAAATAATTTGGTATTATTTCACAACAGGTTCTTTTTTTATCTTCTTAAAAAAGTTTTGGATGAATTTTGATTCTTTAGCAAACTGCTTTTTTATTGAGAATCAAATCGGATTGTAAGTATTTCTAAAACACTTTAAAGCACTTTTTTTATTTTAGGAATATATTTCAAACGCCTTTTTAGGCGTCCCATGATCATTGCAAAAATATATATTTTTTTTTATTTCTTTGTTCAACATACGTTACTGAATTTAGTTGAACTGTATCATCAGTTTTTGTTTATTTATTGAAGCAAAAAATACGTTTCATTGAATTTCGAAAATCAAACTTATGGACAAGATACAATATTTCTTTTTTGTAAGCAATTAAGTAAAATAAGTACTAATTTCACAAAACAAAAGGTCTGTATCACGATTTTAGTTGAGAGTCAGTGATCGTGACTCTGGTCGGATATTGTTTTTGTTTACGACGGAAATTGGAGGAGAATTCAGAGCTACGGTTCAATAGCAACTGACACAACTTCGGATTAAACGTTGACTACAAAAGATAGCAATAAAGGTCATTTGAACGCTAAGTGCCTTTAAAATTTTATCGACTCTTGTAAAATAGGTAATACTAAAAATTTTATTTTAAAAGTTTCACTTTTAAAATTAAATTCCGTTGCTACTAATATGTAAAACGTAGATATTTGGCTGTATGTACTTATGTCTATTACTTATGTATGCAAAACTAATATATATAGACTTGAATGAAATTTTGAAGCCAGATAGTGTGTGTATTAAAACAAACATATATTTATTTTTAAATATTTTTCAAAATAAAGCAACTGAAGTAGCAGTTTAGATTTAAAATAAGTTAAATAGGTAATACTAATAATTTTATTTTAAAAGTTTCACTTTTAAAATTAAATTCCGTTGCTACTAATATGTAAAACGTAGATATTTGGCTGTATGTACTTATGTCTATTACTTATGTATGCAAAACTAATATATATAGACTTGAATGAAATTTTTAAGCCAGATAGTGTGTGTATTAAAACAAACATATATTTATTTTTAAATATTTTTCAAAATAAAGCAACTGAAGTAGCAGTTTAGATTTAAAATAAGTTAAGGGTTCAAAGGCGGCAATATTTTAATAGCTAAAACGAACTACTTACTGCCCGACGTATCGGTTAGGTTGCACCAACCGTGCTCACGAGCTGACTGGTCTCGCTCGCCTTCGTCTGTTTGGAGGATCTAGCAAACCTTTATCCACCCTCACATTCTCACATAACAAAATGTTATTGAGGTCACTTGGGGTGACTGTTTAAGATCATTTGACTTTTAAGTGAGATGTAAGTTGGTATTGGCATTTCAAAAGTATATTTTACACTTTGCCTTTGCATAAACATTTAAACGGCAATCCAATGTGAGTGCAAAATATTATCTTTACAACCCTACCTACAAGTCGTTGTTTTGTTATCTATACTAATATATACAAATGAAGATTTTGTTTGTCTATTTGTTTGAACGCGCTAATATCAGGAACTACTGAAAACTTCGCATAGAAAACTGATTTTTGTGTCAGAAAGTCTATTTACTGAAGAAGGTTTTAGGCTAAGTAACATCACGCTGCGGCCAATAAGAGCTAAGAATCATTAGACAATTTGGAAAAACAGGTACTAATTAGCCACGAGGTACAATTAGAGGTTGCCACGGCGGATCGCTAGATATGTTTTTTTTGTAGAGGGTTGTCAAACCAGGATCATAGTTGACCCCAGTCTCCGCCATAGATGTACAGCTGAGATACACTCGGAGTAAATAAAATAGAAGGAAAAAATAAAAAAACCGATTAAGGCCAGCTTTTAATTCAACAAAATTTTATTGAATCCCACATTTTACAATTAATACCATATACCTATTTGCAAATAAATACATTAAACAAAATAATTTAATAACTTTAATTAGTATTATTTTGACGCAATATCATCATAAGCAAAAATGAAACATTCAACAGAAACCTCTAAGTTTGTCCGAGCCACGTGTGAAAAGAATAATGAAACGCATTTTCTCCGCAAAAATAACTTGAGTACTTTCCGTAAATAAATAAACATGCTCCGGGATACCCTACTCCTTCCGCCATTAAATATTCCTTCGCAAGAAATAACATTTTTCGCTTACCTACACGTAAAACTGGAAGATTAACCTCTTTATGTCGATAATAGACCCTCCGAAAGAGCGGAATCCGTAAATTATTTACTAGCGAGAATTCATAATAAGCCCCAAATAAAGTACGACTGGCGCAAATGATTATAACTTGAATACGGAGAATTTATTTGAAACTCGTTCCACCCGAATTTCGCCGTTTAACCCTTTTATTGCAAATGATGCTGTTTAGATCAAAGAATATTGTTTCGTGGGGACCCTTTCGTTTATTTGAGCCGAAAGGTCTCGTTGGAGGGTTAGGTGGGATTAGTATCCGTCACGTATTTCACTCACAATTTAAAACAACTTTAGGGTGCGAACTTTGAAAATTCGCAAAAAAAAATTTATGAGCTATTTGGCCTGTCAGACAAAAGTACATAATTTAAATGTAGATATATTTAATGACTCACCGTAGGGCTAAGGGCACCATCGCTTAAATAAAGTAATTGTTACAACAATAGGTTGAACACGGCCCTTGCCAAATGTGAGTTGTATCATAAACTCGAGGTAATTTTGAAAAATCGCACACTACGCCTCGTCCCGGGAATAAATCAAGCACTCTGAAATGATGGCCCAGTACTAAAACCATTTGGCATCCAAGACGTTAACAGAAAGAAAGAAAATATTGATCATCAACTCGTACAAAATTTTAGACAGTCATCATCTTCTTCTCTATACCTAAACAAAAATGAATTCCTTATTCCCTGGTGTCGCCATCACTCATGAACGTCTGGACTAATTGAATTTTTTTTTTGTTATGTTTGGTATAGTCATGAGAGAATTCTTATGAAAGAAAAAAATTAATAATTGCGCGGCAACTTAAGAATATTGTTGTCACCGTAAGTGAAAACTAATTTGAATTAAATAGTCGTCATCAAAACAAGACAACGTTTGTCCAGTCAGCTAAAAGTATAATGCAAATTGGGTAACCCCTTAACAAATGCCACCTTGTCAGCATCTCATACATTGCTCTATTTCTGTGATAAAAAACTAAAACACTTGTGTTGCAGAAATCAAAAATAACATAGATACTATGAACCAAAGACAAAGAAAATATAAAAAAAGATTGTTTTCCATTACCGTCTAGCAATCTAACCCAGGACCACAGATTGCGCAACGCTAAAATCCGGCCTGCTCCACTCATCTCTCAGCTACAGAGGTCTTCAGAATTTCGAAAAAGAATTTCCTCCGCATTTTATACAACATCTAACCAAGCATGGCGTATCGCTCTAAATTCCTTTTTCACATTTAAAGTCGCCTTACTTTCGCGGTTCATAATTCAATCCTACCCCATTTATGGTCCAGAAAAATTGGCGTCTCCTTAGCGTAAGGACATCAAATGTACGGTCCGTTCCCCTCGAATTTCCGGAACGGGATAACCGCTCTGGAGCAGTCGAATGCAAATTTTGCTATTTAGAAGACTGTGCAGTTGTAGTAATGTAGTACAGGGGGTAGCGATTGATTCTACTATTATTATGAGATTGCAGAAACAAAATAATTTGCAAGATACAAAAATATATGCTTGTTTTTTGCTTACTAATGATCTTAAAATATATTTATCTACATTGATGTTTGAAAAGTCTTTAACAATGAGAGTTTTCGCGTTCTAAAATTCCACCAGATGGCGATACATAGGCGTGGGGTCCAACTGCTACGTGATTGGTTATGGTTTACATGCC
Organism: Glyphodes pyloalis; assembly: GCA_037074685.1. NCBI lineage: Eukaryota > Metazoa > Arthropoda > Insecta > Lepidoptera > Crambidae > Glyphodes > Glyphodes pyloalis. The sequence goes on from JAYKKO010000042.1 coordinate 912,315, forward strand.
ATTGACAGACATGTCACCATGACATTTAAATCACCAATCAATTAACAGGTGGACCCCACGCCTACGTATCGCCATCTGGTGGATTTTTCGAACGCGAAAACCCTCATTGTTTAGGAATATTGCAACTTCATAGTTCGATCTCGCTTGTTTTTAAAAATAAAGGAACAAAAAGACTGGCTCTTATTTTTTGACAGCAGTTGTCAACGAGTGGTTGAAAAATAATGGCCTACTATCTTGGTTTTGAAATTGCAACGGCCTTTTAATTTCGTAGTTTAGAATCATTAACTATCACAATACCATACAACAGTTAGACTTTGTACGACTTATACAATAATGAACTGGTAAATAACGTATTAGTTTTTAGACTAAGGTAGCTTTTAAATTATTAGTCATCGCCGCCTGAACTTCTACATCTAAGTCGTAAATAACATCTAACTAGTAAGATAATTTTAAACCTGAAACTTAAATGTGTTTTCTTAAATGGAAAAATCAATTAAATAACTGATATTCACATAATTATCTTTTCCTTTTAAGTATACCGCGATCTTTCTATAAGACCCCAAAATTCTACCAATATAATAAAGGCCAGAGTTTGTTAGAATAGATTGAATAGATGGAATACCATATTTCACCCTAACCGTTATTATATTTAACGAGAAAGACTAACATACATCCAGATATCAATCTATACTCGTTTTAATATAAACCTTTTTATCCCGGAACGACACTGCGGTGGTCGCAGAAAACAGGTATGGTTACAATAATTTACCCATTGTTATGAACTCCTGAAACTTGTGCTAAAACAAATATCTACCTATATATTTATTTACATGCCATACACATAGATTTCATAAAATGATTTTTTTGTAAGTTCAAATAAAAAAAATAAGTCTCGAACTCCTGTCCTATTAACAGACGATTGTTGCATTACTCTTCGTTTTGTTTGCCGGATTTAAATGCAATGCCAGCAGCGAGATTATCACGGAGGATGCATGTTTTGAGCTCAGATGTGATAAGATCCGTTTATACTTCAAATCCGCATTTATAGATAGATAGATATACTTTATTGCACAAAACTTTACAGAAATAGGTTTTAAAGATTGATTATAGTACAATTTAGGCGGTTTTATTATAAAGGAAACACAACAATGAGACTCGTGCTATGTTTCTTGTAGAATTTTTATACTGTGTTTACCATGGCAAACTTAAACCGCCACCTTTTGTGCTATTAATATAGTATTGTAAGCATTACTCATCGTGTTGTTCGCCGGATTTAAATGCAACGCAAGCTGCGAGACTTTTACAGATAATGCACGTGCTGAGCTCAGATGTGAAAAGATCAGTCGGTACTTTAAATTCGTATTTATAAGGGAAGCAAATCATTGGTATCCGTATTAGGCATCTTATAGAATTTTCATATTGTGGTTTTATAGCAAACTTAAATCGTTACCTCCTGTCTTATTAACAGACGATTGTAAGCATTACTCTTCGTTTTGTTTGCCGGATTTAAATGCAACGCCAGCTGTGAGATTATTACGGAGGATGCACGCGTTGAGCTCAGATGTGATAAGATCCGTTTGTACTTCAAATCCGTATTTATTTAAGCACAAAAATGATACTCGTACTAGGTTTCTTACAGAATTACTGCGTTATACTGCGTTTTTTTAAGCAAACTTTTAAAGTTTTTTTAAGTTTTCTCTACATCCCAACTATGACAATTATATAAATAAATTATATTTTTAAAGTTAGTTCTCTTTCAGTGAATTTATATACAGATTTTAACTTACACTTATAGATAAGTATGGTTGTATTTTAAATCCAAGAAAGTATTTAGATTTAAATGATTAAATTTGCCTCTGTAGGCCCTATGAATTAAGCTTTTTCATTGCAAATGTAATTTTAAAAGTCAGACAAGATTGATTTTCTATTGTGTTCTATTTCTTTAGTTAAATGCCCATATCGCGAATTTGTCACGGTTTTTTTTTATTAATGCACAGGCAACAATAAATATGTATATATGAACATATCACATACATTGGTATGTTTCTGTGGTAAGGCATAATCACTTATGTTACTGAATACAGTAACAATGATGGTATCACAACATCCCGACCCGAGATGACATAAATTTGTTTTTTTAGCGGTAAAATAAGTATCAAAGGAAGTCACACATACAAAATCTGTTAGAACCTTGTAAATGTTTGTCTTTGCTGCCTAAGGTATCAATTTTGTAACGTTGGAAATAAGATGCCACATTTGAATTATTATTTTCTCTACTTCCAAACGTTCCAGCTGTCCCTTTTCACCGGACGTGTGACTAGTGACACCATTACTTCGTTTTCTCAGCGGACTGTAATAATTTTATATTTTTTAATCAAGTATTTTTTATAAGTCTAATTTTATATTAATTTTGCAATTTAGTCTATAGCAGTTTTTTTTTTCGTTTTTGAACTCTTTAAAACTAAATTATAAAGTACCATTTGCTTATTAATACTACACCTTACTTATGTTAATAATTACACCTTGGCATTTGTAATGAATCTGAACTCGATGGATATATATTTTTTTCAGTTTTAACCAAAGTGTTTACGGCTTTAATTGTTAATGTATCTAAGATATTTTTAATAAAATATTGGATTTGCACTCTGTTGCTGTACTTACATTGGCTTCTATCTATAAATTAATAGTATATTTTTTTTTTAAATCATGTAATTTCATAAGTTTTTCGTTAACCCACATAAAAATAAGAAATCTGTGAACAGTTTTGTTTTCAAATGTTTTTATAAAATGTGCATGTATTTTTAATAGAACACGTAGGTATTATTAGTTTAATATAAATGGTTTCCGGGACGTAATATTATTTTTCCTATTTTCTTTTTACTTTTTTAACTGTATGAAATCTATAGTTTGGAATTATCCTACAGCTACTATCAACGTAAATCATGGAAGTTTATATGTATACTCTTTCACGCAATAACTACAAAATGGAATTGATTGAAAATTGGTTCATACAAAGACATGTCAAATAATAACAAACCTCAGGGTCATGTAATATAGTAGCTTGGAAACCTATATTATGGAAACAAGATCGACTGTGCGTTTTATACAGCACTAAAGAAACTATTAGATACTAGTACAACACAAAGGATACATTTTGTCTACATAAGTACGCATAATCTGAATCAAGTTCGGGCTACAGAAAGCCACTACATGTAATAGGGACTTGAAATAAATATAACTCTATTATATTATATTAAAACCAAATTTCATGGCCACTGCTCCGTAGGCGCCATCTTGGTATTTCACTCGGGCGTAATTTATTCTTTCCTCGGATTCAGACGAACTAACTCTTTGTTATAAGTGGGATTTTATACGATCTGCAGAAGGATTCCGACTTTGCTATGCGGGATGTTTTGGTATTCAGCTCAAATGCAGTGGATGTCACGGTGCCTAATGCGTTTTAGATCTTCCTTTTGGATGGATAATAGATTCAGGCGACAGTCGTGGTAGGATGTGTGAAAGAATCTCTTAGCGTGAGTGTTATTTTTGTATAGTTCACACGAAACGGGTTACCCGTAATCCGAATATGAGTCTTTCTAATCTATAGAAGGGCAAAACGTAGCTAGAGTAAATAAGGTCACATTTAACACTTAATTTACTGTTGTTTTTTAAATTTGAAATTGCAATTTAGACACATATTTGACGACCTCCGTGAGAGGTGAGCGAGCCGTCTTTGTCGGAGCGCCATCTCTTAGGTCCCGGGTGCGATCCCCGGACGGGTTAATATGGGCGAACTTTTCTATATTGTCTCGGGTCTGGGTGTTGTAGTGCTGTCGTTGCTTCTGATTTCTGTAACACAAATGCTTTAACTACTTACCACTGACTTGTGATTGTTTTACATTTTACATGATACATTCAGAGCAATGTATCTGATTGTTTAATATTTATTTATTATTATTATTATTTTGCGGACTGCTCGTGTAAGTTGTGCAACGTAAAGACGTGCGTCTAGCTTAGAACTATACCACATCACATACGCCTTCCAAGAGTTTTAATGATACTCGTTATTTCTTAATTTGCTAAAAAATTGACTTCAGTGTTGCTGACAATCAAATTAGTTGATGGCTGTTCTGTTGCCATTTAACTTGAGCAAGCAAATGTAACGTAATGGAACTATGAACTAGTTTCATAACGTTTTTTCTTATATTACACTTCAAGGTTGTCCTCATCCTACCTGATGTTAAGTGGTTTGATAATAAGTACCTAGTGTGAATGTTCGTGATGTTTTCTGAAATTCACTTAATATTTACCTATATTTTTTACGAGCACCTAACTGCTCACCGATAAATGATTAACACTTAACAATATTGTTCAGCACACTTATTCAGATTTATGTTTGAAATGGTATATTAAGAAACAAAAGAAAATTAGGTACCACTAAACTATTTAAGCAGTTCAAAATTTACATAAACTCTTGGTGATCGAGTCCCACTCGTATATAACCGATTTTTGAAGTTTTATTGGTTGTTTTCGCCTTTTTTAATGACCTTTTCTCCTATTGGTTGTAATGTGATGCTGTATAGCCGAAAACCTTCCTCAATAAATTGACTTTTCAACACAAAACTATTTTTACTATTCGATCCAGTAATTGCTAAGATTATCGCGTAAAAACCAACAAACTCTTTAGAGTTGTAATATTAGTGTAGATTTACCAAATAAATATGTATGTAGTGCTAACTTGTATAACACCTAGTGAGGTGACATCAGGACAAGCTTTCAAACTCAAACTCAAACTAAAATATTTCTTTATTCAAGTAGGTTACATGTAACACTTTTAAATCGTCATTGAATACAATGCAAAGTGATTCTACTTCCGGTTCGGAACCTATATCTACCGAGAAGACACCGGTAAGAAACTCAGCAGATAAGTTACAGTTGCAGTATCTAACTTATAGCTATGTGTAGAACACTTTGGAGCAAGTCATATAGTTTTATTTTGATGAGTGAAAAAAAGCATTAAGTATTATGTTATTTTAAGAGGTAAACTGGAGCAGACCAGTCCCCAAAGGTGGCACCTGTTTACAAGCATGACGTGATGAATGTGCCAGCCATCGCTTCACTCAACCATATTGAAGGGAATGTAACGACCCGCCACATAGCGCCACCACCCCGGTGACATTTTAGTGAGCATGCATTGTTTTATACATAGTGATGTGCGTAGTATAAGACTAGTAGTAGTATCTGTCTTTATGTATGCATATATTTTTAGAACTTCACAACGGATCACGTTACGGTTATTTATATACCTATAGAGTTATTCATGTGTTAATTTATATAAATGCCGAAAATAAACATTAAATATTGGACAACATCACATACATTGCTCTGATTCCATGGTTAGTAGCTAAAGCACTTGTGTTATAGAAATCAGAAACAACGATGGTACCACAACATCCAGACCCGAGACAACATAGAAAAGTTCGTTTTCCATGTTGACCCGACCGGGATCGAACCCGGGACCTCAGAGATGGCGTTCGCCAAAGTCAGGCCCGCTCGCCTCTCGGCTACGGAGGTTGTGAGATCGTCATCGATCGTCGGTCGTCGGAGAAAATGTTACTAGTATCTAAAATGCACCCGCTAGTTTCAAAATAAATAGTCTAAAATGGAGCAAGCTATATTTAGAAAGCCAACATATTCTCGGTTTACACGTTCTATTCAAAAGTCTTGGAGTAACTTTAAATCCACTTAAAACTCGGGGCCTTGTTGACTCCTGCCTCGCGCACACCCATCAATCATTCGGCTTACATAAGTTAGCAGGCTGAGCTTGAAGCCATTTTTCACATCAATTTCGCCTAGCAATGTCGAACCTGTTTAGATAAATGTGTTTCCTTAGAAACGAAATAGAAATTTTCGATTTTCTGTTAAACATAGCTTTGCATATTTATACGACATGGTTCTAAAAAAATATTTTAAACGCTAAAGTTTTTAGTAATGCATATGCCTAGATATGTATGTTACTCTTTCACGCAAAAAAATTTTATGTAAATGCGAAAATTTATATGACATCCATACATCAGTATTATGGATTTATGGATATCAAAATGTATATTTGTTACTTTCTCACGCAAAAACCACTCACTTGATTTGGATGAAATTTGATAAGAAGATAGATGAAACATACAAAAAACATACAGATTAATAAACACGACTAGCGGTCCCGGCGAACTTCGTTTCGCCTTAGAGGATTTTCCCGCCTTTCTGTTGAAATTTTTCCTAAATTTTCTTTGCTATAAACCTCACGGAGCCTGAGACCTTTCCAACGAATGCAAAACTGTGGAAATCGGTTCGTACGTTCTGGAGATATAGCGTCAGGAAGGAAAACCCGAATTATTTTTATATAGTACTAGCGGTCCCGGCGAACTTCGTTTCACCTTAGAGGATTTTCCCGCTTTTCTGTTGAATTTTCTTTGCTATAAACCTTACGGAGCCCGAGACCTTTCCAACGAATGCAAAACCGTGGAAATCGGTTCGTGCGTTCTGGAGTTATAGCGTCAGGGAGAAAAACCCGAATTATTTTTATATAGTATATATCTTTTTCCTGAAATTACGCGAGGGAAGTCGCGGCCATGAATGTCAAAATTAATTATATTTATTATTATAATTCTCTTAACACTATTTTTGTTACTTAAAACCCAAGCGGTAACCGGCCGCCGCGTGTAACTCATCCAACAGTTCCAAAAGGCGTTATTATTTTTTTCGACTTGTTTCTGAGAGCCAACATGCTTGCTTACTCAATTCACTTGAATATCGAGTTCCACATATTCTCTCACTAACCAAGTTTAGAATTGAGATTTAAAATTTCCCTCACATGCGAACGTATGCTGATCACCGTGTTGTCCATTATGCAGATACGCTAACGAGCCACTTGACGAGGCTATTCGAGGTCGCGCGACCGTGCCGCTGGTCGCGCGCGACACCCGACATAGCTCGACAGCTATTACAGCTGCCTAGGAAGCTAAAGACCTGAATTTCTAAGGGGCTTACTAGACAAATGGAAGGGAAACCTTTTAAGTTAAGTTATTTAGGATTAAAGTGCTCGTGTCACGATAGCACGCTTTCGAAAATTAAGCTGTGCACGCAGCGGTCGTGTATAGGATGGTTTTAGAGACAAAAATTTCATATTGCAAAAAGTTTTTATTTTTTTAAATTAAAAACATAGTATGATGAGAGACAAACATGCATAAAATTATAAATACATAGATCATTATTTTAATATAAAATTACATAAACAATGTTTACTCTCACAAATATGTAAAATATGAGATCGAAATTTACTGACAACCAACATGCCTAGCTGAGATTAAGGTAAGAGTACTAGTTAACATATAGTTAAGTAAGTGAATAAGTAGGAAAAATGAGGAAAATTTTACGCCAGGACCGCATAATTATACTATAATGATCATAAAATGATCCCGCAGTAATTATTAAAAAAAAATCCCTTTACCAGATCAAAGATTTCAGAGTCATACATCCCAAAATAAGAAACAAGAAGAATATGAAGATATAAAAAAAACCGAGTTTAATCAGCTAAAATTGTGTTTTTGGCGCGTTCTTCTTTCGTTCTAATTATAGTGCTCGCACGCTTTGTGTACGAAGCTCCTGAGAGCCCAGCAAATTCTCAATAGCTTGTAGAATTGTCGAATGCGATGTGGGAACGTTCTAGCCATGGCACTCGAATTACGAAGAGGTTTTGACAGGTCTACAGGGATTGATTGCATTCATAGAGTAGAGTCATATATGCAATGTGTCTGCCTATGGCACTCAGTCGACTGGCGTAATACCTAGTTAATGTAAACGTGGTTATTTAATAATTTATTTGACGACCTATGTAGCCGAGAGGCGATCAGGCTGAACTTTGGCATCGCGGCAATTCTGAGGTTCCAGGTTTGATCCCCGGTCGGGTCAATATGGTAATTGAAGTTTTCATTATGATCTCGGGTCTGGGTGTGGTGGTACCGTCGTCGTCTCTGTTTTCTGTTACACAAGTGCTTAAACTACTTACCAAAGAATCAGAGCAACGTCTGTGATGTTGTCCAATATTCCTAGTTACTAAGTATGAGACCACGTCACGGCGTAGAAAGTTTACAACCTGATAAATAGATACGGTCAATAGGTGTCACGGTATACGTTACAGTGCGAAATTAGTTCTTATGCCGCATTATAAAAAGGGCGGTGCAAAGTTATTTTAATAACCCAGCTTTAAGCTAATTTATTGATTTATTTTATTTTAAAAATAAGCAAGGCTATTTTTTAAAGATCTATTAACTCGTGTGATGATTTTAATAACTTAATTTATAAAAAAAAATATTTGCAGCTATTTCATACTTTCCGAAAAAAAACCTGTCCTTCGTGCTAAAAATTGAAAGATGAATGCAAGAGCAGCATGCGCAATACGTGAAGGTCGTGGGTTCGATTCCCGCACCGCAAGGGCCAGGGGAGATTAAATTTTTCTGTTTCTAATATTTAAAAATTGAAGCTATTAATATTATTTATTTAAAGTTTAAATATTTATTTAAAGAACTAAAGCTACTGTAAATAATGTTTAATGTAAAGCATGGTATTCACTTAGCCGTGTAGATTATTTCCGATACTGTATTAAGTAAGTGCTTAGGCACGAGCCTGCTGCATATATTCTAACTTAAACAGTAAAAACAATATTAATACATGGTACATAATTAGGAGTGAACTATGCTTTGTTTTTCCATGATTTAAAAATAATCCTATATGACGACCTCAGTGGCGCAGTGGCTAAGGTAGGCGGCCAAAGCGCGAAAGGTCCCGGGTTCGATTTCCGGTCGGGTTAATTTGGAAAACGAACTTTTCTAAATTGACTTAGAGTCTGTGTGTGCTGGGATGACGCCCCCAGTTAGTATTCGTCGTCTGGTATTTATAGTACAAGGGAAAGCCTTAGTTTGAGACCAGAAGATTGATGTGATTGTCTGGCGCGTTCATTTTTATTTATATTTAATAATGTTACTTATTCCCTAAACTATCAATTTACATATTTGTCTCCTAAATGGAATGTTAGCTAATTTCGAGTTCGAAGATATTAATTCAATCGTTTCTATCTCATTGCTACACGATACGTTTCTGCTTTTGACATGTTTGATGTTTAAATAGAACTGATCGGAAATAGATTCGAGACTAACCAAATTTACATAAGTAACATAATATTGATATTCCAGAGCGTTATGTAGCAATTAATCTAAAACAGACTTCACTGATGAATTAACCTTTGAGATTCGTTCCTAAGAAGTCCCTTCCCTTTGGGAAGGAGCTATCTTGACGGTGGTGATAATAAGGAAACCAGGATTTGATGATGATAATCAAGAAATACTTAAGTCATCTTTATAAATATAAATAAAATTGGCACTTGAATACTAACCTCCACCAATAAAATACTTTTTTTTTGCTTATAGAAAAAGTAACGCATTATTTTGTACGGAACCCTTTGATTCTACTAAAACTGGTGCTTGTCATCTTTTTAATAAAGTTAATCCTAACAGTCTCCCATCAAAATTGTCTTTGATGCGTTAATAGGCGCGTAATCATATTTTAATTAACCTTTTAAAGGGTAATTCATATTTCATGAGCATCATTCGAAGATTTCTAAGAAAATTTTCAGCTAGTTAATTAGTTAATGAACGACGCCTCGAAAAGATACCAATTAGTATTAAAAGTTTTTATGGCCACATCACATATATTGATTGCGTTGTAGCTGTGATAAGTAGTTAAAGCATTTGTGTTACAGAAATCGCCAACAAATACGGTACCACATCACCCAGACCTGAAAAAATATAGAGTCAATACAAAGGCATTTAAAAGGTCATTCGGTCTATTGAGGATAGGGAAGTTCATTTTCCATTTAACCGGGCATAGAACCCAGGACCTTAAAGATAGCGCGACGTTAAAGTCTAGCTCGCTTGCCTCTTTGCTACAGTGGTCGTCAAAGTTTGGGTGAAGGTAAGTTACATTTTGTTATCACGCTGTTTTAACTACATATGGATTAACCTCTAAAAAGTTTTTCTTTCGTTAAGATGGCAAAGCGTGAGGTTTGCTTGTTAATCCATTGAATATTATTGACTTATCTGTCATGTCAAAAATTACCAACAACTTACTTGCCCCGTACTCGCTCCCACAAAGAAGCTATTCGCTCATGTACAACAGCTTTGAAATTGTCGGTGTTCCTAGCAGCGAACATCGAAATTGTATCGCCGCTGTATCGCCAAGGCAGCCCCAATAACCTCTTAGAAGCATTATTTTGATACACCACGCAATACAATTCATACTTTTAAAAATCATAAAAACTGAAAATTAACAACAATGTATGTGGTGTCCAATAATTAAATGTATTTATTAATGTTGATATTTTTTTAAGTATATTTTAAACTGGCGGTCTTTTGCTACTCTCCTCGCGTGGAGTAAGTTATTTTCAAATATTTTCTTATGTAACAGAATTGGGCTTTCATAAAAATAAATAAAGAATTAAAATAAATTTATAAAAACTAAAACCCCCAGTTTTAACCCGAAAAGGTTAATTTCTTAGATCCTGATTATTAGTACACCCCACACCACTTCATCATAATCTGTTGGGTAGTATGAAATATGTGTGAAATTACTTTGTTTCATTCTATATTATGTGGCCAACCGAATCTACATGCTATTTTAATTTTTGAGAGAGGCAGGGCAAAGTGATTTATCGCTCGAACTGGAGCAGCCCGACTGGTGAAATACCTCCACCTTACAGAAGACCGCAGCCAAATAACAATCACTCCGGTGTTGTTGTGTTCCTGCATGTGAGTAAGGTTTCCAGAGCTCTTGGAGGGGGGGGGGGGGCTACATTAGTAGCAGGGGTCAAGCCTTCAAGGCAAAAGGGCGACAAGTCTAGTAACAGTTTTACTATGCTATACTTTTCGTCCTTAAGCTAGGAACTCATTACCACTTAACATCAGGTGGGATGAGTTCAATCTTGAAGTGCGTTATAAAAATATATATATTTTTCTTTTCTTTTTTGACGTTTGTTTTTGATATTATTTTTGTTTCCTCATCTGTCTATCACTTTTCCTTGCTGTCTCTATCAAGTTCACATTCCTTAATACACTATATTTCCTTATTTCGAATCTTTTTCCATTTCTGATTCCGCAAAACCGCAACACCATATTTATTTTAGTATGGAAATAATTATATAATAATAATTATATTTATTTCATTTTCTCAACACCAAAAGGTTAACAATGGCAATGTTAATATAATAATTATAATAATAATCAGTTTATTGCTCAGACACATTCAAAAACAAATACAGAATACAATTATTTAAAAAGTAAAAATTTGAGCAAAAGGCAATGGCTCAGCTTGTAAGAGTTAAAACCATACTTACATATACTTCACTATCACTCAATATGGCTAGCATTCGTCATAAAATGGTAATCACATTGAATAGGTACATACAGTATATTAAGTCATACGTGAAGAAATGTCCCACAAAAGGAACCGGTGAGTGCATTTCAATAGACCATAAAGTCACTTTTATGGCACATGCAATGTTCCATGATATCTGGCGACTAGGCTTGCAGTTTCTGCATGATACTGTGCAGTTTGTTTGGTGCCATATATGTTTTAAAGTAAGGCATTACTGTCAAGGAGAGAATAAAACGACAATCACTCGATAAAATCATTTATTTTCAGTCCACTACCATTGACAGACAGCTTTAGATAATTAATATGTTAATTTCACGTGTGTTTTATAAAGGCAACGACGACATACTAATCTTTTTTCCATAAATCATCAATTTCCTGCATTATGATAACTATCGGGAGTAACAAATAAAAAAAGAAAAGATATATATGTAAAATAAGGGCATATGACATCTAAATTATGTTATAATTTTCGTATGAGTATATGAATACTGTCTTTGTGGTGTAGTTAGAGTACAGTCTTCAAAAAGAGTAAGTGTAAATTTCCAATCGTGAAAGAATGTTAGGAATCAGCACATTCGTTTTTGAGATAAATATTTAAATAAAATAAAATAAATTAATGAATAAAATCACCGGTCTCATACTAAGGTTTTCTCTTGTACTATGAGCACCAGATGACGTATACTAAAAACATTAAAAAGCAATCATTATATATATATATATATATATATATATAAACATTAAAACGAAATTAGAGTTCAAATACTAAAGCAGACAAAGTTCCATCGAATTAAAATTTGTTTAAGTCACTGTCCAATTAGTTAAGGCAGAAAGTTAAAATTGTAAACTAAACTCTAATGCCGAAAGGTGTTATAGGACATAGAAGCTAATTAGAGGTGCGACCCCAGACTTAACTAATTATCTGAACTAAAGAACAAGGAGTGGGAAACAATTAAGTATGGATATGGTAAGTAATTAAGTCTATGGCTGTTATGGGTTGTCAGTTTCCCATAGCTCTGTCAGTGGGCAATGAGAAGGTGGGTGGGGTTTTTAGTTAGGGTAGTCCTCGCTCCTAGCGGGGGAGTCCCACACACGTCGCTGTCATCCCTACGGTAGCGGTATGGTACGAAAAGTAATTTTCCCACCTCAAAAAAAAATTAATGAAGTGCGTACCTGTCAAAATTATCGTCATAACTATACACAAAACGTCGGTATTTTATTATATTTCGGATACATTGTTTTGTCTCATTCTTACTTTAAAAAATTAGACAGACATAACATTAACTTTCCTAATCGGTATCACTTACGAAGTTTGTGAAATCTGATGTATAGTTTTGAATGTCGTCTTTGCGACGCATGTTTTTACTTAAATAACCAAGTGGTATCATGTGAAAAGCTGGTGTATCGATAATATTTAATCCAAATGAAGAATTTACAAAAAAAAATTATAAAAATCCATTTACATGGCGTGGTTTGCTTTGCATTGTGATCTATTAGTGCTTTTACTGTGCTTGTTCAAATATGTCGTATGTGAATATAAATTACAGAATTTCCGAAAACTAAGTTGATCTGTAGTGTAATGTTGCAACAACCGTAGGTATGTTTGTGTCAGTAAATTGCAAAAGCTGGTAACAAGCAGAGATCATATATAATAATCTGTTGGATATTACCGTATGTGAAAATCTGACAAAAAACGCTGTGCGGGTTTTACCTACCCGTTCAAACTTTGCTACGTAATTCGTAGCAGCCGCAGTCCGTAGCACTCCTGTAGATGATCACAGAGTAGACAATTCGTAGCTACTCAGCCGTAGTAATAATGTTCCTTTCTACCGCTAAGCATCGGATAATTTTAATGGGCATCATTCCCACGGGGTTTAAAAAAATATTATTTAGATTTTTAAAATACAATGTGAGGCGTCTTTTTTTTCTTTAAAAAAAAATAAAAATCTGATACAGTGCATCAAAAACTTTGGACAGTAGGCACTTAGTTTTGGTAGTACAAATATATATTTTCGAACTAAGAATGTATGTTTAGTTCAACAGTTACCTTATCAAAAATTTTAGTTATTAATTATTGAACTTTTATCATGTAAACAGATATTTACCTGTAAAAAAATATTGTTTAAACAAAATAATCAAGAAAAAACATTCAAAACTAGCAAAACAACTGTTCCCACAAATTCCGCTAAACTCATTAATTGTCCATTCACCATCTTCCTACCTCCCAACTCCTAAGGGAACAAAGTTGAAACAAATCACCTATAGGGCTTGGAACTGATGAGTTTTCTTACCCGACTACGGCACCGAAGTTTCGACGGGTGCGGAACCCTGAATATTCATTTAAAAAGCACTCGAGGGGAAATCGTCTTTATGGCCGAAGAGATTTTTTACGAGCGATGCCGTTGTGGGACCACCTGGTCATTCAAATAGGAATTCGCACAGAATATAAGATTATTTGAGATTGAGTGCCTATTGCAGCGATAGGGAATAGTACGGCACAAAATTATTGCTTAATTACTTTAAGAATAAAAAATAATATCTAATTTTACGTAAGCACTTGTGTTACAGAAAGCAGAAATAATGACGGTACCACAACACGTAGATCCGAGAAAATATGGAAAAGTTTGTTTTGACCCCAACAGGGATTGAACCGGGTTCAACTGAGGATCTCACTGAGGGCGCAACGCCAATGTCTGGCCCGCTCGCCTCTCGGATACGGAGATCCCCAAGTAAAGAAATTTACGATCTTTGTTTCATAATCCATTTTATTATTTGTTGTCTATATCCATCTTTTTAAATTGCTTAATTAAACTATTTACCATTTTTTTGGTGTTAAATTTAAATATCTATCCGTGTCTGATCTAAAAAATACTAAGTTGATGAAACATAGATCATGAAAAAACATAAAATCGTTCAAAATTTAACCTTTACTATATTTTTATTTAAAGCAACAAATCATTTTAATTTCTGTGTTCAGCGAATATTCGAAATGAATGCTTATTTGCTTTTCAACCAATTATAATGATAGAATAAATAGAAATACTCGATTGTAATACAATGATTCAATTAACTTATGACCGACGTATTATTCGCTTGTTGAACCGTTTTATTTTAATAAAATATACAACAATTACCTTTGCGTTACAAATAAACCATTTATTGTTTAACGTTGTAATTTAATCGATTTTATTATTTTTATAGTACTAAACGCCGTACTAGCGAACTTTAAATATTAGAAACAGAATTTTTTTATCTCCCCTTGCGATGCGGGAATCGAACCCACGACCTTCACGTATCGCGCGTGCTGCTCTTACCAACTGAGCTAACCGCAAGTTATCGTAGGCGATGAAATTTTTCTGCTGTATCAACCGTTAGCCTCCGGTAAGTGCCCTCTGGCGAATATGCTTAGAACTACATACTTATCGGCCCATGGTACATTCGCAATTGTACAGTTGTAATTTAAATTGCTAATTCCAATATTGCTAGTGAGGTTGTTAATTTTTTTCAAGCAACTTCCAATGGTTTTGATTTGATTATTTCTGGGGTGGTGTTAAATTTATACATCAAAATAAACATTTGTTCCCGTTTCACGCACGCTATAACTACTCAACGGGTTAGGATAAAAATTAGCTGGAAAAAAGATAACGTACTGTATCTGTTTGCAAGTCTGTCTGTTTGTCCGTCCCGCTATCTACCCTAAACAAATCAACTGATTTTGATAAAATTTGGTATACGTTGATATCAAGTACCTGTGGACGTAGGCTACGTTTTGATTTGAAAATAAAGGGGGATAGGGGATTACCCATATAATAAGTTTATATGGGAAAAAAATATTATATTCTATGTTAAAGATATGAAATTTGACACAAATATAGCTCAAAACTTGAATTAAAATATGTATATACTTATTTTGAGTATAAGGGAAGATACGGGTAAAATTGGCTACGAAAGAATGTCTACGCGGGTAGAAGTCGCAGGCAATAGCAAGTATTACATAAGAAGTAAGAATAATAATATAGGTAACAATTTTCTCACATACAACATACCTAAGAACCGGTTAAGAACACTTATTTAATTTTTATAAGAATCATTGACGACCGACGCAGTGGCTAAGGTAGGCGGCCGAAGCGCGAAAGGTCCCGGGTTCGATTCCCAGTCAGGTCAACTTGGAAAACGATCTTCTCTAAATTGACTTGGGTCTGGGTGTGCTGGGATGACGCCCCCAGTTAGTATCCGTCGTCTGGTGCTCATAGTACAAGGGAAAACCTTAGTTTAAGACCAGGTGATTGGTGTGATTGTCTGGCGCATTTATTTATATTTCTTATTTATTTTTAATAATTAATCTATTCATAACTAAAATAATGTTTGAATGTTATTTACTACATAAGTCATCATTGAGTTTTTTCAACTTAAAAAAATAAAACGTAGTCGATGAGCTACTTTCAAAATCTGCTTTAGAATTAAATCTCGACCTGTCATAAATCTAGTTATCAAATCCTCTGAATTAGCCCAAGAATACCATTAATTTATTTATTGACGTATTTTACACAAATCGAATAAAGACTTATTTGATAATAATTAACATTTTAACGTTTTCATAAAACTCTAACCTGAAATAGCCGTCTTTAGAACGTAATCCTTTTCAAATCTGCGACTTAAATTCCAAAGAACCAAGACTGAACTTGCAATTTGATTTGAATTGGAATTTATTTCATTTGGTAAATAAAGTTGGAGGGTCGTCTATTCGGTTCCCGGCCAGTCGCGTCACGTAGGCGGATTACGAGTTTTTCTGGGGACGATCTGAGGGTCAATACAGCCTTGACTTTGTAATAGTAGATAAATGCTGCGCAATGGTAATGGAAAATTATATTGCCGTATTCTTGGAGTTTTTTAGGCAATAAGGAATGCTACAAATTGTATTTTGATTGTCCGTTCATGCATGCATGCATAAAGCATGAAACGATGCTTGTTACAACAGAGCAGAAAAAAATCTCATGTAAACAAGAACACAATCTAGCATAAAAAGAGTGTGATTTTTTATGCGTTCATAATATGTACAAAGTCGGTTATTTTATTATTCAGTCCCTACTTAAAGGACTTTCTTATTTAAATTGCTAATTATCTGACCTCACTACATCTTATAGTACCCGTATCAATATTTAAGAATTTAAACGTATTCAATAAAACACAATGAGGTTATATTTTACAAACATGACATATACAAATAAGATTGTTTAGTGCGATCGCCAAATCAATAAATTCATTTCATACGTTACTTGGAAATTATATTACCGTAAATAATGTGAACCTGAAAATTATGTGACTGTGTGAAGTAGTGTTGCCGGATAATCGATTATCGGTTAATCGATTATCCTCCCCTCAAATAATCTAATAATCGATATGACAATCTATAGTATCGATACTATCGATATAATCGATTATATCGATATCTATTTTTATTAGATAGATTATAGGCAAATACAATATATATATATATATAGATATCAAGTTGAAAGCGATACTATCGATTATATCGATATAATCGATTAATTTGCAATTATTTTTAGATTTAATCGTCATTCATATAATGTCTTCTTAGACATAACACATTCAAAATGAAACCGTGAAAAAGTTATTTACACCCTACTTTTTATTCATAAAACGTGATAGCTAAGTTTCTTGGTACCTACCTGAACTGTACCATCATGGAGATACTATCTTATCCGATAGGTAAATAAAATCGATTATATCGATATAATCGATTATATCGATAGTATCGCTTTCAACTTGATATCGATATAATCGATTATATCTAATAAAAATAGGTATCGACATAATCGATTATATCTAATAAAAATAGGTATCGATATAATCGATGATATCGATAGTATCGATACCAACGATTCTCATATTATTAGATTATTAAGGCCTCTTTTGGAATAATCGATATACAATCGAATCGACGGCAACACTAGTGTGAAGTAGTAAGCCTCTTATTTATATTTAGTATCAAAATTATGCACGTAAGATTTCCATAAAAGTCAATCAAATTTACAATATACACTTGACGCAGTCATAAACTATTTTGAAGCTATGGTTTCCCTTTTTTTTAATAATTTTAATACATCCATTTATAACAAAAATAATGCATGAAAGACGCCCTCCATAGCTGTGAGGCGAGCGGGCCGGACTTTGGCGTCGCGCCATCTCTGAAGTTCTGGATTCGATCCCCGGTCGGGTCAATATGGGAAATTTACTTTTCTATATTGTCTCGGGTCTGGGTATTGTGGTACCATCGTTGTTTCTAATTTCTGTAACACAAGGGCTTTAGCTACTTACCACAGAATTACAGCAATGTGTGTGTAGTTTTCTAATATTTGTCTAATGTTATTTACTACATAAGTCATAATTTCGATTTTCGACTAAAAAGAAAAAAATAAAACGTAGTCGATGACCTTTCTTTCAAAATCTGCCTAAGAATTAAATCTCGACCTGTCATAAATCTAGTTATCAAATCCTCTGAATTAGCCCAAGAATACCATTAAACTTTGTTAATTACAAAAGAGATTGAGGAATATGAACGCTTTCATTACCTAAGCTCCGGTGACGTTTTAACTTAGGTGAAAAAATCTGTATTCAAAAAGTTTTAGCTATTTCAGAAGTTTTTGTTTGGAGAACCTTTATTGACAATATTTGGGTACTTTAACACTTATGTTCAACTTCAATTAATGTATGTTAAAGTATAAATGAGTTTTTAAATGCGTGAGAAGATATATGACCCTTTCGTTTGTTAACACTTTATTCCCAATGGGATGGAGACTTGGGTTTTTTTATTTTTTAAAAAATCACTTTTACAGTTTAACCATGTTGTTAAAAAAGAAGATAAGTTGTTAACGTTATAATATGATAATAATATTGGACAAAATATGTGATTTTGTCCAATCAGAAGCAATCAGAATCAGAGCAATGTATGTACATTGCTCTGATTCTGTGGTAAGTAGCTTAAGCACTTGTGTTACAAAGACGACGGTACAACCAAAGACAATATAAAAAAGTTCTTTTCCCATATTGATCCGACCGGGGATCGAACCCGGGACCTCAGAGATGGCACGACGCCAAATTATGGCCCGCTCATCGCTCGGCTACGGAGGTCGTCAATCCCTACTAATATTATAAATGCGAAAGTAACTCTTCTGTGTGTCTGTTACGCTTTCCTTCTTAAACCTCTCAACCGATTTTGATGAAATTTGGTATAGGTATACGTTGAATCTCAAGAACGGACATGGGCTACTTTTTATTAGAAAATAAGGGGAGGAGGGGGGTAATACCACCTTTGGAAGTTTATATGGAAAAATGTTTATTTTTGAAGTTAGAGATATGAAATTTGGCACAAATATAGCTCGAAACTTGGATTAAAATATAAACTACTTTTTGTTTCAAATATTAGGGGATAACGAGGTAAAACCGACCATAAAAGGATGTAGTCCACGCGAACGAAGTCGCGGGCACAGCTAGTGTTATAATAATTCTTTCCAAATAGCCAGAACTAGCGGGTCTTTATTTTATCTACAAGTTAACAGACTTCCGTCCAGCAGATTCAAGTTTTGTTGAAGCAAACTTCTGGAGCTCAGTTTCAAGCGAGGGGCTCAAAGATCACACTAATTAGCCAAGTCAAACACAGAGATGGAGTAAATAAATTAAAAACTAGCAAGTCCAAGGTTTATCAATAAACAGCGCTCGGAATGTTTTGATAACTTGAAACTGTTTGTTTGTGCTAGTTACTTTTTATCGCAGTTTCGACTCTAGTTGAGAAAAAATCTGGAAAATTTTACTTTTTACTCAGCTTCTCTATAAGCAAACGAAAGGCAGGGTCTAATTTTTCATACTTTTTATTAGTAGAAGAGTATTTTGTGGACTTTACTGTTACTAGTTACTGTTAAGGAAATAAGCATATGTTCTTAAAAACTGATACACATTTAAATGTATTATTACATATAAAAGCACAAAGCCTTGGCTCCTCCCAGCCTGATAGCAAACAAAAGAGGTATCCATACCGCGATGAAAACGGATTTGATACCGTAAAATCCAATCCGTTAGCATCTTCATATAATATATGTCAGTCGGTATGTACATATGTACATAATGACTTGCGAATTGTTTCTTTACGCTTGCTTGTTCGATGATTAGCAATCACAGAAACACTTGCAAAAGTTCGATATTACTTCTTATATCCACCAAATAAGGACGGAAATAGTTCAGAGTGTAGTTTAAAGTGCTGTTAGCTACACGAGTACTTAATCATTACACGTTATTGTACAAACGCTTCCATACTATTCTTAGCATAAGTTATAGCTGATTTCTTATCTTTATGAAAAGAACAAATAAATATTACGAGAGTATTTCGTGGAAAATTCCCCGTTTCGTGTTCAGAGACCATGTTGCAAGCTATTTGTCTTAATGAATGAGAGGCTTTAATTAACAAGCCTAAATAGTTCTGTGTGTAGTCGCCTAATGTGAACATTCAAAGGCCCGTTTGTGACCACAGTTTCAAAGTTTGCCTAATTAAGTTGAGGCGACAGGCGTAGAATATTAAAAGGCGGCCTTTTTGCAGGGGGCAGCTCGGCCTTTTAGTATTTTAGTTTCACTAGTAGATGTAGAAATAGTAAGAGGGAGGTTTTAATTCCTTATTAGTGGGCTGGAATAAACAAATAGAAAAAAAACCTATTATAGAGACATAGATAGATATGCTTTATTGCACAAAAACTTTACAAAAATTGGTTTTAAAAATTAATTATTTTACAATTTAGGCGGTCTTATCACTAGGAAGCCAGATAGACGCACCTTAGAAATTATATTATTATAATTTAAAAACTTCAATTCTTAAAAACTGATACACTAAAGAATTTGCAATATATTAGTGATTAATAGAAAGGAGCCTATTTTGCTGACGGATACCATAATAATAAGTAAACCATATTTTTGTATACTTCTTAGTTAGTAAGTAATACTATATTTAAAAAGAAAATTATTAATGAGGGTTACTTATTTGCAGCAGTAAAAAATGTATATTTTATGGATAAGTAAGATAAATTGCTTTATTAAAATACATGGTACTTTGTAGCAACGCAAATCATTTTTTTAACTGATGGAAAGATGTAAATGTGTTTTTATTTATTTATTTCTTTAAAAACTTTATTGCACAAAATAAAAAGTACAAAAGGCGGACTTAATGCTAGAAGCATTATCAACCAGTCAACCGTTGGGTGATGCAGATAGTTCGTTTATGGGTGCGGTAACAGTAAAAATGTGAGTATGGATTACAACAAAAATAATTAACTTTTACTGATTTATCGAATATTAGGGGAGTTTGGGGTAAAACTGACCGTGATAGTATATAAATGGAAAAAACCCGTAGTCCACACGAACGAAGTCACGGGCTTATTATTAGATTGATTATGCTATACTGGTCGCCTATAAGCTAGGACCTCGTTACCACTTAACATCAGGTGGGATGAGGTCAATCTTGTTGTGTAATTAAAAATAATAATATTAAATAAACAAGAAAAAAAAACTAATTAAAATGCACGCACATCACACGAGATGCGTTTACATCTCATCAAAATACCAAGACCTCAGAAACGCAGGGAGGCCACATAACATCCATAAACTCATCATGTTAAACTCCGTGTGTTCAAGAGAGCAACATTTATGCGAGCGTTTAGGGCGGCCTGTTATAAACTCGGCTACTAACTTTGCCCAATTAACTCTAGCCAACAACCGTAGGGTATTAAAAAGGCTGCCTTTTTGTAGCGGCTGCCGACTCTTCGTATGATGAACCCGTGTTCCAACTTTGTCCTACCAACTTTCGGATAAAACAAAGTTATTTTGTGAAATAAAAACGGAGATCTGCTTTTGAGGATTGTTTTTCTTGCGATGGCGCATTGAACTTGGTAGTTCGAAACGTGAAAACGTTTTCTTTTTAGTATTTTTTATGAAAAGAAGATGAAACAAAATGTACTGAAAAATTGGTCTTTGATCTCTGAAAAAACTTAAAAGCGTTCGTTTTTCCCTTTTTTAAAGCAATATAACAAATTTTCACTCAAACGATTTAAGTTCAAAACCACCTGTCAAAATGCAATGATAACAAAGTATACTTATTTGGAAGATAAATAAAGTCGCGTATATATTACTTAGTGTTGAGAAATAATATACCATATTTTACACACATATACTTTATATATTATAATATAGTTTTTAGAAAATAACAATTTTCTTAAATTAAGAGCATAATTGTTAAGACAAGGGCATAAATATTTTAGTCATAATGTTATGATGTAGTGCTTTTATACTAAAAATATCGCTTCGGAAAATAAAAAGTTATTTAAATAAGACTATTTTATTTTATTTTAAGCTTTCTGAGACAAGACTAAGTACATAAGGTGGACTTAACGTTAGGAGCATTTTCTTCTCTTGGATTCTGCAGATAGTAAGTTTTTGGGTACGGTAGCAGTAAGAATATGTGTATGAATTACAATAAGTATTTGACAACAATCAAAATTATATATGTTGGTATCGTTTAAGTCACTGGCATATAAAAGAAAGAAAGAAAAAAACATTTATTGGCACACAATAAAAGACAATAACAAACGCATGATGATATTGAAGAGGTACAGTGCAGCCGATAAGGTCCCAGCCTCAGCATGAGCTGCTGTGACAATGTAATCTAGTATTCTAGTATAAAATAATAAGGAACTACAAACGAGAGCTGTATTGTGTTATATTTCCATTAAAGGACTTTTTTTTATATTGCACTTCAAGATTGACCTCATCCCACCTGATGTTAAGTGGTAATAAGGTCCTTTTTTTTTTTTTTTTTTTTTTTTTTTTAAGGGGGAGAAAATGCATTTCCGCACCATATCGCTGTCGTGGGGACGGCAGCAACGTGTGTGGGACTCCCCCGCCCAGAAGGGGCGGGGACTACCCTAACTAACAACTCCCCCCACCTTCTCATCGCCTATTGACGGCGCTATGGGATACCGGGCGACCCATAACTGCCACAGCGCCGTCGGCGGAATTGCTGTCCCTACGGGGCGGCGTCACCAGGTCCCCCCTGGGTGGTTGGGGGACTGGCGGGAACGGCCGAAGGTGCTAAGCCGTTCCCGCGCATCTGCGGAAGACCGTGCAAGGCCGGCCGGGGTGTCCCCACACCCGCGGTCGGCTGGTCCCCGCTAGCAAGCGCAAGGGCGTCGAAGTGACGCCTCGCGCGCAGTCTCCGGCGTCTTCGGTGTGGTGGGGCGAGGGGGTCGTCCTCTCGCTCCCTCTCCGATGTCTCCTTGTGCAAGACTATTCGCTCGCTGTAGGCGGCAACTGCCGCCCAGGCCTCCTCGCTCCCAAGCATGGCCGCAACAATGCTTGGGAGCGAGAAATCCCCCCCAACAACGGCGGCCAACTCGGCCCGCTCATTGGCCCAGGCTGGACATGCACCCAGTGTGTGGTCCGCTGTGTCTGCCGCCGCGCCGCAGGCGTGGCACGACGGCGACTCTTCTCGCCCGATTTGGTGCAGGTACTGACCGAAGCATCCATGTCCGGTCAGGACCTGCACCAATCTGAAAGTCAGGAACCCGTGGCCCCGGTTCAGCCACTCCTGCAATACCGGGCCAACGGCGTCTATTACTCGCCCCCTGGGTCGTAGTGTTTCAAGACCCGTCTTCCACCGCCGGACCATCTTTTCTTGCTCCTCGCGCCGGATCGCTGCCACCTCAGTTGGGGAGGGACGCTCTCCCCGCGCCCTTCTCTCCGCTGACTTCCAGTACACCTGGGCCTGCACCCCTGCGTCAAGGGCCCAAGGTGGTGTGCCGGCTAAAACGCAGGCCGCGTCGAAGCCCACCGTGCGGTAGGATTGGGCCACGCGTTGGGCAATAGCCCTTTGTGGTCTCCGCAGGTGGGCTGTATTCACTCGCCGGAAAAGGGCATCCGCCCAGATGGGTGCGCCGTAGAGGGCCATGCTCCTAAGAATGCCGGCGTAGAGTCGCCGGCATTTGGCCCTTGGTCCTCCCAAGTTGGGAAGAAGGCGTCCGAACGCCCCCGCTGCTCCGATGAGGCGCTGGGACAACCCCTTGAGGTGGGGCTCGAAAGACCAGCGCGAGTCTAATACTAGGCCCAGATATTTCATCTGGGCCCCTACCCTGACGGTCACTCCTCCGACGACGATGTTAGCGTTCGGAGGAGGACGGCGCTGCCGAGGCCCGAAGAGGTAAACGGCCTCGGTCTTTTCGAGCGCCACACGCAGCCCCAGACGACTGATGCGCTCCGCCACCCGTGTGCCACCGGTGGTTGCACGGCGCGCGGCCTCACCATAGGTCCTCCCCCGGGCGGTGACTAGGGTGTCATCTGCATAGCAGATGACGCTCATGCCCGAAAGGAGGACACCCCGCAGGACCCAATCAAAGCCGATGTTCCACAGGAGGGGCCCCAAGACAGACCCCTGCGGAACACCGGACTCAACATCCGCACGCCGAAGCAAGCCGCCCTTCCTCACGTAGACGAGCTTTCTGCCGGACAAGTAGTTGCTGAGGAGTCGCCGGAGATATTGGGGCACCCGATGGTAGTTTAGGGCCGCCAGAATTGTGGAGTGGGGGATCGAGTTGAACGCGTTGGCTATGTCCAACGACACAGCCAATACTCCCTCCCCCGCGTCCCAGGCTTCGTCAACTGTTCCCTGGAGGCGCGCCAGCGCGTCGATTGTGGAGCGCCCTACCCGGAAGCCGAACTGATTGTCCGACAAGTTCGGCCCCTGCTCCCTAAGGTGGTGGTATAACCTCGCCGCTATGACCCTCTCGAATAGTTTACCGACCACGTCCAGAAGGACGATGGGTCGGTAGGCAAGAGGGCTGTCTTCCGGGCGCCCCTCTTTCTTTAAAAGGACCAGTTGCCCCACTTTCCATGTGTCCGGGAACCTTCCAGCCTCAAGGCACGATGGTAATGAGGTCCTAGCTTAAGGGTGACAAGTTACTGGACTTGTCGCTCTTACCTTGAAGGCTTGACCCCTGCTACTAACGTAGCACACCCCAGGAGCTTTGGAACCATACTCATACGCAGGAACACAACAACACCGAAGTGATTGTTATTTGGCTGCGGTCTTCTGTAAGGTGGAGGTATTTCACCAGTCGGGCTGCTCCAGTTCGAGCGATAAATCGCTATGCCCTACCTCTCTTACTTCTTGTATTCTTAAATTATGCACGTAATTAGCCTACAAAATACTTTAAAGTGATGCTCTAAAGACCAATTAAGAAGGTCATTAAGCTTACTCGGTCTAAAAAGTAAATTAAAAATCCATGAAAACGTAGCTAAACAAATACTCGTATATAGCTTTAAGCTTAGTTAAGCTAAGCTATTTAGGAGAAGTTCATACACCATTTCAAAGTGTAAACCATTTCGTTTACGCTTGATAATTTCGTAATATTGGTAAGGTAACTAGTATTATGGCTACATAGGATCGATTAATCGAAATGCGACATCGATATTTAGTCAAAAGAATATTCGCCTTTATATCGCTATTATATCGTGTGTATAAGAACAAATAACGAACTGTACTTTTCTTATTAATGATGATCTTCGGAAACTCCAATGTATGCGAAATTTTCATGTTCGCTTCTTTACAAGACAATTTTTTCAAGTTTCAAATCAAACTATAAGAATCTTTTCGCCGTAACAAACAATAAAAATGAATTATTGTTTGTATTGCTATGAAAAAAAAATTAGATGCTGAAAATTTATTCAACTTTGAGTTAAGTTTGCAATTTTGTATTTAAAACGAACTCTTGGAAAGTTTTTGTAACAAATTTTCACTCTTGTTTTCGAAATGCTTGCCCAAAAAATCGGCGTTCCGCCAGGTAACTGAATTTCGTTCAAGATTGCCGCAAAAGAGTGTTGTTTTTGCACTCCCAGCCGTTTTTATATTTGACCCTCTTCGCAGTCCCCAGGCGTTTTTCTCCCCCTTTCCCTGTTTTCTTCAGTTATTTTTACCCCAAATTAGTGGGGACCAAGAAATCGCTTGTCGTTTTGTTACCTTATATTAATTTAGGGTAAGGTGGCTATGAAAACTGTGGCCTAAAACGCTGTCTATGGAAATAAATAGGTATGTATTTTATGTACTCTAAAACTTTTTTATTTTTTTTATTATAATCATAGGAACAACTAGGATTATTACGATAAGCGTCTATATCTTAAACACGCTTATATAGTTCCTAAATACAATCATAAAAACAAGGTGACTTTTTCTGATTGATGAAACACTTCCTTATTATAGTTTTGAAAAATGTTCGTAAACCTCTGACAAATAAAGTTATTTCAAAAAGGTGAATTATTATTAAAGGAAACATTTTTAGGGGAGAGGCAAGCGGTCTTAAGAATAACTATATATTTAAGTATGCATCATCAAATATGAACTTAATATTTTGGAAACAAACTTTCAGAGATTGCCAACATATGATAACAGTCACAAACCTGAGAGAATAGCAATCAAAATAAGTTATCTAATCCGTACTTAGAAAAAATAATTATTGTGTGTATTCGAAACTCGAATGAGAGTCCGTTGGCGTTAGTACAAAATGGCACACAAAAAATAAAATGTCAAATGAAAAAGTAAGTTTAGTTCAGTTAAAATTTAATTCAGTTAATTATGTAAAGATCATAATACTCATAAATGATTGTTACGCATATATTTACACATTTCCCCCTGATTCTTTGCTCCTATTGGACAAAAGCGTGATTTTATACAACCTTTTTCTCGTTAAATGGACAACTAAACACAGAAATATGTTTTTTTTCATCTGAAACCAGGGGGCCTACTCCCATAAACGAAATATGTCGGATCCGACAACGGATGGCAATTTTTAATCCTCATAATCATAAAGAAATCACTTCGAATGCAAATTAAGCGTTTTCAAAAAAACAAAATATTATTTATGCAAATCAAAAACCACGTCTTCATTCCTAAACTTTTGAATAATCTTCAAAAACGAAACCTTTCGTTTGTTCGTTTCGTCTTTAAGAGTACCCCTACAGTAGTTCCAATGGTTAGCATCTTCAAACAAACAAACAAAGGTATAAATTCTTCAGCTTTGATAATATTTGTATAAACTAGTAGTGTTTCGCACTAAACTAGTGATACCTAACATAAAAATAAAATTTAAATTAGGTTAGTATTTCTTGCCGGTGGTGCTGTGGTAGTTATGGCTGCGCCGAGTTTCCCGTAACATCACTATTAACGGCGATGAGGTCCAATCGGGGGTTTTAGTGGGTAGTCCTGCCCTTCTCAGGGCGGGGAGTCCCACACACGCCGTCACTTCCCTCGGGTGACGGTACGGTACATCTTTTTGTTTAAAATAACTCAATAGCAGATTGTAGTAACACAATTGTGCGACCTCCGTAGCCGAGAGGCGAGCGTGCCGAACTTTGGCGTCGCGCCATCTCTGAGGTTCCGGGTTCGATCCCCGGTCGGGTCAATATGGGAAACGTACTTTTCTATATTGTCTCGGGTCTGTGTGTTGTGGTACGGTCGTTGTTTCTGATTTCTGTAACACAAGTGCTTAAGCTACTTACCGCAGAATCAGAGCAATAGATGTGATGTTGTCCAATATTTATTTATTTATTTATTTAATTGTATGGCTTATAAAGACGAACATTTTTAGTCACAATTGTCCCAGCCCTTTCAAAAGAAAGAAACTCATTTCTTGAATTGTATCGGAATGGTCATACCGGAACAATATTTCTTTATTTTATTCAAAAGTTTACCCCAGAGTGTTTTATACATATTTTGGTATGTTTATAAGAGCACAAATAAGGCGAATTCCTCAGTTTACCGAGCCTAACCGGGAAGGTTAATTTCGCGTTTAGACCATTTTTACGATCGCCGAGTTCGTTACATCTGTTGCTTAATTAGAATAGCTTTAGTTTATTGCAGAAATGCAAAAAATACACTCGCGTTTCTCTTTATTTTTAATAGGTAGGAAACCGGATTATAAAATACGAGCAGCTCGCCTCGGCTACACATTTGCCATTAATTCTTCACTCCTATTAGTTAGAATATGTTGTTTAATAACTTATTCTATAAAAGCTTATTTTAATAAATACTATCAATTTTAATTCAAAGTATTAGATCCTGATAGTTACGCGTTCAAAAAACAAAGAAACTCTTAAACGTTCCTTAACTTTTAATACTAGTATAGATTTTCTGTGCTGTCCTAGTTTAATGATCTAAGTAAAAATTTTTTTTTTAATATTTTGGCCAATGACCGATTATTTAATCATAATTTTTAATCAATACTACGAGTATTACTTCAATACTGCTGTGCCGGTTTCAAAGTACATAATTTACTTTTAAAGTTTGTAATTTTTGGCATAAGGTCCCGACAGAAATGTTCTATGTATTTCCTTTTACTACCTAAATAATTTGTTTACAAAACTGCATAGAAATATTTTTCGAGGTTGTAAAAAACATTATTTAAAAAGCGAGGTCTCTTGTCAATATAAAGAAGCACATACTAAATGAATATTTTAGGCAATGTTAAAAGAGCAATAAACGCCATCTTACAGCTTTTTCACGAAACAGTTGTTCAGCCCTTGTTCTGGCAAAGCGTTGGAAAGCCTTTGGGGTGTCATGTTGTATGTGTTCTCATTTACAGTCAATAGATGGCACTTTTTCGTATTTATGAAAAAAATATTTTAAGCTAAACCTTTCCTCGCATTACCTTTGATGAGTATTCTCTTCTGGCGTCCTTTCAAAAACCCGGAGCATCGAGCGTTCCTGCGAGTGACATATTATGGCGGTGTTTGGAGCGTTAAACGATGATAATTTTTGCAAGTGTTAATTTGAATTGTACCTTCATATGGGGCAAAATTCGCCGTGTCAGGGGTTCTACAAGTAAGTTCTACTAGAAGGAACTCCTAAATACGATATTGCATGTGGGGCTCCGATCACCAAAAGCTATGCTTAATTTTCGTAATCGGAACCAACTTACTTCGCATGGAAATGAACAGTTAAAAAAAACACATTTATCCAAATCATAAACATGTTTAATTTCCCGAACTTCAGATTATTTAAAAAAACGAAACCTTACGTTTGTTCATTTTTTTTTGGTAACATGCTTACAGACGCGGAAAGAGACGCTGCGAAGGACGCAGCGGGTGAGCTATAAGTTTTCGCAGCGTGAAAACGACTAAAATTAACGACTCGTAGAAAAAGGGATCGTCATTTTTGACACATTACGACTCGTAAAATATTGGAATCGGGCATAAAACGGTACTAACGCCCGACGCGCCGCGGAAAACTTCGCTGCACGTGACGCTCAACGCCCCGCGTCTCCTTAAACGAGCACTTTAGTAATTTACCATATTTTTAAAGGCATAATTACAGTATTTTACTGTAAAAATTGTAACAATACCATAACAAAAAGACGACTTCGGTGGCGCAGTGGCTAAGGTAGGCGCCCAAAGCGCGAAAGGTCCCGGGTTCGATTCCCGGTCGTCAATTTGGAAAACGAACTTTTCGAAATTGACTTGGGTCTGGGTGTGCTGGGATGACGACGAAAACCTTAGTTTGACACCAGGTGATTGGTGTGATTGTCTGGCGCATTTATTGATTCTTTATTTATTATTGATTAAATTTTCAAAATTTGCAATACCGGAACATGAAAATTAATCTTTCAATGAATTGGGTCACCCGTAATTTGACACTAATAATGTTTTGTATTTTCACAATGGAAAGCAACGTAGCTATTCACGATATCCGGCGGCAATTGCATAATAATATTGCTTGTTTGAAACATCCTATGTTCCCTGCAAATATCCAATTGATCGGCTTATACGAGCAATGCTGATATTAAACCGCGAACACAATGGCATCGTAATCGTTTGAGTATTTCCTGTTGATAGCGTTTTTATTATTTCGATTTAGCTTTGATTAAGACTAGATTGGTACAGAATGATAATGCTGGATATGTGAAAATGTTCGTCGACATTCGATAGTTCACGATAAATATAACTAAATATTGGACATCACATAGGTAATTGCTCTGATTTTGTGTTAAGTAGCTTAAGCACTTGTGTTACAGAAATTAGAAATAACGACAGTACCACAACACCCAGTCCCGAGACAATGTGGAAAAGTTTGTTTCCAATATTGACCTTTTTTTTATGGGCGGGGGGAAATGCATTGACGCACCGTACCGTCACCTGAGGGAGGTGACGGCGTGTGTGGGACTCCCTGCCCCTATACGGGCAAGAATACCCACTAAAACCCCCCGGTGGACCTCATCGCCTTTATGGTGATGCCATGGGAACAGAAGACCTACCACAGCATCACCGGTTCCAATATTGACCTAAACGGGAACCAACCCTGAGACATCTGAGATGGTGTGACGCCAAACTCCAGCCCACTCTTCTCTCGGGTACGGAAGACTTCAAATACGATAGAATAGCATCAATGACCCATAAACAGCACATATCCATTGAAATTTGATTACGTGTGATTTGTGTGGTGTACCTATTTCAATCAATCAATCATTTATTAATAAATAAACATGGGTATTACAAGATGTCACATAAAATATTGTTAGGTTATATTAAATTATTGTATTATTTTGCATGAAATAATACAATACTATTCTTAGTACATATGTTTTGTAAACTATATGACTTTCGCGTTCCATTTTGAACAATTAAAATAAGTTAACAGTTCAAAATGCGACACCATTTTTTAAAAGACACCGAAATTAAGTAGGCACTCTTACATAGTATGTACAGATTATCTCATCGTGAATTCTTAATTTCAAAATAAACCACACTACATGAAATTTCCTTATAGCTGCTAATGAGAAAATGCTTTGTTAAAAATTTATAATATTCTTTTTACAAAAACCTGTTAGACAAATAAAATGAACGAAACTATTGGTTCCACATAATACCTTAAATCCTATGAGTTCTGTGTATTAATAAAACTTACAAAATTCCTTTGAAAATATATAATGCATACCATCACATTTAACTATACATACGGAGAAAGCTTTCCGTGAAATGTCTAAGCAGCAAAAACAATTTCGAACTGAAGTAACAAAAAATTGTTGCTTTCAATTTACCTCAAAATAATTTTGCCCTTGCTCTAAAAACCGAACAACACAATTTTATTTGATGAAAGCACGCGAATCCGTGATTAGGTTCAAAACGCTATTTCACTTACTCAAGTAACCACTAAGTGGTAATTAGATAAGCGATTTTGTGATAAAAATTATGTAACATTTAATTTGACGACCCCTGTAGCCGAGGCAAGCGGGCCGGACTTTGGCCAATATGGACCAAGTCATATAGTTTTGTTTGAGTAAAAATGAATAAAACATTAAGTATATACTTTTGAGAGGTAAGCTGGAGCAGACCAGTCCCCAAAGGTGGCACCTGTTCACAAGCATGACATGATGTATGTGCCAGCCATCGCTTCACTCAACCATATTGAAGGGAACGTAACGACCCGCCACATAGCGCCACCACCCCAGTGACATTTTAGTGAGCATGACTACTCCAGTCTCCCTTAGATCCCGACCAATTTTCAAAAATCTATATCATCAACTTAGCTATAGGACCTGGAGCACGAAGCATGAACCTACCTATATCTTATTCAGATAAATACACATAATGATTTCAAATAAATAGTTTTAATGAATTTTCATGTGGAAAATTTATAAATAAATTGGTTTGGCATGTCACGGGTATGGCATGTTAACATGTTCTACTTAACTAAATTAGCTCATGATATTAAAACAATAAATTTCACTTTGATACAATTTATTAGACAATGTCACACTATGGCGATATTAAATGAGAAACATTTGGGACACGACAATTCTTGATGACTCACGTAAAATTACGATTTCGACTTGTTAACATGGTACTAAAATTATGTTATGTAATATTGCCTGGTTTCTTTTATATTACAAGTAAGTAATTCATAGTCTGTGAATTAATTATATTTCATTTTTATGCGATTATAAAGATTTTTTTGTCAAAATACTGTAAAAGTGTATTATTTCCGTATTAAATTCTTCATACTTAACCAAGAAATTATTTTCATATACCTCGATGGCTCTGATTCCTAAAGTGATCCAGTTGAACCCCCAAGGGCTCACGGAGGACTTTTGACGTTGGTTTGACAAAAATGGGGGGCAAAATTTGTCACCAGAGGCTCATGAACATTTATTTGTTTTTTTTTTTATATTGCACTTCAAGATTGACCTCATCCCACCTGATGTTAAGTGGTAATGGTTCTAGCTTAAGGATGACAAGTACAGTATAATAAATCTATTACTGGACTTGTCGCCCTTACCTTGAAGGCTTGACCCCTGCTACTAATGTAGCACCCCTCGAGAGCTCTGGAAACCTTACTCACACGCAGGAACACAACAACACAAAAGTGATTGCTATTTGGCTGCGGTCTTCTGTAAGGTGGAGGTATTTCACCAGTCGGGCTGCTCCAGTTCGAGCGATAAATCGCTATGCCCTACCTCTCTTAAATTTCATTAAAGTTTCATTAGAAGAAGAAAAAGAACTCTGTGAGCCAATGAACATTTCAAAAAAGCATAGTATGTTGGGGGCACTATATTGATTGGCCGACTTTGCCCAACTTTGCTTTTTAATATCCACTCACACAACCAATGAAATAATTATCCCTATAAAGAAATACATTTTTACCTTTTTCCCCGGGTTTAAGTAATATATAAATAAATATATATTAATATTGGACAACATCACATACATTGCTCTGATTCTGTGGTAAGTAGCTAAAGCACTTGTGTTACAGAAATCAAAAACAACGACGGTACCACAACACCCAGACCCAAGACAGTACAGAAAAGTTCGTTTCCCATATTGACCCGACCGGGGATCGAACCCGGGACCACAGAGATGGCGCGACGCCTAAGTCTGGCACGCTCGCCTCTCGGCTACGGAGGTCACATATTAATATGGTAGTAATGTAGTATTGTAGCCAGCAAAACTTTAAAAGTGGGCTATGGGTTATCAAGTTTGGTAAACTCTGGTCTAGTGCTTTAATCATCGTACTGTTATACGAGGGGTTGGATTTTGTATTTTAAAAAAGAAAGTTTTTATTTTAACACTGTTTAATAGACAGACACTAATTTAGTTACACTTTTGAATTTAGAGGGACAAGCTTTCCGAATGATGGTCGCGATGTGACTGAGCTCTGACTTACAATGAGCTCAGTGGCTTATATCTAGGATGCTGACGCAGCAGCATTACCCAGGGATGTCAGCATCCCTACTTACAAATACAATATATAACATCCCCCTGCTTATGAATAAACTATACCACTTTTTGTGTGTAGTTTATAGATTTAGAATATCCTTAATGCCGGCGCAGGATTAGGAGACAATTCTATTTCCTCATTTTCAGGAGGAACCCTAGCAGTTGACTTTGGTTTTACAATTTTCCTGCAAATACCAGCTTTGTAAATTTTATAAAATATGAAAATTACAATAATTATGGTTAACATACATGTTACACTGGAATAATAAGTACTATATAAAACAATATGGGGTTTTTCTATTATGTGATCAAGTTTATGAATTGCATCGTTACTTTTATAAGTTAACGAGTCTAAATCTATGTTTCTTAAATTTATTACAGGTATGTTGGATTTTAATTTATCAAATTTTAATTTATTACAACATTGATCATCTATAAGTGAAAAGTCTGATTTAACTGTTTGCAGTTCTTTTACAAGATATCCTTTCGATATTAAACGTGTTTCTTTACTAAATGCAATGCAGTTTTTTGGTAAGTGCAATATACCATTACCGCTTATGTTTATATCATATGTTTCAGTACCATTACATTCTAAAGTGATCTTAGATTTTTGGGAGACAACATATAGCCATTTATTGTTGCTTACAGGTTGCCAGATTTCAAAGTGGCCGTGGATAAGTTTGGTCACACACACTTTCGGGATTGAGGTAAGTATTTTAGTTATAAGTTCTGTTTCACAGGTCGGAGCTGCGCTGGTGGAGTATACCACTGTCATTTCACACAAGTAAGTATTGCTTATTGTTTTACATCCATTTATATTATCTATCTTACAGTAAGTAGACTTATCACTAGTTATACCTAGGTATTTAACTGATGGTATTATAGTAGCAAAGGAATTTGGATTTTCAATATCATGAACAACAGGTAAAGGTAATGTATGAAACATAGAGTAAGTATTGGGGTCTACAAGAGGGATTTCTAAAGCAAATACTATTTTATAATTACTATAATATGAATTAATATCAGAAATATTAAGTAGTGTTTGTATATTATCTAAAGTTAAAGGTAAAGGTAATTGTTTGGTGTTTGGAAGAAACCTATAGTTATCTAACAATTCATTGTAAAGCTGTCTTGGTGTTAATATCGCAGGATATAGCACATTCGATTTACTAAACATAATGGAATTAATTATATCCTCCATTTTAAATGACAATGATAAAAGATTATTTTCTAACATCGCTATTAGTTCTGACATCCTTGATCTTATACTTAATTCTCTTGTTATATTTGTTAAATTTTTTAATTCTTTAGCTAATTCTGAGATAGCATTGTTTAATTGTTTCTCATTTGACACAATATTTCTTAAAGTTAAATTAAATGATTTCAGAGTATAAGTAGTAACAAGTATGTTTTCTTTCATTAATGAGGCAATTATTTTCTGATCAGTTTGTACTTCTTGAATCGCATTATCATATCTAATAGCGTCATCTTCGTCCATGGTGCCGAAGAGTTGTTTAGAAATGGTGCCTACTACACCGAACCAGGCCGATCTTTTAGAACGGTTAGAGATGAGATGGGAAATTGAATCATAGTCGCGTATTGTATCAGAGAGTCGAGTGTAAAGAGGTTGAAATAGATTATTACACTCTAAAATATCCAGAACGAAACCATCTTTACATAGTTCTTTAGAACTATTCATAAAACTATATATATTATCAATATGTGGTTTAATAAACGATATATCTACGGGGATAATAATTCTTAAGTAACTATTTACTAATCGTAAGGATCCTATGTGATCAAAATATAAGCCGGAGCTATTTGTACCCGTTTGGATGACATCTTGCGCCAGGGTAGCGTGGATACTGGAACGAAATTAAAATTACTAGGTAAAATTTAAAATATTAACTAAGAACTAGAACTATATGCTAACTTAACTTGGTCATAATGGTGAGTTACATGGCGCCTATTTATTAACAAGGTTAAGGTACTCCTACCATTAATCTTGACGACCTTATATGGTCCTTTCCATAGAGGAGACAAGGCTTTGCGTAGTCGAACGTGATTTTTAAGGTATACGTAATCACCTATTTTATACTGAATTGGCCTTGTGTGTCTATCATAATATGTTTTAGATCTCTCCTTGGAGGCATTTATGTTTTCTAAGGCTTTTTCTCGAGACACTTTGAGTCGATGATGAAGCATTTTTATATATTCGGGGTAAGTTACATCTGGTCGGGAGTCGAATATTGAATCAGGGATATATGGCTTATGCCCGAAAAGGAGTTCGTAAGGAGTGAATTTGGTTGTTGTGTGGACTGTGCTGTTATAAGTAAGTATGGCAGTGTAAACAAATTTATGCCAATCGGTCTGATACTCATTTACGTATGACTTTAAATATTCTTTTAGAGTGGAGTGACTCCTCTCTAAAGCCCCTTGAGTTTGAGGGTGGTATGGTGAGGACCAGATTTGTTTAATCTTTAAGAACTGGCACGTGCGTTTAAATAAATCGGCTGTGAAATTAGTACCTTGATCTGTCAATATTGATTTGGGAATGCCGAATAAAGAAATAAAATGGACTAAACATTCACAGGTTTCTTCTGCTGTGGCATTAGTGATGGGGTATGCGAAAGAGAATTTAGTTAAGTCGTCTTGTAGAGTAAGAATATACTTTAAATTTCGAAGCCCAGCGTCAGGTAAAGGTCCAACTATGTCGAGACTTATTCTCTCGAATGGACGTGTTGACGTGGTTGTTATTTGCATTGGTGCTTGATTTATTTTCCGTAAGGCTTTATTGGACTGGCATAATTTACAATTTTTTACGAAGTTTTCTATATCAGTTCGCATATTTTTCCAATAATAACGTTCTTTGATTCTATTATACATTCTATTAGAGCCTAAATGCCCGGCAATTGGAATGTCATGATTTTCCTTAAGGATCTTTACAATTTCTGTTGGAACTGGGTAAATAATAGTATTGTGATGTATATTGACTGTTATGTTAGTGTTGTTAAAAAGATACATGAGCATCCCGTATATCTTTACGAAGGAATGTTGTTCGAATAAGTTCTTAAAATCTGAGATAGCTATTTCATCAATATTTCCAGAAAGTAAAATATTGTCTCGTGTGGATTTTAGTGTTTTGAATATATCAGGGTAAGTACAATCGTCGAAATAGTAGACTTTAGTAAAAAGGAGATAGAATATTTTACCATTGATGTCAAAATTTTTGAATGAATGAAGTTCTCTTTCAGAATTTATGATTTCAGTAGAATCGGTGGTTGTTGATAGAACATCATAAAGGTAAGGGTTTGAATCGTCAAAATCGATCGATACTGGAATTAGGATGACTTTTGCGTTGCTTTTAAGGAGGCTTTCATTGTGTTCTTTTATGTAGGTATCGAACGTTTCGTTTTTATTTGAAACATCTTTAGGAATTCAGAGTAGTCTTTGCTTGAGGGTAAAGGAGTTTCATTAGGAATAGCAGCTGGGGGTGAAGAACATGCAGGTAAGTCCTCTTGATTTACAGGAGATTGAGAAGTAGTAGGATTCGGCGGATCTTGTAAAGGTGAGTCATTTTTATTTTCAGGGCTGTAAGCTGTAGTTGGGAGCAGGTCATCACAATCTAGTAAATCTATGGAAGGTAGGCTATTGTCACCATCAGACGGTATAGGTACATCCAAATCACCTAGTGTTAGTGGGCTAAATGGGAGTTGTGCGTTATCGTCATTGACTTCAGCTGGAGGAGACACTACGTCTGCATTTGGGTTTGCATCGTTAGGATTTTGAACTATTGGGTTTACTGGAAATCGGGATAATGCGTCGGCGTTACTATTTATTTTACCTTTCTTATATTCGATCACGTAATCAAACTCTTCTAATTTCAGGCGCCACCTGACAAGCTTGGACCCGGGGTCTTTACAATTGAATAGCCATTTCAAAGGCTTGTGGTCTGTAAGTATAGTAAAACGATTGCCGTAGAGATAAGGTCGGAAAGTTTTAGTACCCCAAATTATAGCTAAACACTCTTTTTCAGTGACGCTATAGTTACTTTCGGCTTTAGTTAGAGTTCTAGATGCATATGCAATAGGGCGGTCCTTGCCTATAGGACCTTGTGATAAGATTGCCGAAATGGCTTGGTTAGATGCATCACAAGTAAGATTAAATGGTTGGGTAAAATCAGGATAAGCTAATAAGGGCGCAGAAGTTAGACAGGATTTTAAGGTTTCGAAGGCGAATTGTTGTTCATGTTGCCAAGAGAATGGAGTATCTTTTTTCAAGAGATTACAAAGGGGTTTGGCTATTTTGGAAAGGTCTGGGATGAATCGGCGATAGTAGGATACTAATCCCATGAAAGATTTGATGTCTTTTGGGCATTTTGGTTGAGGAAATTGTTGAACGGCCTTGATTTTTTCGGGATTTGGTAATACTCCTTGATCTGTAATAATATGCCCTAGGTAAGATACTTCTTTACGTAAGAATTCGCATTTATCCGGTTGAAGTTTGAGATTGAACTGCCTGAGTCTATCAAAGACATTGGAGAGATTTTTTATGTGGATATCAAGGTCAAATGAATAAATTACGATATCATCAAGATAAACGAAGCATTGTATGCCTTGAAGGCCCGATAAGGCAGAATTCATAAGTCTTTGAAAAGTTGAAGGAGCATTTTTGAGCCCAAACGGCATTCTCGTGAATTCAAAGTGTCCTTGTGGAACGGAGAAAGCGGTTTTTGCGGCGTCAGCCTCAGACATTTGAATTTGATGGAAACCTGACGCAAGGTCAAGCGTGCTAAAATATTTGGACTTGCCCAACTGATCGAGGATTTCAGAAATATTAGGAATCGGGTAAGAGTCACCGATTGTGATATCATTCAGGCGACGATAGTCAATGACCACGCGCCATTTACGTTGGCCAGATGCATCGAGTTTTTTGGGAACCACCCATATAGGTGATGACCATGGAGATGATGAAGACTTGATGATGCCTTCATTTAGCATTTTATTAATTTGGGAATTTACTTCTTGTTTGTGTACATCCGGGAAACGATATGATTTTGTATTAATGGGTATAGAAGAGGAAGTAGGTATTTCGTGTTTAATGGCATTAGTACTTGTAAGTTTGTCACCGGGGAGGTGGAATATGTCAGAAAATTGGATACAGAGATCATGTAGGGATTCTCTTTCTTCTCTATTAAGATGGGACACTCTTAAGAGGTTTAAAACTTGATCAGTTCGATTTGTAGCATTGTTCAGGTCGTCTGATTGTGAAGTATAAAAAATTTGATGGTAGTCTTCAGGTTCTAGGGGTAATAGTTTTAGCTTTAAATTAGAATCTAATGTAATAGGGGATTCAGAGGTGTTGACGACAGAAATGTTTATTCTAGAGTTAGCTTTTACTTTGACAATAGAATTAGCAATCAAGATTGAGTCGATAGGGTTTTGATCTAGGATAAGGCCTTCCCTTAATTCCGGGTTAAGAACGGAACATTCTATAATGGTCTCAGTTCGAGGTGCAATTGTATAGATTGGTTCATTGAATTTTAACTTTAACTTGACTTCATTTGTAGTTAATGTGTCTGAATTAAAATCGATTTTTGATTGTGTTCCTGATAAAAAGTCATTACCGATAATTCCGTCTATGTCAGACATGACATGAAATTCGAACTTGAGTGCATTGAATAAAACAGTTATTTGGCCTAAAGATACCATGGGATTGTTTGATGTGCCTAGACCGGTAAATGTCACTATGTTTTTATTTATTTTAGGCATTCTCTCAACAGACGACTTTTTGATTAAGCTTATAGATGCACCACTGTCAACTAGTAACCTCAGTGGTTTATTTGAGACAGATGTTTTTACTTCAATAAAAGGTAAGTATTTTCTTGATGGATTAGATGTTATGTTATGTATTTTAACATGTTTCGTGTTTTGTGTTTCAGGTACAGAGTTTGGAGAATTTGATCTGAACTGGGAGCTACTAGGATCAACAGGTTTGGCTGAAGCGGAAACAGTGGATTTGCTTGGAACTTTGGATGTAGAAGACATTTTGGATTTAGAAGAAGAATTGGAGTTCGCATTACAATTGGAATTAGGAGTACTGGTTTCAGTGGGTTGAGCAGACACCTTGAAAGCAGATGATGTATTAATTGCAGGACTATGGGTTTTGAATTTGTCACATGCATTACTGGATCGCTGAGGAACAGAGGCTACGACAGACGCGTAAGACCTTTTGGTAACTGAAGAAATAGTAGGATTATTAGATATAGTAGGTATATTGGATATAGTAGGTGTAGCAGAGACATCGGATACAGCGGATGCAGTGGGCCTATTGGATACAGCGGATACAGTGGATCTATAGGATACAGCGGATACGGTGGGTCTATTGGATACAGTGGATACAGTGGGTCTCTTGGATATAGTAGGTACAGCAGAGATATTGGATACGGCGGATGCAGTGGGCCTTTTGGATGCAGCAGATACAGTGGATACAGTGGATCTATAGGATACAGCGGATACAGTGGATTTATAGGATACAGCGGATGCAGTGGAAACAGTGGGCCTATTGGATACAGCGGATACAGTGGAAACAGTGGGCCTATTGGATACAGCGGATACAGTGGAAACAGTGGGCCTATTGGATACAGCGGATACAGTGGATACAGTGGAAACAGTGGGCCTATTGGATACAGCGGATTCAGTGGATACAGTGGATTTATAGGATACAGCGGATACAGTGGAAACAGTGGGCCTATTGGATACAGCGGATACAGTGGAAACAGTGGGCCTATTGGATACAGCGGATACAGTGGATACAGTGGATCTATAGGATACAGCGGATACAGTGGAAACAGTGGGCCTATTGGATACAGCGGATTCAGTGGAAACAGTGGGCCTATTGGATACAGCGGGTACAGTGGATACAGTGGATCTATAGGATACAGCGGATACAGTGGAAACAGTGGGCCTATTGGATACAGCGGATATAGTGGAAACAGTGGGCCTATTGGATACAGCGGATACAGTGGATACAGTGGAAACAGTGGGCCTATTGGATACAGCGGATACAGTGGATACAGTGGAAACAGTGGGCCTATTGGATACAGCGGATACAGTGGAAACAGTGGGCCTATTGGATACAGCGGATACAGTGGAAACAGTGGGCCTATTGGATACAGCGGATACAGTGGAAACAGTGGGCCTATTGGATACAGCGGATACAGTGGAAACAGTGGAAACAGTGGGCCTTTTGGATACAGCGGATACAGTGGATACAGTGGGTGCAGCAGAGATATGGGATATGGCGGATGCTGCGGATACAGTGGTGGCTAATCTATGATTTTGGGGCTGGTTACCCGGTTTGTTAGATTGCCAGGATACGTGAGCGGTGTCGTTTAAAATTGAAAACGGAGGAGGTAGAAATTTTGGACTCGGGAGACACCGTCGAGAGCCCTTTACTCGTTTAAATTATCATTTTCCTCAGGATAGTTTTCCTCCGGAGAGTCTACGAAATGAGCATTTTGATTTCGGTTTTGGAAGGAAGTAGACGGCATTTGGCGGTTATAATCGTTGTTATTGTTCCCGTTCTGGACGTTGCCAAACCTTTTATTATTATATTCGCGTTTACGACATGATTCTATAGTATGGCCTATGGCTTTGCAATATCGGCACACCACAGACACGGGTGCCGGTCTAAATGGCGTTGATGATGACGTCATATTGTTGTTAAAATTATTTCTATTTCCCCCATTCATTCCATAGGACCTATTCTGCGGCTGAAATTTACGAAATCGTGGTTGATTCTGAGAATGGTTACCTGGTTGCGGTGTTGCGTTTACATTACGCCGCGCAGAACTCTGGAATATTTTTTCTTCGGATACAGCGAAATTAATTGCGTCATTAAGAGTTTCAGGGTCGCGGCATCGAACCACGGTTGACAATCTCTGGTTTAGCCCGGTGACAAATGTATTTAAGGCTAAATCTTGCATAGCAGCGACTCGACCGGCCAATTCGCCTTTCTTTTTAGTGGGTATAGAAATATTGATTTCTGTTAAAAGCTTTGATAAACATGTCTCTACTCTTAATGCGAATTGGTTGATCGTTTCGTTATAAGACTGTTTACAGTCCTGAAGATCAGAGAGCAGAGCAGCGTAGTGTTTTCGCTCGCCAAATTGGGATTTTAAAAAGTCTTCGAGTTGTTGCCATGTTTCAAATTCTTTTATGGAGCATGCGCTTTCGGCGCGCCCTTGGAGTTGACTTAAAATGTATTTTAAAAGGGTGTCAACTTGTGTAGGAGAAGCCAGGCTGATTGCATTTTTGCAATTATTTAAGAAGGCGTTTAATTTGTCTCGGTCGCCATCGTATTTGTTAATAAATTTAATTAGTATATTTAGATCAATGTCAGGCATGATTGAAGTTAATTTGAGAGGGGCAGTAGCCTCTTCCTTTGGCATTACTAGGAATCGGCGCGATAAAGACGTCTGGGAACGTTTGGCGATAAGCGGCTGCAATGGTCTCCGATTACAATGTTGCAGTGAGTACAACAGCGAATTAGTTTTACTGAGATTAATCTATTTATAGAACGAGATTGATTTAATTTATTCACTTCACTTTTCACTTAATTGTTAAACTTTAAAACTTACAGAGTCACGATGATTGCAGGAATAAGATGGGACATTTCAGTTTTCTTACAGGGTCTTCCTCTTCTAATATTTTCAGGGTTTTGTTATTCAGGAATCAGCGTCAGGAACAGCGTCAGGATACAGCGTCAGGAAACAGCGTCAGGAAACAGCGTCAGGAAACAGCGTCAGGAAACAGCGTCAGGAAACAGCGTCAGAAATCAGCGTCAGGAATCAGCGTCAGGAACAGAGTCAGGAATCAGCGTCAGGAACAGCGTCAGGAAACAGCGTCAGGAAACAGCGTCAGGAAACAGCGTCAGGAAACAGCGTCAGGAATGGTGTCACTAAACAGTGTCAGGAACAGTGTCAGACACAGCGTCACGAGACGGTGAGGAACAGCGTCAGAAATAAAGTTCACGGAACACTTTCACTTCGTTACACTTTATGATTTAGACGAACCGAGGATCAGTTTTGATCCCTTTTCGCTGCCACCAATGTTATACGAGGGGTTGGATTTTGTATTTTAAAAAAGAAAGTTTTTATTTTAACACTGTTTAATAGACAGACACTAATTTAGTTACACTTTTGAATTTAGAGGGACAAGCTTTCCGAATGATGGTCGCGATGTGACTGAGCTCTGACTTACAATGAGCTCAGTGGCTTATATCTAGGATGCTGACGCAGCAGCATTACCCAGGGATGTCAGCATCCCTACTTACAAATACAATATATAACAGTACCATGACCACGTAACCCTGGGATAGCTTCCTGGTATTGAGCAAAGCACGTTCCGATTTTTTTAAACCTAGTTCTAACTTTAAATTACCTTCTCGCATTTAGCCATTGTTTAGTAGCAATTGAGCCATTGTTGTAACGATGATTTGATTCCATGATGTTTATTTTTATATTTATCGTCTATTTTTATGGATTGAACTAGTCCACTTAAGTCAAAACTAATTAGGTAAAACTGCAGTTAGGTCTTATTTACTTTAGTTAGGTTATGTTAGTTTAAAAAGCATTGAAGAAAGAAGTGTCAGAATTCAGTTTTCTGCCATGAAAGATCATGAATCATGGGTCTTAAGTCACTACAGGTATTAAATTGGCAGCTTACAAATTCAAACAGAAAAATGTCAAATTGCAGTTTGAGTTTCTAAGAACATTCTCAGTATGCGAGTACAAAATAATTGAAACTGGAGATGCAATAAAATTATAATGAGGCTCGTAGTTGCTGTGAAGGTCTCAAAACGAAACCTCTGGAGAAATTATTGCTACTATTACTCAAGAAACTCGACCCCTGGCTATGGTTACGTTGCCTAAATCTGAGATGTTGTACGTAGCATATGATTAAATATCCGAGAAGAGAAGTTACGAGGTAGGAAATGCCTGTACTAAACTGGGTCAGCGGTGCAGTACAGTGAAGAGAAGTATCAGCTTATGATTGACTTAAAAAATGATACAACAGAAAAAATTCATCGCCTACGATAACTTGCGGTCAGTTCAGTTGGACTTCAGACGAGCAGCACGCGCGATACGTGATGGTCGTAGGTTCGAGGTCCGCACCGTAAGGGGAGATGAAATGTTTCTGTTTCTTTAAAAAATATTTAAAAAACGATGCCAGGTAAATATATTTTATTGCAATAAACTTTAGAGAATATGGTTTACAGATTAATTAAGATTATGTTTGTATACCTAATAAGAAAAAAAAAAAACGTTATAATTGTGGGATAGCGGATGTATCCGAACGTTGTGCATGAGCGATGCCTGTACGTTTGAATGTCCGAATGGAGAGAATGTCAGTTAGATTTCAACGACGGACGAACGACGACGATGTGTGTGGTGTATTTAATTTTATTTAGCTAATATATTTCGATTCTTTCCTA
The DNA here is from genome assembly GCA_037074685.1 of Glyphodes pyloalis. Taxonomy (NCBI): domain Eukaryota; kingdom Metazoa; phylum Arthropoda; class Insecta; order Lepidoptera; family Crambidae; genus Glyphodes; species Glyphodes pyloalis. The sequence continues at coordinate 955,602 of JAYKKO010000042.1, forward strand.
TTTGCTTCTTTCATTTCCCATTCCACTACATAATTATGTGTACTGGCTCAATCACCACACTAAACATGTGATTAGTAAAAAACAGGGGATTGCAAAAGTTAACTGTGTCGAAAATGTTGCTGCGTTTGACTGTACCAACCCACTATACTACTCCAAATGATCCAAGGGTTGACTGGTAGATAATGCCCCTAGTATTAAGACCACCTGTGGTACTTAATTGTGCAATAAAGTTTTTAAATAAATAATATTTAACGTTTTCACACTGAGTTAAATAATTTTAGAGCTAGGCAAATTTTAATAAATTTTAGTTAAACCATGATATTTTAGAAACGAAAAGCAATTAAAGCTATTGAAATGAAACTATTGAACTGATGATTGAGTTTCGCTCACCAATAACGAATTTAATAATTGAATTTCACTTCTTACCCATGTCAAACTGAAATCGAATAGGTATAACGATCAATGCATCGAATTTTAAAGTTATATAAATAACTAGCGGCCCACCGTGGCCCTTTACGCATAATATCCTCGTATTTTCACATTTTGCACTGATACTGATTCTTTTTTGCAATTTGTTCCAGCGTGATGTTAAATAGCTTAAAACAGTTCTCATTAAATTGCCTATCCAACACCAAAACATATTTTTTCATTTCGAACCCATATCTAATCCAAAGTTGACTCAGATACAGGATTTACGTCCTAGTTTAGAGGACAGTGAGACTGTGAATTTGTCAAAGTACTCATACCTAGTCTTAAAAATTTTTGTAATTTTGGATACACACGCACTTCATGCCCAATAAAGATTTTTATTATTATTTTTTTATAATCGGATTTTTTATAATCGGATATCTTCTGAGATTAGTGCCCTCAAAAACAACCAAACTCTTCACTTTGATAATATAATTAAAAATAAACGAATTATGCCATGACATTACAGTAAAGTTTTTTCAAATTCAATTCAAATTAAAATAATTTATTTAGTATCTAGTTTTTACATTTCTTTGTTACGATTGGGGATTTCTTTTAAGTAAATAAATACTTGTGTTAGAAAAATTCGATTTCCATTACAGTGATCTTCACAATACAGATACTTACTGACATGATAAAGTTAGGAAAACAATATAGTTGAATACTGAAATATCCAAAAATAGCTGATTTTCCCCATTATTTCTCCTAAGATGCCATAATTATTCATTAGCCACTATCCCGCCGGTTATCCTGTTGTAGGTCTTCTGTTCCCATGGCATCACCATCAAGGCGATGGGGTCTACCGGGGGGTTTTAGTAGGTATTCCTACCCGCATAAGGGTAGGGGGGAGTCCCACGCTCCTCCCTCTGGTGACGGTTCGGTGCGTCTCTTATAATGGTACCGCCTTTGGTATGTTAATAAGGATTTTCTCGCGTTTAAAAAAAGATCATCAAAATCTGTTCAAAAGAACGAACATAAAAACATACAAACGATCCAATTTGAGAAATTTTCTTTAAGTATGTAAGACCTGAGTATCGTAATATTGCACTAGAAACTATTCGTCACTATATTTTCCCTCAACTTCTTTACTGTTTCGGGTTAAATATTATCTTACATCGTAATCTAGCATTGAATTTATCTTTGAATCACAATTCGTCCGAATCCTTCCAGAACTAACAAGAAGACAAGTAACAAACATCCAGACATCTCGACATACATACATTATTACAAACATTCACGTTTATGATATTCTTAGTATTCGGTACCAGAGTAGGTGCATGTAAGCAAACCCGTGAACCAATACTAACATCCAAATTTTTTATTTTGACGTGACAACGTCTGATAACTCAATACTACGGGCTGCGCGCACGAAAAAGATGAAAACGTCTTTGTCCCGTTACGCTCATTGTCGCGTTCCGCAAGCGAGAGCGCGGCACGACCGAGAGAGAGGCATGATCGGCTCGAGCAATCGGCTCAGCGTTGTCACGTCAAACTAGCGTCCATAAACCGACTTCACAGATAACCAATTTTTGAGATAACCAACAAGTCATTTATAAGTAAAGATTAGTTATAACTAATAAACTAATAATAACTAATCTTTACTAGTTTATAACTATTTTTAGCCGTTGACCGCTTTATTGTTAGATTTATTTCGAGATAAATCGTATTCAATTTTCTATTAGAGTGCTTCATATACCCATTTACCAAATAAGACTTACCAAAGCAATTAGAGTTACCAAATTTCATCGAAATGCAATCACTAGTTTTTGCGTGAAATAATAACAAACATTACTACCGTATTACTGTACTAGACATTATAGGATTTACGAGAAACCTAATAGATGAACACTCATACATACCGGTAGAATTCATAATCCTCTTTTTTGCGTCGTTGTTGCGTAAAAAGGGTTTCATTCATTTTTTAACAATGTAAAAGGTATGGAACTCACCGGTCCTTTTTCAAAGAATAACCGTAAAGATGTCGTTATACATTTCCCTTTATTTGTGACAATTTTATTAGACCGTCTAGTACCTTCGAATTGATGACCCTCTTGGGCGCTGAATTTTCGGCCCAAAGATAATAATATAACTGTCATCAAAACGAATAACGGTATCCAGCGGCATTGAATAAAATTGATCAGTAGATTGTACAGTCTAACTTAATGCAAATGCTGTTTCTTAATGCAAAATTTGTGATAACTTTAGATTTATTTTGTTAAAAAATAAATACTGACGTCTTGCTGGTATCTTCTCAGTAGTTATAGGCTCCGAACCGGAGGTAGCATCATTATCGATTTATACAGAACTAGCGGTCCCGGCGAACTTCGTTACGCATTAGAGAATTTTTCCCGCTTTTCTGTGGAAATTTTTCAAATTTTACCAAGGATCCCTAATTTTCTAGCCTATGTCAAATTGGAAGAGAAGAATGTAGCATTCTATTGGTGAAATAATTTTTGAAATCGGCCCAGTACTTTTTGAGCCTATTCATTACAAACATTCTAACATACAAAAATAAAAAATAGGTAGAGGCGAGCGGGCCGGACTTTAGCTTCGCGCCATCTCTGAGGTCCCGGGTTCAATCCCCGGTCGGGGTAACGAACTTTTCTATATTGTCTCGGGTCTGGGTGTTGTGGTACCTTCGTTGTTTCTGATTTCTGTAACACAAGTGCTTAAGCTACTTATCACAGAATCAGAACAATGTATGTGATGTTGTCTAATATTTATTTATAATATTAGCGTAGAATTCTCAGCTGAAATACGTTTATATAGACCATTCTAGTTTAGTTTTATATGGAACGGCAACGGGCTCCGCCATAATTTCACACATCAGTGAATAATTGTTTGAATCCGTCGAGAGCCGAAATAAATGTGACCGCGTTGAGTTCGGTACGACATTTCAGTTTCATGTGATAGAACTATGGGTTTCGTAATATTAAATAGTAGGGACACTCGTTAGTGACAGGAAACAACATAGGAAGGTCATCTTTGCTAAATAAATTTTACGAAGGAAATTAGTATTTACAGAATTCGTATTCTAATTGAACTTGGGGGCGGAGTGACTACTGTATGATATGATTCATATCTACTTACACAGATACATCAATACAATGTTAACAAATCGATTTTTTATAATTTTTACCGAACTTTAAATATTTTTAAGAAACAGAAAGAGACGAGCACCGTAAGGGGAGTTGAACATTTCTCTGTTTCTTTTAAACATGTAAACAAACTTTCCAATTATAATACTAGCAGAATTAATATATTCTGTTTAACTTAAGTTCAAATCAAAGTACAAATAAGGATGACATCCTTACAAAAATGTTTTTTAATAGATCGATGCTTACAACAATGTTTGAAACGAAACTTGAACTAATTTGTAGCTGCAACGGCTCGGGTATCAGCCGCGTCTTCAAGACTAACTCTCCAAGTCGCCTGTTATAAAGTACCATGACTTACGAGTTAAGACATAAACTACTCATTGTTGTTAATAAATTACTAATTTGTCAGGCATTTATGTTTATTCTTTGTATGGGGGAATTTAATGGTTCCGCACAATATATTGACGCCTTCCAGCCTGATGGAAAGCAAGAGAAGGAACCCACATTGCAATGATAACAGATTCGATACCGTTATATCCTATACGTTAGCATCGCCATACTGGCCCGCAAGATGTATCGTCACGCGCCTTTTGAAGGAATGTATGCCAAAGGAAGGAGGAAACACATGAGCCGGTAATGAGATCCACTTTTAATAGTGCGGCAAAGATATGAGTTACCAAACTTTTTGACTTTTTAGCTCGGTAGATTTGAAAAAAGCCAGTTACTTTCTTAGTAAAATTTTGGCCGTCAGCAAACATTTTCCAAACACCGTCTAACTTATGGTAAAATAAATGAATTCAGAATATGCAATATTTCTTTCCTTTCCTTAGTTATACAAACAAATTGCCGACAAAAAGTTCATAAATTACCATCAACATTTTTGTTCAGTAAAAACTTTAAGGTTAAATTAATTTAATGGAAACAGTTCTTTCCAAAGATTAATTTGAAACTCACACAATTATTTTCACCTTTTATTTCTACATTATTCCACTATAAACTTAGCCGTCTCTTTCAGAAGCGGCTTCAAACCCTGATAACTTGATCTCCTATGCATCTTATTCAAATATCCGCATTACAAAATTGAAGCTTACTGTTGTAAAATTCACCAGTCAGGCGTGCGTTGTCGTTGGTACCCATAAAATTCCACTTTACTGCTAAATTTTGCATTTTTATGTATTTTGCATCTGCGCTACGCCAAACTTATTATTGAAGCATAAGATTCCGCTACGAATCATTTCAATAGAACTTTAGAAGATTATTTCAATGAAGACGTACTTAATTATTATAATGTATACTATTATTATAAAGTTGAAAAGTTTGTATGAACGCGCTAAGCTCAAGAACTACGAATACAAATTGAAAAAATATTTTTGTTGGTAGATAGTCATTTATCGAGGAAGACTTTTGGCTATATGAATGGTCAATTTTCGCCTATTTTCTTAAATAACTTAAAAACTATTTATTTCAAGATTATAAATGATACATATTTGCAATCCTTACAGCAAGATCTTTCATTTGATATGTCACACGATATGATTAGCGAATTTTTTTTTTTAATGTTGTGATTTACCCTCCAAAAGCGACCCCCAAATTCATAATTTATTTATTTACGTTACACATGCACCTTTGGGTCTTTAACTTACATATGTGTACCAAATTTCATCTCAATTGGTCCAGTGGATTCAGAGTAATCGGCTGTGACAGACGGACGGACAGACAGACACGCGAGTGATCCTATAAGGGTTCCGTTTTTTCCTTTTGAGGTACGGAACCCTAAAAATGGAGATAATACGCGTGCAAAGCCGCGGCGAGCTGCTTGTATTTTATAATGGTGTTTTTTTTTGCTCAGTAACTGTAACCTATTTTATATTTAGTTAGTTGATATCTTTACCTACCTTTCTAAACATAGTAATACCTACATACACACTTATATTAGGTATAACAAAATTAATTACCTCACATTTGCAAGTCGTGGCAGCAAGTGAATCGGCACTGAGACTTTATTTCAAGGTTGTATGTAATGTTATTTTTAGTGTAAGATTTGTTAGTTCTCCTATATAAATAAAATAAATAAATAAATGTGATTGCTTTGCGTGATTGATAGTTATTATACTTTAGATACAAATGAACAGCCAAAATACATGATATGATTCTATAGTAAGTAGCTAAGGCAACTATTACAGAAATCAGAAACAACGATGGTACAACAACACCCAGACCAATATAGAAAAGTTTGTTTTCAATATTTCAATATTGACCCGACTGGAAATTTGAACCCAGGACCTCAGTGAGCATTCATAAATAAAGATACTTAAGACATTTTGGGATATTGGGTCGAATTTCCGCGTTTTGCTTATTATTGGCCTTGTTTTATTTTATTATTTTATAATTTTCTTGATTTTCTTGATTTTCTTGATTTTCTAGATGTGCGGGGAGCCGCTGGATGCAGAAAGCGCAGGACCGCGCGTTGTGGCGTTCTGTAGGGGAGGCCTATGTCCAGCAGTGGACGAAAAGAGGCTGATGGATGGATGGATGGATGATAATTTTCTTGCATGAAAATATACAAATTGAAGCACGTACCGCAGTCTTGAGAAAGACAGTGGCGTCATGGTCATCCCTTTCTAAAAACAGCGGGGAATACCCACAAAACCCTTAGTACTTCTCATCGGTTGTATAATAGCTCTCCTTTGGAAAAGTTAACTGTCGGAGTAAATTTAAAATGTTCAACCTGGTTACTCTTTTCCATTTTAAACAACAGTAAAGATTTCATTTCTCAACCCGACAAGCCTAAACCCGTAAATCAGAGCACAACAGGCAAACTTGAGAACTAGTCTTCCAAAGACGCGACTGATATCTCGCGCCGCTGCAGCTACAAATTAGTTTAAGTTTGGTGGCAAACGTTGCACAGAATTGCCTTAGTAAAATACTTTAGATGCCTATTTTAGTATGATATGATATACCAGAGACAACTCTGGTATATATTTAGAGACAACACCGTATCATATTTAGAGACAACTCTAAATATGATACGGTGCCAATTCAAATTACCGAATAACGATATATCACGCACGGTTATTGAGCGAATTAAAAAATTATAGAGAGGTAGGCATAGCGATTTATCGCTCGAACTGGAGCAGCCCGACTTGTGAAATACCTTACGCACCGCAGAAGACCGCAGCCAAATAACAATCACTTCTGTGTTGTTGTGTTCCTGCGTGTGAGTAAGGTTTCCAGAGCTCTTGGGGGGTGCTGCATTAGTAGCAGGGGTAAAGCCTTCAAGGTAAGGGCGATAAGTCCAGTAACAGATTTATTGTCACCCTAAAGCTAGGACCTCAATACCCCCAGGGCCAAATGCCGGCGGCTCTACGCCGGCATTCTTAGGAGCATGGCCCTCTACGGGGCACCCATCTGGGCAGACGCCATTTTCCGGCGGGGAAATACAGCCCACCTACGGAGGCCACAAAGGGCTATTGCCCAGCGAGTGGCCCAATCTTACCGCACGGTGGGCTTCGACGCGGCCTGTGTCTTGGCCGGCACGCCGCCTTGGGCCCTCGACGCAAGGGTGCAGGCCCAAGTATATTGGAAATTGACGGAGAGGAGGGCGCGGGGAGAGCGTCCCTCCCCGACTGAGGTGGCGGCAATCCGGCGCGAGGCACATGAACAGATGGTTCAGCGGTGGAAGACGGGTGTCGACGAAATACGACCCAGGGGGCGAGTGCTTGACGCCGTTGGCCCGGTGTTGCAGAAGTGGCTGAGCCGGGGGTGCTGACTGGGCATGGATGCTTCGGTCAGTACCTGCACCAAATTGGGCGAGAAGAGTCGCCGCTGTGCCATTCTTGCGGCGCGGCGGCGGACACGGCGGACCACACACTGGCTGTGTGTCCGGCCTGGGCTACCGAGCGGGCCGAGTTGGCTGCTATTGTTGGAAGCGATTTCTCGCTCCCAAGCATTGTTACAGCCATGCTTGGGAGCGAGGAGGCCTAGACGGCAGTTGCCGTTTACAGCGAACAAACAGTCTCGCATAAGGAGGCGTTGGAGAGGGAGCGGGAGAACGACCCCTTCGCCCCACCACACCGGAGACGCAGAAGACTGCGCGCAAGGCGTCGGTTTGACGCCCTTGCTCTTGTTAGCGGGGACCAGCCGGCCTAGGGTGAGGGGACACCCCGGCCGGCCTTGCACGCTCTCCCGCAGATGCGCGGGAACGGTTTAACACCTTTGACCGTTCCCGTCAGTCCCCCGACCACCCAGGGGGGACTTGGTGACGCCGCCCTGTAAGGGCAGCAATTCCGCCGACGGCGCCGTGGCAGTCATGGGTCACCCGATATCCCATGGCACCGTCAATAGGCGATGAGAAGGTTGGGGGAGTTTTTAGTTCGGGTAGTCCTCGCCCCTTCTGGGCGGGGGAGTCCCACACACGTCGCTGCCGTCAATCTTGAAGTGCAATATAAAACAAAAACGACTCGAAGAAGGCTTAATATTATTTTATGCCTTGTTTTGGCAGTGCAATTTTTTAGGCATTTACAAAATCTTTGATCAGAAACATCAAAAAACCTTTTTTTTATTAAGGAAATAAGCTTGGGTCTGGGTGTACTGGATTGTCAACCCCCCCCCCCCCCCCATTCATCATCTTATATTCTTCTTATAAAGAATAACTAACCGCATTTACTTATTTTTTTCCCATGTGAAACATATTAAAACAATGTAGTTTTACTTGCTTACTTACCTATGGATATGCAAAACTGTGGACACAAGAAAGCAGCAACACTCGACTCCAATCTTATTTTGTTTTTGTTCATGAATAATGAAACGCTTGCCTTGTTTTACCTTCTAAAGGAGACGTCATTCTGCGGACAATGTTTCGTTGAACTATTCTACTTCGAGATATTGTTCAAACTAGCATCTTGTAGGTACTCCTAGAGTTATAATGAAAAGTTGATAGGATTTTAATTCATTTTTTTTCATATTTTTGTTATTTAGCGCTGTTATGAATAATAATAGGTCTAGCCTTATTAGTTTAGACTTCAATTTTTATTGTCTAAAAACAATAATCTACTCAGAAAACAGCATTCGCTGATGACCTCCGTAGCAGAGAGGCAAGGACAGACTTTGGAGTCGTGCCATCTCTAAAGTCCTGGGTTTTATTCCCGGTCAGGTTAATATAGAAAACCAAGTGCTTTACTTGCCACAGAATCAAAGTAATGTATGTGAGGAAAACCAATATTTAACACATTGCTTTCTTTGTGGATTCGTATAGTGACATATTTAAACTTTAAAGTTGAATACTAATATAATTGAACTGTACAAATACTGTGCTTGCAACTTTATTTAACCCGATACTTTCCATTATATCTGAATAAAACAGTCATACATTTTTATCCCCCGACCTCAATCCACCCAAAGACATTTGAAATCCAGCTAAATCTTTGCCCAAACTTTGTAACGGACTATAGTTTTTACGGCTTCATACATAGTTGCTTATTTTGCTTGAACAGCTTGATTTTACCGAAGCACCTGAATATCCACTTAAATCTACTGACTTAATACAATTTAAATTTAATATTAACGATACCTTTTTAATGGTTATTAGAATATAAAGATTGGCTCTAAGATTTGCATTGGAACTATTCAATTATTTTCTCATTTGTCGAATCGTAACTAGACGTAATTATGGAGGTAAATAAATAAATATTTGACAACATCACGAATATTACTTTTATTCATACAAACCCAACCTTGAGACAATATATTACAGTTCGTTTTTCATATTGATCCGACTGGAAATCGAACCCGGAAGCTCAGAGGTGGAGCGACACCAAAAAACAACAAAAAATACGTTTGTTGTGATACGACACACGATATGTTGCGGTTAGGTCAGTTGGAAGAGCAGCTCGTGCGATTTGTAAAGGTCATGGGTTCGTATCCCGCACCGCAATAGAAAATAAAATAATTTCGTTAGTTTAAAATACTCCTGAACTCTTGTTGAAAAAGCAATCCTACTTCGACGTTCTCTAGACATCTCCAGTATATTCCTCTTTAGCGGTGCAAAAGGGGCTTTAAAATGTTGATATATTCTAATTATATAATTATTATTTTTAAATGAAATATTATTATTCCAGTATTTATCCTTCCATTAAAATATAAAACAAGAGTTATGTTGATTATAAAATAAGGGTTTAAAATTATATTATCCTACTGCATATGGGACGAGAGCAAGTTATCTTGTCGTAACACAGTTTTCAACTAGCTCGGGTGATAAAGGTTTCTATACCATATACTTAAGCTTTACTTATATTTTGAATGATGTACAGTCGCCGTCAGATACATCGGAGCAGACAAAGTGACCAAATACTTCTGAACAGTTAAAATGTCAAAAAGTTCCATACACCACAAGTTACCATTAATATCTGAACATTCATTACTTCAATAATATCTGAGCAGATGCCAATAACATCTGAACACTCATAACGTCAAAATGTGTCACGCACGTCATGTGCCTCATTTAGCTACCTGTATAGATGAGTGTTCAGATATTATTGGTAAGTTGTGTGTGTAGAAATTATTGACAAGCATCTGCTCAGATATTATTGAAGTAATGAATGTTCAGATATTAATGGTAACTTGTGGTGTATGGAACTTTTTGACATTTTAACTGTTCAGTAGTATTTGGTCACTTCGTCTGCTCCGATATATCTGACGGCGACTGTACTCCAAAAGCTGTTTTTGTTGTTTTATGAAATAAAGTTATTATGATAAAGTTAAAAAAGTTATAAAGCTAGATAAAACAATTCCTATACTTGTCTAAATCTCGGAACTCACCTCTTCAGAACTTTGTAAGGCGGCATCTTCTGTCAGTGGACAAACTGTTTATTACTCACTTCATTGCTTTTGAACTTCCATTGCTTAAAACGAACTTTGTTGCCCCTACATTGTAATCGGTGTAAAATAACTGGGTTAAAAGTAATGTTCTTGGAGCAGTTTAACAATAATTTAATACCGGATGTTTTGATTTTGTTGCACGTTAGAATTATGGTACAGCGAATATTGTTATGTAAAACATATCTCCTATTTCATAAAAAAAAACTTCTTGAAACCACTTCTGCTCGTTAATAACGTTTTAATTGGGACGAAGTTAAGGGTCCCAGTAAAAAAAAAAATGGAAAAATAGATTCAATATTATAAAACAGCCTGTAATAATATCATCTTTAGAAAACGATTTTCATTTCTATACGTTTTCCTAATTTCTGGTATTCAGTCGTTTTGCCTCACGTACGATTCGGACCGCGGGACGAATCGCCCAAATACCATACTATAATAATATGGTCACTTTTTGATTTTTATTTATATTGCACTTCAAGATTGACCTCATCCCACCTGATGTTAAGTGGTAATGAGGTCCAGCTTAAAGGTGATCAGTACAGCATAATAAATCTGTTACCGGACTTGTCACCCTTACCTTGAAGGCTTGACCCCTGCTACTAAAATGTAGCACCCCCCAGGAGCTCTGGAAACCTTACTCACACGCAAGAGCACAACAACACAGGAGTGATTGTTATTTGGCTGCGGTCTTCTATAAGGTGGAGGTATTTCACCAGTCGGGGTGCTCCAGTTCGAGCGATAAATCGCTATGCCCTACCCTACCTCTACTAAATATAATCAATAATCATTTTACATAAGTATCTGGAGGGGTACTCTCGAAAACGAAACGAACAAACGAAAGGTTTCGTTTTTGAAGATTATTCAAAAGTTTGGGATTGAAGACGTGGTTTTTGATTTGCATAAATAATATTTTGTTTTTTGAGAACGCTTAATTTGCATTCGAAGTGATTTCTTTAAGGTTTTGAGGATTAAAAATTGCCATCCGTTGTCGGATCAGACATATTTCGTTTATGAGAGTAGACCCCTGGCTGTTTCCTGTGAGTTTACCCACGTGAATTTGTAATAAGTATCCTTAATATTAATCTAATTGTGTCATCTATCTTCCAGCAGGAAGGTTAAATAAAAAGATAAATGAAAAGATTTTAATAAAATTTCAGCCAAATCTGTAGTAGTTTTTGCGTGAAAGAAAAACAAACATACATCAAAACGTCCATAGATTCTTACTTAATTTCCAATATAAAGTAGGATTAGTTACTATAAAAAGGTTAATATACTTGCAAATAACCAACCAAAAACGTACAAATTACTTCGTAATACTAACTTATTTATTTGCTACAAATGGGATACAAATTTAATTGCCAGATTTTAGTAACCGTGTACAAAATAATGAAAACAGTTAAATGAAATAATCTCAATGTTTCCCTTTGAAATATTTCTTGTCCGTCGGTATATCCCAAATTTTTACATACTTAACTTTCCAGTCCCTAAAGTTTCAGTCCTTAGGAGTTTAAGGATTCTCTGGAAAGATACTTATGAATTCACAAAGTAAATTTATAACTTCAAAATTGCAACTTACGCTCATTTTTATATCCAAGCTTCATTTTCAATTTAAAAAAGGTGAGGTTCGTTTAAAACACAAACTGGTATTTTGTATTTATTTCGGTTTAAAATTAATCACTATTAATGACATTGTGATAGTAAAGTCTGCGTACACTTAAAAATACAAATGTTTACTCAGGCCACTTATCAAGATAAAACAGTTTTGATATATTATTAGGCATAATGACGAATATATTGGACCATGGATATTCTATAGAAAACATTGTTGTAGGTATTTTCTTTTAACATGTTGCTCGCTCTAATCCAAACAGCTTAAATGCTTGAAGCAGTGCATATTGGGTTTTGTCGTGTAAATATAATATATGTATATGTTTATATTATTTATATTACATACATGTTTTTATTATGATTCGTTTTTGTTATCTTTATGTTTTATATTATACTATTTCTTATTTAAATATAGTTAAATAAGTGGTCCACCGTGATACGATTGCATCAGCGGGTCGATACGGTCCATGCTAAGGCTCGAACCTTGTAGGCCACAAACACTATAAACGTCTTGTATTTTTCAAATGTTTTTGTGTTACATATTAAATATCCTTAAATTTAAAAGGTATCAATGAAAAATTATGACATGTAAAAGGCACTTGTATTTAACAACAAAATTATAATTAATCCTAAGCGTCTCACAGCGTGTTTTTTTCTCATGTCACCGACCATAAACTAAAATGTTGTCACAGCCCAAAACAAAATTGACTCCAAATTAATACAAAAAACAAAAATCTTGTATTATCATTTTACAAGCCAGTTATTGTAAGCAATCTTGTTAATAAACAGTTCTTATCGTTTGAGATTCAATTTCAACTCAGCTTTACGAATTAAGAGTTGGAACATCTAAGATTGGAACGTACCCAGACTGACGGCAAAGTGTTCCGCTGATCTCAGCGCGGCGGCCTAGCCACGCGATTCAAAGGGCCCTTGACAAAGGGACAAACTCAAAGGGACTGAAAGCTCTCGCTAGATATCGATCTAATTGCGATTTTTCTAAAGGATACTTTAGATAATGCAGTGCGGTTCCTTAATGCCTTCTCTTATATTAAGGAAGTGGTTACTACTTCTAAGATGATTCATAAAAAACATACAATTCGCTTGTAATTGTTATTCAAGGTTGAATTTGACGTACATACATTTACCAATCTGTTACTGTTGTTGGTAGTCATACAAGATGCCTCAACATGTTAAATATCATTCATTAATTACTACCCGTTTTCCATTTGTGATCTACAAACGTTATTTTTTTACGTATTCACTATCTGCATATATGTTTTATTTAAAAAAGCGATATCGCTCAAACTGGAGCAGCCCGACTGGTGAAACACCTCCACCTTACAGAAGACCGCAACCAAATAACAATCACTCCGGTGTTGTTGTGTTCCTGCATGTGAGTAAGGTTTCCAGAGCTCTTGGGGGGGGGGGGGGTGCTACATTAATAGCAGGGGTCAAGCCTTCAAGGTAAAGGCGACAAGTCTAGTAACAGTTTTACTATGCTTTTCGCCCTTAAGTTAGGAACTCATTACCACTTAACATCAGGTGGTATGAGGTCAATCTTGGAGTGCATTATAAAAAAAAAAGTTTTTACGATCCCCGAAACGCAGGTGCATTTTAATTTAACACCCGTGGCTGCCACTCAATCGGCCTGTTTGCTGACTAAAATAAACCATAGAATAAAAACGGTTTAATTTTCATTGAGGTATGTCAAACATAGCAATGATCACGGAATATCGGGCGAGTTAATTTTTTGGATACGAAACTTTGTTTTAAAAAGTTTAGATAGATAGATAGATGTTTTTCACGAGAAAAGTATTCAAATATAATTAAAAGTAAAAATAATTAGAGAGACATACGAATGGGCACTATTTAAGCACATAAAATCGTTTTTATTCTTTAAAAACGCATATAAGTCGAAAGAAACTACAAAATATTAGATTTATAAAAGCTTTTTTATCTTTGTTATATTTTGTTTTTCTACATAATTACTATTTACTAATATTTGGATATTATATATACTATAGAGATATTTTTTTAGGATGCATTACCCTAAAATAAACAGAACCCTTATATTATGACCTTGTAGTTCATCTGTTTGTCAACATGTCAAGACCCTTTTTCTCAGGAAGACGTTGAAAATAAACCTGAAATTAATATCATATACTCAAGCCTAATGCTACTTAGAGCTGTGTAAAAATAAACATATAAACATTAACGTTATTTTAAGAGATACAGCCGTTTATGTGACACGGTAAAACCTACAACTTATCCTGTGAACCAAGACTCTTAAAATTTTATAAGAGCAAAAATTTTGTAATACCATAAATTAGAATAATAAGAAACAGTGAGAAAACCTTAAGTAAAACATAGTAAATTTGGTAATTTATAGATCACAGACAGACAGACATAGTAGACATTATTTGTAGAATGAAAATTTTCTACAGAATTCTTTATTTGGATCTTAAATTTGTACAGTACGTTTGTACAAAGCCTCTATGTGTTTCAAAAGGAAATATTACCAGAAGCGAGGAAAAACTTCATGTCATATTCACGCATCACTTTGTGACCAGCATTATGTGAAAAAGGAAACACGCTTACTCTGTGCAGTTATGAAAGATGAGAGCGCAGTTTTTATGAAACCTCAAACCATATAAAGTTCAGCCAATTTTTGTTAGGAAATGTAACACGTTGCACAATATCCTTTGAAATATACTAGCATAAACTCTATGATTAAAAGATCTTAGTCAGCTAAATAAGGACTCGTGATCTCGTAAAGTTTGGAAGACATACGGTAATGGTGGTTGCTACAAAATTTTGTGTAAAAGCTGGTAAAATGCTGGCTTGTGAAAACGTCGTACACATAAATTTGAAGGAAGAAAATACGAACATTGCAGAGATACTGTTATTTCATTAAAATAAGGTAGGCTGTCTTTGAGGTTCCGGGTTCGATTCCCAATCGGGTCAATTTGGAAAACTAACTTTTCTTTATTGTTTTGGGTCTGGCTGTTCGTCCTTCGTGGTAACTTTCTTGTTTCTGTTTTATGTAATATCTTTAATTGCTTTAGTCACTTTTTATAAAATCAGAGCAATGTATGTGATGTTTTCCGATGGTAAAAAAGATATACCATCTACTTCTTAGGTCTGCGTCTTACCTATTCGTAACTAAATTTCGCAAATTTCATCGCCGTTGCTAAGTTTCTTATATTTGGATAAATTTGTCCACTTGATTAAGCATTCGATAATGGTTTTTTTTTACAATTGCTAGTGATGTATTTATTATTTTGCAGAAGTAATAGATTTTTTGGCATTTTATATTTTTGTCTCGATTTTTATCACCATGCTTTTATTGCCGTGGTTTCCGTGACCAATATTTGCTATGGCAATGAAAAATCCCCGAAAATAAAAACCTTTCAAAAAGGTCGTATTCGATTCTTCGACCTCAATGATGATGATCTTGGATTTGGTTCTTATTTTTTTTTTATATATTGGACTTCAAGATTGACCTCATCCCACCTGATGTTAAGTGGTAATGAGGGCCTAGCTTTAGGGCGAAAAGTACAGCATAATAAATGTGTTATTGGACTTGTCGCCCTTACCTTGAAGGCTTGACCCCTGTTACTAATGAAGCACTCCCCAGGAGCTCTGGAAACCTTACTCACACGCAGGAACACAACAACACCGAAGTGATTGTTATTTGGCTGCGGTCTTCTGTAAGGTGGAGGTATTTCACCAGTCGGGCTGCTCCAGTTCAACCGATAAATCACTATGCTTTACCTCTCTTAGCTAAGTCAATTTAAGCAACGAACTTTGCTTAATTGTCTTTACTTCGAGGTTGACGCCCCCAATTAGTATCCGCCGTCTGCTATTGATATTACTAAGTGACCACCTGATTATGTATTGTTTTTATCTAAATATTTGTTTTGGAGATTCTCTAAATAATTTCCATCCTGTTTATTACAAAAAAGAAAGTAAATAGGTGCTAATAACATTAGATTAGTTTTACTGCGTGAAATGACGCAAACCATTATCGTGATATAGTTTGCGTTTTTTACATTTTGAACGATTAAAATAAATCATTTCTTTTGTCTTACAATAAGAAAGCAGTAAGGTATATTTATTTACTCAGACTACCTATAAAGCAATTTAATTCGTAACTTAAAGCTACAAAGCTCAGCCTGTGCTTACAGAATTGACTAAGTTAATGTAGATTTTCTGTGGTTTGTATAGAGGTTCTTCTTCTATGGGAATATTATAATGTGTTACGAGGGCTTACTTCTGTTATATACAAAATTATAATGTAATTTACCTGTTACAAGTAACCTTCAAATAAAAATTGGTGAATTAATGTTTCTTTTTTATTTTGAAAATAACATATCTGTACCCAATTAATCGGTTAAGTAGTTTTGGAGTAGATTGGCTAAAATGATAGACGAACGAACTGACGCAAGTATTAAATTTAAGAATTAAAATAAGATTTATTTGAAAAGGATTTATAAAAATGTAGATATTACTTCATAAGGTTTAAATTATTAAACATTTCGCTCACTGACTAAATTTAATTGGCAATGCTTAAAAACATCCGCTCTACTGAGGTGAAAGCTATCAATATTTGCGTCGATATGGCAGATATTTTTAAAAACGTGTTTTAAAAATTCCCTGTGAAATTCTAAATGTACGGTCTCGAACATCTGGCAAAAACCTCCAGGAAAAGAGCTGATGAAGTTAGAGCGCTTCCATCTCGTAAAAAAGTAACAATAAGTCAATTGCAATACATTACTAAACAGCAAATCATTTGAAAGTTCATATTTTTATTCACATTTTCCGAATAATGTGTATATAGTACTAACATTTTTCCTAGAAACACAAAACACTTACGTTTTCACGCAAATAAATTGATTATGCGTGACACCTAGACGATACTATAAATTATTTGTTAAAATATCATACAACATATTTTTTGTCACAAAATTACGCGATTAATATCACGGGTGACAGCTAGATAGTAGTAGTAATCATGGACTTGTCATTAAAATTGCCAATGATTTACTTTTAAGTAAATTCTAAACTAACGCAAGTCGATACAGTGATCCAATTTCGTCAAGTACGGTTGACACGTCAAGATAAACGTTAAGATTAACATAAGGTGTGTAATTTGACATGCTTTGGACACTGACGCAGGCATCTCTTTAATAGTACTTTCAGCTTTGACGCGATAGGCACTCTAACTTCAGCTACCTCTAAATCAACTCTGTTGGTGGGGCGTGTTGAATTTATGTTTGCTTCGAAAACCGTGTGACTTCCACTTTTTTGTTTATGAAGTCTGCAAGCAGAAATATCCGATGTCCTCGCATAAAGGGAGGGAGAATGTATGAAGCAGACTATTGTTTTCAGGCAGTTTTATGACGAAGCTATGAACATAGAATGTATTGTTATGTTACATCTTTGTGGATAGTAACAAAATTGTTCTTTCTTTTGACTAGCATGTATTTTGAATCTATTAAAGACACCATGGTTTGCTATTATAATAATAATAATCTTACATTCTAACAATTACACTGTACAGTATACACCAGGGGAATTTAATATAAGATAGTGAGAGACTGGTGCCTGAGCTAAGCAAAGGTTGCTTGTATTTCAGTGCGTCAGCACTCTCCCCTCACGATGCGTGCAGGTTGTGCATATATTTATAAATCAATTTTAGGTAAAACAAAAATGAATATTACCATGATCCTGTTTTTATTATTACCCGACTACCAATGAAAGGAGGATAATACCTTTCGACAGGATGTATATATCGGAAATAGCAAAACTAGCGCCACCAAGTGGCCATTGTGGGCAACGGGACACCAGTACCGCCTACAAGGCATTTGACGGAGTCTACGGCATAGCGGTGAGCAGAGCCTCGCTACGATCGCCGAGCAGTGAACACGTCGTCAGAAACTATTGCGGACCGTCGAACATCCTACCTACTTCTTCATTGATTGTGATTTTTGTATCGTGCAGTAAAATTGTTATAATTCCAGTAAGCTTATTTATTGGTATAACCCTATAATACGCCACAAGGCTATAAGACAATTAACAACGCTAGCCTGAACAAATTACCTAATCGCCTACATATGTATATATGCCATAACATCACACACATACTGCTCTCATTCTGTGGTAAGTAGCTAAAGCACTAGTGTTACAGAAATATGAAATAAATGATCGAACCAGGACCTCAGATATCGCACCAAAGTCCAGCCTTCCCGTCTCTACTACGTAGGTTTCCATAATTATCCTAGTTTCAAATTAGCATTCACTTGACTACTTTTCATTTCGCATTTTGCAAGCTCTATAAAGCACGAGACGTGTGCGAAGCTTTGCAGGTGTGACATCGAAAAAAGCTTTCAGTTGAAAACTTTCTAGCATCATCAAAGGCAGAAATACGCTTCAAACAAACTCTGAGGAGTTGAGTACTATTTTCAACGAATCTGTGAATGCGACGATAACTACTGGGTGACTGTTGGCTTGTTTCTAGTTTTGCACTTTTTAGATTTCATACGAAACGTTGGACCATATTATTATATAAAAGATGAGGTTAGCAATAATAAGTCTCCGCTGTTGATCTACTTATCTGTCTGTATGTGTGTCTTTCTCTCTGTCCACCTGTCTGTCTATCCGTCTTGTCACCAGGCTTTAGCCTAAGAGATACATCGAATAAATCATGATAAGCAAAAATTTTAAATGTTCGATAATGACTTTGATGTATTTTTTTTATATTTTTATCGATATAGTCATTAAAGACAATATATAAAATTAATAGTAAGAACTTAGCAAATACAAGTTTTTTCTAGGTACATATATATAGGTATAGGAATACTTAAACATTTCATTAATTATAATTTAAATTAACATAATTCTAGGTACCAACCTCTTTGTGCGCGGTTCCTACTCGCATTTAGCTGACATTTAAAAACGGAAGAATTATATAACGTGAATGAAGAAAGAGTTTTATTTTCGTGTCCGTGTTACGGAGTTCGTTCATTATTATGCTTTTGTATATCTAATAGAAATTGCCTGGTAGCTTTTTTGTTTTCCAATTATAAATGCTATTATGCTATGTAACTCAGAGGAATGGTGATAACAATGTCAAACTCAAACTCAAACTCAAATATTTCTGTATTCAAGTAGGTTACATGTAACACTTTTGAATCGTCATTGAATACAATGCAAAGTGATTCTACTTCCGGTTCGGAACCTATATCTACCGAGAAGACACCGGTAAGAAACTCAGCAGATAAGTTACAGTAGCAGTATCTAACTTATAGCTATGTGTAGAACACTTTGGAACAAGTCATATAGTTTTATTTAAATGAGTGACAAAAACATGAAGTATTATTTTATTTGAAGAGGTAAGCTGGAGCAGACCAGTCCCCAAAGGTGGCACCTGTTCACAAGCATGACGTATGTGCCAGTCATGAAGCCTTAACCGATTATGTAGTGCGATGTGTAATTTGTATGATGAATGACCACTTTTTTGCTTTCAGGAGTCTAAATCTGCCTCATGTGAGAATTTAATCCTTTCACGGATGTTAAGTGTTTTTTTTCCTTTCCAAGGATTCCTTGCTAGCCAATAATTCAGGTTAAGCTTGTTTTAAGGCACCATTGGGTCCAAAGAATGTTGTCTACCTGGACCAGTTACTTGTCACTGAGTGTGTATATAAAAATGATAAACGTTATTTTTATTTTATTAACAATATTTAAAACAAAACTTGATTTACTAAGTCAATATTTGCCTTCAAAAACAAGGACCGCTTAAATTTTTCTTCCCACTTTTACCGTTTTCAGATTGCCTCCGATAACAAATACTGTGAGTTTGACAAGGGACTAACGGATAAAAGGGTTTCCTCATACAAATATTTGAGCGTGAATAATTTACCAGAAGCAATATCGTCTGAGACTGCGGAATACGAATCGAGATCAAGAACGAATCCTTGTATGCTGGTTGGTTTCATGTTCCACACTTGTTATGGGCCCTTTTATTACTTATTTTAATTTATATTTTAAAAACTTTATTGCACAAAAATAGAAAAAATAAATATAAATTCCAACTTAATGCTAGGAGCACTCTCTGCCAGTCAGCCGGTTGGGTCATGCAATTAGTTCGTTTATGGGTGCGGTAACAGTAAAAATGTGAGTACCATTTTCTTAGTTAATAATTAAATTTTTTATCATTCCTTTGAATTATTAAATATATTTTTCCAATTTACATACCACTCTGTATATCTGAGTGGTAAATTAACTAAAAGTTCAGCTTTATGTTTAATGTAAAATACGAGGTATCTTTTCGGGATTTTCTCTACAAGTAAAACCGTCGTTTGCATTATATAGACGTTTCATAAATAATGCGTACTGATTTTTTTTTATTGTTGAACTTTGAACTTAATGATAATTTCTATTAAAATTTTAATTAAAACCAGTAACATCCCCATTATCTTACGATGCTGTACTAGAACAAAATACATTTTATTCTAAAATATAGCAGAGGAAGTCGCGAGCAACTGCTAGTCTAGTTCAAACTTCACCGTGCTCTTTGATAAGCAAACATTATTCGTCAAACACAATTTGTAACTTTTCATGAGAAAAAATTTCACATGCACCTTTTTATTAATTTGGGCTACTCAAATACTTACCGGGTTTCCCTTGGCCCGGTTCGCCCCTCCTTAATGAGCCTGCATCCCCCAGACTCCTCCGGGGGATTCATATCATAACACCAGGCTTAGTGCGGACGTCCAGTCAACATGGGCCACTCATCACCAGGACTCCCGACCTCGAACCATCTTCCGATTCCGACCTCCGAGTAGCCAGATTACAGGAGACGCAAATCTCCCAGTCAACTCAAATACTGACTGGGCCACAAAGTCAAAGTCAAAGTCAATCTTTTTTATTCATGTAGATTACATTAGTAATACTTATGCATCGTCTCTATACAATGCAAATGAAGCTACCTCCGGTTCGGAACCTATAACTACCGAGAAGATACCGGCAAGAAACTCAGTAGTTTTTTTTTATACAAATAAAAAGCTAAATTTATTACTAATTTTGCACCAAGACATACAGTTAGTTTGTCAGTTGTACAAAAAATCAATAAGTACCTATATTATGAAATAAATAAAATAAAAACATTTATGTTAAAATAACTGTAGGACTTCATGTGTCATATTCAAATACATCATTTTTATACATTTTGACCTACATGCGTCTGTGTGGTCTTATCCTGACATTGATTGAGAAAACTTAACAAAACTTATTAAAATAATATAAAACGCATAAGTCGCTCAAGCCCAAGTGGCTTACTTATTAAATTCGTGCCCAACCTATTATTCAGGTTAGTTTTCGTTGGTATTTTTTTGACACTCGATTAAATCGGACCTATTTTTAATTTATATTGTCAGATCCACTAAAGAGCATTTAAATGGTCTATAATTAATTCAGAATCATCTAATCCATTTAACATGCAAATAGACCACTCAATGCAGTGGACTCGGTAGCTTTCTTTAATTAAACTTAAGCGTCTCCAGAGAATGGATTATTTGCCTTACCATTGAGCTGCTATTGACCTTTGCTTGATTCTTCCTTGCGCATTTAATTGAATATCGATTAGTAGGTAAGGCCTCTGCAGGCTAATAATATAATTGGAACTTTATTTTAGTAGATTTGATAGGTAAAACTGAAAAGTTTAAAGGAAAACTTCAAAATGGCTTCAATTTTTACGTTCGCCCAAAATACGTAACAATTATTGGGTTGGACTTCTATATTATTTAGGTACAGTCGGCCGCCTTACCTTACAGCTTTCATTAGCCGCCTGTCAGTCGTTTCTAGCTTAAGCCTCGTATAATTTATTACTATCCATAACTAGAATCTTGAACCTCTTCAGCTACGTAGAGACATTGGTTCATTAAGTGTCTTTCATCGGCTTTATCATGTTGAGTGTTCCGAGGAACTGTTTTCCCTTATCTCTCTTTTCCTTCACAGAACCACAAGAGCCGGCCAACGATGTCATCGCTTCACCGTGGAAAATATTCCATCACGAACAAAAAAGTTTGGTAACTCCTATCTTTGCTGGACCATAAAGAAGTGGAACTCGTTGCCGGCTCATGTGTTTCCTCCTTTGTTTGACATGGATTCCTTCAAAAGGAGCGTGAAGAAACATCTTGCGGTACAGTATGGCGATGCTAACGGGTAAGATATTTCGATATCAAATCCGTTGTCATCGCGATGAGGGTTCCTCTCTTTCTTACCATCAGGCTGGGAGGAGCCAATATACTGCGCTACTATAAAAAAAAAGAAAGGTACATTTTTCAAATGTTGGAATCGGGCATGAATAAATCTATGGTAGGACCGCAGTGCAGTTGGCGAAACGCATTGAAATGACTTGATCTCAAGAAGGTCCTAAGGGCCCCGTCTTAGTTTGTTGTAAGACTTTCAATAGGCTGATAGTTTACCTTGCTTGTACATTTAAATTGAGCATTACATTACAAATTCCTATTAAGATTTTGACAAAGGATTTCACCCTAAAATGCGCCCGAAGTGTTTGCACTCACCATTCCAAATTGCGTTTCATATTAAATGACCGCATGAATGGCTTCTAGGAATAGTTAGATCCTGAATATTCATGAGAGCGGACTGCACAAGTGGCTCTATTAGGACTAGGTAACAAGATCAGCGTCTGTGTAGCTGAATTGGATTTCAAGGTTCAGAACTTTGAAACTAAATGTAAAGGCAGTAGATTCCATGTTTGCAAACACCACATGTCACAATTTGAAGACATCATTGATCATTGATTCGTTGGAAGAAGAAGAAAAATATCCTCCAGCGTAAAGAGAGAAATAGAATGTCTGTTTATTCTTCACTGAATGGTTGGTACAATTTACCTATTTTATTTATGATTTTGATATATCGATATTGGTTTGGGAAAAAATTACAATTGAAATTCTATTTAAAATTTTAACAAATACATATTTTTAACACCATACAATAAATATTTATTACTATTAACACGAAAAATTTAATATTACTTTATAATCTCAAATAATGTAACCGACGTTTTCCAGCAAGCGAAATAAAACTTGTAAAATTATATCAAAAGCATAAGTACAGACGAGCAGACTAGTTAGTGTTCCACACGTTCTTGTCATTAACTTAGTGAGGTAGGGCATAGCGATTTATCGCTCGAACTAGAGCAGCCCGACTGGTGAAATACCTCCACCTTATAGAAGACCGCAGCCAAATAACAATCACTTCTGTGTTGTTGTGTTCCTGCATGTGAGTAAGGTTTCCAGAGCTCTAGCGGGGGGTGCTACATTAATAGCAGCGGTCAAGCCTTCAAGGTAAAGGCGACAAGTCTAGTAACAGTTTTACTATGCTATACTTTTCGCCCTTAAGCTAGGAACTCATTACCACTTAACATCAGGTGGCATTAGGTCAATCTTGAAGTGCAATATAAAAAAAAAACATAGTCTACTACTTTGTAGTAGCCTTTTTCAAAAGACTACTTCTGACATAACTATCTTAAATTTGCTTATGTCAATGCCTTAAATATAATTATACAGACAGCGAAGCCCGGGAGCGGCCAGCGCCGCAGGCCTAGCTTTTAGCAGACTCGCGCGAAGCGCGTGCTGCAAAAGCTAGGCCTGCGTATTAATATTATAAAGCTGAAGAGTTTCTTTGTTTGAACGCGCGCTAATCTCGGGAACTACTGGTTCGAATTGAAATAATATTTTTGTGCCGGCTATTTCATTTATTGAGGAAGGCTTTAGAATTTATAACATCACGCTGCGGTCAGTAACTGCCATGATTCAGTAGAAATTGTGGAGAAAAAACGGGGTTAACCTCTTCTTATTTCAAATCTACTAGATGAGCCCTCAACTTCGTTTGCGTGGAATAAGGTTTTGTCCATGTATACATATACTTACTTTCATGGTCGGTTTTCCCCCTACTTCCCCTCATATTCATAATAAAAAGTACATAGTTCATATTTTAATTTAAGTTTCGAGCTATACCTATTTGTACCAAATTTCATATCTCTTACTTAAAAAAAACATTTACCCATATAAACTTTCAGGGGCGGTATTACCACCATCCCTCTTATTTTCAGAACAAAAAGTAGGCAGGTACCCTATGTCCGATCTAGAGGTTCAACATATACCTATACCAAATTTCATTAAATTTGTTCAGTGGTTTAGCCACGGAAGCCGGACAGACAGACAGACAGACAGAGTTACTTTCGCAATTTATAATATTAGTATGGATGGGCCGCTATTTTTTAGAATAAACATGTACGTACGGTTGACATGTACGTGTGGATTGAGTGAGCACCTTCTAGAATTTAGCCTACAGACGTCAATCTGAAACCAATCGTCAATCTTCCTTCTACTACTACCATGGACTTACTTTATTATATTAAGTCCATGACTACTACACATAATTGACAACTCTGTCTATAATTAAAACGACTTGATAACAACATAAAAAAACAAATGCATTCGCTTTGAGCGGGAAAAATATAGTAAATGTTAAATGTCCGGAATTAAGGCCCAATACGAAGAGAATTAGCGAAACTTCATGTATTTCTGTTCACTACAACATCGAAGTCCTAGATACATCAAAATGCCAGCTTCATTAAACAAGAAACTACTGAACAAATACTCATCCAACCTATTACAAACGCAGTTCGTGGGAATTAAAGGAAAAGGAAGTTTATTCAAACACTTTTTTCTTAAATAAAAGTATATTAATTATCTTTCTTTCTCATAATATTTTTATAAAATCAGTCTTAACTTAACAAATAATCTTGTATTAAATTAGTTCAATAATATTATTTTGTACCACCAGTTTGTATTACATAAAAATGAAAACTCCGGTATGCCTTTTTATTCTTTAGATTTATAGCCTACATTTTCCTTTGGCTTTTAGTTAATGATCTACACATTTTACATCTTCATTGTCATTATTATTAGGCATCACTGAAAGAAAACATAGATATCATTAATTTTGTTTAGGATAGTTATTGGCTCGGCTTTTAAAAAAAAATACATAGTTTAACTTGCTTTCCATTGGGATCTGGAGTTTCCTCATGTATTAGGTACTATTAAAGGCTCAACTTGGGAGCTAGGGCCAGGAATAGGTTCTACCTCAGTTACTACTACATTTGGAATCTGAAATATTAATTTTATACTCAAAGGAATTAATAAACAGCCACTGATCTTTAATCTAAGTTTTCACATTCAGTGCCGATTTATTTTAATGTAGATTTATTATTAAAAAATTAAAAAATATAATTAAATATATAGATAGCTAATAGGAATAAATTAAATTATTTCAAATTCATATAAACATTAAGTATAAACTTCATTCAAATTAATGTATTAGTAAAGAAAAAAAAGGAAAAGTAACTGGATTAGCATTTTATTGTAGAACTCGCACTTTAGTTCCGAATAGCGCGGATAGATGGCGCTGGCAGTAATTTAGTTCACGGTATTATTACGATTCTCCGGCTGTATATAGGTTTCAGAACAACTATGCCTGGTAAGACAAAAACAGAAATGCCTGTAGCCTATTAAGGCACAAACTATTTTTGAAAGACGCTTGACACGTAACTGTGTCAATGCGTTTAATAGAATTATGTATTCTTATTAACAACATGATAGAGAACGAAGTTGCCAAAAAATACAATTTAACTTTAGTTAGATCAAAACAAATATCACTACAGAGTGTAAAAGAAAGTCGCTTTTTCTGTCCCTATATCCCTTTGTACGCTTAAAGCTTTAAAACTACGCAACGGATTTTGATGCGTTTTGTTCTAATAGATAAGAGTGATTCAAGAGGATGGTTTGCAATAAAGAACAGAAAAGCAAATATTTCCAAGTATTTACATTACATACGTGCGAAGCCGGGGCGGGTCGCTAGTCCTACTACTACTGTCCATTTTTTTTCCCCAAAATCCAAGATGGCGGCCCTTTTTGCTGAATCAACTTTTTTCTTGTCTATGGAATGGCCAGGCGGTTTTTACTTTTTTAGAGAATAGTGTTGAAGTGAAGTAGACTGAAAAAGTAAAATGTCAAAAAAACAAGATGTCCGCGCCGCCATCTTGGATCGAAAATTCGGTTTAGAGGTGTTTTTGCGGGCTCGTGGTGGAGAGGTTTCCACAGATAATTGAAATTTTTTTTTCGAACTCTGCCGGCAGTATAGTCAACTTGCAAACCTCATCCATAGATTATAGAGTTTAGCCATAGAGACGGCGCTGGCGGCAGTTTTGTAGGGAGCAAAAATTTTGACATTTTCAAAGTAGATTTTGAGGGGGATGGCAACACCATGTCGAATCGGTTTGTATGGGGCGGTGGTAGGTTAGGTATCTGTCTTTTGTTTTGAGAAATAAATTCTACCAAATTCATGGTAGTTTTCACCCCATGGCCCCAAATGGTAGGAAAAAAAATTACCTTGTAGAAAAAAAATAAATACGCTGTGGGGTGGCTATAGAGGCCCCAAGTGACAAAAAGGTAGTTTTTTGGAAAAATCCTGGCAACCCTGGAAATGGCGGGGAAAAACATTTTTTCGACATGGTCATTTCCCAAAAGCTCTAGGGGCGACTGGGTGAGAGCGAGAAAAAAAATAAAAATTAGGTCTGATGCGATATATAACCTAGAATACAGGAAAAATACGGCCGTTTGAAAATCCAAGATGGCGGACCCCCTTTCGGCAATTTTGAATTTTTCACGATTTTCAAAACGGTTTTTCTGGCACTTGGCAACATTTGAGCGAGTCGCAATGTATCGAGCGGTTGCATGTTTGGTTCATATGTGTTGCCAGGTCAAATAAAATTTCTACCGTTTGTGGTAGTTTTTGACTCGTGCCCAAAAAACGAAAAAAAAATTTTTTGACATTTGGTTGAAACGTCTAACACTTAATTATGTATACCTCATAGCCGAATGATATTTTGCTGCTTTTGGTCAGATCACCTGGCAACACTGGGAGCTACGGTAAAAAATATTTTTTCGACATGGTCATTTTCCAAAAGTTATGAGGACGACTGGGTGGGAGCAAGAAAAAAAATAAAAATGAGGTTCGCTGTCAAATATAGTCTAGATTATGGGAAAACTATAGACTTTTTGATTAACAAGATGGCCGACGCGCTGGTGGCCATTTTGTGATTTTTTCGTGTTTTTGAAAACTTAAAATTCAAATTTCGGTTATTTTTTTTAATTTGAGCGACTCGCAATGTACTAGGCGGTTATGTGTTTTGTCATCGTGTGTTGCCAGGTGAAAAAATATTTCTACCATTTTTGGTAGTTTTTGGGTCAGGTCCCGAAAAGGTCGAGAATAGAAATAATGACATTTCGCGCAAATCATTCCCATGTGCCTATGAGGCATCTTAGTAGTAATGACATTTGACTATTTTTATTTCCTTAATTGGGCAACACCGAGAGCTGGTGAGGAAAAAGTGCAAAAAACATGGTCACCTACCGGAGGCTCTGTGGGCCACAGGATATAAAATTCGAAAAAAGTAAAAATGAGGTTTGATGCCGTATATAACCTAGATTACAGGAAAACTATAGGCTTTTCGATAAACAAAATGGCGGATGCGCTGGCGGCCATTATGTAAAAATCTGCAGGATTCAAAATGTATTCATCAACTTTCGGGGTCGAAGGAGGGGCTGTAGGGAAAAAATGCTCGGAGCTTTATTGGAGGTTTACATGATGCCCCAGTAATGGTTGAAAAAATTACCCGATTTTTGGGGTAATTTCGGAAATTTTGGGCCCGACAGAAATTGCTCGAATTTAAAAAAAACTTCCAAATAGAAAACGAACTTTCCAACCTTGGGTAACACCTGGCCTACTACGTTGCATAAGATTTAGGGATAAACTACATAGAAAACATTTTAAAAATCCGAGCGATAATAATCTGGAAATAACATACAAAAGATATAGAAATCATTGCAACAGTATTCTACATAATTTAAAAAATGAATATGATAAAATAGATCTACAATCAAACAGCAAGGACATCAAAAAAACATGGAACTCTATAAAACGAATATGTAGCATAGACTCAAAAACGAAAACACAGGACACTTCCGAACTGCTTAAATTGAAGTCCGACCCCCAAGCCTCAATTGATTCGATTAACGATTACTTTGTAAACGTTGGCTCAGATCTAGCAAATAAAATATTAAATAGACTTAAAATTACGGAAAGTCAACTGGTACAAAATTTTAAATTAAATGATACCACACTTAACTCATTTGTCCTACTTTCAACTAATGAACAAGAGGTTTATAAAATTGTAATAGACTTGAAAAATACTAATTCTACTGGCCGGGATGGCATATCATCAAATTTTGTAAAAAAATGTATCAGCTCATTGGTAAAACCTTTGGTTCACCTTATTAATCTAGGCATTTCTTGTGGTAAGTTTCCAAATCCTCTAAAGGATTCTATCGTAGTGCCGATTTTCAAATCGGGGGAAAGAGACAGTATTACTAATTATCGCCCTATTTCTCTTTTATCTACAATAGCTAAAATTTTTGAAAAGGTTTTAAACACGCGATTAATCAACTACCTTGAAAAGTATCACTTAATATCTAATAATCAGTTTGGATTCAGGAAAAATAAATCGACTACTGATGCATTGGAGAACTTAGTAAATAAGATAGCAAAAAACCTAGATTCTAAAAAAAAAAGCATAGGTATCTTTCTGGATCTTGCTAAAGCTTTTGATACTGTCTCTATTCCTCTGTTGATTCGCAAGTTGGAAGGTATCGGCATACGCGGCCCTCCATTGGATCTTTTTAAAGACTACTTAAGTAATCGTTTTCAATCTGTGAAGGTAGGACATTTTCTGAGTACTAAACAAAAAGTCAATTTTGGAGTCCCGCAGGGATCAGTGCTAGGTCCTACACTATTTTCAATTTACATCAACAATTTATGTAACATTGAACTTCCTGAATCTGATGTAATTACTTTTGCTGACGATACCTTAATTCTTTTTCATGGCGACTCATGGAATAGTGTTAAAATACTGGCTGAAAAGGGTCTGCAAGCGATCACTAAATGGCTAGACATGAATTTGCTAACATTGAATCTAACAAAGACTAAATATATTACCTTCAGCATCAGAAAAAACCATCAGCCTCAGTCTAATTTTGTCCTGAGAGCGCATAATAGTATTTGCGCTGGTAATGGAGAATGTAACTGTCTCAAGCTTTTGCCTACTGATAGCGTTAGATACCTAGGTATTGAAATAGATAAAGGTTTGAACTGGAAACAGCACATTACTTCTCTTAGGATGCGCATACGAAAGCTGATACCAATTTTCAAAAAATTAAGAAACCTCAATGACCATAAAACCAACAAAATAGTTTATATATCTATCTGTCAGTCCATTGCTACGTATGGAATTACTGGATGGGGAGGCGCTAATAAAACTCATCTTATGAAAGTTGAAAGAGCCTTGAGATGCATTCTAAAGGTGATAAATTTTAAGCATTTTAGGTATTCAACTACAAAACTGTACGCAGAGTTTGGAGTCTTAAATATCAGGCAATTATTTATAAAGGCAAACGTTCTTAGACAGCATACTCATAAACCACGAGATGTTATTCCAAATAGGAGGAAACATGAGCTGTATGAAATCCCTGTGTGCAAAACTGTTTTTGCAAAGAGTTTCCCTTTTTTTATGGCACCATTTCTGTACAATCGCATTAGTAAAAGGCTAGTGATTAAAGATACTACAAAATTTAATTGCAATAAGTTATTGGAGAACTTTCTTAGCAAAATGGATTATAACAAAACGGAAGAGTTATTAATGATTTACAAATAAAATTATTTTAAATATTATATACAGCTTTACATAAGATAGATTAAACAGATAAATAGGTTAATATTTAACAATGTTTATGTATTGATATATATTACACATATGTTTATATATATATTATAGACACTATATTGTCTTATTTGCCACTGAAAATGCATTTTATTAACTAATCTATTGATATGGTTATGTTTCAAGCCTTTTATAAATTCTAATACTACACATAACTTTGTTTAATTTCAAAACAAACGCCAAATGTAAAAACTTTGTGTACGTGGAAACAATAAAGTAAATAAATACAAAAAATATGTAAATAATTAGAAATTATATCTAATCAATATGAACACGGCATAAATTTGTTAAACTGTCCGTTACATTCGTGCTTCTACTGAATTGTATAAATGCATTTTAAATTGTGGTAATGTATATATATATATATATATATATATATATATATATATATATATATATGATTTATATAATATAGATTACTCAAAAATTGTAAAACCTTTCTTTGTTTATAAAATATGCACTTAGCATAGGTATACCTCACAATGTCAATGCAACGCACATCAATAGTCATTAAGGCAGTATCTGTTTACTTTGCATATTCACAACAGATCGTGTTAGCATCGTATTTACCTATCGCCTTCTTTTGTGTTAATACAAAAGCCCAGTTAACCGGCGCGTACGCACCTCTTTTGTTCAACACAAAAGATACTGGACGAAGCATTGGCAATTATATTTTAAGTAATATTAAGACAAATTGTAGAAAAAAAGCCTTTATGTAGCTCTAATTTTAAGTTAGTTTATCAGTGACGAGAATCTTACCTTGCCGTAACACAGTTTCGACTAGCACGGAAGGTAATGAATAACTCTTTCCTGTATACCTTCATGAACTACTTAGATATTAATATTTATAAGTGGGTGTTGTGTTGTTTTGTTAATGTTTTATAGGATACTTTTGTAAAAAATGCTCCTAAAACAAATGTACCCACTTCTTATTTTCTTATTTACTTACATTTATATATATAAAAAAAAATGTATATGTAACTGGTATGCAGTGTACAAAAAATTATGAAAAATAAAGTTATCTTATCTTATCTTATCTTATCTTAACTTTCGCGAGGCCGAAGGCCGAGCTTCGAATGCGAGGCCGTAGGCCGAGCGCCCGCGTAGAGCGAAGCTCGAAGCGGCTTCCGTCAAACACTTTGGCCATTTTATTTAAGTGCAACACAAGTCACCCTAGGCGCGAGGCCGCAGGCCGAGCTGCGCCGCGCAGGGCGGAGCCCGGAGCGGAAAGGCTCCTTAGGCCACAGTTGAATAACTCTAGCGCCGTACAAAAAAATCACTAGGCCCCCATTGCGGACGGTTCAACACCCCCGTGTCACACCCGCGAGGCCGCAGGCCGAGCTGCGTATGCGAGGCCGAAGGCCGAGCGCCGCGGGAGGGCGAAGCCCGGGAGCGGCCAGCGCCGCAGTCCTAGCTTTTAGCAGACTCGCGCGAAGCGCGTGCTGCAAAAGCTAGTCTATCTATCTATATTATATAAAGCTAAATTACCACTCACTGACTGACTGACTCATCGGGGGTTTTTTTGGGGGGGTTCCCGTTTTTCTACCTCTTTGGGGTGTTCCTAAGAGTTGTATTATTTTTTAATCAAAGCAGGTTTTTCGTTTTTTTTTTCCGAAAATCCAAGATGGCGGCCCTTTTTGCTGAATCAACTTTTTTCTTGTCTATGGAATGACCGGGCGGTTTTAACTTTTTTTGAAACTCCCATTGCTATGTATTGTTGTGAAAAAGTAAAATGTCAAAAAAACAAGGTGTCCGCGCCGCCATCTTGGATCGAAAATTCGATTTAGAGGTGTTTTTGCGGGATCGTGGTGGAGAGGTTTCCACAGATAATTGAAATTTTTTTTTTGAACTCTGCCGGCAGTATCGTCAACTTGCAAACCTCATCCATAGATTATAGAGTTTGGCCATAGAGACGGCGCTGGCGGCAGTTTTGTAGGGAGCAAAAATTTTGTCATTTTTAAAGTAGATTTTGACGAGGATGGCAACACTGGGTCGAATCAGTTTGTATGGAGCAGTGGTAGGTTAGTTATTCGTCTATTGTTTTGAGAAATAAATTCTACCAAATTCATGGTAGTTTTTACCCCATGGCCCCAAATGGTAGGAAAAAAAAATTACCTTGTAGAAAAAAAATAAATACGCTGTGGGGTGGCCATGGAGGCCCCAAGTGACAAAAAGGTAGTTTTTCGGAAAAATCCTGGCAACCCTGGAAATGGCGGGGAAAAACATTTTTTCGACATGGTCATTTTCCAAAAGCTCTGGAGGCGTCTGGGTGGGAGCGAGAAAAAAAATAAAAATTAGGTCTGATGCAATATATAACCTAAAATACAGGAAAAATACGGCCGTTTGAAAATCCAAGATGGCGGACCCCCTTTCGGCCATTTTGAATTTTTCACGATTTTCAAAACGGTTTTTTTGGCACTTGACAACATTTGAGCGAGTCCCAATGTATGGAGCGGTTGCATGTTTGGTTCATATGTGTTGCCAGGTCAAATAAAATTTCTACCATTTTTGGTAGTTTTTGACTCGTGTCCAAAAAACGAAAAAAAATTTTTTTGACATTTTGTTGAAACGTCTACCACTTAATTGTGTATAGCCCATAGCCAAATGATATTTTGTAGCTTTTGGTCAGATCACCTGGCAACACTGGGAGCTACGGTGAAAAATATTTTTTCGACATGGTCATTTTCCAAAAGTTCTGAGGGCGACTGGGTGGGAGCGAGAAAAAAAATGAAAATGAGGTTCGCTGTCAAATATAGTCTAGATTATGGAAAAACTATAGACTTTTTGATTAACAAGATGGCCGACGCGCTGGCGGCCATTTTGTGATTTTTTCGTGTTTTTGAAAAATTAAAATTAAAATTTCGGGTATTTTTAAAAATCTGAGCGAGTCAAAATGTACTAGGCGGTTATGTATTTTGCTATTGTGTGTTGCCACGTGAAAAAATATTTCTACCATTTTTGGTAGTTTTTGGCTCAGGTCCCGAAAAGGTCGAGAATAGAAATAATGACATTTCGCGCAAATCATTCCCATGTGCCTATGAGGCATCTTAGTGGTAATGACATTTGACTATTTTTATTTTCTTAATTGGGCAACACCGAGAGCTGGTGAGGAAAAAGTGCAAAAAACATGGTCACCTACCGGAGGCTCTGTGGGCCACAGGATATAAAATTCGAAAAAAGTAAAAATGAGGTTTGATGCCGTATATAACCTAGATTACAGGAAAACTATAGGCTTTTCGATAAACAAAATGGCGGATGCGCTGGCGGCCATGATGTAAAAATCTGCAGGATTCAAAATGTATTCATCAACTTTCGGGGTAGAAGGAGGGGCTGTAGGGAAAAAATGCTCGGAGCTTTATTGGAGGTCTACATGATGCCCCTGTGATGGTTCAAAAATTTACCCGATTTTCGGGGTAATTTCGGAGATTTTGGGCCGGACAGAAAATGCTCGAATTTAAAAAAAATAAGTATGAGGTCCTGTCAAAAATGTCTATCTGTGGTCGATCGACCCAAAAAAAAGCGAGTAAGTACGAAATTTTAGGAAAAATTGGAAAATCAATTTTCTATGGAGTACTTGGTTCCCCATACATTTTGTACTGAAATTGACCTTAGTAAGAAAATGTATGGGGAAATTGTTGCATACTAATGTAATGCTGTTTATACTTGTAAATGGTAACTTTGCGAGGCCGGAGGCCGAGCTGCGTTGTGAGACCGTAGGTCGAGCGCCGCGTAGGGCGAAGCCCGAAGCGGCTATATTCTGTGTAACTTTCGCGAGGCCGAAGGCCGAGCTTCGAATGCGAGGCCAAAGGCCGAGCGCCCGCGTAGAGCGAAGCTCGAAGCGGCTGCCATCGAACACTTTGGGCCGATATAGACGAGACAATTGATCGAGTAACCTACGCGAGGCCGTAGGCCGAGCTGCGATGCGAGACCATAGGTCGAGCGCCGCGTAGGGCGAAGCCCGAAGCGGCTATGTTCTGTGTAACTTTCGCGAGGCCGAAGGCCGAGCTTCGAATGCGAGGCCGTAGGCCGAGCGCCCGCGTAGAGCGAAGCTCGAAGCGGCTTCCGTCGAACACTTTGGCCATTTTATTAAAGTGCAATCCAAGTCACCCTAGGCGCGAGGCCGCAGGCCGAGCTGCGCCGCGCAGGGCGGAGCCCGGAGCGGAAAGGCTCCTTAGGCCACAGTTGCAAAACTCTAGAGCCGTACAAAAAAAGCACTAGGCCCCCATTGCGGACGGTCAAACACCAAAAGTCACACCCGCGAGGCCGCAGGCCGAGCTGCGTATGCGAGGCCGAAGGCCGAGCGCCGCGGGAGGGCGAAGCCCGGGAGCGGCCAGCGCCGCAGGCCTAGCTTTTAGCAGACTCGCGCGAAGCGCGTGCTGCAAAAGCTAGTCTATATTATATAAAGCTAAATTACCACTCACTCACTGACTGACTCATCGGGGGCTTTTTTGGGGGTGTTCGGGTTGTTTTACCCCTTTGGCATGTTCTAACGGGGTGGGTTATTTTTTAATCAAAGCAGGTTTTTATATTTTTTTTTCCCAAAATCCAAGATGGCGGCCGATTTTGCTGAATTGAAATAAAAAAAATGTATAGAGTGCCCAGGCGGTTTCTACTTTTTTAGAGAATTGTAGTGTAGTAAAGTACACTTAAAAAGTAAAATGTCAAAAAAACAAGATGTCCGCGCCGCCATCTTGGATCGAAAATTCGGTTTAGAGGTGTTTTTGCGGAGTTGTGGTGGAGAGGTTTCCACAGATAATTGAAAAATTTTTTTTGAACTCTTTCGGCAGTATAGCCTTCTTTTGAATGTTGGTCATAGATTATAGAGTTTGGCCATAGAGACGCCGCTGGCGGCAGTTTTGTAGGGACCAAAAATTTTGTCATTTTCAAAGTCGATTTTGAAGGGGATGGCAACACCATGTCGAATCGGTTTGTATAGAGCGGTGGTAGGTTAGTTATTCGTCTATTGTTTTGAGAAATAAATTCTACTAAATTCATGGTAGTTTTTACCCCACGGCCCCAAATGGTAGGAAAAAAAAATAACCTTGTAGAAAAAAAATATATACGCCGTGGGGTGGCCATGGAGGTCCGAAGTGACAAAAAGATAGTTTTTTGGGAAAATCCTGGCAACCCTGGAAATGGCGGGGAAAAACATTTTTTCGACATGGTCATTTTCCAAAAGCTCTAGGGGCGACTGGGTGGGAGCGAGAAAAAAACAAAAAATTAGGTCTGATGCAATATATAACCTAGAATACAGGAAAAATATGGCCGTTTGAAAATCCAAGATGGCGGACCCCCTTTCGGCCATTTTGAATTTTTCACGATTTTCAAAACGGTTTTTTTGGCACTTGGCAACATTTGAGCGAGTCGCAATGTACGGAGCGGTTGCATGTTTGATTCATATGTGTTGCCATGTCAAATAAAATTTCTACCATTTTTGGTAGTTTTTGACTCGTGCCCAAAAAACGAAAAAAAAAATTTTTGACATTTGGTTGAAACGTCTACCACTTAATTGTGTATAGCCCATAGCCGAATGATATTTTGTGGCTTTTGGGCAGATCACCTGGCAACACTGGGAGCTACGGTGAAAAATATTTTTTCGACATGGTCATTTTCCAAAAGTTTTGAGGACGACTGGGTGGGAGCAAGAAAAAAAATAAAAATGAGGTTCGCTGTCAAATATAGTCTAGATTATGGGAAAACTATAGACTTTTTGATTAACAAGATGGCCGACGCGCTGGCGGTCATTTTGTGATTTTTTCGTGTTTTTGAAAAATTAAAATTAAATTTTCGGGTATTTTTAAAAATCTGAGCGAGTCGAAATGTACTAGGCGGTTATGTGTTTTGTCATCGTGTGTTGCCAGGTGAAAAAATATTTCTACCATTTTTGGTAGTTTTTGGGTCAGGTCCCGAAAAGGTCGAGAATAGAAATAATGACATTTCGCGCAAATCATTCCCATGTGCCTATGAGGCATCTTAGTAGTAATGACATTTGACTATTTTTATTTTCTTAATTGGGCAACACCGAGAGCTGTTGAGGAAAATGTGCAAAAAACATGGTCACCTACCGGAGGCTCTGTGGGCCACAGGATATAAAATTCGAAAAAAATAAAAATGAGGTTTGATGCCGTATATAACCTAGATTACAGGAAAACTATAGGCTTTTCGATAAACAAAATGGCGGATGCGCTGGCGGCCATGATGTAAAAATCTGCAGGATTCAAAATGTATTCATCAACTTTCGGGGTAGAAGGAGGGGCTGTAGGGAAAAAATGCTCGGAGCTTTATTGGAGGTCTACATGATGCCCCTGTGATGGTTCAAAAATTTACCCGATTTTTGGGGTAATTTCGGAGATTTTGGGCCCGACAGAAATTGCTCGAAATTAAAAAAAATAAGTATGAGGTCCGGTCAAAAATGTCTATCCGTGGCCAAAGGCCGAGCGCCCGTGTAGAGCGAAGCTCGAAGCGGCTCCCATCGAACACTTTGGGCCGATATAGACAACATAACTGATCAAGTAACCTACGCGAGGCCGTAGGCCGAGCTGCGATGCGAGACCACAGGTCGAGCGCCGCGTAGGGCGACGCCCGAAACGGCTATATTCTGTGTAACTTTCGCGAGGCCGAAGGCCGAGCTTCGAATGCGAGGCCAAAGGCCGAGCGCCCGCGTAGAGCGAAGCTCGAAGCGGCTGCCATCAAACACTTTGGACCAATATAGAGAAGACAATTGATCAGATCAAGTAACCAACGCGAGGCCGTAGGCCGAGCTGCGATGCGAGACCATAGGTCGAGCGCCGCGTAGGGCGAAGCCCGAAGCGGCTATGTTCTGTGTAACTTTCGCGAGGCCGAAGGCCGAGCTTCGAATGCGAGGCCACAGGCCGAGCGCCCGCGTAGAGCGAAGCTCGAAGCGGCTTCCGTCGAACACTTTGGCCATTTTATTTAAGTGCAACACAAGTCACCCTAGGCGCGAGGCCGCAGGCCGAGTTGCGCCGCGCAGGGCGGAGCCCGGAGCGGAAAGGCTCCTTAGGCCACAGTTGATAAACTCTAGCGCCGTACAAAAAAAGCAATAGGCCCCCATTGCGGACGGTCAAACACCAAAAGTCACACCCGCGAGGCCGCAGGCCGAGCTGCGTATGCGAGGCCGAAGGCCGAGCGCCGCGGGAGGGCGAAGCCCGGGAGCGGCCAGCGCCGCAGGCCTAGCTTTTAGCAGACTCGCGCGAAGCGCGTGCTGCAAAAGCTAGTCTATATTATATAAAGCTAAATTACCACTCACTCACTGACTGACTCATCGGGGGCTTTTTTGGGGGTGTTCGGGTTGTTTTACCCCTTTGGCATGTTCTAACGGGGTGGGTTATTTTTTAATCAAAGCAGGTTTTTATATTTTTTTTTCCCAAAATCCAAGATGGCGGCCGATTTTGCTGAATTGAAATAAAAAAAATGTATAGAGTGCCCAGGCGGTTTCTACTTTTTTAGAGAATTGTAGTGTAGTAAAGTACACTTAAAAAGTAAAATGTCAAAAAAACAAGATGTCCGCGCCGCCATCTTGGATCGAAAATTCGGTTTAGAGGTGTTTTTGCGGAGTTGTGGTGGAGAGGTTTCCACAGATAATTGAAAAATTTTTTTTGAACTCTTTCGGCAGTATAGCCTTCTTTTGAATGTTGGTCATAGATTATAGAGTTTGGCCATAGAGACGCCGCTGGCGGCAGTTTTGTAGGGACCAAAAATTTTGTCATTTTCAAAGTCGATTTTGAAGGGGATGGCAACACCATGTCGAATCGGTTTGTATAGAGCGGTGGTAGGTTAGTTATTCGTCTATTGTTTTGAGAAATAAATTCTACTAAATTCATGGTAGTTTTTACCCCACGGCCCCAAATGGTAGGAAAAAAAAATAACCTTGTAGAAAAAAAATATATACGCCGTGGGGTGGCCATGGAGGTCCGAAGTGACAAAAAGATAGTTTTTTGGGAAAATCCTGGCAACCCTGGAAATGGCGGGGAAAAACATTTTTTCGACATGGTCATTTTCCAAAAGCTCTAGGGGCGACTGGGTGGGAGCGAGAAAAAAACAAAAAATTAGGTCTGATGCAATATATAACCTAGAATACAGGAAAAAT
The DNA here is from genome assembly GCA_037074685.1 of Glyphodes pyloalis. Lineage (NCBI taxonomy): Eukaryota > Metazoa > Arthropoda > Insecta > Lepidoptera > Crambidae > Glyphodes > Glyphodes pyloalis. Next base: position 993,685 of record JAYKKO010000042.1, read on the forward strand.
ATGGCCGTTTGAAAATCCAAGATGGCGGACCCCCTTTCGGCCATTTTGAATTTTTCACGATTTTCAAAACGGTTTTTTTGGCACTTGGCAACATTTGAGCGAGTCGCAATGTACGGAGCGGTTGCATGTTTGATTCATATGTGTTGCCATGTCAAATAAAATTTCTACCATTTTTGGTAGTTTTTGACTCGTGCCCAAAAAACGAAAAAAAAAATTTTTGACATTTGGTTGAAACGTCTACCACTTAATTGTGTATAGCCCATAGCCGAATGATATTTTGTGGCTTTTGGGCAGATCACCTGGCAACACTGGGAGCTACGGTGAAAAATATTTTTTCGACATGGTCATTTTCCAAAAGTTTTGAGGACGACTGGGTGGGAGCAAGAAAAAAAATAAAAATGAGGTTCGCTGTCAAATATAGTCTAGATTATGGGAAAACTATAGACTTTTTGATTAACAAGATGGCCGACGCGCTGGCGGTCATTTTGTGATTTTTTCGTGTTTTTGAAAAATTAAAATTAAATTTTCGGGTATTTTTAAAAATCTGAGCGAGTCGAAATGTACTAGGCGGTTATGTGTTTTGTCATCGTGTGTTGCCAGGTGAAAAAATATTTCTACCATTTTTGGTAGTTTTTGGGTCAGGTCCCGAAAAGGTCGAGAATAGAAATAATGACATTTCGCGCAAATCATTCCCATGTGCCTATGAGGCATCTTAGTAGTAATGACATTTGACTATTTTTATTTTCTTAATTGGGCAACACCGAGAGCTGTTGAGGAAAATGTGCAAAAAACATGGTCACCTACCGGAGGCTCTGTGGGCCACAGGATATAAAATTCGAAAAAAATAAAAATGAGGTTTGATGCCGTATATAACCTAGATTACAGGAAAACTATAGGCTTTTCGATAAACAAAATGGCGGATGCGCTGGCGGCCATGATGTAAAAATCTGCAGGATTCAAAATGTATTCATCAACTTTCGGGGTAGAAGGAGGGGCTGTAGGGAAAAAATGCTCGGAGCTTTATTGGAGGTCTACATGATGCCCCTGTGATGGTTCAAAAATTTACCCGATTTTTGGGGTAATTTCGGAGATTTTGGGCCCGACAGAAATTGCTCGAAATTAAAAAAAATAAGTATGAGGTCCGGTCAAAAATGTCTATCCGTGGCCAAAGGCCGAGCGCCCGTGTAGAGCGAAGCTCGAAGCGGCTCCCATCGAACACTTTGGGCCGATATAGACAACATAACTGATCAAGTAACCTACGCGAGGCCGTAGGCCGAGCTGCGATGCGAGACCACAGGTCGAGCGCCGCGTAGGGCGACGCCCGAAACGGCTATATTCTGTGTAACTTTCGCGAGGCCGAAGGCCGAGCTTCGAATGCGAGGCCAAAGGCCGAGCGCCCGCGTAGAGCGAAGCTCGAAGCGGCTGCCATCAAACACTTTGGACCAATATAGAGAAGACAATTGATCAGATCAAGTAACCAACGCGAGGCCGTAGGCCGAGCTGCGATGCGAGACCATAGGTCGAGCGCCGCGTAGGGCGAAGCCCGAAGCGGCTATGTTCTGTGTAACTTTCGCGAGGCCGAAGGCCGAGCTTCGAATGCGAGGCCACAGGCCGAGCGCCCGCGTAGAGCGAAGCTCGAAGCGGCTTCCGTCGAACACTTTGGCCATTTTATTTAAGTGCAACACAAGTCACCCTAGGCGCGAGGCCGCAGGCCGAGTTGCGCCGCGCAGGGCGGAGCCCGGAGCGGAAAGGCTCCTTAGGCCACAGTTGATAAACTCTAGCGCCGTACAAAAAAAGCAATAGGCCCCCATTGCGGACGGTCAAACACCAAAAGTCACACCCGCGAGGCCGCAGGCCGAGCTGCGTATGCGAGGCCGAAGGCCGAGCGCCGCGGGAGGGCGAAGCCCGGGAGCGGCCAGCGCCGCAGGCCTAGCTTTTAGCAGACTCGCGCGAAGCGCGTGCTGCAAAAGCTAGTCTATATTATATAAAGCTAAATTACCACTCACTCACTGACTGACTCATCGGGGGCTTTTTTGGGGGTGTTCGGGTTGTTTTACCCCTTTGGCATGTTCTAACGGGGTGGGTTATTTTTTAATCAAAGCAGGTTTTTATATTTTTTTTTCCCAAAATCCAAGATGGCGGCCGATTTTGCTGAATTGAAATAAAAAAAATGTATAGAGTGCCCAGGCGGTTTCTACTTTTTTAGAGAATTGTAGTGTAGTAAAGTACACTTAAAAAGTAAAATGTCAAAAAAACAAGATGTCCGCGCCGCCATCTTGGATCGAAAATTCGGTTTAGAGGTGTTTTTGCGGAGTTGTGGTGGAGAGGTTTCCACAGATAATTGAAAATTTTTTTTTGAACTCTTTCGGCAGTATAGCCTTCTTTTGAATGTTGGTCATAGATTATAGAGTTTGGCCATAGAGACGCCGCTGGCGGCAGTTTTGTAGGGACCAAAAATTTTGTCATTTTCAAAGTCGATTTTGAAGGGGATGGCAACACCATGTCGAATCGGTTTGTATAGAGCAGTGGTAGGTTAGTTATCTGTCTATTGTTTTAAGAAATAAATTCTACCAAATTCATGGTAGTTTTTGCCCCATGGCCCTGAATGGTAGAAAAAAAATTTAGCCTTGTAGAAAAAAAATAAATATGCAGTAGGGTGGCCATGGAGGTCCGAAGTGACAAAAAAGTAGTTTTTCAGAAAAATCCTGGCAACCCTGGAAATGGCGGGGAAAATCATTTTTTCGACATGGTCATTTTCCAAAAGCTCTAGGGGTGACTGGGTGGGAGCGAGAAAAAAAATAAAAATTAGGTCTGATGCAATATATAACTTAGAATACAGGAAAAATACGGTCGTTTGAAAATCCAAGATGGCGGACCCCCTTTCGGCCATTTTGAATTTTTCACGATTTTCAAAACGGTTTTTCTGGCACTTGGCAACATTTGAGCGAGTCGCAATGTATGGAGCGGTTGCATGTTTGGTTCATATGTGTTGCCAGGTCAAAAAAAATTTCTACTATTTTTGGTAGTTTTTGACTCGTGCCCAAAAAACGAAAAAAAATTTTTTTGACATTTGGTTGAAACGTCTACCACTTAATTGTGTATAGCCCATAGCCGAATGATATTTTGCTGCTTTTGGTCAGATCACCTGGCAACACTGGGAGCTACGGTAAAAAATATTTTTTCGACATGGTCATTTTCCAAAAGTTCTTAGGGCGACTGGGTGAGAGCGAGAAAAAAAATGAAAATGAGGTTCGCTGTCAAATATAGTCTAGATTATGGGAAAACTATAGACTTTTTGATTAACAAGATGGCCGATGCGCTGGTCGCCATTTTGTGATTTTTTCGTGTTTTTGAAAACTTAAATTTAAAATTACGGGTATTTTTTAAAATCTGAGCGAGTCGGAATGTACTAGGCGGTTATGTATTTTGCTATTGTGTGTTGCCAGGTGAAAAAATATTTCTACCATTTTTGGTAGTTTTTGGCTCAGGTCCCGAAAAGGTCGAGAATAGAAATAATGACATTTCGCGCAAATCATTCCCATGTGCCTATGAGGCATCTTAGTAGTAATGACATTTGACTATTTTTATTTCCTTAATTGGGCAACACCGAGAGCTGGTGAGGAAAAAGTGCAAAAAACATGGTCACCTACCGGAGGCTCTGTGGGCCACAGGATATAAAATTCGAAAAAAGGAAAAATGAGGTTTGATGCCGTATATAACCTAGATTACAGGAAAACTATAGGCTTTTCGATAAACAAAATGGCGGATGCGCTGGCGGCCATTATGTAAAAATCTGCAGGATTCAAAATGTATTCATTAACTTTCGGGGTAGAAGGAAGGGTTGTAGGGAAAATATGCTCGGAGCTTTATTGGAGGTTTACATGATGCCCCTGTGATGGTTCAAAAATTTACCCTATTTTTGGGGTAATTTCGGAGATTTTGGGCCCGACAGAAATTGCTCGAATTTAAAAAAAAAAAATATGAGGTCCTGTCAAAAATGTCCATCCGTGGTCGATTGACCCAAAAAAAAGCGAGTAAGTACGAAATTTTAGGAAAAATTGGAAAATCAATTTTCTATGGAGTACTTGGTTCCCCATACATTTTGTACTGAAATCGACCGTAGTAAGAAAATGTATGGGGAAATTGATTCATATTAATGTAATGCTGTTAATACTTGGAAATGGTAACTTTGCGAGGCCGGAGGCCGAGCTGCGTTGCGAGACCACAGGTCGAGCGCCGCGTAGGGCGAAGCCCGAAGCGGCTATATTCTGTGTAACTTTCGCGAGGCCGAAGGCCGAGCTTCGAATGCGAGGCCAAAGGCCGAGCGCCCGCGTAGAGCGAAGCTCGAAGCGGCTGCCATCAAACACTTTGGACCAATATAGACGAGACAATTGATCAGATCAAGTAATCAACGCGAGGCCGTAGGCCGAGCTGCGATGCGAGACCATAGGTCGAGCGCCGCGTAGGGCGAAGCCCGAAGCGGCTATGTTCTGTGTAACTTTCGCGAGGCCGAAGGCCGAGCTTCGAATGCGAGGCCACAGGCCGAGCGCCCGCGTAGAGCGAAGCTCGAAGCGGCTGCCATCGAACACTTTCGACCGATATAGACGAGACAAATGATCAAGTAACCCACGCGAGGCCGTAGACCGAGCTGCGATGCGAGACCATAGGTCGAGCGCCGCGTAGGGCGAAGCCCGAAGCGGCTATATTCTGTGTAACTTTCGCGAGGCCGAAGGCCGAGCTTCGAATGCGAGGCCAAAGGCCGAGCGCCCGCGTAGAGCGAAGCTCGAAGCGGCTGCCATCAAACACTTTGGGCCGATATAGACGAGACAATTGATCGAGTAACCTACGCGAGGCCGTAGGCCGAGCTGCGATGCGAGACCACAGGTCGAGCGCCGCGTAGGGCGAAGCCCGAAGCGGCTGTATTCTGTGTAACTTTCGCGAGGCCGAAGGCCGAGCTTCGAATGCGAGGCCAAAGGCCGAGCGCCCGCGTAGAGCGAAGCTCGAAGCGGCTTCCGTCGAACACTTTGGCCATTTTATTTAAGTGCAACACAAGTCACCCTAGGCGCGAGGCCGCAGGCCGAGCTGCGCCGCGCAGGGCGGAGCCCGGAGCGGAAAGGCTCCTTAGGCCACAGTTGAGAAACTCTTGCGCCGTACAAAAAAAGCACTAGGCCCCCATTGCGGACGGTTCAACACCCCCGTGTCACACCCGCGAGGCCGCAGGCCGAGCTGCGTATGCGAGGCCGAAGGCCGAGCGCCGCGGGAGGGCGAAGCCCGGGAGCGGCCAGCGCCGCAGGCCTAGCTTTTAGCAGACTCGCGCGAAGCGCGTGCTGCAAAAGCTAGTCTATATTATATAAAGCTAAATTACCACATTATATAAAGCTAAATTACCACTGACTCACTCACTGACTCATCGGGGGTTTTTTTGGGGGTGTTCGAGTTGTTTTACCTCTTTGGTGTGTTCTAACGGGGTGAGTTATTTTTTAATCAAAGCAGGTTTTTTTATTTTTTTTTCCCAAAATCCAAGATGGCGGCCACTTTAGGGGAACCAACTTTTTTTTTATCTATGGAATGGCCAGGCGGTTTTTACTTTTTTAGAGAATGGTGTTAAAGTGAAGTACACTGAAAAAGTAAAATGTCAAAAAAACAAGATGTCCGCGCCGCCATCTTGGATCGAAAATTTGGTTTAGAGGTGTTTTTGCGGAGTCGTGGTGGAGAGGTTTCCATAGATAATTGAAAAATTTTTTTTGGACTGTACTGGCAGTATAGTCATATTGACAACCTCATCCATAGATTATAGAGTTTGGCCATAGAGACGGCGCTGGCGGCAGTTTTGTAGGGACAAAAAATTTAACTTTTTTAAAGTCGATTTTGACAGGGATGGCAACACCGGGTCGTATCGGTTTGTATGGAGCGGTGGTAGGTTAGTTATCTGTTTATTGATTTAAGAAAAAAAATCTACCAAATTCATGGTAGTTTTTTCCTCATGACCCAAAATGGTAGAAAAAAAAATTACCCTTGTAGAAAAAAAATAAATATGCAGTGGGGTGGCTATGGAGGTCCGAAGTGACAAAAAGGTAGTTTTTCGGAAAAATCCTGGCAACCCTGGAAATGGCGGGGAAAAACATTTTTTCGACATGGTCATTTTCCAAAAGCTCTAGGGGCGACTGGGTGGGAGCGAAAAAAAAACTAAAAATTAGGTCTGATGCAATATATAACCTAGAATACAGGAAAAATACGGCCGTTTGAAAATCCAAGATGGCGGACCCCCTTTCGGCCATTTTGAATTTTTCACGATTTTCAAAACGGTTTTTTTGGCACTTGGCAACATTTGAGCGAGTCGCAATATATGGAGCGGTTGCATGTTTGGTTTATATGTGTTGCCAGGTCAAATAAAATTTCTACCATTTTTGGTAGTTTTTGACTCGTGCCCAAAAAACGAAAAAAAATTTTTTTGACATTTGGTTAAAACGTCTACCACTTAATTGTGTATAGCCTATAGCCAAATGATATTTTGCGGCTTTTGGTCAGATCACCTGGCAACACTGGGAGCTACGGTGAAAAATTTTTTTTCGACATGGTCATTTTCCAAAAGTTCTGAGGGTGACTGGGTGGGCGCGAGAAAAAAAATAAAAATGAGGTTCGCTGTCAAATATAGTCTAGATTATGGGAAAACTATAGACTTTTTGATTAACAAGATGGCCGACGCGCTGGCAGCCATTTTGTGATTTTTTTGTGTTTTTGAAAACTTAAATTTAAAATTACGGGTATTTTTTTAAATCTGAGCGAGTCGGAATGTTCTAGGCGGTTATGTATTTTGCTATTGTGTATTGCCAGGTGAAAAAAAATTTCTACCATTTTTGGTAGTTTTTGGGTCAGGTCCCGAAAAGGTCGAGAATAGAAATAATGACATTTCGCGCAAATCATTCCCATGTGCCTATGAGGCATCTTAATAGTAATGACATTTGACTATTTTTATTTTCTTAATTGGGCAACACCGAGAGCTGGTGAGGAAAAAGTGCAAAAAACATGGTCACCTACCGGAGGCTCTGTGGGCCACAGGATATAAAAATCGAAAAAAGTAAAAATGAGGTTTGATGCCGTATATAACCTAGATTACAGGAAAACTATAGGCTTTTCGATAAACAAAATGGCGGATGCGCTGGCGGCCATGATGTAAAAATCTGCAGGATTCAAAATGTATTCATCAACTTTCGGGGTAGAAGGAGGGGCTGTAGGGGAAAAATGCTCGGAGCTTTATTGGAGGTCTACATGATGCCCCTGTGATGATTCAAAAATTTACCCGATTTTTGGGGTAATTTCGGAGATTTTGGGCCCGACAGAAATTGCTCGAATTTAAAAAAAATAAGTATGAGGTCCTGTCAAAAATGTCTATCCGTGGTCGATCGACCAAAAAAAAAGAGAGTAAGTACGAAATTTTAGAAAAAATTGGAAAATCAAATTTCTATGGAGTACTTGGTTCCCCATACATTTTGTACTGAAATTGACCTTAGTAAGAAAATGTATGGAGAAATTGTTGCATATTAATGTAGTGCCGTATTGAGTGCTATTAAAACTTGGAAATGGTAACATTGCGAGGCCGGAGGCCGAGCTGCGTTGCGAGACCATAGGTCGAGCGCCGCGTAGGGCGAAGCCCGAAGCGGCTATATCCTGTGTAACTTTCGCGAGGCCGAACGCCGAGCTTCGAATGCGAGGCCAAAGGCCGAGCGCCCGCGTAGAGCGAAGCTCGAAGCGGCTGCCATCGAACACTTTGGACCGATATAGACTAGACAATTGATCAAGTAACCAACGCGAGGCCGTAGGCCGAGCTGCGATGCGAGACCTCAGGTCGAGCGCCGCGTAGGGCGAAGCCCGAAGCAGCTACATTCTGTGTAACTTTCGCGAGGCCGAAGGCCGAGCTTCGAATGCGAGGCCAAAGGCCGAGCGCCCGCGTAGAGCGAAGCTCGAAGCGGCTTCCGTCGAACACTTTGGCCATTTTATTAAAGTGCAATCCAAGTCACCCTAGGCGCGAGGCCGCAGGCCGAGCTGCGCCGCGCAGGGCGGAGCCCGGAGCGGAAAGGCTCCTTAGGCCACAGTTGATGTACTCTTGCGCCGTACAAAAAAAGCACTAGGCCCCCATTGCGGACGGTCAAACAACAAAAGTCACACCCGCGAGGCCGCAGGCCGAGCTGCGTATGCGAGGCCGAAGGCCGAGCGCCGCGGGAGGGCGAAGCCCGGGAGCGGCCAGCGCCGCAGGCCTAGCTTTTAGCAGACTCGCGCGAAGCGCGTGCTGCAAAAGCTAGTCTATCTATATTATATAAAGCTAAATTACCACTCACTCACTGACTGACTCATCGGGGGTTTTTTTGGGGGTGTTCGGGTTGTTTTACCCCTTTGGCATGTTCCAACGGGGTGGGTTATTTTTCAATCAAAGCAGGTTTTTGTATTTTTTTTTTCCAAAATCCAAGATGGCGGCCGATTTTGCTGGATTGAAATAAAAAAAATGTATAGAGTGCCCAGGCGGTTTCTACTTTTTTAGAGAATTGTAGTGAAGAAAAGTACACTGAAAAAGTAAAATGTCAAAAAAACAAGATGTCCGCGCCGCCATCTTGGATCGAAAATCCGGTTTAGAGGTGTTTTTGCGGGGTCGTGGTGGAGAGGTTTCCATAGATAATTGAAAAATTTTTTTTGGACCTTGCTGGCAGTATAGCCTTCTTTTGAATGTTGGTCATAGATTATAGAGTTTGACCATAGAGACGGCGCTGGCGGCAGTTTTGTAGGGAGCAAAAATTTTGCCATTTTCAAAGTCGATTTTGAGGGGGATGGCAACACCATGTCGAATCGGTTTGTTTGGAGCAATGGTAGGTTAGTTATCCGTTTATTGTTTTGAGAAATAAATTCTACCAAATTCATGGTAGTTTTTACCCCATGGCCCCAAATGGTAGGAAAAAAAAATAACCTTGTAGAAAAAAAATAAATACGCTGTGGGGTGGCTATGGAGGTCTGAAGTGACAAAAAAGTAGTTTTTCGGAAAAATCCTGGCAACCCTAGAAATGGCGGGGAAAAACATTTTTTCGACATGGTCATTTTCCAAAAGCTCTAGGGGCGACTGGGGGGGAGCGAGAAAAAAAATAAAAATTAGGTCTGATGCAATATATAACTTAGAATACAGGAAAAATACGGCCGTTCGAAAATTCAAGATGGCGGACCCCCTTTCGGCCATTTTGAATTTTTCACGATTTTCAAAACGGTTTTTTTGGCACTTGGCAACATTTGAGCGAGTCGCAATGTATGGAGCGGTTGCATGTTTGGTTCATATGTGTTGCCAGGTCAAATAAAATTTCTACCATTTTTGGTAGTTTTTGACTCGTGCCCAAAAAACGAAAAAAAATTTTTTTGACATTTGGTTGAAACGTCTACCACTTATTCATGTATATCTCAAAGCCGAATCATATTTTGCGGCTTTTGGTCAGATCACCTGGCAACACTGGGAGCTACGGTGAAAAATATTTTTTCGACATGGTCATTTTCCAAAAGTTCTGAGGACGACTGGATGGAAGCAAGAAAAAAAATAAAAATGAGGTTCGCTGTCAAATATAGTCTAGATTATGGGAAAACTATAGACTTTTTGATTAACAAGATGGCCGACGCGCTGGTGGCCATTTAGTGATTTTTTCGTGTTTTTGAAAACTTAAAATTCAAATTTCGGGTATTTTTAAAAATCTGAGCGAGTCGAAATGTACTAGGCGGTTATGTGTTTTGTCATCGTGTGTTGCCAGGTGAAAAAATATTTCTACCATTTTTGGTAGTTTTTGGCTCAGGTCCCGAAAAGGTCGAGAATAGAAATAATGACATTTCGCGCAAATCATTCCCATGTGCCTATGAGGCATCTTAGTAGTAATGACATTTGACTATTTTTATTTCCTTAATTGGGCAACACCGAGAGCTGGTGAGGAAAAAGTGCAAAAAACATGGTCACCTACCGGAGGCTCTGTGGGCCACAGGATATAAAATTCGAAAAAAGTAAAAATGAGGTTTGATGCCATATATAACCTAGATTACAGGAAAACTATAGGCTTTTCGATAAACAAAATGGCGGATGCGCTGGCGGCCATTATGTAAAAATCTGCAGGATTCAAAATGTATTCATTGACTTTCGGGGTAGAAGGAGGGGTCGTAGGGAAAATATGCTCGGAGCTTTATTGGAGGTTTACATGATGCCCCTGTGATGGTTCAAAAATTTACCCGATTTTCGGGGTAATTTCGGAGATTTTGGGCCCGACAGAAAATGCTCAAATTTAAAAAAAATAAGTATAAGGTCCTGTCAAAAATGTCCATCCGTGGTCGATTGACCCAAAAAAAAGCGAGTAAGTACGAAATTTTAGGAAAAATTGGAAAATCAATTTTCTATGGAGTACTTGGTTCCCCATACATTTTGTACTGAAATCGACCGTAGGAAGAAAATGTATGGGGAAATTGTTGCATAGTAATATAGTACCGTATTGAGTGCTATTAAAACTCGGAACTGGTAACTTTGCGAGGCCGGAGGCCGAGCTGCGTTGCGAGACCGTAGGTCGAGCGCCGCGTAGGGCGAAGCCCGCAGCGGCTATATTCTGTGTACCTTTCGCGAGGCCGAAGGCCGAGCTTCGAATGCGAGGCCAAAGGCCGAGCGCCCGCGTAGAGCGAAGCTCGAAGCGGCTGCCATCGAACACTTTGGGCCGATATAGACGAGACAATTGATCGAGTAACCTACGCGAGGCCGTAGGCCGAGCTGCGATGCGAGACCATAGGTCGAGCGCCGCGTAGGGCGAAGCCCGAAGCGGCTATATTCTGTGTAACTTTCGCGAGGCCGAAGGCCGAGCTTCGAATGCGAGGCCAAAGGCCGAGCGCCCGCGTAGAGCGAAGCTCGAAGCGGCTTCCGTCGAACACTTTGGGCATTTTATTAAAGTGCAACTCAAGTCACCCTAGGCGCGAGGCCGCAGGCCGAGCTGCGCCGCGCAGGGCGGAGCCCGGAGCGGAAAGGCTCCTTAGGCCACAGTTGAGAAACTCTTGCGCCGTACAAAAAAAGCACTAGGCCCCCATTGCGGACGGTTCAACACCTCCGTGTCACACCCGCGAGGCCGCAGGCCGAGCTGCGTATGCGAGGCCGAAGGCCGAGCGCCGCGGGAGGGCGAAGCCCGGGAGCGGCCAGCGCCGCAGGCCTAGCTTTTAGCAGACTCGCGCGAAGCGCGTGCTGCAAAAGCTAGTCTATATTATATAAAGCTAAATTACCACTCACTCACTGACTGACTCATCGGGGGCTTTTTTGGGGGTGTTCGGGTTGTTTTACCCCTTTGGCATGTTCTAACGGGGTGGGTTATTTTTTAATCAAAGCAGGTTTTTATATTTTTTTTTCCCAAAATCCAAGATGGCGGCCGATTTTGCTGAATTGAAATAAAAAAAATGTATAGAGTGCCCAGGCGGTTTCTACTTTTTTAGAGAATTGTAGTGTAGTAAAGTACACTTAAAAAGTAAAATGTCAAAAAAACAAGATGTCCGCGCCGCCATCTTGGATCGAAAATTCGGTTTAGAGGTGTTTTTGCGGAGTTGTGGTGGAGAGGTTTCCACAGATAATTGAAAAATTTTTTTTGAACTCTTTCGGCAGTATAGCCTTCTTTTGAATGTTGGTCATAGATTATAGAGTTTGGCCATAGAGACGCCGCTGGCGGCAGTTTTGTAGGGACCAAAAATTTTGTCATTTTCAAAGTCGATTTTGAAGGGGATGGCAACACCATGTCGAATCGGTTTGTATAGAGCAGTGGTAGGTTAGTTATCTGTCTATTGTTTTAAGAAATAAATTCTACCAAATTCATGGTAGTTTTTGCCCCATGGCCCTGAATGGTAGAAAAAAAATTTAGCCTTGTAGAAAAAAAATAAATATGCAGTAGGGTGGCCATGGAGGTCCGAAGTGACAAAAAAGTAGTTTTTCAGAAAAATCCTGGCAACCCTGGAAATGGCGGGGAAAATCATTTTTTCGACATGGTCATTTTCCAAAAGCTCTAGGGGTGACTGGGTGGGAGCGAGAAAAAAAATAAAAATTAGGTCTGATGCAATATATAACTTAGAATACAGGAAAAATACGGTCGTTTGAAAATCCAAGATGGCGGACCCCCTTTCGGCCATTTTGAATTTTTCACGATTTTCAAAACGGTTTTTCTGGCACTTGGCAACATTTGAGCGAGTCGCAATGTATGGAGCGGTTGCATGTTTGGTTCATATGTGTTGCCAGGTCAAAAAAAATTTCTACTATTTTTGGTAGTTTTTGACTCGTGCCCAAAAAACGAAAAAAAATTTTTTTGACATTTGGTTGAAACGTCTACCACTTAATTGTGTATAGCCCATAGCCGAATGATATTTTGCTGCTTTTGGTCAGATCACCTGGCAACACTGGGAGCTACGGTAAAAAATATTTTTTCGACATGGTCATTTTCCAAAAGTTCTTAGGGCGACTGGGTGAGAGCGAGAAAAAAAATGAAAATGAGGTTCGCTGTCAAATATAGTCTAGATTATGGGAAAACTATAGACTTTTTGATTAACAAGATGGCCGATGCGCTGGTCGCCATTTTGTGATTTTTTCGTGTTTTTGAAAACTTAAATTTAAAATTACGGGTATTTTTTAAAATCTGAGCGAGTCGGAATGTACTAGGCGGTTATGTATTTTGCTATTGTGTGTTGCCAGGTGAAAAAATATTTCTACCATTTTTGGTAGTTTTTGGCTCAGGTCCCGAAAAGGTCGAGAATAGAAATAATGACATTTCGCGCAAATCATTCCCATGTGCCTATGAGGCATCTTAGTAGTAATGACATTTGACTATTTTTATTTCCTTAATTGGGCAACACCGAGAGCTGGTGAGGAAAAAGTGCAAAAAACATGGTCACCTACCGGAGGCTCTGTGGGCCACAGGATATAAAATTCGAAAAAAGGAAAAATGAGGTTTGATGCCGTATATAACCTAGATTACAGGAAAACTATAGGCTTTTCGATAAACAAAATGGCGGATGCGCTGGCGGCCATTATGTAAAAATCTGCAGGATTCAAAATGTATTCATTAACTTTCGGGGTAGAAGGAAGGGTTGTAGGGAAAATATGCTCGGAGCTTTATTGGAGGTTTACATGATGCCCCTGTGATGGTTCAAAAATTTACCCTATTTTTGGGGTAATTTCGGAGATTTTGGGCCCGACAGAAATTGCTCGAATTTAAAAAAAAAAAATATGAGGTCCTGTCAAAAATGTCCATCCGTGGTCGATTGACCCAAAAAAAAGCGAGTAAGTACGAAATTTTAGGAAAAATTGGAAAATCAATTTTCTATGGAGTACTTGGTTCCCCATACATTTTGTACTGAAATCGACCGTAGTAAGAAAATGTATGGGGAAATTGATTCATATTAATGTAATGCTGTTAATACTTGGAAATGGTAACTTTGCGAGGCCGGAGGCCGAGCTGCGTTGCGAGACCACAGGTCGAGCGCCGCGTAGGGCGAAGCCCGAAGCGGCTATATTCTGTGTAACTTTCGCGAGGCCGAAGGCCGAGCTTCGAATGCGAGGCCAAAGGCCGAGCGCCCGCGTAGAGCGAAGCTCGAAGCGGCTGCCATCAAACACTTTGGACCAATATAGACGAGACAATTGATCAGATCAAGTAATCAACGCGAGGCCGTAGGCCGAGCTGCGATGCGAGACCATAGGTCGAGCGCCGCGTAGGGCGAAGCCCGAAGCGGCTATGTTCTGTGTAACTTTCGCGAGGCCGAAGGCCGAGCTTCGAATGCGAGGCCACAGGCCGAGCGCCCGCGTAGAGCGAAGCTCGAAGCGGCTGCCATCGAACACTTTCGACCGATATAGACGAGACAAATGATCAAGTAACCCACGCGAGGCCGTAGACCGAGCTGCGATGCGAGACCATAGGTCGAGCGCCGCGTAGGGCGAAGCCCGAAGCGGCTATATTCTGTGTAACTTTCGCGAGGCCGAAGGCCGAGCTTCGAATGCGAGGCCAAAGGCCGAGCGCCCGCGTAGAGCGAAGCTCGAAGCGGCTGCCATCAAACACTTTGGGCCGATATAGACGAGACAATTGATCGAGTAACCTACGCGAGGCCGTAGGCCGAGCTGCGATGCGAGACCACAGGTCGAGCGCCGCGTAGGGCGAAGCCCGAAGCGGCTGTATTCTGTGTAACTTTCGCGAGGCCGAAGGCCGAGCTTCGAATGCGAGGCCAAAGGCCGAGCGCCCGCGTAGAGCGAAGCTCGAAGCGGCTTCCGTCGAACACTTTGGCCATTTTATTTAAGTGCAACACAAGTCACCCTAGGCGCGAGGCCGCAGGCCGAGCTGCGCCGCGCAGGGCGGAGCCCGGAGCGGAAAGGCTCCTTAGGCCACAGTTGAGAAACTCTTGCGCCGTACAAAAAAAGCACTAGGCCCCCATTGCGGACGGTTCAACACCCCCGTGTCACACCCGCGAGGCCGCAGGCCGAGCTGCGTATGCGAGGCCGAAGGCCGAGCGCCGCGGGAGGGCGAAGCCCGGGAGCGGCCAGCGCCGCAGGCCTAGCTTTTAGCAGACTCGCGCGAAGCGCGTGCTGCAAAAGCTAGTCTATTCTATCTATATTATATAAAGCTAAATTACCACTCACTCACTGACTGACTCATCGGGGGTTTTTTTGGGGGTGAAGGAGTTGATATACATCTCTGGGGTGTTCCAACGGGGTGGGTTATTTTTTAATCAAAGCAGGTTTTTCGTTTTTTTTTTACAAAAATCCAAGATGGCGGCCCTTTTTGCTGGATTGAAATAAAAAAAATGTATAGAGTGCCCAGGCGGTTTCTACTTTTTTAGAGAATTGTAGTGAAGAAAAGTACACTGAAAAAGTAAAATGTCAAAAAAACAAGATGTCCGCGCCGCCATCTTGGATCGAAAATCCGATTTAGAGGTGTTTTTGCGGGGCAGTGGTGGAGAGGTTTCCACAGATAATTGAAAAATTTTTTTTTAACTCTGCCGGCAGTATAGTCAAGTTGACAACCTCATCCATAGATTATAAAGTTTGGCCATAGAGACGGCGCTGGCGGCAATTATGTAGGGAGCAAAAAATTTGTCATTTTTAAAGTCGATTTTGAGGGGGATGGCAACACCATGTCGAATCGGTTTGTATGGAGCGGTTGTAGGTTAGTTATCCGTCTATTGATTTGAGAAATAAATTCTACCAAATTCATGGTAGTTTTTACCCCATGGCCCCAAATGGTAGGAAAAAAAAATTACCTTGTAGAAAAAAAATAAATACGCTGTGGGGTGGCCATGGAGGTCCAAAGTGACAAAAAGGTAGTTTTTTGGAAAAATGCTGGCAACCCTGGAAATGGCGAGGAAAAACATTTTTTCGACATGGTCATTTTCCAAAAGCTCTAGGGGCGACTGGGTGGGAGCGAGAAAAAAAATAAAAACTAGGTCTGATGCGATATATAACCTAAAATACAGGAAAAATATGGCCGTTTGAAAATCCAAGATGGCGGACCCCCTTTCGGCCATTTTGAATTTTTCACGATTTTCAAAACCGTTTTTTGGGTACATAGCAACACTTGAGCGAGTCGCAATGTATCGAGCGGTTGCATGTTTAGTTTATATGTGTTGCCAGGTCAAATAAAATTTCTACCATTTTTGGTAGTTTTTGACTCGTGCCCAAAAAACGAAAAAAAAATTTTTTGACATTTGGTTGAAACGTCTACTACTTAATTATGTATATCTCATAGCCGAATGATATTTTGCTGCTTTTGGTCAGATCACCTGGCAACACTGGGAGCTACGGTGGAAAATATTTTTTCGACATGGTCATTTTCCAAAAGTTCTGAGGGTGACTGGGTGGGAGCGAGAAAAAAAATGAAAATGTGGTTCGCTGTCAAATATAGTCTAGATTATAGGAAAACTATAGACTTTTTGATTAACAAGATGGCCGACGCGCTGGTGGCCATTTAGTAATTTTTTCGTGTTTTTGAAAACTTAAATTTAAAATTACGGGTATTTTTTTAAATCTGAGCGAGTCGGAATGTACTAAGCGGTTATGTATTTTGCTATTGTGTGTTGCCAGGTGAAAAAATATTTCTACCATTTTTGGTAGTTTTTGGCTCAGGTCCCGAAAAGGTCGAGAATAGAAATAATGACATTTCGCGCAAATCATTCCCATGTGCCTATGAGGCATCTTAGTAGTAATGACATTTGACTATTTTTATTTCCTTAATTGGGCAACACCGAGAGCTGGTGAGGAAAAAGTGCAAAAAACATGGTCACCTACCGGAGGCTCTGTGGGCCACAGGATATAAAATTCGAAAAAAGGAAAAATGAGGTTTGATGCCGTATATAACCTAGATTACAGGAAAACTATAGGCTTTTCGATAAACAAAATGGCGGATGCGCTGGTGGCCATTATGTAAAAATCTGCAGGATTCAAAATGTATTTATTAACTTTCGGGGTAGAAGGAAGGGTTGTAGGGAAAATATGCTCGGAGCTTTATTGGAGGTTTACATGATGCCCCTGTGATGGTTCAAAAATTTACCCGATTTTTGGGGTAATTTCGGAGATTTTGGGCCCGACAGAAATTGCTCGAATTTAAAAAAAATAAATATGAGGTCCTGTCAAAAATGTCCATCCGTGGTCGATTGACCCAAAAAAAAGCGAGTAAGTACGAAATTTTAGGAAAAATTGGAAAATCAATTTTCTATGGAGTACTTGGTTCCCCATACATTTTGTACTGAAATTGACCTTAGTAAGAAAATGTATGGAGAAATTGTTGCATATTAATGTAGTGCCGTATTGAGTGCTATTAAAACTTGGAAATGGTAACATTGCGAGGCCGGAGGCCGAGCTGCGTTGCGAGACCATAGGTCGAGCGCCGCGTAGGGCGAAGCCCGAAGCGGCTATATTCTGTGTAACTTTCGCGAGGCCGAAGGCCGAGCTTCGAATGCGAGGCCAAAGGCCGAGCGCCCGCGTAGAGCGAAGCTCGAAGCGGCTGCCATCGAACACTTTGGGCCGATATAGACGATACAATTTATCAAGTAACCTACGCGAGGCCGTAGGCCGAGCTGCGATGCGAGACCACTGGTCGAGCGCCGCGTAGGGCGAAGCCCGAAGCGGCTGTATTCTGTGTAACTTTCGCGAGGCCGAAGGCCGAGCTTCGAATGCGAGGCCAAAGGCCGAGCGCCCGCGTAGAGCGAAGCTCGAAGCGGCTTCCGTCAAACACTTTGACCATTTTATTAAAGTGCAACACAAGTCACCCTAGGCGCGAGGCCGCAGGCCGAGCTGCGCCGCGCAGGGCGGAGCCCGGAGCGGAAAGGCTCCTTAGGCCACAGTTGCAAAACTCTAGCGCCGTACAAAAAAAGCACTAGGCAAAAAAAACTCGCTCAAATGTTGCCAAGTGGCAAAAAAACCGTTTTGAAAATCGTGAAAAATTCAAAATGGCCGAAAGGGGGTCCGCCATCTTGGATTTTCGAACGGCCGTATTTTTCCTGTATTCTAGGTTATATATTGCATCAGACCTAATTTTTATTTTTTTTCTCGCTCCCACCCAGTCGCCCTTAGAGCTTTTGGAAAATGACCATGTCGAAAAAATGTTTTTCCCCGCCATTTCCAGGGTTGCCAGGATTTTTCCAAAAAACTACCTTTTTGTCACTTCGGACCTCCATGGCCACCCTACAGCGTATTTATTTTTTTTCTACAAGGTTATTTTTTTTTCCTACCATTCGGGGCCATGGGGTAAAAACTACCATGAATTTGGTAGAATTTATTTCTCAAAACAATAGACGAATAACTAACCTACCATCGCCCCATACAAACCGATTCGACATGGGGTTGCCATCCCCCTCAAAATCGACTTTGAAAATGGCAAAATTTTTGCTTCCTACAAAACTACCGCCAGCGCCGTCTCTATGGCCAAACTCTATAATCTATGACCAACATTCAAAAGAAGGCTATACTGCCGGCAGAGTTCAAAAAAAATTTTTCAATTATCTGTGGAAACCTCTCCACCACGACCCTGCAAAAACAGCTCTAAATCGAATTTTCGATCCAAGATGGCGGCGCGGACATCTTGTTTTTTTGACATTTTACTTTTTCAGTGTACTTTACTTCACTACCATTCTCTAAAAAAGTAAAAACCGCCTAGGCACTCTATACATTTTTTTTATTTCAATTCAGCAAAATCGGCCGCCATCTTGGATTTTGGAAAAAAAAAATAGAAAAACCTGCTTTGATTGAAAAATAACTCACCCCCTTAGAACATTCCAAAGAGGTAGAAAAACGGGAACACCCCCAATCTATATTATATAAAGCTAAATTACCACTCACTCACTGACTGACTCATCGGGGGTTTTTTTGGGGGTGAAGGAGTTGATATACATCTCTGGGGTGTTCCAACGGGGTGGATTATTTTTTAATCAAAGCAGGTTTTTCTGTTTTTTTTTCTGAAAATCCAAGATGGCGGCCACTTTTTGGGAACCAACTTTTTTTTTATCTATCAAACACCCAAGCGGCGCAGACTCGTTTTGAAACGTCCACCTCTATATATAATTTTGAAAAAGTAAAATGTCAAAAAAACAAGATGTCCGCGCCGCCATCTTGGATTGAAAATTCGGTTTAGAGGTGTTTTTGCGGGGTCGTGGTGGAGAGGTTTCCATAGATAATTAAATTTTTTTTTTTTAACTTTGCTGGCAGTATAGTCAAATTAAAAACCTTATCCATAGATTATAGAGTTTGGCCATAGAGACGGCGCTGGCGGCAGTTTTGTAGGGACCAAAAAATTAACCATTTTCAAAGTCGATTTTGACAGAGATGGCAACACCAGGACGAATCAGTTAGTATGGAGCGATGGTAGGTTAGTTATCTGTCTATTGTTTTGAGTAATAAATTCTACCAAATTCATGGTAGCTTTTGCCCCATGGCTCCGAATGGTAGAAAAAAAATTTACCCTTGTAGAAAAAAAATAAATATGCAGTAGGGTGGCCATGGAGGTCCGAAGTGACAAAAAAGTAGTTTTACGGAAAAATCCTGGCAACCCTGGAAATGGCGGGGAAAAAAATTTTTTCGACATGGATTTTTCCAAAAGTTCTTTTGAAGACTGGGTGGGAGCGAGAAAAAAAATAAAAATTAGGTTCGGTGCGTTATATAACCAAAAATACGGGAAAAATACGGCCGATCCAAAATCCAAGATGGCCGACCCCCCTTCGGCCATTTTGAATTTTTCACGATTTTCAAAACCGTTTTTCAGGCACATGGCAACATTTGAGCGAGTCGCAATGTATCGAGCGGTTGCATGTTTAGTTCATATGTGTTGCTAGGTACAATAAAATTTCTACCATTTTTGGTAGTTTTTGACTTTTGCCCAAAAAACGAAAAAAAAAATTTTTGACATTTGGTCTAAATGTCTACCACTTTATTATGGCAAGTTTATGGCCGAATGATATTTTACTAATTTTAGCCGAAACACCTGGCCACACTGTGTGCCAGAGCGAAATATATATTTTGTGACTTGGTCATTTTCCAAAAAATAATATGGCGATTGGGTGAGAGCGAGAAAAAAAATGAAAATGAGGTTCGATGTCAAATATAGTCCAGAATACAGGAAAAATACGAACGTTAAAAAAAACAAGATGGCCGACCCGCTGGCGGCCATTTTGTGAAAATTATGTGTTTTCGAAAACGTTTAATCCTAATTTTCATGTATATGGCAACATCGGAGCGAGTCGCAATGTACCAGGCGATTATGAGTTTTAGTTGTGTGTGTTGCCAGGTGAAATAAAAATTCTACTATTTTTGGTAGTTTTTGACTCAGGTCCCGGCGAAAGTCGAAAATAGAAATAATGACATTTCGCGCAAACCATTCCCATGTGCCTATGAAACATCCCCATTGAAATGACATTTGACTATTTTTATCTCTGTGACCTGGCAACACCGGGAGCTGTTGGGACAAATGTGCAAAAAACATGGTCACCTTCCAGAAGTCCTGTAGGCCGCAGGATATAAAATTTGAAAAATGTAAAAATGAGGTTTGATGCAGTATATAACCTAGATGAGATGTTATATAATAGTCTTTTCGATAAACAAAATAGCGGATGCGCTGGCGGCCATTATAAAAAATCTGCAGAATTAAAAATGTATTCATTAACTTTCGGGGTAGAAAGAAGGGTCGTAGGGAAAAAATGCTCGGAGCTTTATTGGAGGTTTACATGATGCCCCCGTGATGGTTAAAAAATTTACCCGATTTTTAGGGTAATTTCCGAGATTTTGGACCCGACAGAAAATGCTCGAATTTAAAAAAAATAAGTATGAGGTCCTGTCAAAAATGTCTATTTGTGGTCGATCGACCCAAAAAAAAGCGAGTAAGTACGAAATTTTAGGAAAAATTGGAAAATCAAATTTCTATGGAGTACTTGGTTCCCCATACATTTTGTACTGAAATTGACCTTAGTAAGAAAATATATGGGAAAATCATTGTATACTAATGGTGCAGTGTTATCTTTTTTTCATTATGTCAGATTTGTTTTTGTATTATATTTAGTATTGAAAAAGTACAAAAACGTACGCTTAAAAAGCAAATTTATTAAATACAAAATTATTCGTACTGTGTTCGGAAAGATGTTTCTATAGAGATAAACCGGTAAGAAACTTGCTGAATTTTTGTCTGAAGTTTCTGAATTTTAAAGTGGTTAGTTTGTTGCTCTTAATTTGTTTGATAAACTGGAGTCTATGTATATTGGTAGTTTACTATTAGTTAGTAGAAATAATGAGACTAGGTTTGTACCTAATGTCCGACTCGTTAGAGCAATGACTATCGCTTCCGGCTGAGGATCCACGGGGCGTGTGTTTAATCACCACGTCACGCTCCTCAGCAACCCCTATGGCTTTGATAACATATTTTTTAGCCAACGCAAATGTCCATAATGTGTACTCAAATAGTAAAATTTTAAAAAAAAACTATACTTTTGTAGGTTACAGCGTACAATTATTTCAATTTGGGGCTGCTGGACAGCATCTCCCCAGCAACTCCATATTGAATTTAAGGTATATCTGGGCAAATATTAAGAATTCAGTAAGCGATTGGTTATTATTAAAATGTACATTTGCTCTATTATGGGTAAAACCACTCTAATTACTTAGTTTTATTAAAAAAATCTGTATTTATCTTAATTAATTCCATTTAGCGCCATCTAGCCCCAAACGTGGCAAACCAAAGCCCGTATTATGTATACGTACACACTATACGTAATCGTTAATCGTTTACTATAACAACGTATTTCAATATGGAGTTGCTGGGGAGATGCTGTCCAGCAGCCCCAAATTGAAATAATTGTACGCTGTAACCTACAAAGGTACAGTTTTATTAAAATGTGTACTAATTGAGTACCTACACATTATGGACAGAGTACACATTAATTGTGTTGGCTAAATAATATGTTATCAAAACCATAGGGGTTGCTGAGGAGCATGACGTTAATCACCACCCAGATCAGGACATTGCTTTGAAGAATCTGCATAATTAATGCCTGAGTTTTATACAATTATTAATTACTTATCCAAGTTGCCGCTACGCTGGAGTGAGGGGCTGAGTTGAAGGACATCTTATGCGACGTGTGACTCTCTTTGTACTCTTGTGTGTAGGTATCTTAGACAAATGCGAATTGTACTTCGTAATAATTCTTTACCTGTTCGTACCAGAGAAATTACCTTTTTGATTTTCAACTCAACTTGATGACTGGGAAAGGACCACATTTCAAAATAATGACTACCTACCCATTAATCATTTAGGTCAACTTAGTTACCTAGGACCTACCTAACTTACGTAGAATCACTTAATTGAGGATGTAAATCGTTATAGAATTTATCTAAGAATAAATTTAGAATATGTAATTATATATATATATACATATAAAAGTACACGGGCGAATAGAGAAGCTCTTCCTTTTATGAAGTTGGTTAAATAAGTGCAAGTTGGTCTCACCCATAAAGGGTAGCAGGAAATAACATTAAACAAAAGTTCTTGCATTTCGTTGTAATTTTGAATGTGTTCCTCGCGCAAACTAAGTATTCAGTTTGGAGAAATAATTAAACAACAATTTAATTTTTTAAAGATGTATCCATAGCTGCCCCACACGTACCTATGGGATTGATGAAAAAACATTTTCGAGTTTCAGTTTAAAGTATAGGAATACCCAAAATGTATTGTTATTCTTTTTTGTGAAAACCTTATTGCGATTTACTGAGTAAGTACAGTCTCGATCAATAAAATGTAAACACTTGAGCTCTTATGCCATGACTCACGTTAATTTTAGAATGAGTTCGTATACATGTTAGTACACGTGACTGCACATCTACTTACACAGTTATAGCTTTTGTACAATAGTATAGTTCTTAAACATATAGGCGAACTAACAGACAGACAAGACACAATGAGTCCTTAGGTATCTCTTTTTTCATTTTACCACGGAACCCTAAAAATTTCAACCTTAAGTGTTTGGATGTAGGTGAAATTTAAACCTATTTGAAGGCCCTATTAGTATAAGTTCCGTTAAAATAGGTACGAACAGTATGACCGACATTTTGGCCAAATAGTTTCTCGATTACCTATGTGCCCCATACACCCGTCGCCTTCCTGCCATATCGCGATCGCGTATGGTCGTCTTTACTACGTTGTGGGTCCTCTTACGTTGCTTTTGAAGCATATGATCGTCATTCTAAACCCTTCCTACGTCATGGTCCGTTGTTTCTATGAGTCATGTGGGCATTAGATTGTTCTAATTTTTTGTTTGTCCTATGTAAATGATTTTAGTCTTGCAATGGATATCATTTATTTAAAGGACTAGCATGCAAGTGGCGTTTTAAAAAAACTGTCTCCATTACAGCACGTTCAAAAATATAAATCCGAATATCTACCTAGAATGAAGTACCTACATAGTAATTAAATATTATGAAAATAATTACTTGAACTATTGTCATAGCTTTACAATATTGTAATTGTGTAATAAACATGTTAAGCCTATTAAAATTTGTAATCAACTTGACTAAAGAGTGAGCTTAATTCTGAACCTTTTGATTGTCTTAGTAGTTTGTACATTTAAAAAGTGTAAAATATTAGGACCTCTTGAAATAATGTAATGCACACACTGAAGAACTACATTTGACTAGGATTTGTGGTAAAGTTACAATTAACCAAATAGCAATCTATTAAAATTTTGTTTTAGACTAGATAATGCACCAGTTTTTCTAAAACCCCACAGTAAGCACCATAAATACATGACAAAACAAATGGTAGTTCCACAAAAAACATTTTAATGCACTTTAACACAACATAACAACTAAAATCATCTAAATACAGAACAAATATACATTTTTATCACAATAATGGTTGGGAATCGAACCCACCCTTTGGTTTATTAGATCAAACCATTGTTACAGTAGGTAGGTACTCAAATAATATAATGTAAATTTAGCTAAAGAGTAAACACTGTAAAATACAATTAAAAAAACACAAGAACCCTAATATTCGAACCCCCTAATTATTCTAATTGTACTCTAATAAATTAAATTGATATTTTTCAATAAAACTAATTTTTCACATAATAAATTATATTTATTTCTCTAAGATGATGAAAAACACATTTCACTTCACTTTAGTTAAGCATTTTAATGGTCTATTGTTTCTGAATATGAATAGTAGTACTCTTCATTAGTAGTAGATTCCTAGATTTTAAACTTTAGAAAATCAAACTTTTTTGATGATTACCGTCCCCATCATCATTTTATTATCATGCACCGAGGTTACGCCAAAAGTATTAAGTACGCCTTGTGATTATTGGCAAAAAATTATTTATTCTTGATATAGGTAAATAGGTTGTAGCTGAAAGAAAAACAAATAATTTTGTAGTTAACCATCAATGAGAATAACATCTTTAGGTCAGTAAGACGTTGGTGGGAGATTTGATATTTTAAAGTTTAATTTGAAGTCTGAACCACATAAGCCTGTAAAACTGGACTCCAGAACAGTTTTAAATAATTAATTAAATATGTAAATAAAAACATTTGTTTTCAAGAATATCAATACATGCAATTTAAATTCAATATCTACAGCTTTCACATTGATTCTGATTTAGGTGCAGATTTTAACTAATAGGAATTAAAATTTTATAGAAATGTGATTGTTAGTTTAACATACAACATTAACATTATAAGATGGGTTTATTTTTACAAAAACGGCATGTACTTACTAACCTGGGAATGGAAGCTTTTGGCTTATATTTCTGATTAGTGCCTCTTACTTTATTATGTGCACTGAGTAGGTATTTATGTTTGGTTTGGTTTTTCTGAAATAATTTAAATAATTGTAGTTGGTACATACGACTAACTTATTGTATGTTGTACCTGTTGGTCAAGACTACTTTCGATGTAAGTTTAAGAAACTCTTCTTTAAGACGATTTGGTATGTACAACTGGCTCTGTGCAACTAAGTCATTTCTCATTTGCTACGCTCCAACCTAGCATTGGTTTACTGTTAACTTTGATCAGCTGAAATATCAAAAACTCTTCAGATACGAATATTTACACAAATTGGCACTTATGGGACTTCTTGTAAGGAAACTCAGGGGCTGATAGGCACTTGTTTAATATTCCCAAACATGTAGGTACACAGTAAAAAATTCGTTAGGTAGTAGCGCGGTGTGCGAGGTACGAGGCAGCGATAGCGCGCGTGCGTGTCGCGACGGCCGGAGGTGGACTAGCTGGCGCGGCGCATGCGCGAGTCGAGAGTCCGCGCGGCGGCGGCGCAGGGAACTACATTAACAAGCCGACGGTGGCGCGCGTGCGCTAATCGAGTAACTTCCTCGGTACTTGCCCGCGAGTCACTCTACTCGGTAATATAAATGGCGCGGACATAGTGGCGCGGCTTACTATATGCTCCCCCTCTAGTCCTGGATAACGCCCTCGTTCCTGGACTAGCTTTCTAACATTATCAGCATTAGCTGGACGTCCGCGCTTCCTTTTGGGAATGACGGGATTTGGGGGGTTGGTAACATGACCTTGATAACGGGTGAGATCCTGAGAATGATATTTCCCTAAAACAATGTTCGGCTGTTCGGTACTTGAGATTGTGTATGTAGTGGGACTGACCTTTCTTGCAATACGGTAAGGGCCATCACGGCGTGGGAAGAATTTGGCCGTGAGGTCTTTGGATCCTTTGCTCAGCAGATGAGATTTTAAGAGGACTAAGTCACCTGCCTGGAATGACTCACTAGGGCGGCGTGAAGCATCTGCGTATTTCTTAGTTTTATCCTGTTGTATCTCCACGCGTTCACGAACAGCTGACAATGACTTCAGGAACGACCTGAGATAAGGGGTGATTTGTGGGACGAAATTATCTTTGTCCAGAATAGCACGGGAATCATGGATGACTTCTGTAGGTGACCGCAGCTCTCTGCCAAAGGTTAAAAAAGCAGGTGTCTTGCCCGTTGTGCGACATTTAGCGCTGTTGAGGGCGAATCGGATCACTGGCAACTTCTTTGGCCATGAGGTATGGTCTTCTTCTACGAGGTGTGCTAACATTGATTTTAAATCGCGGTTTTTACGCTCTGCAGGGTTTGCTTCTGGATGGTACAATGGGACAAAATTCTGTTTAATGCCTAACACTGATGTGCACTGGCGCATCACAGCCGACACGAACTGGACACCATTGTCCGAAATGATCCTGCGAGGTAGCCCGAACCGCATAAAATACTCTTCAATGAGAATTTGAGCACAGGCTTCTGCTGTCGCTTCCTTAAGAGCGAACATCTCTGTCCATCGGGTTGCTGTATCTTCAACGAGAAGAATCCAACGCTCCCCCTGGTCTCCTTCCGGTAATGGGCCAAATAAATCTATGGCCAACACCTCGTTACGTTGACTCATAACGGGTGTCTGGAGTAACCCTGGTGGTTTAGCGTTAGTAGCCTTGTAACGTTGGCAGTGGATGCAGGCTTTAACATAATCCGTGATTATTCTCCGCATTCCAGTGAAATAATACACCTGTGCAACCTTCTGGTACGTTCTGTCTATGCCTGGATGACCAGCTGTTGGGGAGTCATGTAGCTCCTTTAAAATTTCGTGAACTTGGCCGGCAGGAATTACTAATTGGGGGGCCTCGCTATCGGAGTCAGGGTTAAAACGATACAGGATACCTTGGTCCATAATATAACCCCTTTCAAGCCATCTTTGTGAGGCGACATCGTCGGCACCTTCGAGGTCTTTTATTATCTTCTCCACTTCAGGGTCTGAGAGCTGTTCCTGGCGTAGTTGGCTAGGTGTCTTCGTAGGCAGATCGCAAATAACTGAGCAGATACCACAATCTTTACGTGACTCGTCGGAGCAAATGGGTCTGCTTAGCGTATCTGCTACGACGTTGGCTTTCCCTGGGGTGTATTGGAATCTGATATCAAATGACTGGAGCCTCAGCGCCCAACGAACTAACCTTCCGGCTGGTGATTTAAGAGATAGCAGCCACCGGAGAGGTTGATGGTCACTGCCAATGATCACAGGTTGTCCATCTAAATAGGCCCGGAAACGCTCCACCGCCCACACTACGGCGAGTGCCTCTCGCTCTGTAGTAGAATAGTTGCGCTCAGCTGGGCTGAGGAGTCGGCTGGCGTACTCGATTGGCCTTTCTTCATTGCCGTCACCCTGTAATAAAACGGCGCCTAGGGCGTAGTTACTTGCGTCTGTTCGCAGAATAAAGGGACGGGAAAAATCAGCTTGCACCAATATGGGAGCCGTAGTTAACAAACGTTTTAGTTCAGTAAATGCTTGGATTTGTTCAGAACCCCAAATCCATACTTGGTTCTTCTTGGTTAAGCGGGTTAATGGTTCTGCTACCTTTGAAAAATTTGGGATGAATTTTCGGAACCAAGAGCACGTCTGAAAAAAGGTTCTTAGATGTTTTAACGTACCTGGTTCTCTCATCTCGAGTACAGCACTCACCTTCCCTGGGTCGGTGGAAACACCTTCTTGTGTAATAACGTGGCCGAGGTATTTAACGCTTTCGCGGGCGAATGCGCACTTCTCCCTGTTTACGTGGAGATTAAAGTCGGCCAGACGTTTGAAAACTGCCTCTAGATCTTCCAGGTGGCGTTGAAATCCTTCACTTATTATCAATAAATCGTCTAAGTATGCTAACAACGTTACGTTTTGTAAAACTGAGCAGGAACGAAGACGGTCGATAAGGCGCTGAAATGTCGCCGGCGCGTTCTTCAAGCCGAACGGCATTCTTTTAAAACGGTAAGTACCTAGTGGACATACAAAGGCGGTTTTGTCCCTGTCGGCTTCACGTACCAGCACTTGCCAGTAAGAAGACCGAAGATCCAGAGAGCTCATGTAGCAATCCCGCTTCGTGCTTTGCAACAGTTCATCGATGCGTGGCATCGGGTAAGTGTCGGACTTGGTGACTGCGTTTAAGCGTCGGTAGTCAACGCAAAAACGGATACTACCATTAGACTTCGGCACCATCAATGCCGGTGAACACCAAGCCGATTCACACTCTTCGATAACATCATCTTGCAGCATCTTTCCTATTTCAGCCTTCATCAGCTCTTTCTTTGAGGGATTCAGGCGATATGGAGGCACTGCTATCGGCGGATGATCTCCTGTCTCGATGCGGTGCTCTGCGTAAGGTGTTGGACCTCCCCCTGCCTTAAAGACTCGGGTGTGCCGGGTGAGGACATCAGCCAACGCTTGGCGCTCAGCTGGATTGAGGGAAGTACCTTCATCTTCTCTCAGGACCTCTGTAGAAGCACAGGCTACACCACGTGAGGTAGGTTCAAAAGTAAGTTTATGTATTACCCTACTATTATAACTGAAATACCATATTTGTTTATGGAAATCTATCACTACTCGAGCGGCGGTAATGAAATCAATACCTAACAACGTCTCATTATTTGTAGCATCAGGGAAAATTAAGAATGGAATAGTGATAACTCTATATTTTAGCTTCACCTGTAATGTAGTGGTAAGCACCTCCATGCATCGGACTACGCCGTCAGCGAGTTTTACTTCGCGCGAAGAAGGATGGAGGGGATGTCCTTGACGTAGAAGGAGAGCATATAATGTATGGCCTGCAATACAATGTTTGGCGGCCGTATCAATCAACGCGGTGCCATTAAAACCTAAAACTTGAATTTCAAAAATGGGACGCAAATTTTGCCCAGTAGAGCGACCCGCAAGTTCGTCACCACGAGATACATTCTCACCTCTACGAGAACAATTATTTTTAACATCAGTATTCAAAGGGTTAACATTGGACAGAGTGTCAGTTAAAGGGTTAACAACATTGGACAGAGTGTCGGTTAAAGGGTTAACAACATTGGACACCGTGTCGGTTAAAGTGTTAACAAAGGTCACCGTTTCTGCTGACGGGTCAAGAACATGGGACAGAGTGTCACTTACAGGGTTAACAACATTGGACACCGTGCCAGTTAAAGTGTTAACAAAGGTCACCGTTTCTGTTGACGGGTCAAAAACATGGGACAGAGTGTCACTTACAGGGTCAACAATATTGGACACCGTGTCGGTTAAAGAGTTAACATTGGTCACCGTTTTTGGACACGGGTGAATGACCGGGGACAGAGTGTCCGAAACAAATAAATCTTTACGAAATTTCGTATTTAACTTAGAATCGTTTACTTTCAAATTGTAATTTGGCAAATTGTTACGCAAGTTATTAAAATTAGAGTCTCTAACGTTCAAATTGTAATTTGACGAACACTTATCACTTTTACGCACTTTTCTAAACCGTGACTCGACACTGTAAAAACTATGACTTTTACGTTCCGCAAAGTTAGTAAAGGAATTTTGCTCACCTCGGTCCGATAACTTACGGCACTGGTCTCGAGTGTGTCCAAACCTTTTGCAGTACGAGCAGGTTGGGCGGGACTTCCTCGCCTCGGCGCTCGGTGACGGCGCCGACGCGTGCGGCGGCGGGTGCAGCTCGACGGTCTCGGGAGTGGTCGGCGCGCGCACGGTGAACGGAGCCCTAGCCGGAGGCGGCGCGCGAGTTTCGACATGTGCGGGCGCGCGGGCTTCGGAGTGTGCGGGCGCGCGGGCTTCTATGTGTGCGGGCGCGCGGGGCGGCGTCGCCGGCCACGATGCGGGCGCGCGGCTCGGGGTTTTACTCGGCGCGCTCGTCTTTGGAGGCACCGGAGTACGACGTTCGCTCGATGATGGTCGCTCCCCCTCGCCGAAAGAGTCCTCGATGTTTCGTGCATACTTTAAAAGCTCACCAAAAGTGGTAAATTCTTCTCTGCGAAGTCTTTTGCGTATCCGAATGTTAAGAAGGCCGTATGTCATATCTAATTGGGCCTTTTCTGTGATGTCGCCTCTCGGGATTTTCGACATCATGGCGCGGATACGTGACACAAACACATCCGTATTTTCATCGTTTTGAGAACTTCGAAATATTTCTAAATAAATTCTATGAGGCGGTCGTCGATCGCCGTAAGCGCTGATAAGGTTTTTTTTTGCTTGCCGCCATGACTTCACGGTTTGTTTGATACCTTGCCACCACGTGGCGGCGTCATTTGAAAAAAGAAATGCCAGACCCCGTAGGATATTTGAATCAGTCACTTGGGCGCACTCGCTGTATGCTTCTACGGCGTCGATAAATGCTTCAACCGATTCGTTCGGTTCACCGGAAAATGTGGCTTTGCAGCGCGCGAGGATGGAGTACCCAAGCGGAAATGATACCGGAGTAGAATTTCTCTGCGTCACGGACTCCAACAACTCTCGAAATGCATCTGTTTGAGATCGCTGAAGTGACGCAATAATGGCAGCAACATTACCTTCAGTAAAAGTTGCGTTTGCGTCGGCGCATGACCGCGAGGTAAAAGCGTCACCGCCGCCATTTTCGTTTCCACAAAATTCGGCGTGCGGCGCGATTGGCGATGTCGGTCGCGAGGTGTCAGGAAATACCTCTTCTTGGGCATCATCCCTGCGATTCAGACTTGCCGCTCTACTTCTAGTAATTGGCATTGTCCACTTTATCACTCGTATTCACCGGAAAGTCAAAATTTATGCACTAACAAACACGTGGACCGTTAGACGTAGGCACTCACAAAAATACACGTTGGGAAGTTAGTTATGGGTTTTTTCACACACACGTTGGGACGCCAGATATGGGACTCTTAACCACGAGGGAAGCCCGATATGGTTCTCACAACCACTTTGGGACGCCAGATATGGGCATGGGTTCTTCCACGCACGTTGGGTAGCCAGATATGGGACTTCTTGTAAGGAAACTCAGGGGCTGATAGGCACTTGTTTAATATTCCCAAACATGTAGGTACACAGTAAAAAATTCGTTAGGTAGTAGCGCGGTGTGCGAGGTACGAGGCAGCGATAGCGCGCGTGCGTGTCGCGACGGCCGGAGGTGGACTAGCTGGCGCGGCGCATGCGCGAGTCGAGGGTCCGCGCGGCGGCGGCGCAGGGAACTACATTAACAAGCCGACGGTGGCGCGCGCGCGCTAATCGAGTAACTTCCTCGGTACTTGCCCGCGAGTCACTCTACTCGGTAATATAAATGGCGCGGACATAGTGGCGCGGTTTACTATACACTTCTTTATCTACTATTGGATTTTATAATGTTATGAACAAAATTTAAATGAGGACGATACATATGATACTTATTTACGTATTAATAAACTGTTAAGTTGTAATAATAAACTGTTAAGTTGTAATATCTTAACACTATCAAATATCTAACAAAACTTTATAACTTTTTTGGTTTGTTTACATTATCGCTTGCACATCTTTGACAGTTGTCACTTATCTTCTTAGCCTTACGGAACGAATGAATGAAATTAACGACGACGATTTATAACAAAAATCACTTATCAATCATATAATTAATTTTTTACATACTTTTCGTCAATTAAAATTCAAAATATAATTAATGCTATGTAAATTGGGGATCTTAAGTATTGAAAATTTGATTTAGAATGTTAAATACGCTAAACGATTAATTTTCAAATGGTCGTATATTAATTGATTGACCAATGAGCAGAAAGGATGCTTCAACAAACCGGAAACGAATCAAGTCGCCCAACGTTTTACCCTGGATTTGGGGACTTTAACGTAGTATTAAAGACGGGTAAGTGGGAGAAGATATGCTCAAATTGTGTTTCAAAATATCATGTTTAAATGTATATAGGAGAAATTGTCTAAGTATTACACACAGTTTTCTTTTGATCACGAATAATAATTTTAGAACCCGGCTGATAAATATTCTATTAATAAAGAGGATAATTTTTTACGTCAAATTCGTAACATTTAAAATGATGAAATTGATTAGAAAACAAAATAATCAGTGATCCTTACACTCGTATTATAAGTTGCAAAATTTTTAAACCGTATGTATGTATTTAGTAATAATTTTAATTTAGTTGGTAATCAGCCGTCGTTGGGTACAAATTATCACAAAATTAATGTGGTTCATCAATGAGTAAATTTGACACAACTACTTTGTATTAGATATGACCTAACCATGAATAAAGCTAAAATTGTAATCAGAGTTAATTGGTTAAGTAAGGTTAGTTTAATGACCAAAAAAGCGCAAGCCGAGCGAGTGTAGCGAGCGTGCCGCGACAGCGGCCGGCGAACGTGACGTCTTATTTATTTGTTAAAAAAATAGTATTGTAATCTTTGGTTTAATAAGAAGCCTTAATATTGTTCGTTTTCATGATATCTGACGTCAAATCGGAGATTGTGTTATCATAACGTTTAAAACTAAAAAAAACTTTTTTACAATTATGCATTTCTTTATTGAAATTTATTTTTATTAGTTAAGTATTTGTGTAAGTGACGTAAAAGATTTTTCAAATACATTTTAGACAATAACATTAAGACTTTTATTCTCTTGTTTATTTTAAGTTATTCAAATATGATCTTGAGAACATGTTTTCTATATATATATTAGATTAATATTTATTTTCATACTGTCATATACTTATTAAAGTAAATTATAATGTTTATGCGCTCGCCGGTTCATGTTTTTATTATCTGAAAACAAAATGTTATTAAATCAAATATTTAAAAATAAAAATTATTTTTTATTGTTATAAAATGCAAAATAAAAATTATTCTTCTGAAAACATTATCAATAAAATAGTTGTTTTGCTGTTCGTGACTTTTGAAATTAATATTTTTTTAGTGGTAAATCATAATTGAACTGTTGGTAACATTTAAATTTCGAGCCAAAAAGTTTAGTTCCGCGCGTTGCAACAGCCATCTTTTTTCACTTCGTACACCGACGCGAGGAAGGTGAGTGTTCATTTGTCTTGTGTTTTTGTTATTTCACATTATAAAAAGTTTGGGTGAAAAATGTTTTCCATAATTATTACTATTTTATGATTTTGTTTCATTTTGGGTGGAAAACATTGCGATTCGTGATTTTTTTTAATGTACTTGATGGTAAACGGGTTTTTGGGATTAGCATTTAGGTTTACTTGTGAATTGGGTTCTAGGTAGGTCTAACATTAAATTATAATACCTACAGTTTGCATGTTGACTGTAAACGATGTTACTATTTTGATATTTAATGGCTCGGCTGACGTCGTGTCGGAAATCTTAATGATGTAGATAGGTCTTAACTTTTGAGCCAAAGTTAGTAACATGGCGGCGACCCACGCCACTTCAGCCACACCTTTTTAAACATCACCTTATGTACCCATACAATAATACATGTTTCTTTCATGTCAAAAAATAATAATTAGGTAGCCTACCTACCCAAGAAATTTGAAACAGCAAATTAAGTGATACTTACATAATCACCAGAGGTCTTGACAATTTGTTCAGCTACTAGCATGTTTGATGCATTTCTACTGTTTTCCTGTGTTAGGTGCTGAGCAATTTCAATTACATTATTTCTTTAAAATCTTAATAATTATTTTTTAATTTTTTAGAAATCCACTGACGACAATGATGGCAGAACGCCGCAACTTCGACACCGCTTCAGCGTGCATCGCCTCTGGTAAGTACCTACTTACCTTCTGCATTACGTACTATTTTCTGTTTTAAAAAATAACCATAGGAATAAATGTGAACTAACTCATTCATAAATTATTGCATGGCGTTGTAGGTACTTTTCTCCGTTAACTAAATAATAACCTTATTAATCACACGTGATCGCTCATCTTTGAATGCTAGCTTTACATATAATTTCTACTAACTATATTTGTATTTTCTGGGGTTTAAAATCTCATATCTGCTTACCTAATTATTCTTCTGAATGAAATAATATATTTTTTTAATTTTATGGGTCTTGATGGATATTAGTTTGGTTAATTAACAGTTCGTTTTTTAATTTTATTTGCACGAAACTGGAGATCATTTACAAACATGAATTTTACAGAAATATTCGGTGAAATTAGAGAATTGTTACATTTATTAAAAAGTAAGTACCTACATACTTTAAGTAACTAAGTAGGTAGGTTCTTGTGTCACTAAGATTTAAAACAGCGTTAACTCTGAAATAGGTCAGTTTTATATGGAAAATATATAACTAGCGATAGGTACTGTTGTTTTTCTTTTTAAAGAGCTATCCTTAATATAAATAATACCTACTTATTTTCTACATTGTTCGGTCAGAAAATTAATTTAGCCTTTGAATGTTCTTATCTGATAGTACCTACCACCTGATTTTGATTGAAGCAGAAGTTAAACTTGTAACCAAGCATTATTTGCTGTTATTAAGTTAGTTATTATTTTATAATGATTCAGGTAGATAATTTTAGCTATTTTCTAATCGACTTAGTAACTTTATTAGGAAGGAATATAGGACAGTTTTTTTTTCGGATTAATGAACATTATGAAAAGAATTTTCATCTTACAGTTTCTTTCGTCAAACCTTAAATTTAAAAATATTAAAATAAAATGAGTTATTGAATTCATTCATTCAGATGTACGGATGATAACACATCATAGTTAACACTTATAGTTCGATATTAATTGTGCAATCTGTGCTCTATTCCTGCATTAAATGCTTACATTGAAGGATTTGACGACCTCCGTAGCCGAGAGGCGAGCGGGCCTGACTTTGGCGAGCGCCATTCTCTGAGGTTCCGGGTTCGATCCCCGGTCGGGTCAATATGGGAAACGAACTTTTCCATATTGTCTCGGGTCTGGGTGTTGTGGTACCGTCGTTGTTTCTGATTTCTGTAACACAAGTGCTCAAGCTACTTACCACAGAATTAGAGCAATGTATGTGATGTTGTCCAAAATTTGTATACATAATTGATAATTAGTTTTGTTATTAAATTACTAATGATGTTAGGTCACAGGTGCTGTTCTCATTGCAGTACTAATTGTTAAAATAAACACGGCGATATTGTTATTGAATTATGTTACGAATGATTAACCTTAAACATTTTTAATGTTTTACTTAGTTGCTAAAAAGGCGATTTAGATGTTTGATAAGTCTAAAGATCTTATTTAATTACATAGATTACATTAGTAATACATATGTGTTTCATTTTATTTATGTTTTTTTTAGCTTTGATTTCACTAGCGTATTATGCGGACAGTTAAATTCTGATTCAAATTAGTCTTATAGTTATTACATCTAAATTCTTACTTAAATTTCACATTGTGCGTAACACAATTTCATCACAACTTGGATACACTCTAATGAGAAAAACTGATGGTGTTTGGTTTCGATTTTGTTCTGTTTAATAATATTACTGCATGTGAGTGGTGCTTTCGTAGGCGTTTGGTTTGAATTTTAATTAACATAGAACAATTTATTGCCGAGTACTCAAGCACCCAGAGTAGGTAGGTATTATTACTTTTTGAAATAATTTCGTCGATTGCTATTGCGCGAGTTTGACATTCCGCGTATTTTATCTTGAGATAACGCTTTAAGCATGTGGTCAGTAATTCGGTGACAGCTCACTTCACTGTTTTGGATGTGTGGACATGTGGTAAGAGTGCTACAGCACCCCAGTGTAAGTAACGCAAGTTTTAATAATATTTTAAATGTGTTTTCATTAACCCCTTACCGCATACAACGCCATATATGGTTTCTGGTTTTGTTTATTTTTTTCAACATATAATTTTTTTTATTTTTTATAATCCAACTAAGAAAAAATATTACAGAATTCTTCGTGTAACGGAACGCATTTTTTGTTGTCTATGGTAAGGTCTATCTGTCAAGTTATTAGAGGTTATGTTCAGCAACTCCGACCAGTGAAGTGAATTTATTTAGTGCTGATTTAATAATTGGAAAAAAAGCAATAATTTGGTAAGTAAAAAATGCTGGATTTTTAAAATGAATTCATTGTACATTCATAAACATAATATAACTCGGATTTCAGTGTTTTTGTGCATGTAGTTTTAGCAATTTTTGAATTGCCATATTTGGCTTAGTATGCGTTCAAGACATATTCACTGTCTGTCATATATGGCTTTATATGCATTCAAAGCTTGCTTTCTTTTCTTTGCAGCAATGAATCCCTCACGCTTTTATGGTACATCGAAGCATGTGAATCCCATTCCTGGTGACGGCTGTCAGAGTGATGATGATCTAGTTTCTGACTCTGATCCTGAATATGAACCTGCATCCGTCCCCTCACGCCGTACCCGTAAAAAAAAAATTGTCATATCTGAATCGGATAGTTCCGATGATGATGAAATCACCACACAAAGCTTGCATGCTCCATCCTCATCCACAGCTAAGGGCAAAAAAAACAAAAAAGTCCCGGTAATTTGGAAAAAACAGAAAATGGAAGCTTATGATGCAGAAAACTTCAAATTTTTAGGGAACTCCGATCTGCCTGCAGAAATCATAAAGTTGGATTCACCTCAAGAAATTTTCAATTTCTTGTTCACGGATGAGTTGATTGATATGATTGTTGAGCAGTCCAACCTAAAATCTATTCAGAACAACGCTAATAAACCAGCAAACATAACCAAAGAAGAGATTGAGCAATTCATTGGCATGGTAATTTTCATGTCTTGTGTAAAGTTACCGTCAACGAGACTGTATTGGTCAAAACATGTAGGCCAGCAGCAAGTTTATGAAACAATGACCTGTAACAGATTTGATGCGATTAAGAAGAATTTGCATTTCAATAATAACGAAAACTTTAAGCCCCGTGGCACAGATGGTTACGACAAACTCTTCAAAGTTAGACCATTGTTGGATAAGATTCGTGAACGTTTGCTGCTGGTTCCAAAAGAGGAGTACTTAGCCGTAGATGAGCAAATTATTCCCACCAAATGTCGTCATGAAATAAAGCAATACAATCCAGCAAAACCTCATAAATGGGGATATAAAAATCAGGTTTTAAGTGGTGTGTCAGGATTCAGCTACGACTTTGACATATTTGCTGGAGACCAAAGTAATACTTTTCCGTCAGATGCACCTGATCTTGGGGTGAGTTCGAATGTTGTGACCAGACTTGCTTCCACAGTACCAAAGCATCAAAACCATAAACTCTCTTTCGATAACTGGTTCAATAGCCCTAACCTGCAAGTTTATTTGTTTAAAAATGGTATACTGCCACTGGGAACTGTCAGGCTTAACCGCGTGCCGAACTCGAATATGCCTACTGAAAAGGAACTAAAAAAGAAGGGACGAGGAAGTATGGAAGAGAAGACAGCTGAAATAGACGGCGTGAAGCTGAGTTTAGTGTCCTGGTTTGATAATAAAATCGTAAATATGCTCTCGGCTTACGTAGGCAGTGAACCGACAACAACAAAGCAGCGGTATGTTCGAAAAGAAAAACAGTACAAGGATATAACGTCGCCCCAAGCAGTTGATGTTTATAACCAACACATGGGTGGCGTCGATTTACTCGACTCCATGCTCGGTTATTACAGAATTCAACTGCGATCTCGGAATTGGTACAAAAGAATCTTCTTCCACATGATTGATATGACATTAGTTAATGCCTGGTTGTTATGGCGCCGAATTCATGGACTTGAATACCTGCCGCTGTTTGATTTCAAACTTGCAGTGTCGGAGCATATGCGCAAAGCTGGAAAGGTTATGGTGGCCAAAAAACGTGGTCGTCCAGCTAGCCTTCTTGGAACACCAACCTCAAGTCGAGCCATTACTCCAACTAGCGATGTCGGTAGTCCAGCAAGTGCAGTGCCCAAAAATCGTGGTCGTACAGCTAGTCTCCTTGGAACACCGACCTCAAGTGGAGCCGTTACTCCCACTAGCGAAGTCGGAAGTCCATCAAGCGCGGTGGCAAAAAAACGCGGACGTCCATCTTGCCTCAGGAGTCTCAACTTGCCTGAGACTTCAAGCCAAGGCAACAATGACACTGGTTTGCCTGAGTCACCATTGCCTTCCAAAAAGGCACGAAAAGCTCCAGCTAGACACCAAGAGTTACCTTTGAATTCTGTTCGAACAGATAACGTGGCCCATTACCCAGAATAGATAAAGTCAACACGACAAATATGTCAAAATTGTTTAAAATATCGTTCTTTCACAAAATGTGGAAAATGTAATGTTTTTTTATGTTTTAATGACAAACGCAACTGTTTTCTGGAATTTCATAAAGTTTAATTGTTAATGCATACGAAGCCATATATGGCATCATATCGTTTTACTATAATGCATACGAAGCCATATATGGCTTCGTTGGCTATTTTCTTAATTATTATTACTAATTTTTTTTTCTCATGTCAAGTTATTAGATTAGGTATAATAAAAGACATATCCAGTAAAAAAAATTTTTTTTTCTGCCTCCTTCATAATTCATGCAATAAGGGGTTAAGCTTGATTTATTGTTGTAATAGAATGTAATGTAAAATAATTTATAAATTTAAATTTCTTGTGATTTATATTTAAAAATAAAATAAAATGCACTTACTTGATACCATATATTAATATAATAATTAATACATCTTATTTTGCAGAAAGACTTGAACAGGGGATGACATTAAGACGAAATTAATCATCATCCAGTTTATTAGAGAATCTGATGCTCATTATCAGAATTTGCTTCTATTCTATGTTATCATTT
The DNA here is from genome assembly GCA_037074685.1 of Glyphodes pyloalis. NCBI lineage: Eukaryota > Metazoa > Arthropoda > Insecta > Lepidoptera > Crambidae > Glyphodes > Glyphodes pyloalis. The sequence goes on from JAYKKO010000042.1 coordinate 1,031,716, forward strand.
TTGAACATGTAAGAGTTTGTCTAAAAACGTCAACTTTGAGAAGGGGCATAATGAAGACCAATGGTGACCTCATAAAATCCATGCAAGTTGATCCTGCTAGATGTGAACAGAAGCGTTGCGGTTTCTACCCTAGAAACAGGGTGTGGAAAATCGAAGCAAGATGAACAAAGTGCAAAATTCATATTAGTACAGAACACTTCGGACCAAAGTTGCCAAATGTGCTTTTATTTATTCCATATTTAAACTAAAAGGGTGATTGTTATTTCGTTCTGTTAATTAATATAAATAAAAATATAATACTTTCAATGTTTTTTTGTTGTACGGCCATTTTTTTTTTGCGGTTTTCGGTCATCATCGAATACGCCATGCGGTTTTGTAGGGTTTAGTTGAGTCTGTATAGTGTTTAACTTTTTTTAATACTATTTACAGGCAGTACCCATCAGGGGTCCAACCTCTTCAGAGGTAATAACGCACAATGTGTAGCAATGTCGGCATGCGCGTCGTCTTTATCAGTAATTTTAGGCAGAAGTACCTTCAGTACTACTGAGATTGACACTATATTAAATAGTGGTGATTCATTGTATTTACGCGCTAAACCAACCCATGAAATTTATTTGCTTCCCGAAGAATTGCCTTCTGAATTTCGTGTAGGGAACTTTTTGGCCAAGATAGTTTCAATGGAAGACAGCTGGAAATTGAACGGCTTATTTCCTAACGGCATGCAGACTTTGGACATTAAGATCCTTGAGTTAGAAAATCAGTTGAGATCGACTGTTTTTGATGCGTCACACAATGATAATTGCGACAATTATCTATTTACCGGACATAACAGCACGGTTTCCTTTTGGAGTTTTAACGGATTATTTTATTTATTTAATAGCCACGCCGTAGATAGTCAAAACCGGCATAGTCATGATAGTAGTTTAAATAAGGCACGTTTATTTTGCTGTAATTCTTTAAAGAGTCTTGCATCGTTGCTCTTGACGAATCATTCTTACGATGGACAGGAATATTCAATACATAAATTACGTGTAATAAGTAATTCTGTAACGGAGCAAACAAATAATACGTATTCTAATGCTGTCCAAAGGCAACCCTTTGTTGTGCTTGAGCGATTAGATTTGCCAGTTTCATCCAAATCCATTGACTTGCGTGGGCGACCCAAAAAACGTAAGAATTCAGTAGAGACAAGAGGACGACCTGAGAAAAGTAAAAATCTAGGTAACTTAGTAACGGAGTCCACTATTCTTTCATTACCAGTTAAGCAACCGGTTGTTGTTCTCGAGCGTGTCGATTTATCAAGTTTCACTAAATCCGTCAATCAGAGAGGCCGGCCTCAAAAACGTAAAAATAGGACTATCTCACATCGTATTAGCGTTGATACACCAGTAGGCCAAATGTCTGCAGTAGGTAGGGACCCTAAATTATCAATTAATCCAGTCGTAGTTCTTGAGAAAATTGAAATCGAATCGTTGCGACTTCAATCCCCTCTGCGTCCAGGTAGGGTTTTGACTGAACAGACTGACGCGGAAGACAGTAGTAGTAGTGGTGACGATACCAGTAGGAAATTACGTAACAAACAGGCTAACAAACGATATTGTCTCCGGAACCCAACTGTTCATCGTAAAGCTGTACAACGTTATTCTCAGAAAAATCCGGAAGTACATAGGCAGGCAGTTAGTAAATATTCGCAGAAACATCCGGAAGTAAATAGAGAGGCAGTCGATAGGTATTCGCAAAACCATCCGGAGGTAAATAGAGAGGCAGTTAAACGGTATAATGAAACCCATAGTGACGTCAACAAACAGGCTACGGAACGGTACAATGAAGTTAGAAATGTTGAGCCTTCTTTGCGTAGATCTGCCAATTTAATTGGACAGAAACATGACGAGGAATTGAGGTCAATTCAAATTTACTCCCTCAAAAAATCCTCATTGAACGATAGTTACGAGTGTCCTCATTGCCATGCTCGTATATTTTTCGAGGAAAAAACTCGTGTTAAATGGTGCTGTGGCTCGGGAGCCTATAATGTACAACAATTTCAACCGTTGACTGAAGATTTTTATTCACAGCGCTCATTTATTGATAGGGCTCGTGCGTATAATAACTTGTTTGCATTCAGTGCCTTAGGAGTGTCTCACGGTTTTCAACACCCAGACACTGGCATATCATTTTTGAAAATTCAAGGTAGAGTTTATCATAGAGTCTTTGATTTAGCTTATTCGGATACTACAAATCCTATTGGATTGTATATCCATGATGATCAGGAGCGAGAACGACTCGCTGCCGGTCAACATTTAGATATTAATATTATTCAAAGTATTACACACTTCTTGCACGAAGTCAATCCATTTATTGACTGTTTTAAACGTTTGTATCGAGAAGCTTCCGAAGAAGCTCATCTCATTTTTGAGCCTACGTCGCGTCGTTCTCATGGTAACATCCTTGGTGACTTGCCGATCGGCGCAGAGATCGCAGCGATTCTCTCCACCGAACGAGAGCGTTTCATTCCGAAAGCTATAGTTATTTGGAAAACTGGTGCTAAAAAACCTCACACTGTGGACCTTTTACATCCACTTTATGAAAGTTTCCAGTTTCCTCTTTTATATCCCCAAGGTAATCCAGGTTGGCTACCTAATAAAGTAGATAATAAGGGCACTAAATTAACTCAAAATAAGTATGTTAGATGTTTGTTGCTTTCGGAACCTAGATTTTCAGAATTGGGCAGACTTTCCGAGGAATGGATTGTCGATATGTTTTGTAGAATATCTGAGGAACGTCTCAGATATATCGACAACATGCAACGTTCCTCGAATAGTGCCATTAGATCTGCTCCCCTTCAGGAATTAGAGCGTAATTTAGAGTCTATTAATGCTGACGAGACTATTCAAGGAGAGGGCGGCGTTGTACCGGGGCGTGTTTATTTGCCAAATTCATTTACTGGAGGTCCACGTTATATGAAAACTAAGTATATGGATGCAATTGCGTTAGTCAATAGATTAGGTCCCCCGTCTTTCTTTTTAACGATGACGTGCAATCCCAAATGGCCTGAAATCCAACAATCCATTTCACAAGGACAAAGGCCTAATCCTTTAGTTTGTGCCCGGGTTTTTAATTTAAAATTAAATCAGCTTATAAAAGATCTCAGAACTGGTGCGTGGTTCGGTAAATGTCTTTACATTATGCATGTCATTGAGTTTCAAAAACGAGGGCTGCCACATGCACACATTTGTTTTAGGGTAGAGGGTGGTAGCCCTGTCCAAAATACGGACATTGATAAATTCGTTAGAGCAGATCTGCCCGATCCATCCGAAGCGGATGGTAGACTATGCAAGGCTGTGATTGATCACATGATACACGGCCCATGTGGACCTTCAAATAGAACAGATTTACCTTGCTGGGATCACGGGAAAAATAAATGCTCAAAATTTTTTCCTAAACCTGAAACCACCACCACTTATTGCGACGATAGGGGGTTCGTACATTTACGTCGCAATAGTGATAACAAAGGCACAATTAAATACCGGGGTAGAGAAGTCACCATCAGTGATTTATGGGTCGTTCCGTACAATGCCGCATTGCTTCTAAAGTACGATTGTCACATTAATTTATTAGTATATTCTGCCCGTGCTATAGTCAAATACCTTTTTAAATATATGACAAAGGGTCCGGATGAATCACGCATAGCGGTGATCCCGGACAGCAATAAAAATAATGAAATTGAGCAGTACGTCACCAAGCGTTACCTGGGTTCTTGCGAAGCGACATGGCGTATTTTAGAATTTGACATAACTGCGCGCGAGCCCAACGTTAAACAACTTGCAGTTCATTTAGAAGGCCAACAATCAATTTTTTTTAAACCAGGTACGGAATCTGAAGCCGTTACGCGCCGCGCTGATTCGGATTTAATAACTTATTTTAATCGCCCTTCTGGCGAAGAGTTCGATAACTTGACTTATTTAGATTTTTACGAACAGTATATTGTACATAGCCGACGTCCTACCACCAAAAATGTAAATATATATCAATTAGGCAACGGCAAATTCGTAACGAGACGACAGAGGGGCGAGTTAGTTTCGCGTTTATTCTGGGTCGCGCCCAATAGAGGTGAGCAATTTTATTTACGTCTTTTATTAGCTTCACAACCTTGTCGTAGTTTTCAAGATTTATATAGTCTCGGTGGTCCAAATTGCACAACGTTCCAAGTGTCTGCTCAGAACTTAGGCCTAGCTGGAGATGAAAGCGAATATAAATTTTAAGACTTTCGCGTTCCATTTTAAACATTTAAAATAATTTAACGGGTCAAAACTACTAAATAAAAATGGTGTCGCGTTTTGACCCGTTAAATTATTTTAAATGAAAGCGAATATTTAAAAGCGATGGAAGAATGTGAAACTTTTATGACTGCGCCGCGCCTTCGTAGCTTTTTTGTACTGTTGGCCGTCAACGGGATTCGGGTGGTATCCCTATGGGAACAGTTCAAACAGGTACTCAGCCAGGACTTTTTACATCGGTTTTCGGGTAACGAGGATAGGGCCTTTAACTGTAGCTTAGTTTGTATCGACAGGTTGATGCGAAAGCATGGGACTTCGCTTGTCGAACAAGGGTTACCCGAAGTCATAGACGATACAACGGAAGTTGGCCGTGAACGTATTGAATATGACCAAAATAAATTGGTAGGTTTTGTGGCCGAATGGCTACCGAAACTATCAAATGACCAACGTCTTGTTTACGATTACGTCGACGAACTTTTACGCGACGCTAATTTCCGCGCCACTAACAATTCAGCTATATTCTTAGACGGACCTGCCGGAACAGGCAAAACTTTGTTATTAAACGTGATAACGGCACACGTACGTGGTAATTTAAACGGAATAGTGTTGTGCACGGCCAGTTCTGGCATTGCGGCTCAGAACTACGAAGGCGGCACAACGGCACATAGTATGTTCAAATTTCCTTTAAATCCAGTGGACGATCTTGGTTTCTGGAACATCACCAATGGGTCTCAACGAGCTGAATTGATTTTACAGTCTAACGTAATAATTTATGATGAAGCCCCTATGGCTCACAAATATTTAATTAATCTGCTCGACAGATCACTCCGGGATCTGTTGAAGTCGGATAAACTTTTCGGTGGCAAAATTATTATTTTTGCTGGCGACTTCCGTCAAATCCCTCCGGTTGTAGTCAACGCAAAAACGAATTCTGACATAATTAATTGCTCTGTAAAGTCTTCTCCGATTTGGCCATTAATTAAATCTTTTGCACTTACTACATCTCAAAGATGTAGTAGTGATCCAGAATTTTCAAATTTATTACTAAAGTTGGGTTCTAATCAATTACCAGTCCATCCAGTTAAAGTAGATAGAGTAACTTTAAATTTAGTTGATTTATCATCCATTTCCTTTGTGACAGAAGTCAATGACCTAATAGATTTTGTTTTTCCACATGTTGTCATAGACGAACCTGACGTTTGTGCGCATCGCGCCATTTTAACAACCCATAATGCAAATGTTAGAGAAATTAATAATTTAATTATAGATAAATTACCAGAGGAGGCATTACATTTTTATTCAATAGACCAAGTAGTTTCCGATAATTCTGACGAGATATTTTTAGGTGCGGATGCGTTAAATAAACTACAACCGAAAGGTGTTCCAGACCATGATTTAGTTTTGAAAGTAGGATGCGTTTGTATGATTATCCGTAATCTTAGTTTCTCCGATAGGTTAGTAAACGGTAGTAAAGTTATCGTTGTTAGAGCCACGCGACGTTTAATTACCGTAAGAAAGCCGGGCGAAACCATAGATTACCTAATACCTCGCATTCTATTTAAAGCGCCTATAGAACCCAACAGTCCCATCGAAATGACGCGTCGTCAATTTCCACTACAAGTTTGTTATGCGATGACGATTCACAAGAGCCACGGTCAGACCATCAGTCGAGTAGGCGTAGATTTGCGTTCGGATGTTTTTAGTCACGGGCAGCTGTATGTAGCCTTAGGTCGCGTTCAAAGTAAGAGCAATTTGAAAGTGTTAGTGTCCCGAGACAAAGTAATCGACAGCAATAGGCTCATGTTAAATAATATTGTCTTCCAACAATTATTGTAGATTGGGGATAGATTAGGAGTTCGAGCAGATTATTGGTATAAAATTGTTCGCCTCTTTCAGAAGGCAATCACTTCTTAGGAATTTAGTTTTATTAGAATCAAAAATCATGTCGACACAACCTATACATTGTGCGTTATTTTTTTATTTTCTTTTTTCTTTTTATTATGTACTATAGTTACACTGCACATGCATTTTACTAAGAATGCATAGAAAAAAGGGGTCCGATCAAGGTAACGTATATTGAATGTCTTGCATTGTGTTCATTTAGCTTGTGTGTGTATACATGTTAGTATTATGCGGTAATCCGAATGGATGCATTAACAACTATCCAAAGAGGGGATCAGTGTGGCGTCAACACTCGGAGAGTAAGACCATTATAGTTGATCGTGGTGAGCGGGGAGTCTTCTCAGTTGTCCGACCGGAGAGAGGGGGGCGTGAACGCCGAGCGGACAGACCGAGCGGTAGGTAGACGTGGGCAGGGCGGGCGGTTCGTTGGGCGAGGAGCCCGCGTGCGATGGGGTACGATTGACGCTTGGCGGGGCGTGCAGGCGGATAACTTAGGGAATGTAATGTCATCTAAGTGAGGGGTGCATTGTCGACACGGTGGGAATCATTACCGACGTCATCGTACGCCGGGGATAGGTGCCTGAGATCGTAGACGAGACCAGGCGCCGATCTTCGGTGCGCACGTGTAGCATGTAAGTTCGAGTCATATGGAAGCATTGTCGGCGTCGTTTGTTTGAATGAAGCCGACTTGCGCCCGTATGACTCGACAGACAAAAACGGGACGCCAATACACGCATGTATGTAAGTGTACGACAAAATGGTGAGTAGTAATTTATAGGTATTTATTTTATTTTATATATTCCTTTTTATCTATATATCTATCTATCTATTGTTTCTTTTGTTTTCTTTTCTTTTTACGTATATACTTTTTGGTTCTTTTCTTTTTATTCAATTACCAGTCCATCCAGTTAAAGTAGATAGAGTAACTTTAAATTTAGTAGATTTATCATCCATTTCTTTTGTGACAGAAGTCAATGACCTAATAGATTTTGTTTTTCCACATATTGTAATAGACGAACCTGACGTTTGTGCGCATCGCGCCATTTTAACAACCCATAATGCAAATGTTAGAGAAATTAATAATTTAATTTTAGATAAATTACCAGAGGAGGCATTACCTTTTTATTCAATAGACCAAGTAGTTTCTGATAATGCTGACGAGATATTTTTACTAACTACAACCGAAAGGAGTTCCAGACCGTGATTTGGTTTTGAAAGTAGGATGCGTTTGTATGATTATCCGTAATCTTAGTATTTCCGATAAGTTAGTAAACGGTAGTAAAGTTATCGTTGTTAGAGCCACGCGACGTTTAATTACCGTAAGAAAACCGGGCGAAACCGTAGATTACCTAATAGGTCGCATTCTATTTAAAGCGCCTATAGAACCCAACAGTCCCATCGAAATGACGTGTCGTCAATTTCCATTACAAGTTTGTTACCCGATGACGATTCACAAGAGCCAGGGTCAGACCATCAGTCGACTAGGTGTAGATTTATGTTCGGATGTTTTTAGTCACGGGCAGCTGTATGTAGCTTTAGGTCTTATTCAAAATAAGATCTATGTTTTCTTTTTATTTTTCTGTTATAAATATATATTTTCTTTTTCTTTTATAAATATATATTTTCTTTTCTTTTTCTTTTATAAATATATATTTTAGTTTTCATTTTCTTTTATAAATATATATTTTATTTTTCTTTTTTTCTCCTTTTCAACACCGGTCCAGCAAACAACACAAAGGTCCAATACACTTTCCACATATTTTGCCAATAATTTTCCACATCTGCCAACGCGAGTTTTTCAATTCTTAGGTGGTTAATAAGCTTCAGTTTTCTTAATGTAGTAAATAGATTGATTATAAATATTTCCAACCATTTGGAACCAATTTTACTTTTCTAAAAAAATTATACTTTCATTCAAATAAAGTTAAGTACTCGTAATATAAGGAAACGTTCATAATTTTGTTTTGTAAATCTTATAATAGGTTGCCATAGTTCATAATGCAAACACTAAACTTGTTCTTCTTTGGGCATTAACTAATGTGAATACTTTCTGATGTAGAGTCAAAATAAATCAATAATGAACCTATTTTTTCTATTTAAACTTGTTTTATCATGTAGTCGATCGATTAAATTCATTCAAAAAAGTTTCTTTGAAATCATAACTCTTTCTTTCAACATAATATTGCGAATCTAATAAGCATTTTAATGCAGTTTTTACTACTGTTATCATTATTGAATTATTTTAATAACCTTTTCAATGTTTGTAATACAAAATAGCCGGTTGTATGCACTTAAAAAAAAAGTAAAAAAAAAGAATAATTAAGAAAAAAAAGTAAAAAAAAATAATAAACATAAAAAAGTAAAAAAAAATAAAAAAAGTAAAAAAAAATAAAAAAAGAAATAAAACAGTAAAAAAAAATTATAAAAATTTACTTGACATCAACCACCAGCTAAACCAGCATTTCGTCGGCTTCGATTTCCCTGTCTCCGCGACTGCCTATTTTCCGAAGAAACTGTTGATCAATCAATTCGCCTTGTTCGCCGCACGTCGTACAATTTATTACTATTTCAAATTTAGTAATTGAACTTAACCTTAATTATTGCCCTAATAACTTGCAAATATTGTTCTTTGATGACTGAAATAAATACACTATGATTTAAATTTTGGGGATTATAAACATAACGTCATAATTGGTATTTTTACATTCTTTATGAATATGCTACATGATATTTATAATTTTGCATGGGGAAACTTTTTTGTTCTTGAAATAGTGTTATGAACCAATCCATTTTCCATTCCATCCATCCATCAATACCCGTCTACAAACATGTTAAGTACTTTAAGATCGTTGTACATTCTTCAGTCCACTATTTTTTAAATAAAATAGCGTGTACTAGAGGAAGTTGTACGCCTTTATATCATAAAGTACTAAACAAGTCTGTTTTCGGAACCCTGGTATATTCGTGACGTACGTACATTCTTCCCACTATTTTTTAGAAAAAAAAATAGTGTGCTGATAGATATCACTGTACGCTTTCTGATCGAATAACTAAAGGATTTCGAGGGTTTACTTTTGTTTATTCCACTTAATACTGAATACATATTTTTATAATTGTAAGTAACGCACATTTATATCAAACCACCAGAGGCATTCTTAGATTGTTTTCAAATGTACTCTAGATAGTTAAGTTGCTATTTCGGTTTTATGTTTTCTTGATGTTGTACTAATTTTATTATAAACAAATATTTAGAAAAATCAGGCTGTTGCATGTACACTTCTCATTACAAATTTGGTTAAAATGCGAGTTTTCAATCTTAAATCGATATGCATACTTAAGATACCCAGATGCAACTGTGAGTTTTTTAAACTTAATCAGATATTCATACTTAATTAAAGGCGCCGCCACATTACAGCCAATGTCGTAAAACAAGTACGAAATACAAAGTGAAAAGATACATCATGGTGGTTGGGTGGGCGCATTGTTCTACGGCGTACATGTGCCGTTGTGAACGCAGGCATCCAAAATGCGTACGAGTTGTACGGATTATTCTCCCGTTATTGCGGTTGAGAAAACGATGGTACTTGAGAAAATGTCATGTGCTGATTTTCTTGTAATCAAAGCAAGTGTGCATTATTTATTATTGCCTTAGCGCCCCACCACGTAAAAGCGCAAGTTGCGCACGATGCGTACTTCATAATGAGTGCAACAATGATTGTAGCGTGGCCAAGCCCTAAGCTTTTCCATTCATAAGTTATGATCGCATTTTATTTTAATGTTGATATAAAAATTCACAATTGAAATTCGATTAATTTTAATCTGTTTTTTTTATTCATTTTTGCCTGATTTGTAAAGTGTTCGTAAAAGTGGATTGTTCATATCCATCATTTTAAAAACTCAATTTTCTAATAACAACCAGTTTCAGTGACAGAACATTGTTTGTTCATCTATGGTTGAGATATCGAGGTTTAGAATGTACCTAAGTCAATATTCAAAATCACTCCCTACCATTGCGTTTCTTCGATTCTCGACCATGTTTGATACTTACAGTAATGTAGGAATTACTTCCCAAGCTTACATCTCAGCTTAATAAACGAAATGTATTGGTAATTGCTTTAATAATATATTCTATAGCCGTCATTCATTTTGTGAACCATTATAAGTTAATAGTTTTGATGAAAACATTTCTTCATTAACAATAACAAACTTTTTTCAGTCATGGTTGAGCATGCTGGTTGAGAATATAAGTCAATCTTAAAAATCACTCTCTACCATTGCGTTTCTCCGTTGATCCTCGACCATGATTAACTAAAATATTTGCTACATTTATTAACTCTTTACATTTTGCACCATCTTCCCCATTGAATTTCTTGTCTGGCCATAACTCGGTAAAGGGCCCCATAGGCATCACCGGCTTTTTTTTTTTGTCTTTTTTTTTTCTTTTTTTTTTGATTCGCTACGGAGGTTGTTGCCAAGTCTTTGTACTTTGCTTTTTACCGAGTGCCTAATTTTCATTCTTTGGGGAAGATAGGTATTTATCTCGAGTAAATAAGGATGTATTTAATTTGACTCTTTTCTTTATTACATTTTTTTTAAATCTAGATCTTAACATGGTTCGTTAAATTTCTTAAATAGTAAAAACAAGATTTTTTTTTTCAATCCTTGTTGAGCATGCGAGGTTTAGAATGTAAGTCAATTTTTAAAAACACTCTGCGTTTCTACTATCCTCGACCATGGTTGATTGAAATGTTTGTAACCTAATTTACTCTTTACTTTATACAACACTGTAAAAGACCTCATAGGCTTCACCGGCCTTTTTATACGCTATTTACCATACAAATTTCCATTCAGAGGGCGAAATTCTATAATTATAAAATTTTCTATCAAATTATTGCTAATTAATGATGATTAATTTGGTTTGATATAAATGTGCGGCGTAACAATAAAACCATAAAATGTACAAAATATCATGTAGGCTAAAAATGTATCTTATTTTGTAACTTAATTACTTATTAGTAACGACATAATGTTAATGTTCCAACACATTGTTACAGTGTAAAATTGTCTTAGCTTTGCTTATTAACCACAACTTTACCGTATTTCAATTATTACCGACATTTAGTAATTCTGGATTTATTTTCTTTCTTTTTCTTCATTTTTCTTCCTTTTTCTTCCATATTTACCTATTTGTACGTATTTTATTTACTACTCACCTAACTGTCGTACCGTTACAAGTGTGTATTGGCGTGCCGTTGTCATTGCATGCTACATGTGCATTGATGTCGGTAATGAATCTCACAAAGTCGACACTGTACCCGTCACTCAGATGGCATCACTTTCCTCAAGTTATCCGCCACTACGTCTCGCTGAGCGTCGATAGCACCCCCTTGCACGTCGGCTTCTCGCTCGAACGAAAACGTCCACCTTTCGCTCAGTCTGTTCGTTCAGCGGGATCGCCTGTACTCCTTTCGGTGGGATAGCTGGGATGGACACCTGCTCCAAACCACGTATCAGCATATAATGGCGATTCCGAAGTGTTTACGTCGGACTGATGGTTTCTTTGATGATGTGTTAATAGCAGTCCACGGTGATTAACCTCATTTTATTCATCATGTATTCACATTCATACTACTTAATCACGGTGTATTATTATTCAATACACTTACAAGTATCCGACCTTTTCGTTTTAATGTGTTCGTACACACACTCAGTGACATTAAACAATGCTTAGTTTAATGCTTTCATGTATTTTGGCATTGTTTTAATGCTTCAATGTATTTTGGCTTTTTTTTCAATGCTTTCATGTATTTTGGCTTTGTAACATTTGTTTAGTTACTAAAATAGCATTAATGTAGTGTTAAGTAAACGCTTGCTTTAGCCGCTTGTAATGTACCTATTTGTAAAAGTAGTAGGTAGCTGTAGTTAGATGGGGAGTAAAAGGGGTTACTGTGTCGCAGGTAATTTGAAACTAATCATTTCAATGTAAGTATTCGATCGAGATTATGAAATCGCACTTGTATAAGTAATATCTAAATGATGGTAAAAAATCTCTGCGACACAATGGATAATGATGTTTTATTAATTTTATGGCCTGCTTTATAACCATATTTTCATCATCAAATGTAATTTTGTATGGTTTGACATGTTTATAATTTCACTGATAAAATACTAAAACATCATCATAATCAGGATCGCTAAAAGATGTTAAATTCAAAGCACATCACTTACTTGGCATTTAAATATAACAAACACTTGCTTTCATTTTATTGCACGATTAACCTTATAAAGCTTTTCTAATATTTTAATTTATGTTTCAAATACTTTACATAATCAGTGTTGAGCATTTATTACCAATTCTTTACCTATCCTGAGTATTCAAGGTATTCCGTCGTTATGGGATTAAAGAGTGTTATTTACTTTAAATAAAAAAAGCTACAATACCTATTTCTAAATACACTGCGTTAAATATTTAAAGTAATTGCCCTCCTTGTGCCATATGACCATGGAACACCTTGTGATACACACCCCATGTGCCAACCTCTCCTGCCCGTGGTGCTCCCTGCTGTACAACCGACGAGGCTCTGGCTTTAATAACCTTTTTTGTTTTCTATAGTAAAAGTCTACACTTTATGTTTTTCAACTAATATATTTTTGCACTTTATTTCAGGGCTCCTAAATGATGTACCTACCTAAATGAAACATTTAAGTTGTACTTAATAAATGAAAAAATAACAACACGCAGAAAGCAAATTATTCTGTAAGTATCATTTGAGTAATACCTACTGTTATTTTACAAAATTCCTAAAAATATATTAATGTATGACAAGTCATTGCACTCTATTCTACCATGGTGCGCGAGGGTATGTTTATTTGGTTGGGCTCATAAATACAAGTTAGCGTTAAGTATCGTCTTTGCGACTATACCCACTAAAAACTTAATCAAAAATTCCCATCTTTACGAACTTTCCATAACATCTATGAAAATTAATAAGGAATGGATGCCTAATTTAATTTTTTTTTATTTCAGATAAACAAAAAACTAAATGAATTAAAGGAAACGTAATATGTACTTCAAAATCATACAAAGAACAAGGAGGAAAGAAATGAAGTAAGTAAGACTATCTCAAATTATCATGTTCCATTGCCAAAACATTTAAGTTGGCAAAATTATTTATGTGTTGGTAGTTCTGTTGAAACTTTTGACAAATAAACTGAACGAATCTAAGTTTTTATTGTATGGCTTACTCGTCACAATTTCTGTTGTAAACTGTATTATTTCTGCAATCCATTTTGCTCGTGACTGTGTAGTAGACTAATTTATATAATTTGTGTTGTGTATAAAGAATGTGAATTCTGATCAAATTTTAATGTTATAAAACTCCTTCACACAAAGTAATAAACATTTTTCCTACAAACTATAAAACGATAAACATTTATACATCAACATTCGTTTTATTCGCTTCCAAGTCATGACTGTAGAGACTTGATACTGAACGTTACTTATCCAATTGATAAAGATTTTTAATCTATAAAATGAGTACACCACATAGGTAGTACTTAAAGTTGTTACATAATGTCTGTTCAGATGCAAAACAAGTTTTACTGAATAAAAACCATTTAACATTGTCCAATATGGCAGTTGTTACTTTAAATAATTAATTGTAGTTTATATATTTCAGATTAAAAAGGAAAGCCAACCAAAAGTTGAAACATTGATCCAAATTGGAAATCAAACATATTATTATGACTAAGAAAAATGGATATTTCAAAGTCTTTGATGGAAGATTAAAGAATGACTATTTGTAAGTATAAGTGGAGACTATTTCTACATTTCTTAAAAACAATATGAACATACAAGCAATAAACATCATAAAATCCTATGTTTGAATCATGAATTCAACATAAGTAATGTCAAATCCAACCTTACAATCAGAACATAAATGGTTTTACTTAAAGAACTAAAATATATTTTTCTCTTCAAGCTACTAAATACTTTGCCGTCAAATTAAGTTACCAAATACTATGTGTAAGTGGCATGTAGTATAATCCCAAGTTGATTTTATCAAAATAATTGTAAAAATATTTGTTTGTACAATTATAATTTAGAAAATATAAACATAAAAATAATTAGAAATATACCCTAAGTTCATTATCAAGTTTGTAATTGTAAATTTAACTTTCAGATTGAACGAAACAAGAAGAATAAGTTAAACTCATCAAAAGAACAATAGAGCAAACTGCTAGCAAAAACTACATAAAATGGGATTCCGTGCATAATCCAAATTGGTCCAAGTTAATTTACACACTTTTAGTTTATAGAAATTTTCATTGTACATTGCACGGTATTATGAAAAATACCTGCTTATAATAACATAGGCAATAATTGATTAGTATGATTCCTTTTATGATCTTTTTTGCGCTACATTTAGTATAGCAAATTATAAATAAATACTAAAAACTCTGCAAACCAAACAATCAAGGACCAAAATCAAGAATTACTGTTAAGAGTATTTTGGTACAGATTCTGATAGGCCCACAATGTTTAACACTTTAACTCTTACTACTTGAAAAATATATTTTTACAAGATCTCTGATAAATGTGAAAGTATAATAGATAATTGATATTTAAATAACTAATGCAAAGGACACCGTGAAATAACACTGTTGTATGTTATGTTCATGTTTAAATAATTGGTTGTTTCAATGTAAATAAATTGTACTCTGTAAATATTATAGAATCTTTTAAATCTTGGTAAATAGTTAAATGCATGGTTTCCTTACTAAATTATACTTTAAATGCAGTGGCGTAACTACAGGGTGGCAAGTCGGCAAAATGCCACGGGCCCCCAGCCAGAAGGGGCCCCAGGTAAGAGGAGAATCCCAATTACCAAGAATAATTTTTACATCAAACTTTCCTAAAGTATGCACTACATTTCTGGTATTTCCAAACAAGTATTAGACATTATTCTTTCTTTGAGAAGGAGGAGGGGGGGGGGGGGGGTTGGTCGAATGGTATAGTTACGCCACTGTTTAAATGCTTTAAAACCAGCTTAAATATTTTATACTACAAGAACTCTTTCCTTCATAATTTTTTAATTAAATGTTTAAGATTCAAATTTATTAAATAACATCTGTCGATGCTTCTCAGGCTGTAACCATAAGCTTAATTACGAGAGTATTTTGATAAGGATGGATTTGAAATTTTGCTGGCAGAGGACAGTGGTGGCATAGGAGTGCCAGGACTTTTGTTACTAAAATCAAATGCGTGTCAGTTTTCGAGCAAACCTATTCTATTTAACGTATACAATACTGCCTCAACCGATGCCGCTGTCCCGCTGTCTGGTAAATTCGAGGCAGAGGCCAAAATCATAATCTCTTTGTAATGTCATCAATAGTAGGTTTTTATTTTAAAATGTGTACAATGATCGGTTCTTTTTTTATATTAGATAACAGATATAGTTTAAATTCATATTTGCTTGCCTACAGGCTGTAGTTAAAATGCTTTGTATAAACACATCTTAATTCCTAATTAGTATAATAATTGCCAAAGGTTACGTTTGGTTTCAATAATCTTACACTGATGCATTTTTCATTAATAAAACCGTCATAATTAAAACAATTAAAAAACAAAAGGTAATGAGACATTATCAGGATTTATTGTATTTCTGCAGTATTCAGTATGTTCCGATAAGGCAGGGAGCCTTTAAAATATTACTCATTAAATGGAAACTAACTTTTCAGATGAAATAAATGTCTATTAAATGATGACTTCACCAACTTATACTTTTGGTTAATTTTATTCTCAATTATCAATGTTAATAAATGTTTATACGTTCTAATTAATATTTTCTCTAATATTGTAATTAACAAAGTATTAAACTTGTCATCAATGTGTTTTGTGTGATGACTTTCTATTATGCTTTGGCAATTTTAAATATCTTTTCCTTACTTGAGCGTTTTTAAACTTATTATAAATTAATATGGTCCACACATTAGTTTCAGAATGCTAAATTAAATAAAGAAGATGCCTACGCAATAATGGAAAGTACAAATATTTTGAAATTTAAAACATTTTATGATAAACCAAGCATATTGTATTCATAGTAAATGCCACTGATGTCTATTTTAGTTTTTAAGAATGTATGTAATAACATTACTAAATAATAATATAAATGTTATCTTTGTACATAATTATACTCTACTTGTATTTCAATGCATGTTGACTGAAATAAATAGTATTTTTTCCAAAATGCATTTTTAATTTTGCAATGTCTTATAACATAAAGGTATTAACTGACTCACAGATTAAAATTAAAGTTATTTATGTTGACATTTGCATGTGGATTATTAGAATTAATCTCAGATTTAATTCTGTATTGTAAATAACATCCCACTTAACTTTATAGACCAAGTTGCGTAAACACTACATAATTAATAAGAACTCTTGCATGCCACTGTCATCAGTCATCACAAACTGTATTTTTAGACATGTTGCACTATACTGTATTCTTTTGGCACAAAATAAAATTTATTTTTGTATTCTTAATATTCCTGACAGGACTAGATGCTATACAATTCTACACTAATCTTAAGATGCAGATATGTAGGTAATGCAATTTAGAGGCAGGTTGACTTTAGAGCCTTCGCCCTCAAGCACAAGATAGGTACTTGGGTGGTAGGCTGTGCGCTGACAAGTGTGGTTCGGTATTACAACGATCACTATCTCCAACTTATTGAGTGGTCAAAAGGTTTTCAGTTTCAAGTTATCAACCAGCTGGTAAGGTCCTCAGAGGCCTTGTTTAACCTTACATGTGAAGTTTTATTGAGCAAATCGATGGTGCTGCCAACTGGTGTCATCAATTTGAATGTTTTACCCATGGATTTACCTACGTTTAATATTTGATGTTTACAATACGTATAAATATACATAATTTTATAAGTAAAAATTCATGCATTGTTGCATTCCTGGATGTACCAACACATTATATTAATAAAGTAAATTAAATGGCGTAAAATTGTATGACTTTCCAAGAAATAGTATTCACATGCCATGGTTATGTGAAAAACGGCAAAAGTGGATAAACGCAGTAATCAAACATACGTAAGAATGAGTTTTAAAAGCATTTAGAAATTAGGTAGGAATGATGTCATTAATTATTAATTTAGATTTTTTTTTACATTGTAGACAGCACAACAGGTCTGATAGTTTCTTTTATTTTCCACATAGTGTCTCTTATGTCGCAGTAGTGCTGACACCTATCGTTTGTGCACGGTCCCTATCGTATGATTGAACTTTCTATGCCTTTTACGTTTCGTTGGTTGGTATTAACCATTGTTGGTGACCATGAATAAAACATAGTTTGGGAAAATAAGACTTTATATCTGATCACGGTTCTCTTTCAATACTTTGCAAAAAATACAAACTATGTACTAAATTCAAGTATCGGGCGATTCCATTGGTTAGGTTATGTTAGGTTAGTGACCAAAACAAAGCGCGAGCCGAGCGAGCGTAGCGAGCGTGCCGCGGCAGCGGCCGGCGAAGCGCCACGTCTACCTTTTTTGTAATAAGATATTCAGTTTTAAAAACTAAAACAGTTGGAGTCATCCAATAAGTATTTCATAGATATTTGAAACATTCAATATTATAAAAAACCTGCAGTCCAGTTCTGATCAATTACTAACCAGATTCAATTTTATTTATTTATTTTATTTAAAAACTTTATTGCCCAAAAAAAGTACAACAGGTGGACTTAAATTAATGCTATGGGCATTCTCTACCAGTCAACCTTTGGGTCATGCGGAGAGTTAGTCAATTCAATTGTTTTTCCATGAATTTACCGCGACATTAAATAGATGGCGTATAAATCGCCGATTTATAAACCAGTTTTCGTTTCTAAAGTAATAATGACGTAGGAAAACGGCGCAATCGCACGATTTTATATTCAACTAATTTAATTCCTTGGACAACGGTATCCTTACTATAAGGTGGGATGGGAAGTTTTCAAACTTAAAGGTATAAAAAAAATCTTACGCCGCGCAGGGCGAAGCCCGGAGCGGCATGGCTTCTAGGTCACACTTGGTAAACTCTACCCTCCCCTTAACACAAAAAAACCTCGTTACAACAAAAAAGCACTAGGCCCCCATTGCGGACGGTTCAACACCCCCGTGTCACACCCGCGAGGCCGCAGGCCGAGCTGCGTATGCGAGGCCGAAGGCCGAGCGCCGCGGGAGGGCGAAGCCCGGGAGCGGCCAGCGCCGCAGGCCTAGCTTTTAGCAGACTCGCGCGAAGCGCGTGCTGCAAAAGCTTCTATCTATCTATATTATATAACCACTCACTCACTCACTCACTCATCGGGGGGGTTTTTGGGGGTGTTCGGGTTGTTTTATCTCTTGGGAATGTTCTAAGGGGGTGGTTTATTTTTCAATCAAAGCAGGTTTTTCCATTTTTTTTTTCCAAAATCCAAGATGGCGGCCGATTTTGCTGAATTGAAATAAAAAAAATGTATAGAGTGCCCAGGCGGTTTTTACTTTTTTAGAGAATTGTAGTGAAGAAAAGTACACTGAAAAAGTAAAATGTCAAAAAAACAAGATGTCCGCGCCGCCATTTTGATCGAAAATTCGATTTAGAGCTGTTTTTGCGGGGTCGTGGTGGAGAGGTTTCCACAGATAATTGAAAAATTTTTTTTGAACTTTGTTGGCAATATAGTCAAATTGAAAACCTCATCCATAGATTATAGAGTTTGGCCATAGAGACGGCGCTGGCGGCAGTTTTGTAGGGAGCAAAAAATTTGTCATTTTCATAGTAGATTTTGACAAGGATGGCAACACTGGGTCGAATCGGTTTGTATGAGGCAATGGTAGGTTATTTATCTGTTTATTGTTTTGAGAAATAAATTCTACCAAAATCATGGTAGTTTTTGCCCCATGGCCCCGAATGGTAGGAAAAAAAAATAACCTTGTAGAAAAAAAAAATACGCCGTGGGGTGGCCATGAAGGTCCGAAGTGACAAAAAGGTAGTTTTTCGGAAAAATCCTAGCAACCCTGGAAATGGCGGGGAAAAACATTTTTTCGACATGGTCATTTTCCAAAAGTTCTTAGGGCGACTGGGTGAGAGCGAGAAAAAAAATGAAAATGAGGTTCGCTGTCAAATATAGTCTAGATTATGGGAAAACTATAGACTTTTTGATTAACAAGATGGCCGACGCGCTGGCGGCCATTTTGTGATTTTTTCGTGTTTTTGAAAACTTCAAATTCAAATTTCGGGTATTTTTAAAAATCTGAGCGAGTCCAAATGTACTAGGCGCTTATGTGTTTTGTCATCGTGTGTTGCCAGGTGAAAAAATATTTCTACCATTTTTGGTAGTTTTTGGCTCAGGCCCCGAAAAGGTCGAGAATAGAAATAATGACATTTCGCGCAAATCATTCCCATGTGCCTATGAGGCATCTTAGTAGTAATGACATTTGACTATTTTTATTTCCTTAATTGGGCAACACCGAGAGCTGGTGAGGAAAAAGTGCAAAAAACATGGTCACCTACCGGAGGCTCTGTGGACCACAGGATATAAAATATGAAAAAAGTAAAAATGAGGTTTGATGCCGTATATAACCTAGATTACAGGAAAACTATAGGCTTTTCGATAAACAAAATGGCGGATGTGCTTGCGGCCATTATGTAAAAATCTGCAGAATTCAAAATGTATTTACTAAATTTCGGGGTAGAAGGAGGGGACGTAGGGAAAATATGCTCGGAGCTTTATTGGAGGTTTACATGATGCCCCCGTGATGGTTCAAAAATTTACCCGATTTTCGGGGTAATTTCGGAAATTTTGGGCCCGACAGAAAATGCTCGAATTAAAAAAAAAAAGTATGAGGTCCTGTCAAAAATGTCCATCCGTGGTCGATTGACCCAAAAAAAAGCGAGTAAGTACGAAATTTTAGGAAAAATTTGAAAATCAAATTTCTATGGAGTACTTTGTTCCCCATACATTTTGTACTGAAATTGAGCTTAGTAAGAAAATGTATGGGGAAATTGATTCATATTAATGTAATGCTGTTAATACTTGGAAATGGTAACTTTGCGAGGCCGGAGGCCGAGCTGCGTTGCGAGACCGTAGGTCGAGCGCCGCGTAAGGCGAAGCCCGCAGCGGCTATATTCTGTGTAACTTTCGCGAGGCCGAAGGCCGAGCTTCGAATGCGAGGCCAAAGGCCGAGCGCCCGCGTAGAGCGAAGCTCGAAGCGGCTGTCATCGAACACTTTGGGCCGATATAGACGAGACAATTGATCATGTAACCTACGCGAGGCCGTAGGCCGAGCTGCGATGTGAGACCACAGGTCGAGCGCCGCGTAGGGCGAAGCCCGAAGCGGCTATATTCTGTGTTACTTTCGCGAGGCCGAAGGCCGAGCTTCGAATGCGAGGCCGTAGGCCGAGCGCCCGCGTAGAGCGAAGTTCGAAGCGGCTGCCATCAAACACTTTGGACCAATATAGACGAGACAATTGATCAGATCAAGTAACCAACGCGAGGCCGTAGGCTGAGCTGCGATGCGAGACCATAGGTCGAGCGCCGCGTAGGGCGAAGCCCGAAGCGGCTATATTCTGTGTAACTTTCGCGAGGCCGAAGGCCGAGCTTCGAATGCGAGGCCGTAGGCCGAGCGCCCGCGTAGAGCGAAGCTCGAAGCGGCTTCCGTCAAACACTTTGGCCATTTTATTTAAGTGCAACGCAAGTCACCCTAGGCGCGAGGCCGCAGGCCGAGCTGCGCCGCGCAGGGCGGAGCCCGGAGCGGAAAGGCTCCTTAGGCCACAGTTGCAAAACTCTAGCGCCGTACAAGAAAAAGCACTAGGCCCCCATTGCGGACGGTTTAACACCCCCGTGTCACACCCGCGAGGCCGCAGGCCGAGCTGCGTATGCGAGGCCGAAGGCCGAGCGCCGCGGGAGGGCGAAGCCCGGGAGCGGCCAGCGCCGCAGGCCTAGCTTTTAGCAGACTCGCGCGAAGCGCGTGCTGCAAAAGCTAGTCTACTATATAAAAATAAGTCGGATTTTCCTTCCTAACGGTATAACTCCAGAACGCACGAACCGATTTCCACGGTTTTGCATACGTTGCAAAGTTCTCAGGCTCCGTGAGGTTTATAGCAAAAAAAATTCAGGAAAATTTTCAACAGAAAAGCGGGAAAATCCTCTAAGGCAAAACGAAGTTCGCCGGGACCGCTAGTTAACTTATGTATATTTTAAAGAAATACTGCTAGATAATGGAATTCAATTCCAAAGTCTAAATGAGATAACAGCCAGTCTTTGTCTGTTTTAAATTAAAAAAAACTTGATTAACATTTTTTAACAATCAATGACGGTAACTTGTCAGCAATCTGTGTAACATTAAGGCGGGAATTATTGCGGCTAATCTTATCGTATCACAATAATGTCACTATGGGTAATACCGATTGTGACAAATCAAAGCAGGTACCTAAACTACGTTTAAATCATTAAAAAATAGATTAAAAGTCGATTCTGTTATCGGCTGCGTTTGATCTTGCTAGTTTTATCAGTAATTCCAATATAGGTTGTGGGTTCGACACCCGCCAAGGTTCGAATGTTTATGTCATGGTTATTTGTTATATGCGTGCTAGAAGTAGGTTACAAATAATACTAAGCATCGTCATTAAATACAGTAATACAGTGTAAAGTGGTTCTACTGCTGGTTTGGAACCTAGATCTACCAAGAAGAGACCGATAAAAATATTAATTACAGTAGCAGTAACAGTAACTTTTTGCTTTTTGCATTATTAAAAATTAAGTGTTTATTTTTGGTAAAGTATGTTGGAGCAGACCAGTCCCCAAAGGTGGCTGTTCACGAAAGTGACTTATGTGTCAGCCGCTCACTCAAATAAGACCAGTATTCAAGAAACTAATGTTTAATATCTTAATAATATATTTATTATCAGTAAATATTACAATATAACAAATTTATCAAACGGTAACTGCACTAAGTGTTAAATCGAATGTGTCAATTTTAAAATTCAAATTCAAATGATTAGTTCCTAAGATCGGCTAATAGATGGAGTTATCCCCTGTTACATCGCGGTGACAAGATTTTCCGTCGGTTTAATAGGTTCAATATATCATAATATATAATATGATAATATATAGGTTTAGATTATATCGATAGTATCGATACTATCGATTGTCATATCGATTATTAGATTATTTAGGCCTCTTTTGGAATAATCGATTATAATCGATTTACAATCGAATCGACGGCAACACTACTAAGAGGTCAAAGCGGTCAAGAAGTGAGTGAAGTGAGGGAGGAGAGTTCAAGAGTCCAACACTAGGCTAAGCTTGTCTTGCAACAGCCATAAATATTTTTCATTTAACAATATTATACTGTACGCACAGTTGCGGTAATAAAGAGATCTACAATTTAACATAACATTTGAATAAAATAAAGGTTAGCTCTGTTAACTATTTACAACGTTGAATTTTGTATGCTAGCGGGTGTGCGTGTGTGTGCATGTTTGTATGTGGGGTTTGTACAAGTGTGTGCTTGGGGGAGTGTGTGTATGGAAGATTAATTAGTTTCATCTGTAAATTTTAACCAAAATGTATATATTAAATTAAGTTATAAGATTCAATGTGCCTATCCTCTAAAATGTTCTTGTATCTTATCAATTAAGCTACCAAATTACATCAATGTCAATTCAGTAATATTGATACACAAGGCTACACTATTTTCACTTTTAATGCCGCTGCACCGATTTCTACTTTATATCAAGTGACTATGGGAAATTAATAAATTTTTATTGGTGTACTAATTTTTGTGTATTAATCTTAGATTCGAACGATTTTCACCCTTAATGACATGGTAATCTAAACAAAAAAGTGTTACTTAACGTTAATTGTAACCGCTGTCGCACCATAATCCAGCGTCGCATAGTCTTCGATCCGATTACCCGCCATGATTCAGTAATGAGGCTACTTACACGGAATAAGATATTCGTATGTTACTTAGATGGTAAATGTTTGAGCTACTTCATTGCAATTAATATTCTAACAGCTTAAGAGCCTATAACAATACTTATAAAATAAATTTATAGGTATTCTAGTGCGATTGCGCTGTGGCAGTAAATAATAATAAATATTGAACATCGCATACGTTGCTCTGAGCCTGTGGTAAGTAGCTTAAGCACTTGTGTTACAGAAATCAGAAACAACGACGGTACCACAACACCCAGACCCGAAACAATAGAGAAAAGTTCGTTTCCCATATTGACCCGACCGGGGATCGAAACCGGGACCTCAGAGACGGCGCGACACCGAAGTCCGGAACGCTCACCTCTCAGCCACGAAGGTCGTTGAGTAATAGTTAAATAGTCATTCCTATGGCGCCATCAATAGACCCTAAGAGGTGCGGGAGGGTTTTAATAGGTAGTTATCGCTCTTTACAAAGTCGGGGAGTCTCGCAAACGTCCCCTCAGGCAGCGGTACGGTGCACCAATGCATTTCCCTTCCTTAAAAAAATCCCTTTCGGTGCGTTTGTAGTGTGACTTTGTTCTCTGAATTTAGGGATGAATCTCATTCCGCGCACTTAGGCATTCAGTTTTATAAGTGTATTTTTTCTTTGATCAGATTCAGTGACGGTACCACAACGCTCACACCCGATTTAAAGAAGGAACGTTCATTTTCCATATTGACCAACCAGGGATCGCACCCGGGACCGCAGAGAGTCCGATAGGCTCGCCTCTCAATAGACGTCATCAAAAATTGTTTGCAAAATCGTTATTAGTATATTTAAAACTAAAGAGATCGGTAGTCATTGCATATAAGCAAATGTCAAGTTTAGGATCGTACCAAGGACCCATTCAAAGGTTACGCCCAAATATCACATCAAATTGTGGCCTTAAATTTTCAATCACTAATGCAATTAACATTTATCTATTTTCGTAAAAAGATTAAGTAAAATACAATTCCAACGTATTCGAGGGAACGAACACGCGACCCTTAATTCTGAGATTGTGTGATGTCTCATTTAAATTGTACGTGCCGCAAGAGAGGATTTATAACTGTTCGCGTAAAGTGCTGCCATTTTGCGTATACACTCATTTAGCAAATGTCTTCCGACATAATACGTCACCAGTTTACGGATGAGTGCCTAAAGAATGAAGGCGTACAGTTTTTTTGAAGAACGCATTGAAAAATGTGTATTAATGGGATTTTTTTAATAGAGGTAGGGCATAGCTATTTATCGCTCGAACTGGAGCAGCCCGACTAATGAAATACCTCCACCTTACAGAAAACCGCAGCCAAATAACAATCACTTCTGTGTTGTTGTGTTCCTGCGTGTGGTTTCCAGAGCTCCTGGGGGGTGCTACATTAGTAGCAGGGGTCAAGCCTTCAAGGTAAGGGCGACAAGTCCAGTAACACATTTATTATGCTGTTCTTGTCACCCTTAAGCTAGGTCCTCATTACCACTTAACATCAGGCGGGATGAGGTCAATTTTGAAGTGCAATATATAAAAAAAAAGAAAAAAAGGGGATGATGATTGGGTGACAATAATAATTCTATTAAGTCCGACAGTTAGGTTATCAAAATAAAAATAAAAGACTTTTTCCTTCAAAATAAAAAAAAAACAGCGCATCAAAGTTCACTGGATATTTCAAAGAAACAGAAAAATTTCATCGCGTCTTCGGTGCGGGGCTTGAACCCACGACCTTCACGTATCGCGCGTGCTGCTCTTCACTGCATAGTTACTAATTTGTAAAGACGAAGAAGTGCAAATTTTAATTACCTGAAGATACCTGCATTTTACATCACTGGCTACCTGTTCTATCAACTATGCTGCTTGCCTTTACTCTTTGAAATATTCATGTGAATGAAAATCTTAAAGTGGGTCTTAATTTTACAAAGCAATTTCTTTTAGGTAGTAAATAGGACGACTAAATAAATTCAGTAATTCAACGAGAAATAGGCATGGACTATAAAGACAAGTGGCATTAATAAAATTCGAACAATAATATTATACAAATTACAAAAACATTTTAATTATAATCTAATGATAGCAAAAATGAACTATTTAATAAACATAAAAAACATATTTAGCTAATCAAAATTAAAACATTCAAGATTTCTTGATCATAATCTTTATATCAGTCATATCTATATTTATGAGAGCACTTAATTTAAAGTTGTGATACCAATAAACCAAACAGATTCAAAGAGAGCAATGAAGGATTAAACTCTTTTAAAGGCCGGAAATACTCAAATAAAAATCTGGAATATTACAAATCGAATCCTGACGAAAGAGTAGGGTACCTAAGAAAGTATTTGACAGGATGGCCGTATTAGATGGGTCTAACACCTATCAAATACGACCATAATGTAAAAATTATTAATAAGATATAGAATACGAAGGTTAAGACGTGGATGTATAAGCCAGTATAATTGAGCTAGAAAATTAAGTTTAGTGACTATGCCGATGTTGATGCGCCACAACAAAATTTGAAACTCAACGTTTTTTTTTATTTTTAAGTAGAAATTTTTTATTGTTTCAATCTATATAGTCAAAAAAGGCATTTTTGGTGAAGAAGTGGTGTAGTAAATTGATGAACTCAGCACATTAAATATTTTTAAACTGATTTCTTTAACCTGTCCCCAAACGCAATTTTTAAATTTATGCGACAATTACAACAATACACAAGTTGTAATCAAAATACCAAATATTTGAGAAGGTAGAAGCCAAAAAGCGACCTAATCTCTTATAGGCGATGCCATTACTAGCGTGTGAGTAAGATAGTCCTGAAAATTAAAAGAAAAAGATTTCGTGTTTCATAATTGAGTAACGGAACTCCTAAAGATAACAAGTTATGTCAGAATGATAAACCCTAAAATGATAAGATCATGATTAGAAATACGTTCAACGTTTTTATCTACCACTTTTGATAATTTTGGAAAAATGTACTACTTAAACAAAGTCAAATTATTTAATGAATCACAATTAGTGATATTTAAAAATGGCTGTCAAGATTGTAATTTTATTGTGTGCTCTCTTGCTAGGCTGTCTAGGTTATTACTTTACTATGTTTATG
This sequence comes from Glyphodes pyloalis, assembly GCA_037074685.1. Lineage (NCBI taxonomy): Eukaryota > Metazoa > Arthropoda > Insecta > Lepidoptera > Crambidae > Glyphodes > Glyphodes pyloalis. Next base: position 1,057,967 of record JAYKKO010000042.1, read on the forward strand.
GGCGTAAATACTAAAATTCAAAGAAATGCGATTAAAGAAATTGTAACGACGTCTATATGTTTAATTTTTAACTGTTAACTTCAATCGGTAAGTGCCTGATACATTCTTTTTGCAGCTGTACCAGTGCCTGAGGAAGACCTTTCAATCTTCTTTCCGGAAACAAGGGGCTCCCGCATCGTAGGCGGTCACTTGGCTTCGCATGGCGCTCATCCCTGGATAGCAGCCTTGAATGGTGGTACCACAGTCAGGATCTTCGGAGGTGGAGGCTCCATCATCAGCCAGCGAACAATCTTGACCGCAGCTCATTGCATAGCCATTTTTGTTTCCGGCAACACTTTACAAAGGTTAGTGTTATCATTTAAGTGCTGGTTGTACATGCAATTTTTTAACTGTTCTACTACATAAATAGTAGCAAGTAATTTAAATAGGTATTTCGGACATTTGGTTCAAGCACTGCGACCGTGCGAAGCCGGATCAGGTTACCTTACAGAAGACCGCAGCCAAATAACAATCACTTCTGTGTTGTTGTGTTCCTGCATGCGAGTAAGGTTTCCAGTGCTCCTGGGGGGTGCTACATTAGTAGCAGGGGTCAAGCCTTCAAGGTAAGGGTGACAAGTCCAGTAACTTATTATGCTGTCACCCTTAAGCTAGGACATCATTACCACTTAACATCAGGTGGGGTGAGGTCAATCTTGAAGTGCAATGTACCTAACCTAACAACAAACAATAAGATGTACAAAACGATTAAAAAAGCACACAAATCCTTTTAATCGAGTAAAACTACAACAAAATTACTAAATGCACGATCGTAAGCATTTTGCTCCGCGCCTAAGTAGATAGCATAATAACTTATGTAGAACTCCAAGTGAAGTGTTGTTGACTGTACATTTATCTTTCTAAGTAACGATAGCGTTTTGGAATCATCTGTGTACCATTATAAACTGCAACGTATTATTCAAATATTTTTCATCATTTTGTTTCATAGCGGCTTCCGAGTTACACTTGGTACCAATATATGGAACGGCGGCGGCGGTGACGATTACCTTGTGAGTGGATTCGTTATCCACCCCGAGTACAGCCGTCCTAACATCAAGTTTGACATCGGCGTGTTGTATACAGCCTCTAACATCGTCTTCACCAACACCGTCCGCCCAATCCCGATCAACTATGACTTCGTGGGACAAGGCATTTGGACCCGTCTTGCTGGTTGGGGTGGAGTCGTTGTGAGTAAACCTAAACTATACCATAATAATAAAATCAACGAAAACATTGTTTCATTCTGTTTTTTTTACGAGATGAAGAATATTTTTAGTTTAGTTCATTTGCTTTGCGACGAATCTTAAAAAAAGCCTCCTATAATTTTCTTTTCCTAGACTTTCAGATTTGTCTGGTATTTTAAAATTATTTTGAAGCAGGAATGTATCTTGTTCGGTTTAACTTTAGTTATTAGTCATATTTGTTTGCAGTATTGGAATCTTTCAATTTTCTTTCATCAGTTTTTTGACGTGACAACGTCTTATAACTAGATACTATGGGCTACATTCACGGAAAAGATGACGTTATTGTCCCGTTACGCTCATTGTCACGTTCCGTGGCACAAACGAGAGAGTCATGATCGGCTTGAATTGACCAATTGAATTTAATTATTTTTTTAGGCGCAAGGAGCTATACAATCACAGCTAAGGGAAATAGATTTGCCAACCATCGATGTTAATCAATGTGCCAGGACTATTGCTGAGGGTAACTTCGGAGTCATTATGCCGCCTGTGGACCCTCGCATCGAGTTTTGCACATTCCGTGCTGTAGGACAGGGAGCTTGCGGGGTGAGTAATTTTCTGAATAGGGCACATAACTCAAATTGACTGTTTGGTTCATCAGTTAGATTACAAAAAAATAAAGAAAATATTTGTTACGATAAATCGATACACATAACTTTACAGAAATTTGGCTTTCAAACAAATTATAGTCCAATTTAGGTGGTATTTTAAACAGTTTATGATAAATGAATCTTAGACAATAGTTTCATCTAAGTCATTAACCCTCTGTGCCGACCTACGACATGACCTACAAGTCGACACAAATACAGCGTCAGCAGAATTGGCGTAGTAAACAACGCTCCATACGTAATGCGTGACATCGATATCCTACATCGCGATATCAGAGTTTTCGTCGCCACTAAGTATATATACAACAAACCAAGATTGGTAGTTAGGCCTTGGTCCCCGAGCAGATAACACCTAGCTCGGCGGAAGTACTTCCACTTTTAGTAAAGAACATACGTTCCTTACATTGGTGACCCCGACTGAGCTGAACACCAGCAGCCTTTGAAGAACGTAGCCTTCGCATCAGGCCAAGTTTCCATACCCTCGACAGCCAGCTTAGCCACGACAAGAGCACCGAACCACCTCAGCTGACAAAGCCACCTGGTTCCGGGCCCGTGTAATGAAGCAGGCCATCGCAGCCCTACGACCGAGTCATTGGTCCACACCGGCGTAGCAGTAGCTGCCTCCCTGCATACTACACGCATCGGGCACGTGCTTGGACTCCAAAGAGGGGGAGTACTGTGCCGACCTACGACATGACCTACAAGTCGACACAAATACAGCGTCAGCAGAATTGGCGTAGTAAACAACGCTCGATACGTAATGCGTGACATCGATATCCTACATCGCGATATCAGAGTTTTCGTCGCCACTAAGTATATATACAACAAACCCAGATTGGTAGTTGAACCTTGGTCCCCGAGCAGATAACACCTAGCTCGGCGGAAGTACTTTCACTTTTAGTAAAGAACATACGTTCCTTACACCTCTTTTCAACTTCAACTTCTTCGTGCGATTTCGTGAAGTAGGGCAAACTCCCTTACTGACTAAACTTTGATGGACTGTATCATCATCAATTTGTTTTCAGTTGTTGAAGCAAAAAATACGTTGTCGTTATGTTTCGAAAGTAATGGACTAAAATCTTTATGTTTTACTGAGTCATTGTCCCTATAGACAGTGTATATTCCCGTGCAATTCAAAAAAACACACTAACCCATGAATGGACCCATTAAAATGGTCACCAATTAAAAGCTCTTACAGTTTAGTGTAGTTACGTGACTGTGCATATAAATGCATAGTGTAATTATCAAGAGATTGCATATTTTTTACGACTTACTTTTTTGTTTTTTGTAAGACGTTTTTTGTTTTTATCGAGTACTTTAAATAAATATCAGTCAACCTCACATATATTAACATGATCCCAGAGAAAGTAGCTAAAGTCTAGTTATATGCTTACTCTAGAACCAACTGTAGTACCATCTAAATTTACGTAAACGTAAGCCGATTGACTGACATTCTGATCTATCAATGTAGGTCTAAAGAACCGCCCCCATCATTCGAGCGTGTCCCATCATTCGAATAGTCTAGTGGTCTCGGCCGCTGACTATGTCCCTTCCGTAGTCCGCCTACGTAAACGTAGGCCTAGGAACGTACTATTAGATCCCGACGACGCCATAACGATCGCCATGGCCGACGCTAAACAGCTCGCGACACAGCACACTTCACACCGACCGCTATTCCGTCCTCGACGGCGAGGACGCACGACGCGACCCCCCCTAGCAGTAGGGCCCCTTTCACGATACCGGCACGTGCCGGGACGCTTCTCCCCCCAAGGTACGTTAGGTTACCATCTCCCAACAACGGCCCGAGCCGAGGTCCGAGTCCCGCTATGGGGCGCCCTCAGGCAGTTGTTTAAATTTTTAGGGGTGTGAGCCCTCCGCTCCCCCGCAAGCCCGGTGAAGATGAAAAGGCCATCTGCGGCCATCATCAATTGTCAATTAGGAAAAAAAAAAAAGTCTAAAGAACCTCTTATAGTAAAGGTACTATAAGAGGTTCTTTTTGTAGCATAAGGGAGCACTGAGAAAAGATTTTTGTACACTCAACCCCAAAGTGCGTAAAACATGGGTATTAAGTCAGTATAAAACTTCTTTAGAAGTTATTCGAATACAATTAAGTAGGAAAGTACTTTGTCGAAAGTCATGTCATTACATATGTATTTTTTTTTCAAAAATCATTTCTTATGGGCGTATAACCGTAATTGTGAGTTTGTGTAAAGTTCTCTGCTTTCAAAAATATTTTTTGCATACTGTTTGAAGTGCCATACACAGCTATTCACATAATACCCAGTTAAAGAAATAAACACCAATGTTTATAACTTATTTCACTTCCAGGGTGACTCCGGCAGTCCTCTAATCCGCAGCGACCGCGGCCAGCAGATCGGTATCGTCTCCTGGGGTTTGCCCTGCGCCAGGGGAGTACCTGATGTATACGTGAGGCTCAGCGCCTTCCAGACTTGGATCCAGCAACACACAATGAACTAAACCACATCAAAATATAATAAACGGAACAAAACTAGACTTTATTTTTATTAACAATCCCTATATCGAAGACGAGTTCTTACATCAGTCAAGAGTTACTGCAAGCAAAGTCTTACGCTCAGTTGGAAGAGCAGCACGTATGATAATCGAAGGTCGTGCTAACTGCCTATTTTAAGCTAGACGTATGCGAAATTGAGGTTAACCAGTGTCATGCCGGCAGGCTCCATGGCAGGTGATAAGTTCTCACGTTTAGGGGTACCAAAGAGGATCTGGAAGTGGAAAATATAGACAAATATTAATAGCGTGCTAAATTTTTGCTTTTGTAATTTAATTGGAGGCTTAAAATTAAATGTAAATATATACAATGGTGCCAATGCTGGGGATTGAGAAAAAGGAGGTTATTTAATTAAACACAAATTTGTTTGTACGTAAAATTGTTCAAATTTCGTATCATTTTGACAAGTTTAAAGTTGATGGCATTGATATTTTAAGATCACATGAGTTTATATTTTTCAAGCGCGAAGCTTTAAAATCTACTTTTAAAATCTATTATTATACCATATTACTTTAAGTGATGGTAATAAAAAAGTGAAATCGAAATGAGAATATTCAGAGCCCCCCCCCCCCTGCCCTTTTAAATCTAAATTCCAGTTTCAAAGAATATTTTAAAATGTACTTCCTTTGCAAATAAACAAGTTATTTGCCCAACTATATTGAAGACAAATTAAATGTTTCTATCAATAGGACAGTACATAATTTTACATCTTTTCTTTTATTATCGTTTTCTTCGCTGATCCGGCCGCAATAATAATGAAAACAAATAATTCAAAGTTTGACGACCATAATAAACTTCTTACATCACAGATCACAGATATTATTAAACTGACAAATGAAACGAGGATTCAAATTTGATAGGTCGTAGGCGTCTCGAGGAAATTCTCTCATTCCTCCGGTTTTTTTGTATCAATTTGGACGAGCTTGAAATAATCTTAAGCATTTAATCATATACTATAGATTTAATCGTGCTACTACAAACTTATGAATACAAAGCAGAGTTCGGTACTTACTCGAAAACGGTATAATTTTGGAGAATTTCGTTTTGGCTTTAGAGGTCGTAAGTTGTTGTGAGGCACTTTACCTACAGCTGGTTTATTTCTTTCTCTTTATTTTTTCCCTTCCTTTTTGCTTAATGCATTGAAATATAACTACTATATATATAAAAAAAAATGTTTTATATACCAACAAAGTAAAGTTATGGCCTATTCATAAAAACATCTTATTACCAATTTGCTTAAGTCTGCTAAATCGGCTTAGTCTCTCGTTTAATTCTTATCATGTTTTGCGTAGTTGATAAGTTAAGTGTTTTCCAAAACAAATTCTGTCCGATTCATATCTGGGAGTTTCCATTAATGTCAGCAATTACATGTGAGGAATGGAAGATTACCCGATAACTTATATGATTTATTTATATAAAATATAGATTAATTGATTGAACTTATCATACATAATACCTATAAAAAAAACCGTTTGAAAAATGTACGCAAAATAAAAAATAAAATGTATTCACATTGTTATTTAGATAAACAAAAAGTTGTTAAATTTAAAAATTGCTCGAATTCATGTATAAATAAATAAATGCGCCAGAAAACCACACCAATCAATCACCTGGTCTCAAACTATAGTTTTGCCCTTGTACCATGAGCACCTGACGACAGATACTAACTGGGGGCGTCCTCCCAATACACCCAGACCCAAGTCAACTTAGAAAAGTTCGTTTACCAAATTGACCTGACCGGGAATCGAACCCGGGACCTATCGCGCTTTGGCCGCCTACCTTAGCCACTGCGCCACCGAGGTCTTCAAATCCGTATTTCCTAAATAAAATATATTCAACAATAAGTTTTTGTGAATGGTAACAAAGTATAGTTTCCTTTAGTTCAATGTGTTCTGCTGATTCCAAGTCCGGAATGCGCTGAGTCTCACAAACAAGTCAGGTTTTTTTTTTTTTTAATATTGGATAACATCACATACATTGCTCTGATTCTATAGTAAGTAGCTAAAGCACTTGTGTTACAGAAATCAGAAACAACGACGGTACCACAACACCCAGACCCGAGACAATATGGAAAAGTTCATTTCCCATATTGACCGGACCGGGGATCGAACCCGGAACCTCAGAGATGGCGCTCGCCAAAGTCAGGTCGGCTCGCCTCTCGGCTACGGAGGTCGTCAATATTGTTATAATATTATTTTTTTCTTATAAGGAAGTTGATCATGTAATTTAGTATCAAGTTAACAGAAAAGTACGCCGCATTATTGAAAGTAGTGTCGATCGATATCGATTGTATATCGATTATAATCGATTATTGCAAAAGAGGCCTAAATAATCCAATAATCGATATGACAATCTATTGTATCGATAATATTGATTATATCGATACCTATTTTTAATAGATATAATCGATTATAATCGTAGTCAAATACAATATAATCGATATAATCTATTATATCGATATCAAGTTTAAAGCGATACTATCGATGTAATCGATTATATCAATATAATCGATCTTATTTACCTATCGGATTAGATTCAGGTAGGTACCAAGAATCAATCAACACAACTTAGCTATCACATTTATGAATAAAAAGTAGGGTATAAATAACTTTTTCACGGTTTCATTTTGAATGTGTTATGTCTAAGAAGACATAATATGAATCTAAAAATAATTGCAAATTAATCGATTGCAACATATTAATCGATACAGTCAATAGTATTGGCTTGATTTCAATATCGATTTAATCGATACTATTGTCTAATCTAAACAATTATAATCTAACAATCGATTATAATCGATTATATTGCCCATAACTTAATATCGATATAATCGATTATATCGATACTATCGATAGTCCTATCAATTATTAGACGACAGGACAGTAGACGTCTTACGGTGTTGGCACTGCTAGATTTTAGCAACGCTTTTAACACTGTGGACTTTGACATCCTTCTCGGTGTACTACGTTCTCTTAACATATCTCCAATGGTAATTGACTGGTTTCATAGTTATCTATATGGTCGTCGGCAGCGCATTCGTGCTGAGGACTCTTTCTCCGCCTGGTGTGATATTGCTGCCGGTGTACCTCAAGGTGGTGTCTTATCTCCTCTTCTTTTCGCTACTTTTATAAATTCAATCACATGTAATCTTACTTCGTCCTACCATCTGTACGCAGACGATCTCCAACTGTATTCGCAGGGTGGCCTTGATGATTTACCGAACGCTGTTAATGTAATTAATGCTGATCTAACTCGTATATCCAACTGGAGTAGGTCGTTTGGTCTCAAAGTTAACCCTGCTAAAACGCAGGTTATTATTGTTGGCGGATCACGGCTAATTAGTCTAATTGATTGGGATTCTCTGCCTCCAATCTTATTTGACGGTGTCCCGATTTCTTACAGTCAAGTTGTGAAAAATTTGGGTATTCATATTGACAATTGCTTAAGTTGGGATAGTCAAATTAAAGAGGTTAGCAGGAAAATGTTTGCATCTGCTGGGTCTATTAATAGATTACGCAACTTCTTACCCATACCCACCAAGATTGCACTTGTGCAGGCTTTACTATTGCCTATTCTTGATTATGCAGACTGTTGCTATTCAAACCTTAAAGAGATATTTCTTGACAAGCTTGAGCGTCTTCAAAACTTTTGTATCCGCATCATCTTCGGCCTACGCAAGTATGACCATGTCTCTGAATTTCGAGCTCAGCTTAAATGGCTTCCTATACGTCGACGCCGTGACCTTCACGTTTTATCTCTCCTATTTAATGTTCTATTTAATCCTCTTGCTCCTCCCTATCTTAAAGAACGATTCCGTTTCTTGCAGCTCAACCAGGAACGTGACATGCGGTCCTCCCGTAAACTTCTCCTTACTTTTCCTACTCATTCTTCTGAATATTATTCCCAATCCTTCACTATCCAATCAATTCGCTTATGGAATTCTTTACCTCTATCTATCAGATTATCTGAGACCCTTCCCATTTTTAAACTCAGGGTTAAATCGTACTTCCTCTCACTTAATGAATGTTAATTTATGTCCTCTATCTATAATTCCAGCTGGGCATGTTGGTTGTCAGTAATTTTCATACACTTATCCTACTTATTAACATTATTATTGTTATTATTATTATTATTATTATTTTTTTGAGTCAAAACTCTTTACTTGATTTTATATATGTTAAATATGTTTATTTGTATATATATATATTTATAATGTTATATATTTATGAGTTTATGTATGTTTATCATGTTAAACTATGAAATAATTCTAAAATAAAAACTGTATTTATGTTGCACGGCCGTACCCATTTCTCGCCATCTACTATTTCCTCTACCTTAAGGTTGTCTGGAAGAGATCGCTTTCTAGCGATAAGACCGCCTAAATTGTACAATAATTTTTCTGTAAAACCTATTTCTGTAAAGATTTTGTGCAATAAAGTATATCTATCTATCTATCTATCTATTATTAGATTATTTGAGGGGGGGATAATCGATTGATCGATAATCGATTATCCGGCAACACTAATTGAAAGCTTACCCTGGCCTTGGTTGACACCGGAACAAATATTCTTATGATGAACTTTTATGTTTGTTCCGTGTCTCGTTACAGGGTTGGATTTATAGGGGAACAAACAGGGCTAACCCCCGGGGCCTCCACAAAAGAAGGCCAGGCTCCATGATGAAGAAAAATCAAATCAGACTAATAAATAGTAATCAACAATCATGTTTATTTGGATAGTAATTTCGTTCCCCATATTTGGCATAGATGGCCCGAGACTTTTGGGTAAAGTGTTCCAATTATCCGTAAAAATAGATTCTCACGTTAATTATTCTGGTAGTATTAAAAGTCAAAGATTTTTAAAGTCTTTACAAAAGCTTGAGTAAGTAAAAAATTTTTCGTTTGACAAAAAGATCTGGCTTGAAATGTGTCGTCTATGCTGTACCTTAATTTAAATTTAAATACCTTACGTATTTCCTTATGTACGAACGGCGGCAACCGCAACATACAAAGCTAAATCTGTTTTGGAATTCGACACTGAAATAATTTCTTCACCAGTTGCATTTTGCAAGTTTTTTGCACAGTTTCGCTTAGACTTTCACTTGTTATAATATATTTGTTGATTTCTTTACATAATTATGTTAGAAGCTTCAATATCAGTAAAGCGTCGATGTCTAGTGGATTTAAGTACCTGGTAATGAGCTCGGGCTCTTGAATTTGATTTCGGGGTCGAGAAAAGTAGAATTTTTGAAGTAGCTAGTATAATGCGAGGAAAATTATTATATACTTGCCAATGTCCATTGCTTTGTTTGCATTATTTAGAGATGAAAATTGCAATAAAAAATACATGTATATTGCTGAAACTACAAAATGATTTAATTTATTTCTCTGCATTAGACTTAAAATTACTATGTGGGTCAAAAATATAATAATTATTTTGACAGCCCAATAAGAAAGTTCAAAAGACGATCCCAGTCTTGGCAGCCATTTTGGAAATACCCGTCAATGTGATTCGTGGTTACACTTGGAGATGTTAAGTTTTGAGTAGTCGATTTTTTAAATATTATTATAAGTGGATAATAAAAACTACCAAGTCATTTTAAATTTGAATTGTGTCAGTTATGTAGTTGATAAAACCTTACTTTTGAGGATCATTCCGAAGTCTTTTTTTACGCTTATTGTCTAAATGTATTGTAATATATTTGAAGCATCTACCTACACTTGTAGGAACAGTAAAAAATCAAACATTGAAAAAAAAAACGTAATCTAAAGATAAAACTTATACGGTTGTAATCTGACTGATCTTTGATTACATGAAATGAAGTAATAATTTAATAAAATTGGTAGATGTTTTAGGATCCGTACTTTCATCAGCAAAGTTAATTTACGTTAAGTTTGCTACAGCGCCTTTTTAGCGGCCAAACTTTATTACCATATACACTAGTTTCTTTTTTACTTTTTTTCATTGTAATTTTTATCTAATTAATTGTTTTATTAATTGCTTTGTTGCTTATGTGGTCACAATTATCAATGTACCATCTAGTTTAAAAGTCGTTGAACTTATTTTTTAACAACAAAGGCATGCAGATGGTAAATGTAGATACATTTTTATAAAAAAGTTATGAATTTTCATATAAAATAGCTATAAAATAGTCTGGAAACTTTTTCCCCGACTTAATTTATAATATGAATAAACAGTCCATGGAAATTTTTTTATTATACTCTTTCCTTGATTTGATGGCAGTTAGTCATTAGTTGACTCTTATCTATATCTATACTATAATAGGAAAGATTTGTTTGTTTGTTTGTAATGAATAGGCTCCAAAACTGCTGAACCTATTTCAAAAATTCTTTTACCGTTGGGAAGTTACACTATCCTCGGGTAACATAGGCTATATTATATTTTCAAAAAAATTAGGAATCCGTACTCAAACTCCAATAATGTAACCCAAGGTGTAAAAAAATGACCTGTAAAATTCCTTACATCGCGTGCGCTGCGAAAACTATTGATGATAGGACAAAATTATGTACTACGACTTTGCAGAACTCATCATTATCTAAAAAAGTATTGCAACAGCATATGTCTAAATATTAAAGCTATGTTACAGTAAGTGGTTTTTTATTCTAAAAAAAATAATTAATATGCCACCGCTTGAAAATGCTCTTTATTTTTACCTTAGTATCCTTATCAAAATAAATTACTTTATATTTAAGACGGCTTTAATACCTTTATATAACTTTTTGAATTATTCAATTCAGACATTTCATTCGGAAGATATCAGGAGTTTAAAAATGCAAGTATGTATTGGAAAAAAGTCGCGTGGTTGCCGCTCACCGCGCTCAGCTAGCCAGCATACGATGTAGGCTCCATGTAAGCGTCACTGGGGTACGGGGGGAGTCAATGAAATAAAATAAATTTCAAGGTTTATATGAATAATACGTAAGATGAAATTATTACTTTTTTGTGAATTATCATTATTAAACTTAATACAGCAAGTAACAAAAAATAAGTGTTTTTCAACAATAATATACCTACTCGACATTCATATAAAAATTTAAGAGTTTGGCTATTACAAAGATTAAGCGTTTGTTTTGTATGATTGTTAAATCATACTTTTAAAACAGAATAATACCTAAAATACAAATAATTGTTTATTAAATATTATAATATATTATATTATAATTACATTAATGTAACTTACACGGAAACAGTTATTGACATGTACACAGTATTCTGCAAAGATTTATGTTAATAAGTTTGTGTTGCAATTAGGAGCTGACTGTTCCAAATATCATCAGTCCACCTTTATCTTCTTCTGCTCTCTCACAGCAGTTTTTGAATGAGTGACTTGTTTTCTTTACTTCATTAAAGTAAATCTATAAATTAACCTTATGATCTGATACAGACAAAATAAAAAAAAACTATATAATTACTAATTGGGATTAGATTGGGGGAAGGGTTTAACGCGATATAGCCTGGACGTTATACGTTAAATAGCTGTCGGTCACGCGCGGGAATTGAATAACACCTACCCACATACTGCTGTGTTATTTTACACTATTGAGACTACCCACTTTTATCTTATTTATGTGTATGTTAATGTATTGTAATATGTACGTTTATTATTTAATGTTAATTTTTATTTCTAATTTAAAATTGATTTGAGTAGGTTTATGTCAGTGTGCAACGTCGCTGCCTTCCGTGGAAAATCACTCGGCAGGGGCCACTGAAAACCAGCGTCATGGCCTGCGAGGTGGGCCATGACTTATGCTGACTGCTTATGTAGACTTCACGACTTGCCATTGTCTGCATCGCCTGGTTCACGAGGCTAAAGCTCATTTTTGTATTTTACTACATATAAAATACCAGTTATAAAAACCAAATAATTTTATTTTGTTTTGGAACCCTAGAATGACGTAACAATCAAGATTAAAAAGAAGTAACGTTTAGTTTGATAACTCAAGTTTTATCATTAAATTATGATAAGGTTAAAATATGTTCATTTAAATATCTTCTTTGAAATATTTACCCCATTTGAAAAATGGCTGCCAAGACTGGAATCATCTTTTTCACCCTCTTATTGGGCTCACTGGGTAACACTCTAGTTTTTACTAGTTTTTCATTAACTTTTTTGGAAATCTGGCATATATTGAGTGCGTGTAGAGAAAGAGAAGCACAATTTTAAATAGTAATAAGCCGATTGTATTGATATTTATTTATTTGTTGATGCTTATTTATATAAAGTAGTGATGGTCGGTTTAACTTTAAAATTTAATGCTTTATCTGGGTTTTATAACTAAAAAACCCCACAATTTGTCACAATAAGCAAATAGATCAACTAATAACTTGCACTAATCAATTTATTTGTGACCCCCTCACAATTAATAAGCTTTAGAATTTATTTGGAGCTATTGAGCAATTTGTTATGAACAAGTTCATTACCTTCATTACCATTATGCTACTCCTCTGTTGGACATATGACTCACTAAATTCTTTTGCTTGCCATATCCAGCATCTGCCGGAAATCTTTTGTCTAGCTTGTCCTAAGCTACTTCTACCAATTCTTGGTATCACTACCACTTTATAACCCAGCGATAGTTTGGTTCTTTGGAAGATATTGCCGGCCCCTACCAGTTAAGCGTGATTTTTCATTGAACTTTGTCGATAACTCTGGTTCTCTGTCAGGTGGCGGGATAAATTTAATGTTTATAAAATGACGTAAAGTAATAAAGATTATTTTTCCATTTCAGCTGTTCCAGTGCCCGAGGAGGACCTATCAATCTTCTTCCCTGAGACACGTGAGTCTCGAATCGTCGGAGGCAATTTAGCTGCAGAAGGGGCCCATCCGTGGATGGTGGGGCTGACTGCTTTTACTACAGTCACAGTCTTTGGGGGCGGAGGTTCAATCATCAACCAGAGAACAGTCTTGACTGCAGCTCATTGCATCGTTCCATTTGTATTTGATGGCGTATTGATGGAGTATGTATTCCCCTAAAATATTCCGAAAGCTTCTTAATATTTTTGCATGTCTTTGTTTGCATGTTTTTCAAATAATGGCAAATAGTAAAAATCTTTCAAAACACACCTATACCTATTTGTTACAAATTGTTAGTGTAGTAGTTTCACGAACTGGACAGTTAATATATCAGTTTATTTAACAAACTTAGTTACCACGTTTAAATAATCTTCATTATGTGATCCTGCGCTTAAAACTAACAAAAGTGACAACTCGCTCATTAAATGCAAAATAGACGCAATCCCAAATAACTTTATTTAACAAAAAAAATAAAACTAATTGAGGTACTTTTTATTATTTTTTTAAAGCTTATCTATTAGTGTTATACATTGTTAAGCTGAAACTATAAAAAAAATAATATAAAATACCTCAATTAACTTTATTTTTTTTTTGTTTTTACATCCTGTAAAATAACGAAATTTTGGATAACGTCTGTTTTGCATTTAATGAGCGAACTAATCTGTTTCAAATTTAGCTGTTGCCTGCAACAACGCCCGCAATATATAAGGATAAAAGTAGGTATCTGAAAACCAAATAATATCACATAAAACTAAAAAATGAGTTTATAACACCAAAAGTTAAATCGACTCTTGTATTTTCACACTGCATCAACGAAAAATTATTGAAAACTGATGATGGCTAGATGGTTGATGAACGTTTTAAAATCGTGTAACACAAGTGATTTAGCTAGTTACTAAAGCATCAGAGAGATATGTGATATTGTCAGACATTTATTTATTTTCAATGTAACGTACTTCGTTATTTGTCTCTTGTCCTCTAAAGTTTTATGAAAGAACTGGTTAACTATTTATTTCCTTTCAGCTCATTCCGCCTAGTAGTTGGCCAAACTAACTGGAACAGCGGTCATGGGCAGTCTTACTCCGGGAGCAGCTTCGTCATCCACCCTCAGTATGATCGTCCCACCATTAAGTACGACATCGGTGTCATCATCAGCTCAACCAATATCGTCTTCAGCAACACCGTTCATCCCATCTCTCTCGGCTTCGACTTTGTAGGAGAAGGCGTCTGGGCTCGCGTCGCTGGATGGGGTGGCGAAATAGTGAGTATTTACATTTCAATTTGGAAATACACTGGCTTATTGAGGTTTCTGGTGACCAGAATGCTGATTATTACCTCGGCCAACGCATGGCTACGTGTCCTCGTTGAAAAGCTAGACTACTTTTCAACGAGGAAACGTAGCCAGCATTCTGAGTACCCTTGATACCGGAGTGGACCACCTTTTGTAAATAATATGTACATTTTCTATTTTATATTTTAATAGTACTCATATATCATCATTATCATTATCAGCAGCCTATCACGGTCCACTACTACTACTCCAATAGTTTGTCATTGATATATCCAAGGCTTCTGGCATCCCGCCCATGCCATCCATCTTGTCACTTTACCTTTGCCTGATACTACGTTTGGCATCATACTACGTTTGCTCCCCATCCCCTCTAAATGGTTTGAGGAAGCAGCACCTGGCCGATCCACTGCTGGCAAAGGTGCCGCGTTTATTACTATTCTTCACCATAACACATTTGTAGTAATATTTTTTGTTTTGTTATAGCCCCATGGACCCATTGTAGCCCACTTAAGGGAGGTTGAACTACCAACCATAGATATGACCCAGTGCGCTAACGCTGTCCGGCAAGCTGGCATTGACTTGAACATTATCGTGCCACCCATCGACTCTCGCATCGAACTTTGCACCTTCCGCCAATTCGGCAAAGGAACTTGCGGGGTAAGTCAATATAAAAATTGTGTATGTACTTCGCCTCGTTTGTTACCTTAGCTAAGAATTTTCTCTTTACAAAGGTAATTTTACAAATAAAACACAAAACAATAACAGCATGTACAATACATACAAACAGCAATAATAACCTTTGTGAGAGCCTGGTGTCCATACTAGGGTAAAGTACCCTGAGTGACGGATCGCCAGGCCCAGGGCTTTTTTATCCCCTTGGGGGTAGAATTGATAGATAGATAGATAGAATTAGGAGATAGGGGGTAGAATTGATAAAAATCCTTTCTAAGCGGATGTCATCGTCATAACATCTACCTGCATGCCAAATTTCAGCCCAGTAGCTATGCGTTGATAGATTACTATGTCAGTCAGTCATCTTTAAGTTATACCTACATCTATATATTTTTTTTTATTTACACAAAAAAAATATATCTCTTTAAAATCTAGTCTCTTTTTAAACACAAAGAGGTCTTTGTGTTTAAAAAGATACTTTTTTAATACTATTTCAACTAATTATAACTGTATTAAGTGGTTGGATATTTTAACAAAGAACTATTATTTTAATTACTAAGTTTTTAAATTAACTATTTTATTTGCTGATGTCGAATTATTGGACAAAACTAAACTTTTTAAAATTATGCTCTTAATTATTTTCCAGGGTGACTCCGGCAGCGCCCTGGTCCGCATCGACCGTGGCCTGCAGATCGGTATCGTCTCCTGGGGCTTCCCTTGTGGTATTGGTATGCCTGACGTATTTGCGAGGGTCAGTGCCTTCCAGACCTGGATCGTACAGCACGCTCAGAACTAAAAAAAAAACATATCTTCTATTCACCACCGTCTTTCAAAATAAAAAAAAATAAAAACATCAAGTTGTTTTTTTTATTAATGCCCAATATTCTACGATTCGTGATGTGTCAAAAATGACAATTTGTTTTTTTAAGAGCCGTTAATTCTAATTTCAAATTTACTTTCCATATCATCTATCATCAGTCGTCTATCAGTCGTTTTTAGCTTACGCCTCGTATAAGATATTACTATTTGTAACTAGAACAGATTTTCTAATATTGGAACCGTGCATTATTCTTAGCAGTTTCTTCTTAACTGTTGATTTGACGACCTCTGTAGCCTAAAAGCGAGCGTGTCGTATCGTTTCCCAGTCGGATCAGAAATAAAAACTATGTTTTCTTTATTATCAAACACACGAGTTTTTAACTGACTTACTACATAATCAGAGCAATGTAAACTACGCTGCTTAAAAGTTATCTCACTAATATTATAATGCGAAAGTTTGTAAGAATAACTATTTTTGATGCCTTATAAATTTTAAGACTTTCGCGTTCAATTTTAAACATTTAAAATAATTTAACGGGTCAAAACGCGACACCATTTTTATTTAGTAGTTAATACAAACTACTTACTGCCCGACGTTTCGGTTAGGTTGCACCAACCGTGGTTAAATTATTTTGATGCCTTGTTAAATATGCTGCTAATATTATGCATGTACAATATTATATAGATAGATAGATACACTTTAATGCACTGAAAAATTTACAGAAATTGGTCTTACAGACATAATTAAGTACAATTCAGGCGGTCTTATTGCTAGAAACCAATCTCTTCCAGACAACCTAAAATATTGTTATAACTTATGAATGCATAGATTTCCTACATGTTTTGATGCTTTTTGAGTTTTGAGATCTATTTTTGTTATTATTCACACAAAAACTACTAAAATGATTTCAATAAATTTTGGGGAAAAAACAGCAAATAAAATGTTCAGTATGCGTAGGTTTCCCGTATACAGAGTGTGCCAGCGTACCGTCATATTTAATACTCTTTTATATCTTAATGCGGTTCACATATTACATCTACTCGTACATGCAAAGTTTAACCAATATAGGTCACTATAGTTTCGGAAAAATATAAAATAGGTATATACCTACGGTAGAATTGAGAACCTCCTCCTTTTTTTGGAGGGTAAAAAAGTGGTTGTGACATAAGGACCGACAGACAGACAGATATGACGAATCCATAAGGGTTTCGTTTTTTGTCATTTGCAAGGCCGTCGAAGTTTGTTTTTTATACTTTAAAACATAAGAGATTGGACTCGGAAGGCGTAATAACCTTAAACACTTAAAATTATGAAAGACTCAGACTTTTTTTTTTTTTTATATGAGCTATATGTAGATAAACAGTAATAAAGTTAATTTCTAGTTATCTAAACATAAGCGTGGCATTAGATTTCCCATCTTGATTGTAATAATTCGGAACCGTGATAAACGGTGGGACGATTACAATACCTTTAGGTTATTTTTATCCTTTTATCGGTCTTGAAAAAAACCCAAATTAAGTATCAGCAAATATCAGCTCAGTGCAGTCAGTACAGATCAGCTTACTTAGGTTGTTTTTTTTTTACCGGACCGTTTTCTCCTACTTTATCCTTGAGGGAAGTGACGAGTCTGCTTTCAATAGCAGTTGGTCATTTTTACCCGATTTCCCATAGCACCACCATGTAATGTGATGAGTTCAACCGTGGTGTTTTAATGGGTAGTCCTGATTTTCTAACGGAGTCCCACACATGCTGTCACGTCCCTTGGGTGATTGTTCAGTACATGCCTTAACACAATATATTTCTTTTTTTTAGGACAAAAAGGTAGATCTTTTTCGGCTTTTATTTGAAATCTTCTGCGAAGTACAAACCTACTCTCTCAAACGCCTTTTAAACCGGTACTGTGCGGCTGGCTTTAACTAAGTTTGATACTAACGTCTTCCAAATGTAATCGAATAAGGCAAATACTCTTTGACTATTTTAAGTCATATTTTATAAAATAATACATTTTTTTTATTTACATACCTGCTAATGGCCTAGCTGGTAGCTATATTTCATTCAAATGCGTAACATTTATTTATTTATTTAAAAACTTTATTGCACAAATAGGTACAACAGGTGGACTTAATGCTAGGGGCATTCTCTACCAGTCAACCCTTGGGTCATGCAGATAGTTTGTACATTCGGAGAGCAGTTTCAATAAACATTTGTGTTTATGACAGTTAAGTATAATTCAAAACAGTATGATATTGTTTATTTTTGACAAAATAAATGAAACAAATTAATAAATTTAAAGTAAAAGTCAATTAGACTCAGACTCAGTAAATTACGGCGTTTTTCTGCAAACCGTAGCAGAGTTAGAATTCTGGAGGGACCAAGATATGTTCTTGGAATGATATCTTATAATTAATTACAAGTCCAAACAAAGTTTGATAAGATTAGTTGGACAAAAGATGAACACTTAACTATGTTTATACAAAAGTATTATTGAGTTCAAATAATAAATATTTCATCAAACAAAAGTACTAAGTTAATATTTGAACGATTACTTTTGCAAGGTGGTTATATTATATTATGACCAAATTAAGTGTATTAAGATATTCATATATGGCACGACCAGCTTTAAAAAAATAAGTTTAAGGAAGTTTTTTATATATAGAGCAAACTTTGATCGTTATTGCCTAATCCCAACCTTTATGATAACATGTACATACAATTACAGATACAGACATAAAAATATAAAATCAAGATAAAAGTGACATTTTCTATCCTTGAACCATTTTATAAAGTTTTTAATGAGTACATGCCCCTCAATAAAATAATATCAAAAACTTTGCTTGTAAATACATGTACTTGGCTTTAAATTAGCCTGGCTGTCTTAAGAAGAAATTATTTAACGATGTGTGGTGTTACATCTTAAGAGATCCTTTTTCTAACATTAAACTTCGATCTTGAAGATCAATATTATATGCAAAATATAATCAAACAAAAAATTATTAATTCATAAACATAGATATTACATAAAATATTGTTAGGTACAACCATGATTCACCTTAGAGGTATATGAACATAGTTTTAGTGGTCAGTATGTAAGTAATTATGCTAAATTAATATTCTATGGATTTTTTTACATTTTTGTCATTAAAAACAAAAAAAATATCTATATTAGATTCAAAATTAATTCGTCATTTTACTTCTTGTCCTCAAAGAATTTTGCCTTATGAACTTGAGCCTAGACAAGTATACCAACTTAGGTATTCTCGCTTACAGCCTGAAATGTTGTAAATTTTATCTTCTTTTTTTTTGTACTTTTGTTCTGTATAACTCTCGCCAGCATGTTCTAATATTCTTTAATTAAGGAAAACCTGTTATTGGCCATACTATTAATGTGTACCCTGTGTGTGTATAAACGGATTAACGCTGTTGGTTTTCTAAGAAATAAAAACAAAAAAAATAAAAAAGAATGATCTAAAGTCGTAATAAACTTTTTCAGCAAGAAAGCTATTGAGCGTCCTAAATCTTTTAATATCTTATAATAAGGCGTGCGCGTGCATATTATAAGGTGTCTGTTTATCTACACAGACATAGCGAAACTGGCCTAAAGTGTCTGTAATATTATCCAGAATAATATTATATATGTGAAAGTAACTCTAAATATTAGAAACAGAAATATTTCATCACCCCTTGCGGTGCGGGAATCGAACCCACGACCTTCACGTATCGCGTGTGCTGCTCTTCTAACTGAGCTAACCATATATATAATTTTTCTGTTTCTAATATTTAAAGTTCTCTAGTACGGCGTAAAGTACTATAAATATAAAAAATCGATTGAAAGTAACTCTGTCTGAGTGTTTATCCGTCCGGATTTCACGCCTAAGCTCCTGGACCGATTTTGATGAAATTTGGTTTAAAGGATGCGGTAATAGTAATCTTTTTTTAAGATAACTTACGTACGTACAAAACAAAAGGAACAATAAACTAAATACTACAAATAATTAAGTTGTTGAAACACGAGCATCCTCTCTCATATTGCAGAGCCCTAATGGGGTCTATAATGATCTAACTATAAGCATAACATCTGTACTGTAACTACATTATAACAGCAATAAAAGATTGAGTATTTATATACAGTAATAGTTTTTACTGTTAAATTTACATAAATATGATATTTATATTTATTAAAACAAACAAAGTAGGTAAGTAAAAGTAAATACATTCAGCAATTGACAAATTTTTGACTACGCTATATGTATTATGGGCAGAGGAGAAAAACTCAAGATCTTTTAAAATCATTTAAAGAATAATTTTCTTCAGTCAGAGATCCGCATTCGATTCTCCGCATCCGCATTCTTTCGAAGATAATTTGGTAAGATAACTTTTTAGACTGAATTTAACACCCATTATCTCTTACTCAGAAAGTTAGCTTATGACTAATTAATTGGATCGTTATATTTAACCAGCATTAGGCAATACCAACATCTTGAGAACAAAACGTTCTTATTTTACTTTTACGATATCACTTTCTTCCTATATTCCCGAAAAACGTCTTTTGGGAGCCCCAGCCTTAATATAAAGAGTGTTGCCTTTCAACACATACGAATGTAGTGACACTAATTAGAAATAACTACTCCAGTGGTCTCCGGAGACATGGGCCCTTTATTAGACCAAACACTGTTTCGTACAACATCCTATCTTTACTAATTAATCTTTGGTGGAAACGAAATGAAATGTGATGAAAGATTGCTAACTAGGAATCTAATTAATAATTATGTGGGATACAATTTATTTTAATGTCCACTGTTACCAAAATTTGTAAGTTTTTGAAAATTCTTCTCGATATAAGCAACATTCTGAACATGGTGGTAGTATAATCTGACGACTCATAATTGCTTTTGTAAAAGTTTACATGAATAAAGATATTTCCTATTATATTCTGTTATTATATACATTTATGTTGATAAATAAAAATTTAGTGCGCGCATTAACTTTTTTATACCTAATTAGCTGTTGCTTGTGACTTCACTCGCTTTATAAATATTATCTATGTAATCTAATATAACATCTGTTTGCCTACCACGTACACGACCTCCGTAGCCTAGAGGCGAACGTGCTGGACTTTGGCGCCGCGCCATCTCTTAAGTCCCGGGTTCGATCCCCAGTCGGGTTAATATGGGAAACGAACTTTTCTGTATTGTCTCGGGTCTGGGTGTTATGGTACCAGCGTTGTTTCTGATTTCGCTCAAAAAATTGCACTCAAATCCGCTAAGAAGTTTTTTCGTGAAGTTTAACAAATATATATATATTCTTACAAACTTTTACGTTTATAATATTAGTAGAATTCATATAAATGCGTAAAGAAAAACTAATTTCGATATTTTATTTTAAAATATTAAATTTGGACTGAAAATATTCAGCCAATAAACACAACGATTAAAATCTTCACGTAATTAAACTTGGAATCAACTTGCACCCTATTATATCTTACAGTGCTCCTGTTTATTGAAGACAGCTAAATTGCTAATAAACACTTCAAAAGCTAATATATAGGTAAACCTAATGGTCTCAGTATGAAGTCAGATAATAATGTGCTTTATTTCGTTGGGTGGAAAGAATGAAATTTATATCATGTTTTCAGTGGTACATTTTCCTAAGGATGAACCAAAGGTTGAAATATCAAAATGAGGCCCTTTGTCCGTAGAATTAATAAAAAAATAATGATTATATGTGCAAATAGCAAAGATATTAATGGTAACTTGTGGTGTATGGAACTTTTTGACATTTTAACTGTTCAGAAGTATTTGGTTACTTTGTCTGCTACGATATATCTGACGGCGACTGTACTCAAACTGTTGACGACAGGTTGTATACCGCTTTACATTGTTTCAATTTTTTTTTATTCAGATGTCACTTTTCACACATTTTTATTGTCTGCTGTTATTTTTCCGTCTGGTCACGTAAGCTTGTGGTTTATAAGTTTTGTGATTTTATTTAGTTTTTAATATACTTTTTTCCACTTTAAACCAGCTTTTATTACATACAGTTACAAACGAAAAATAACACGATTTTGTAGCAAAAATGCATACTATCTTCTTTCCTTTATGATCCATTACATGAAGGAAGCAGCTCATATTCTCTTTAAGATAAGATGAGAACGGCGCTAAAGTAAAAATGAAATGTTAACTTTACGCAGATGGTAAATATAGTGGAACAAAATTAACCATTCTTCAAAAAACCTTTATTAATGAAAATTTGGGTATCACTTTGTGGGTTTTTTTACATCTCAATTATCATAATCAATTAAATTATTCTTGTTAGCTACAAGTAAGACCCATGCATCTTCAAAATGAAAATAAACATTAATTAAAGCTACAGCCGGTGTCTAAATCTAACAATAGAATCCGGCAATTTAGGTATTGGCACGTTCGTTCCCATTACAACATGTGGGGATCATTACATTCCCTTCAATACGGTGGAGTAAAGCGACGGCTGGCACATACGCTATACTTGTAAACAGGTGCCACCGTGTGAGACTGGTCTACTCCCCCTTACTTCTCGAAAGTAAACACTTACTTGAGATCTTAATTGTTTCATCACTCATCAAAACAAAACTATTTAACTCGGTCTAAAGTGAGCTTTACATATTATAGCTACATAAGTTTGATCCTGCTACTCTACATAATCTGCTGAGTGTCTTACCGGTGTCTTCTTGGTAGATATAGAGTCCGAGCAGTAGGATCACTTTGTACCTATTGTATTCAATGACGATTCAAAAGTGTTACATGCATCCTACCTGTGTAATAAAGAAATATTTGATTGACTGTTTGATTACCCGTCATCTCCAATTGGATTTCATCTAAAGGTGATTTGTCTGTAAAACCAATTGCTATAATTGTTTGTGCGATGAACATATATTATAATTGTATACTGATAAACATATCATTGTGTGGTGTGCTACAAATCTACTTTATAAAAATAAGTCGGGTTTTCCTTCCTGATGCTATAACTCCAGAATGCACGAACCGATTTCCACGGTTTTGCATTCATTGGAAAGGTCTTGGGCTCCGTGAGGTTTCTAGCAAAGAAAATTCAGGAAAAATTTAAACAGAAAAGCGAGAAAAACCTCTATGGCGAAACGAAGTTCGCCGGGACCGCTAGTTAATATATAAATAATTACGCAAGCAGTGTGTGTAACTTTGGATCAAGAATAAAGTTAACTTATTGAAGTAAATGTCTTTTTATCAACTGAAAAAAGTATACTACCCTGTCAAATTTATCATATTCTTGCATATTATGATTTACATACATTTTCGGTAGCAGTAATAGTCAAATAATCGTATTCTCGCAAAAAGCTAGCATTTTCTAAAATATGAACAGGTTGATTTAATGTTGGCATTTTATCAATCTTACTTAAAATAGTTAAGATTTTTGCAATAGTTCGAGTCGTAAGGTGCCGAAAAGAAAATTGATTGGCTAATCGAGGCGTCGCCCTAATTAGCCAAAAAAAGCCCTCTCTGGTAGGTAATCTATCATTGTCAATTTTTACCTGTCTTTGCAAAATCATTGGTATTTTTTTTTCATCCTTTGGCATCAATATAACATGCCCGGCATATGGAACGCTTAAGTCGCGTTCACTTCAAGATTTCCAATCTATCTTCACTTGCTGGTGTTATTTTTATGCAAAATTGATTTTTTTTTTTCCTTTAGGAACAACATAACGCACCCGGCATATAATAATAATGAAGGCGTAGGGAAGTGACGAGCCCATCGCCCGCTGGTGATCTTCGCACTATGAAGAGTGACAACTCTCTATCAGTGCCGTATGTCTCCCTAGGGCAGCTTGTGGCGGGCCGAATGGGATTGGCACCCCTTGGGACCCGTGCCCCTGAGAGTCAACCAGGCCCCTCTCTCCGCTTGCCTTAGTTGGCCGGCGGGAGTGGACCCCACAGGGGTCGCAGGACTCTTACCTTTGGCTTGCCTTAGCCGGCCGTTCAACCGAGAAAATTTCAAAAGCGCATAACACAGGTTACGAGGAAAAAAGAAAGTCCAAGAGAAAAAACAAATGAACATGGCTCCTTTTCGAGCTTCTTTTTTTAAATAATTTCATTATAACTGGCCTGCCGTTGATAAGCAATTGGCATATTAAATTAAAATTCTTGGTGTGCAATGTTACATTATTTTTTGTCATAGTTAAAGCTTTTGACACATTCGTTTTAAATTAAATCACTACATTGTATCATCACGGCGCGTGCTATGTATAAATTGCGATGACAAGAGATTTTTGTATCATATACGACCCTAGTGATATTGATCAATGACAATTCACCACACAAAAGTATCATCAAAAGTGGCTTTCATTTAGTAGTCAGAGTTAATGAGTAACTAGACGTGAAGGTCTCAGAAGGGGAATGCAAGAGTAGGTAAGTGACATATTTCTACTATTCATATGCATGAGTTGTACTTGCTAATTCGCTTTAAAATACGTCCACCAGTTACCACCACGGTCAAAAACAAATTTTGAAAATACTTGCAAGTATTTTATAATTTATGACCAATTTATCATGACGCCTTTATACAGTGAAATACTTTAATGCATAGTTTATTGTGTGAGTAAAACCGTAAAGTAAAAAGGTATACTCGGGCTGAATGTTTGTAATTTGTATAAGAGTATCGTATTTTTTTAAGCTTGCTTGTTTTTGAGTTCTTAGAAATAAATAAATATGACATTCAAAGAGACAAATAAAATAATTCATAAAAAGAAAGTGCATAGGTACCTCTTGGAACAATTATGTTAAAATGTATGTTCCCTAATATTATTTAAACCCTGATCCCGCAGACAAACTCTGTGACCAGTTTTGTGGGTATCTGTCTATTTTATAAACTTATATGTTATTCGATTTTATTATTTTTATAGCACTATACGCCGTACTAGCGAACTTTAAATATTAGAAACAGAAAATGTGTATCTCCCCTTGCGGTGCGGGAATTGAACCCACGACCTTCACGTATCGCGCGTGCTGCTCTTCCAACTGAGCTAACCGCAAGTTATCATAGACGATGAAATTTTTCTACAGTATCAACGGTTAGCCTCCGGTTAAGTGCCCTCTGCCGAATATGTTTAGAACTACATACTTGTCGTTAAATGTTATGTTTCATAAATAAATAAAATTGTTATAAAATTACTCGCCAGAGTAACACTACTGAAATATTTTCTGAAGGGCTTATATCATAATATCTTAGCTAGTTTCTTCAGACTCTCTAGTTTCATTATTACATTTCCAATTTCAGAAATGTTCGAAATGTTTTGTAAAAGATCGGAACACCCACTCACTATTACATCATTTCCAATTACACAATCTCTAAAAATACCTCTTGCTCGTATTTTGCGAACAGACATTTTCTAATTGTTTGGTCGGTAACTAAACAAACCGATGCTCCCCTGGGTTCTGAACCAGTGACCTTTACATTGATTGTCTACCAATTAGCAAGGTTCTGCCGGAGTTTTTATGGTTTCCGTTTGCCATTGGAAATTCAGAATGTTAGAACTGAAATTCCAGCTTTCTCATGCCCGATTCCAATATTTGAAAAAGTTCTAGTTACAGCTAGTAATTAATTATATGAGGCGTAGGCTAAAAACAACCGACATACGACTGATGACAGCTGATATGAAAAGTATATTATGGAACAGTATTAACGACTCGTTGTCAGTTTAAGAAAAATGGATCATAATTCAACACATTAAGAATCGAAAATATTGGACCCGGGCAATATACGAAAACATTTAAGTACTTTAATAATCAGCAAATAAATATTGGACGGCATCAAATTAATAGCTCAGATTCTGTTTTATGTGACCACATCACTTATATTGCAAAATTTGACCTCGGTGGCGCAGTGGCTAAGGTAGGCGGCCAAAGCGCGAAAGGTCCCGGGTTTTATTCCCAGTCGGGTCAGTTTGGAAAACAAACTTTTCTCAATTGGCTTGAGTCTGGGTGTGCTGGGATGACGCCCCCAGTTAGTATCCGTCGTCTGGTGCTCATAGTACAAGGGAAAACCTTAGTTTGAGACCAGGTAATTAGTGTGATTGTCTGAAACGTAAAAGTAAAACATGTTGTCATATAAAAAAAATAGCCAAAAGGGCTGTGGAAGTCGGATCACAGCAGTCGCTAATAGTTTGTTTTACTTAATCAAAAATATATTTTTAATCCATTAAACAAAAAGTATACGACCTAGTAGAGAAACTCCTTTTATGAAGTCGGCTACACTCTGCTTTTGAATTTTGATTTAATACCATTCATGTATGTAAATAATAAATATATATAAATAGTTCTAAACTTCTAAAAACAACTACAAAGGTATTTTATTAAATATTTGAAGGCAAGATCATGTTCTCGACTTCGCGATCGAGACAAATACTTTTATTTTACTTCAGTACCTAACACAAATACTAACACAGTTGGCTTGATATTACTTTTGATCCGAGGCTCAGAGTAAATAGAGCATCTTTTCTTTTTCAATTTCAACGCAAGAACTAGAACAAATAAATGTTAAATAATAATATTTACTAAGGTTTATATTAGAGCGCAATAAGCTTTTCGCTATGAATTTAAAATTTGCATTATAATAATAATCAGTTTGTTGCTCAGACACATTAAAAAACAAATACAGAATACAATTATTTAAAAAGTAAAAATTTGAGCAAAAGGCAATGGCTCAGCTTGTGCTGACGCAGGACAGAGATCCTGCGAAGCGCTGATTTTCAGCCATGCCTTCCTCTCGAGGTGGTAGGTGAGAGGCATGCGGGTATGAGGGCCACTAAAAGCTATTGTTACAATAATAGAGATGATAATACAAAATAAACAAAAAGAAAAAAAACATTACATTTGTATTATCAAGCACTAAATCTATGTAGAACGACCTAGCCAAGCAGCCAAGAGGCGAGCGAGCCGAACTTTGGCGTCTCTCCATCACTGAGATACCGGGTTCGATCCCCGGTCGGGTCAACTTAGAAAACGAACTTTACTTAATTGACTTGGCTCTGGGTGTGCTGGGATGACGCCTCCAGTTAGTATCCGTTGTCTAGTGCTCATAGTACAAGGGGAAATCATAGTTTGAGACCAGGTGATTGGTGTAGTTGTCTGGTATATCTTATTCTATATAAAAAAAGTCGGGTTTTCCTTCCTGACGCTATAACTCCAGAACGCACGAACCGATTTCCACGGTCTCGGGCTCCGTGAGGTTTATAGCAAAGAAAATCCTCTAAGGCGAAACAAAGTTCACCGGGGCCGCTAGTTTATTTATAATAATATCATTTTCACATTTAAACAGCTTATTGAGAAAATAAAAAGCAAACTGTTTTTATAATGTGATTTTACGGTAGTTAATTGCGTTCGAATTAATTTCAAAATAAAGCGTGAAAAAAGTTTGGCTTTCAATATCCTCATACCCTCTTGTCCTCAGCAGATCACTAGGTTTCATTTTGCAAATGTGCCCAGAGCTTGTGATAAGCGAAAGAAGGCTTTGGTACTAAAATAGTATATTACAATCTTTTTAACCCGAAATATTGATACAAAGAAGCAATAGCTAGTTTTAAGTACATTTTTATGAGGGTTTTTTTAAGGACGAACAAAAACAGTTATCGAATCGTATGTCGTAAGAACTCATATTGAACATTTCGGTATTTCTGAAGATAAATATCAAATCACATTTTTATGTTACACTGAAAATAATTATATTTCTTAGCTTCATTCTTCAGATATTGTTTACCAAGTAGTCCCTTAAACCTGCAGGTGACATTTCGCACATTATTTTAGCGCTCAATTTAATTCATTTATTTTAAAAGTATCTCAACTGATTCTTAAAATAAATAATTTTCCATAATTTTAAAAGTCACGTATTTGACTAACTCGTACTTTTAGTTCCCGCCATCCCCACTTGCCTAGCTTACCTAGCTGTCAGTCTTTACGAATTTACCTCATTCCTTTTTCGTGCGAGGTGACGAACGCACGCGCTCTGCTAAACATGCCGAAACGGAACGCTCAAGAAATAATTGAGCATTACGAAAGAAAAATCGCAAGACTAAAATCTAAAAATAGTGCTCAAAGTGTTCATAGTAGTGACCTTCCAACGGATGACGATAGTTTCATAACTGGTAAGTCTTGAAAAATCTTTTACTGCTCCCAATAATATAATCATAGCGTCATTTAAGCCTAGACCGAGAGTTTAATTTCTTCGGAAATTAACCGTGAGTCACTATTAAAGGCTGTAGTACCTACCCTCATTATTCTACATATTATTAGAATACTTTCAAAGAAAAGATCTTTTGACATTGTTAAATGCAAATACAAAGGATGTTAATAAATCTGACCGAGAGTCGAAAAACCAGAGGAACTCGACCGAGAGTCTATAACAAATGAATGTTAATTGAGCCTGAAATATAGATTAAAACAATAAATATTAATTGTTATAGTCTAATAAAGCTTTGCGCTTATAACAACCTCCTTTTTACATTATCTTTCTTTTGTTTTAGTTACACAAATGCCTGAAACATTAAACACAACTAATAACGAAGGGATAGAGGAAGAGCCTTTAGTAGCCGAAATATACCCAATTCCTACAGATTTTTCGCATGAACAAATAATTTCTCCGGACGATATTTGTGTCGTAACAGAAAATTTTGAGACTGAACCAAATGCCTCAACTACATTGCTATCCTTAGAACATCTTGATACCACACCAGATACCAATGTAAATCCCCATAGTACTATCGAATTAGATGCGGATTTATTGGCAGCATTAGGCGAATCCACAGACAGTATACCAGAATACGGGCCAAATATTCATGAACGGCTAGTAAAGTTATGGCAACCACTTCTCAAAAAGGGTTTGCCCAAAGATGCCCGAGAGGCAATCCTTAAAGATTATCTTATTCCCGATAATTGCAAACTGCTCCAGGCTCCCAAACTGAACCCTGAAATCGCTGCCGCTCTCACAGATCCAATTAAATTCAAGGATAAGAGATGGATTACTATGCAACAGCACTTAGGTTCAGCACTAACTGCAGTTAACAGAGCGATGGACACGCTTATGAAGACTGGCGATAATAAACTCCCAGCAGTAAAACATCTTAGTAATGCAAGCCGTATACTATGCGACATCCATGCAAATTATACACAAATAAGAACTAGAATTGTAAGCCCAAGATTAGATAAAACCACTCTCGCGGTGGTACAAGAAACCGAACGTGACGAAAACCTAATTTTTGGCGATAATTTAGCCGATAAAATAAAAGCTGCAAAGACTCTTGAAAGACAAGGTAACCAGATGAAACGATCCATTAATCAGACAAGGCCTCTCAGTGCCCAGCCATCCACTTCTCGTCCATCCTTTTCGGGAAACTGGCAAGCTCCTCCTCGATACCCATCAACCAGGACTCGAGGAGGATACCGGAAACCTTCACCGACAATTCGACGACAGTACACACCCCCACTAATGGCCCAACCAGTTCAACCACACCTGAGACCACGACTTGCCTACACGAGCAGACCACGAGCACCCTCACATCAATAAAGGTACATGCAGGCAGATTGTCTAAGTTTTATAAATGTTGGCAAAAAATTACCTGTAACGAACATGTTTTGGAATGGATTAAAAATGGTTTCTCTATACCTTTCCACAAACAAGTAGTACAGCACGACTTACCATCGCATAACCTTAATAATACTGAAAGACATAACATAAATGTGGCTTTGAATAAGTTGATAGAATTAGGAGCTGTAACTTTGTGTACGCCTAAGCCTGATCAATTTTTATCAAAATATTTTTTAGCACTTAAACCTAACGGCGATAATCGTTTTATATTCAATTTAAAAAACTTAAACAAATTTATACACACACATCATTTTAAAATGGAAGACTTTCGAACAGCGTCCACTTTAATTCCAAAAAATGGGTATTTAGCTACAATAGATTTAAAAGAAGCATATTTGCTTATACGTATTTGCCCTGAAGATAGGAAATATTTAAGATTTCAATTTCGATCAGAACCCAATTCAGAAATTAATACATATGAATTTACAGCTTTACCATATGGGCTTTCAGCAGCACCATGGGTTTTTACAAAAATAATGAAAGAAGTCGTCTCATACTTGCGAAACCAAGGTTTTAAATCGGTTATTTATCTTGATGACATCTTGTGCATAGGAGATAACACTGCTATACAAAAAAATTAAAAAAATCTGCGGCAGGGATTTTGTTAATGGTTTTTGTTAATACTCATATTAGACCTTCACGCTGCATGCTTATTTATTTTTGGTTCACTCTGGTTATTGAGATAAACGGAACAGAAAACATTGTGGTTCATTGATTAGTTTTCACTTACGTTTGTTATCTTTTCACGGATTTATTTGCAACAACTTAACTTTATAGCTATCAGACCCTGTAGTTATCAGTTATAAATCTGTTGTTTTGTGTTAAAGTGCATTTTTCCTTTCAAAAACATGAGTTTTCCACGTAAACCTTGTATAACAATCCTAACAGTTTTTGCTTTATTTGTGGCAAGTTTAGTTGACAAAAGCAAAGAAAAGAGATCACAGAGTTTGTAAAAACAGTCTACCGAGAATATTTCGGGATACCACTAGTAAAAAGAAATAAATATTGGGTGCCAAACATCGTGTGCAAGCCGTGCGTAGAATCTTTGCGTTACTGGAGCCAAGAAGGACGTAAAGGGTTACAATTTGGAGTGCCGATGATGTGGAATGAGCCAAGTAATCACTTAAACGACTGTTACTTTTGTGCCGTAAATGTTAAAGGTATGAACCGGTACAAAAACGTACTTGGGTTTACCCGAGTGTGAAATCGGTTACAACTCCAGTATCTCACAGTGATGATTTGCCAATTCCAGTGGTTTCAAGACCATCTACATCAAATTGTGATGATTTTGAAATGTTAGAGGGATCAAGCGGTCAGTCGAGCAGTAGTGGAAGTGAGTTCGAAGAAGATGTTCCTAAGAAACATCTTCATACATTACACTTGAAAAGAGATTGTCCTGACAAAGTAAATAAGAGAAAATCCCAAAGAAAAAGTTTTTCATGATCTTCATTTATTTGTTCTAGTTAAAGGTACCCCAAACTATTATTATTTTTGTGTATTATTGTAAAGATAAACAATAAAAATAAATTTTTAATACAACTTTTGGCCCATTTATTGAAGCATTTTATGGAAAATGTTAGAAGCGTTTATCTCAAAAACTGGAGTCAATTTGACCATTCTGGTATTTTTCCCGTTATCAGCACACTCGTCTTATACAAAATCGACTTCAAGTATGCCTTCCGCAAAATTACTGTATAACAGTGTAATTATAATGAATGCAGAAATAATGTCAACGCAACTCTGACACTACTCCGATGCCTAGGTTTTATTATAAATAACGAAAAAAGTTGCTTAAAACCACAACAAGAATGCACATTTTTAGGTTTTGTTTTTAATACTAAATTATTAACAATAAGTTTAACAGATAAAAAGCGAAACAGTATTGCACAATTGGTAGACAAATTTATGAAAGTAAAAAGCTGTTCTACGAGAGAATATGCCCAACTCATTGGTGTCTTAGTCGCAGCTTGTCCGGCTGTAAAATACGGCTGGGTATACACAAAAATATTAGAGCGACAAAAATACCTTGCATTGTTGAAAAACCCTAACTATGGGGCAAAAATTATCCTACCTAATATCATATTAGATGATCTGAAATGGTGGTCAAGTAACATATTTACGACATTCAATACTATGCGTTACCAAGCGTTTGAGTTAGAAATATATACTGATGCATCTAATACGGGCTGGGGAGCTACATGTGGAAATGACAGAACACATGGAGCATGGAAATTAGAAGAACATTCATACCACATTAACTATAAAGAACTATTAGCCGTCCTTTTAGGGCTAAAAGTATTTACATCTAATGCGTCGAATTGTACAATACTATTACGTGTTGACAACACCACAGCTGTTAGTTATGTCAATCGTAAAGGAGGTATTCAATTCCCCCACTTGAACGACCTTGCTCGACAAATTTGGCAGTGGTGCGAAAATCGTAACATATGGATTTTCACTTCTTACGTAAACACGAAAGACAATCGGGCAGACGCTGAATCCAGAATTATTAACCTCGATACCGAGTGGGAATTATCCGATTTAGCTTTCCAAACCATTACCAAACAGTTAGGCATGCCGCTTATAGACATTTTTGCATCTCGGACTAATGCCAAATGTAAACAATTTATATCCTGGAGTCAAGACCCAGATGCAACACTAGTAGATGCATTTACTACGAACTGGCGAAATTTAAATTTCTATGCTTTTCCACCCTTCGCGTTGATTTTGAAGTGCTTAAGAAAAATAATCGATGAAGAGGCCAATGGCATATTAGTTTTTCCATATTGGCCATCACAACCATGGTACCCACTTTTGAAAACCCTAGTAGTGTCTGAAATTATATACTTCCCTCCAAGTAAAACACTATTAAAATCTACTTTCAGAAGACACCATCCATTACACAGAACTCTTACCCTGGCTGCCGCGAGGCTCTGCAACAAGCATTCCAGCGGCGTAACTTACCACAGGAAGCAATAAATATAATGATGGCCTCTCTGTCTGACAGTACATTAAATCAATACAGCGTTTCCTACAAACAGTGGTGGCAATTCTGTGCAGTCAATCACACCGACATTTTCGATCCAACTAAAACACAAATTTTAACATTTTTAGCACAACAATTCAACAAGGGTTCCTCTTATAGTTCCCTGAATAGCCACAGGTCCGCTTTGTCATTACTGCTAGACAATAGCATTAGTTCAGATCAAAGTGTGAAACGTTTACTCAAAGGAGCATACAAAATAAAACCAGGGCGTCCTAAATACACACATACGTGGGACCCACAAATTGTTTTAACGCACTTATCAAAATTTTACCCTAACAGTTCATTAAATTTAGAATGCATAACTAAAAAATTGGTCACTCTACTGGCCATTTGTACAGCTCAAAGGGTGCAAACAATTTCACTGATAAGAATTGAAAACATAAAAATTTCTGAAAATTTTGTAAAAATATTAATAACGGACTTAATTAAAACATCAGCTCCAGGACGAGAACAACCCACACTTGTTTTGCCATACTTCCATGACAACCCTAGTATATGCCCAGCCACTACGCTTAGAGATTACATGGAAGTCACCAGTAACAAAAGAAATAATAATTCGTGTAGGCTGTTACTAACTCACAAACCACCACATAAGCCAGCAACAACACAGACTATCAGTCGCTGGGTGAAACAAGTGCTTTTGGATAGCGGCATTGATGTAAATACATTCAGCGCACACAGCACGCGCCACGCTGCCACGTCCGCCGCTAGTCGAGCTGGTGTCAGCATTGAAGTAATTAGGAAAGCAGCTGGTTGGACCAGTGCCTCAGATACATTTGCTAAGTTCTACAAAAGAGATATAAATAATGATGAATCGTTTGCAAAATCTGTGTGTTTTCCATTAGAATGATGATCTATTTTGAAATAATTAATATCAACTTGTAGAAGTCTAAATTTATGTTACAATATTTAAATTAATACCTAAATGATTTATATAAAATTTATTTAAAAACTTTTGTTTACAAATCAAATTTATTGTTATATGTCAATATTTGGTTTGCAAACCAAACTGATAATTTGGTTACAAAATATATTTGTTTATGTTACATGGTGTGTTATTTTAATGCAAAACTTCAAGCTCTAAACGTCTACTTGGTAAACAATATCTGAAGAATGAAGCTAAGAAATATAATAGTATATCAAACGAACTTCTAAAGTGAAGTTCGATAACTATTATATGAATAGCTTCATTCGAAGATATAATTTCCCGACCCTCCCTTTATACCCTACTGAAAGTTTTGCAAATTGCTCTGAAGGAATGAGGTAAATTCGTAAAGACTGACAGCTAGGTAAGCTAGGCAAGTGGGGATGGCGGGAACTAAAAGTACGAGTTAGTCAAATACGTGACTTTTAAAATTATGGAAAATTATTTATTTTAAGAATCAGTTGAGATACTTTTAAAATAAATGAATTAAATTGAGCGCTAAAATAATGTGCGAAATGTCACCTGCAGGTTTAAGGGACTACTTGGTAAACAATATCTTCGAATGAAGCTATTCATATAATAGTTATCGAACTTCACTTTAGAAGTTCGTTTGATATACTATAATTATTTAGTAGCATTTTCAATCACAACATATTCATGCATGATGTCTGTTTCCCACTAGAAACATGACTATTAAATTTATATTGAGATTAGCAGTTGCCGCGATTATATCCGCGTTACTGCGGGATAAAAAGTATGCATTATTTTTCTACATTATGTTATCTATCTACCTACCATCGATATAATATATTTGCGTTTCAATTGTGTTGTTATAATGAGTTCAAAGATATGCACTATCAATGATGTGGGATAGCGTGCATTTAGCTTTTGGCAAAACAGGCCATCGACAAATATAAGCCATATTGCTCCTTGGCCATTTCATAGAAGATCAATTTAGCAATGGGGTAGAAGGTATCTATTGAAAATTTTGAAACCTGCCCATAATACCACCGTCAATAATGAAAACGTGACTAAAATATAATTTACATTTGATAAAACTAAACATTAATAGCAACTTTCCTTTCTACCTTGACATTTCAAAGTTAATGAATGCATTATACTAAACTATGCATTTCATTTCAATTCTAAGAATGTTGAATTGTTCCATGAAACGAATATATTACTTTTGGCAACACTGTTAAAAAGTTGAGCATGTCCCAAATATTATTGTAGCATGCAATAAGTTTACCAAGAAAACAAAACATGCAGGTTTTGTTAGGAATTTCCTTACTTTTAAAAAATATTACCAGGCTGGCAGCATTCCGTAGAAGTAAGAAGTCCGCATGAAATGAAATAACTGGGAGGTAAGGAAACTGTAATAAGGAAAAAAATCAAATTATGCCCCCAAGGTACGGTCGACAGCAAGTCAAGGTAAACACTTGAAGTTCGATATTAGTTCTTATGGGCACGACTTAAGAGCGGTGTAAAGTTCAAAGTGTGTAGTCTGTACGTGGACGAAACGTTTAGTTACAGAGCACACCCGTTTTGTGAGCTCCAGTTTTTGTTTTTATGACTCTTTCGGAGATGATTGTGTTGTTCAAAGCGTTGTAAGACAATTACCTCGGTAGTTACTTTGCTGTGGTTTTGGCATGAATTTTCATTGAAAAAACACTTGATTAGTGATCTTGTAATCGATGCCAATAGAAGAACTACTGGAACATTGGCGGCCAGTCTTACATTCTGTACGACTTCTCCACCATCAAGAACGACATCGGAGCCCTCTACACCAGTTCCAACCTCATCAGAGCTCTTTCTATCACCTTCAATTTTGATGGAGCTGGAATCCAGACCCGAGTTGCTGGGTGAGGAGCAGACAGAGTTAATATTATTCATGTATCTATTCAAACTGGATTTTTAATTTAAAAAAAAACATAAATTCAGAAAAGTAACTAACAAGGCAATTAACATTTTAGAGGTTTAATATGTAATTTTTGGAGTACCCATTAATCCTTTTTACGAAATATTAAGTGCTACACATTGATTACTATTTCATCTAAACAGAAAAAACAACATTAAAACCATGTTTTGCAGTACCGATATAACCGATACCACGCCGTTTTTGGTCCATGAATTTCAACTGGTCTATTACAATCTTTACTCCCGTGGCTTTTGTATTATCTATGTCAGTGCAGTGTGTAAGATCAATAGCATTTTGCTTAGTGAAAATGTGGGAGTGAACGAAGATTTGCAAGCCTGCTGCAAACAGACAAGAGCTGGCTGAATCGAAAGATCGGACGGTATGATGCAAATTTGAAATCCAGAAAAGTTGGAATCGAAAATGTGGAATTTTATAAGTATAAACTATTATAGTTTTGCGTCATCTTTGGTTACTTAGTCCACGCTTGTCTTACCATTAACATTAATTAGTTACAAAATTCTCGTTGTACTGGTGCTAAAAAACCATACAAGATATGTCTTGATCCTATTACGTGACTTTGTGAGGTATAACTTCTGAATAGTGTAGAAACAAAAAAAAAGTTTTTTTCGTTTTTTTTGCAATCTTTAAAGTGCTCCAAAATAATCCAATTGTGTATTGATAAGTTTCGCTTCATATGTCAAGTTCCAGGTTCGATTCCCGGTTGAGTCAATATTAAAAATGATCTTCTCGATATTGTCTCTGGTTTTTCTGGTACCGTCGTTGTTTCTTATTTTATAACAAGTGTTTAAGCTACTTATCACAAAGTTAAATTGACATCATCAGAAGATTTATCATTAACAGAAGTATGAAGCCCACTGTTTTATTATCAATATTTAGTGCAACTGATACCTTATTTTTGTTGCGAATGGTTTCAGCCACACAGTCAGTTGTAGATCGGTCAAAATCCTTTACATTTTTAAAAATAACCGGGACTTAACAAAGAATTTGAGTTCCAAGATAAAATCTGAAGTAAGATGCGGTACGAAATACTTATAGTACTTCGACGAAAAAACCGGAGATTTAAACAAATAGATATCAATGAAAATAAACATTTTAAAAATACTTTTCGTTTTATTCTGTCCACCTCAAAACCAATTATTATAGATAAAAATTACCTACACGTGTTGTTTATTTATCTTTGGAGTACATTTTATGCGGTAAAAATAACTACGCATAAGCATAAATAACATAACCATTAATTTAAACTGTTTTAAAAAAAACCTTAAAGCAAACCGTTAGGAAACATCTGTTACAGCATATCGCACCCCTAGGAAAAGACGCCATGAACTCAAAATAACATTATTTAGAAATGACGGAAAATTTTATTGTTTCAAAAATATATAGGTAGCACTGATATTATGTCAGAAGAGGCGTTCTCGAGGGTAATGTGTTCAGCTCGTTCAGTGTTCAATTAGCCTTTTTGGGAGTTAATTTAAGTGTAGCCATTCGAGACAGGAATGCGTAAATGCCACTTACTTGAAATGCATGCTTTTTAAGTTCCTGCAATTTTCACCTAGAACTGCGATATCGCAATCAACTGACGGATACCTATTTTTACTTTTTTTTTTTAATAATCTGGTAATCGATTATTTATTTTTAGGTTTGGATTAAAACTGATCAAGTCTTAGACTGATTTCCGTATGGCTTCAATTTTAATAATTAAATTGTCGAAATGATTAATTCCTAAATAAAATAACTATTTTTATTCAAATGACAACGAAAATAAGCCCTATGACGTTTAATTGTCCACATACACTAATTCTTCTAATATCTACTACTGTAATTAATGAATCTCGTGGATAATTAGCCTTGATAAAAATAATCTTTTAATGCCTACGACATGATTGTAGTGACTACGTGCCAAGCCTAGAATGACCCGTAGATTAAAATAAATGGTTCAGTAGGCTTAGAGAATGCTTCACTCTTAGCGGGTAATTTTTTTTGGATTTATTTCTCACGTTAAATTGGTAAAATTTTCTGAGCCAACTGCTAATTGGC
Organism: Glyphodes pyloalis; assembly: GCA_037074685.1. Lineage (NCBI taxonomy): Eukaryota > Metazoa > Arthropoda > Insecta > Lepidoptera > Crambidae > Glyphodes > Glyphodes pyloalis. Next base: position 1,095,570 of record JAYKKO010000042.1, read on the forward strand.
TTTAAATACGAAAATGGCATGCCAAGAGCTAATCTGTCAACATGTTTGTCTTCCCGTGTGAGAAATTTAAAGTTACGTTTACGATAGGCCTACTAAAGTAAAACGATACCTACATGACATATGCTAGATTCAACAATATTTATTTATTTATTTATTTAAAAACTTTATTGCACAAAAAAAGTACAACAGGTGGACTTAATGCTATGGGCATTCTCTACCAGTCAACCAAGTCAATATTGATTAGTAACAATTTATAGAGTTTGTGTTATTATTTTACCAATAAATAATATTTATTAAGCAATTTACGAATTGTATATTTCAAACAACTAACAAATCTATGTTTGAAAATTTTAAAGCGTTTGAACGAATTCGCTGAATTTTGCAACTGTACTGTAGTAAGTACTTTTACTTGTTATTTGTTAAATGTCACAAGTTTTTGCATGATTTAACTATTGTTTCCTAATTTTACCTGACCAATTATCGAAAATATATTCTTCACACGGCTCGCTAAATAACTTCAACAAACCCTAAAATACAATTTACAGTAATCTGTACAGTCATGAATTTTAATCTAACTGATATAATATAGTTAAGATCACCTATAAATACAACTTGCATCGCTTTTGTTATCAAAATCTCTGGTGTTTTCAAAATGGCCATCAAGACGGGAATTATCTTCTGCGCCCTTTTGCTGGGCTGCCTGGGTAAAAAATTTATTATTACTATTTAGCTTATCTTTTCTGGAGGTAATTTTTTTCTCTCCCTTGTTTGTTTTTTTATAGCTTGGTATCATTTAGACTGAAAAAAAATATATGTTATTGTTGTGGATCACAGTGCAACTTTATTCGACAACAACCCCAAAAAAAACTTATTTAATTTTTATCAAAAACAATCTCATTCCAAAGTACATTTATTACAAAAACCTTGTATTTTCTTCCTGTGTAAAATGTTTACCTTGAAGTATTTTCAAAATCATCACATTCTTTAGCGTAGATAATTATGTGCAGTAACACACACTTATCTAAAATAGAACATATTTATATAAGATTTGATTTTTATGCCAATCTTAATCTTATTTTAAGAGAGGTAGTGCATAGTGACTTATGGCTCGAACTGGAACAGCCCGACTGGTGAAATAACTCTACGTTACAGAAGACCGCAGCTAAATAACAATCACTTCTGTGTTGTTGTGATCCTGCGTGTGAGTAAGGTTTCCAGAGCTCTTGGGGGTTGCTACGTTAGTAGCAGGGTTAAGCCTTCAAGGCAAGGGTGGCAAGTCCAGTTACAGATTTATTATCTTGTACTTGTCTCCCTTATTACCACTTACCTCTTAACTGGGATGGGGTCAATTTTGAAGTAAAAAAAAAATCTAATAAAATAAAATTAATCAAAAACAAACTTTAATTTTCTTTCATTAATTATAAACCAAATCGTGAATACAAACACTTCAAAGCGTTTTATGATTCACATTATTTTAAATTTTAAGACGTTGCACCAGATTTTATATGTTTGATATACAACCTGTAACGGAAAGGGGGTAACAATGTAAAGTAGGTGGATACTATACCTTGTATAGATTCTATATACGAAATCCCGAGTTAAAATAAACACTTTATTTTTTTTATGAAATAAAAAATGATTAACTATAATGACTGACTAAAACGTAAACAAACGCATCACAACACTATTGAGGTCAGCGACTCCAAATCACGTTATCACTTCACGACAATCACTGCGATCCTGAATTTCTCCACCTCCTTCCTCGACATGCGCGCCTAGCACTTTCTTAGAAGATGCGCGAACATTATGCAACATTTGTGGTGTCACTGTACAGAACGCGGCCTTGATGCTTTCTATCATATCTTCCCTTGACGAGCATGCTACAGCGTACACCTTCCTTTTAAATTAGTCCCACAAGAAGAAGTCCAACGGAGTGAGGTCTGGTGACCGAGCTGGCCATGTGATACGACCTCCTCGCCCCATCCACAGATGGAAACGAGGGTTTTGATGGTTTCGTAAATCTCTTTCTCTAGCTCTCGGTCGGCCATCACGCTGCCGTCGGTTGCTCCGACACAGAGAATCATCTCGAATATTCTTGATTGCTCAAAGACATCACGAAATATCACTAGGCTATCCGTAGTAAGTAGGTAATCCAGAAAGGCAAAAACACAAGATGTTGTCACGGCGACGACAACTCAATGACTTAACTGAATTGTCAAAATGAGAAACGCTAAACCAACAAATTTCAGATGTGATTCAGTAAACACTAAAAGATGAACCACCATTGTGATATTTAAATTAATAGCATAATAGGTAGGTACATCCAAGTCTTTCGACGATTCCAACAATACTGTGATAGTGTTGTGCAAGCGTGACTTAGTCAAAATTTTGACTTGTATTTGACTGATATATAAAAAAAAAATATTGAATCAATAAATGCGTGTACACAGCTACAAATGGTCCCATACAGTTTGTAACCGTTAACTGCTTTGGTATTTTTGATATTGTTATACCCTTTCCGTTACACGTTGTATAATCAAGGTAGGCTTTTGGATCAAATTAAAACGAAAAATGGAAACACCTTGTAAACGACTAAGTTACAAAGCTACAGGAACACTCAGAGAAAAAGTGGAGATTCTTCCATCGTTATAATTAATATTGTTACAGCTACTCCGGTTCCCGAGGATGACCTCTCAATCTTCTTTCCGGAAAACCGCAAAAGCGAGTCCTCTCGCATCGTTGGTGGCTCCATAGCAGCCCAGGGCGCCCACCCCTGGATGGTGGCCTTGTCTAGTGGAACATGGTTCAGGTCCTTTGCTTGCGGCGGCTCTGTGCTGACCCAGCGAACAGTTCTGACGGCTGCCCACTGCATCACCCCCTTCGTTATTGGTAATACTCTCTTAAGGTGAGTCTCTCAGTAAATACTACTTTATTGCACAAAAACTTAAATTGGTTTTACAGGCAAACTATAGTGCAATTAAGGCGGTCTTATCGCTTAAAGGTAAAGGAAATATAAGATGACGAGAAATGAATATAGTATGAATGGTGAAATTTAGAGACTGGCCAAAGTTGGCGGTGTAACTGTAAGACTGTATTTTTTCTTATTTGGATTAAAATTTCTACTGTACATTATTTTCTTCGTTAATTATTACATATATCTTTAGTACATCAAATACTATCATCATCGGCCTATCGTACTTCACTGTTGGACGTTTACCTCGCCATTAGTTCGCCACTCTGATATATTCTTATATATATATTGGACAACATCAAATACATTGCTCTGATTTTGTGCTAAGTAGCTAAAGCATTTGCGTAACAGAAAACAGAAATAACGACGGTACCACAATACCCAGATCCAAGACAATACAGGCAAGTTTGATTCCCATATTGACCCGACCGGGGGTCGAACCTCAGAGATGGCGCGACGCCAAAGTCCGGCACGGTCGCCTTTCGGTTACGGAGACCGTCAAAATGTTTATCACATAATAATCAATTTGTAGCCTTCAACAAAATTTTAGACACTCCCAGGTGTTTTCTTTTTTGATGATTTTATCTTGACGTTACAATACACCTTAAAATGGGTTTAGAAACGAAAGGTAATATAAAGTTTTATGCCCCACAGCTCCCTGAGAGTGACAGTTGGCACCAACAGATGGAACAGCGGTGGCCAAACTTACACACTGAACGGCTTTGCCATCCACCCACAGTACCACCGCCCCACCATCAAGAATGACATCGGTACACTCTACACCAGCTCCAACATCATCTTCAGTAACACCGTCCGCGCTCTTCCAGTTAGCTACGATTTCGTCGGAGCTGGAATCCAATCCCGCGTCGCTGGATGGGGAGCAGTCATAGTAAGTTCTTTTTAAAATCATAATTATATTCAATTAACATATTCCTCTAGGTAAGCGACAGTGCTTTTTGACGATGTATAACTGCTATTGATTACCTATTTGAATATAAAACAAAGTTGAAGCTGTACAAATTTTAAGACTTTCGTGTTCCATTTTAAACATTAAAAATAATTTAACGGGTCAAAACGCGACGCCATTTTATATTCATATTATATTCATATTATTCATATTCATATTATTATGAACTACTTACTGCCCGACGTTTCGGTTAGGTTGCACCAACCGTAGTCACGAGCTGACTGGTCTTGCTCGCCTGCGTCTGTTCGGGGAAGCTTGCAAATCTTCATCCACCTTCACATTTTTACATAAAATAATGTTATTGAAGTCACTTTGACCCACTACACTGACAGTATACGGAATTGTTTTTGATCGTTCTAACCGCGGTAAACATTTGCTAATCACTGGATTCCATGCTGACGATAACTTAAATCCGTCTTCTCTATTGAAATTATTGTACTTTTTGATTTCAATAGCTTCACGCACTATCCTAATATGGTAGTGGCGATCGGTCGAGAGGATTTTATGGTCGTGCAACTTTTTAAAGCTGTACAGTTCAGTTGTTTTGGAATATGTTTCCACCGTAAGGCTCAATGAAGAAGATGATTTTTTTAAAGTAAATCATACGATCTAAGACCGCACATAGATCAGATAGCTTTCTTCTATTGTTCAAAAATAGTTTGTTTGTCAGAAACAGAGCTCCATTGCAGTAGACCGTATGATATTAATCTATGAAAATAGCTGAAATAAACTTGTCTGATCATTTTAACATCATTAAGATTCTTTATTTTTCTGACTGCATAGGCAGGTCAACTAAGTCTTCATGGGTATAAAAACCTTACCTAGGTCATTTCAATCTTTTGCATAACTGTTGTGGCTATAGGTATTTTTTTTTTATTTCAGGCCCAAGGTCCCGCGCAACCTCAGCTGCTTGAGATCCAGCTGGCGACTATCGATGGACAACGTTGTATCGTTGATGTCATCGAATCCTCTATTATCCTCAACATGCAAGCACCAGCAATCGACCCCGCTGTTGAACTTTGTACCTTCCGTGGTGAAGGACTAGGAACATGCCAGGTAGTTTTTCACTTCAGATATTCCAACGTTAAAGTTTTTGAAAATCTATTCAAAATCGTTTTTGATCATTTTGATTGAGTCTAGACGCGACTGGTACCCAACTGCATCACTTTCAAGTTTACAAGCTATTCTACCCAAATCGGTATGCGAAAACGTGAACAAGATGTAAGATATTCTATGGCTAGAAACTTTCTACGAAATCCTTCACATTATTTAGGGTTAAATTTATTCTTAAACGCCATAGGGAATATAACGTCATAGACAAAGTTACATATACCTAAAATTTTTTATTTTCAGGGTGACTCTGGCAGCGCTCTGGTCCGCATCGACCGCGGCCACCAAATCGGTATCGTCTCTTGGGGCTTCCCCTGCGCTCGTGGAGCACCAGACATGTTCGTGAGGGTCAGCGCCTTCCAGTCCTGGATCCAGCAGAATACCAGAAATTAATAGAAAATCACTAGAATACTTATCATCATCAGCAGTATGATGCCAACTGATATTCAAATATTATAAGTACGGTCTAGAAACTTTACTTTTTTTAAGTTTATACAAATGATTTCAGCTAAATATATATAAATCTCATAAGGAACCAACACATAGGTAAGATTCTCATCGAACACCTCGCCTCGGAGCGCACTTACACAGCTTTAAAGAAAATAGTATTTTATTATCAGTTTTTTAAGTCGTAATTGCTTACGACTGATTCATTCGTTTTTAATCCAGACGGATGCGCGAATATGCGTCGGAAGCCGATCGGCTCCGAGCGTGTTCCTTGGAAGCGACCGTGCTCGGCCGCCTTCGGCTTTGCGCGGCTACCGTCGCTGGCGCTCGGATCCAGAATACAATGTGAACAGTATACGACTCTCACTAGATTCGAAAAAAAGACACATCATATCTCAAATATGTTTTTCTGCCCTAAGTCATTTTCCCCAATTTTTCTCCTCCTGTTTTTTATTTTGGTTATTTTCATCTTTCAAATTCCAATAAAATTTCCTTTAAAACAACATCCTATTCCAACATTTTATGAAAAACTAAATATAACACGTCCACATATAAATCCTCGAAACACAAGGGACTGCACTTGGCTGCCTACGATTCCGCTTTCATGACTACTACAGAATGGATCTTAAGTAACATAAATACTTGGTCAATGTTCTGCATCCCCAGATCGGTACACAAAATACATTTTTTTTTGGGTTGAGTGAGAGTCGTATTCTTCTCATATTGTATTCTGGTTCCGAGCGCTTGCGACGGTAGCCACGCGAAGACGACGGCGGCCGAGCGCGGTCGCTTGTGTTCCGAGGAATACGCTCGGAGCCGATCGGCTTCCGACGCATGCTCGCGCATCCGTCCGGATTGAAAACGTATCAGTCGTAAGCAATTACGATTTTAGGAACTGTTCATAAAATACTATTTTCTTTACGGCCGTGTAAGCGCTCCCCGATGCGCGGTCTTCTGTGTGAATCTTACCTAAGAGAAATATTTAAAATCTAAGACGAAAACACCAGAGATTTAATTAAATAAGTAAATATCAATAAAAAGGATAACACTTCAAAAAGACTTTTCATTTCATTAAATGTATACATCTTTAAATTAATAAATGATATCTGCATTCTACTGTATTTAAATATTTTAAATCAAAATAATTTGATTTAAATATAGTTTTGAACTTGAACCGTGAAATTAAAATAAGAATGAAATAGCTAATTAGTTATTTTGTTATTTGTGATGATGTTATTTATCTGTAATAAAGTCGTCAGACCTAAAAGACCAGATACAATATAAAACAAATTGTCTCTGGTTTTTTAAATTACATTCGGTTTTACAAGGATAAAGCAGTAACGAAGGTTATTGGATAAGAAGTAATCATACAAAGAAGTCTTTAGTTATTAATCTAATGATTTCAACATTAGATTATGGTCTGGCTTATCTTGTGACTCATTATCAGCTGCGATCAAAAATTTAGTAGATGAACCGTTGAGACCTTAAAAAAATCGTTTAGCTCTATTCTATTAATAATCTTAATGTTAGATAAGATTAAACTGCAAAGGTACTTACACACTCATGGGTAATTATAACATTGCATTCTGCAGCAGAGAGCCCGCCATTCTGACTTACGCGTAGATTCGATGAAAGTTTATCCTAACAATCAAAATAAAAAAAAAAACAAATCAAAATTACTTTATTTCTTTTACAAAGACACACTTAAATCTAGTTAACGGAGTCTTCTGTTAGGCATAAAATTGCATCTGCCAGGATGAATTTAGCAAAGGGTTGCAGAGGATACGACATAAAGACCAGTAAATAAATTTGCATTATTGTGTTAAAATAAGCGTATGTGTTAACTTTGCCTTTATGTGCAATTTCATATATTCGAATCGATTCCGATATTTTTGAAATGTAGACAAATGTTGTTTTCACATATTATTGCAGAATAATTTATTTTCGTACTTCTTAACAATAACATTTTGCCGTTTATGTTTATTATTTTTCACAATGGCGGTAAAATTAAATAATGTGACCATGAAGGTTTTGTATTTTTGAAATAAAGCTAAAAAAGGGCTGATTATATTTGTTTGTTATTAATTAGAGTTTTTTTATAATTTTCCAATTTTAATAGTTAAAGGAGAAAAAAGACCAATAAGTCAAAATACTCGTTCATTTCCTATCTTAAAATCGATTTCGGCTGATAATCTTCACAAATCCAACCAAGGCTCTCACCCCTATCGCCCACTCATGTGGAATCTGCATTGATGGATGACCGATCATTGTAAGTTAATAGTTAGTCTAATGCCTGGTACCGGTCCGAAAACCGATAAGTTCTATCTACGGATAGTAATCACTACATAGTATAAAACAAAGTCCTTTTTTGTCCCTATATACTGTGCAAGATTACACATTATATAGGATTTTACATTTTTATACTCTTTTTTACGTTATGTTTTACTTTTGCTATTTTGACTGATTTTATTATTGACAAAGAGCGGTCCCGGCGAACTTCGTTTCACCTTAGAGGATTTTCCCGCTTTTCTGTTGAAATTTTTCCTGAATTTTTTGCTATAAACCTCACGGAGCCCGAGACCTTTCCAACGAATGCAAAACTGTGGAAATCGGTTCGTGCGTTCTGGAGTTATAGCGTCAGGAAGGAAAAGCCGACTTATTTTTATGTAGTAGATATAGTTTGCTTGCTTTTACCGTAAACCAGCTTTTTATTTGTGCTCATTAGTCCTATTTATTTATATAAGGAGAAAAAAAAGGACTCTGTTGTATACTATGTACGCTTATATCTTTTAAACTACGCAACAAATGTTGATGCGTTTTTTTATAGACTGATTATATAGAGTACTTTTATATAGAGTGATTCAAAAGAAAGGTTTATAAGTATAATAACATCCATCTGTAGTGTATTTAGTATCAGCACAAAGGCTTTCTAAGAAAATTATTTTGAACCTGATGGGCTTAATTGTTTTTGAAATTTTTGAAAAAAATATTTTTAACTGAAGTTGTAATTTAAGCGTATATGCTAGCATTTTTTATTTCTTACTTTACATATTTTTTGTATTCTCTCAAATAAAAAAAGAATATAGCCCATTTTTGTAACTTTAAGTGGGGATACTTAAGTATTGTGATGCACTGAAAACTACGGAACGCTACACTGAGCGTGGCCCGACACGCTTTTGGCCGGTTTTTTTTATTTTGAAAAGAGTATGTGTCGAGTTTCTTGCCGGTTCTTCTCGACATGATCAACATTCTGAACACGCGGTAGAATACTGAACTTGTACTGACGATTCATAAGCGCTTTTTTAAAGCTTCCATGAATAAAGTTAATGTCTATTCTATTCTGTATTATTATTTATTTTAGTTTCTCCAGTATTTGACGTGGGTATAGGTATCGTATGTGTAGAATCATTCAATATAATGGATAATTATATTGATAGCTACTATCTCTTTATTATCTATTTAATATTCTGTATTTTGTGTAAAACCCACGCGTGCCTTAAATACACGTGATTAATTTAATCCTACTTAATTATAATTTAAACGTAAAAGTCTATTTTTATGGATGTTTGTACAATTGTATTCTGTATAATCTTTCATGCATAAACTATTGAACGGTAACTAGAGAAATTAGATACTTAAAGAACATGACATTGAAGATTTTTTTTATCTCAAAACATCGTGAATGAAGTGATGGACTTAAACCTTTGTGAAATAAAAGGGATTTAATAGTTTGAGGTTGTTGTTTGTATATCAATTTATATGTAACATTTTCGATGCAGTTTTTTTGTAATGGTCTGATTTGCAGCAGCATTAAAGAATTAGTATTTTTTCTTTGATGTAAGACATTTTTTAATGCCAGACGCAAAAACGATGGGGGGTTATAAGTTTGACATGTCTGTGTGTGTCAGTGTGTATATGTGTCTGTCTGAGGCAACGTAGCTCCCAAACGAATGCTCCGATTTTAATGCGGATTTTTGTTTGAAAGGTATATCCGTCGAAAGTGTTCTTAGCTGTTTTTGGTGGAAATCGGTTCAGGTCTTCAAGGTCATCAGGTCGTTTGTTAGGTGTGATAGGAACAGTTTGCTTGCAAGCATGTGTGAGATCTAACATTTGAAACACTAATGTCATCTGGAACCACTGAGCTGGTCTGCTGTAAGGGCGCGAAGATAGGAGACGTAGCCCTGGACTGCCTTTTAGTATACCCATCGAGTTTGGGCTCGTTGAATTTGTCTTGACTGGTTCTCTTCATGTTAGAAACATTGACGAGGACCTGATGCTGGAAATGGGATGTGGCAGATGAAACCCTGCCTTATGAATGAATGCCGGAATGAAACGGCCAAATATCGCGCGATTTTGACGCGCGATATGAGTTTGTGGGAGCCTTAAACTGATTTATATTTATGCTGAAAATCTAGAATGACCAAAGTTTAATCTTTGTTATTTCTTAATCTATATAACTGTAAGTATTTTTGAAGGTAAAAAGCGGTCCCCCAACGCGACAAAATTTAATAAAAAAATTCATAGGTACGGTCAACAGCAGGCCAAGATAACCATTTGCAGTTCAAAATTAGCGGTTACACAAACACTGGCACAACATTTCGAGTAGATAGTCTGACACACTTTAGTTGGTACTCACGTAGTGTTAGAAGTTATTTTTTACTTTTTATTAGCATTTTTAACCTTTTGTCATAAACATTTTTTGGGTCGGGGGTTTTATTAAATTTTTAATTTTCAACTTTATGATAATAGCATAGATACTATATCTAATGTTTTGTGTTCAGGGTGACTCCGGCAGCGCCCTCGTCCGCATCGACCGCCGGCAGCAGTTCGGTATCCAGAAACTAAATAAAATATTATTGTCGCAACTGCTGAATTGAGGCCTTATGATTTCCTTTTACTAATTGAAGTAGGATTTGATTGATGTCAAATTTCGCCCAATAAATTTTCCCACTGATTCTATGAAGCACAGCTTTGAAGTATCAGTAGTACCCAGTATTTCATGATATTAGATTCATAATTTTTCAAATAAATAAAATAAATATTGGACAAAATCAGGTACATTGCTCTGATTCTGTGGTAAGTAGCTAAAGCACTTGTGTTACAGAAATCAGAAACAACGACGGTACCACAACACCCAGACCCGAGACAATGCAGAAAATTGTTTCCCATATTGACCCGACTGGGGATCGCACCCTCAGAGATGACGCGACGCCAAAATCCGGCACGCTCGCCTCTCGGCTACGGAGGTCATCAAAAATGTCGATCACACAATATCAGCACCGATTTACTTCATTCAGTGGCAAAATACAGTTATTAAATTGATAACAACAGCTAAGTAATTGTTTTAATATTTTGTACACACGAATAGATTCACATTTCCTGTTATTTAATTAAAAATAATGACACGTGCCGTAAAAATGACAAAGGAATCTAATCAGACATTAGCAAAATATTGAAGCTTTGGTTTCATCTATACTATAATAATATTATAAAGAGGAAAGATTTGGTTGTTTGTTTGTTTGTAATGAGTAGGCTCCGAAACTACTTGATCAATTTCAAAAATTATTTAACCGTTGGGAAGCTACGCTATCCTCGAGTGACATAGACTATATTATATTTTCAAAAAATTAGGGATCCTTACTAAAACTCCAATAATGTAACCCAAGGTGACCTGAAAAATTCCTTACATCGCGTGCGCTGCGAAAACTATTGATGATAGAACAAAATCATATACTACGACTTTGCAGAACTCATCATTATCTACAAAAAATGTCGCGCCAGCTAATGTCTTAATATTATAGTTATGTCACAGTAAGCGGTTTTTTAATCTAAAAATTAATTAATATGCCGCCGATTGAAAAGCCTCTTTATCTTGGTATTAATCCTTATCAAAATAAATTACTTTATATTCAAGACGGCTTCAATACCTTCATATAACTTTTTGAATTATTCAATTGGGCCATTTCATTCGGAAGATATCATGAGTTTAAAAATGCAAGTATGTATTAGAAAAAAGTAGCGTGGTTGCCGCTCACCGCGCTCAGCTAGCCAGCATACGATGTAGGCTCCATGTAAGCGTCACTGGGGTACGGGGGGAGTCAATGAAATAAAATAAATTTCAAGGTTTATATAAATAATACGTACATTTTTTAGTACCTATTGCACCCGTGCGAAGCCGGGGCGGGTCGCTAGTGATAAATATACTAATAAATAACTCTTAGATTAAAACGTGTAACGAATGTTGGAATTAGATAAATAAATAAATAAAATAAATATTGGACAACATCACATACTTTGCTCTGATTCTGTGGTAAGTAGCTAAAGTACTTGTGTTACAGAAATCAGAAACAACGACAGTACCACAACACCCAGATCAAAAAAATAATACAAAAGGTCATTTCCCCCTTTTGGGAATCGAGCCCTCAAAGATGGTGAGAAGAAAAATCCACCCAGCACTGCTCTCGGCTACGAATGTCATCAAATTCTAAGTGCGATAATTTTTCAGCAAATCACATAAAAAATAACTGTAGAAAACCGTTCAAACAATAAATAAAATAAATAAATATAAATAAATATTGACCAACATCACATACATTGCTCTGATTCTGCGGTAAGTAGCTGAAGCACTTGTGTTACAGAAATCAGAAACAACGACGGTACCACAACACCCAGACCCGAGACAATATAGAAAAGTTCGTTTCCCATATTGACCCGACCGGGGATCGAACCCAGAACCTCAGAGATGGCGCGAAGTCAAAGTCCGGCTCGCTCGCCTCTCGGCTACGGAGGTCGTCAAATGATAATATGCAGTGGTTTACAGTTTTGTACGAATTAACGATCATTTTTAATCTTCAAATAAGGATAATTACGTTTGATAACTGGTATCGTTTTAAGTATTTACGTCATGATAGGAATAATTCACGCAGCCCGTTTGAAAACATGGAAAAAGGTTCAGTAGAAATATTAACAAACTGTCGTATACTGATCCAGTTATTGAATTCTACGCTGAAATTATTTCAATAAAGGAATAAATGCGCCAGACAATCACACCAATCACATGGTCTCAAACAAAGGTTTTCCCTCGTACTATGAGCACAAGACGACGGATACTAACTGGGGGCGTCATCCGAGCACACCCAGACCCAAGTCAATTTTGAAAAGTTCGTTTCCCAAATTAACCCGACCGGGAATCGAACCCGGGACCTTTCGCGCTTTGGCCGCCTACCTTAGCCACTGCGCACCGAGGTCGTCAAAATTTGAGCATAAATATGAAGGAAAATTAAATTATCTATTGCATCTGACTAAAATTTGTCAGCTCATTGAGCTCTAATACGTTGTAATCCTTTAAGTTTTAATACAGGGAGGGCACAGCAATTTATCGCTCCAGTTGGTGAAGTATCTCCACCTTACAGAAGACCGCAGCCAATTAACAATCACTTCGGAGTTGTTGTGACACAAAAAGTAGTCCTTATTTAAATTTGTAGCAAATTTCACATCTCTAACTCAAATATAAACACTTTCAAGAGCAGTATTACCCATCTTATTTTAAAAAAAGTAGCCTAGGTCCGTTCTAAAGGTTTAATGTATACCTATACCAAATTTCATCAAAATCGTTTTAGTGGTTGAGGCGTGAAAGCCGGACAGATAAACAGACAGACAGATAGACAGAAAGAGTTTACTATCGCATTTATAATATTAGTATCGATTGGTTTAAAAATCCAATGGAATATTACCTTGACTAAACTCTTGAATATTGATGTTTCCGCAAGGAACCCTTTTAAATGAGATTACAATTAATTGTTCAATTGTTATCCGAAAAACTGATTAATTGCCTGCCTATAAATTATACTTCATTAGCATTAGACCCGAAAATAACCCCAATATATTCATAAAATGGCGGTCAAGATTGGAGTCATATTGTGCACTTTGTTCCTGGGGGGCTTAGGTAATTATATATTTTATTATTTTTAATTTCAACTTTACTAATTTGATGACGAGACATTTCCATATATATTTTTAATTTATTTACTAAGTCCTCTATCTTTACAAATAAACTTAATCTAAAACGATAGTACAACTAACTCTTATTGATAGAAATTGGTAGCATTAAGCAAATACCCAAGTAAAATATAAGACTTATGAAGATTAATTTTGGAATTTGTCGAATCATAGATACGCAAAATGTATGTAACAAGCCTTTCATTTTATTTTTAGTCCGGTCAAATTAGACATTCAAAGTTACATAAATTCCCACTAAGCTGAAAATCGGTAAGATTGTTTGAAATATCATTAAAAATATCATATTGCTAACAATCATTGCATTATAGATCAATGGAAACATTTTTTAAAAACATCACTCTGTGTGTCATCAGTTATAACAAACTTATTTAATTAAATCTCAAATAGAAGAACCAATTTCTTAGTAATGAATAACAATACTAATTTAATTAGGTTCCATACGGACACTCTGACCATTAGTAAATATAGGAACATCCTCTTATATGTATTCGGAATTGTCGTGCCGATGTATCATTTTACGAAATAGCGCCAAGACCAGTTCAGATATGAACCATGAAATATACACTGATCATCTTATAATGTTACCATGTTTTTGTATACATCTTAAGAGTACGTGATATTTTTATGAGTAGGTAGTCCTGCCCTTCTTAGAGGGAGGTACGGTGAGTCAAAGCATTTCCTCCCTGTACACAATAAAAATACGAGACATGTACACATACATTTCTTCCACAGCTGTCCCGGTACCAGAAGATGACCTTTCTATCTTCTTCCCGGAGTCACGCTCCTCTCGGATCGTCGGTGGCTCCCTGGCGCCTGATGGCGCTCACCCCTGGATGGCTGCCATGTCCAGTGGCTTCTTCATCCGGTCTTTCGCCTGTGGAGCCTCAGTCATCAGCCCGAGGACAGTCTTGACAGCAGCCCATTGTATCACTCCGTTCGTTAGCTTTGGGTCTCTTTCAAGGTTAGTACAATTGATGGATTAATTTCCAATCGCCTGAATGTTCTAAATTATGTAATTTGTAGCAAATTAATGCCGTCTCATTACCTTTCAGAATGAAAATAATCACTTGTTACGTTTTCTTTGTCTCACTTTGTTTTGTAATTGTGTAATTTACATCTAATCTGGAAGTTACACACGTAATCTTAATGATTGGTGGATTTTTAAATCGCATTTTGAAAACAATGTGTAATTGTTATTTTCCAGCAGCATAATTATTTAACAGTGTTAACATTACAGAATTGTTTTAATTGGTATCAAAGTAGCTGTTACCTTTAAGAAGTCTCCATACTATGACATATGACAAACAGTAAAGCAAACAAAACCTATGATAGATAGCTTGCAATTAAATAAACAAATTCCGGACTTAAACGGCGATCAAGGTTTTATAGTACTGCTACAAACAAATAAGGAATAAGAATAACAAACATTACAAAACCTGGTACTACAGGTTCCATTGCTGATGTTATTACATTTATGACTTTATCAACTGCCAGATGTAAAAAAGAAAGAGGGTGCATTAATATGTCTTGGCACAATTAGGTACATTAAAATGTGTGTTAGACCCCGGTCCTGCAGACTGCGAAAAGTTTCTGTAAATCTGCTTATTTTCAAAACACGTTTAATAAATACCTCATATTTCACAGCTCTCTGCGTGTAACAGTCGGGACCAACAGATGGAACAGTGGTGGCCAGCAGCACAACCTGGGCGGATTTATTATTCACCCAAACTACGACCGCAACCTCATCAAGAACGACGTCGGTGCCCTGTATACCACCAACAACATTATCTTCAACGATAGAGTCCGTGCTATCCCAATCAACTTCGACTTTGTCAGCCAGGGCATCGATACTCGTGTTGCTGGATGGGGTGCGCAGATAGTGAGTACATCATAGCAAAAGGTTATAAAATTTGTTGAAGTTAGAAAGGAAATTTTAAGCAAAGTACGAAACTTAAGTTTCTTAGGTATCTGAAATAAGTTAAAGCTTGAGTTCACTCAAAACAGGTATTGGAATTCCATTTATGTATTAAAATTGTATATCACGTATTAAAAAATAAAAAGGCGGGCTTAATGATTTCTTTTTAGCTGGGGAAATGCCTGACGCACTCAATGGAGGTGAAGCATGTTTGGGGGTCGGCTTAATGTCTAGGTGCATTCTCTACCAGTCAACCCCACATCCCATCAATTTGCTGAATTTTATTTCTTAACATAACATTCGAAATAATACTATTAACTTGTTGCTAACGTATGAGAGATGTTTATTAAACTTTACCGCAAAAAGTATTGTATAAATTTGGAAATATATTTATTTGCATAAGATTTATATATTCATAATCTGAAGTTCAAACTCTAATCTTATAAGATTAGAATTCATTGTATTTTCTCCAGTTATGTTTTTGGGCATTGCTGTACTTTTTTTTCGTTATCTATGTACTATTGCTTAAAATGGAAGGCTTAAAAAATCACCAAGTACCGATTTATTTGAAACCGTTTTTGTAGGTATTAGCATTAAGAACTTTCTGTAATACTTTTTATTATCATACAGCTGACATATTATTTTTATCTTATTTATCTAAATCTGGTCAACGATTATGTGGTTCGGTTAAATAAATGATGATTGAATCAGAAGATTGTTCACGTATTACTACTTTGCAGTCTCAAGGGCCATCTCAAGCTCAGCTGGTAGAACTCCAGGCTACAGTCATCGAAGGCAACCGTTGTATCAACGAAGCCATCGAAGCAGCCATCCTGATGAATGTCCGTGCACCACCAGTTGATCCTACTGTCGAGATCTGCACATTCCGGGCTACAGGACAAGGTACCTGCCACGTAAGTAGAAAAAGTTTTTTTTATCTCCCTGGATTTGGGACTTTATTCCTACTTGACTACAGATGATAGCTGCGTACCCTGTTCAGCTTCACTGATCTTATATAGGAGTGGAAGGCTCTTATCCCTTTTATCGCTAACCGGGTGCTCATATATTGCAACCATCATTTGAGCCTTACTTAAGATAAGGTCCAAACTCTATTAGAGTTAAGAAACCTATTTTTGATTGTGTTTGTTAAAGGATAAAGCTGGGTTTGGAACTTCATATAATAAATCCTAATTTTGTCGCTCTATTACCTACAATGATATTGATTTAGTTCCATTGGAGCAGTTGCCATCTATCCTTTGCAACCTTATTTAGGTAAACCAGACCCATACGATGAAAAAAAACTGCCTTTTGAATCCAATATCATCATATTTCGATTAAAATGATGATGATGTTGTATGACAATCGATCGATTGATTGATCATGTCTGTAATGTCCCCACCAAATCCAATAGAAAAAAGCTTATATTCATATCGTTTTCAATCCGTTCCCCATCCAAGCCGACATCACACCAAGAACACATCTCTATGATGATGATATGAAAAATCATTCAAAATAGTAGTATCATGTTTCTTCTTCAGGGTGACTCCGGCAGCGCCCTGGTCCGCATCGACCGCGGCCAGCAGATCGGTGTTGTCTCCTGGGGCTTCCCCTGCGCTCGTGGAGCACCAGACATGTTCGTGAGGCTCAGTGCCTTCCAGTCCTGGATCAATCAGATAACGAGGAACTGAAGTTACTTCTTTCGAAAGGCAAACACCACAATTGGAAACCAGTATACCAACAGCCGAAACTCCAGAAATACAATGAAATAAATTGATTAACTATTAACACAGGAATGTCTTAATCCTGTCCTTTGCTTTTAGTTAAAAACCCAAAACCCTTTTGTTTCCTTTCAGATATACATTTATATTTTAAATACGAAACATTTGTGTCTTTTTATATGCGTATGTTTGTGATGATTAATTTGCACAGCAGGTGCCCACTCAAAAAATATTTCACCATTGGACAGTTACATTCACTCTGAGAATTTTTAGAGGCAGGGCATAGCGATTTATCGCTCGAACTAGAGCAGCCCGACTGGTGAAATACCTCCACCTTACAGAAGACCGCTGCCAAATAACAATCACTTCTGTGTTGTTGTGTTTCTGCGTGTGAGTTAGGTTCCCAGAGCTCCTGGGGGGTGCTACATTAGTAGCAGGGGTCAAGCCTTCAAGGTAAAGGCGACAAGTCCAGTAACATATTTATTATGCTGTACTTGTCACCCTTAAGCTAGGACCTCATTACCACTTAACATCAGGTGGGATGAGGTCAATCTTGAAGTGTAATAAAAAAAACTTTTTTTTTTTTTTTCGGGGGGAAATGCGTTGATGCACCGTACCGTCACCCCGAGGGAGGGTGACGGCGTGTGTGGGACTCCCTGCCCTGAAAAGGGCAGGACTACCCACTAAAACCCCCCGGTTGGACCTCCATCGCCTTAGTGGCGATGCTGTGGGAGATCGGCTAAGCCTTGACTTCCACAACACCGCCGGCGGAATAGCCGCTTACGCGGCTCCGTCTACTCCCCCACAGTGTTCGGGGGGAGACTGGGGATGGCCGGTCCAACGGAGCCATCCCCACTTCGCAGTGGGGGCCGGTGCAATGCCAGCTGAGGTGCCCTCTCACCATCAGCTGGCCGGTCCCCACGCGGTAGCTGGGCGCGTTCGTATAGTCGCCGCGCCCTCAGCCGCCTTCTTCTGCGGCAGACGGGAGCGGAAGGATCGTCCTCCCGCTCCCTTTCTGCGGTCTCCTTCTGCGACATGACATGTTCGCAGAAGGAGGCCACCCCATCCCATGCCGTCTATAGCCTCGACTATGCTAGGGAGTGAGAGATTCGGCCCCACTAATGCACGCAGCGTTGCGCGCTGCGCATCCCAGGCGGGGCACACCTGCAGTGTGTGCCCGGCCGTGTCCTCCGCCGCGCCACAGTTTGGGCACGACGAAGACTGCTCCCGACCAATACGGTGCAGGTACTGCCCAAAACAGCCGTGTCCGGACAGCACCTGCACCAAACGAAACGACATGAAGCCGGACTTGCGCTCGAGCCAGCGAATTATTGCTGGCCCGAGCGCATCAAGGGTCCACCGACCCGACGGGGCCACTTGCAGTGACTCCGCCCAGCGCCGGACCATTTCTTCGTGCGCCTCTCGGCGCACACGCGACAGGTCCTCCAGGTAGAAGTGCTCCCCGGAGGCCTTCCTTAGAGCCTGCCACTGATAGGCCCTCGCCAGTGCTTGAGCCTCAAACTCCCATGGCGGTGTCCCAGCGAGTGCACACGCCGCATCAAAACCAACGGTACGGTATGCCCTGCACACTCGCTGGGCGATAGCTCGCTGAGGGCGCCGCAAAAACCTTTTGTTTTCCCGAATGTGGAGGGAGTCGGCCCAGATGGGCGAGCCGTAAAGGGCCATACTGCGCAAAATGCCGGCGTAAAGTCGCCGGCATTTGGCCCTAGGACCCCCCACATTGGGGAGAAGCCACGACAGGGAATTCGCAGCCTTAAGTAGGCGCGAGGAAAGCGACGCAAAATGAGGCCTAAAAGTCCAGCGCTGGTCCAAGATGAGGCCCAGATATTTCATCTGGGCCCCGACCACCACCCTAACGCCCCCGACAACAATATATGTGCCAGAAAAGAAGCGCTGCCGAGGCCCAGGAAAAAATATGGCCTCGGTCTTACTTAGGGCCACCTGAAGGCCCAAAAGGGCAATACGCCTGGCGACGTGGTAATGAGGTCCTAGTTTAAGGGTGACAAGTACAGCATAATAAATCTGTTACTGGACTTGTCGTCCTTACCTTGAAGGCTTGACCCCTGCTTCTAATGTAGCACCCCCCAGGAGCTCTGGAAACCTAACTCACAAGCAGAAACACAACAACACCGAAGTGGTTGATATTTGGCTGCGGTCTTCTGTAAGGTGGAGGTATTTCAACAGTCGGGCTGCTCCAGTTCGAGCGATAAATCGCTATGCCCTACCTCTCTTAAAATATTATAGATTTATAGACAGTTTTGCTTCAACACGAACGAACTCAGTAAATTGGTTTCACCTCCTTGAAATTAGCGTAAGTAATTTATTTATATATACTCGTAGAATAAATGAGGACTGAAAAATAGACCACAACATCTTCACCTAACAAACAATTTAATATTTTCATTTTGAATAGCTGTCATGCATTTATCAGAGGATTGAAAAATGAACCCTTACTATACTATTCTGGCAAGAAACAATAATGATACTTTTAACCCGTAATATAACAAAGTCACCAATGATTAAATGTTTAATCTCCTTAATTTTGTTAAAAAACTAATTTTAAACCTCAAACTAATTTATTAAGTGATATAAACCGAAATACGACATCAAATTTCATAATTTTTACCATCAAAATCACGACAAAGTGCAACATTGCGGTAGCCATCAAATTTTGTATTAGACCTGAATTCCTCATTCCATGTTATGGGGACTTGAAACTGGAATTCTAGACATTACACAACAATGTTGCCAGTCTAATAATGTTGGGTTAATTCGGCCCGGTACATTGTCAGTTGATTTATTGGGAGAATGCTTTAATAACCCTTGCTTAGTACCTAGTTATGATTTATGAGCTACACTTGTAGATCTTAGAGTGGTTATGTTGCTGA
The DNA here is from genome assembly GCA_037074685.1 of Glyphodes pyloalis. Classification (NCBI taxonomy): domain Eukaryota; kingdom Metazoa; phylum Arthropoda; class Insecta; order Lepidoptera; family Crambidae; genus Glyphodes; species Glyphodes pyloalis. The sequence goes on from JAYKKO010000042.1 coordinate 1,115,626, forward strand.
GAAGATAGTTACACTAAGCGTGAGTTGAACTTGTCAAATCGGATATTTTTTTAAACTGTCTGCCGGTTGGGTTACAGCCAACGAGAAACAATGCGTTATTCTTCTGAAATGAAAGTGATGCTTAATGCAAATGTTGTTTGTAGGGTTTTCGCATAAAACTTTAATGTTTAAAGGTTTTAAATGAAAAAACTGGTGTGTGGTTTTCATGAATGAAAGTGGTTTTTAATTGTTTAAAAAGGATGTTTCGAGAGATAATGGTGACTTCCATTGTAGTGTCTTATCTGAGTGGTCAACACGCAAGGCTGTAGACGATACATTCTATAGAGAGTAGTGAAAAGCTTATTATATAGCATAGCTTTTCGTCGTTTTGTCTATGGAACTTTACCTACAAATCGCTTTCTGAGTGGTCCCATTATTATGATTAAAGAGATGTTAACATAAGTATTCACTATGCTCTGTTTTCTAGCACACAAATAATTGCTATCAATGTCGAAATTACAGTATACCTAATATTAACAAAAAAAAACTTTTGTAAAATTTTAACAAGTTGGAAATCTATGTTTAATTTACGTTTTTCTTCTTGGAATTGGTTCAAATAATCATGAACCTATTCTACTAAAGAGTAGTCAAACTCTTTTAAAATGGTTGAATTATTGAATCTTCCGCATTTTAATTGGGAAATTAGCACACATCTTTGGATTAACTGCAAAGATCATTTCAATCGGCAAGTGTGGAAATAATGATTAAGGAAATATTTAGTTTCATTTCATTAAGTGCCCTTCTAGTGTGCTAGAACCCGTATATTTTATGGAGAAAGTAATTTTTACTTTCAATGGTATATATTCCTTGGGTGGCTACATTTTCCCCGGTTTCCCTTACATTTCTCAGCGAAAGCTCTTAGCACCAACACACAAGCGTCATATTAGAACACTTTATGGACACAGTATAGCCACTACCCTTATAATGCATTTAATTTCAGTGAACTAGTTTGACACATGTATGAAAAAACTACAACACGTGGAGCGGTTAATTATTTTTCCATATAGTACTTAAAAAAACTATCATTTATACAGTAACAAAAATATTATTTATTGTTTATAATTAGCTCAATTTGGAAATTTATTTCACTCACTATTCATAATTGTGTTTGTATGGTTAACATAACTAATTCCATAAATCAAGAGTGTAAGCGACTGAAAGACATTCTTATTGAAATTATTTTTAGAGTTAAGCTAAGTAGTTTAGAAGTATTAAAAAACCAGTGGAAAGCAATGCAACATTTATATAAGAACTGAAGACTGTGAGAACAAAATGATAAAAGTAAAAGTGAGCTACACATAGCAATAAGTTAGATACTGATACTGTAAATGATCTGCTGAGTTTCTTACCGGTGTCTTCTCGGTAGATATAGGTTCCGAACCGGAAGTAGAATCACTTTGCATTGTATTCAATGACGATTCAAAAGTGTTATATGTAACCTACTTGAATAAAGAAATATTTGAGTTTGAGTTTGAGTTTGAAAAACTAAAGACAAACTAGTAAAAAGTTTATTTGCACATGTTTCCTGCACTAAGAGTATCTTTTTATTTTTAAGTAATTAAGGCTGATTTATTTTTATACTTTAAAAAGTAAGCAAGCGAAGAAGAACATGATTAATAACATTTTGATTAATCGCTTTATAAGCAGGTCATTGTTCGTAGATTACTACTTTACTGTTTTTATAGTCAGCTGGACACTTGGAGTTTTCTCGAGTGGAGTTTATGTGGAGTAGCTTTTAGAGGTTATAGTGGGATTACATTTATAAAACTGGTTTTTTACTATAAAATCATCTTGATTAAAATATATTACTTTCTTGCAGCTTAATAAAAACTGCATATAATTTTTACTTATTTTATGGTAAACTTTTTGTGACATATTTCAACGGTCACGCCTTTTATATATGATAGAGAATATATAAGACGTCGTTGGGTGTCCAGTGATAAACGTAGGTGCTCAAAGTGAAAGATACCGAGTTTAATTCCCGGTCTAAGCAATAAGGCAAAATATTAGAAACAGATTTTTTTTATCTCCCCTTGCGATGAAATTTTTCTGCTGTATCAACCGTTAGCCTTTCGGTAAGTGCCCTCTGCCGAATATGTTTATATCTACATACTTATCGGCCCGTGGTACATTTGTTGCAGAAATGTTTGGTTTTGGTTTTCAAGAAAAATTTCATCGCCTACAATAACTTGCGGTTAGCTCAGTTGGTAAGAGAAGCACGCGCGATACGTGAAGGTCGTGGGTTCACTTCCCGCACTGCAAGGGGAGATAAAATTTTTCTGTTTCTAATATTTAAAGTTCGCTAGTACGGCGTATAGTACTATAAAAATAATAAAATCGATTAAGATGCTAGGTGTCTTCGATTCTGTGGTTTTCAAACATTTCTGCAACGAATGTACCACGGGCCGATAAGTATGTAGATATTAACATATTCGGCAGAGGGCACTTACCGAAAGGCTAACGGTTGATACAGCAGAAAAATTTCATCGCCTACAATAACTTGCGGTTAGCTCAGTTGGTAAGAGCAGCACGCGCGATACGTGAAGGTCGTGGGTTCAATTCCCGCACCGCAAGGGGAGATAAAATTTTTCTGTTTCTAATATTTAAAGTTCGCTAGTACGGCGTATAGTACTATAAAAATAATAAAATCGAATAAGGCAAAATCTTAATTTACTGTTCACAAGGATTATAATATTGAGATTAAAATAAAAAATACAGTTCGATGAAATTATCAACATAAACCTTTGAACGACATCTTTGGAAGCGTCACACAACTCCCAGGAGTCCCAGGATCGATTCCCGAAAACGTGATTTTGGCAAAAGAGCTTTTTTGTACTGTTTCGGGTCTAGGTACGCAGACGTTGTTTCTAACCGCTGTTACAGAACAATTTTAACTACTTAGCACATAATTACATGAAATGTATGCGTTATTATCTACATTTATTTAACGTAACTAAACTTACAAAATTTTCCCACAAGCACACGCCTAGATTTTAATAATGAAGCCCAAATCGCTTTTACCGCTTAACATGAACGTTACGAACGGAAAAGCAGAACTCATTTCTTTCTATTAGCCAAGTAATTAATCAGATTTAGCTTGCAAATTTAATTAGGGAGTTCATTATAGTATTAAACCGTCCGTGAGCTGCGATTACGCCGTTTATTGTTTGGAGTAATTAACGCGTGTTAAATACATGACGTGCGGCTTTCAATGGCTTAGCTCCTGTAACGTACGACATATAGCACATCAGACAATATACTTCGGACTTTGACTTTATATCATCCTAATATATTCAAGAGAGGTAGGGCATAGCGACTTCGCTCGAACTGGAGCAGCCCTACTGGTGAAATACCTCTACCTTACAGAAGACCTCGGCCAAATAACAATCACTTCTGTGTTGTTGTGCTCCTGCGTGTGAGTAAGGTTTCCAGAGCTCCTGGGGGGTGCCACATTAGTAGCAGGGGTCAAGCCTTCAAGGTAAGGGCGACAAGTCCAGTAACAGATTTATTATGCTGCACTTGTCGCCCTTAAGCTAGAACCACTTAACATCAGGTGGGATGAGGTCAATCTTGAAGCGTAATACAAAAAATCCGCATAAGGACTAAAATCGAACGGCAAGTGTTTATCTTGACGAGCTGATGACCGTACTATACATATAGAAACTTTGTATCCAAAATAAGAGGTAGTGAATTTGGGGATATAATAAGGGAGCGGACTGGACTATACATTCCAGATGGTTGATGGTTGAGTCAAAACACCAGGTAACTTTCGTAAATGGTTGAGGATTTCCCTTGACTATGCTAGGTCTCCACCATCGAACCTATAATGACACTTGTAACTCATGAAGACGCAAAGTACTCATTATTATAATTTAAATAAGTTTAAATATGAGGTTTTTGCTATAAATGGCTAAGGAGTTTCTTCGACTATCTTTTGGCTCCACCATCAGACCAGCTCCAGACCTTCGTGTAACATGAGAGCTTGAAATATTAAATGAAGAAAGTAATAAGCGGACTCGTCACCGTAATGAGTATTAAAAGTTAGTCCCAGTTTCTCATATAAATTAAATAAATTCAAATACGAGGTTATTGCTATAAATGGCTAAAGAGTTCCCTCGACTCTCTTTTGGCTCCAACATCAGACCAGCTCCAGACCCTTATGTATAAGTAGGGATTTGAACTAAACGAAAGAAAGTAATAAACGGACTCGTCAATTATTTTCTAAAGTCAGTCCCAGTTTCTCTGGGATCCCATCATCAGATTCTGGTTTCCTTGACAAGCTACCACTCTTGGAATATCTCCTTTCAAATAAAAAAATCTGTTCATAAACCACGGAGTTATCAGCAAACACACAATCTATACGGTCAAGTTGAGTACCACCGCCTTTTTTTTAAAACAGTTAAAAATGGAACGTGAAAGTCCAAAATTCTATCCTGCAAAATCAGTTCTAAAATTAAGCTACAACCTCCCTAAGTTCCTCACCCCAAAACATTACTTCGCCAAACCGACCATTTTGAGTGTCGAAAAACAGGATATCGATCACAGAAATAAAGCCAAAAAAGAAAGAGCAATCAAGATGAAATAAATAACAGAAAGAATAGTTACCGATTTGTTTGTGCGCCTGTGCGTGTATATCCAACCACCTTCGGATCCGTCAGTGTATGGAAGCCTTCGGCGGAGAAGGGCGTCCTACCCTCCACGAGAAATTCTGTTCGGAACTCGCGTATCGTATTACAGGAGTGTAAAAGTTTATGTTTGTTAAATTACAAGTAAAGTGGAATGCAACGGTCTCGTATTCAAAAGTGTTAGTGAGTGGTGTGCTAAAGGGGACAGTTCGCTGAATTTTGAAAGTTAGGTGAGTGTTTTAGTGGTTTTACAATTGAGTTTTTATTTATTTTATGCGTATTATTTGGTAAATAGATAGACTTACAGAAATTAACAAAAATATGTTTTACAGATTAATTATAGTACAATCTAGGCGGTCTTATCGCTAGGAAGCGATCTCTTCCAGACAACTTACCTTTAACCTTTGGTGTTCGGATAAAAGTAAAAAAGTTGTTTAGAATGTATGTAATGTAGGATTGAGTTTTTTACCAACTGTATAGTGAACATTTTAAGTTAAAAACTTGTCTGGAATTTTAATCATATACGATTGAAGAAGTTGTATATAAGAAATAGTGACTGAGCCACAAGCCAAAGTGGCTCACTTATGAAATTTGTGGCCAACATTATTTATTTATTATACTATTTATTGTGTTAGGTTTAAATATTACAGTTTTTTTTAATTTTCGCACTAGCAAACTTAAAATATTAAAAATAAAACCAGAAACGTTTAAAAATTATATATTGCGCCCATTTTTTTAAATATTATGTTTGATTCATACCTAGTTCAACGTATTGAGCGTTGGTCTTTATAATTAGGTATAGTATAAATTAATGCCTTCTATTTGGTCAATTTGTTTTTAAAATTCCAAGTTCATGAATATAAATAATTTGCGTTAATATGCATTAAATAAAGTAAATGAAGTAAATCGCATATCAATATATGCTTTAAATATAATTACAAGTTTTCATAATTTGGACATACTAATGACCTTGTGATAGGTATGATATGATACCCATATCTTAGATGACCTTACAAAATGTTAAATCTAATCATTATTTGATTAAAGCGTTATCTCTCGAATTAATCAGTGCCATCGAATTTGAATCTTAAATAGCCATAACTACGTGTACGTGTATTAGTTTCATGTTTTAATTTCAAATATCCAAATACGGATTCTATCTCAAATACCCGTCGCAGTCATTTCCTGATTCGGTTATACCTTCTAGAAATTAATCGCTCCTCGAAACTAACCACTATATTGTTGTGGTTGAAAGTTCATTTTCTGAAGAAAGCTAAATGTTATTAATTTTTATCGTTTTGTTTACATTAAAAGCATCTAGTTTTACAAATGAAAATGTTGGAAATCTTTTTTTCAACTTTGCATATTCAAAAAGATTTTATTTAATAATCGGAATCCTTCTAAATTCACCAAAATCTATGTTAGCATTCAATTGTTACTGAAATTTCGGATTTGATTGAAAAATCGGATATTTGGCTTTTACGAATAATTTACCTCAAAAACTTAAAAGTCACAAAAATTAACCAAAAGCTCCTAATTTTATTTCTCTGAACATTTTTAAGGAAAAAAAATTAAATCTTTTATCATGTAAAAGCGAAATACCATTCACTGACCACGAAATCTTTCTCGCGCAAGCCTATAATTTGGCATGTAGGTCCCACCCTTTTAAGGTGGAGACATCCGCTTTGAATCTGCCAAAGCTACCCCCTAAGAGGGTTAAATGGGTCTTAAATATTGGCGTTAGACTTTTCCATGCTATTTTTTTTAAGGAAAGTAATTAAAATTTAATAATATGCTCTACAGATGTTATGGAGGTGAAATATCTGTGATAGTTTTACTTAATCTGACGATTCAACGCTTTTGTAAAAATGTACATGAGTGAAGAGATTTTTTATTCTAATTTTTCCTTTTTCCTTTTTTTCTTTTTATAAGGTATTTAGCCTTTTCGTTTTTCTTCATCTCCATGCGTGCATATTCACGCCGCTAGCAGGTTATCCATGCTAATATCATAAACGCAAAAGTATTTCGGCTGTCCGGCTTTCACGCCTAAACCACTGAACTGTTTATGATGAAATTTGGTATATATTTTGAACTCCTAGAACGGACATATCCTACTTTTTGTTTTGAAAATAATGGGAAATAGGGGTAATACTTCCCTTAAAAGTTTAAATGGGAAAATGTTAATTTTTTAAGTTAGAGATATGAAATTTGGCCCAAAATATGGTTCAAAACTTGTATTAAAATATGGACTGCTTTTTGTTTCGAATATTAGGAGAGATAGGGGTAAAACCGACCATGAAAGTATATAGCTCTCGCGAACGAAGTCGCGGGCACAGATAGTGTTGGAATAAAACTAACTTTATGCGTACCTACAAAGTCGCGCCGTGAAAAGGCATATATTCCAACCAAATGGTACTTACATATATATCGCAAACAGTAGATTGGCACCAACGTTTCCCCGGTAACAGCCCACACGATCAAACGTTAGGAAACTATGGAACATTGTCCGGCGTAAGTAAATATCAATGTTTGTCCGGACTGGTAACTGCGTTCTTAGTTTAATCTCTAAACAAAAAGATATCCTATACAACCAAAATCCTGCGTTTAAAACCATACGTTTGATTTATTTTTCCAGGAGTTTGTGTTAATGTGGGAGTAAATTCGATGTTTTTTTTATTCTTTACTAGCTGTCCCGGCGAACGTCGTAACGCCTATTTTTAACCGACTTCAAAAAAGAAGGAGGTTCTCAATTCGACCGTATATATACATATAATATACATATATATAATAGTATATATATTATATATTTTTATATATGTGTTTGCGCAAGAGTCCGTGGTTTGTGAACCGATTTTGAAATTTTTTTTCAAATGTTCTAACATTTTAAACCTTCCATGATCCTCCACAATTATTTGAAACCCAACATTAGTCAAATCCATCCAGCCGTTGTCGAGTTTTAGCGAGACTACCGAACAGCGATTCATTTTTATATATCAGATCTGTACTTCCTATCCTACTAATATTGGATGAATATCTGGATGTATGTTTGTAACTCTTTCAGGCAGATAGTACAGAAGTCATTCGTATAAAATATGGTGTGAAGAAGGATGATACTAGATTTTCATATAGGATACTTTTTATTACGAAAAAATGCATGTGAAGTCATGGAAAACAGCTAGTAATTCAGTTTTAACTGTATAGATAAACTTTAAGCATAACCCATATATACTGGCAGTTTATTTTTATATTGTTTAAATAAGTATAATTGTTAAAGTTTCGTAATTAAAAAAATAACAAAAGCTTTTTAAATACCCTATTATTGTAGTGTTTAAGTCTAGGTATGAAAATAAAACTCGATATCAAAAATTCCCTACAACTATTTTAAACTTGAATCGATTTCATCAAAACTTCTCAGCTTTAATTTAATAATGGTTAGACAAAATATCTGGCTTGTGGTAATAATATCCAACCCTGGCATTTTCCTAGCAAAAGCCCGTAGGAACATTTGCCCGCAAGCGAAAGACAATAGTCCACGGGTCGACATCAATCACTACAATATTTGTTAGAAAAACGCGTTCGCGGTAGGCAATATTACAACGTATAGGAAAAATATCTACTAACAGATTATACCCCTTGTAGTAGGTATATCTTTTTGCCTGTGGTTTTATGCTACTCTTGAAAATAAGTCAATTATGTAGTTAAATATTTTTATTCATATAGATTATATCAGTAACCCTGTCGCTATATAAATCAAATGATGCTACCTCCGGTTCGGAACCTAAAGGTATCGAGAAGATATCGGCTTGAAATTCACTTTCATTACTTTGTCATTGTAAAAAAAGTATATGGAATCATTTAAGTAAAAAAATACTTAAACATTTGTAATAAAATTAACTGTAGCACTTAATACATTTATTTTAAACATTCAAAATAATTTAACGGGTCAAAACGCGACACCATTTTTATTTAGTAGTGACCACGGTTGGTGCAACCTAACCGAAACGTCGGGCAGTAAGTAGTTCGTATTAACTACTAAATAAAAATGGTGTCGCGTTTTGACCCGTTAAATTATTTTAAATGTTTAAAATGGAACGCGAATGTCTTAAAATTTACATTTATTTTAATTATTATTACTTTTTACATTTTGGTTTACATGACACAGGTTGAGACAATTCAACAAAAACTTTCGAAGCAATATAAAAAGCGTAAGTACAGGTAAGCAGGTTAATTAATGGCCCACAGGTTCTTAAGTCAGATACCAAAAGCTTTAACTGGTTTAAGACATTTATTTCTCAAAAGAATTACAATATTCACTTACATGAGAAATGTTACAACAGCACAACAAATTGCGATATACAAACAAAGTGAAGAACATTAACAATTAACAAAAACAATAATAGGAGAAGGTAGGTACACAATTACAAATATAAATTCTACCGCTGGTTGTGAACACTTTTACCGACCGCAATGAGTGGCTTGGCACGTTCATGCGCTGAACCAAAGAAACTGGAAGCGACATGCATGTTTGTACTGAGTGTAGTTTTAACGGCTTTGTATCGTAATGTAAAATATTACTAGGTTATTTCAATATCTATAATAGTATTATTACGTACAGTTATTTATTTGCAAAATCTTATATAGTACATAGTTTTTTAATTTTAACGAATTTTTTACTTTTATTGTGATATTATTTAACATAGATATTTTTTTTTTTAATTCACAAATCATTTACTTTTTATAATATTTTTTTTTTGTTTTTATACATATAGTTATTTATGTGTACGTATAACCAGTATATGTTAGTATATATATATATATTTATATTTATATTTAGTATAGTACAATACGTACGCATATAAAACGGTATGTAAGTAAGTTTACTTATTTATATTTTTAGCTTTAACGCCAGGCATAAACAAAAACTACCGTCCCAAAACTCAGACTTCATAAATATTTTAATTCCTTCATAGGGATAAGTAGTAAAATTCTAACTAATCCCTACTAATATTATAAATGCGAAAGGAACTCTGTCTGTCTGTCTGTTACGCTTTCCCGCTTAAACCTCTCAACCGATTTTGATGAAATTTGGCATTGGTATACGTTGAACCTCAAGAACGGACATAGGTAGCCTATTTTTGTTAGAAAGTAAGGGGGGGGGGGGGGGGGTAATGCCACCTTTGAAAGTTTATATGGGAAAATGTTTATTTTTTAAGTTAGAGATATGAAAGTTGGCACAAATATAGCTCTATTAAAATATAGACTACTTTTTTCTTGAGGGGAGATAGGGGTAAAACCGACTATGAAAGGATGTAGTCCACGCGAACGAAGTCGCGGGCATAGCTAGTGCTTAATAAATTACCGCAAAGTATTGTTGGCTTGATGTCCATCTGCGTCACATAGGTATGTAATAATTTATTTTAAAAAAATTAAGAACCTATTTATTTTAAGAGAGGTACGGAATAGCGATTTATCGCTCGAACTAGAGCAGCCCGACTGGTGAAATACCTCCACCTTACAGAAGACCGCAGCCAAATAAATTCCTGCTCCTGCGTGTGAATAAGGTTTCCAGAGCTCCTGGGGGGTGCTACATTAGTAGCAGGGGTTAAGCCTTCAAAGTAAGGGCGACAAGTCCAGTAGCATATTTATTATGCTGTACTTGTCACCCTTAAGCTAGGATCTCATTACCACTTAACATCAGGTGGGATGAGGTCAATCTTGAAGTGCAATATAAAAAAAAATCAATTTCACTTGTCTTAACGTAACTTTAAAAATAAAGATTTTTTTTTTTAATAAAGATTGCACAACATCACATACATTGCTCTGATTCTGTGATAAGTAGCTTAAGCACTTGTGTTACAGAAATCAGAAACAACGACGGTACCACAACACCTAGACCCGAGACAATACAGAAAAGTTCGTTTCCCATATTGACCCGACCGGGGATCGAACCCGGAACCTCAGAGATGGCGCGACGCCAAGTCCGACCTCTTGGCTACGGAGGTCGTCAAAAACTACCTCCATCTTTATATCTGTTAATTCGAATTGACGTAATTTCATCAGAATTACTCATAGCTGGGGCTTTCCTCGCTCCGCTACGAAAATTAATCCTTGGGGATCCTTTGACAAGGGTAAAAAATGACTAGGACATCGAATCCGGGAATCGAGTTAATCTGCCGAGATCTATCGATCTGCTTGGCGAGCCAGGAGTTTAAGGATTTCTTTTACATTAATACGCTCTTCGTCAAAATAATGATTTAGATTTTTATTGAATAATATATACAGTCGCCGTCAGATATATCGGAGCAGACAAAGTGACCAAATACTTCTGAACAGTTAAAATGCCAAAAAGTTCCTTAAATCACAAGTTACCATTACCATCTGAACATTCATTACTTCAATAATATCTGAGCAGTGGGATGAGGACAATCTGAAAGTTCATAAGAGCTTTTGTAAAGCTTACATAAATTAAGATGTTTTCTATTCCAGTGCGATGTAAAAAATAGAAGGTTTATAAAATTAAAAAAAGTAACGTGCAACTACTGATCATTTCAATTTAAGATTAAAATTAATCTCTTATTTTACATTATGTGAAACTTAAAGACAGCACTTTATAAGACACGACTTTTCACTTTCAATTAGACTAGCGTAGAGATTAGTTTAACCTAAAAGTGTTTTTTTGTAGTGTTATTATTAATAGAAACCATCATGAGGAATCGTGATAAATCTATCTAAAACGCGTTTTATTTCTTTACTTATTTTATCCATACTAGTCCATACTTCCATACTATCCATACTAATATTATAAATGCGAAAGTAACTCTGTCTGTCTGTCTGTCTGTCTATCTGTCTGTCTGTCTGTCTGTCTATCTGTCTGTCTGTCTGTCCGTCTGTTACTCTTTCACGCCTAAACGGCTGAACGGATTTTGATGAAATTTGGTATAGGTATACGTTGAATCTCAAGAACGGACATAGGCTATTTTTTATTAGAAAATAGGGGGATGGGGGTAATACCACCATTGAAAGTTTATATGGAAAAATGTTTATTTTTGAAGTTAGAGATATGAAATTTGGCACAAATATAGCTCAAAACTTGGATTAAAATATAGATTACTTTTTGTTTCGAATATTAGGGGAGAAAGGGGTAAAACCGACCATGAAAGGATGTAGTCCACGCGAACGAAGTCGCGGGCACAGCTAGTATAATATAAAACCTGATTGACACCTCTCTTAATATACCTGCATAAGTTTAGTATACTTAGGTACGAGAATGTTATTACGGTTATACAATTTAATGGCAAAAGTTGTAAAACTGCGTTAGACCTTGACAAAGTGGACTAAGTGATTATTATAATTTATTTGCCCATTGGCTTAAAATATTACCTCATTCGTTTTCATGTAGGGGCGTTGAACCCATATTTTGTCGCTTAAGTTATGGTTGTATGTGTTTCCACATAAACAGGCATGTTACCAATGGGTCAAGGGCTGATTTTCTTACGTCAGATAAAAAATAACAAGCTGATACAGTATAAGATGTTTGAATTGAGAACGTCGTTTTGAAAATGTATAACCGAACAAAATAATAACATAAGTCTCGTATAATTTTTTTTTACATTTTTTATAACTTTATTTATATGTTACTAACCGACATAAAAAGGGTTTTCCTTAAATCGACTATATATTGTCATTTATGGACAGATGGATAAAATATTCATTAGTTCTATTTAATCGAGCACCAAAAAAATACTAATTAAATCTAACATAAATAATTATAGGTTGGCCACATTTTTTATAATTGAGCCACTTAGGCTGGGCCGACTTGTGGCTCAGTCAGAATTTCAGTTGCCCAAATGAATAAAAAAGTGCGTATGAAATTATTTATCTTTTTATAAACTTTAAGACTTTCGCGTTTCATTGTAAACATTTAAAATAATTACTTAATAATCACCTGACCAACCGTGGTCAGCTCGTGAGCACGGTTGGTGCAACCTAACCGAAACGTTGGGCAGTAAGTAGTTCGTATTAACTACTAAATAAAAATGGTGTCGCGTTTTGAGCCGTTAAATTACTTTAAATAGAATATATTATATCGTTTATTATACGGAAAGTTGATATTTCAGTGGTACTATAATACAGTAACCAGAATCTCTTAAAGGCATCTTTGAAAAATCGTAGGGATATCATTTTTACTAAAAAATATTATTTCTTTAACTAAGCCTTAGTTAACTAATAAACCTGAACGGAACGAGTGAGACAGACGACATATAACTGATACTTCAATTCTAGTCAAGTTTATTTCATGTCACATTAGACAACAGTTATATAGATAGTATAATATGAAGAGTATTAGAAACAGAAAAATTGTATCTCCCCTTGCGGTGCGGGAATCGAACCCACGACCTTCACGTATCGCGCGTGCTGCTCTTACCAACTGAGCTAACCGCAAGTTATCGTAGGCGATGAAATTTTTCTGCTGTATCAACCGTTAGCCTCCGGTAAGTGCCCTCTGCCGAATATGTTTAGAACTACATACTTATCGTGGGTTCGATTCCCGCACCGCAAGGGCAGATACAAAAATTCTGTTTCTAATATTTAAAGTTCGCTAGTACGGCGTTTAGTACTATAAAAATAATAAAATTGAATATGAAGAGTAGTTTAGATGGTTTATATGTGACGACGATATATAAGGTATAGTATAGATAGTACAAACGGTATACATATTGTGACGCCCTGCAAGGGCATGGCAAATATAAAAGAGCTTGTTATCATTATAAACTAATTAGATTTAATTGTCTTACTATTATAGCAACCATTAAATTATTCTAAATAACATGCATGCATATAAAAAAAATCGAATTCCTTCTTAAATTAACAGATCTGTGATTTGAATATTTGAAGTTAGAAACATTAGAATGATAAACCAAATCATCAAGGTTAACAATTAGTTAGAGGAACACAACTAATGATTACTAGGAAACCTTGACTATTTGCTTTGTTGCTTTAGTCAACAATTTTAAATAATTAACTGTCTCTCTAGTTATTCTTAAGTTACCTTTGTATGAATTTAACTTCTTACCGTAGATCTAGGTTGTAAGTGTGAAATTCAATTGAACACTTTGTAGGTTTACGTCACTCAAGAATTTCTAACAACCTTCGTTTTTTACGGAATTTCTGAAAAGTGTTTTATACGTCAAACAGTTTTTGTCTAAGACGTTCATTGAAAGTTTTTCTATAGAGCAACGAAATTGATGTCAATTTAACATTCAAATCTTTTGATTCGCTCACCCTATGAATAGAAAATAAATTGCCAATTCTTTTTTGAACACTCGCAAAACCCTAAATTTACCTATCGAAAGCCTTGAAGTAGTGTTGCCGTCGATTCGATTGTATATCGATTATAATCGATTATTCCAAAAGAGGCCTAAATAATCTAATAATCGATATGACAATCGATAGTATCGATACTATCGATATAATCGATTATATCGATACCTATTTTTATTAGATATAATCGATTATAATCGATTAATCGATTATAATCTAAGTCAAATACAATATAATCGATTATATCGATATCAAGTTGAAAGCAATACTATCGATATAATCGATTATATCGATAATATTGTATTTGACTTAGATTATAATCGATTAATCGATTATATCGATAGTATCGATACTATCGATTGTCATATCGATTATTAGATTATTTGAGGGGGGGATAATCGATTAATCGATAATCGATTATCCGGCAACACTACCTTGAAGAAAATTGTATCCAGATTTCTACATCATAACTGTGTATTATCCTGCATAATATAACACTCAACACATTACTTCATATTGTATGAGTACGTACATGCGTTAGCTGGTATGTTTCTCGCGCATGTACTCTTTTCGTCTTTAGTTTTAAGTAGGGTGCTTGCTCTCAATGTATTGTGTAAAATTAATTTGAGGTAAACGGTGTTGGTGTCAAAAGTACACAACTATTTGTGGCACTGTATTTGTATCAACATGTTATTTTGTCACTGTTTGTTTACCCTAATAAATAAAAAAAAATACATCTCACTTTTTTCTCAATAAATGACTATGTAAAACATTTTTGCCGACGTCTTGTTAACCAAGGATTTACTCAATTTAGGATTAACTCAAAGCTTTATAGGTATTTTGATTAAGCTTTTGTCAAAGCGCTTTTGCCAATAAATTAAACGACAACATCGATAAAAAGTTATCGGAGCTGCTTGAAGGTACTTCTTAACTCTTTTTCGGATAAGGAAGCTTGACTAAAATTTATATTTGGTAGGTACAACAATTAGATTACCAAAAAGAAATAAGACACACCATTTACGTAAATTATGCAAATAAAACAACTTTACAACGACACGTTACATATCATCCCTACTTTATTAATATTATAAATGCGAAAGTAACTCTGTCTGTCTGTCTGTCTGTTACGCTTTCCCGCTTAAACCTCTCAACCGATTTTGATGAAATTTGGCATAGGTATACGTTGAACCTCAAGAACGGACATAGGCTGCTTTTTGTTAGAAAGTAAGGGGGGGGGGGAGGTTAATGCCACCTTTGAAAGTTTATATGGGAAAATGTTTATTTTTTAAGTTAGAGATATGAAAGTTGTCACAAATATAGCTCTATTAAAATATAGACTTCTTTTTGTTTCGAATATTAGGGGAGACAGGGGTCAAACCGACCATGAAAGGATGTAGTCCACGCGAACGAAGTCGCGGGCACAGCTAGTAAACTTAAACATAAACTTGCTGTTCCATATCTAGGACTTCATAAAATTATTAATTCTTTTGTGGCTTAAGTCTGAAGTTTTTTAATAAGCTGCCAGAAAATATCACTACATTACCTATGCATAGATTTAAGTCTCTGATAGAAAACAGTTGAATGAAAAAGGCTGTTATAAAATAGAGGACTATATGAGAGCAAAAAAGGTTTGAATTTGATAGCTTTAAATATGTACACTAGACATTAGCTAATTATTGATGTTTTTTCGCATGGTACCATATTTGCAAGTTTTGAAAAGAGTAACTATCGAGTTTCTTGCCGGTTCTTCTCGATAGAATCCATATTCCAAAAACGGCGGTACTTTAACTTAATTTGACAATTCATGAATGCATTTGTAAAAGTTTACATGAATAAAGACATTATTTTAACTTGTGTGAACTCAATAATTGTAGATAACGCAAATTCTTTTATAAGTAATCGATTTTGATCATCTTTGAATCCTTGAACGTCTACAAAAAACCTTTGTGATATATATTTTTAGACTTTTAAAAGTAAGACAGCTTTAAAACATAAGATTTTATTTTTTGGCCTTTGTTATAGATATAAATTGAACTGTAATTGAACATTTTGCACATAAGAGTGTTCGAGAGTCCGTCAATGCTGAAGCCTTTCCCATAAGCTTTCCACCACATTCGTTCTCTAGCATCGCATGCCAATGTCGATCATAGCAATGAAATGGTCATGATCATTAAAAGTAGCCTTTGTAGGGATAATATGATTTATCGGAAACGTTACTTTAACCAATGACTGTTATATTTACAGCTTTGTAATTCATAATTTCCCTTTTGTTGTCCCCGTAGTTAGATAAAATAAAGGCCGTCGGAACACAATTTCTTTAATGTAAGTACGTTAAACGACAATACTATTATTTCGCTTGTCAGATATCTTCGTCTATAAATAATGAAACAGGACTCCATTAATAAGAACCTAAGATGGATAAAACGATTCAAGTTAAATAGGATTTTGAAGCTTTGGAATAATATTAAACGTTTTTGTTCTGTTATTATGTTTGGAAGAACCAACATTAAAATTCAAATAGAAATAAAATGTTAAACAACATAATTATTGTTTTGATTTAGTTGAAGCTTAAACACTTGTGATACAGAAAATAGAAATAACGCTGGTACCACAACGCCCCGACCCGAGACAATGTAGAAAAGTTCGTTTTCCATATCGACCCGATTGGGAATCGAACCCGGGAACTTAGATGGTATGGTAACGCCAAAGTTCTGAGCTACCGAAACTATCGATATTATTGATAGTCGTGAACTATAGGTCGACTAGCAAAGCATCCCTAATATTATTAATGCGAAAGTAACTCTGTCTATAACGCTTTCCCGCTTAAACCTCTCAACCGATTTTGATGAAATTTGGTATAGGTATACGTTGAACCTCTAGAACAAACTTTGACGACCTCCGTAGTCGAGAGGCGAGCGGGCCGGACTTTGGCGTCGCGCCTTGCCTGAGGTTTCGGGTTCGATCCCCGGTCGGGTCAATATGGGAAAAGAACTTTACTATACTGTCTCGGGTCTGGGTGTTGTAGTACCGTCGTTGTTTCTGATTTCTGTAACACAAGTGTTCTTTGGCTACTTACCACAGAATCAGAGCAATGTATGTGATGTTGTCCAATATTTATTATTATTAAAGCATAGGCTACTTTTTGTTTTGAAAACAAGTAGTCCACGCGAACGAAGTCGCGGGCCTAGCTAGTAATATAATAAATACAATAACACAATCGTCCGAGAAGTCCCGGATTTAATTTCCGGTCGGGTTAATATTGAAAACGATTTTTTTCGTATTGTGATATCGTCGTGGTTTCTGATTCCTGTCATACCTAAAGGTACTAAAAACAAACTCTTCTTTTCTTTACCAAACTTCTGAACGTATGTGTGTACATGTGTGGTATTCTGGGTTCCACCAGAATACCAGCGCTGTAGCGGTGTTAGAAATAATGCCGTTGCAGCATTTGCTGAAGTGGAACCCAATTATGTGTGCATGTTAATTAAGTAGGTTATATATATTTTTTTAGTTTGGTCATTAAATTTATTTCTTTCTTTCTTTCTTTCTATGTGAAGCTTTTTAATATTAATTGTTTATCATTAATTAATTATAATAAAAAGTATTAAATAATACAATAAAAGAGCATGCGTCTTTTATGAACGCTAGATCTTGTTTAAAGTAATAGTTCACATCTCAATAAAACTACTACTTTGAAGATGTCATGCTTTTACGAACTCAGTCAATAATCAAACAATTCATCCATTTTAAAACAAAAATACTTCAAACAAAATAATTTCACGTATGTGTTCATAACAAACACTGTGAGCTCTTGTACAAACATAAAACAATTTTTCGTCACATTACCTGCCCAAACATCTAAACGCAAGCGGTGCTTTGATACTCAGACTGTTATTCAAGTTATTTTTATCGTATCAAAGTATTTTGTGCTCATAAAAGAGTTGTTTATTTGTTTTATTATATACTTTATTCTTCTTTTTTAATGATGATGCATCTGATAATCTTAAACGGCGTCAGCAAGTCAAGGTAAACATTTGCAGTTCAATATTAGTTCTTATGCGCTTGACATAAGGGTAGTGCAAAGTCCAAAGTGTGTAGTCTGATGTGCTTTTGTGTGTACTACGAACATACCCGCAACAAACATGTGTTTAAGAGAGGTAGGGCATAGTGATTTATCGCTCGAACCGGAGCAGCCGGACTGGTGAACTCCACCTTACAGAACACCGCAGCCAAATAACAATCATTTCGGTGTTTTTGGTTTCCTGCGTGTGAGTTTCTAGAGCACTTGGGGGGTACTACATTTGTAGCAGGGGTCAAGCCTTCAAGGTAAGGGCGACAAGTCCAGTAGCAGCTTTATTATGTACTTGTCGCCCTTAAGCTAGGATCTCAATACCACTTAATGTCAGGTGGGATGAGGTCAATCTTGAAGTGAGTTATAAAAAAAATGGAAACCATTGTGACAAAGCTATCTGTCCATCTTTTGGGCAAGTATTATTTTATTAAAGGCAATTCCTTTCATAGCCATTGTGTCGGCAACTGTTAAACAATCTAGCACAAAATTGTTTACTATGATGTTGTTTACATTTGTGTTATTTACTCTACCCGTGGGTAAGGTTTTGTGACCTTGTTAACCTTTTATCAAAGAGGAGTTAGGCACTAGAACCGAAATATTTTTTCATGAGTAATTGAAAAGTTCTTCAGTCTAGTGTTTTAAGAGCTAGGTTATGATTGGAGTTCTCAATTCGATTACGTGGTCGAGGAAATTATGTGTCTTTTTTTTAACAAAGCTCAGTTTTGTGATCATTGTGCCGTGTTTGCAAGTGTGTGATCATGTGATCATTGTGTAACAATGACTTGATTGCAATGAAGTAGGCTTTTCCACTGTAGTTTAACAATCAAAGTCAACTGTCCCCTGTATCCATTGTCCGGTGTACAAATTTTATTTAAGTTTGGGCTAAACATTACTTCATACATTTAATAAGTTAACTTTGAGTGTTTTCTTAAGTAAAAAAAAGCCTTTGTAAAAATAAACAAGCCTTTAAAAAATATGATAAAGCTCATTGTGGATGAATGCAAGTCAATATTTCCTGTTGGTTTTAATTTTTTCGGTAGTTATCTATATATAGTAGCTAGTTTATCTTTCTGAATGTGTGTTTCAAATAAATTGTACAAAATCAAGCTTGACTTATGGGATTCCTTACAACATTTTTCTGTCTACACTTATGAACAAAAAATATTTTACAGGATTTTTCAGTTCACACGAGATAAAGGTTAAACCTATTTAAATATTTATGTTTCTGATAAAAAAACAACAATGGTATTTTTCACATCTATTTGTTTTTCTATTTGACTTGATTAAATTTCATGTTATTATTAAAAACTTTTTTTTTAATAATTACACCTACAATTTTGCACAGCTGCTGAGGCAGGTAACTACTTAACGATATAACAAGGATTACGCTAATTTCGCGTCCAATTATTACAAGTTCCTTGACCAAAATCTAGGCACGAAGCAATATTTTCCTTTTATGACTTAACCCTAAATTCGGGGTGAATGCGACCACGGTTATTGGGAACAGGGGACTTTTTACACCGGCTCGTTTAACCGTTACGAGCCGGGTGACATTTGGCCAGAGATTGCTTTAATAGTTTTACAAGCTCCACTCTCTTTGACTTTATATGGTCGAAACATTGGCATTAATGTTATTGTGCTAACGAGCGAGATTTATATAGGAGAGTATACTAATGTAGGTGCAGTTCATACCTGACCTAGAAGTTTGTATCACCCATTCTTATATCGAGGGCATAAGATCTAATATCGAGCTGTGATGTGCGATAGACAGTGACATCAAAGTACTTTGAAAATAATTTTATTGCCCAAATACAAATATTACCATATCAAAATGCATGTTTTTTTTATATGTTGCACTTCAAGATTGACCTCATCCCACCTGATGTAAAGTAGTAATGAGGTCCTAGCTTAAGGGCGACAAGTACAGCACAATAAAGGTACTACTGTACTTGTAGCCCTTACCTTGAAGGCTTGACTCCTGCTACTAATGAAGCACCCCCAGGAGTTCTGGAAACCTTACTAACACGCAGGAACACAACAACATCGAAGTGAGTGTTATTTAGCTGCATTCTTCTGTAAGGTGGAGGTATTTCACCTGTCGCTGCTCCAGTTCAAGCGATAAATCGCTATATCCTACTTAAAATATAGCTTCTCCGAGAATAATGTATTGATTTCAATATATATAACGAAAAGTTTCTGTGGTGGGCGGGTCAGACTTTGGTGCTGTGCCATTTCTAAAGGTCCTGTATTTTATTCCTGGTCAAGTCAATTTGGAAATAAAATTGACAAATTCCCAAAAAAAAAAAACATTCAAGACAGTCTAACTCAGAATCCAAGTCAGAATCTGGTAAATATTTACACCTTACAAGTATGCATAAAAAAGTCCCTGACCCTAATCCCTACAAATTGGGAGGTAGGTAGCGCCGCGAGAGACGGGGAGCAGTTCATATACTGGGATGAAAAGTAGCCTATGCATAGAAATTGCCGAATTTCATACAAATACGTTCACCTGTTAAATGTAGATCGAATCGCGAATTTCCTTAACAATATGGGATATTTTTTATCACTCAGTCTGAGCACTTATTAGAGACATGCAAGATAGTGGAGGATGTAGGATACTGACCGGTCAAAACCGGTTTTTCTGAAGTAAATTTTTTTATTGGACTTATAAAAGGAGACTCAAAATTTTCTTGAATCTTCATAATTGTATAGTGTCAATGCAGGCAAGATGACTTAATTACACCGGCCAAAATATTGGTATTTTAAAAATTATTTGTACTAGCGAACTTTAAATATTAGAAACAGAAAAATTTCGTCTCTCCTTGCGGTGCGGGAAATGAACTCACGACCTTCTCGTATCGCGCGTGCTGCTCTTACCAACTGAGCTAACCGCAAGTTATCGTAGGCGATGAAATTTTTCTGCTGTATCAACCGTAAGCCTCCGGTAAGTGCCCTCTGCCGAATATGTTTAGAACTACATACTTCCCACACCGCAAGGGGAGATGAAACTTTTCTGTTTCTAATATTTAAAGTGTATCTACCTATCTATCTATCTATAGAAAAGTTGGTTTTCCATATTAACCGGAGTGGGAATCAAACCCGGGAAATATGATTGGACGCCAAGTTCAGCCCACTCTTGGCATACCTCTCGGCTACGGAGATCGTCAAAAGATAAAGATCCAAGAAAATATTGATTGCGCAATTAAAAAACTACAAAATTAAACATAAACGCTCCCTAATAAATAGCTGATATTACAAACAAAGTTTCTTGTTAAGCATAGCAGCATAGTAAGGGTTAAACTTGCCGACTAAGACTCAGGAGCGGACTAAGGGACCGCGCTGGGAACGGTTTAATTGCTTAATCAACGTCAACTGTGCGTGACCTCTCGAAGATCCTCTAGTAGTGTTCAGTAGGACTTCATTTACAAGAGTACGGTATAATTGTTCAGTACTTTACATTTTAATTTGCGTGGTATGACATTTTGTACATGTTACGTTTGTACATGTAAAGTACATTTTACAATGTTTTATCGAGATTTGTTCCGTTCGTGTAATTGTGAAAGTAGTAACTCTCTTCTACATTAAACTTGCTCTTGTGTACAGTAAGTATTTTATCTATTCATTCAAATATATTCAGTACTTTTAACAAAAACAATTATACTCGTATATGCGTGTATTCTTACAAACTTTCACGTTTTTTATATAAATGGGATAAAGTAAAATTCTAACAGTTAACGTTATTTTTCGACCGCTGTTTCATAATGGCGTCGTTTATAGTGAAATATAGGTACCGCCTCTTGTTAGTTAGAACAAAACGCTTAGAAGGGATTTGAGCTGACTCGACAATAAAATTGGTAACTCCAAAAACATTACTCTACTTCAAATCACAATACATTTCACTATATTTGAAGTACGAGCCTAGAAAAATACTGACTCAGTGCAAAAAGGGACTACTTTTAAACTCAAGAAAAAAAAAATTAATAGCCTAGGTGCACACTGTTAACATACGAAATAAAATAATACTTTTTTTATATGTGTAGATACTAATACCTGACAGCTGTTTGCTTTTTTCATATGTAAATGCAAATGTAATCCTTCAAAGAACCTCAAAATTGTTTGCATATGAATAATGTAAAAAGTGGGTGTATTTATACGGCAAGTGAATGATTAAACTTACCACATCGGTAACATTGAGTTGATATGTAGAATAATATATTTTTGGCGAATGAAATATACAACCATTTTTAAAACGAGGTTGAAAATAATGCTAATAAATATAAATCTAATAAAAAACTTGTATTATTATTATGAAACTTAAAAAAGAAAACTCGTACTTATTACTACTATACTATTACTTTAAGTTTATTAATTTAATTAATTTACATTTCTCCAATTCTGTGGCAAGTAGCTAAATTACTTGTGTTACAGATCAGTCACTATAACGGTACCACAACACCTAGACACGAAACAGTATAGTAAAGACCGTTTCCTATATTGACCCGATCAGGAATCAAACCAACACTGTTCAAACATTTAGTCACTATAACGGTACACAACACCTAGACACGAAACAGTATAGTAAAGACCGTTTCCTATATTGACCCGATCAGGAATCAAACCAACACTGTTCAAACATTTATATAAATATTAAAAACTCAAAAAAATGTGCCGAAACTGGCTCACGTGTAATTTTACTATCTCTGTGTAATTACAATTAAAATACTTATATAAAATATTTTAAAGTACACAAAAAATAAGATTAACTTAAATCGCAACCGTAAGCAAAGTTACTTGCTAAGAAAACTGCACATTCAGGGCTAAACTCGCGCAGATAGCGATGACGCAGGAGCGGACTAAGGGTCCGATCCGGGAACGGTTTAATTGCTCAATCAACATCGCCTGTGCGTGACTACTAAAAGATTATCCTACTGACGGTTTAAGTACAAACTGTCTAAGTCTGTTGGCCTTTCTGTGATGAGGAATCGTTTGATTAAATGTTTGCAACGCAATGGAACTTTTAAAGATATTATTTTTCTAACAACCTTTAGAACAACATTAGTTTAGCATAGGTACTTTTTACTGATTGTATCTACTTCCTCTTAACTCTTATATAGTTTTTTTTAAGGAACTCGATATAATACAGTTTCTAATGCACAAAAGTGAACTATATTCGACAAATATCTGACGTACTTTATATAGATAGATAGAAATAATATAATGCACAAAATAATTACAAAAATATGTTTTACGGACAAAATATAGAACAACTAAGATAGTTTTATGGCTAAAAAGGTCGATGACATGATGAATGATGATGACGAAGTAGAAATGGGTAAAACCCCGCACACACAGACATTGAGATTTAAATTTAAATCTAGACTTTAATACTTTGTTCGGGAACTGTACCCAAGAACTCATAATCCTAACCTAATACTTAAACTAAACACCGTACAATTCGAGGCATTGTAATATTACAGGTACTTACTCACGCACTGTAATGTTCAACTCTGTTATGTTACATTTCATGCAAACACTTAAGGTGAGGGCGAATCTTAAGGAGTGAACTAAGGGATCACATCGGTAACAATTTAATTGCTCAGTCAATATAACACATGCGTGACCGCGTGGAAATTATCCAGCTAACACTATCAACATTTTGTGTAGATATACTCGTAGTAAATAGGGCTGTTTAGGCAAGGTATGACGCCAGGCGAATTTAAAACATTAAATAAATAGGAGCACAAATCAAAAATTAAGATTTAAATAAAAGCGTTTATATGTTTAGCCGTGAATGGCAGTTATTATGTTCCAGCATTCATACAAATAATATTGAATATTTTGAATATTTATATCTTATCTACCAATACAATGAGGATGTTCGCGTACGAAAAATCCACCAGATGGCGATAAGTAGTCGTGGAATCCAACTGTAATGTGATTGGTTATAAACCATTACACGATATTGACAGACAATAGACATGTCAACATAACATTTAAATCGACAATCAACTAACAGTTAGATCAGATCTCTACTATCGCCATCTAGTGGATAACACCATTATTAGAAAAGTAGGGAGAAAAATATATATTTGCTTAAAAGTTTATAACCACACCGCAGACCGCACTAGCTTGAACTGCGGGCCGTGGTTTTAAAAGGCCTGGTCTAGATCAATATGTCAAAACTATATAATGTACATAATAATGTATTCCCCTTATCCTCACAAACTTAATAATCTCCCAACAAAAGGTAAGGATACGATATTAAAAGTGTTACAAGAGAAAACACATCAAAAAAGAGCCCATACAAACTTGCATTGAAAGATTTTTCTGTAAAATACCTTGATGACACAAAGGAGCAAGGATTCAAAGAAAAATAGACTATCCATCTATTACAGTTTACGGTGTAAAATGGAGTGAGGTAACAGGAAATTATTCATAACAGTATTTTCATAAAACCTCTCCGTCCATGACACCGTCTTTAAATAAAAACTAAAAAATTAAAGACGTGGCGTCATTGTATAAAAGAAAGCGCTATTTTATGTTTCTTTGTTTTGGTATAAATTGTGTGCCGACAAAGGGGTTGGACCACCGTCCAATGCACAGGTTCCCAAACAAGAGGGAGATCGCCCTTCACAACGGAGGATTTAATGCCATTTCAGAAAAATATTAAAAAATATTTTCATAAAAATATACTTTTATGGGGGTACTAGATGAGGGTTTTTGACAAACCTTTTTTTTACGGAAACAACCCTTTTCTTTAACTAAAATACGACGATTTCTACTCAATAGATCTCTACAATCTCTCTCTCTCTTTAGTTCTGATTCTGTTACCTCTGTAGTTACCTGAAAAACAAAGCATTTTAGTATTTTAAATTATTTGATAAATATTTTAGTAACATTTAGGAAGAATTATTGTTTTCTCTCTTTTTTTCTGTAATTGTATTTATTCTGATACATTTTTTGTTTTATGGCATCAACTTAACAAAATCCTGTTTTTATTCTAAAATATTAGATGAAATAGAAAGAGAAATAGAAATAGAAAATGTCTTTATTCATGTAAGCTTTTACAAAAGCATTTATGAATCGTCAAGTCAAGTAAACTACCACCGTGTTCGGAATGTTGATTCTATCGAGAAGAACCGGCAAGAAACTCAATAGTTACTCTTTTCAAAAACTGACACATATGGTAGGATGATCTTGACATAGCTAAGCAGATTCTCATAAAATAAAGCTAAATTTTTTTCAGAATGATATTCAATCAAAGAGCAAACATTTAATCCTAATTTTATAAGCCGAAAATTGCGCACTTAATTGTACATACAGACACACATAAGAGTCGATTTTATCAAACTCTTATGTGTGCTTTCCTTTTTTGGCGGTTGAAAATCATATTAGAACGCTTTAGAGACGTGTTTGTAATTTTCAAAATGGATCAAAATATGCTCTAAAAGTAATTTGCACGTCAAAAATAAGTGAGTTTATTCTCTCAACCCAACTGCTCAACGTCTCCGTTTCATGTAAACATACAAATTTTAAGCAGTAATAAA
Organism: Glyphodes pyloalis; assembly: GCA_037074685.1. Classification (NCBI taxonomy): domain Eukaryota; kingdom Metazoa; phylum Arthropoda; class Insecta; order Lepidoptera; family Crambidae; genus Glyphodes; species Glyphodes pyloalis. Next base: position 1,141,230 of record JAYKKO010000042.1, read on the forward strand.
TATATCAAAATATTAATGGACATTAAGGGGTCGGTGGTCCTTACAGTTTGAGGATCTTTTGTCCATAGCTGTTTACAAGAGCTTTTCTCTTTACAAGTGGGAATTTCCAGCGGCTTTCAAAGGAGCTACAGCATCATAAATAGTAGTGGCTTAGGCGACAGGTTTGTGAGATTTACAAACGTGTTGTGTGCGAATTTTTATATATATACCTTTCCTAACCTTTTTAGCAAATTAAACTAGAGATCCTTTTATAAAGGGATTAAAGACATTGTTATTTTACTCTGACTTCATTTTATCTTTGCGTTTGTTATTGTCGACCGGTTGAGTAGGTAATTACTGATTTGACATATATCCATCGGTAATAACACCGCGGCGTAACTAGGTTGCGTACACGATAATTATGTACTTAACAGTTTGACTATAGTGATCATATTATTATGGTAAAGTACAATTCGTCTCACACTTGCCTCATAAAAGAAAACTGTATTAAACATGTCGCTAGCTAAACCTTAAAAGATCTCTGTAAAACTGATGCTTCAAATCTGACTAAAATGTATTTGTCTACACTAATAATATAAAGAGGAAAAAATCGTATTTTTGTGTCTAAGTTTGCAATGAATAAACTCAAAAACTACCGTGCTCATTTTAAAAATGTTTTCACCATTGGAAAACGACATTCCCTTAGAGTTATATACTCTACTAGAATGTTATTCTAAGATAATGAGTGGCTTTATTTATTGCTAAAAGTACTTACGTCCACGCGAACGAATTCGCGAGCGGCCGCTAGTGTTAAATTTTTTTATTTTTTTTTATATTGCACTTCAAGATTGACCTCATCCCACCTGATGTTAAGTGGTAATGAGGTCCTAGCTTAAGGGTGACAAGTACAGCATAATAAATATGTTACTGGACTTGTCGCCCTGACCTTGAAGGCTTGACCCCTGCTACTAATGTAGCACCCCCAGGAGCTCTGGAAACCTTACGCACACGCAGGAACACAACAACACAGATGTGATTGTTATTTGGCTGCGGTCTTCTGTAAAGTGGTGGTATTTCACCAGTCGGTCTGCTCCAGTCCGAGCGATAAATCGCTATGCCCTACCTCTCTTAAATAAAGGTAAAAAGCATAGGTAAATGGTTGACAGTATTTGTAATATATATCTACCTTCTCTTTTAAAAATACGACTCCGTTTTATATTGTTTGGCTTTTGTGATTAATTGTGTGTCAAGAAAGGGTCTGACATCCAGTGCTCAACTTTTTACAAGGTTTTCTTTTAGATAAAAGTAAAGATTTTTAACAGTTTTTAAAGAGCGTAATTTTGGCATTATTTTTATCTTGTATCTATGTAAAGGGACGGCTTAGACATATTTTATTGTTAAGGTTTCACAAAAAAAATACACAAAAACTGTACATAGCATTTATGAGCCCTTTGCCACAATCAATTTGATTCAAAAGTATGTACCGGAATATATGAAAAATTTTCATATAACAATTTTGCAATGCACAATAAGTGTAGAAATGATTTTTATGAAATTTACTATTATAATAAACTGACTGTTTTCCGCGGCTTCTAAAGCTTTATTGAATTCGTGAAACCGTATAGTAAGGCGTGCCGAATAAATGCACCTGTACCCCCTATTCACAACCATACTCTCGGAGAGCGTTACCCTCCTTTCTTTGGAAGTCGGGTAAAATCCTTTACATTAGAAAATTACCGTATAGAAGCCACTCCACGCGACTTAAAACTCACATTTGTGTGGTTTTCAAATTATCAGCACGTCCAATTTCAGCTTTTTTTTTTGATGGGGGAAAATGCTTACCGTACCGCTGCCGTGGGGATGACAGCGGCGTGTGTGGGACTCCCCCGCCCGCCCCGCCTCGCCTTTGGTTGGCACCATGGGAAAAACGGTGGAAACCACAACAGCCACGGACATTGAGATCAACCCATTACGTAAAACTCGGTTTATTCCATTCACATTCCTTACCTTAAGCTTGGATATTTTATTCATAATGGACATATTAGATGATTAATCTGAAAATTTTCTTCTCCAACTGGAATCAACACAAAAAAATGTTGCCTTTTTGGCAATCGAATCTACGTGCTTTGGAGCACAAGCCTGAGCTTGTTACCACTAGACAGGGACCACTTGTAAGATAGCACATACCTACATACATAAATCGTCTGTATACTTCTGTTGTAACTTAATTAAACAAAGTTCATTTTTGATCCGTCGTTGATATGAAAGAAACTGTAAAAATATTTCTGATGTCGAACTCATAATTATCATCAATCATGAACGTAAACGTTGGAAAATCAAACTGAAGTTTCAAGGGCTTCCAAGAAACTGCCACTTAGTTTGCCTTGTCAAAACAAACCACACCTGAGTAACGTGAAATGTTTTCTTGAATTTAATTGTGAGAGTTGAGTTTTAATCCAAAAAGCCGATGAAATGCGAGTAGGATTCAGAGTTGGAATCACGGTTCACAATTTCCTTTTACTTATGTTAAAAGTATCTATGCACAACGCACTTTTTTGTATTAAGATCGAAATTGTTTCATACACATAAATTATATAAGTAATATTTATTCGGAACTTATAACTCACAGACAAGACCTTAGCAAAATCCTTACCTTTATAGTTTTCATTTCAAATAAAGCTGAACTAATATAAATTATTTATTAATTTTGAAATATAAATTCGAAGGATTAACAGTAAAAAAATCAAAGGATTGTGTGACGTCAGTAGTTATTTCAGTGGTAACAGAATCAGATGTATGTCATGTATGTGCTGTTGTCCAATATTTATTATTATTTATTTATTTTTTGTCTTTCATTTTGCACCTTTATATTGTAATGGCGTAATGTTTAGATTAGCTTGAATTCTTTTGAAAATACCACCATAAACTATTATTTGCTTTTTCTTTATGAACTCTGTAATTCCGAGTGGACCTTTGATGTTGCTCTTATTCCGTGGTAAGTATCTGTAGTACCTATAAGTATTTAAGCTACTTACTATAGAAATAGTGAAATGTATGTGACGTTGTCTAATATATAATTCCAGATAAATTTGGCTACTCTTAGTACCTATTGTGTTGGCTTCAAGATCGCTCGGAAAATAAACTACAAAGGCAGGACGCCTCGATGGCAATAAATCTTTGGAGCAACGAAGGAGAGACTTAAAATTATTTCAGAGACGTGTTCGGTTGCTACTTTCGAAAATATAAAAGAGAGCATTCCTTCATATTGTCACGTCGTGTTCTTGATATGAATAGTAACAATTTAGTTAAAGTTAACGGCGGTGAAAGACATCTTGTGTACAGTCGAAAACACGTCAGACTAAACGACCGTGTACCACTCTTATGTCTTAAGCATAAGATCTAATATCAGAATGCATGTGTATGTGTTGCTCACTGTATAATAAAATATTCTGTTCAGTCACTTTGCATTCCTCGCCCACGTTTCATTTTGCCTGTCAGGTTTGTTAAGGTGAACACACACTCATTCGTATCGGAAAGACAGAATAAATTGAAGTCAGCTTACCGAATAAATTCATTATTATAAATTATAATAAATAATGCCGGACCATAAAGAAGTGTAACTCGTTGCCGGCTCATGTGTTTCTTCCTTCCTTTGACATGGATTCCTTCAAAAGGAACGTGAAGAAACATCTTGCTGGCCAGTATGGCGATGCTAACGGATAGGATATTTCGGTATCAAATCCGTTGTTATCGCGTAGTGGGTTCCTCTCTTGCTTACCATCAGGATGGGAGGAGCCAATGTACTGCGCTATTATTTTGCTTCTGTGGTAAGTAGCTTAAGCACACTTACATAAATTATAAAAAGCGATGGTGCCATAACACCCAAGATTTTATAGAAAAGTTCGTTTTTTATGTAAACCTGACTGGGAATCGAATCGAACCTTCTATGGCGCAACGCCAAAGCTCGGCGCTTGCCTCTCCGCGGAAGATGTCAATATTAATTACCATCAATATTTTTTTTTTGCCTTACTGAACTCTTTATGGGTTATTGGTTATGTATAGAAATTATTGCGCACAAAAATCTCCTTGGTTCGTAAGCTTAGGCCAATTGCTAAGTTAGATGGTACACTAGTCACCAGATTTTTTTTGCTACATACTCCGATTAATATATTTTATAACATTTAAGAATGAATTAGTATGTGAGATTGGATAATTGATTTTACTGTAAATATTATGAGGTTTTTACTGTAAACTCTTTATTAACAGACTTTTAAAGGCAGGACTTTAAGAAGCATGTTTTTTTTTTCTGACCGTACCATTTGTTAGATAATATAACAAATCTAACAACTAGTAGGATTCGTGTTATTAAAATAATATTTATTTCGTCTGTGTTAAGTTTTTATTTAATGTTTTGATGTCTTAAAACAAAAAAAAATCTTCATTTTTATTTCATTGGTTGATTTGGCCGTATAGCCTGCATTGAATGTGCTGGCATCATTTAAATTCGCCCAGATTGTTTGAGCTCTTCCATATTCTAAAACTAAAAAACCTTAATACCTTTTTTAAACACTTTTTTTTTTTAATTTTAGATTTGTTAGCATTCAATTCGCTAATTTTAGTTTGCTCGGCGTGTTATACTAAGTTATGATAAGTGTACGTTCGCCTTAAGTCAGGCGTTCTCTCGGAATTCTTTATTTACAAAAGTCAAGACAAAATAGACAGAATAATTCAATACAATACCGACTCGGTAATTGAATATCATACATCTTATCAAACACAGGTTGCAATGAAAATTGCGAGTCATTATCCTTATTTATATCGCTTTAACCAATGGCAATGGAATATAGATCACCTCAAACTGAATCTTATGACCTTGACTAGCCGGCAAAAACCAATAAAATAAAATAAAATTTCACGATATTGGATGCCTCATTACGAGTTAAAATAATACAGTTTATTTCTTAGTAACATTTTGTTTTACAAAAGTTAGAAATAACTGCCTATCTTATTCATTTAAATTTTAAATAAAAAATAATAGTCGAATAAAGTATAAATTAAGTAAAAATAAATATAATGCGACTTATTTTAATAAAGTATAATGCGACTTTTTTTAAAAAGTATCATAATTTTATATAACGAAATTACTTACGCCCGGATCCAATATTTAACGATTCGTAATGTGTAAAGATGACTATCTGTTTTTCTCCAACAGACTACGAGTCCCTACTTCTAACTATTCTATTTCTCGCCATCCACTATTTCCTCTACCTTACGGTTGTCTGGAAGAGATCGCTTTCTAGCGATAAGACCGCCTAAATCGTACTATAATTAATCTGTAAAACCTATTTCTGTAAAGTTATTGTGCAATAAAGTATATCTATCTATCTAATTTCAAATTTACTTTCCATATCAGCTGTCATCAGTAGTCAGTTGGTGTTTTTTAGCTTACGCCTCGTACTATTTATTGTTTAACCCGTAACTAGAACGGATCGTTCTTCAAATATAAGAAACCGGGCATTAGTGACCTCCTAAACAAAACAAATAAACTTAAGATAACACTAGCTTACAAAAAATTCAAACTAAAATTAATAAAAAAATCAATATTTTAAATAAACAAAGATGGTCCCTGTGGTAAGGTACCCAAAATGCTGGCTGCATTACCTCGCTGAATAGCGATTGAAAGACGCTGGGCGAGGTAGCAGCCAGCCTTTGGGTCTCCTGTAACGTTGATAAGTCTTTTTGAAATATCTTTAAAAAAAGACAATGCGTTAGGACCCCACGGACCTAGAGTTTCCACTCCAAAAGCGACAAAATTATAATTTTCTTTTATTTCTTTATATTTTGTGCTTTTCAGTTTTTCAGCCGCCTCTGCTGCTGCGCCAGCGCTCCTAATAGTCCCTGGGAGATGTGACGGTGCCAGTGTGTCGACACATGTCGCATCCCACACTAAGGCACGTCCCATCTTCCAGGGAATAAGAGACATACCGTCAGACCTCCTTAATTTAACCAGCTTATACCTTATCGGTTGGTTTACTTCTATCTGATGATTGAAAAACCAGTCCTTAAATAATTAATTACACGACCTTCAAATCAAGTGGGTACTTGCGCTCGCAGCAATTCTTAGTTAAAAACACGTTTTCCCAGTGGAAATCTGAAATAATAGCTTAGCTAAGTAACCGCCAAGAAAGCCTTCTAAGCACATAATTTATTAGCGAAATCTCTTAACAAGGCTGATATTAAGCCGGTTTAACACTTCAAGTGGTATATAAGCAAGTGAGGGTGGTAATTGGGTCGATATGAACATTATTCGTAATGGGTAGATTGTGCCTTTGATAATTTAACTAGTAGGTGCGAATATTAAGTTTATTTGGGCACGATTCTTCAATAGTCATATAATCAGTTAAAAAATAAAAAACGAAGAAAGTACAATACGAACTTTGAGATTTTCGCGTTCCATTTTACTACGACCTCCGTAGCGGAGAGGCGAGCGGGCCGAAATTGGTGCCGCGCTATCTGAGGTTCCGGGTTCGATTCCCGGTCGGATCAATATGGGAAACGAACTTTTCTATATTGTCTCGGGTCTGGGTGTTGTGGTACCGTCGTTGTTTCTGATTTCTGTAACACAAGTGCGTAAGCTACTTACCACAGAATGAGAACAATGTATGTATGTGATGTATTCTAATATTTTAAACATTTAAAATAATTTAACAGATCAAATATTTGAAACGTCATCAAAATACTCCGTCACGTATTTACTTAATAACGTATTTAATGGGATATCTTATTACCATCATTATTTTAATAGGCAAGTATGAAAAAATTCAGACATAAAACACTTAATTATATTTCCTCGTGATTTTATTCACATTATTTTAGGATAAAAAGTATTCTTTACGTTTTTATATGTGTTAAATTTAGGTAGCTACCAAATTTTGCTTCAATTCATTTAATAGTTTATGCGTGAAAAGGTTAAAGACCTCTATACGTTCATACATCAAAACATTTCGTCATGATGATAAACTTTGTTAAGTCCTGATGTAGTAGTTAGACCAAACAGCTCCAACTCGTGAGTTCAAATCCCGCGAAGAACATTCCCATCGTATTTGGTTTTATAAATGACACAACACGCTTGAGTCATCTGTTTGTTCTGAAAATAATGACTCCATGCTTCGTTGAAGAGACTTTAGCTGTATATTCAGAATATCATGTAAGCTTTATCAAAGTACTTATGAAGCGTCAGTACAAGTTCAGTATTCTATCGCTGTGTTCGTTAAGAACCGGTAAGAAACTTGACCTCACTCTTTTCAAAATAAGAATGATTCACTATACTAGATATTCACAGTTCTTTTGTTTTATAATGCATTCCAAGATTGACCTCATGGGATGAGGTCAATCTTCATTCATTACCATGAGTTCCTAGCTTAAGGGCGAAAAGTATAGCATAGTAAAACTGTTACTAGACTTGTCGCCCTTACCTTGAAGGCTTGACCCCTGCTACTAATGTAGCACCCCCCAAGAGCTCTGCAAACCTTACTCACATGTAGGAACACAACAACACCGGAGTGATTGTTATTTGGCTGCGGTCTTCTGTAAGGTAGAGGTATTTCACCAGTCGGGCTGCTCCAGTTCGAGCGATAAATCGCTTTGCCCTGCCTCTCTTGAAGTTCCGATTATTATCATAGAATTGATCTCGTTTCTTTTGCCAGGAGTTGATTGAGTTGATTTTTTATTTATTAAACGAAACAAGTAATTGCTTAAATAAAGGCAGAGTCCCAAAAGAGGCTATCTGCCAAAGCATTTCTTTCAGAACAACCTTTGCCACATTTTTTTGTAAAAATCTACATGCAACCCATGCTTTTGCCACGCGGCCATAACTCCGCTCGGTGCCTATCTAATGACACGTCGTTTATGCAAATCGGTTTATCCATTTAGCCTGGATGCACGTGAGTGCCGCTTTCGTGTGGAAGGCTTTAACTTCTTTTTTCTTCAGTAACAACATTACACTTACCACAGTTTTGTGCAAGTTTGAGCTTTAGACTGAACAATGTATAACTTGTCTTGAAACCGTAGGTCTTTTAGAACCTAGACCGCATGACAGTTTTGTTTGAATTAAGTCATACCATAAAGATATTTAATATATTTTAAGGGCTTCATACCCAAATGGTAAAAAGGAACCCTATTACTGAGACTTTGTTTTCCGTCTGTCCGTCACCAGGTTGTATTTCAAGAACCGTGAGCTAGAGAGTTAAAATGGTCACAAATAATGTATTTCCATTGCCGTTTCAACAACAAAAATAATGTAAAATAAATATTCAAGTAGGCTTTCATATAATAAAATAAAAAAGCTTTTGATAGGCACTTGTAATATTTACAGAATATTTAATTGTATTTTAAGGTTCCAAATATTGTGTCTAATGTTGAATAGATGATGGTACGGAAGTCCGACTTGCACTTGACCGGTTTTTTTCCTCGGAAGCAACATTTTAAAAAGACCACAGTTTGAACAATGTGTACTTCGTCTTGGAACCGTTGTTGTTTTTAGAAGCCATTGCAACCGTAATTTTTTTATAATCTATCAATCGGATTTTATTGGGGCAAATTAAATCTTTCCAATTGCGATGAATGCTAAATTTTAAAAATGTAAAACAAAATTGTATCTATGAAATATAGTTAGACAACGTTGGTTCTAGTTTTCATAACATAAGTGCACTCATTAATTACCAGTGTTACTTGTAGATGACAGTAAATTAAGTACGCCTAGGTATAACCCTTGCAACGAATTACGAACACACATGTTTTTCACAACAATAAACCTGACTTATTTATCTTAAGAAACTTCTGAGACATCAAGAGAATAAATCACAAAATCTTGACAATGAGATATTGCTAATACGAGTTTCTAGTTATCAGTCGCTCCACGTCTGTATCATCTTTGTTTCGTCCAAATAAACTTACGCTACGTTGGGTGACTATTAAGAAGAGTTATTACACCTGATCGGGACGTGGGATCGGCTAATATATGCCGTGTCTTTGCCAAATTCGATACAGTGAGCCGTAAATTTGAAACTTCATATTTCCATTTGGATCTGTGGAAGTCTCGGGTCATCCATTGTAGTTTTAAAATAAAAATGAATTGTGCAACAAAATGGAATGTACTACAAAATACTTTTATCACTAACAGGTAACATAGTGGTCGTGAATTTCGTTTAGTGGAGAACGTAGCGTGCCCATTTTTATTCGTTATTAAAAATTGTTTTGACCTCAAACATAAAATAATGGTCTCCTAGTAATAAATGCATGAAACATATTTCGTCACTTAACTTATCCTACTTGTATGCCAGTAAAAGTTTAGAGAAATTTGACGTATCGCTGGCCCTACAAAGGGGGTTCACGACAAATTGTAAATTTATTTGAATGTATGCATGTGTGAATGTTTGCTCGATTTTATTATATTTATTTTTATTGTTCTATTATGAAACTCTGTGTATGTAATAGTTATATGGTATGCTTACGTTGTGATTGCTTAGTACCTACTTTATTGTTGCCTGTTTTTACCTATGTATGTTTCCGTAGTATAGTATGTAATATAGAATAATAAGAGCAATAGCGCCACTCGATTGCGTGGATAACTAGCAAGAGCCAGGGCACTTGCTAATTTTCCAAGCAGGGGGTTCCGCCAGAATACCAGCGCTGCTCCGGCGTTAAAATGTCGTAGCGGCATTTGCTAAGGTGGAACCCAAATTGGCCTCACAAGGTATATAAATAATATCTGTTATAATGGTCTTGCGTTGTGTTTGTTATAAATTTTGTGATGTCAATAAATGTATTTTCTTTCTTTCTTTAGATGCATGTAATTAATAAAAAAATATGATATTTTTTGTTTGTATTTGTATAGCGTGTAAAATTGGATTATTTGTAAATAAACAATTTTATTGCTTGTAATATTTATAATTATGTACACATGCTCAATCTTGCATGCTATAGCACCTTGAGCTAGATACAGAAGATATAAGAATGACACATTAGAATACCGCGATAGAACCCCTAAAAAAGTATTATTATTCGAGAGGTAAGCTGATATATTTTGGCAATCGAATTACACTTTAAGATATTTTGCTTATCAATGTAATTTGTAGCTTACTTGTAATAGGTCTCTAATTTGTATTCAATTGATTAAGTACAACTTGATAAAAGGGCTTAGTTATACTTTAAGCGAACAACAACCATTGGGCTAACTCCTAAAAACAAAAGTTGTTTTAATTGATGTTTTTTTAACGTGCTTTCGGTAAGGTCGATTCTTTTCTTTGTTGAAGCTTGTATACGCTTTGTTGGTTTGTAACTTATGACTATTAAAATAATAAATTAGGGCTGGTGTTTTTAATTACTTTCAAATCTACAAGTTTATCGGCCCGCCTCGCTTTCACACGTGTACCATGCCCGTTTTTTAACCGAGTTTAAAAAAAGGAGGAGATTCTCAATTCGACCGTATATATTTTTCCGCAGTCTCCACTGATTAATCGCTTCTATTGTAATATTATTCTATTGTAGTATTGCCCAGTAATATTTAACAGCTTAAAGCCTCTCTTAATAAATAGGCATACATCAAAAACAAGGTTTTGAATTCGAAATCCTGTGATTTAGCGCGTTGAAGCAAAATCTTAAGCATTGTTTTATTAGTTCAGATTCAAAGAACAATTTACAGTTCATCATTAGCATATTCATGGTTTAAACACTTCTAAATAAAGTGGTTTCCATTTAATGTTAATAAATTGGTATGTACTCTATGTATATAATGAAATAAAAAATTAATTAATTAATAAATGCTACTACAACTTAAAAGAATATTTAGAAGATAGATTATAAAATGTTTTAAGAATAATATTTGGTTTTTAGCTTGTAAGCATATTTATATCCGGGCATTGATATTATGTACATCAAATCGCCTCTCTTCGATTGCAGTGCCCTAACAGGGTCTATAATGATCAAAACATTTATATATAACACCTTTGTGCTATATAGAGCAATAAATAATTGAGTATTGAGTATTTTGGTCAACATTAAGTACTCCGGTATTATTTTGTGGTAATTAATCAAACTTTGAGTTAAAGAAATCAGAAACAACGACAGTTCCACGACACTCAGATCTGATAATATAGAAATGTTAATTTTCCATTTTAATGTCCCAGGTTTGTAATCGAATAGAAAATCAAAACGGCCCGGTTGGCTCTCACGTGTTGGAGGTGTCAAACTGAATAAATAGAGGTTTTAAACTAAATCAAAAGCGTAATTTACCAAAGTAGTATACATGAATCATTATGTTGAAAACTGCAGATTAAATAAACAAATTATTAATAATTAAGAGAGTGGTAGAGTTTCAGCGTACATAATGCTTTATTTTATTTTGAATTTCAAAGTCATAATGCTTTTGTTAATTTAACTAAGGCAACTGTATGTTCATTTTGTTGGATAAGCCAATAGATATGAAGTGAGTTTTAAAAATTGCCCGAACTCCATTTATAAATAATTATTTTATTATATTTATAAGCCTGCAGCTTAGATGGTGCATTTACCAATGTAATTAGCAAACGGCTGGGAAAATGGCGCGAAGTGGCTTTGTACTATTTTGTATTTACTTACCATATTTTAAGTCACACTATCACAAATGGATCTCTGTAATTTTGATTAAAATAAATTATTATTTTTATTATGATTTACAAGTAGGTCACTTATTCACAACCTTTTTTAAAAAATATATTTTTTTTGTTCAAGTCGTACCAAATATTAGTGCTTAAAGTTCAACGACTTAAAATAAAGATCTGAGTTTGAATTAGATTGAGAAAAATGTGTTGAGACGTGCCTGTAAAGCTTGATATATCGGTCCGAAACAGCAATTTGTTTCTTTTAACGAAATTCGTATTCCATTTGGGGTACTTAGGGCTACAAATCATGCAACCGAGTCATTCATTTTGACCAAGTTGATAATAAATAATAATTGTGAATAGCTACTACTACAGTTTTTTATCGGTTTATGTTGAAGAGAGCGTAGAATAATTTAAATGGCTATATAATCATAATCAATTCATTTATTCATGTTGGTTACAAGTAACACTTATGCATCGTCATAATGAATACAAATCAAAATTGAAGCTACAGCCGGTTCGGAACCTAATCCTACCGAGAAGAATCCAGCAAGAAACTCAGTAGTTATCCTAATCTTTACAATATTTGGAACTAGAGAACTGAAAAATATGGTGTGTGAGCGAGCAGACAATCATGTCCATATATGTTTATCATTGAAATATTCATCAAGTTTGTAGTACCCTTTTTTCATTAAACATGATTTAACATAGACCTTAAATTTATGCATGGGTAAGTCAATGATATCTTGCGGTAACTTGTTGAATATTTTTATACTTAATCCAACGAATGTTTTACTAGTCTTGCGAAGCCTATGGTTTAAAATAGTTCGCGTGGACTACATCCTTTCATGGTCGGTTTTACCCCTATCTCCCCTAATATTCTATATTAAAAAGTAGTCTATATTTTAATAGAGCTATATTTGTGCCAACTTTCATATATCTAACTTAAAAAATAAACATTTTCCCATATAAACTTTCAAAGGTGGCATTACCCCTTACTTTCTAACAAAAAGTAGCCTATGTCCGTTCTTGAGGTTCAACGTATACCTATGCCAAATTTCATCAAAATCGGTTGACAGGTTTAAGTGGGAAAGCGTAACAGACAGATAGACAGACAGACAGAGTTACTTTCTCATTTATAATATTATATAGTAGGGATAAGTAGGGATTAAAATAAAAATAAACAAATACTATTAACAAATATTACATTTAAATTGACTGCCATAAAAAAAGGTTTTTTTGCCCTATTTATAGACAACTAGCAGAGGCCCGCAATTTTATACGCGTGAAGTTAGTTTTTTTTTACCCCTAAAGGGGGTTTCTAAAGATACATTATAAGTTCACCTTTATGACATCCATAGTCTAAAGATTGTGAACCGTAGTTCACAATCTTTCGACAGTTTACAATTTCACTAGATAGATTGTAATCTAACGATGTTAACAATTTTACGGTGACATATAAAAGCATGTACGAGTAGTAAAAAGCGGTTAATTTCATATGCGAAACAGACACTCACAATTTTATTTATATGTATAGATATGTACATAGATTGTGGGGACCGCATCTTGCGCGAAACCGATTTGCGCTTTGCCAATTTTTTAATAATTACTTACTAACCAGCCGGTTGTAGGGGAGAGGGCGAGTCTCCCGCTAAATTGGGATCACAATCGGAACGTTTATTTCCTGTGCATCAACTTGGACAACAATAACAGATCCGTTCCAATACCGGTGCTCCGCAATTGTTCCATTTGTACGTTCCGCAAACAATGTAATAACGACGCATTTGAAACGGTACATGCGTGCGGAACGCTCGAATCTGGGCTGCTGAATAATTAGCTGTTTTTTCTTTGATTTTCACATTTTTGAACATGCACCACGGCACACTAGTCACCTTTAAATATTTTCCAGAAACAGTCACATTTGATCTGCTCTTGCATCTCATTCTGAAAATGTTTTTCATTTGTTAGTGGCAATTTAAACGTAAACAAATTAATTACATAAAATTGTATGAAAGCTAGCTTGTGTTTTTTTCTGGTGTTGATACTTTTTTAACTTTTTTTATATATTACACTTGATTAACCTCATCCCACCTTATGTTAAGTTGTAATGAGGTCCTAGCTTAAGAGCGACAAGTACAGCATAATAAATCTGTTACTGGACTTGTTGCTCTTACCTTGAAGGCTTGACCCCTGCTACTAATGTAGCACACCCAGGAGCTCTGGAAACCTTACTTACACGCAGGAATACAAAAACACAGAAGTGATTGTTATTTGGCTGCGGTCTTCTATAACTATACTTTTAATAACACTTCTCTTCGTAGTGTCATTATAACTCCTGCTCATCATGCTGCTGTTACGACAAAAAAATACATCATTTATGATGAGATACAAAACGACAAGGCTGGCATAATGTTTGTTTAATGTGCTTCAGCTATTTCAGTCGGATGTTTTTCGGAATGAAATACTTCGTTTTGTATGCCGTATCAAAGTGTGACTTCACTAATCTGGGGAAACTAGACAGAGCCACTACGAAGAGGCAGTAATTTGGATTTTATATGCTTTAGATTATCAATTTTTCCATTACAAAGTCACTAGGCGATGAGAGGGGCAGGATTTAGCGGGTAGTCCCCGCCTTCCCCGACGCGTTAAGGACCACCAATGCATGTCACCCTTAAAAAGGTGTTATTTATACGTAATTAAGGTTGAATCTTACTAATATAAATGTGTATGTTTAGTTGCCATATATATATTGAAGATAATTAGTCATTCACTAAAAAGCTACTAAAATGACTTGAATGAAATGTGGTAGCTAAATGCATCGGATACTAGAATTATATAAAGGATGATTTTTATTCTGAAATCACACGAACAAAGTCTGGGAGACCCGCTAGTATACATAGTCAGGTAGTAAAATATTAAAATACTGGTGATAAATGCCAAAAGTGTATTTAAGCCAAGTATTTTTAGGTATAAAGATGATTTACTTTTAAATTTCTCATAGAACCTAATTGGTTTATGACTTCAAAGGACGTCGCGGCTAATTTTATTATTTACATTAAGACTAAGATTAAAGCTTTTTAATCTAGAGGCTAAAGCACATTTTAGCCTAATCTTGGTCATTAAAAATACAATTAAATGTACAAATAGTCACAAACGATGTACTTAAACTTCCATTTGTTGTATTACGATGTCTGGAATATGTGGAATGGGCAATATAAATGAATTAGCACCTAAGTTCTCTTGTTATCATACTAACAGTGGTAATATTGTGAAAGGGAGACATTCACTACTACCATTAATCTTTTAATTTTATTGATAAATAAAATCTTTGTTTAATTATCAAGAAGCTCATTTACGGTATATTTTATTATACCAGTTGTTAGCGACGAAAGTGAACCCCAATTAAAAAGGACAAAAGATATAATAAGTTAAAAATACAATATTAAATACAAGGAAAAACCGAGGCACACCAAACCTGTTGCTAAGCAATTCTAGTAGTTCAGGTTGCCGAAGAATACCAACGTCGTTGCACGCACAGCGTCACCACAACGAATGCGGAGCCGGAACCTATATTTATCTTTCTTTCTCTTTCTTTATAAAATGTATCAAATTGACATTTCCAAATCAAGGGAAATGCCAATGCATTTCCCTTGATTTGGAAATGTGTATCAATATACAGTGTTATTTAAAACTTACACTTGGCTAGCCCCCGTAGCTCAATGTTTGCACTTCAAGATTGACCTCATCCCACCTGATGTTAAGTGGTAATGAGGTCCTAGCTTAAAGGCGAAAATACGGCATAATAAATCTGTTACTGGCCCTGTCGCCCTTACCTTTTGGCTTCACCCCTGCTACTAATGTAGCACCCCCCAGGAGCTCTGGAAACACAACAACACCGAAGTAATTGTCATTTATATTAATATAGATAGACCAAACATTGAACAGCAATGTTTAATATAGCGGTAATGTAGGTTTTAGCGTAAACCTAATACTCCGTCAAAGTTCGAAACAAAAAGCCATTAGAAGCAACAACAATGTCGGAATCAAATGTAACTTGGCCCATTAGGGTGTGTTTACCAACATCATCATTCCGATGGCACATCGTAACTCGCTCGGTCGGAGTACTCGTGACATACCTTTCAAGTTAATGGTTCGGACTCAAAGTTCACATTAGATTCTTGTGGTGACGCCTTCATACTTTCCACTTACGGCCTATAAAACTTCTGCGTGATTCTGCCGCCCTGGTAGTTTGCGAAATTGAATCGAGCTTGATAAAGGACGCTGTGCGTTACTTATCCTTTTTTTATCTAGTTATTAGATTTCCGTACAAACTGGATGAGTAAAATGGGAAGAACAGTTTTTTTTCAACAAATTATTAAAAATAAATGAAACAGATACAGCGCAACAAAATGTTGTGTTTGGGGATAAACGTCAATAATTCGTAAAAACTGACGACGCGCTAAATTTTAACGCCAAACTTAGAAGATGTTTGTTTACAGGATAAAAGAAAAAAAATGTGTCTTATACTTTTTGCTAATCTAATTGTTATGTCAAATACAACATGCTTTATTTCCCAGATAACATTAAGTGCATGATAGCTTTACAAAGAGCCCAAACTAGGACAAGTTCTGTATTGTTGGCATCCAGTACAAAACTCGTTGACAATTACAAATACAAACACCAGCGGCCCGCCACGGATTTGTACATCTACTTTTCGTTTTCTTTCCAAATTTGTTTGTGCATTGTCGCTTTTTTTAGTGGTAGCGTGATGTTTTATAGCCTCAAAGCCTTTCTAGATAAATGGACAGTCCAACACACAGATGATTATTCAATTCTATCCAGTAGTCATTGAGATCAGCGCCTTCAAACAAACAAACTCTTCAGCTTTATAATATTAGTATAGAGATTATATATAGTAGAGATATCCACATGAGTGTATAAATATATTCACATGCCTTAGAAGTAATATCACTCAGTGATTACTTACTTTTCATGAGTCGTCCAGCCACCGCAAAGTTTGAAAACAAAGTTTTCCCGAAAGCATTGTTCCTATGCGAGGCTGGGTACCGAGTATCTACTTCGTTCATTGCTTGTTCTGGCCTTCACGTACAGGTTTTAATTAAGTAGGTCACCATTTAAAGGCTTTCCGCCTTTAATGAAAAACCGGCTGAGTGCCAGTGGGAAGGTTTCCGTACTATTGTCTGTAAACGAATGTTGGTATCGAGCAAAAAACAGCCAACCAGGTTTGTTGTATAAGAGCCCCCCTTACATAATTATTATATTTTATTTTTACTATTTGTTGTTTAAGCGATAACAGAAATATGTACATAGTTTGAGAAAATTTCAACTCTAGCTATCATGCATCTTGATATACCTACAGCCTGGAGACGGACGGACGGATAGACAGCGAAGTATTAGTGTATGGGGCTCATGTTCACCCTTAGGTACGGAACCCTAAAAACGAAATTTATCATATGTTTAACTAAGAAAAACATTCCTTTGTTTTTTTATATTGTTGATGAAAAAGAACTTGTGATTTCGCTCTTACAGGACCAGGATAACATAAAACTGTGGAAATAATGACGGTACAGATCAAGTTAAACTCGTAATGAAAGAGCAAAGAAATAAATGAATTCAAAAGGGAAGCTTTGACAAAGAAGTTTATATTAGTTAATATTAATAGGCGATCAGCAGTAATTTGTAGTCAGAGATGTACAAAGGAAATTCTTTTAAGGAAAGAAAAACCATTATTTAATATTGCTTGTGTACTAACACTCCATAATTATAAAAGTCATGGACATTTTCCAAACATAATACCTTAAGAGTTCAATCACAACTTATTCAAGATTTGTTCATTATTAGTAGCTTACATAACAAAGGAAGTTCTATCTTGAAATTCCTTTGAACAAATTGCTTTGGTTTTCAAGAACAGGCCTTGTTCGGTTATGTTAAATTCCGTTTTCCAATAAACATAGTAGTTTAGGTTTCATTAGAGTCGAATAAGTCAGGGGCGTCTTTTGAAGGGGAAAATTATTGCCGTTGACATCTTTGTTTGTGGAGAATTTGAAGTTTTCGACCAAACAAACTTCCGAGTTTACTGAGCTATTTCAAAATGAATAATGAGTCTTAAAATATCAATAACCTAGGGCTCAATTTTCTTGTCACATAATTGATTTATTGGTTATTAAAATTGAACTCTTTGACGCAATTGGAGATACCAACAAAATATAATCTAATGTGATAGAGAATGTACGATAGAAAGGACGTAAGACTCTGTACCATTCTTATGTGGTGGGAATAAGAGCTAAATCAAATTTCAATATAACAATGGCTTGATTTATACGGCTATTTTTCAACTAGCGATCCGCCCCGGCTTCGCACGGGTGCAATAGGTACTAAAATATGTACGTATTATACATATAAACCTGGCACTTTATTTTATTACATTGACTCCCCCATACCCTAGTGACGCTTACATGGAGCCTACATCGCATGCTGGCTACCTGAGCGCGGTGAGCGGCAACCACACGACTTTTTTCTAATACTTGCATTCTTAAACTCATGATATCTTCTTAATGAAATGTCCGAATTGAATAATTCAAAAAGTTGTATCAAGATTTTGAAACCGTCTTGAATTTAATTTATTTTGATAAGGATTAATACCAAGGTACAAATAAAGAGCCTTTTCAAGCGGCGGCATATTAATTTTTTTTTAACTAAAAAACCGCTTACTGTGACATAACTATAAAACTTAAACATGTGCTGTCGCAACTATTTTTGTAGATAATGATAAGTTCTGCAAAGTCGTAGTACATGATTTTGTTCTATCATCAATAGTTTTCGCAGCGCACGCGATGTAAGGAATTTTTTGGGTCACCTTGGGTTACATTATTGGAGTTTTAGTAAGAATCCTTAATTTAAAAAAAATATATATTATAGCTTATGTCACCCCAAGATAGTGTAGCTTCCTAACGGTGAAATATTTTTTTGAAATCGGTCCAGTAGTTTCGGAGCCTATTCATTACAAACAAACAAACAAATATTCCTCTTTATAACATTAGTATAGATATAAATAATGAAATGGGTATGTTGAAATATTTCGGTTACCTTATTAAATACATATAAAACACTTCATGTTATAAAATCGCCCGCGTTTTCACACTCGTACGATCCTCGTTTTCTGACTAATCCTTCTCTCATATAAATTGCAACGAAATGTCATATAGCCCAAAGCCTTCCTTGGTAAATGGATTATTCAACACAAAGATAATTTTTCAACTCGGACCAGTAGTTCCTTAGATTAGTCCCCTATCTATGGGCGTGCCCCAGGGTTCAATATTGGGACCTTGACTTTTTCTAATTTATATAAATGATCTTCCGTACATTTCAGAAGATCTCTGTGAGATAGTATTATTTGCTGATGATACTTCACTTATTTTTAAAGTTGACAGACAAAAAAAATCATTTGACGATGTGAATAATAGTCTATCTCAAATACTTCAATGGTTCACAATAAATAACCTATTACTGAATACTAAGAAAACAAAATGTGTAAAATTTTCGATGCCAAACGTAAGACAAGTGAAAACAAATCTATATATAAGTGGTGAACCTCTAGAAATGATTAATTCTACAGTATTTCTTGGCATTACTATTGATTGTAAACTACAGTGGGGTTCTCATATTGCTACCCTGGCAGGGAGACTTAGTTCAGCTGCATATGCAGTAAGAAAAATACGTAGCTTGACTGATGTTGAAACGGCAAGATTAGTTTATTTTAGTTACTTTCATAGTGTTATGTCGTATGGGATTTTACTATGGGGTTCTGCAGCTGATGTGCAGACTATTTTTGTATTGCAAAAGAGAGCCATACGCGCTATATACGGTCTTAGAACAAGAGACTCGCTTAAAGAATTATTCAAAAAAATCAATATTTTAACAGTAGCTTCACAATACATTTTTGACTGTATTGTTTACGTACGCAAAAACTTACATTCTTTCACTAAGAAATCAGAATGCCATAATTTCAACACAAGAAATAAACATAAGCTTGCTGTTCCACATCTAAGACTTCATAAAATTAGTAATTCTTTTGTGGGGTTAAGTCTGAAGCTTTTCAATAAGCTGCCAGAAAATATCACTGCATTACCTATGCATAGATTTAAGTCTCTGATAAAAAAATGTTTAATGAAAAAAGGCTATTATAAAATAGAGGACTTTCTTAACGACAAAGATGTTTGGACTTGATAGCATTAAATATGTACATTAGACATAAGCTATATTGTTAATACATTTTTTTTTTGCATTATTTAAACCTACCATATGTATCAGTTTTTGAAAAGAGTAACTATCGAGTTTCTTGCCGGTTCTTCTCGATAGAATCAACATTCCGAACACGGTGGTAGTTTACTTGACTTGACGATTCATAAATGCTTTTGTAAAAGTTTACATGAATAAAGACAATTTCTATTCTATTCTATTCTATTCTATTCTATTCTATTCTATTCTATTCTATTCTATTCTAGTGCGTTCAAATAAACATACTCTTCAGCTATATAATGTAAGTTTAAATAAGTCAGCTGTAGAAATATTTTATGTTTTTTCAGACGCATTTGAGCGTCATTGAAATTTAAAATAAAAAATCCTATTAAATATATTTGTATGAGTGCAATGACGTCAGACTATCTTCTACTTGGAACTTTCCCACAAAAACGCACTGGAAATATCTTTTCGCAAACGAAAACCAGACTACAGTTACTAGGTATGAATGTGACCAATCAAATCATACGAAATTACGTGGAGATTTTCCGTGAGGCGGCCGCGTGATGCGTAACCGAATTATTGGTTTCGGAGTTTCGAACGATTCTTTTCGTTTCGTTTCTCCGAGTCAACAGTCGTAAATAGAATTTGCTAACATTCTCTCCGTTATAGAATAGGAGCTGGTGAATTTGAGGTGCGCCGCATCCTTCATTAATTTTCCAGGAATTATAGATAAGAAATAAAGGGTTAGTAGTCGATTGGCACGAAATAAAATAGTAATTTTTACGCGTGCGAATCGACTCCTTTTAAGAACTAAATGCATGCCACTGATTCTTGAAGAAGTAGATTTGCATGCGTTCAAAATACATTCGTGCGAAACGCCTACCAAAAAAATTTTTTTTTCAAAGAGGACGATTCGCTCGTTCGGGCGAATTTATTTCGTGCCAATCGACAATCGACTACTAATCCGAAATAAAGAACGTTGAAAAAATACAAAGTTTCTTGAACTTGAAAGTGAAACCAGTTGTGGTTATTTCATCGCCTATTTGAAAATAATTCCCCTTGCAATATGGTATTTAGAATATTAAATAAATATTGGACAACATTGCTCTGGTTCTGTAGTAGGTAGCCAAAGCCATTGGGCTAGTTAAAACAAAAATGACAAAGGTACCATAACACCCAGACCCGAGACAAAATGAAAAGTTCGTTTTCTGTTCCTTTTGATTCGACCAAAAATCGAATCCAGGACATTATCAATGGCGTGTCACGAAAGTCTGACAAAAGATGTTATCAATACGACATTCATGTATGTTCTTCCGACTTAGTCAACTACGAGTGTCAGTAAGTGATTCTAAAGTTAGGTATAAGCGCCTTTTGTTTTTTATTATATTGCACTTCAAAATTGACCTCATCCCACCTGATGTTAAGTGGTAATGAGGTCCTAGCTAAGGGCGACAAGTAAAGCATAATACAGCTGTTACCGGACTTTAGCTAGAAACCTTACTCACACGCAGGAATACAACAACAGAGATGAGATTGTCATATGGCTGCGGTCTTCTGTAAGGTGGAGGTATTTCACCAGTCGCGCCAGTTCGAGCGATAAATCGCTATGCCCTTTTTTTCCAGGGGAAATTCTTTGACGAACCGTACCGCCATCTGAGAGAAGATAACGGCGTGTGTGCCCACTAAAAGCCCCCGGTTGAACTTCATCGCCTTTTAATTATGGTGCTGTGGGAAACTCGGCTCAGCCAGAACCACCACAACATCGCTATGCCCTACCTCTCTTAAATTTAACTTGCTTAACTTCGCTAGCTCCCAATCCTTTACGGAGTCTTCTAAATAATTTGGCTCGCAAAGTTAATAAAAGAATTAAAGGTTCCTCGTTCGGAGCATTTGAATACTTCACTCAGACAGACCTTTGTTGAACCAAGAGATTTTATTAAATTGTTTGTGGCAGACTAATTGGAATTGAAATGAACTGATAAAACCTTTTTAAGTTTAATAACTTACATTGTTTTCCTTATACTTAAAGTAATTAAGTTAGGTTAGATAAATTTGACGATCGCCGTAGCCGAGATGCGAACGGGCCAGACTTTGGCGACGAGCTATTTCTGAGGTCCCGGGTTCGATCCCCGGTCGGGACAATATGGGAAACGAACTTTTCTGTATTGTCTCGGGTCTGGGTGTTGTGGTACCGTCGTTGTTTCTGATTTCTGTAACACAAGTGCTTTAGCTACTTACTCAGAATCAGAACAATTTATGTGATGTTGTCCAATATTTATTTATTTATATAAAAAATTACCTCTTGCAGTTTAATAATTTAACTGAATAACTTCCCTAAAGCAAGTAATCTTATTCTAACTAATGCTTATTTGAATTTTACTAACTAGGATTAGTTCATTTACCGAGTCCGATCAATCTTCTGTTAGTACACTAATAAATACATCTGTTTAGTAAGATTAATTAATTAAATAATTAAACAGTGCTGGTTGAAATGAAAATGAACGACGGTCTCATTTAAAAATCAAAATCAGTATAATTAAAAAAACATTAATACAGCAGAAAATTTTCATCGCCTACGATAACTTGCGGTTAGCTCAGTCGGAAGAGCAGCACGCGCGATTCGTAAAGGTCGTGGGTTCATTACCGCACCGCAAGGGGAGATAAAAAAAATATGTTTCTTTAAAATACGATAAAATTCAGTTGGTCAACTGATTGGCAGGATAAAATGACGGTGGTATGATATCAGCCTATCGACATTTTAGTGGCGGCGTAGGCGTTGGTACCCGAGACGGTTTTCAATTGAACATTCCCTTTTTTGGAGCACGAAACCCCAAACACCCCGGTTGAACTTCATCGCCTTGAGTGGTGATGATATCTGTGTGATGGCCGATACAACTGGATCATCCCCATCTGGCATTCCGTTGTTACCCCTTGGTGACCGCAATCATTACCCCCAAACCCCCCTCACCCCTACGCCGCCAGTGACACAGTTTAAACAGTTTTGTCGTCTCTGTAAAGTGACTGAATCCCTATTCTGCTCAATGCAAGTCTTTCACAAACAAGCAACCGCAGGCACATTAAACAATATTCACAGATACACGATAATGGCATTATTCATAAGCAAATTGCGACATATCCAAAGGGCATGCGCGTTACATCCTGAGCGATATTCGAGAAAACAAACAAGCAAGCGTATAATGAATTTACGAAAATGAAAAGCAAACATGCGCTAAATTATTTTTGTCTTTCTATGTCGTCCAATTTACGTGAGATGAGATTGTTGAGAACGTTCTTATAATAATAACAATAACAGAAGAGTAAAATTTGAGGATTGTTTTCTCCTTAATATGATATCTAAACTAATATATTATTTTATAAATTATAATAAATATTGGACAACATCACATACATTGCTCTGATCCTGTGGTAAGTAGCTAAAGCACTTGTGTTACAGAAATCAGAAACAACGAAGGTACCACAACACCCAGATCCGAGACAATATGGAAAAGTTCGTTTCCCATATTGACCCGACCGGGGATCGAACCCGGAACCTCAGAGATGGCGCAACGTCAAAGTCCGGCACGCTTGCCTCTTGGCTACGGAGGTCGTCAAAAAAAATAAAGGCTTTAAATATAATAATATAAATTAATTTATTGTTATTTATTTTGATTTATTATGCTGTACTTTGACAAGTAATTACCCCTTAAGCTAGGACCTCATTACCACTTAACATCAGGTGGGATGAGGTCAATCTTGAAGTGCAATATAAGAAAAAAAAAATACTAATGGCGAAGCTTCGCACGCGTAGGTACTATGCTAATTTTTTCCTCATTGTCCACTGATTTTCTTAGTCGCCGTCTGATGTTATATAACGCTATATGTTGAAACCAAACTTTTTTCAGCAATGGGAAATTATAAAGCTTTAAATGGAAATCTTGCAAAGAAGATTAATAAGACCCCCGAACAGACAAAGACGAGCAAAATCAGCCCAGGGTAGGTACAACATATTAGAAGCCAAACGTCCAACCAATACATACGAGTATGTTCATATGAAGGTTTCAATCTTTTAAACTACGCTACGGATTTTTATGTGTTTTTTTTTATAAATAGAGTAATGAATGATGAAGGTTTATTTGTATAATCCATACATATAAAGGTACAGAAAAGCTTAAAACTTTATTTGTATTTACTTCCACCAATCAGCCGGGGCGGGTAGCGAGTTTAACTACATGCGTCAAGTATTAATGAAAATGCGATACTTTTTCTCAGCAGCAAGATATAACGATACTCCTCCTGAATTCAATTATTTGAAACAACTTTCTGCTGTTTAAATGTCAAGGAATAACATTCCGGCCCCCTAATTTACTGTAAATTGGGACATCCTGTTAAACAGTCCTTCGTAATTTATTCAGAGCCTAGCGCTAGATTTTCGGCTAGATTACTCGAGCTAATTGTGATAGGACAATCGTCTTCATTCAAATAAAATGACAACGGTGTAATTTCAACTTTTGTATGCGGTTTAAATTGGACGGCTTAATTCTGTTTATGAGGTTTCCAAAGGAATTTCGTTTAAATGACCAATTTGTTTGTGTGGCATTTCAAAGCAGTTGTTTTTATCAGTATTCAAATCAATCGAAACTCGATTGTTCATGACACGTTTATTTCTAGTTAATTTTGGGTTTTATAACATGATTTGTACGAATTTATTTGTATTTATACTAGCGGTGCGCCGCAGATCTGCCCGCGTATTATCGCCTTTTTCCCAAATTTGTATTGATCGCAGCGTGATATTTTATAATCTTAAGCCTTCCTCGATAAATGGCCTATCCGGCACAAAAATATTTTTTCAATTGGTACCAGGAGTTCTTGAGATAAGTGCGTTCTTGAGACAAACAAACTCTTCAGATTTATAATAGTACTAGCTGTGCCCGCGACTTCGTTCGCGTGGACTACATCCTTTCATGGTCGGTTTTACCCCTATCTCCCCTAATATTCAAAACAAAAAGTAGCCTATATTTTAATAGAGCTATATTTGTGCCAACTTTCATATTTCTAACGTAAAAAATAAAAAATTTCCCATATAAACTTTCAAAGGTGGCATTCCCCCCCCCCCCCCCTTACTTTCTAACAAAAAGTAGCCTATGTCCGTTCTTGAGGTCCAACGTATACCTATGCCAAATTTCATCAAAATCGGTTGAGAGGTTTAAGCGGGAAAGCGTAACAGACAGACAGACAGAGTTACTTTCGCATTTATAATATTAGTAGGAATGAATTCACTCAGTGGTGGGTGCCTGAATCAAATTAAATCATTGAACGTGGGTACGATAACCACCCAAACATGTGTGATGAACATAGGTACTCAGCAGGCAGCAAGTAATTTATAAAAGTTTATATAAACCCTACTTCATTTTAAAAGTCTGGTTATTAAATAAAAATTGGGATTTCTAATGCTACTAATGTTTATCCTTGCTAAATCAATATTATAAATCGGAAAGTGAGTTTGTTTGTTCCGCTTTCACGCCGAAACTACTGAACCGATTGCTTTGAAATTTTGCAGACGTGAAGTTTGAAGTCCGGAATAAATAATAGGGTACTTTTTATCCCGGAAAAAACTGATATTCCTGAGGGAAAACAAAAATATAGTTTGCTTGATGGATGGATTGGAGATGGCGATGTGTGTCGTTTAAAACAAGGTAAAATATTGCAAACGAATATAAACATGTCAATTTTGAAGCTAAATGATACGATAATGAATCCCAGAAAATGAGTAATTCCCGAGGGATGACGTACAATTTGTTTATCGTCTAAACTGTTTTTTTACATCTACTTAAATAATATAGTCTACCATTCAGTTTTTGTTTAACATCTCATCGTATCCAGCATTACTTCGCCCTTCTTAGATTTTTCCGTGGAAATGAGAAGTTTTATTACAGTTGTGCTTTACACCGGAATATAACCGAATTCCACGCGGGTGAAGCCGCGGGCGGAAAGCTAGTTATGTATAAGTAAGACTGTATATTATTATGATATTACCTAAGGCTTTGGTTTCTAATAACTCCACTTAGTGTGGGATCAAGCCAAAGTTTCCGTTATTTTCAGTTAGGTACTATTAATTCTTCAAGCTTAGCCGAAACTTCGGCTTTGGTATAACCGATATTCAAATTCTTATAAGTATCTTACGAATGAGATTGAGCCTTAACTATTGGAAACCAATAATCGCCAGCAAAATTACACAGGCAGTAAGGAATTCCAGAGCCAATAAGACGTAATTAATGCCCAAATAAATAAGCCTTATCAACTAAGCCGAATGCGTAGCACTTGTTAACCCTAGAGTGCTCGCGCTATGAGCATTTTGCCGCCCGCGGCACCATATTCGTGTTATTTTGTACAATATGCATTTCTCAAGGTCAAGCGTCCGAGTAGCTGCCCCCCCGTACCTCACCTTCTTGTTTTAGAAATTAGAAAACATTCAGTGCGCGGTTGACCGCAGGAGACAAAGATTTTCAGAGCTGTGTCGCTTTTGACGGCAAATTGCTCACTGCGCGACTACTCACGTAAGTAAAGTTTGTAAGATATTGGTTTTTACGATAGTTGAAATATTATTAGTTTTCATTGCATTGTTTGTTTGTTTTACTGAAATGTATATATATCGTATTAATATTTATTTTTAGTTTGTTTTTATTAATTATTTGGCGCAACGTTTTTAACCCCGACGCAAAAACGACGGGGTGTTATAAGTTTGACGTGTATGTGTGGGCGCGTTTGTGTGTGTCTGCCTGTGGCATCATAGCTCCCAAACGGTGAATGGATTTTGTTTATTATTTTGTTTGTTTTGCTTTGTTTTGCTGAGTTGATTTTAAATCTTTTTAGATAAGCATCGCGTAAAATGAATAATCAAGACAAACAAATATTTGCATAGTTGGAAGAGGAGTTCGCTGACGAAGAAGATGATGCACATAATTCACCACAAATTGTGTCTGAAAGTGACGGGGAAAGTGAACATAGTGATCATAATACTGACACGGAGCAATCAGCGGCAGAATCTGACAAGGATGTGCCATCAACCTCTCGCGTACCTATCACCTGTAATGTCTCTCGAGCCTACCCAAGAGTCATTACGACACAGTCGCGGATGTGGTCGCGGACATGGTCGTAGAGGTGGAGTCACAGTAGTACAAAATATACCAACTAGCCAGTTCACTCGTAGTTCCAGCCGTCTAACACTTCCACACAAAAAATTGGTTCTACTATTGTCGATTTTACACGATGACTACAAGATCAACGAAACTACCGGAGCTGCTGAAAAACCAGCAATCATAACATATTATTACAATGCAACTAAAGCAGGAGTTGACGTGGTTGACCAAATGAAGGAAGAATATTCCGTAGGTAGAATGACTCGCAGATGGCCAATGAGATAATTTTTCTCAATTCTGAATATTGCTGGTATAAATAGTCAGATAATATACAAAGAATATATTGGAAAGTTGTTATTACGACGAACTTTTCTGTAAGAAATTGCCCTGGCGATGACTAGACCACATATCATCAGAAGATCCGAAGTAAATACTTTACAGAAACCTCTGAGGAACCAAATCGCAAACATCAAACATCAAAATATACCCTCAGGTAGAGAAGGTATATGCGCAGTATGTCTGTCCAAGAAAAATAAAAGGACGAAAAAAGGGTGCAACAGATGTGCAAATTTACTGTGCACCGAACATTGCTTATACATGTGTCAGGATTGTTTTGCTGAAATACATATTGTAGATGATGAAAACGCATGAATTTAGCTATTAAGTTTAATTTTTACTTTTTTTACCTAAATAAGATTAAAGAGGTTGTAAAAACCCAAAAAAAAATACCTAAGATTTCCCAAAGCATTGTTTCCTAATTTTTAGTACAAAACTTTAATAAATGTTTTTTTACTCTGATAGTTAAGTTTTATTCTATCCTTAAAACATAATTATAAATTAATATAACTTTATTATCGCTAAAAAAAACCGTATTAAGTACGGGCGGCAAAATGCTCCCCACGCGATCACTCGCGTTTCACGGGTAGGCGCGATTACTCTAGGGTTAATTACCTACGTAATATTATTAGAGAGGATTCGCACCGCTTACATTACCGGTGTTATCTATGATTCCAGTATTAATAGCAGCACGCGTGAGTCAATTTGCTAATTAGTTTTGATTTGCCGTTGTCTCTCTATAACGTGAGTGAGTATTTGAATTGGAATATACGTTCAATTCAGGCTTGAATTTGTATGAATTTGGAATATGTCAGCTTTTAGTTAAAGTTCTAAATTGATTGTAGATTCAACCACAAATTTGAAGAAGCCGGCACCCAAAAGAATTTAGTTAGAATTTTTTAGTTCCTCAGATTAAAGTGTCCGACGTTTCGGTTAGGTCGCCGTAAGTCGCAGACCGACCGTAGTCACGAGCTGACTGGTTTTACTCGTCTTCGTCTGTTCTATTTTTTTTTATATTACGCTTTAAAATTGACTTCTTCCCACCTGATGTTAAGAGGTAATGAGGTCCTAGTTTAAAAGTGCGACAAGTACAGCATAATAAATCTGGTACTGGACTTGTCGCCCTTACCTTGAAGGCTTGAGCCCTGCTAGTAATTTAGCACCGCCCAGGAGCTTTGGAAACCTACCTCACACGCAGGAACACAACAACACCGTAGCGATTGTCATTTGGCTGCAGTCTTCTGTAAGGTGGAGGTTTTCACCTTTTTTCGATAAATCGCTAGGCCCTTCCTCTCTTAAAACTTCTTCCGCATGGAGTGACTTTAAATAGCACTTAGTTACTGTCAATTAAAATGTTTACAATTAATAAATGTCATATTTTTCTTTATATCTAAAAACGGCCAATAAAGTTTTAAGCGTACAAAATTCAGATGTATCCTTACAAACGTTAAACCAAATGCGTGTTGCAAGGGGTTATTATTTTTCCATTCAAAGTACCCTTTGTCCTTTTTCAGGTAACAGATTATGTACCAAACTTTATTTCGTCATTAAATTCATTACATGAATAATCACGTTCTTTTAAGAAGCAAAGAAAACTCTTATGCCAAGATTCCTGAAGAATTTTAAAAGCTACTACTTTTTAAGACCAATCATTTTATTTGAACTAAACAAAAAACTTTTCGGACAAAAGTTTTATAAATAGGATTGTAATATGTAATTTGCTTTTGATCTATGGGCAAATCTTCTGGTCACGCCTAACGATCAGACCATGGGTGTATGGTGTTTGATTAATGGCGTGTCGAGCCCACGGGGACAAAAGTACGAAAGAAAAAGGTATTTCAGTTGGTTTTAGATTACAAGGGGACGAAGAAAGGCATTCATCATGCAATTTGACTTTTTCATACAAAAAGTTTTGGTACAGCAAAATTTTTCAGATACATAACACCAAGAGTTTTCTTTGGTAAATGTATTTGCTAGTCTATGACCATCTCAATGTTTAATTTAATTTGACTACATTATTATTTCTTTTAATATGTCATAATGTATGTATAATTAATAAAAAAAATGTCAATATTTTTTTAATACTTTGACTTCACCCCACAGTGCTTAAGCACTTGTGCTATGGAAACAAAACACATTTGTAAATTCAACTACGGTATTGTGAAGTGCATTAGGTAGCTGGAATGTTCAATATTTAAGTCTATAGTAGAATTACGTAAGGCCATAAGTTCGCACGGCCATCAAAGCACGTATGATCGAAAGTACACAATGTTACGTAACTACAAACTGTAATGAATGTCGAGCAAAACGGTGTTTTGCATGCTCATACAACACTACAATATTCGAATCTGTTTAAATATTTATTTTATCTGGCTAAAAGGTTATATACAACTTTTTAAAGTAAGACACTTGACATTTAAAATGTATGCTTGCACAAAACAATTAAACATTTAAAAGTTCATATTGCGCGGCCAACTAGGTTCGCGCGCACTATAGTTAGGTATCTTCCAGTAGGTATTAGGTGGGTGATAATTTCGTCCAAATTTAGTCAGAATTATTATCTATCCTTCTTGTCCTTTTATTTTCTCTGCTATGGAAAAAACTTTATTTTTTCATACATATTTTAAAGAAACAGTAAAATGTTATCTCCCCTTGCGGTGCGGGAATCGAAACCGAACCTTTACATATCGCGTGTGCTGTTCTTCTAACTGAGCTAACCACAAGTTATCGTAGGCGATGAAATTTTTCTGCTGTATCAACCTGTTAATGCTAACGGGTTGATACAGCAAAAAAATTTCATATGAATAGCGAATGTTCGATATTCATATAAAATCTCAATTGTACTTTCATGTGTGCGAAATCTACAATACACACAATACTACCGTAAAACTTTTCTCATTTTCAAGATACAAAATTCGAAGCGAAGCTGAATATTGCATTGATGCAGGAGCTGCATACTACACTGGTGTCATTACTAATGTATGCTCCTGTATTGCAGGAGATTTGCATACCGTGTCAGTACACGTGGACTGAACACATCTATCTATTATTAATAGGAAGTCCGTGTTGTTTTATTCCCACAGGCCGATTGATCCGTACCAAATTTCGGCTGAGTAAAATTCAATTTGGCTTTAAAATGCATAATCGACTTGCCATTTCCAAAAACATCTTACTAAAACATATGGTTACACAAACATTTTGTCACACGCGTACGATCATGACTTATTTTCGATTTTTTTAAACTAACCTTATCCCGACAATTTCAAAAATAACCAAAAAAAAATATTCAATTTGATCCAGCATTTCTGAAGTTATGCACATATATACATTTCGGTGATATGTCTTCAATTGTTTAGATTTATGAAGATCAAGTTTCGTAAAAGTGAGTGAACACAATTATCAGATGAACCATTCATATTTAAAAACAATCCTTTTCATCCTATAACAATACTCACTCTAAACTGAGTCAACAAACTCCACCGTCATAACGGTAAAATAATAAAAAAGCAGTCACATTGTGTCAGCGAAGAATCTCAAAACAACTTTTTAAGTTAAATTATACACTTCTGCCTTTTGAATATTTTTGTCTCTCCTCTGTCCTAATCTGCTCCGACTTGGCCACGAGAAACTTAACGGACGAAATAGGCCCCGAACGAACGTTTTACTTTAATTTATGCCGTGGCTTTTTATACTGAAGACGGTGTTTATGATTTCAAAAGTTCAAGGAAGAACGGCGGATAAACAAAAATGACACCCAAAGGTACTTTCTGCAGCTGGATAAATATAAATGCAAAGGACTGGTTGTTGACTTCTTTTCTGAACTTTGGTCAGAAAAACAGGTAATAAATTAAGTGACATATAAAAATGTAGATAATGAGATAATATAAAACAGTGAGAGAAAATTGAATTAACTACACATAATAATAAAAAAAGGTATCTTATTTTCAGGAGTTCATAAAATACACCGTATGTAAGATGCCTCAGATTTAAGACAATTTTGTGGTGAAAGAAATAAGTATTGAATATAAAGTAGTTAATCTTGAACTTTGTATCCGGACATTGAATCCTCTAAGTAGCAAAGCTATTAAACAGTGTAGCTCTGTGTAAGTAATAAAACTGGTAAGCCATCAAATACTGGCTAAGAGCCAAATAGTGTTTGCTTTTCAATGGCCTTTGAACGTCAGATAGATTTGGAAAATTAAGCTAAAGAAGAGGAGGAAAATACTGGAGAATATAATAGTATAACAGCACTTAGTGCGTCTGATGTCAAAGCAATATATTCTGCGCTTTGAATATCTATTCAGGTGCAAATGCACTTATCCTCAAAAGTGTTGACGTCAAAATCGTATATTTGTTTGAGATTTATAAAAGTTTTAATGGAGTGGGTATTTAACAACTATTCAAGGACTTGCCTCCTATTACTGGGTGCTGCATGATAGAATTCGTCATGTTTAACCACGCGATCCCACTTCTGATAGGTGAAAGGCAAGTTCAACCTTATCACTGAACATTTTAGGCGTAACTTAACATACGAAGATCGTCAATTAGGCAAGACTAACTATAAGACATTAGCAGGTAGAAACTGATATCCTTCTTGAAACACGGAAACAACAAATTAAAAAAAAACTGAACTATTTTCGATTGATCGTTTGAGAGTTACGACACCACAGACAGATACATAAACAGAGACAGAACAACAAACACACTGACAAACATCGACGTCAAATTAAACCCCCCTTTTTCAAGAGGTCTTTCTCTTTTTTAAGTTCAAAAATGAATAGTGATTTTCTTTACAGCAGCCTTGATCTACAAAAAATCAAGATATAATCAAGAAAGAGCCCACTTGGAAACAAACGGTGCTACAAAACAAAATAAAATGCTAAAGAAGGAAATTGGTACAAATTTTATCTGATTTTTTCGTTTGGCTGTTCTCAATTTCGTGATTATCTTGATTTAGAAGTTCGAGTCGGTGAATGAGATAAAAATGTTACCTCCCCCTCCCCCTACTCACTTATTTATCCTGTCATCTTAAAGTTGGACGTAATCTACGTTTATCAAGTTCGGAGCTGATGAAGAATTGAAGGAGTTTGTGAGAAAACAAACCGGTGTTGTTTCGTCGACTTTTATCGACTTTAGCTTGATTATGAAGTATTTCGCACAATGTTTGAAACATTTTGTGAAAACATCTATTTGGAGTTTTTTGACAAGTTATACCCGTTCATGACGGCATCAAATTGTAATGTTACTTTTATAATCTTCTTTTAACTTTCTGTGTTTGTGGTTGTGTAAAAAAAACATACTTATTAAATATGTCTGTGTATATGTTTTTGTATTTATATTTTTATTGAAAACGTAATGATATGAAGCATGAATAACCTTTTTAGATTGCAGACTACATTGGAATACAATTTCGTTGTCACTCGTATAAATCAGGCAAAATTTTGTCGACATGTTTAGCTTTGGGGAATGCAATATTGTAAATAAGTTTCGATTTTACGTGTCTGCCTCGATATTGCGAGAATGTCCATATTATGATGTACGTACGTACACAGTGAGCCAAAATGTATCAACTTTATTAAATGTGAACATTGATATTACGAGTTCGTGGAAAATTATCTTAATCTAAAAAAGCGAAAAACCACTTACATATTGACAAACTCTCTATCTATAAAATCCCAGGTTCGATTCCTGGTCCAGTCGCATGCTCATGCTCTTGTATTCGGTGGCAAACGTTTCAAATAAAAAAAAAAACTTTTTTTTAAATAAAATATTGGAAAATACCACATACAATGGTCGGGTTGTATGGTAAGTAGTTAAAGCACTTGTTTAAAAGGAATAAAAAGTGACGGTGGTACAACACGCAGACTCGAGAGAACATGTAAAATTTCTCATTCAATAATGACCCAACCGGGCATCGAACCCGGATCTCAGAGATAGCGCGACGCCAGTGACCGGCTCGCTCGCCTTTTGGCTATGAAGATCATCAAAAAGTTACTGACATAAAGTACTTTTTTTTGCATTTTATGTCGGTATGAATTTGCTGTGTAAACTATTTTCATTGTTCTCATACAATGAAATACGTTTATACTACAAAACCAAAATATGGCCAAAGTAATGAAAGTGTAAGTAAGTAAAATTAATCACCAAGCCTCCATTTCAGAATATTAACACTTCGTAAACCAAACACGCATAGTACAGCACCCGAACGCTAATTTTCAATTAGCACAACGCTATCAATTTCCCCGCTGATAATGGAACGTCAAACCGAAATATTTTGACCATAAATTTGTTTTACTCCACCCTCGAAAATGTCACTCAAAATAAATAAACTCTCCGGTGAAAAATATCTACCAAACTGTGTATAAAGAAGAGATTTAACGACATGTTTTGAAGAGAAAAAGTTTTTTTATTTAATCAACGAAAAGGAAAATGATGGCTGCTTGAAAGAAATACATTTTCTTGAAAATATTTTTCTATTATAAAAAATGTTGTCACCGTTAAACTTTCTTTTTTCCAAAATGTTTTAGTACGAATACCTATCAATATTATGATGTATGTACACAACATACCCATCAAAGCTTTTCAATGAAAATATGCCTTTATCACTAATTATATGTCGACTTTAGGCCGGTTTTAATGCAACCTCATTTTTATTATTTATAAGAGTATTTTTTACGTTCGAAAATAACCCATATTCTTTTGTTTTTGGTTTAATTTTTCTTTCGCGCGTTCCATTTAACACGCTTTTTATTTTCTTCGTATTTATTTTATTTGTGTTTTGGTTAATGCTAATATTTATTATTTTAATATACCTTTTTCATCAACATTCCTGTAATCAACTAAAGCGCTGCACACATCCGTCTTCCCGCAAGAATCCCTTTGCTTTCAAATCAGGTTGAACTGGCAACTTCTGAGAAAGCTCACTCCATCGTCATCATCACCTTGACCTTGTCCAAATTGACTCAAAAAAGCAGCTTCATCTATACATTTCAATAAAATTGGAGTGGCTGTACTCTTCAAATAACCGCTTTTTACTTTTTTAATTATTTTCTATCTGTTTGTTATCATTTATCTCTAAAATGGCTGGATCGATTTTGACGGGACTTTTATGTAATAAGGAGTAACTTTAAGAAAAAATAAATTCTTAATTCAGTAGTCCACGTAACCGAAGTCTCGGGCACAGCCAGTCTAATATAAAAAAGATTTAATAATACCTACAAGAAATAAAGTGAGTCAAATTCAATATTCTTTTATTCAATATTTCATGTAAATTACACCAGTAATATTTATGAAACGTCTATATAATACAAATTACGCTACCTCCGGTTCGGAACCTATAACTACCGAGAAGATACCGGCAAGAAACTCTTTTTTTTTTCAAATAAAAAGCTAAACTTATTACTAATTTTGCACCAAGACATACAGTTAGTTTGTCAGTTGAAAAAAAAATTACCAAAAACACAAAGCTGGTGTTGATTAATTTAAACATCAAAAGCCAAATTTCTATCACGGATTTTAAGAAAACTTTTAAACTGTGGTTGGTATTAACCATTTTAATTTATTTCAATTAAGTTTTTAAAAGACTAGTCGTTCAATTTGCATGAAAATTTACAAAAAGAAATACTTCTGAGCATTCAGAAGCACGCGTGGGTTTTCTTAAATGCTCGAGAATAAAATATAAATAGCTTACTTCAGTTCGAGATTCTCGTTAGTTCGCTCCCTAGAGTTTTAGTTCATTGAGCTGTAACGAACACCAAATGAAAGTATAATATTTTTTGGCCAATTGCATTCGTTTAACATTTACATCTCAATTTTTTATCCTTTAAAATTTTCATATATTTATATGGGAAACGAACTTTTCTATATTATCTCGATGTGGGTGTTGTCGTACCGTCGTTGTTTCTGATTTCTGTAACACAAGTGCTTAAGCTACTTACCATAGAAACAGAGCAATGTAGGTATGTGATGTTGTCCAATATTACTATTAATTAAAACAAACACAATCAAAGCATTATAATTCTAGAAAAACACGGTTGGCATGTTACTTTGACATTTAAAATATGTTAACTGGTGTCAAAACGCGACACTATTTTTGTTTAGTAGTTTGTCCGTTAACTCATTTTAAATGTTTATAATGGAACGTAAAAGACTTACAGTTTATGTTACTTTGACGTGCTTGCTTCAGTGATTTCTCCTCTAACTAACACAAATGATAAGTTTTACCAGTTTTACAAGTAGGCAACTATTTGACGAGGATCACGAACAGCTGACTGAGTGAAAATTTTATTGAGTTAGGCCCTTTTTAGTTTTAGTTCGATGTTTGCTTTGGCCTCGAACTAGAATTGAAGATCTAGCGAGTTGAAAAACGGCCGTACGCGACGAAAATGCAGGAATTAATTCTGGACTTTATGTTGGCCACGGTGAAGATTAACAGGTAAATGTTTAATTACTAACAATCAAGAAATTAATATTCCCGATGGTTTAGTGGTTTGAGTAGCTATCAGTACTTTTGCTAATATCATTTTACATTATATGATAATAATAAATAAATTTTGGACAACATCACATAAATTGCTCTGATTCTATGGTAAGAAGCTATAGCACTTGTGTTAAAGAAATCGGAAACAACGACGGAAGCACAACACCCAGACCCGAGACAATATAGAAAAGTTCATCTCCCATATTGACCCGACCGGGGATCGAGCCCGGGACCTCATATTATAGTTCATTCATAGTGAACTAGAGGCCTGCCACGGATTTTCACGCGAACTATCCCCATTTTTCCACATTTTCCACCCGTTATTCAGTCCTATTAGTTACAACGTGATGTTATATAACTTAAAACCTTCCTCGATAAATGAACTATACGAAACAAAAATAGATTTTCCATTAGGACCAGTAAGTTTTGAGATTAGCGCTTTCAAACAAACACTCAAAATTTTCAGTATTATAATAAAAATAAAAAATAAAATAAATGCGCCAGACAATCACACCAATCTTCTGATCTCAAACTAAGGTTTTCCCTTGTACTATGAGTACCAGACGACGGATACTAACTGGGGGCGTCATCCCAGCACATCCAGACTCAAGTCAATTTAGAAAAGTTCGTTTTTGAAATTGACCCGACCGGGAATTGAACCCGGGACCTTTCGCGCTTTGGCCGCCTACCTTAGCCACTGCGCCACCGAGGTTGTCAACAGTTATAATGTTAGTATAGATACAAAAATATAGGCATATCTTTCACCTCACACCACACCTCCACTTTGTGCTGTACTTATATACTATATATTTAATAAGGTTGTATTAATAAAAGACGACAAAAAACTTCCGTGTAATATTTTCTTAATTATGGGATAACCGCATCATTCCGCCTGACATAAGATGAAAGTTGCTTTGTCCTGGTATTTTAATTTAAACTTAACAATTCATTAATTTTATTTATGTTATAATATGTGGTATAAAGTATCAAAGCCTTGATTTTCTTTAAGTGTAATGTACCCAAATTATGACCTTGGAGAATATTCCAAAAGTATTATTATTTTCACTTCGGTGTTGTTGTGTTCCTGCGTATGAGTAAGGTTTCCAGAGCTCACGGGGGCGTGCTACAGAAGTACCAGGGGTCAAGCCTTCAAGGGTTTTTTTTTATATTACACTTCAAGATTGACCTCATCCCACCTGATGTTAAGTGGTAATGAGGTCCTAGCTTAAGGGACAAGTACAGCATAATAAATCTGTTACTGGACTTGTCGCCCTCACCTTGAAGGCTTGACCCCTGCTACTAATGTAGCACCCCCCAGGAGCTATGGAAACCTAACTCACACGCAGAAACACAACAACACCGAAGTGATTGTTATTTGGCTGCAGTCTTCTGTAAAGTGGAGGTATTTCACCAGTCGGGCTGCTCCAGTTCGAGCGATAAATCGCTATGCCCTACCTCTTTTAAAGGTAAGGGTGACAAGTCCAGTAACAGCTTTATTACCTATTACCATGGGACCTTATTACCACTTTACATCAAGTGGAATTGACAAAATTCCTTCATTGCTACCTGCCTTGAAGTGAAATATAAAAAAATATATATTTTACAAGAGTATTTGGTTCCCAGATCACTATAGGTCGTTTTGTTTGATACGATTATGGATACTATGGATCGTTTTGATTATATAATATTAATACAAATAAATTTGAACTCTGAACATACGAAATTCATCGATTTTATTATTTTTATAGTACTAAACGCCGTACTAGCGAACTTTTAAATATTAGAAACAGACATTTTTTTTTTAAATTTCCGGTAACGGTTGATACAGCAGAAAATCATTTTCATCGCCTACGATAACTTGCGGTTAGCTCAGTTGATAAGAGCAGCACGCGCCATACGTGAAGGTCGTGGGTTCGATTCCCGCTATATAAAATTTCTCTGTTTCTAATATTTAATACGAAATTCACTTTCATTTCGCTTTAAAAGTTTATTTATTAAAATAATTATGCTAGGAAGTCTGGTCCTCATTAGTAACTGGATCCTCAGTGGCTTTGTTAATGTTGCAAGTGCTTGGTGGAAAATTCTAACCAAGAATTAATCACGTCAACGCCAGATGTTGCAGAAGAAACGTATCATGAGATTTTATTTGCGTCCGCCTCTCGTTTTATTTGATTTTGTTACGAAACGACGTCGAAAATGAAGCGACAGATGTTATTGAGAACGTTATACATAATTGTGATTGTCAGGCGTTTCAGTATTTCAAATTAACAAGCATTTGCGCTTAAAAAGATACATTAGAATTTCGTACTTAATGCTTTTATACTTGTTAAACGCAGGTATTTCTAGGACGATTATCGAGTCTGTCGATAATTCAGTGGTTTTAGTAGCGTCGTGTGGGTATTCGCTTCTAGGGGACAACTGGAAATTATCGTGCCCGCAATCCATATTAATATTATAAATGAGAAAGTAACTCTGTCTGTGTGTTTATCTGTCTGGCTTCCACGCCTAAACCACTGAACTGATTTTGATGAAATTGGGTATAGGTAAACGTTGACCCTCTAGAACGGACAAATGCTACTTTTTGTTTTGAAAATAAGGAGGGATGGGGGAAATACCTATCGCGCTAGAAAATTAATCAATAAAAAAATATTTTTTTTAAGTTAGAGATATGAAATTTGGCACAAATAAAGCTCGAACCTTGGAATCAAATATGGATTACTACTACATTTCGAATATTGGGGGAAATTGGAGTAAAACCGACCATGAAAGTAGATATATATGAAAAAAAAACTGTAGCCCACGCAACCGAAGTCGCGGGCACAGCTAGAAGATAATAAATACATATATATAGAGCGTGATGCACTACTTAACTTTAAATATTTTCAAAGAAACTGAAAAAATCTCTCCTCGCTACTGCGACTGGAGATTTGAAATTTGAACCCACGACCTTTACGTATCGCGAATTGATGTTTTTTCACTGAGCAAGAAACGAAATCGTTGATTTGAAACCGTATCAAAGTAAATATTTAACGAAATTTTTCAACTGAACTAAGTTGAAACAATTTACTCTGTATTTTACTTTTACAGGTCACAGATAATAACATAAATGGCGCCCACTGTTACTTTTCTAGACCCAAATTTTCTTCGGGAAAAAAGAAATGTCTCGGTAATGGTAGTCTCCTTCATTACTCGAACCCCTATGCAAATCAAGGAATTCAGAGTTCGAAGCAGTTTGGCCCGACTGAATCATCGTATATCTTAAGCTAAGATTTATGAGCTGGACTCCGATAACAATTGAAGGGAAAATTTGTATTTGTCAATAAGCAATTTTAATTCTAGCAAGTTTATCAATTCTGTGAGTGCATTGACTTCTTCCTAAAAGGTAAATTAATTAGGCTTGGCTTGAATCAAGAAATAGTTAATGTTGACGGGTTTGTCTTTTGTTTAAACATTCTTATCTCAGAAAATAATTTTTATTTTTATTTTATTTTATTTTTATTTCTTAAGTACACATGACAAATTACAATCAACAAAGAAATAACGTATCAAAGTATACAGTTTCAAGCCAGACTGCAATTCACAAATATGTGCACACATGAAAGTGTAGTGTCTTAGCAGCAAATTATAACAACCTTAGCTTTACACAAAAAAAGAAAAATATTAACACGATTATATAAAAGTTATTCACATCGTTGAGCAGATGTGGAAAACAGTGAGAGTATTCCACTCAACACAACGTCGTGTTAATTTTACGTGGCGCAGCATAGAGGATATCCTTGAGTGTTTTAATGTAAAGTGTGAGCTTCGGGGTAAAAATATCTAAATCCTGGTTGTCTCGTGCCATTTCATTATACTGACGAGCCATTTTAACAAGGGGACTGTAAAACGAAGTATTATTTTGGTAAGTCTTTAAAGTAAAAAGATTTGTTGCGTTGGACCTACGCGCGCTGTATTTATTGAAAAATTTTGAGCTCGATAGTCCATTTATCGAAGAAGGCTAGTTTCACGCGGCGATCAAAGGAGCGAAAATCAATGGAACATGTACAAAAAACGGGGATGTATGCGTGTGATGCCGCGGCGAGCCTTTATCATCATATATGTATGGATGTATAATAATCAAGCTAATACAATTTTTATTGCTATACCTATATATCCTAAATAAACAAGTGTAAGTCTAAACATTACTACAACATAAAGGCGATATAAAATCTAAAGTATAAAGACTTTACTGTATATAAATCAAAGGTACATAGGATTGAACTTACGTACATTGATAAATCACACACACCAATTTCGTACATTTGAATTACTGTTCGACTTTTCATACTTCGAAATTCCGTGGCAGAGTACTTTTTGTTTTGTGCCACGCACACTAAGCCAGTTAGTTTATTTTTGCTTGAAGAATGGAGAGCTCTAGATCTGTTACGAGGTACGCATATGATATTCGGTTGGTGCATAGACGAGCGGCAATCAAATGATTCAATTTCCATACAATGCATCTCGTATAACGAGCCCCGAGCCTTCAAACTGAGCGCCATTGGGACGCGACGGTGTGATGCGATTTAGCTTAATTGCGCTTCAGGGTAGGATAAATTTGGCTTTGAATAAGATGCAGGATATATTATATATAAATGTTTAAACAACCACACCATTGATTGGTAGTCCCTAGTTATGAGTATCAGACTACGGACACTAATTAACTACTTGACAGTTCTTTAAAAACTATTGTAAAATGTGCGCCTGTTCATTGTACATTCCAAGCAATCAGATTTAACTGGAAAGAATGTAAATTACCAGAGAAAAAAGAGATTTTGTGTAATTCATTTAGAAAGCGCGCGAAAACGTCAAGTCGAAAACGTGAAGTTGTGACGTCAACGTTCTACATACCAAACTGATACGGATCGATGCTAATTATTTCAATGCCTGAAATTTATCTGTACAAGTGAAAAAATATTTTGTGATAACAACTTAACATACATTTTCTTCTTAAAAATTACGATCATGTATTAAAGCCCAAGCTTGTTCTTATATACTAATTATATAAAAACGACATTGCATTTTTATCAAAATTGGGATATCATATTAAAATTTAAATATTATACCCAGGATATAAAAAAATACCTGGGCATAACAGGAATAGACCAATATTTTCTATATCTCTTAATAACGTTTTCATCAAACAAATTGTATTATTTATAAAGAGTTTACTTAAATTTTTTGATCAAAGCGTAATATATATATTTTAATTTTCAGATCCTATGTACCCAATAGATGTCAAGTGGTCAAAATAGATACTTTCACTAGTTCAAAGCAAAATGTGTCTTTCGGTATAGTACAAGGCTCCAAAATCGGACCGTTAATGTTCTTAATTTATATAAATAATATTAATTAAATTAGTTTAACAGGACACTTAACATTGTATGGAGATAATACATGTCTCTTTTATTTCGGCAAATGTATTAATGCGATTGTCAACGATGCTCAAAAAGATCTAGATGCTAGACGAATGGTTCAAATACAACCTCCTAACCGTAAACGCATCTAAGACGTAATTTATGATCTATATCGCAAAAAATAAACCACTTCAACAGTTCCCTTCTCTTACCATAAATGACGAGGCGATACGGAGCTCCCACCAGGAAAAATATCTTGGACTGACGATCGAGGACAAACTAAAATGGACGCCGCATATTACTTATTTTAAATTTTGTACGATAGACATGCATACCGAAGAGAGTAAGTAAAATCATCTATAACTCTTTAGTCAAATCAAATTTGGAACATTTAGTGGAAATATGGGGCTCGGCCGCTCCAATGTAAATTTACTGAAAAGGATACAAAATAAAATTATCAAAATGCTATTCCATTATCCCTACCTAACTCCTACAAAAGATTTGTATGAAAAAACCGAACTATTAAATATAAAACAACTATACGCCTATGGTCCTTTATTCCCGGTCGTCCCCACTCTGTCGTCCCCACTGGGGACGAGTGGGAAAAAACAGTTTCTTTCGTCCCCGGCGGGGACGATTAGAACTTTTTATTTCCCACTCGTTCCGCTATAGGCCGAGAGTCAAATTAAAAGGGGGTTTAATAAGAGATTTCACGGTTTTTCAAAATGCTTTAATTACTCTTTTCATACCAAGACTGATCAATGGGTTTGATTGTAAGTAACAAAAAAACTGAGGTAATTAGTACAGTATTAACGAATTTACAATAATTCTTACAGTTTTAAAGTGTGTTTCACAGATAATCAACTTATTTACAATAGTTCTTACAGTTTTATAGTGTGTTTCACAGATAATCAACTTATTTACACTAATTCTTACAGTTTTAAAGTGTGTATCACAGATAATCAACTTATTTACAATAATTCTTACAGTTTTAAACTGCGTATCACAGATAATCAAATTATTTATTAAGTAATAATCCTCGCAGATCTTTGGAGCGTATAACAGAAAATCAACAATTTTTAAATATTTAACTACCTGAATCAACCTATCTACAAT
Organism: Glyphodes pyloalis; assembly: GCA_037074685.1. Classification (NCBI taxonomy): domain Eukaryota; kingdom Metazoa; phylum Arthropoda; class Insecta; order Lepidoptera; family Crambidae; genus Glyphodes; species Glyphodes pyloalis. The sequence goes on from JAYKKO010000042.1 coordinate 1,183,570, forward strand.
TATTATTATTACAGGTAATGTTCCTATAATAGTTTTGTGAAAATGTAATAAGTTCTGTATAAAAAATGAGGACTAATCACAAAATTATAAGTTTGAATGATTTAAAAAAAACATTTTAAAAGTAAACTACATATCTAAACATTGTCAACTCCGTACCATTTCAAGAAAATGCCCGAAGAAAATGAAATGTATATATATATATATATATATATATATATATATATATATATATTATTATGTTATATATCTATGAGTTTATGTATGTTTATCATCTACTATTTCCTCTACCTTAAGGTTGTCTGGAAGAGATCGCTTTCTAGCGATAAGACCGCCTAAATTGTACTATAATCAATCTGTAAAATCTATTTCTGTAAAGTTTTTGTGCAATAAAGTATATCTATCTATCTATCTTATGTAACTTTTTATGAGAAATTAATTTCTTTAAACCGATATTTGTGAAACCAATATATATCTGTGAATGTTTATTTTTTGTAACCTCATCTTATAAATCAATAATCATAAATTAACCTAACACTCCAACTTCAGCATATCTTCTTCTTTAAGTCATTTCAGTCCCATTGGAGTTCTACATGACAATAGAGAGGTCACGTAGAAAATTTAGTTAGAACTTGATCCCAACGATATTAAATGGACTTGAGACAAAGACAATTTAGTCTATTACATGTACATAGTAGTACGAATCGAAATATCGAAAATTTTACTATTGATACTTTGTAATAGTTTATCTGTATACTTATTTGATTGTAGTGACCAACTAAGAAATCCATATTTGGTCGTCGCCTGACACGAACTTGGCCATTTTTAAACGGTTTTATTTAGCTCACCCCGTTTTTATATTTATTATTCTTATATTGTACTTGTGAATCGCACCGACTTTGCTCGAGTAGAAAGCATATACTTATTTTAAACTAGTAAAATGCATAAATACAATGGCCCATATTTTTGGATAATCTAACAGATGGACTGAAATCCAATTTGTAGTCGGTTTGCCTATAGGGCAGAGCTACGTAGCAACTACAATTTTCAGTAACCAGAGGTACCAAGAATGACAATTATCGAACTTCTATATTGTTTTGACCAATGTAAAATGCATTCAATTGATATTTCAATATCACAGTACTATATTAAAAGATACGTCACTCCCATACAATTTAAACCATATAACAGCTGCCAATAGGCTAGTCCCTGGTGACTATGTCCAATCACCGCTAAGGACACAACAATTACGATGTATTTAAGTGTGTCGTATCGGCAATCAAAGTATCTACATTTGCGTAAACCCTTAATGCCCTGTTGAATATTTGAAAAACGATCTATTCTAGTTACGGCTGGTAATAAATTGTACAAACGAACGACGAACGACTGATGACAGCTCGGAAAGTAAATTTGAAATTAGAATTAACGACTCGTAGGAAAACAGATTTTTGACACGTTACAAATCGTTAATTTTTGGAACTGGGCATAAGTAGCTTAAAGTATTACAATTTATAAAATTTCATTTTAAATCTTTGTTTTTTTTTCAGGTAATAGCTAAAGCAAAAAACAACTTTACTGTATGTAAGTACACCATACATTATTAACTAAACCACGCCATTTCAGGTATGTAAATCCAAAAAGCTATTTATCACAACCATTTCGAAGAACTTGCACCCAGACGTACAAACCAATTTGTCTGCATCTTGTATGCATAAGATTTTCTGTTCTTACCAAAGATATTGGTTCTTGTCGAATTGGAAATTGTACAGGCAACTGAGTTTTTAAATGTCTATTCAACTGTGAAGCTTTTGCTATTCATTCAAATAGTTCTTAAATTGTTTTATGGAATAGAAAATTAACCTTCTCGTTTTTGTATCAAGTTTAACCAACTTAAAATGTTTATAACAGAACCAAATTCTTGTACGAGTACGAGTATACGACTCCTATTGTGAAAAATCAAAAGCGTATGTACATATGTACTAACCTAAAGCGAAATACATTATTTTTAATTTCATACTTACGAACTTATTTTTATATGAAACTAACGGTCCCGCGATCTTCGTTTCGCCTTAGAGGATTTTCCCGCTTTTCTGTTGAATTTTTTCCTTGCTATAAACCTCACGGAGCCCGAGACCTTTCCAACAAATGCAAAACCGTGGAAATCGGTTCGTGCGTTCTGGAGTTATAGCGTCAGGAAGGAAAACTTGATTTATTTTTATATAGATTGGTGGATATTGTTGTTATTAGTCTGTAAAAGATCAAGCTAATCAAGCATTAAAAAAAATTGGTTCGAATAATTTTGGATAAGCCACCGAACAGTCTGCGTTTAGAAAAATACGTTGGAATATCAAAGATAGGTTTATAAGATTTTATAAACTTAGAATTGAACCGCAAAGGTGTGTCGCCGTAAATTAGTGGTCTATTAATCATTGCAAATACGAAAAAATCTCATCTCGCATCTTAATTTGAATTTAAAACATGCGGTACCGTGAAAAATTAATACCTTGCGCAAAAAAGCGATTCATCATTTCCGTTAATATCAAAAGCAATTCTTCCCAAAATCTATTACTCAAAGAACGTCTCAATTTGAGAAATCGAAGTGCCACAAATGAATTCCGCTTTTCAAAACCAAAGGGACTCAATCATTCCATGCCTGAAGTCGCCCCTTTGTCCCGGAGCTAAATGACATCCAAATAATTGATTTACTTTAATAATTTGGAAACGCAATTAATCCCGGGATAATTGGTTTATGCCGTGGAAACTAGGGTGTCCCGACCATTCTCTTTGGTTTCTATCAACGTAAGACGCTTTGAAATATGCGTTAACGATTTGTATGGCGTCTTAATTTATTGCGGATTTAGAATGTCGTCAACATAATGAAATAATAAATAAATGCGCCAGACAACCATTTAATCACCTGGTCTCAAAGTAAGGCTTTCATTTGTGTTATGATCACCAGACGACGGATATTAACTGCGGGCGTCATCTTAGCATACCCAGACCTAAGTCAATTTAGAAAAGTTCGTTTTCCAAATTGACCTGACCAGGAAATGAACCCAAGACTTTTCGCGCTTTGGCCGCCTACCTTAGCGCGAACGAGGTCGTTAAAATAGGTTGCAGGTTCGTACCACTTTGAAGCCAATAGAAAAGATACATTCGATGTTGTATTTGTCAGAGGATTACAATATTTTAGACGTCAAACGTTCTCATTTTATTTGATTATTATTATCACCTCACTACTCATTCTACCATTTTGGAAAAAGTGCAGCACAGAGTTTAAGCTTCTAAACTCTGTGCTGTACTTTTTCCAAAATTGTTGCAAACTATTAATCCAGTTTTTATTGCACATTTCATTTTTTACAGCCGATATACTAATGACTACGTAAAAACTAAAAAAAGGAAAGTAATTTTAGAACAAATACGATACTACTTATTTCAAAACAATTGTATAATTTTTATTTTTTTCCAAAAGAACTCTTTGGAAATAAGATTATGTAACCCGCATTATCAGCTAAAATATTATATTATCCATCGGCGACACACCCCTTTTTTTAACGGAGGGAAATCTGTTGATGGACCATACCGCCACCCGAGGGAAGGCGACGGCGTGTGTGGGATTCCCAGGGGCAGACCGTACCCCGGCTCCAACCTGAAAAGGACGGAGACTACCCACTAAAAACCCCCGGCGGCCCTCATCGCCTTAGGTGGTGATGTCATGGGTATCCGGGGTCAACCTTAGGCTACCACAACATCACCCGCGGAATATTGTATCTGTAGTCTTAAAACTTGTTTGTTTTATGATTTTGTTACAATGTAATGCAAGAAATATATAAGTAAATAAATAATACTAATAAATAGCTGCTTTAAGCGGCACCGACATACCTCCACATCATGAAAAGAGGGAGCAAGGATGGCCGGTCCATCGGCGACACACCCTAGTCGAATCGTCATATTATACCACTTGAGCACCTCAAATTAAATTTCAGTTTCATTATGGCTAGTGCTTTAAGCACCGAAAAATTATTGGAGAAAAAGTAATTGCGTGGTCCTTACGCGGAGAGATTTAATAATTTTCTTTTTAATTGGGCTGGATTAAGGTGCCAAATTGAAATTTTATAGCCACTTGAAGGCAGAGGTCGTGATTGAGATCAAGGTCTGAGTTTATCTCTAATTGGCCAATGTTTCTATAATATTTTTAAATTAAGAATAATAGATATCTTATAATCAGATAATAATCAATAGTCCAAATCTGTATATTAAAGTGTACATCAGTAAACTTTTATTTTAGAAAAAAAATACCTAGATTCCCTAAGTAAATTGTAAGTCAGTCAGTCAAGAACATTGAATTTACTTAACAAATTATAAACAGAAATTTAAAACCTTAAAAATCTTAACAACACTTATGAATCGAGTATCACTTACAATTTATCGAATACCTACACATTTACATTAACTTATTCCTTAGTATGTGTGTTAAATAGTGAACGCAACATTTTCTTATATAAAGTTTGTAGCAGCCATATAGGTTAGGTTGGCACCACTGTATTTGTCTCTGCCTGTGCAATCACTGTTAATTTTACCGCCTAAATACAGTTACGTATTTTCACAACTTAAATCTTTTGTTTAATAAACCAACAGTAAACACAAAATCTTTCATAGTAACAGAGCGTAGTTCATCTTAGTTCATCATTAGTTCATCGTAGTTTACTGTTCATTTAACCGCCTAAAATGTAGTCACGTATTTTTCACAACTTATTTTTTTTATTTAATAAACACAGTTAACATAAAATATTTCAATGTGGCCTCGGGATCGGTTCCGTTCAGATCAATTTAGGGATTAAACTATTCTGTATTCAAATATAAAAACCTGGTAGGTATATATGTAAATTACAATTATTTACATAGTCAATCCAAACCAAATGAAGCTATCTCCTGCATGCAACTTATAACTACTGAAAAGATACTGGCAAGAAATCGATGGGCTTCATTACAAAGAAATTTAAACTTAATTTTACCAAAACGTGTACCTTATTAATTGTGAAATATATTTGAATGATTGAAAATTTAACAAAACAGAATATATTGTAGCAAAATTTATACCTGAAGTTGAAGGTACTAGTTAGTGGGTCACACATATTTGTCATTATTAAAATCTTCTACTTTCCCTACTTTCAAAAGACAACTTATTTAAAATCACAGCTTCTATTTCATTTTTATTGTGTTTAAGCACAACCAACCGAACATTCACTCAAGCAATGTGATTTGGTAAATAAAAGTAAAATCTATGTCGACGTTTCAAAGTGATGCATTAATTAGAGGCTGCCACGACATGCGTTTCATTAATTCCTTACGCATAAAGTTAATATGTAAAAATATACGGATGTCTCATAAACATCAATCACGTAGCATTACGATGAATATTCATGAATCACTTTGTCGCGCCGCTGTAGCGCGAGTATCCCGCCCGTTCACACTTCAGTAAGTCGACATCAAAGCATCCTTCTGCCCGGACCTTTCGATCGACCTTTCAATCCTAATGGAACGAATAAAATTTCTTCCCTACTCCGATTTTAATTTACTGACCTTTGGTCGTAAGTGGATTAAGTTTATTGTGCATCATCTCGTCTTGTGAACCGAGTGAGTTACGTTGCTTATTGGCTTCAGGAAAAGTATATAATAAGCGAAAGTTAACTGACTAACTGATTTGTCTATCAACGCAGGGCCTAAATTATTAGGGTTAGAAATCAACGAGACTATCGAAATTCGAATTTAAGCTTCGATAGTATTAATAATATCGATAGTATTGACACTCACGGGTCTATCGATACTTTCAATAGTATCGATAGAGCAATCTACTACTATCTAGATACTATTACTTTTGCCCAACTATTGATAGTGGACTATCGATAGCGACAGCACTAGTCAGAAACTTGAAATTTAGTAGAAGGATTACTTTTATAGCGTAAGGGAACACCAAGAAAGGGATTTTTGTAAATTCATCCCATAAGAAAGTAAAATGGAGTTTCAAAGGTAGTATGAAAGTATGACGTTTTTGAAGTTATTCGAATGAACAGGACGAAAGTACTTCATCGAAAAACATTACCTGAGGGAGTGAAACGGGCCTTGGAAGTTTGTAAAAAGTTCTCTCATTGAAATAAAATGTTAAATTTGGGTTTTAACTACTTAACAAGAGTGCTCTTTTTCATTTGAGTATATTCGGTCCCTAAAGGGGTAAAAGACGCCGTATAACTAACTTCACGCAAACGAACACGTGGGCGGCTGCTTATTAATTACTAGCTGTCACCCGCGACTTCGCTCAAATTATTTCGGGAAAAAAGTATACCATATACTTATCTAGTATATCATCTATCTTTCTACCAAATTTTATCCAAATTCATTCAGTAGTTTTAGCGTGAAAGAGTAACAAACATCCATACTCACAAACATTCACATTTATAAAATAATGCCTGGTTCAAATATTTTTCAATTTGTTATATGTCAAAAATGACCATCCATTTTTCGCCAACCGCAAACGAGTCATAAATACCGTTCCATAATTTATTTTTCATATTAGCTGTCATTAGTCGTCTGTCGGTCGTTTTTAGCTTACGCCTCGTACAGTAATACTTATGAATAGTCAGTCTTTATATAAAACAAATGAAGCTACCCCCTAATAAATTAATATAATTTGTTACTATCCGTACCTATAACGGATCCTTTTTCAAATATTGGAACCGGGATTAGTAGGATTCGTAATAGTAGACCACATTTTTGGCCGATTTACCAAGCTGCATATAATGTAGATTTTCGTATCTATACTTAATTGATTTTATTATTTTTATAGTAATTTACGCTATACTAGTGAACTTTAAATATTATAAATAGAAAATTTTTATCTCCCCTTTCGGTACGAGAATCGAACCCACGACCTTCACGTATCGCGCGTGCTGCTCTTACCAACTGAGCTAACCGCAAATTATCGTAGGCGATGAAATTTTTCTGCTGTATCAACCGTTAGCCTCCGGTTAAGTGCCCTCTGCCGAGTATGTTTAGTACTACATACTTATCGCACCGCAAGGGGAGATAAACAATTTCTGTTTCTAATATTTATAGTATCTATACTTACCTTAAGGTAAATAAAACAATTACCGCAAACTCACAAGATGCCCTCTGCGCTCACTCAGTGCCCGTCCTTTTTAATAAAGCTTTCTAACTAATTCAGCTCAACAATTGAAAGTCGCATAAATGCATTCACAGCCCGCATAATGAATCAGCCTTGTCGCTTAAAGAAAGAGCTCGGAAAAAAAAAAGTTCAACCAGGATAAGCTAGCCAAGTGCAAAGGTCGATGTTGAAGATGGGTTCCGTAGATAAGACAAGTGCTTCTTAAAGTACCTTCAATTAAAACGATGAGAAGACAATAAGGGTCCGATAACCATTCATTAACACACTTAAAAATTTAATTATTTCGGCTATTTTTTTATTAATTTATTCAGGATTTAAGTTTAAGTGTGTTAACAGTGAGCTTAATTACAATTTTTGACGACTTCCGTGGCCGAGAAGTGAGCGGGCCGGATTTTGGCCTTGCGCCATCTCTCAGGTTCCGGGTTTGATCACTGGTCCGATCAATATGGGAAATGAACTTTCCTGTATTGTTTCGGATCTGGGTGTTGTGAAACCGTCGTTGTTTCTGATTTTTGTAACACAAGTGCTTAAGCTACTTACCTCAGAATCAGAGCAATGTATGTGATGTTGTCGAATATTTATATTAATTTATTTATTATTACACTATAATATAACTTAAGAGTCAATTGGGCCAAAAGCGTTAATTACAGTTACCAGAACTTGTTTGTAAGTATTCGTGTGTATAAACGTTGGTAGACCTAATAAATAAATCAATCACGTCAGTTACTATGACTATCCTCTGATGCTAGAGATGTGAGTTCTATCGTCATTCAATCGTCATCAATCAATCAGTCGTTTTTTGCTTGTCACATTACAATAGTTACATAGGAGTTATATGAAAACAGGTGTGCATGTGACATAGCACTGTCTATAATATCAGGCCTAGCATACGCAACGCGACAAAATTTTATTGCGCTATTAACAAACGTCAAAATAGATTGAAGTCAGTGCGTCAGGTCTTGATTGGCTAAAAATACGAGTGCGGTGTGCTAATAGCCAATCAACAGTATCGAAACTTTTGTCGTTTCATGCGATACATTTTACACATTGCGTATGCTAGGCCTGTATGACACAAAAGAAGGTCCGGTACAGCTATACCCAACACGAATCTTATTCTTATTAAAAATTAAAGAAGGGCAATCACATATTTATCTGTTTAAATCAGGTAGCAAATATCATTTTTATGTAATAATGGCAATTACGAATTACTACTATTACTAACAAATAAGTAAGTTTTCAGCTGTAAATGTCTTAAAAGTAGATTCATGTTCAGAAAATATTAAAATGATAAATTTCTTTGACGGGTTTTTTGCAATAATGGTTTATTGTAACTAAACATGAACCCCTAAAAGAAAGCCTGAGGTTGAAATGATAATATTCATTCAGAAGAATGAATACACCTTAATCAGGATTTTAAGCTTTTATCTAGTACAACCATTTACTTAATTGTAATTAAAACAGGCCTTTTTTTTAACTGCCTCACTTTTTTTACACTGTTCCACGGAATATCCTTTGGTTAACGCTGATATAAGCTATAAAATTAATAAATATCAAACAAAAACACAAACATTATGATCCACTAAAACTCCCCTATCATCGCCTATTAATGGTGCCATAGGAAATAGTCAAACTATTACGGCCATAATGCCACCGAGGGAATGGCTTTCCACACGGGGCTGCTCCGATTTGTTCTCCACGTTGATACAATTCAAATCAACAAATCTAGCATCAAATATACCACTTGAGCTATGGCTTCCCAACCAATATGCCTGGTGACAAGGTAGTGACGCTCTGAAAAAAGTCGCCAATATAATAAAAGGTCGGCACGTCTATACCTACGTGTAAATAAGGAACTGGATATATACAATAAGCATTTCAAAGACTGCAAAAGGACTTTATCAAATTGGCTAGAATCAAAAACCTACAATGAAGCAGAAGAACTTCTTGAATAGTTAACATACTGCTTGCTAGAGTTGGCTGTTCGAAGAGTCTAACTGAATAACAATTGTAATAAAATAAGGTTAATATAAATTGTTTGTTTAAGCATTAATTAATTAATTTTTCTGTAAAACCTATTTCTGTAAAGATTTTTGTGCAATAAAGTATATCTATCTATCTATCTATTATTACTTTGTAACAATTATAAATATGTAAGGAAATGTAACTGAAGAGCGGTGCCTCCTTTTTTTTTTTTTTTTTTTTTTTTTTTTTTTTTTTTTTTTTTTTTTTTTTTTTTTTTTTTTTTTTTTTGGCCAGGGGAAATGCCTTCGCACCGTCACCCTCTGTCACGGGGAGACAGAGGGTGGTGTGTCGGACTTGCACCGACTAAAACCCCTGGGTGGTCTTCACAGCGCATAAGCGGGGGGGGCCGGGATGCGCGTTAGCGATTCGACACAATCCCCCCCCTGCGCGCTAGTGCCGCGCGTGGCGCAGCGCAACTCTGTGCGGCGTTTGCCGCACTACGGGGCATGCCAGACCACCCAGCCATGCCCCGTTTCCTCGATCGGCGCCAGAGTCCCCGTTCTGGCGCCTACGGATTACTTAACTTATTCGGCCTCTGCCCCCGACATTGCGTCGTCCGGGGCGGGCCTGGCCGATCTCGAGCCAACGGCTGGCTTGCGGCTTTTCGGCGCCCGACAATTCTTCCCCCCAACACTGTGGTTGGCCCTCTTGCCGGCCGCACTGCAGATTACGCAGTGCGGCTCTTGCTCGCAGTCGCGGGCAAGATGGCCAACCCCACCACATCTGTAGCACATGGCGCTACGATCAACTTCAGACCTGCATTGTATCCGCGTATGCCCCTTCTCCAGGCAACGGAAACAACGCAGGTCCCTGGTCTCAAGCAGCACCACCTGTGCCACCGACCAACCCACCAACAGCCTGCCCCCATCGACTAGCCGCTTTGCCGCCTTTATTGGGCACCGGACCCAGCATGAGCCCAGCCCCATTCCCACCCGTCTTATTGAGCCGGTCCTGACCGACTCCGCCGGACAACCCCCCACTCTTGCCACCGCAGCGGCGACCTCTTCGGCGGAGATAGAGTCATCCAATCGAGAGATGCGCAATTCCGCGCATCTCTCGGGCCGGAATATCCTGATTTCCTCCGCCGGGAGGATCTCCTTCAGTTTGGCCGCCAGCAGATCTGCCTTTGGCCGAACAATTTCGTCGGAGCCCTTCATCTCCAACAAAATCCCCCCCGTTTTGGCTGGCCTGAATACCAGCCCGTCGATTCCCAGTTCGGCCAAGGAGATCTCCTCCTTGGCCTTGGTGATGACTCCCTAATACGTCATCCCCTGCTCCAGGGCATCCGGAAGCAGGGTGATCGCCACAGCTGCTGTCTGCACGGGGCGGAGGTTCGGCTTATTTGGCCGTTTCTTCACTTGCCCTTTCGCGGGCACAGGGTGGGTCGCTGCGAGAGGAGCCTGTGACGCCGCACTCCGCTTTCCTCTTCTTACCACTGTGGCCCAACCCGCGTCCATGGACGCGGGGGGTGGCGGCAGTGGTCTGGGCTCTGTAGGAGGCGGTACGACTGCCTTCGCCTTCTTTCTGCCCCGTCCTTTCTTTGACGCCGGGGCGTCGTGCTGTCGCGCTGCAGCTGGAGTGCTGCGCGCCGGAGCCCGTGTAGTAGGTCCAGCTTCTTTCTCCTGCGGCGTCCTGATCGGGAGCGTTCTTTCATCATTGGCCAGCGGTGTTGTGCTGGCCAGGGGAATCCGCTCCTCTAGTGCCTTAAAGCGGGCATCGAGAAGGGAAATTAAGTCCCCTTCCACTCTGGCGCCGGTGTTTTGGGGTGCCTGTCCTTCCATCGCGACTTGGAGCCGAGCGACCTCCACCCGAACCTCAGCCAGCTCCTTTGCCTGTCGCGCTAACTCTTCCCGGAGCCTCCCGTTCTCAGCTCGGTACTTCTTCACTTCGGCTTCTATGAGCCGAGTTTCCGTAGTGGTGCTCCGGGTGTAGAGCACCTCCGCCGCTCGCTCCCATTCCTGGGCAACTGTCTTGAGGGCCTTGACATAGGTGCCCTTAAGGTTACCTGATGTCGCGACGACCCTCTTGACCATCTCTGTCGATCTGCCCATCACCTCTTTCAGCAGAAAGGATGGCCTTTGCTCCGGTTCCACTTCCGAACCGGAGTCGTCACACCTTGAGAGCTTCCCGCCCCACATGCGGAGATGGAGGTCCTCTCGAGCAACTTCGGACTCCATCACCCGCGCCTTCTTTTCTTCCTCCTCTTTCTTTTTGAGGCCCATCAATTTCCGCATTTCCTCTTTGGCTGCCGCCGCACCGACATATTCTCCAGTTGTCGGTGGGCGGCCACGCCCCCTCTTGGCCACATTCCCCTTTCTCAGCGTCACTTCTCCCTTCTTCCCCTCTTGATTGGGCCGCTTACGCCCCGTCGATGGTCCCGCTTCGTTCATTGAAGCGACCGACACGTCACTCCCACTGCGACTCCTACATGAGCGCAGTAAGCGCTGAGCTTCGCGCTGTATTAATCGATCGGAGACATCCGAGTATTCGTCCGACTCCGAATAAATCTCCTCCACTTCACCTTCGTCTTGTATTAGGGTTGTTTTATATTTGCTCATTGTGATTCCCACGAGTAAATACTGGAAATACGTGGTCACCCCGTGCAGAGCCAGTTGCACGGGGAAGCCTAATACGCGCCCGGGGTCGGCCGGTGCCGGGCGGTGGGGTCGATCAGAGGAGCTTTATCCCAGCTCCTCACCATCCCTCCGAGGGAGAGATGGCCCCGACGTCTCGAGCCGCGCCCAACGTCGGGCTTAGGGGGTTTTTTATCGAGGTGTCCTTCCTCTTGGGCCGGCCAATTAAGGCAAGCCCCCTACCCCTCCCCTTTCCCCAGGCCTACCTGGGCTACAAAGGGGAGAAACAGGTTGGCCCGGTGTTGATCCTAAAAAGGACCGCGTCTCCCCAGCCGCTTTGGCCGGTTCGACACACCGAACCCACCACCCTACGCCTCGCCATCCACTGCTATTCTCAAACCGAGAACGGCAGGGATGACGGTATTCCCCAACCCCCCCATTCCCCATTCCCCAACCCACCTACCCCAACCCCCCCAATGCGTTTGGTCCGCGGGAGCTACGCTCCGACCCCCGGCCGCCGTCCGCAGGGCATCCCTGTAAGCGGGAGTACCCTCCGGGCGGCGGCCGACGGCTTCCCCTATCCGCCACCGGGGGACGCGCCAGGTAGGGGTACACCTCCCCCCCTGGAAGAGCGGTGCCTCCTGACACAGGCTTCTTTAAGCTTAAAAGGAGACACCAGCCATCACTTCATCACAAAATATCTGTTTGGTACTGAATAAAATTTTTTTCATTTTTTTTTCATTTCATTTAAAAGTGACAACTATGCATTAAACACCTGGTTGGTCCTAGGCTATGGTCTTTAAAAGGTCTGGTCCCCTTGTAAAGGTTGCGGACGTCAGTTAATGTAATAACCTGGCTCGTCAAATCTGAATCGTAGTCTAAGCTGACCCCAGGCTCCGTATTCGTTGAAAAACATGATTTGTTGCTAGAAAAAGAAAAAAAAGGAAACCAAATTTATTGATTATGCCTTGTCTACACTGTATTTATGTACACTCGTTTTAAATTACAGCCTCCATCAATTCCTGAGGGTTGTTTATAGGGTTCCGTTCCCAAAGGGTAAAAATTTATTTAATAATCCCTGCCCCTTCTGGGCGGGGGAGTCCCACACACGCCGCTGTCGTCCCCACGACAGCGGTACGGTGCGCAAATGCATTCTCCCCCCTAAAAAAAAATAAATAAAAGGGGTTAGTACTACGTGTTATGTCGACAAGAGCAAGCTCCAGGAGCTGCTGCGCAAGCGCAAAGTCCCCAATCCACCTACCAGGAGACAACGCATGCCTAGCCACCCAGCATGCCTCGGTCACCTTGATTGACGACAGAATTCTTCGTTTTTGCACCTTCGGAATCAAAGGTTATGTATCTTCCTCGCTCCCGCTCATTTCGACTTCTCACGGAAGCGGTGGGGGGGGGGGGGGGTTCCATCCGTGGCTTAGAGGCCGCATCTTCTTAGCTCCTTACTCTTCGACCTATTCCTTCCTTACTATTATTAACATATTTAATGGTACCGAACCCTTGATGCGAGAGTCCGCCTGACTTGGCCTGTTTTATATGACGTTAACATAATTCTTTCTTCATAATATATTAAATTTTATCATACCTCTCCCGATGTACTAACCTCAACCTGGAAACCCGATAAAAGTAATTTACGATACTTAATAATATCTTGCTCAACTTGTACGTAGAAGACAAATATTGAAATTTAGTTAAAATAACTTGGCCTTTTTTTTTTCATCAACGCAAAATCTAGGAAATAGAATAAATATCTGATGGTGAAACTGTTTTCCTTTATTTGGAGAAAACTTTTTTAGAATTAAAATGTTTAGGTCGACAACTTTATTTGTTCCGGCGGGATATTTTCTATGCACATATTGTATGGAAGTATTTTATTTAAAAAGTTGGTATTTAGCACAAATACATACAACATCACATACTTTAATACATCAACTACATCAGGTGAGATGAGGTCAATGTTGAAGTGTAATATATAAAAAGAATATATGTACATATTTGACAATAGTTTTGTCGACCTCCGTAGCCGAGAGGCGAGCGGGCCTGACTTTGGCGAGCGCCATCTCTGAGGTTTCGGGTTCGATCCCCGGTCGGGTCAATATGGAAAACGAACTTTACTATATTGTCTCGGGTCTGGGTGTTGTGGTACCTTCGTTGTTTCTGATTTCTGTAACACAAGTGCTTAAGCTACTTACCACAGGATCAGAGCAATGTACGTGATGTTGTACAATATTTATTTATTTATTTAATAGTAAGTTATGGTTATATCTATTCTATTCTACTTTACCTCCTACTTCCAAGCACAGCAAAGATAGTTGAAAACGTACTCATTGGTTACCCACATCAAACAACAGGGCAACATAAGGATACGAGCGATCATTCAGAGTGAAGTGCTCATTGGATCTACAAAAGGGCCATTGTTTAGGTCTTAATAGCACTCTGCTCGAGCACTCTTGACATTGTAATCTAGTGCAGGTATAGAAGGAGCGTGGGAGGTATAAAGAGCTTCTTGATTTCATTATGATGCGGAATTGGATTCGATTCAGCCGAAAGTTTGGACCTTCATTTGGTTAGCTGGCTAACCGAAGTATGTATGCCTACGTCTTGTGACATTTTTGGGCCAAAATAAGACGGCCTCCGTAGCCGAGAGGCAAGCAGACCGGATTTTGGCGTCGCGCTATCTCTGAGGTCCCGGGTTCGATCCCCAGTCGGGTCAATTTGGGAACTTTTCTATATTGTCTCGAGTCTGGGTGTTGTGGTACCGTCGTTGTTTCTGATTTCGGGAACACAAGTCCTTAAACTACTTACCATAGAATTAGAGCAATGTATGTGATATTGTCCAATATTTATTTATTTACGGCTAGAAGTTTTGATCTACGAATACGAGTTCCTTATAGTACTAAATAGGTTTAACTTTACTTTATCATCTCTCGTGTTTTTATTGTCTTTGAACTTTTAGGTTCTTGTAGATTCCCTACCTACCTAAAGTATACTATCTATGGCGGGTAGAATCTACTTGATTTAAAAAAGTAAAAACGGTCACTTCATCAACGGCGTTTAATGACATTTACAGGAAGAGTAGAACAGTAGACACGAACACAAATAGCAAGGCTAGTGAGTACAGAGAGATAGATTATAGAAAAAGTAAGAAACTGATAACATATACTAATTTAAACTAAATACGTCGTGGTACGAGCGGATAGAGGGACGGCAAAATGGGCGTGCATTCGCCGTCGGTTAAGTGTCTCGACTAGTGCGCATGACCGAGCGATAGCGGGCAGCCGGCTGGCTGCGTCCGCGTCATAGTGGAGGGAGGTGTGCGCGGCGGTGCGGTATATTAATACCCATTATTTCAAAAATCTATGAAAAGGTAATTCACAATAAACTCACGACATTTTTTGAAAAATATAAGGTTTTGAATAACAGCCAACATGGTTTTCAAAAACACAAATCCACTACACTAGCAGCATTTGATTTGGTTGAAAAAACACTACATGGGTTGAATAATAATAACTATGTAACAACTCTATTCTTTGATATCTCAAAAGCATTTGACTTTGTAGCGCATAAACCACTAATTGCAAAATTAGAAAATAGTGGAATAAGAGGCAATGCTTTGAGCTGGATCAAAACATACCTACAAGATAGGATGCAATCAGTTGAAATTACACAACTTGAAAACTCTAACACGCATACATATCAATCTGATATTAGAGCAAATACATATGGTGTCCCGCAAGGTAGCGTGTTAGGTCCTCTTCTATTTTTAGTCTATATCAATGATCTACCATCCTGCACTGAACACAAAAGTGTACTATTTGCGGATGACATATCAGTAGTCGTAACAACAAGTAAGAACTCACTTTTATCTAAACATGAAGATGACGTAAATAAAACAATAATGACAATAGTTGACTGGCTCGATAAAAGTAATTTACAAATAAATCTTGACAAAACATGTTATATTAATTTTAATAATGCTTCTCATAACCTTAATATTAATTATAAAGGACAATTGCTCAAACATGCAGAAAGTGTTAGATTTTTAGGTATTGAGATTGATCATAATCTGAACTGGAAACCACACGTAGACATTGTATGTAATAAAATAAACAGATTCTCATTTGCATTGTATAAATTAGTAAAGACAGCAACAAGAGGTACAGCCATTACAGCATATTTTGCATATGTGGAGTCCATTCTGCGTTATGGGCTTATTATATGGGGCAACAGTAGTGACCTACAAAGAGCATTCGTAGCACAAAAAAAATGTCTTAGAGCGATTTGTAGCATACCACCTTATGGGTCTTGTAAGCCATTATTCAAGTCATTGAAAATACTTCCGTTGCCTTGTCTATATGTCTTTGAAATAGCAAAATTTGTCAGACAGAATCTAAGCTATTTCAAATTGGCTAGAGATATATATCCCCGAAATAGCCGGAATGGTAATAGACTAGTTATTGACTTTGTCCCAAGAAGTACACGCATGAGGAAAAATTGTTACTGTATGTGCGTGAAAATTTATAACCAAATTCCTCAAAATATTAAAGATATGCCAACTTTTAGTAAGTTCAAGAACACATTGCACGCCTGGCTTATTATGCATGGATTTTATTCTCTCCAAGAATTTCTCAATTTTAAAAACTAAATATATAATATAACTGATTTTTTTTTATGTACACTACTGTAAGTCATTAATTGTAATTGTATTTTGCATGCTGTTGTTGACGGCTGAATGGGCGGTCTAAATATTATGTACTTTAACTAATGTCATCTCCTGTGTACCCTACTCAAAAGCAAATAAACGAATTCTATTCTATTCTATGAGACGGGCGAAGTAAAATAGTCCGGGTGCCGACATCTACTTTGCGCTTGCTACTTCCCACAGTACTCCCCCACCGAGACCGCTACTGCGGGCGATACCAATCAGTGAAATGTACTCTTCTTCCACTTCTTGTTTTTCTCTCCAGCTGCTCCCCAGAATGTGATGACTCAGGGATCGAAGTTGCCAAACCTGTTGGATTATTTGGTAGGACATCGGCTTCTTGAGCAATAAATGCGGGTTTCAACCGGTCTATGCTTACAGTTGTCTGTTTGCCTTGTATGTCTAATTTATAAAATTTGGGGTGTCGTTCTAACACCTTGTAAGGTCCAGCATATGGTGGTTCTAGAGGTCTTCGAATAAAATCCTGCCTCAAGAAAACGTACGGTGAATCAATTAATTTGTGTGGTACGTAAAATGGACCTTTTCTATGCCAAGAAGTTGGTTTTGGCGACAACTTAGACATATGCTTGCGTAGGCGTGTGGCAAAATCAGTGACGTCAGAAGCTTTGTACTCATCAGTAGGATTGAGAAATTGACCAGGTAGACGTATGGGTTCACCGTAGACCAATTCTGCAGATGAGGCCTGGATGTCCGTTTTCCACGCGCTGCGAATACCGAGGAGTACGAGGGGCAGAACTTCAGTCCATTGCGCCGTTCCATGGCACATGATGGACGCCTTAAGTTGACGATGAAGCCTCTCCACCATGCCGTTAGCAGCAGGATGGTAGGCAGTGGTGCGAAAATGATGCGCACCCACGATGGAAGCGATGGCCTTGAAGAGGTGAGACTCGAACTGCCGGCCTTGATCAGTAGTGATCCGGGCCGGACAACCGAATCTGGAGATCCAGCCTGACACGAGGGCGGCTGCACAGGTCTCCGCAGTGATGTCTTTAATGGGATACGCCTCAGGCCAGCGCGTGAATCTGTCAATGGCAGTGAGGCAGTATCTGAAATCAGAAGATATCGGTAAAGGCCCTACGATGTCGAGGTGGATGTGGGAAAACCTCGACGAAGGGGTAGGAAAAGAGGAAAGTGGAGCAGAGGTATGACGGGTTACTTTTGTGCCTTGGCATTGTAGGCATTCTCTTGACCACTCTCTACAGTCCTTGCGAATCCCCGGCCATACAAATCTGTGTGTAACCAGTCGCACTGTAGCTGTTCTCCCAGGGTGACTCAAGTTGTGCAGCATTTCAAACACTTGCCTTCTAAGTAACGGTGTGATATATGGGCGAACAGTGTTTCCTGATGTGTCACAGTAAACTTTGATATCAGTGTCAGGCATACACACTTTTTTTAACTGTAATGTTGAACCATGCTTGAGTAAATTTTGCAATTGTATGTCCATTTCCTGTTGCTGTGCCAAAGTTTTGTAGTCTATAGCAGGACTGACTTCCTCAATTCTGGATAAACTATCCGCGATGACATTTTCATTTCCAGAAATATATTTAATATCTGTTGAAAATTGGCTGATAAAATCTAAATATCTATATTGACGAGGTGAGCAGTTTTCTTTTGATTTGGAGAAGGCGTATGTCAAGGGTTTGTGATCGGTAAAGATAGAGAAATTCCTTGCTTCAACCATATGTCTGAAGTATTTAACTGCTTCGTAGATAGCCAAGAGCTCCCTGTCATACGGGCTATATTTTTTCTGTGCAGGGCTAAGTTTACGTGAAAAAAATGCAAGAGGTTCCATGTTACCGTCAATTTTCTGATGCAACACGGCACCAATAGCGACATCGGATGCGTCTGTCGTGATGCTCAAGTCTGCTGATTGTTGAGGATGTGCTAGTAATACTGCAGTAGACAAAGTAGTTTTACATTCTTCAAATGCCTGCAAAAGTTTGCCTGATATAGTGATCGGCTGTGAACCTTTTATTTTTGGACCTGCGAGTAAGGTATTGAGCGGAGCTTGTAATTGAGCGGCTTTTGGAACAAACCGACGGTAAAAATTAACCATACCCAAAAATCTTCTAAGCTCTTTTACCGTCTTGGGTACTGGGTACTCTTGAATTGCTTGTACTTTGGTTTCCATTGGGCGTACTCCGGCTGCAGACACCTGATAGCCGAGAAAGGTGAGTTCTGGTTTGCCCAAGATGCACTTACTCGTGTTAACCAAAACTCCGTGCTCCTTTAAACGATCAAGCACTTGACGCAAATGTTCTTTGTGTTTTTGTTCACATGGAGAGTAAATCAAAATGTC
Organism: Glyphodes pyloalis; assembly: GCA_037074685.1. Classification (NCBI taxonomy): domain Eukaryota; kingdom Metazoa; phylum Arthropoda; class Insecta; order Lepidoptera; family Crambidae; genus Glyphodes; species Glyphodes pyloalis. The sequence goes on from JAYKKO010000042.1 coordinate 1,202,379, forward strand.
ATCAATGTACCCATAAGCGAAACTTTCTAGCCCTTGTAAAATTCCATCAACAAATCGTTGAAAAGTTTGTGCAGCATTTCGCAAACCAAATGCCATGACTGGAAATTCATACATTCCAAACGGTGTAGTGATTGCTGTCTTCATTATATCTTCTGAATGAACGGGTATCTGATTATAGGCCTTGACCAAATCAATTGTTGAAAATACTGTACATCCGGCCAATTGGTGGCTAAAATCATGAATATGACGAACCGGGTATCTATCTGGTACCGTCCGTGCGTTTAGTGCTCTGTAGTCGCCGCAAGGTCTCCATCCGTCGTCTTTCTTTTTCACCAGGTGAAGTGCTGATGACCATGGGCTTTCAGAACGACGAGCGGTTCCATTCGCGAGCATATCATCGAACTCTTTTTTCGCTATTTTGAGACGAACTGGATCTAAACGGCGTGGTCTGCATGCTACTGGAGGTCCTGGTGTTGTTTTTATATAATGCACGGTATTATGTTTGACTATCTTTGAAATACCTGCTGGCCTGGTGATTTCTGGGAACTCACGAAAGATGTCTTCATACACGCCTTCGCCCAAGACTGTCTTAATGGAAGCTATGTCCCCAGGCACCTTGTGATGCGGCACAGTGACAGTCAATGAAGTCGTCCCATCGATCAATCTTTGATTTCTGCAATCAACAAGGAGATTATAAAATGCTAAAAAATCCACGCCTATTATTGGTTTAGACACGTCGGCAATGGTGAATTTCCATGAGAAGTCGCGTCTAAGTCCAAGATCTAGATTGAACTGTATGAGGCCATACGTATGTATAGTGGTACCGTTAGCTGCAGACAAGATATATTTTGTTTGAGTGCAGGGCGCCTTAGTTGCTGTACGAGGGAAAACGCATAAATCAGAACCAGTATCGATGAGAAATTGCATTTTGGAAGCTCGATCAATTATAAATAGGCGGCCCGAAGATGCTGAGCAGTCGTTGGCCGCTATTTCCGACTGCTTGTAGTGTTTCCCGACAAGAAACTGCACGGCTGATTACACTTATTAGCTTTAGTTCCAAAATTATAATGATACCAACAATGAGGGTGGTTGACAGGAGGGTTGCGACTGCGAGATCGGCTGCGATGACGGCTGCCTTGTTGCCGAGACCTGGAGCGAGAACTGGAACTCCTGTACACATGAGCGGTTAGTTTAGCAACTTGTTTTGTAAGCTCACTAATCTGGCTGGTAAGCATGTCTATGGTATTTTGCGTACGAGGAGCAGTTGAGGTACTTGCTACACTGTGAAATGGTATGGGAGTAGCTATTTCATGAACCTTGTCAGCTAATTCTGCTATATCATCCAATGGCAATTTTGATTGCAAAGCGACTACGGTTTGCAAAGCGTGAGGTAAGCGCCCTGTCCATAATGTGCACAAAATGGCGTCGTCTACAGACGGCCCAGCCAAATTTCTAAGATGGCGTAAAAATTGTGATGGTTTCCGATCCCCCATTTCTTCATGCATAAATAATTGTTTAAGCTTTTTTTCTTTAGATTCACTCAATCGCTTAATAAGCTCCTCTCTAAGCTTATCATACTTTTTACTAGCCGGCGGTGAACGTATAACGTCTTTTACTTGATTTGCATAACATGGATCTAGATGTGCCAAAATGAAGTAAAATTTCGTGGAATCTTGTGTAATATTAGAAAGATTAAACTGACCTTCCATTTGATCAAACCAAAGCTCAGGTTCATCCGCCCAAAATGGTGGTACTCTCACTCCAACACGAAATACGCCGGCATCGTTTCCTCCTGGTTTAATATTTTCAGGCTCCTGCATAACCATTCCACTTTGCTGTCCGAGTTCAAGGTTTGTTTCCTGCGACATTATGTTCTTCGTATTCTTCAGCGGGGTCACCAGTTGTAGATTCCCTACCTACCTAAAGTATACTATCTATGGCGGGTAGAATCTACTTGATTTAAAAATGTAAAAACGGTCACTTCATCAACGGCGTTTAATGACATTTACAAGAGACAGTTACAGGAAGAGTAGAACAGTAGACACGAACACAAATAGCAAGGCTAGTGAGTACAGAGAGATAGATTATAGAAAAAGTAAGAAACTGATAACATATACTAATTTAAACTAAATACGTCGTGGTACGAGCGGATAGAGGGACGGCAAAATGGGCGTGCATTCGCCGTCGGTTAAGTGTCTCGACTAGTGCGCATGACCGAGCGATAGCGGGCAGCCGGCTGGCTGCGTCCGCGTCATAGTGGAGGGAGGTGTGCGCGGCGGTGCGGTATGAGACGGGCGAAGTAAAATAGTCCGGGTGCCGACATCTACTTTGCGCTTGCTACTTCCCACATAAATTAGGAAAACTGGAGTTTATAACCGAAAAATTGACTCTTGCATTTTATCACAAATGTATATCCGTGTAAGGAATTAATATTTAAAAATAAAGGTTATTTTAGTGCAACTTTTAGAAATATGTTTTCACTAAACAGACTTCATAATTTTTGCTTATAAAAAAAAATACTAAACTATATAATGAAAAATTAATATTATACAGCGAAATTGGAAAGTGAAGTTACAGAACCGACATTGTAAATTCAGTATAGTTAATACATGTATATTTTAAACGTATCATAATGATCATCTAAGCGATATGTAAGGTTTCAATACTCTAGATTCTGACTTTTCTAAAACTCAACGTTTATCTACACTTTGACGATCGTAAATGTATAAGGTCGAGTACACAAAACCTTTATACAAAAACCACGTGCCTATTTCAACATGTAAAGAATTTGACTCAAATAAATTGTATTTCAGACAGAAATAAATATTGTGCTTTATGACCGCAAAAAATCGTAAATTACCACAGCCCGGAAAAAATCATAAAACAGCAATTCTTTTCTACCAGCAAAACCTGATTTAAATTAGGACAGACAATGACCGGTGAGTTAAATGAGAGTAGGTAATGATAAAGTAACAGATATTTCACGTCCAAGTTATAAATGTCTTCAATCAAGGAAGTCTTTGTTGGAAATCTTTATAGGTATTATAAATTTGGGAGCTACTTTGTTTATATCTTTGTTATGTCTTGGAATCATTGAATTAATTAAGAAACACCTGACGCAATAAGTATCCATTATATTTAAATTTCTACCACAGCTACTACAATTAATCAGGCAAAGTGAGTGAGTAGGATGATGTGTAATGGAAACCAGAATCAATGGTGGAACAATTTTAAAACATTCAGACAAAGAAAGAACATAAATGTCATAAGAGCAGATTAGCTTAAAACAGCGTAATGTATTTTTTGTTTTTAAATAACACCATTATCGGTTAATTTACTGGCTACAATTTAATAAACAGAAATACATGTATAGATGGGCCCACAACAATCGAAATCTCAGTGTATAACATACTTTTTTTTTACGGGGGGAAATGCTTAATGCACCGTACCGCCACCCCGAGGGAGGGTGACGGCGTGTGTGGAACTCCCACCTTCCTACCATCCTCAGACTACCCACTAAAACCCCCCGGTTGGACCCGCATCGCCTACGTGGCGGCGCTATGGGAAATCGGCTCAGCCCTTACTTCCACAGCGCCGCCGGTAATGTATAACATACTTTGCATCAGGGCAATTACTAACGTATGACTATATTTTTGTTTGTATGTTTACGGTAATTAAGAAATGAAACCAAAGAAAACAATTAAAGAATATAAATTGTAAGACTTTCGCGTTCCATTTAAAACATTTAAAATAATTTAACGGGTCAAAACGCGACACAGCGCAAATCAGCTCGTGAGCACGGTTGGTGCAACCTAACCGAAACGTCAGCCAGTAAGTAGTTTATATTAACTACTGTGGTGGGCGTGATTTGTTCGTAGTCTACGGTGGAACGGGTGGACAGGAACAGGAAGTGCGTGCGGCGAAAAAGTAAACGAATACTCGTACTTTGATGAAAAAAAAATCTGTATTTGTCGTACTTAAGTGGTACAGTTCAAACAAATGTTACACAAAAAAAGATTATATCTCCCTCGTGTGTAACTGCTCTGTGTGACCGGCCAAAGACACCGAGTGGCGTGCGTAAGGCTAGTGCGAAGAGTGGTGTACGATACGAAGTCGATTGAAATTTTAGATTGCAAACAAAAATTCTCTTGAGTACTTATGGAAACGAAAAAACACAACAGGTGGCGCTGGGAACTACTGCGTTTGTTGTGCTTGTATCTGTGGTGATGGCCGTATTTATGACGATGAATGATAATTTGTTGTGTTACAGTCTCCCCCTTCAGGTTCCGAAGTCGTCCCGACGAGGAAGATGGTCAAAAGGTGTTTATTTCCTTGGACGTCCTCGCCCACGTCGTTCAGGAGCAGGAGCCTGATCTGGTTTGGCTGTATTCGGGTTGGCTTTCCTTGGCCTTCCCCTTCTCCTGATAGGTTGTACAGGCGCAGGGATACTCGAGACTTGACCAGAATACGGAGTCAAAGCGGATGAGTGGTAGACGCCTATGGACTCCTTCGTGGTAGGATTGCCGATTAAGTATGAGACGGGACCTTGTTGCCTCAGCACTAAATAAGGATCATCTCGACGGGGTGCAAATTTTGCGCTAAATCCACGTGATGCGTTACTAATTGGATGTAACTTCAGAAGGACATGATCACCTGGTTGATAGTTAGGACTTGGTCGACGGTCTTGGTCAGCATATTCCTTTCTCGTAATTTCTTTTCCTTCTTGGATATCTCTAGCACGTTCAAATGTATCAGCTAGTTGAAGTAATTTCGGAGTGATCTCAGGTATAAAATTCTCTGATGAAACTATGGCCCTTAGGTCAGTTAAAGAGTCGAAAGGTGTTCTGAGCTCACGGCCAAACGTAAGGTAGGCAGGACTGTATTCTGTAGAAGAACAAGTCGCACTGTTCATTGCAAAACGAATGCACGGAAGTTGCTCAGACCATTGCCGGTGTTCAAGCTCGACCAGTATGGCAAGTTGAGTTTTCAGGTCTCTGTTCCTTCTCTCCACAGGGTTTGCCTGTGGGTGATACACTGGAGTGAAGGAATGTTTTATCTTAAGGCAGAATGTAACGTGTTGCATAACGGCGCTTACGAACTGTGCTCCATTATCACTGGTTAGCCGTCGAGGTACACCATATCTCATGAATATCTCATCAATTAGTATTTTGGCGCAGCTCTCGGCTGTTGCAACTTCCAATGCGAACAACTCTATCCAACGAGTTGCTACATCTTCCACGACGAAAATCCATGTTTTTCCATCTACAGATTCTGGTAAAGGACCAAAAAGATCAAATGCGATCACCTCAAATCTTTGGTTCATTGAAGTAGTCTGAAGGAGACCAGCGGGCTTATTATTGGAAGGCTTGTATCGTTGACAAGCAACACAGTTTCGGATATAACTTTCTATGTATTTGCGCATGCCTTTCCAATAATATCTTTTTGAGATCCTTTCATAGGTTTTCTCTGAACCGTAATGTCCAGCTAAGGAATCGTCGTGGTAGATCCGCAATACATTAGCCCATTCATGGCTGGGTACTAACCGAATCCGAATTGGGATTCTGGCGGTAGAGTAAACCATTATTTGTGAAATATCCTTTACTACTCCAATAGTGAGCGTCTTCAGGACGATCATTACTTTCCAAACTTTTAATAATCTTTGCAATGTTTTCATCCTTTATTTGCTCTTCTCTGGTTTCTGCAGAGCTACGAGTTGGCATGTCGATGCTTATATGGCATATTCCACATTCGTCAGTATTTTCTTCACTGCATGCTGGACGAGATAGCATGTCAGCCACCACATTGATACGGCCGGGAATATACTTTATTGTTAGGTTATACGCCTGTAGTTGCAAAGCCCACCGTGCCAACCTTCCTGTTGGGGATTTCATGGATAACAACCATCGCAGTGACTGATGATCGGTGACCACTTCAACGGGTAAGCCTTCAATATAACTTCTGAATTTAGTAACTGCCCATACCACGGCTAACGCTTCACGTTCGGTGGTGGAATAATTCCTCTCTGCGGGTTTTAAGAGACGACTCGCATATTCGACAGGGTGCTCATCTTCGCCTTCTCCTTGTACCAATACAGCTCCGATGGCATAGTTGCTTGCATCAGTCTTAATACTATAAGGCTGGTTTTCATTTGCTTGGCGCAACACCGGGGCAGAAGCTAGGCATTGTTTTAACTTATTAAATGCGGATTCCCGTTCTTCTGTCCAGACCCATTGGGCGTTTTTCTTAATCAATCTCGTTCATGGCTCTGCGATTTTCGAAAAATTTTCAATGAAACGTCGATACCAAGAGCACGTCTGGAGGAAGGATACTAAATGTCGTATGTTCCTCGGGGAAGCCATGAGAGTGATGGCTTCGGTCTTCTGTGGATCTACTTGTAACCCTTCGGGCGTTATTACATGTCCTAAGTAGCTCAACTCAACTCAAATATTTCTTTATTCAAGTAGGTTACATGTAACACTTTTGAATCGTCATTGAATACAATGCAAAGTGATTCCACTTCCGGTTCGGAACCTATATCTACCGAGAAGACACCGGTAAGAAACTCAGCAGATAAGTTACAGTAGCAGTATCTAACTTATAGCTATGCGTAGAACACTTTGGACCAAGTCATATAGTTTTATTTTGATGAGTGAAAAAAGCATAAAGTATTATTTTATTTTAAGAGGTAAGCTGGAGCAGACCAGTCCCCAAAGGTGGCACCTGTTCACAAGCATGACGTATGTGCCAGCCATCGCTTCACTCAACCATATTGAAGGGAAAGTAACGACCCGCCACATATCGCCACCACCCCAGTGACATTTTAGTGAGCATGACTAACTCCCAACTCCCTGTGAAAAGTAATTACAATTTAAGTCATCAAACCAACTATAGGACCCGGAGCACGAAGTAGTAACCTACCTACATCTTATTCTGTTAATTTGAGACTACTTTATAATTCGTGATAGCCATGTCTATCGTACAAAATTACCAATAACAATGTCATTTTGTCAAATGAACATTAAAAATATCGACATGTCATATAAGTAAAATAAAAGAAAATAATAATTTATGTCTACTTATAGTATAAAATTAAAATTAACAATGTCATTTTGTGAAATAATAAATTAAATTATCGAAGCTGGCGCTTAATTAAAAAGACAAAAAAACTTTTCAAAACATGTGTTGTCACGTTAATTAATATCAGGCCAAATATCTTTATCATTGAGATAATCATTTACTGTATAATAGCCTTTTTTCATAAGTTCATTTTTAACATAGAACTTAAACTTGTGCGTTGGTAAGTTAACAATAGTTTGCGGTAATTTATTGAACATTTTTATGCTTAACCCAACGAATGAATTTCCAATTTTATGGAGTCTACGATTTGGAACAGCAAGTTTATGTTTATTTCGGGTGTTAAATCGATGAATGTCTGATTTTTTTGGAATTTTGTGCAGGTTTTTGTGAACGTGCAATAGACAGTCGAGTATATATTGCGATGCGACTGTTAGTATGTTAATCTCCTTAAATCGCATTCGCAGCGAGTCGCGGGGTCCAAGCCTGTAAATGGCTCTAATAGCCCTCTTCTGTAAGATGAAAATAGACTGAATATCGGCTGCAGACCCCCACAAGAGACCATATGACATTATACTGTGAAAATAACTAAAATAAACTAATCTCGCTGTTTCCTCATCAGTCAGATGTCTAATTTTCCTAACTGCATATGCGGCTGAGCTTAGTCTTCCTGCCAGAGCAACAATGTGAGGAGACCATTGCAGTTTTGAGTCCAAGGTAATACCAAGGAATACTGTCGAGTTGATGACCTCAATAGGCTCATCACTCATTTTAATTACAGTGTTCACTTGTTTAACATTAGGCATTGTAAACTTTACACATTTAGTTTTTTTGGCATTAAGTAACAGATTATTTGTCGTAAACCATTGCGTTACTTCAGAAAGAGCATAATTAATATCATCAAAAGTTTGTTGGTGCCTATTAATTTTGAAAATCAAAGATGTATCGTCCGCAAATAAAACTGTATCACACAAGTTTTTTGTAAAAAAAGGGAGGTCATTTATATAAATTAAAAACAATAAAGGTCCTAATATCGAGCCTTGAGGTACTCCCATACATAGAGGAGCACCGGATGAATTAACTCCATTTACACTAACTTTCTGAGTTCTGTCAGATAGGTATGATTGTATCAAATTTAATGGATTTTTCGAAACACCATAATGCTGTAGCTTCATTATCAACGTTTGGTGATTAACACAATCAAACGCTTTTGATAAGTCGCAGAAAACCCCAACCACATCCCGTTTGCTCTCCCACGCATCAAACACATGCTTAATGAGTGCTACTCCTGCATCAGTAGTGGATTTGCCTTTTGTAAATCCATATTGATTTTTGTGCAGTAAATCATTTTGTGTAAAATGAAATAGGAGTTGCTTGTATATAATTTTTTCAAAGATTTTACTAAAAGCAGGTAGTATTGAAATTGGCCTGTAATTAGATGGGTTACTTTTATCACCGGATTTAAATAATGGAATAATTTTACTGAACTTCATCATGTTCGGAAAACAACCTTCATCAATGCATTTATTGAAAATTAAAGCTAAGTGTGGGGCAGTACAGTTTATGATGTGTTTTAATATATCTGTAGAAAGATCCCACAAATCTTCGGTCTTTTTCAGATTTAACTCTTTGAAAGCCTTAATAATAGTCTGATAGTTAATATATTCAAAACGAAAAGAAGTTTTACATTCTTCTACATGTGATTTAAGGAGGGCTTCAGCAAGACATGGGTTTGAGGATAAACTGCTTGTTGTCGTGATAGGTACACTTGAAAAAAAATTTTCAAATGCCATTGCCACATCAGTATCAGAGTTAATAATAACTTCGTCGATTTTCAGAGAGAACTTGTGGTCTAGTGTTTTATTTTTACAAGTCTCTTTATTGATTACTTGCCATGTGGCTTTACTTTTATTTGTGGTTTTTATTATTTTTTCTTTTAAGAAATTAGACTTTGCAACAGAACAAATCTTTTTAAATAACTTTGAATATTTTTTTACGTATTCTAGTTTTGAAGGGTCATTGGAATGCGCTTTCATTTCATAAAGCTCAAAAAGTCTGCGTCTACTTTTTAATATGCCTGGTGTAGCCCAATCACTAAATTTAGCTTTGGAAGTGTTGATTTTAATGGTTCTTTTAGTGAATATGTTGTTAAATTCTGTTTCTACTACATTAAATAGCTGTTCATACATACAGTCAACACTACATGCATTATCAAAGTTAGATAAAGGTACTCTGTCGGAAATTTTATTTTTAAACTCTTCTATACGTTTTGTAGTAATAGGTCTACAAACAACAACAGATGGCTTAGCTACATTGTGGTGCTCGAAAGTGGCTATCTGACCACTATGGTCTGAGTTGATAAAATTAATTATTGATTTTTCCAATGCACAGCAGTTAGTGAAAATATTGTCAATGCATGATACTGTTGTGGGGGTAATACGAGTAGGTTCATCAAAAAGATTATATAAGTTAAATGATTGAAACAGATTCAGGTACCGACTAGAGTTTTGTGATCTATCTAATATATTAATGTTAAAATCACCGCACACAACAACTTTTTTATTACATTTACAAATTTTTCTTAAGGCTTCTTCTATTGTGGACTCAAATAAAACATAATTACCAGATGGTGGCCTATAAACACATAGTATAATATACTGATCAAGCTCTGCACATGCAATTTCAATAGTACGTTCCAGTGAGAGAGATACAATGTCTTTGCGTTCTTTAAATTTCAACGAATTATTTAGTAAGATCAAAGACCCCCCTCTGATAGCAGAATTTCTTGTAAAGGAACTACTAACTTTAAAATTATCTATATTAAGCATCATCTCATGTTGTCTTAACCAGTGCTCAGTGAGACACAATACATGAATGTTATTTTCATTGAGAAATAGCTCTAATTCCAGTTCTTTGCCGGAAAGACCCTGTATATTTTGATGCACAATATTAAGATAATAGGGCTTATCCTTTGTTATTTTACTGCAAGAGTTGTCCTCTATTGTCTGAGACTTAAATTTAAATTATTTGGAATCACTTCCAAAGTCTGTGTAAAAATATGATTAATATTATATGCTAACAAAGTAGCCAATTCCTTTTTAATTTTAAAAGGCAAAGAAAAAGTTTTGCCAGTCAAATGAAACTTATTTTCTATAAATTTATTTGTGTCAAAAAAGACACACTTGTCACTGTGACTATTTGTCAAATTATATATTAAAGTATTCAAAATGTGAATACTGTTGTTTTGGTCCATTGTGTAATTTTTAGAAAATGGTAATGCACATAAAATCATTTTCTTCACATTAAGTCCTATCAATAAAGAAAAGCTTTTCAGAATATCTCTTTTACAAATATTCAATCCATTACCTAACATTAGAATTATAATAGAATTCTCATTAAATTGACTGTTTACAATGCTCTGACATATATGACTAAGTGGACCATCAGGTATACAATGATTATACACTTTACAGTTTAATTTTTTGTTAAGAAGAGGCCCATAACCAGCTCCTATCCTATCAGAGAACAGCAGCACATTTTTGGTATTAGAAAACAATGTGCCTGTTTGTGACATATCAGGGACGGCTGTTACCAAGGACGGATCAGAGGGATCAGGTCCTGGGTTGCTGCTGCATTGTTGTATAAGATTGTTTGCAGCAATATGTTCACTGATTTGTGCCTGTGCAGCTTTATATTTGCGTGACATGCTATCAAGTGACCTATGTAGTTGTGTAATATCAGCCTGCAACACTTTTATATCAGTTTCATACCTAAGCCTGCTTGCATCAAGCTTTTTACTATATAATTCTAGACTATCAAATAAATCAACTCGTTGCTTTCTTAATTCAATATTCTGATAATGACACTTTTGCCGCTTAATTAATTTTTGAGTGTTTTTGATATATTTATTAATTTTAATATATTTACAAATTTTCTTTTTACTATTAGTATTAATTAATTTATTTTTACCACCCAATTCATGATTATCAGAAACAACATGCCCACCCGGTGACTTGATCAACTCTTCGTATAAGCTATGAGTATGTATGAATTCCTGGCACCTTTTTCCATCTTCATAATCTTGGATTCTCTTGTTGGCGTCACGCAGAGATAACTCAAGCTCATGGATGCGCTCCAAAGTCCGCTCATAGGTTTCTGAGCACTTGTCGAAATTTCTGACCGTTTCAAGAAGTTGATGTCGTTCCTCAAGTACATTTCCCAAATAAGAATGAAGTTCCGACAGTTCGCTTTTAAGTTGAGTGTTGTGAGTTATGACTTTCAGTGATTCCTGTTCATTTTCCTCACGTTCGCAGAGGAGCTGGGAGCGAATAGTAGAACAGCAGAATCGGCACTTCTCCAAGTTAGCAGTAAGATTGTATTCTTTTAACTTTAAGAATACAGCTTCTAGGTCAGCTAGATGATTCTCGAAGGAGCCAGCCGAGAAGATTACCAAGTCGTCGAGATACGCAAGCATTTTGACTTGGAGATTTACGCGAAATTTGTCGATAAGTCTTTGAAATGTGGCTGGAGCATTACGCAATCCAAAAGGCATTCGGTTGAAAACATAAATTCCAAAGGGCGTTATGAAGCCTGTCTTCTCTTTATCCTTGCTGTTCATTATAATCTGCCAATAGTCAGATTTGAGGTCCAGAGTGGACATAAATCGTGTTGGCTTTGCTTCGTGCAGGAGATCGTCTATTCTAGGCATAGGATAGGTGTCAGGTACTGTTACCGCATTAAGCTTGCGATAATCAATGCAGACCCTAGTTTGGCCGTTAGGTTTCGGCACTAAGACTACAGGCGCCGCCCATGGCGTGTTGGAGGGCTCTATAATACCATCATTGAGCATCTTATCGATTTCTTTTCGAAGAATTTCCTTTCGAGGTGGGGATAAACGATAAGGAGGAACTGCTATAGGGCTGCAGTCTTTGGTGTCGATTCGATGCTCGACATTCAAAGCTGGGTGCTTATTTTCAGTAAAAATCGTTACATACTTCTTTAACAATTTATTCAAATCATGTTGTTGTTCAGTCGTCAAATCACTGCGGGGTGAAGGAAAATCTAAATTAAAGGAGTTTAGACCTACGTCTTCTCGCGAATAGGGATCTAGTCCCGGGAAAAGTGATTTGGAATGCGGAGACAATTCCACGTCCAGTCTATGGACATTCATCTGAGCGTCGCGCAACATGTAGTCAGCGTATGGCGAATACCCGTCAAATACTGTCTTTGGTCGCTTTGGTGGATTTTTCTTTTCAGCAAGCTCGATGCAGGACAACTTATAGTTAGCTGTAGCAGCGCTCTGGTTTGGTAAGGCTGCTTCTGGTATATTTGCTGGGGCTTCCCATCCACGTGCAGACTCTATGTAGGTATCACCATGCGGTTCTGGGATGATCTGTGCCACAGGGCTCTGCTTCTGAAAGTTTACGAAGTCTTCATTATAAAGCTCATAAATCATGCTTGGCGCCTCATTGAAATGCCAAGTGAATTGTGGCAGATCCAGTATCATTCCTGCGTCTTCCATGAAGCCTATACCTAACAATGTTCTGTTGTCTCGTGATTCAGGTAGAACAATAAAATTAGTGGGAATGGTACGTCCACATAGGGTAACTGGTACTGTGACCAATTGCACGTTTTGAAATCTGGAGACGCCATCAGCCATTGAAATGTGTGCCTTCTCGTGGCGAAACTTGTACCCCTTCTGCCGTAGCTGTTGGTACAGGGTGTAGGATGCTACGCTTGACTTCGCGCAGGTGTCAATGAAGGCATATCCATGAATGTTACTGACGCTAATCGGTACGACAGGTCTTGCTCGTACATCCGCTCTGACGTTCAAGGCGCAAAAATCCATCTTCTCAGTCTTCACCGGGAGCTTCTTATCGGAGCATTGTGGGCAGTTAGTGCGGACTACTCCAGGCGCACCACAGCCGTAGCAGGAGAAGGCAGGCATCGAAGGTGAGGGTGCTTGGGTCTGCTTAGGCTGAGACTGCTGACCCGTCGGCAGTGACGCTGGACACCTCTCATTCTCAAACTTCTTCCTCTTTCTGCATACGTCTACTGTGTGGCCAAGGTTATGGCAGAATTCACATTTTTGCCTGGTGTTCCTTGTGCTTAGTGACGGACGCGAGGTACTGGGACCAGGGTTGTTACTCTTCTCCGCCATAATCTGCTCGACATCGCGGGCTGTACTTATTAGCTGGTCGTACGATGTGAAAGTTGTACGCGGCACTCTTTCTCGGATGCGTATGTTGAGAAGGTAATAAATCATGTCCAACTGCGTGTCTTCAGCGTGTTTAGTCTCGAGGAGGGAGAATAGCATGCGTTTCTTTGCTATGAAACTCTCAGTCGCTTCATCAGGTCGTTGTTTCTCGCTTGTTATCTCGTGATAATTGAGACAAGCTGGCTTCTTTGGAGCGAAGCTGTTGCGCAATCGGAGCTCAAAATCTGTCCAGGTTGTTACGCTGTGCTTCAGGCCTTGCCACCATTTTCCAGCTTCGGCGCGCAGGAGCAACGGGAGACCGGCGAGGGCTTCGCTGTCGGTGATGTTTTCTATTTTCTTGAAAACGTTGACAGCCGCCAAAAAGGTTTCCACCGCTTCCGAGTCCTTTTCACCGTCGTAGTAGGCGTGGCATGACGCTAGTGTGCTGCGTCGACTGGAGCCGATCGAAGATAGGAGCTGCTGAAACTGCTCATTGCTGATGTTGACTGCCATATCTTGCGTCTGTCTTGTCCCGTCGTTTTGTGTTGTCACCGTAGTCGTCCGACCAAACCTCGTCACGAAGAATTTGGGTTATTGTTGCGGGTTTCTACTCGACCGGGAAGCCAGTGTTGATGAAACTTTCCCAGTAGGTAGGCCCCACGTTGGGCGCCAGATGTGGTGGGCGTGATTTGTTCGTAGTCTACGGTGGAACGGGTGGACAGGAACAGGAAGTGCGTGCGGCGAAAAAGTAAACGAATACTCGTACTTTGATGAAAAAAAAATCTGTATTTGTCGTACTTAAGTGGTACAGTTCAAACAAATGTTACACAAAAAAAGATTATATCTCCCTCGTGTGTAACTGCTCTGTGTGACCGGCCAAAGACACCGAGTGGCGTGCGTAAGGCTAGTGCGAAGAGTGGTGTACGACACGAAGTCGATTGAAATTTTAGATTGCAAACAAAAATTCTCTTGAGTACTTATGGAAACGAAAAAACACAACCATACCGCGATGTAAAGTACCGGCAGCGCCATCTATTGGTGGCGCTGGGAACTACTGCGTTTGTTGTGCTTGTATCTGTGGTGATGGCCGTATTTATGACGATGAATGATAATTTGTTGTGTTACACTACTTAATAAAAATGGTGTCGCATTTTGATCCGTTAAATTATTTTAAATGCTTAACAATTAAACAAGTTACAAAATGCATAAATCTTATCAAAAATTATTACTTCACAAAGGTACAAGTCTTATCTATAGTCTCAAAGCTTACTGTACAACATATTACAGTATATTTATGTACTGTGATCATTCTAAAATGCATTCATAGAATATTCAAAGCCTAATCTAAATTTATTGAGCTGTTAACTTGCTACGAATTTTCTCACTACGAACAGACTGTAGACGTCTACACAATTTGTGTCTGTGTTCGTAGCACGTGCTACGAAGAGATTACAGTTGTGCTACGAATTGCCCAGGAACAACGTAGTGTCTGTCCGTCCAAGCCGAGCATTGTGAAATTCTTAGGGCAACTTATCATTACGTCATTGATTATTGTTCTAAAACTCACTATTTCACTTTCTCAAAACGAATGAACGAAAGAATTTGAAGATTAATTGAGATTCCGGGAATTGAATCGTGTTTGAATTACATAAAAAAAATATGTGTTCTGAAAGCGCTTTATTTGCATACGAAGTGAGTTGGTTACGATTACAATTCCCAGATATTTTTTTTTTACTTTTAACTTCACTAACTTTTATTGCTTTTATTGCTCTAAAATGTAGTACAAAGGTGTTATATTTACATTTAGATGATTATTTTTAATTTAACAAAAGATAGCTTTGGTTACCATGACTTTCCAAATCTTGATATGGCGAAGCTCGCTTTCAGAAAAAAGGACTCTTCAACGCTTCATCAAAAGGATTAAGCTCGATAGTAACAATAATTATATTTAGTGTGTCCGTTAGTTACGCTGTAACAATAAGTTATTTTTTATTTTTTTTCTTTAGGTAGTGAAGACACTACGCTTAAGTTACAAACGAATACCACAATTTTAGTACGCAAAGGACATCAAAAGTACCATTCGCGCTTTGGCCGCCTACCTAAGCCATTACGCCACCGAGGTCGTCAAACGTAATACATTGATTCAGACGTCAGACTACACACGACACTACAACATTTTGAACTTTTTACCGCCCTTTTATTGTGCGTCTAAAATATAATATCGAGCTGCAAGTGTTAACCTTTTTTTTATATTGCACTTCAAGATTGACCTCATCCCACCCGATGTTAAGTGGTAATGAGGTCCTAGTTTAAGGGTGACAATTACAGCATAATAAATCTGTTACTGGACTTGTGGCCCTTACCTTGAAGGCTTGACTGATGTAGCACCCCCCAGAAGCTCTGGAAACCTTACTCACATGCAGGAACACAACAACACAGAAGTGATTGTTATTTGGCTGCGATCTTCTGTAAGGCGGAGGTATTTCACCAGTCGGGCTGCTCCAGTTCGAGCGATAAATCGCTATGCCCTACCTCTCTATCCTTAATATGTTAATATGTTATTGACCGTACCGTATCGTCACCCAAGGGAGGAGAAAGCGTATGTGAGCAGGACTAACCACTAAAATTCCGTGGCTGGACCATATCGCTTTGCCATGCCATTTTCATGCCATTTTTATGCCATGAAGAGACAGAGAGTCGTATGTCGGACTTGCACCAACTAAAATCTCCCGGGTGGCCTTTCTCTGCGCTTGGTGGTAGGGGTTAGTACTACTGGCGCCGTGGCTGTTGTGGTTTCCACCGTTTTTCCCATGGCGCCAACCAAAAGCGATAAGAGCGTGGGGGGGGGGGGTTTAGTTCGGGTAGTCCCTGCCCCTTCTGGGCGGGGAGTCCCACACACGCCGCTGTCGTCCCCACGACATTAAATGTATGAAATGCATTCTCCCCCCCTCAAAAAAAATAAAAAATAAAAGGGGTTAGTACTACGTGTTATGTGGACAAGAGCAAGCTCCAGGAGCTGCTGCGCAAGCGCAAAGTCCCCAATCCATCAACCAGGAGACAGCGCATGCCTAGCCACCCAGCATGCCTCGGTCACCTTGATTGACGACAGAATTCTTCGTTTTTGCACCTTCGGAATCAAAGGTTATGTATCTTCCTCGCTCCCGCTCATTTCGACTTTTCACGGAAGCGGGGGGGGGGGGGGGGTTCCATCCGTTGCTTAGAGGCCGCATCTTCTTGGCTCCTTACTCTTCGACCTACTATCTATCTATCTCTTGGATCTAAAGCTACTATTATTAACATATTTAATAGTACCGAACCCTTGATGCAAGAGTCTGCCTGACTTGGCCTGTTTTTATATCACGTTAACATAATTCTTTCTTCATAATATATTAAATTTTATCTTACCTCTCCCGATGTACTAACCTCAACCTGGAAACCCGATAAAAGTTATTTACGATACTGCTCTACCCACAATTTTTAATGTCCACGGTATTAATAATATCTTGCTCAACTTGTACGTAGAAGACGAATTTTTGAAATTTTGTTAAAAGAACTTGGCCTTTTTTTCATCAACGCAAAATCTAGGAAATAGAATAAATATCTGATGGTGAAACTCCTCCTGAGCCACGTCTATAAGTTGTTTTCGAGAGTCATTACAAATCGACTCTCGCGCAGGTTCGACGACTTCCAGCCTCCCGAACAAGCCGGTTTCCGAAAAGGCTTTAGCACCATAGACCACATACATACGCTGCGTCAGATTATACAGAAGGCCGAGGAGTATAATCGGCCTCTGTGTCTAGCGTATGTGGACTATGAGAAGGCCTTCGATTCAGTCGAGACTTGGGCGGTGCTGCAGTCCCTCCAGCGGTGCCAAATTGACTATCGGTACATCGAAGCGTTGAAGTGTTTGTATAGAAACGCCACCATGTCAGTTCGAATCCAAGATAGAGGCACGAGACCGATCCCACTGCAGAAAGGTGTCAGACAGGGAGACGTAATTTCCCCGAAACTGTTCACCGCTGCATTGGAGGACGTCTTCAAGCTTCTCGATTGGACCGGACTCGGCATCAACATCAATGGCGAATACATCACTCACCTTCGATTCGCAGACGATATCGTGGTCATGGCAGAATCCCTGGAGGACCTTGGCACAATGCTCAATGACCTCAGCAGTGTTTCCCAACGGGTTGGTTTACGGATGAACATGGATAAAACCAAGGTAATGTTCAATGTCCATGTGACTCCGGCACCAGTATCTGTTGGGAATGCGATTCTCGAAGTTGTCGATCATTACGTCTATCTGGGACAAACTATCCAGTTAGGCAAATCCAACTTCGAGAAAGAGGTCAACCGACGAATCCAACTCGGCTGGGCAGCGTTCGGGAAGCTTAGGCATATCCTCACGTCCAAAATTCCCCAGTGCCTGAAGAGAAAGGTCTATGACCAATGTGTGTTACCAGTGATGACTTACGGAACTGAGACGTGGTCTCTGAATGTTGGCCTCATAACGAAGCTCGAAGTTGCGCAGCGTGCTATGGAGAGGGCTATGCTCGGCGTTTCCCTACGTGATCGGATCCGTAATACGGAGATCCGTAGAAGGACCGGTGTATTCGACATAGCCCGAAGAGTTAGCACGCTGAAGTGGCAATGGGCAGGCCACATCGCTCGTAGGACCGACGACCGTTGGGTAAAGAGGGTCCTCGAGTGGCGACCACGTACCGGACGACGCAGCGTGGGGCGGCCCCCAACACGATGGACTGACGACATCGTCAGATGTGCGGGGAGCCGCTGGATGCAGAAAGCGCAGGACCGCGCGTTGTGGCGTTCTGTAGGGGAGGCCTATGTCCAGCAGTGGACGAAAAGAGGCTGATGGATGGATGGATGGATGGTGAAACTGTTTTCCTTTATGTGGAGAAAACTTTTTTATAATTAAAATGTTTAGGTCGACAACTTTATTTCTTCCGGAGGGATATTTTCTATGTACACATTGTATGGAAGTATTTTATTTAAAAAGTTGGTATTTAGCACAAATACATACAACATCACATACTTTAATACATCACATACATCAGGTGAGATGAGGTCAATGTTGAAGTGTAATATATAAAAAGAATATATGTACATATTTGACAATAGGGGCATTTCACGCGAAGCGGACAGCGAAAAAAAAGTGAGGTTCTGAAATTCGTTCATATTTGGCATACTTATAGTTCTAGGGGATAGAAACATGTCCACGAAATAATTTTTTTTTTAATATTTGTTGTTAAGATATGGGGCTCTATAGAATTCACCTGATGGGCGGAAGGGTTTCTTTAAAGCCTTGTTTTCATGTTGAACATGATTTTTATTAAATAACCAATGGTTCAGCTTTTGTAAATAATTGACCGGTCTTTTTGATTCCCCGACCAGATTCTAAATTTAAATTTTTTTTAGCGGTGTTCAACCGGAAGTAACTTTTCAAATGTATATTTCTTCAACTTCGACCAATTTTTTTTTTGCTTTCTTAGGATGAAATAAAGCTTGACGTTCATAAATTATGCCATAAAAATTGTAGGATGGGATCTCAAGTAGTTTGAGAAATAAATATATTAGATTACACACATGTCATTCTGGGCGCTTGGTAAAGTTGGTTGGTTTGTTAAAAAAATATATACCTACATAGTAAGTTCGATGAGAGGTGACGTATAGGCATGCACAGTTGTAGTTTTTACATTAATAACCTTATAATAAATTATAACTTAATGAAACAATAAATTAAATATTATATTTTTTATTATATATTTTTTACAATTTTGTTATAGCAATCAACACTGGTTCGTTTTATAGCAATTCCTTCAGAAGTTGGAACAAAACAATGGTATGTTTTTGTCCCTGGAATAGTAATTGATGATTGAAACCGTGGTTTAAGAAAAAATATTTGGCGGTCGATGTCATCTTTGGTGCAGTAATAAATGGCCGTATGAGTTAAATTTGAATTCGCCCATTCATATAATCGCTTTGGCGTAGTAATTGCTCTGTTTGGAGGCAACTGTAAGCTCGCACGAGTTGCTAAACGTTTTTTTCGTTGTTAAGTGTTGATTGCAATAACAAAATTGTAAAAAATATATAATAAAAAATAGAATATTTAATTTATTGTTTCATTAAGTTATAATTTATTATAAGGTTATTAATGTAAAAACTACAACTGTGCATGCCTATACGTCACCTCTCATCGAACTTACTATGTAGGTATATATTTTTTTAACAAACCAACCAACTTTACCAAGCGCCCAGAATGACATGTGTGTAATCTAATATATTTATTTCTCAAACTACTTGAGATCCCATCCTACAATTTTTATGGCATAATTTATGAACGTCAAGCTTTATTTCATCCTAAGAAAGCAAAAAAAAAATTGGTCGAAGTTGAAGAAATATACATTTGAAAAGTTACTTCCGGTTGAACACCGCTAAAAAAAATTTAAATTTAGAATCTGGTCGGGGAATCAAAAAGACCGGTCAATTATTTACAAAAGCTGAACTATTGGTTATTTAATAAAAATCATGTTCAACATGAAAACAAGGCTTTAAAGAAACCCTTCCGCCCATCAGGTGAATTCTATAGAGCCCCATATCTTAACAACAAATATTAAAAAAAAAAAAATATTTCGTGGACATGTTTCTATCCCCTAGAACTATAAGTATGCCAAATATGAACGAATTTCAGAACCTCACTTTTTTTTCGTTGTCCGCTTCGCGTGAAATGCCCCAATAGTAAGTTATGGTTATATCTATTCTATTCTACTTTACCTCCTACTTCCAAGCACAGCAAAGATAGTTGAAAACGTACTCATTGGTTACCCACATCAAACAACAGGGCAACATAAGGATACGAGCGATCATTCAGAGTGAAGTGCTCATTGGATCTACAAAAGGGCCATTGTTTAGGTCTTAATAGCACTCTGCTCGAGCACTCTTGACATTGTAATCTAGTGCAGGTATAGAAGGAGCGTGGGAGGTATAAAGAGCTTCTTGATTTCATTATGATGCGGAATTGGATTCGATTCAGCCGAAAGTTTGGACCTTCATTTGGTTAGCTGGCTAACCGAAGTATGCCTTCGTCTTGTGAAATTTTTGGGGACTAATTTCTTGGAAATCGTTACGATTTTAAATACCAAAATAAGACGGACTCCGTAGCCGAGAGGCAAGCAGGTGGGACTTTGGCATCGCGCTATCTCTGAGGTGCCGGGTTCGATCCCCAGTGGGGTCAATATGGGAAACGAACTTTTCTATATTGTCTCGGGTCTGGGTGTTGTGGTACCGTCGTTGTTTCTGGTTTCTGGAACACAAGTCCTTAAACTATTTACCATAGAATCAGAGCAATATATATGATGTTGTCCAATATTTAATTATATATTTATTTATTTACGGCTAGAACTTTTGATCTACGTTATGGTCCTAAATAGGTTTAAATTTACTATATCATTCCACATATATTTATTGTCTTTGAACTTCTAGGTTCCATTCTCAAATCAATTAGGAAAACTGGAGTTTATAACCGAAAAATGGACTCTTGCATTTTATCACAAATGTATATCCGTGTAAGGAATTAATATTTAAAAATAAAGGTTATTTTAGTGCAACTTTTAGAAATACGTTTTCACTAAACAGACTTCATAATATTTGTTTATAAAAAAAAATGCTAAACTATGTAATGAAAAATAAATATTATACAGCCAAATTGGAAAGTGAAGTTACAGAGCCGACATTGTAAATTCAGTATAGTTAATACATGTATATTTTTAACGTACCATACTAAGCGATACGTAAGGTTTCAATACTCTAGATTCTGACTTTTCTAAAACTCAACGTTTATCTACACTTCGACGATCATAAATGTATAAGGTCGAGTACACAAAACCTTTATACAAAAACCACGTGCCTATTTCAACATGTAAAGAATTTGACTCAAATAAATTGTATTTCTGACAGAAATAAATATTGTGCTTTACGACCGCAAAAAATCGTAAATTACCTCAGCCCGGAAAAAATAATAAAACAGCAATTCTTTTCTACCAGCAAAACCTGATTTATATTAGGGCAGACAATGACCGGTGAGTTAAATGAGAGTAGGTAATGATAAAGTAACAGATATTTCACATCCAAGTTATAAATGTCTTCAATCAAGGAAGTCTTTGTTGGAAATCTTTATAGGTATTATAAATTTGGGAGCTACTTTGTTTATATCTTTGTTATGTCTTGGAATCATTGAATTAATTAAGAAACACCTGACGCAATAAGTATCCATTATATTTAAATTTCTACCACAGCTACTACAATTAATCAGGCAAAGTCAGTGAGTAGGATGATGTGTAATGGAAACCAGAATCAATGGTGGAACAATTTTAAAACATTCAGACAAAGAAAGAACATAAATGTCATAAGAGCAGATTAGCTTAAAACAGCGTAATGTATTTTTTGTTTTTAAATAACACCATTATCGGTTAATTTATTGGCTACAATATAATAAACAGAAATACATGTATAGATGGGCCCACAACAATCGAAATCTCAGTGTATAACATACTTTTTTTTTACGGGGGGAAATGCTTAATGCACCGTACCGCCACCCCGAGGGAGGGTGACGGCGTGTGTGGGACTCCCACCTTCCTACCATCCTCAGACTACCCACTAAAACCCCCCGGTTGGACCCGCATCGCCTACGTGGCGGCGCTATGGGAAATCGGCTCAGCCCTTACTTCCACAGCGCCGCCGGTAATGTATAACATACTTTGCATCAGGGCAATTACTAACGTATGACTATATTTTTGTTTGTATGTTTACGGTAATTAAGAAATGAAACCAAAGAAAACAATTAAAGAATATAAATTGTAAGACTTTCGCGTTCCATTTAAAACATTTAAAATAATTTAACGGGTCAAAACGCGACACAGCGCAAATCAGCTCGTGAGCACGGTTGGTGCAACCTAACCGAAACGTCAGCCAGTAAGTAGTTTATATTAACTACTTAATAAAAATGGTGTCGCATTTTGATCCGTTAAATTATTTTAAATGCTTAACAATTAAACAAGTTACAAAATGCATAAATCTTATCAAAAATTATTACTACACAAAGGTACAAGTGTTATCTATAGTCTCAAAGCTTACTTTAAAACATATTACAGTATATTTATGTACTGTGATCATTCTAAAATGCATTCATAGAATATTCAAAGCCTAATCTAAATTTATTGAGCTGTTAACTTGCTACGAATTTTCTCACTACGAACAGACTGTAGACGTCTACACAATTTGTGTCTGTGTTCGTAGCACGTGCTACGAAGAGATTACAGTTGTGCTACGAATTGCCCAGGAACAACGTAGTGTCTGTCCGTCCAAGCCGAGCATTGTGAAATTCTTAGGGCAACTTATCATTACGTCATTGATTATTGTTCTAAAACTCACTATTTCACTTTCTCAAAACGAATGAACGAAAGAATTTGAAGATTAATTGAGATTCCGGGAATTGAATCGTGTTTGAATTACATAAAAAAAATATGTGTTCTGAAAGCGCTTTATTTGCATACGAAGTGAGTTGGTTACGATTACAATTTTCATTCATTACCCCGCGCACCCCGCACCCGAGTGGTTGTGTTTTGAAGTTGCTCCGTATTAAGATATCCTAATCTGTGTAAAAACCAACATTTGTGGGACTAACTATACATTAATCTGTGGACATTAACAACACTTACATAAATGTGAACTCGTATATTGTAATAGTTAAGTGTGTTACGTTTTATAAACAAATCAAAGACCAAAATAATCGTTGTGAATAGTGCCGGTTTTAAAACTTTGTTTAACGCAGCGATCAGCTGTGACTCAGCTGTGACAAATACTTACGCTGCGCCCGACAACATCCCGAAGTTAACCGATTTCACGCGCTTGCTAATAACTGCAAAATTCACCCGCCACCGCTAACGTCAGCTGGTTCAGTGGTACTGGCATCGCTACGAACGCGAGTGGGCGGAGGTTCAAATCCGGCACAATCCTCTCACAAAATTATTATTTGTTTGCTTGTTTATTTTTGCAAAGTGTATCTTGCCTACGGACGAGATGACATCACGCCAAGTAAACTGCGCGGGATGCCGCGGTGTTATCATGGAAGACAGCGCGTTTATGAGGTGCGCAAAATGTAAGCAGTACTTCGACATTCTCTGTGCCAATTTTACGGCAGATGCATATAGAACACTTGCATCAGAATTTAAGAAGGTGTGGATATGCTTTGAATGCCGTAGCAAAATTCCTAAACAGGACAATACACATACACCCGTGCGTCAGCAGCCCAGCCACGATATTAATATTACTAGTGACTGTTTGGATATATCGATGCACAGCCCTGATAACATCACATACCGGAATAGTGGGCGCCCTGGACGGGCACCGGCACCGACGAAAGGTGTTACAAGCCCCCCAATTTTTAATCCAGTTGTACAAGAAATTAAACTGATGCAAGAAGAATTTGAAAATCGTCTTATTACCAAAATCTCTACTTTATTGACTGATCAATTTAATGAGTTTAAAACATTGGTATTCGAAAAAATTTGCCATTTAACTTTCCAACTCGCAAAATTGGAAGAGCACGTACAGTCAATCGATAAACTTAGTAACGTGCCTAAAGAGGGTGATATAACAATAACACAGAATTCATCAAACCTAGAAAATGGGAAAATTATGCCCAAAAAGAAAAATAATTTTGGCCCTACGAAGGATAAGCAGGGAACTTCGGTCAAGTCTAACTTAGTCACTAAAGTTAACACACCTACCTCATCTTTGGCACCGGTTCCATCTTCAGTTGGCACTCCACTTAAGAAAATAAATAAGGAGTGTACTAATGTACCTGGTGACATATCGGGGAACAACGACGAGCAAGTAAGATCTGAACAGTGGACACAAGTGAAGCGCAAGCAACGTGCGTCATTACCTGGCGTTCTTCGTGGCACTGCAGCCCCAGGAACCACTACTCTACGTGCATCCGAGCGGTGGAGATATTTGCACCTATACTACGTCCAAGAGGGTACCACAGTGGAACAGGTACGTGACCATCTCCATTCCATCTCCAATGAAGACTGCACAGTGGAAGAACTGAAACCCAGAGGGCGATACTCGTCTTTCAAACTGGGTGTGCCATCCAGGATTGCTGATAGCGTCATGTCACCCAAAAACTGGGCTGAAGACATCTGTGTGAAACCCTGGCGCCAGAACTTTCGTGCAAACAGAAAAAGTACGTAACCTCGTTTATTGTTACCAAAATGTCAGAGGGCTACGTTCCAAAACTAATATTTTTAAGAACAATGTCACTCAATGTAACTTTGATGTAATAGCTTTGACTGAAACTTTTCTTACCGGTTCTGTATCTGACGGGGAATTGTTTACCCCAGAATACACGGTGTTGCGGAAGGACCGCCCTGGCGATGTCGGATGGGGTGGAGTCCTTTTGGCTGTGCGTAATTGCTATACGTTACAGCAGGTACATAACATAGATGGTTTAATGCCTGACATGGAATTAATATTCGCTATTATAAGGGGAAAAAACATTGATAAGTTTTTATGCTGTGTAGTTTACCTGCCACCAAATTATAATGATGACCAATATCTCAACATTTTGACATGTATAGAAAACACTCTTATGACATATTCCTCTCTTAATGTAATAATACTAGGTGATTTTAATTTAAACTCTTCTAGTGCTAATGTTAAGTCTAATTTTAAGTTGTTTTGTGATTACTGCGGGCTACAACAATATAATATTGTATACAATAGCCGTGGCAGTTTGTTGGATCTTGTTCTGAGCAATCTTAAATATGAACAGATTACAGTGTCCCCGGGAACTGAACCCTTAGTACCTATTGACGAGTACCATCCACCGCTGGAGATAACTGTAAAATACCATTTCGGTGCACCGACATTGCCACTTACCTCTCCTCCGCCCAATCAGTCCCCAGTCCCAAGTGTAATTTGGAATTGGCAGAAGGCTGACTTTCAAGGCCTATATGCGGCCATGTGTAACTTAGATTGGTCTGACTTATATAACGAGAAAGATATCAATAACGCCGTTGAACTATTTTATAATGACCTTTATGATTGTATTAGACAATACGTACCCACAAAACCTACTCATAAACAGGGTCATCAAAAATACATGTATCCGAAATGGTTTAATGCGGATATTATTAACAACATACGTAAAAAATATTATCACTTGAAACGCTTTAAGGTTGACGGTAAAGAATACGATAAGGAATTATTCAAGTACTATAGATGGCACGTCAAGAATTTGATCGACTTTGAACACAAGCAGTATTCTAAAATGACGGAACAAAATTTAATTGACGAACCAGCTAGTTTTTGGGAATACATCAAAGATAGGAAAAAAAACAGGCAGTGTACGGACGTTTTCCGGGTCGGTGACGTTGAAGTTGCTGAGCAGACAGCAGCAGACACTTTTGCGGACTACTTCAGTTCAGTGTATCTGAACGAGGTACCCTTATTGGATCCTGAAGCCGCGATGCGTGCCGCAAATAGCCAATGTAACGCTACGTGTATCTCAGTAGGTACTGTGGATGAATCTGATCTGAGAAGAGCAGCAAGGCGTCTTAAACCTAGGTCTTCGGGTGGGCCAGATGGTGTCCCTGTTTTCTTAGCAAAGGATTGCATATCTGTTCTTGCGAGTCCACTACTCTATATTTATAATCTCGCTCTGGTTTCAGCTAAGTACCCCGATTTATGGAAAATTTCAAGGGTCACACCTGTTCCTAAGGCTGGTGGTGGGAACGATGTAACAGCTTTTAGGCCGATTGCTGTGCTTTCAGTTTTTGCAAAACTATTCGAAATAATATTATGTCGGCGGATTAGCAAACAAACTGCAAATTTGCTACATGATAGCCAACACGGTTTTCGACAGGCTCGTTCGACAACTACTAATCTTGTGGCTCATTTAGATTACATTTATGCTGAGCTGGATGCGGGTAGGCAGGTTGACACCGCCTACTTTGATTTCAAGAAGGCATTTGATTTGGTACACAATGACATCTTGTTGAGAAAATTGGCGTTAATAGGCTTTGAAACAAAACTCGTCGAGTTTTTTTCAGATTATTTACGCAACCGTCGACAATACGTTAGATTAGGCAAATACATGTCTGGAGACTACTTTACCAGATCAGGAGTGAGTCAAGGAAGTACGTTAGGGCCATTACTTTTCCTTATCTTTATCAATGACCTACCGGAAAGCGTCAGTACTTCCAAATGCCTACTATTTGCTGACGACCTTAAATTAAGCTTAGGTGTAGATGGTGCGTCCGACTGCGTGGCACTACAGCGAGATATTGACGCTGTAATGGATTGGAGCTTGTTAAACCATCTGCCATTTAACATTAGTAAATGTAAAACATTAACTTTTTCACGTAAACGTTGTCCACGAAACGTAACATATAAATTGTCTGACGTGCCCTTAGAAAGGGTAAATGGTATTCGTGACTTAGGATTAATATTAGACACTAGTTTGGACTTTCATAACCATGTTACTACTGTGTGTAAAAAGGCCAGTCAAATGCTTGGCTTTGTTGTTCGTACCTCATCTCAGTTCAACAAGTTAGAGGTTGCTATGGTTCTTTATAATGCATATGTTAGAAGCAAATTAGAATATTGTGCCCTCGTTTGGAATCCATACGAAGAGAAATACATCATAATGGTTGAGAAAATACAGCGTAAATTTGCACGTTGGCTCTATAAGAGGAAATACGGGTACTATCCAGGTTTGTATCCGTCCTTATTTGTGTCTGGCATGGTGGGACTAGATACACTTAAATCTAGGAGAGTTATGCAGACTATTTTACATTATTTGTCTGTTATACACAATAGGATCGATAGCCCAACGATACTTAGCAAAGTGGGGCTTCTAGTTCCTAACCGTATTAGTTGGAACGACGAGGGGACGGTGGCACCTCGACGGCAGCCACGGCTGTTGTTGCGTCCTACCACGCGTACCAAGTACGCTGGAAATGCACCTACCACTCGCGCTATACGCCTCTTAGGTGACATG
Organism: Glyphodes pyloalis; assembly: GCA_037074685.1. Lineage (NCBI taxonomy): Eukaryota > Metazoa > Arthropoda > Insecta > Lepidoptera > Crambidae > Glyphodes > Glyphodes pyloalis. Next base: position 1,229,726 of record JAYKKO010000042.1, read on the forward strand.
CTCGCGCATAATTTTAATATTGACCTATTTGCCGACAACTTTGGTCAACTTTGTGCCAAAGCTCTTGAATTTATAAATAAAATGTAATTTTCTGACTGCTATAATTTTGTAATTTTTTTTTTAATTTTTATTTAACTTATAATATTGACTTGACATTTGTATTAATAATATTTTTGTATTTCTAATTATTGCTAATTATTATGTGAACATTTAGATTGTAAGCGTGTTGGACATTCTGTAAGCTTGCAATGTGTTTGTGTCAAATAAATAAATAAATAAATAAATACAATTCCCAGATATTTTTTTTTTACTTTTAACTTCACTAACTTTTATTGCTTTTATTGCTCTAAAATGTAGTACAAAGGTGTTATATTTACATTTAGATGATTATTTTTAATTTAACAAAAGATAGCTTTGGTTACCATGACTTTCCAAATCTTGATATGGCGAAGCTCGCTTTCAGAAAAAAGGACTCTTCAACGCTTCATCAAAAGGATTAAGCTCGATAGTAACAATAATTATATTTAGTGTGTCCGTTAGTTACGCTGTAACAATAAGTTATTTTTTTTTTCTTTAGGTAGTGAAGACACTACGCTTAAGTTACAAACGAATACCACAATTTTAGTACGCAAAGGACATCAAAAGTACCATTCGCGCTTTGGCCGCCTACCTAAGCCATTACGCCACCGAGGTCGTCAAACGTAATTCATTGATTCAGACGTCAGACTACACACGACACTACAACATTTTGAACTTTTTACCGCCCTTTTATTGTGCGTCTAAAATATAATATCGAGCTGCAAGTGTTAACCTTTTTTTTATATTGCACTTCAAGATTGACCTCATCCCACCCGATGTTAAGTGGTAATGAGGTCCTAGTTTAAGGGTGACAATTACAGCATAATAAATCTGTTACTGGACTTGTGGCCCTTACCTTGAAGGCTTGACTGATGTAGCACCCCCCAGAAGCTCTGGAAACCTTACTCACATGCAGGAACACAACAACACAGAAGTGATTGTTATTTGGCTGCGATCTTCTGTAAGGCGGAGGTATTTCACCAGTCGGGCTGCTCCAGTTCGAGCGATAAATCGCTATGCCCTACCTCTCTATCCTTAATATGTTAATATGTTATTGACCGTACCGTATCGTCACCCAAGGGAGGAGAAAGCGTATGTGAGCAGGACTAACCACTAAAATTCCGTGGCTGGACCATATCGCTTTGTAGTGGTGATGTGAGAAAGCGAGTCAACCTGACTAACCTCAACAACGTCGGCTACTATTATTTACCTTTTTGTTCTGGTGGAAATTCCTTCCCACTATGACTCTCTGCCATGAAGAGACAGAGAGTCGTATGTCGGACTTGCACCAACTAAAATCTCCCGGGTGGCCTTTCTCTGCGCTTGGTGGTAGGGGTTAGTACTACTGGCGCCGTGGCTGTTGTGGTTTCCACCGTTTTTCCCATGGCGCCAACCAAAAGCGATAAGAGCGTGGGGGGGGGGGTTTAGTTCGGGTAGTCCCTGCCCCTTCTGGGCGGGGAGTCCCACACACGCCGCTGTCGTCCCCACGACATTAAATGTATGAAATGCATTCTCCCCCCCTCAAAAAAAATAAAAAATAAAAGGGGTTAGTACTACGTGTTATGTGGACAAGAGCAAGCTCCAGGAGCTGCTGCGCAAGCGCAAAGTCCCCAATCCATCAACCAGGAGACAGCGCATGCCTAGCCACCCAGCATGCCTCGGTCACCTTGATTGACGACAGAATTCTTCGTTTTTGCACCTTCGGAATCAAAGGTTATGTATCTTCCTCGCTCCCGCTCATTTCGACTTTTCACGGAAGCGGGGGGGGGGGGGGTTCCATCCGTTGCTTAGAGGCCGCATCTTCTTGGCTCCTTACTCTTCGACCTACTATCTATCTATCTCTTGGATCTAAAGCTACTATTATTAACATATTTAATAGTACCGAACCCTTGATGCAAGAGTCCGCCTGACTTGGCCTGTTTTTATATCACGTTAACATAATTCTTTCTTCATAATATATTAAATTTTATCTTACCTCTCCCGATGTACTAACCTCAACCTGGAAACCCGATAAAAGTAATTTACGATACTGCTCTGCCCACAATTTTTAATGTCCACGGTATTAATAATATCTTGCTCAACTTGTACGTAGAAGACGAATTTTTGAAATTTTGTTAAAAGAACTTGGCCTTTTTTTCATCAACGCAAAATCTAGGAAATAGAATAAATATCTGATGGTGAAACTGTTTTCCTTTATGTGGAGAAAACTTTTTTATAATTAAAATGTTTAGGTCGACAACTTTATTTCTTCCGGAGGGATATTTTCTATGTACACATTGCATGGAAGTATTTTATTTAAAAAGTTGGTATTTAGCACAAATACATACAACATCACATACTTTAATACATCACATACATCAGGTGAGATGAGGTCAATGTTGAAGTGTAATATATAAAAAGAATATATGTACATATTTGACAAAGTAAGTTATGGTTATATCTATTCTATTCTACTTTACCTCCTACTTCCAAGCACAGCAAAGATAGTTGAAAACGTACTCATTGGTTACCCACATCAAACAACAGGGCAACATAAGGATACGAGCGATCATTCAAAGTGAAGTGCTCATTGGATCTACAAAAGGGCCATTGTTTAGGTCTTAATAGCACTCTGCTCGAGCACTCTTGACATTGTAATCTAGTGCAGGTATAGAAGGAGCGTGGGAGGTATAAAGAGCTTCTTGATTTCATTATGATGCGGAATTGGATTCGATTCAGCCGAAAGTTTGGACCTTCATTTGGTTAGCTGGCTAACCGAAGTATGCCTTCGTCTTGTGATATTTTTGGGGACTACTTTCTTGGAAATCGTTACGATTTTAAATACCAAAATAAGACGGACTCCGTAGCCGAGAGGCAAGCAGGTGGGACTTTGGCATCGCGCTATCTCTGAGGTGCCGGGTTCGATCCCCAGTGGGGTCAATATGGGAAACGAACTTTTCTATATTGTCTCGGGTCTGGGTGTTGTGGTACCGTCGTTGTTTCTGGTTTCTGGAACACAAGTCCTTAAACTATTTACCATAGAATCAGAGCAATATATATGATGTTGTCCAATATTTAATTATATATTTATTTATTTACGGCTAGAACTTTTGATCTACGTTATGGTCCTAAATAGGTTTAAATTTACTATATCATTCCACATATATTTATTGTCTTTGAACTTCTAGGTTCCATTCTCAAATCAATTAGGAAAACTGGAGTTTATAACCGAAAAATGGACTCTTGCATTTTATCACAAATGTATATCCGTGTAAGGAATTAATATTTAAAAATAAAGGTTATTTTAGTGCAACTTTTAGAAATACGTTTTCACTAAACAGACTTCATAATATTTGTTTATAAAAAAAAATGCTAAACTATGTAATGAAAAATAAATATTATACAGCCAAATTGGAAAGTGAAGTTACAGAGCCGACATTGTAAATTCAGTATAGTTAATACATGTATATTTTTAACGTATCATACTAAGCGATACGTAAGGTTTCAATACTCTAGATTCTGACTTTTCTAAAACTCAACGTTTATCTACACTTCGACGATCGTAAATGTATAAGGTCGAGTACACAAAACCTTTATACAAAAACCACGTGCCTATTTCAACATGTAAAGAATTTGACTCAAATAAATTGTATTTCTGACAGAAATAAATATTGTGCTTTACGACCGCAAAAAATCGTAAATTACCTCAGCCCGGAAAAAATAATAAAACAGCAATTCTTTTCTACCAGCAAAACCTGATTTATATTAGGGCAGACAATGACCGGTGAGTTAAATGAGAGTAGGTAATGATAAAGTAACAGATATTTCACATCCAAGTTATAAATGTCTTCAATCAAGGTAGTCTTTGTTGGAAATCTTTATAGGTATTATAAATTTGGGAGCTACTTTGTTTATATCTTTGTTATGTCTTGGAATCATTGAATGAATTAAGAAACACCTGACGCAATAAGTATCCATTATATTTAAATTTCTACCACAGCTACTACAATTAATCAGGCAAAGTGAGTGAGTAGGATGATGTGTAATGGAAACCAGAATCAATGGTGGAACAATTTTAAAACATTCAGACAAAGAAAGAACATAAATGTCATAAGAGCAGATTAGCTTAAAACAGCGTAATGTATTTTTTGTTTTTAAATAACACCATTATCGGTTAATTTATTGGCTACAATATAATAAACAGAAATACATGTATAGATGGGCCCACAACAATCGAAATCTCAATGTATAACATACTTTTTTTTTACGGGGGGAAATGCTTAATGCACCGTACCGCCACCCCGAGGGAGGGTGACGGCGTGTGTGGGACTTCCACCTTCCTACCATCCCCGGACTACCCACTAAAACCCCCCGGTTGGACCCTCATCGCCTACGTGGCGGCGCTATGGGAAATCGGCTCAGCCTTTACTTCCACAGCGCTGCCGGCAATGTATAACATACAACATATTTTGCACCAGGGGCAACTAACGTATGACTAAATTTTTTGTTTGTATGTTTACGGTAATTAACCCATTAACCGCCAAAATGAAAATACGGGTGAAAATCTTTCAAAATGTTTATTTAATTATTGGTTACAAAGCAACTAAATAGAAAAACGTTATATAATTTGAGAAAAATAATTAGGGTTCCGTAGGAGGGGGTGTACTTGATTGGGTACAGCGGCGTGTTACAGGTGATAATTTTCAAAGCATTGCCTTTCTACACACAATGTTTTTAAATACTTCTTACATTGCCAACGAACTCGTGCGTGACATACAAAACAACGCAATGGTTTTTCATGTTTTTTAGGATAGTGTCTTATACCATCTTGAGGTAAACCTGGTACTGCTGAGGATGAAATTCGAGCTTTTTGCTGGGTAGTTTGACGCAAATAGAATCTTGCAATATTACGCCGAAATAGTAGCTGATCCATTTTATCATCATGGCTCATTACATGTAACCGCCACGCATTCAAAATAGCCATATCAATCATATAAGTAAATAAAACCCACCACCATTTTTTCCCATGAATTGCTATCCTGTATAGAACGATACACTGGTCCAGCTCGTCCACTCCTCCGATGTTCCGATTATAAGTTTGAAATAGATTTGGTATGTTGACATCAGTCTTGCTTCGTTGTACAGGATACCATCGTTTTACAGCTCCCAATAGTTCAATGGTATCGTAGTTTGTTGCGATAGTACAGACACTGTTATCTTTCTATCTTACTAACAGAATTTCATTTTTCTTATCAAATCAGTACAATCTTCGTTTTTCATCTCTTTTGTGCTTCTCAAGGGACACTTTGTTCGATTCTCACGTAAAGTTCCAGTAGCTCGATATCCTTCTCTCTTGAGATCTATCATAAGTTTATAATTGGTAAAGAAATTATCGAAAAAAATTTGATGGTTTGCTGGATTAGTCCCCAATTTTGAAGTAAGGATTGGACTACTCTTGATCCAAATGGTTCGCTAGATGCTTCAACGGCCTTCCTGCAATAAAAATCAAAAACACAGCAGTATCCCGTAGAACTTGCTGCCACCCAACTTTTGTAGCCAAACCTTACTGGCTTGCCTCTGATAAACTGCTTAGCAGGATGATGACCGAAATATTTTACGATCGATTGCGAATTCATACTCCCCTTCGCTGTGACTATCTTCTAAAACGGCTCGAACTGCTTCTTCCAAGCGAGAATAGTTCGTAGAAACGTTAAAACGTTTAGAACTCATGGTATCCAAAATCTGAAAATAACGTGAAATTGTTATATGGAACCCGCCAGTGTACCCATACAGGTACAGCACGGTTTCAAGTAGCCTAACTTGGTGAAAATTGACCGTTGAACTAATATGTATCCTTTATTTTATAAATAAGGTTGTAAACTAAATAATAAAAGCACATTCATTGTAAATGTAACACTTTTAGAATTTAAATAAAATAAATCACTGCACTTACCCGTGTCGATGTTTTCGGCGCCAAATTGAAATGACAGAAATAACAGATACTTTCAATCTACCCACGTATACTGTCAACACTTTATAAAATGGTTTATCAGCTGTCAATTAGAATGATAAAAAAGTGATAATTCTGAAAAATAATACAACTACCCTCATTTATTTAAGTGTACCTGATTGGGTACGGCAGCGCCAAATGGGTTAAGAAATGAAACCAAAGAAAACAATTAAAGAATATAAATTGTAAGACTTTCGCGTTCCATTTAAAACATTTAAAATAATTTAACGGGTCAAAACGCGACACAGCGCAAATCAGCTCGTGAGCACGGTTGGTGCAACCTAACCGAAACGTCAGCCAGTAAGTAGTTTATATTAACTACTTAATAAAAATGGTGTCGCATTTTGATCCGTTAAATTATTTTAAATGCTTAACAATTAAACAAGTTACACAATGCATAAATCTTATCAAAAATTATTACTACACAAAGGTACAAGTCTTATCTATAGTCTCAAAGCTTACTGTAAAACATATTACAGTATATTTATGTACTGTGATCATTCTAAAATGCATTCATAGAATATTCAAAGCCTAATCTAAATTTATTGAGCTGTTAACTTGCTACGAATTTTCTCACTACGAACAGACTGTAGACGTCTTCACAATTTATGTCTGTGTTCGTAGCACGTGCTACGAAGAGATTACAGTTGTGCTACGAATTGCCCAGGAACAACGTAGTGTCTGTCCGTCCAAGCCAAGCATTGTGAAATTCTTAGGGCAACTTATGATCAGCAATGGACGTCAATGATTATTGTTCTAAAACTCACTATTTCACTTTCTCTAAACGAATAAACGAAAGAATTTGAAGATTAATTGAGAATCGGAAATTGAATCGTGTTCGTATTACACAAAAAAAAATGTGTTCTGAAAGCGTTTTATTTGCATACGAAGTGAGTTGGTAACGATTACAATTCCCAGATCTTTTTTTTAACTTTTAACTTCACTAACTCTTGTATTGCTCTATAATGTAGTACAAAGGTGTTATATTTACATTTAGATGATTATTTTTAATTTAACAAAAGATAGCTTTGGTTACCATGACTTTCCAAATCTTGATAAGGCGAAGCTCGCTTTCAGAAAAAAGGACTCTTCAACGCTTCATCAAAAGGATTAAGCTCGATAGTAACAATAATTATATTTAGTGTGTCCGTTAGTTACGCTGTAACAATAAGTTATTTTTTATTTTTTTTTCTTTAGGTAGTGAAGACACTACGCTTAAGTTACAAACGAATACCACAATTTTAGTACGCAAAGGACATCAAAAGTACTCTGAAATATGACCAGCACAAATAGTGTCAATTAGCGTAACCCCACACTAGCGTTCTTTGAGCGTCGACGCCCACGCAACGCCGACGCAACGTCGACGCAACGTCGACGCGGCGCCGACGCAACGCTTGCGCAGCGGCGCGGTCGAAATGACGAACGCCAGGACTGCGCTCCACAGGCGCCGCGCCGGCCCGACGCCTGCCGCAGCGTTTATTTTGACAACAGTACAATGATCAACTCAATTGTTTCGGCCCGCCCATGTTTTAGAATCAGTAGGTAGAAGACTTTTTAGCTGATAGCAAATATGGATGTAGCTTAAAATACTAACTCATATTGCCGAAGAAACACATTTTCAATTAAGTACTTTTAGTTTTCGAGAAAATAAATGCTAAAGTTGCCTATTCGGGCCATGTGTCAAATAGGTAAAATATATTTTTTCCTTTACAAGTTGAAAGCATTACTTTATCACTGCAATATAAAACATTATATTGTGCGTTATTCAAATCTTACATTTCCATTTTCGAAACAACTGTACATGACGTCAGCGCGGCGCGACGCTCGAATGCGATGTGCAGAGGACGCCCAGCGCAAGCGCCGCTCAAACGCCGCGCCGACGCTGTGCGGGCGCCGCGTCGACGCTGAGCGGGCGCCGCGTCGACGCAACGCCCAACCAACGTCGGTGTCGGGAGGTCGCCGGCAAGACGCTGACGCTCGAAAGACGCTAGTGTGGGGTCCCTCTTAAAAGGCAAGCGGACACAGTAGCTGGACGACAGCGCTTGTCAGCGGTCGCTGTGTTTGCATACTGATTACAGCGCACCCGCCCGCTGAATATTTTAGAACCTTTTGATGAGGCATGTAGCGACAGCGGCTTAGATTTTAATTACACAGTGGACTATTCGCTTGCATAAACAATGTATCAATTGAAATTTTTTTAATTTGAAGTTGTAAATTTATAATAGTTTCTTCAAATTATGTTCTTATATTGTCCTGTCTGATTTCGGCCAAGACAGCTTATGTTATTGTAATTGACCAATTACGCAGGACTTGGTTTATAGTGTCCCAACGTTTGCGCAACACAAAAGTTTACTGTGTTTCTTACTTCTTCTTTCATTCTCGTGATTTGACGGAACGGCAGACCGACATGACTAAATAGAGATCATGAACAGGACCAACTAATAACATGCCCTTCCGAGAGCATGGATCATTTCTTCGTATCAGACAATTAGGTCATCAATCTGAAAATTTCGCATCCAAACGACACATGAAAACTTTTGCTTGCGCGGGAATTGAACCCACAACCCGTGGAACACGAGTCCAAGTTTATAACAAATAGACCTAGATCACAAGATCAGTAATCACTTCTAAAGTGATTAAAACAAATGCACAAAATATCTCACATAAGGAATCCAAAGGCAAAATTCATACGAACATTTTATTAAGCATTGGACAACATCAAACAAGCAACTGCGAAATATGACCAGCATAAATAGTGTCAATTAAAAGGCAAGCGGACACAGCAGCCGGACGACAGCGCTTGTCAGCGGTCGCTGTATTTGCATACTGATTACAGCGCACCCGCTCGCTGAATATTTTAGGACCTTTTGACGCAGAACGTAACGGCAGCGGTTTAGATTCTGATTAACGCAACCCTTCCAGAATTTAGCTTAACACGAAAACTGAAAAGGTTTGAAGACATTTTTGATGAAATAACGTAGATACAGTTTAGCATTTGTGTTTGTAAGTTCAGTTCTGAAGTTACGGAAAAGGTAGACTTTTTCATTCATATCCTCGAAGTCAAAGTCAAAGTCAATATTTGTTATTCATATAGATTACATTAGTAATACTTATGAATATTCTCTATACAAAGCAAATGAAGCTACCTCCGGTTTGGAACCTATAACTACAGAGAAGATACCGGCATGAAACTCAGTAGTTTTTTTCAAAAATGAAAGCTAAACTTATTACTTACTAGCTTTCCGCCCGCGGCTTCGCCCGCGTGGAATTCGGTTATATTGCGGTTTAAAGCATAACTATAAGAAAACTTCTCATTTCCACGGAAAAAAATAAAGTAGTTGTTAAACAAAAACTGAATGGTATCTTTATGGTATATCTCTGAATGGTAATTACATCTACAATATATTATACTAGCGAACCCGACAGACTTCGCCCTGTCAAAAAGATTTGGAATGTAGCTTGTCTCTAAATTTTAGTTAGAAAACGTTTGTACGGGGAAAAAGAGGGCTATATTTAAAGTTTTCCCGGCAATTATTCGAGTTTTTCTCCGTAAAACATTTATGTACCCTTTTATTTAATCCGGACTTCTAACTTTACATCTGCAAAATTTCAAAGCAATCGGTTCAGTAGTTACGGCGTGAAAGCGGAACAAACAAACAAACTCACTTTCCGATTTATAATATATTAGTAAGGATATACTAATATTAGTAGGATTATAACTATCACGGTGATTAACGCAACCCAAGAGAGTTGACATACTAGAGTAACATATAAGGGGTTATTGTAAATTCGTCACAGTTCTTATTTTCTAAATGAGAAATTATGACGAATTTACAGTAACCCGGTAAGGGTTAGGCTATGACAGATTTAAACATTTTTTTAATGCATGTGACGAACTTACTTTAAATGTATGGAGAGATCAACAATGTGACGAATTTACAATAACCCCATATAAGATACTTTGTATCTCGAAATAACGCGGGTGAAGTCGCGAGCAATAGCTAGTCTACTATCTACTATATAAAAATGAATGAATAAATACATAAAAAATATGTATATACAATTAAAACTTGTCAGGGCATACCAAAGCTCAGTATTTGTTATCTCTCCGCAGCCTTGTATGTACAATGGAACCTTTCAGGAACATATTTCCTTTCACATTTTTATAAGACTAAAAGCACTTTCTCTTTTGTGCTACTGGTAAGCCTTTTGATGGCTATTCCAGTTTTGCTTTGCTACTTACGCGAAGAAAGAGGCGTATGGTGAGAGAACCGGTGAAATTTTTGATACCAGATTGAAAAATTGTTGCATGTTTACGTAGAAAGCTAACTATTGCATAACCCGATGGTTGGCTGGTAAAAAATGCCCTAGCATTAAGTCCAACCTTTATACTTCTTTTTGTGCAATAAAGTTTTTAAGGCTTTTTAAAAAAAAAGATGTAAATTTTTAACCGCCATGGAAAAATAAATATGATATTTTATTTATAATTGCGGATAACTTCAGCGTTGATGAACCGATTTTTATAAGTATAAAAAAAGGATTTTACGTGATAAATAAATTATCTAGAAACGTTCCCTAAAACTAACTCTTTCGTAGTCGTAATTCTAGAACGATTATGTCTTTTTAACCATAAGTGACCCATAAAAAAGCTATCTTCATAAGCCATAAGTTGACTGGTGAAGAATACTCCTAATAATAATAATAATAATTTAATAATAATAATAATTTAGCCATTTATTCAGATCTTACATGAAAAACACTATTACACTAATATATATATTATATTTTTATCTTATTCTACTATTTGGGATTTCTTTAACTTCTGCAGATCTGTTTGCCAATCGGCAAAGGCCTCCTCCAAACTTTTCCATTCTGATCTTTCTTGGGCTACTCTGTTCCACATCACTCCAGCAACCTGTCTGATGTCATCGTCCCACCTTTTTTGTGGTCTACCTTTCTTCCTTTTGCCTTCTCTGGGATACCATCTTGTGACTTTTTTACTCCATTTATCGTGACCTCTGATCATATGCCCTGCCCATCTCCATTTTAGTCTTCTTATTTTCGTTGCGACGCTTATAGTTTTTGTTTTATTTCTAATAATACAATTTTTCATTCTGTCTGATTTCCTGATATGCAACATACTTCTTTCCATTGCATACTGGCATGTGGCGAGTTTATTTGCCATTTCCTGGGTTAACGCCCAGGATTGGCAGCCATACGTAAGCACAGGTAGTATGCAGGTGTTGTATAATTTGCTTTTTAGTTTTATGTTTATTGTTCTGTCCTTCATTACTTCTTTTAAACCCCAATATCTTCTCCATCCGTTTGTAATTCTTCGTTCAACTTCTTTACGCATAGAATCTTTTTGAGTAATAGTCTGACCCAGATAGATGTATTCATTAGTGTATTCGATTAGGGTGCTTCCAAACTGTATAACGTTTTCAGGCCCATTTGTCATCACTTTAGTTTTATCTGGATTCATTTCTAGTCCTGCTCTTGCACTTTCTCTCGCGAGCTCATTTACCATTTTGCTTATTTCTTCTGATGTTCTAGCAAACAATACTATGTCATCAGCATATCTTAGGTGCGTCAGTGATTCGCCACTTATATTGATCCCATGATGTTCCCAGTTGAGTCTTCTGAAGATGGATTCTAGCACCGCCGAGAACTTGGAGAACTCTTTCGTAGTCGTAATTCTAGAACGATTATGTCTTTTTAACCATAAGTGACCCATAAAAAAGCTATCTTCATAAGCCATAAGTTGACTGGTGAAGAATACTCCTAGCGCTAGCTAATAATTGTATTAAGGTTTAGCCTGTAAAGATTATGTTTATCTATACTAGACTATACTAATATTATAAAGAGGAAAGATTTGTACCTATTTTTGTATGTTTGTAATGAATAGGCTCAAAAAGTACTGGGTCGATTTAAAAAAATATTTCACCAATAGAATGCTACATTCTTCCAATTCGACATAGACTACAAAATTAGGGATCCTTGGTAAAATTTAAAAAAAATTCAACAGAAAAGCGGGAAAAATTATCTAAGACGAAACGATGTTCGCCGGGACCGCTAGTAAGCCATAAGTTGACTGGTGAAGAATACTTCTAGCGCTAACTAATAATTGTATTAAGGTTTAGCCTGTAAAGAATATGTTTATAAATAAATTAACTAATTAACTCTATGGTTTCTATATTGTTTAATAAGTAAATTCTACGAGCTATGTGGACTGCCCATTATCACTTTAGTTTTGCATCTGATATTGCTGAAATAGTAATTTTAGCTCTTCTTATTAATAATATAAAATATTATTATTATGTAAAAGAGTAAGATTATGATTACTAACTAAAAATTTTGATAAAATTGCCATAGAGTGATAAGATTTATCGCATGCACTTTTTGATAGTAATTATGAGCCAGATAGTTCATTCATATGAAGCCGATCTCTTGATGGGCTTTCTTTGATTAGATGATTTTAAAGCTTATAAATTGTTCATTGTGTCCTTCTCCTTTGTTGCGCCAAGGGCAGAGAATTTCTTCATAACAAACAATAGTTGCTCGGTTTCATATAAGCCCAAACAAACCTCTCATCCACGAACAATATCTTTTGTCTTGCGCCAATGAACTGGAAATCACTGTGAGGCTACATGATTTGAAGATTTCGATTCCCGCACCAACATACAATAGCTTTTTGTGTTTCCTGTTGTCTGGGTTTTAATATAAGTTACAATAGTAACTTATCAATTGCTGAAAACATCAAGGTGCGTTTAAGCGCCGGAGAGCATAATAAAATAAATTAAAAAACCTATTCAGATGCCAAGGTGTCTTCGATTTCGTGGTGTTTTCTCGACGCATATACCATGGTCCAATTTGTATGTAGTTCTAGACTTATATGAGTTTGGGCCATCACCGAAGGCTAAGAGGTAAATATAACAGAAAAATTCAACGCCCGGTTGATGGTTTTAGCATAAATTACTTTTTTTATTTTAGGGAGCGGTGCTAGTTACATATAGTTAAAAGTGTTTCTAGAAAGGAACTCCCCTTGTCCTTAAGAACAACTGTAAAATAACATTAGGAAAGGCGAAGGAAAATAATTCAATTAAGTTCCAGAAAATTACTTAGTTGAATCTGGCAACTGCTTAGGCTACCTAAGAGAATATTTGAAAAGCAATTAATATTTAAATTGTCTGATAATTTTTATTCTCAATGGACAAATTACAATTTGAAGTTAAATTATGTGTAGATTGCGAGATTTGAGATTTATTCTTAAGCACAACAAACAACAGTTGTCTCATTATTTTAAAAGTAGAAGTGAAATATTTTTTCCGTTCTAAAAATGTAAGGCTGCCTCTGAGATTGTCATTCGATATTTTTTACGATGTCTCACCGATTTCTTACCTCCGTCAAAGTCATAAAAATAGAATATGATATTAATTTAGGTTCCAATTCTTGTCATAAGACTGATTTGGAGTGAAATATTGGGGAGAAAATAACTAAAACTATTTTGTTGGTTACGAGTTGAATACATTTTAGCTATCACGCTAAAATTTGCCATGTTTTGTTGAGCTTTTCCCGCAATATTTGTTCATTTTGTTGTTATGAAGAGTATATTTATTTATTATTATTGTTACGCGCCACGATTAACGTTCTTAGTAACCAGCGCCATCTAGTGTGGAAAGGCGAGACTACAGAGAGTCGAGACGCGTACGCCAGAATTTACTAGAACTATGACCTTGACCGAGCGTACGGCCGGTCAAGGCCGGACTGCGCGCGAATGTTCCGGATGTTTCTGCGTTGGAAGGTTCGGGAACGGCCGCGGCAATATAAAAGGCCGGGATTCACCGCGACCGGGACAGTATTGAATAAGCGATACAAGTGATTACTTCGAAAGCGATTTTGAAGTGCGACTTGGGAGCGATTGTTGTTTTAATTAGTGCGTTTTAAGGTTGTAATTAGTGGCGTTCAATTAAAGTGTGACTTTTGGTAAATTTTATCGGCTGTTTTTATTGTCACGAACCCGAAGCTCGTAACAATTGGTGTCAGAAGTGGGATTTAAATTATGCCGATTTTACCTAAAGACGACACGGAGGGTATCCGTACCCGGAGTTAACGCCAACTGGAGACGGACCAGAGACGTTTTGGTGGAGCTTTGCCGCAGGAGTCGGAGAGCCAGTTATTAACCACGGAGGCTGGCCCGTCCACAGCAACACCGGCAGCATCGGCAGCACCAGACCTTGCTGCCCTGATGATGATGCTGCAGGAGCAGGCTCGCCGCCAGGAGGAACAGGCTCGCCGCCAGGAGGAACAGGCTCGCCGCCAGGAGGAACAGGCTCAGGAACAGGCTCGTCGGTTGGAAGACCAGAGGCAGCAGGACAAGGAGGAACAGGCTCGCCGCCAGGAAGAGCAGATGCTTCTTTTGAAGGACCTTCATGCCTCTTTCGGAAAGGACATGAAGGAGGTGCATGCAGTGGCTTCAGTTCGCGACCGCAATAGAAACTACAGCCCTAGGTGCTACGGCTGCGGGGAAAGGGGCCACCTTCGATCCAGTTGCCCTAAGCGAACTGCCGAAGTGGAAGACGGCAGTCCAGCTAAGAGCACCGCCCAGCACCAGCAGCAGGGAAACGAGTAATAGCCAGGACTGCGGGGCGGGTGCTGGCTGAGGTTCAAAGAACCCCAAGGGTTTCGATCAAACAAACCCAAGACGGGAACAGCCTAGTCATCCAGGGCGAGGTAAACGGAACGCCGTGTAAGCTGACTATAGACACTGGAGCCTCTCGCACGGTTGTCAGTTCCCAAATTATGAGACGGTCCCTTGGGGACTCTGCATACAACCGAGAACACATTAATTTGGTAACAGCCACCGGCCAGCGCATACCCGTACATGGAGAGAAGAAGATGGGGCTGAAGCTAGGCGACAGAACCTACCTGCATAATGTCATTGTGGCGGATATAATGGACGATTGCATCCTGGGCCTTGACTTTATGAGGAAGAATAGTTGCGAAATTGACGTCAAGCAAGGTGTTCTGAAATGTGGACAAGAGGAACTTTTCGTGGAAGGCGCGTTACCAGGGAATGTATACAGCCTTTAAAAGATTGTTCTTTCGCCGAGATCTGAAACGATTGTGCCGGTTAGTCTTCCTCGGAATCCTGGGCAAACTCAACGTTGTGTACTTGTGGAAAGGGTAGAAAATGACCTTCCATGGAAAGTGGCACGCACTTTGGTTAGAGCCACCGACATCTCAGGGGTACGTGTGCTGAACCTTTGTGACCAGGAACAGGTTATAGAAAAAGGCACACTAGTTGGTACTTGCGAGGAAGTGGATTGGTTGCGTCGATGCCAACATCAATCGACCGGGACCGTCAGCAAAGATACACAAACGAGAGTGACCACACTTTTAGAAGACTGCCGCAGCGCTCTGTCCCAAAATGAAATGGTCAAGGCGAAACAAATGTTGCTCTAGTATGCCAACGTTTTCTCGTCAAACGATGCTGACATCGGAAGGACTGGCTTAGTTCAACACAAAATTAACACAGGAGAAGAATTGCCTATCCGTCAGCGGCCAAAGAGATTGCCCGTAGCACGTGAAAAGGAAGTGGAAACCATGATTGAGGGAATGGTGAAGGATGGTGTTATTGAACCTTCATCTAGTCCATGGTGTTCACCTGTAGTGCTGGTAAGAAAGAAAGACGGTAGCATGAGGTTTTGTGTTGACTATCGTCGTCTGAACGACGTTACAAAGAAAGACAGCTATCCTTTGCCAAGAATTGATGACACGCTGGACATGCTTACTGGAGTAAAGTGGTTTAGCACGCTAGATTTAAAAAGTGGTTACTGGCAAGTTGAAATTGATCCTAAAGACAAGGAGAAGACTGCATTCTCGACAGGAAAGGGTCTGTGGCAATTCAAAGTCATGCCGTTTGGATTGTGCAACGCGGAGCGTTGCACAATCCGGAGCAACGTTTGAAAGCGGAGCAACGTTTGAAAGGTTGATGGAACTTGTACTTACCGGTCTGATTGGCGATGCCTGTCTAGTCTACTTGGATGATATAATCATCGTAGGCCGTACGTTTGAAGAACATCTTCTAAATCTGGAACGCGTGCTCATGAAGATCCAGAGTGCCAACCTCAAGTTAAGCCCGAAGAAGTGTTTACTATTCAAACGGCAAGTTAGCTTTTTGGGATATGTAGTGTCTGAAGAAGGTATCAGCACGGATCCATAGAAAATCGCTGCTGTAAAGGATTGGCCAATCCCAAAAGACAAGACGCAGGTCAGAGCATTCCTTGGTTTGTGTTCCTACTATCGGCGTTTTGTTAAGAACTTTGCAGATATAGCAAAACCCCTGCATAAGCTAACGGAGGAGAAGCGACATTTCTGCTGGGATGGAAGTTGTGACATCGCATTCCAGGAGCTAAAGGACCGTCTGTGCAAAACACCTATTTTGGGATACCCTGATGTGAGTAAGGAATTCATAGTTGACACAGACGCAAGTGACATAGGACTTGGCGGTGTATTATCCCAGCGGAATGGCGATCAAGAAATTGTGATAGCTTACTTCAGCAAGTCTTTGTCGAAACCTGAAAGGAACTATTGTGTTACGAGACGAGAACTGCTTGCTGTGGTAAAGTCGTTGCAGCACTTTAGCAAATATCTTCTGGGGCGGAAATTCCACATACGAACTGACCATGCTGCACTGAAATGGCTTTTGCAGTTCAAGAATCCGGAAGGACAAGTTGCGAGATGGATTGAATTACTGCAGGAATACGACTTTGTGGTGGAACATCGCAGCGGAAAATCTCATGGTAACGCAGATGCATTGTCAAGAAGACCTTGTCCTGAAGACTGCAAGCATTGTACCAGGCAAGAAAGTAAAGAAGTTGTTCCTGTGAGGATGCTCAAGACAGACTTTAGCAACGAATGGAAGGAAAGCCTACAACGTGCACAACAGGAGGATGCGGACATCAAGCCGATTCTGGAGTGGATGAAGGCCGGAGTTCCTAAGCCTAGGTGGAGCGACGTCTCAGCATGAGTTCGATCACAAAGAGCTATTGGGCCCAATGGGACAGCTTGGTGATTCAGGATGGAGTTCTGTGCCGTAGATGGGAAAATGCTCGTGGAGACAGCTGTCATCTGCAAATGGTTGTCCCCAAAGGTCAAGTACCGGACGTTCTACAGCTGTACCATAATGGTTGTTCAGGAGGTCATCTGGGAGTAAAACGGACACTACTGAAGATACGAGAACGGTTTTACTGGGTCTACTGGTCGGGACGATGTCGAGGACTGGTGTCGCAAATGTACAAGTTGTGCGGCTGTAAAGGGACCTCAGACTCGTAGTAGAGGTGCATTGAAGCTGTACAATGTGGGCGCACCATGGGAGAGGATAGCCCTTGACGTTGCGGGGCCGTTCCCGGAATGTGAAAGTGGTAACAAATATTTCATGGTTGTGATGAATTACTTCACTAAGTGGCCGGAAGTCTTCGCCATTCCAAATCAAGAAGCCTCGACAGTTGCTGATAAGTTAGTTTATGAAGTCTTCTGTCGTTTTGGAGTTCCCTTAGAAATCCACAGTGATCAAGGAAGGAATTTTGAGTCCCAAATATTCCAGGAAACTTGTCGAGTTATGGGAACTCATAAAACAAGAACAACTTCTTACCACCCACAGTCGGATGGAATGGTGGAAAGATTTAATCAGACACTAGAGAGGTACTTGGCAAAAGTTGTGGAAAATCGGCAACGAGATTGGGACAAGCACATACAACCATTTTTGTTGTCATATCGTAGCGCTGTTCACGAAAGTACATCGGTAACACCAGCGTTCGCAAACTTTGGAAGAGAACTACGACTGCCTGCAGACTTGATCACCGGAATACCACCTGATTCCCCATGCAGTATAACAGATTATGCAAATAACTTGCGGAACAAAATGAATGACATTTGTGAGCACGTGAGACAATCGGGCCAGCAAATGTCTGAAAGAATGAAAACCCGCTATGACCGCAAAATGAACAGTAAAGAGTTTGACGAAGGTTCACTAGTGTGGTTGCACAATCTAATCCGCAGCAAGGGGAAATCTCCTAAGCTTCAGGCGAAATGGGAAGGGCCGTATCGAATTGTGACTAAGATCAATGACGTAACCTACCGGATACAAAAAGGTGCGAGGGGTACTCCTAAGATCGTCCATGTGGATCGATTGGCGCGTTATTATGGAGCCGAAAATGCTCGGGACGAGCATGTCTTAGGAGGGGGCAGTGTTACGCGCCACGATTAACGTTCTTAGTAACCAGCGCCATCTAGTGTGGAAAGGCGGGACTACAGAGAGTCGAGACGCGTACGCCAGAATTTACTAGAACTATGACCTTGACCGAGCGTACGGCCGGTCAAGGCCGGACTGCGCGCGAATGTTCCGGATGTTTCTGCGTTAGAAGGTTCGGGAACGGCCGCGGCAATATAAAAGGCCGGGATTCACCGCGACCGGGACCGTATTGAATTAGCGATACAAGTGATTACTTCGAAAGCGATTTTGAAGTGCGACTTGGGTGCGATTGTTGTTTTAATTAGTGCGTTTTAAGGTTGTAATTAGTGGCGTTCAATTAAAGTGTGACTTTTGGTAAATTTTATCGGCTGTTTTTATTGTCATGAACCCGAAGCTCGTAACATTATGTTATGAAGTGTTTCATTTATCTGTTTTTACAAATGCCATTCGAATATATTTGATAGAGTAAAAATCTATACATCTTATATTTATTTAAACTTTTAAGGTTAATATGGAGAGTTATATTGGAGATAGCTGTCCCGGCGTACATACTTACGTCTATTTTTTCCATGTTTTCTAACCTTTCAAACCTTCCCTGGACTTGTACAATTATTTTAAACCAACATTAGCCAAATCGGTCTAGCCGTTGTCGAGTTTTAGCGAGACTAACGAACAGCGATTCATTTATAAATAACATGATGATGATTATATTACTTTTATACACAACGCTAATATTATTATCAAAGTAAAATACATTTCTTTTATTTGCTTAATATCTGATGATTAATGTGATTTTTGTCTAGTACATTTATTATTTTTATTTAATAAGAAATATTTTAAATACAAAACATTCGAAGTGAGTTCGTTACGATTATGAGGTTTGCTATTCGCTATCGGACCGGCTCATTTCGTTTTTCGGAATAAAAAACCTATTCTACAGCCTTTTATTGTGGTTTTCAAACATAATAAAGAGCAACCAACCTTTAAAAATTCAAAGAAAATCTTGAATTTTCCCGACTCCGTAAATGAAGCTGTTTCAAATTTTATATTCCTTAGGCTGAGAGAGGTTTTTACTTTTTGCGGTATTTTATTAACTGTCTTAAGTGTCTGACCCATTTAAACCCTTGGTTTTGTTTTGCACCGAGTTTTAAAATTATGGTTCAGCATCTTGAATGTAAACTTTGAAATGTTAGCCTTAGCGTACTTATGCACTTACAAAATACCTTTTCTTTTCTATTCTATTCAGTCATGGGAATGGATGTAGCTTGGAGAGGCAAAAAACCATTTCAGACTATTAATCAATAGTTAAAACTGAAAATTTAGCTTAGAATAGCTTAAAATTTCGAGAATTTTAAGTTCGGTTGTATTATTGGTTTAAGTAAAGTATTAGTATTATTCGTTTGAGTAAATTAGAATACTTATTTCTGCAACTTTTGAACCGAAACTTGTAATAAATGTTTTATACAATTGTAAGCAAAATTTTTCATACTCAAAAAATTGTCATACTGTAGTTAAATAGTAAAGTAATACTTAATTAAGCACAAGGTATAATTAAACCCCTTGTTTATATAAAAACCTAGTATTTAAGTGACTGTTAACATTAAGTACCAAATTATTTACTTCACACAACCAATTAACACAATACAATAACGAGTTTTAAAACTTCAACAAAACATAACGGAAATTAATTATGACTCCATAAACATTCCCCCAAAATTTTAATCAAGCCGACAATTTGACACCTTTATGCGACACCAAGTTTGACCACTAAACTTTTAACGACCGCTCGGAACTCTTGTACAATCTATCGCGTTTACAATTGCTTGTTTTTGTTTAGAATTAACGGTCTGTAGTGATGGGACGACTGTATTTGTAGAACCGTGTAAAATTTTATAGCTTTATTCTGCTTTACAGTTTTTGTTAGATGTTTTATGGCAAGACTCTATTCTAAATTGATTGGTTAATGAAATAAATATCCAACAATGTATCAAAGTAATTAACGCAAGGACTTTTAATGAGGAAACAGGGACATTTGATTTTATTTTGTTTTTATACTGTTTATTGTAGGGAAAATATACAGTACTTCTAACAGTATACGTACTACAATATCCTAAACCAATTGAGTTTCCACCCATAAGCAATGTTATATATACTGCAATATGTTTTCTGGTTTGTTAGAAATTTTGAATGCAAGTCATAAAACACAAATAAGCTGAACCATACAGTGACAAAATGTTTCTCACTTTACAACGACCTATTGCATGAGGGCTTGAGTTTGTGGTCGCGCCATCTGTATGTCTGAGGTCCCGGGTTCGTTTCCTGGTCGGGACAATATGGTAAACAAACAATGTATACCTATCTTAATTAATTATATATGTTTTCAAATAATTTGTCTGTAAAACTAATATCTGTAACATTTTGGGCAATAAAGTGTATCAACGTATCTATTTTTATTTTTATTTTAGACACTATAATAATGGACAGGATACTTTTTATCCCAAAATAAAGCAACCAAAGCTGCGGCAGGTAGTAAAGTATTGTACGGATAACTCTTTACGAAATTAACCTGTATTAGGACATCCCTAGTCCACACTGATGAGGGCCGTTAGAAATAATTAAATTGTTTCGCAAACAATTTGGGTACCTAGATGTCTGCAAGTAGATTCGCAACTTTCATAATTAGAGGCATTCCCTTTGATTTTGTTCAGCGTTTGAGTTAATTACTCTTTGTGAGATTTAACCGTTTATTTGTTCAGCAATTACTCCATCAATTAAGGTTGGCCGATTGATGAATGTTTAAAGAAGAAACCTTCAATTCAAAATGGCGCAGGTAATTATTTCATATTTTTTAGATTACGATTCAAGTAACTCTAGCATTTGTCTAGCATTTTGACGACCTCCGTAGCCGAGAGGCGAGCGGGCCTGCCTTTGGCGACCGCCATCTCTGAGGTTCCGGGTTCGATCCCCGGTCGGGTCAATATGGGAAACGAACTTTTCCATATTGTCTCGGGTCTGGGTGTTGTGGTACCGTCGTTGTTTCTGATTTCTGTAACACAAGTGCTTTAGCTACTTACCACAGAATCAGAGCAATGTATGTGATGTTGTCCAATTTGAGGTATATTAAAAGATGGATAACTAACGTACTAAAGGTCGGTACATAACGTGTTATTTACAACAGTATAGATATCATTGTTTTTTACTGACTCAACATATCTGTAAAGTCAATCTTACTATTGCTCAAACTATTCCTGACTGACTGATGACCTCGGTAGCGCAGTGGCTAAGGTAGGCGACCAAGCGCGTAAGGTCCCGGGTTCGATTCCCGGTTAGGTCAATTTGTAAAACGAACTTTTCTAAATTGACTTGGGTCTGGGTGTGCTGGGATGACGCCCCCAGTTAGTATCCGTCGTCTGGTACTCATAGTACAAGGGAAAACCTTAGTTTGAGACCAGGTAATTCGTGTGATTGTCTGGCGCATTTATTTTTTATTTATTTATTTATTCAGCTCAGCTTCACAGAAGAATATGTTTTTATATTATAATATAAATAAATAAAATAAAATAAAAATTATTTATTTTAGATCAGAGTCCATATAGTGTTAGTAACAATTAATTAATAATAACATCCCGCAGTGGCTTTGTACTCTTCCCGTTTTATCCAGTTTTTATTGATACTATTGGTCATAGCGTATTGTTACATAGCCTTAAGACTTGATCAAAAAAGAGACTAATCATCACAAAATAATTTTCCTATTCGAACTAGTGATTCACGAGATTAGCACTTCCAAACAAACTCTTCAACTTAATAATACCAGTATAAATTTCCACTTTCTCTAGAACTCCACAGACTCCTCAGCATTATAAGCGAACAGCAGCATTTCTTAATGGACCCGACGCGGTTCCCTCCACGTCGATATGCTGTGTTCACTGACGCGACCCTTTGTGGGAACTTTTATCTTTGACGCCTTTGTGTATTATCTGGAATTCCAGAACTGTTATGCTGTGAACTGGAGTTGTGTGGAATGTTTATTAGCTCGACTTGGGAGTCGCACATCTCGAAAGTGTTTGATTTGTGAAGTACTAGTGCCATTCATTTACAAATAGTATGCACGTCAGTGAATTTGTGTGGTCGTAGGACCACTCAAATTCAAATTCAAATTCAATATTCTTTTATTCATTTAAATTACACCAGTAATATTTATGAAACGTATATATAATGCAAATGACGCTACCTCCGGTTCGGAACCTATAACTTACAGAGAAGGTCCCAGCAAGAAACTCTGTCGTTCATATTACAAATATAGCTGAACTTATAACTAGTTTTGCACTAAGACATACAGTGTAGTAATTAGATAAATAATGTCTATCAAATCAAACCAAATCATTCATCTTTATTCATATAGGTTACATAAAGTAACACTTTTGAATCGTCATTGAATATAATGCACAGTGATTCTACTTCCAGTTCGGAACTTTTTCTACCGAGAAGACACCGGTAAGAAACTCAGCAGATAAGTTGCAATAGCTGCATCTAACTTATAGCTATGTGTAGACCACTTTGGATTAAGTCATCTCTGCACAAAGTACGTCCAAAGCGGTGATATGTATTGAATAAGAAAGAAAGAATAATACATTTATTGACATCACAAAACTAACAAACAAACACAACGCAAGACAATTATTACAGATATTATATAAATACCTTGTGAGGCCAATTTGGGTTCCACCTCAGCAAATGCCGCTACGACATTTTTAACGCCGCCAGCCGCAGTATTCTGGTGGATCGCCCTGCTTGGAAAATCAGCAAGTGTCCTGGCTCTTGCTAGTTCCCATCGCAATAGAGTAGCGGTAATGCTTTTAATACTACAAAAACATTATATTGGTATTGGTCAACGCTTTCAGAATGCTTTCGTGATATTTCTAAAGCCTCATAATTAGTAATATTGTTTTTTATATCCGTTAGAATTCAACCCAATTGTGTGGTGTTCCACAAACATCCCCAATAACGAGACAGCCTTAGCAGCATCCTC
This sequence comes from Glyphodes pyloalis, assembly GCA_037074685.1. Taxonomy (NCBI): domain Eukaryota; kingdom Metazoa; phylum Arthropoda; class Insecta; order Lepidoptera; family Crambidae; genus Glyphodes; species Glyphodes pyloalis. The sequence continues at coordinate 1,253,075 of JAYKKO010000042.1, forward strand.
AAACTATTTTTATATTCGATACGTGGGACCTCCAACGATCCATGTTATGCATCCATCATGAAGCTTAAGATCTTCTGAGATCTGAAAAGACGAACCTGGGTTAGATTGAAGCTATGATGACCTCCGCAACATGAAAAAGGCAAAGAGGGCCAACGGATTAACGTGCCTTCCGAAGAACGAAATCGATTAATGCACGATTCCAATATGTTACGATTCGTAATGTTTTAAAAATGTGTATCCGTTTTTCTACGAGTCGTTAATTCTAATTTCAAATTAACGTGCTATGCAGTCGTCCGTCAGTCGTTTTTAGCTAACGGGTCGTATAATTTATTACTAACCTTAACTAAAACGGACCGTTTTTCAAATATTGAAACGGGGCATAAATCAATAAGTAATTCAAGCCTAAAAAATCCTCACCAAATCGGCAAAAGGCCACAAAGAGAAAATGGTGTTATTTTTAAATAAGCATTACGCTAATTAAGTCCTTATCGACTCTCAAACACAACAAACTTTGGTCTATTAAACTTAAAATCTCAAAAGATTGTACAGTCTACGGCGGCCGAATTTTAATTCGTGTTCAAAACGCACAATTTCTTTTAAAAGCCAATTTGCCCGAATTTTCGGCACTCTTCTACACTCGGAACCGTTCGTAATTTGTCCATTATTCCAAATAGCTGTTTTAACGAGATAAATTGACAATTAGTGCGTTAACGTTGAGTCTGAAGTACACTAATTAAATCTTCATCCAACATAAGTAATGAAAGTTTCTTCATCTATCATTGAATAGAATAGAATAGAAATTGTCTTTATTCATGTAAACTTTTACAAAAGCATTTATGAATCGTCAAGTCAAGTAAACTACCACCGTGTTCGGAATGTTGATTCTATCGAGAAGAACCGGCAAGAAACTCGATAGTTACTCTTTTCAAAAACTGATACATATGGTAGGTATAAATAATGCAAAAAAAAAAAATGTTTTAACAATATAGCTTATGTCTAATGTACATATTTAATGCTATCAAGTCCAAACATCTTTGTCGTTAAGAAAGTCCTCTATTTTATAATAGCCTTTTTTCATTAAACATTTTTTTATCAGAGACTTAAATCTATGCATAGGTAATGCAGTGATATTTTCTGGCAGCTTATTGAAAAGCTTCAGACTTAACCCCACAAAAGAATTACTAATTTTATGAAGTCTTAGATGTGGAACAGCAAGCTTATGTTTATTTCTTGTGTTGAAATTATGGCATTCTGATTTCTTAGTGAAAGAATGTAAGTTTTTGCGTACGTAAACAATACAGTCAAAAATGTATTGTGAAGCTACTGTTAAAATATTGATTTTTTTGAATAATTCTTTAAGCGAGTCTCTTGTTCTAAGACCGTATATAGCGCGTATGGCTCTCTTTTGCAATACAAAAATAGTCTGCACATCAGCTGCAGAACCCCATAGTAAAATCCCATACGACATAACACTATGAAAGTAACTAAAATAAACTAATCTTGCCGTTTCAACATCAGTCAAGCTACGTATTTTTCTTACTGCATATGCAGCTGAACTAAGTCTCCCTGCCAGGGTAGCAATATGAGAACCCCACTGTAGTTTACAATCAATAGTGATGCCAAGAAATACTGTAGAATTAATCATTTCTAGAGGTTCACCACTTATATATAGATTTGTTTTCACTTGTCTTACGTTTGGCATCGAAAATTTTACACATTTTGTTTTCTTAGTATTCAGTAATAGGTTATTTATTGTGAACCATTGAAGTATTTGAGATAGACTATTATTCACATCGTCAAATGATTTTTTTTGTCTGTCAACTTTAAAAATAAGTGAAGTATCATCAGCAAATAATACTATCTCACAGAGATCTTCTGAAATGTACGGAAGATCATTTATATAAATTAGAAAAAGTAAAGGTCCCAATATTGAACCCTGGGGCACGCCCATAGATAGGGGTGCACCGGAAGAGGTAGTTCCGTTTACGCTTACTTTTTGAATTCTGTCATGCAAGTATGACTGTAGTAAATTAAGCGAATTGTTCGTAACACCATAGTGTCGCAACTTCATCAGCAATGTTTGATGATCAACGCAATCAAAGGCTTTAGACAAGTCGCAAAAAACACCTATCGCATCCTGTTTGTTTTTCCAGGCGTCAAAAATATGCTTGACAAGTGCAACTCCCGCATCGGTAGTGGACTTGCCTTTAGTGAAACCGTATTGCTTACTGTGAAGGAGACCATTAGTAGTAAAATGTGTTAATAACTGAGTGAATATAATTTTTTCGTAAATTTTGCTAAGTGCTGGTAGTACAGAAATTGGCCTAAAATTCGAGGGGTCATTATTATCACCTGACTTAAATAAAGGAATGATTTTACTTGATTTCATCAAATTAGGAAACTGACCAGCATCAATACATTTGTTAAATATGTAAGCTAAATGGGGTGCAATTTCGTGAATTATATTTTTGAGAATATCTACAGAAATTCCCCATAAATCCTCAGTTTTTTTCATATTTATGGTTTTAAAATTCTTTACAATTTCAGCAGGACAGACATAACTAAAACTAAATACGTTCTGACACTCGTCCACTTGCGATTTCAGGAGCGCCTCAGCCAGATGAGGGTTGGAGTTTAAACTACTAGTTGTGGAGACTGGTATTTTAGAAAAATATGACTCAAATGCATTTGCCACGTCAGAGTCATTATCAATTTTGGTATTATCTATTTTGAGAGAGATCTTGTTATTTTGTAATTGATTTTTGCAAGTCTCTTTGTTAATGATATTCCACGTGGCTTTACTTTTGTTAGAAGCAGATACAATCTTTCCTTTTAAATACTTTGATTTTGCTAATGCACATACCTGCTTAAATAACTTAGAGTATCTTCTAACATAATCTATAATTAAAGGATTATTTGAGTTAGCTTTAATTTCGTATAATTCAAATAATCTTCTTCTACTTTTATAAATACCTGGAGTAGCCCAGTTACTAAATTTAGATTTTTTGTTATGATCAATTTTAACAGTTTTTTTTATAAATGTACTGTTAAATTCATTTTCAACTATATTGAATAATTTTTCATAAAGTTGATCAACTTCATTTCCAATTAAATTAAGATGGGATGCTTTGATACCGACATTGTCCTTAAATTTATTTACTCTGGATGCAGTGATTGGTCTACAAACAAAACTTGACAAAGCCGCAACAAATCGGTGCTCAAACATAGCCATCTGCCCGCTATGATCTGAAGTTATAAAATTTAGAATTATTTTTTCCATAGCAACACAATTACAAAAAATATTATCTAAGCATGAAGCTGTTGTTGGAGTAATTCTAGTAGGTTCAGTAAAAAGCTGTTGTAAATTAAATGACTTAAAAAGATTCAGAAACCTAATAGATTGTTGTGTAGTCTCTAATATATTTACATTGAAATCTCCACATACAATTACTTTTTTATTTGATAAACAAACTTTTCTTAAAACGTCTTCCATGACAGATTCAAAGTTCAGGTAATTCGAGGAGGGGGGTCTGTACACAGATAATATAATATATTGCTCTAATTCTACACATGCTAATTCCACTGTTCTTTCTACTGACATAGAGACAACATCTTTACGTTCTTTAAACTTAAGGGTATTGTGTAATAGTATGAGGGATCCGCCTCTTATGGCGGAACTTCTAGAAAACGAACTACTAAGTTTATAATTTGGAATGCTGATAATTAATTCATGCTGTTTTAACCAGTGTTCGGTAATACATAAAACTTGAACATGGTTTTCTTCTAAAAATAATTCTAGTTCTAATTCCTTGCCAGAAAGTCCCTGAATATTTTGATGAATGACCTTGAAGCAATTATGTTCGTCCTTCTTTAACATGCTAGAGTGATCCTCTATTGTCTCAAAATTACATTTAAATTATTTGGAACGAGTTCCAATGTCTGACTAAATATAGTCTCAATATTATAAGCTAGTAAACTAGCTAATTGTTTATTAATTTTATTAGGCAAATGAAAACTTTTGCCAGTCAAAAGTAAATTTTTATTTATAAATTTATTTGTGTCAAAAAACACAAGATTATTTGAATTATTGCATGTCAAGTTGTAAAATAAAGTATTCAACTTGTGAATACTATCATTTTGGTCAAAACTGTAACATTTGGAGAATGGTAAGGCACACAAAATAATTTTCTTTATGTCAAGTGTTACTAACAATGAAATTCCTTTTAAAATATCTTTCTTAGAAATATCTAATCCATTTCCAATCATTATTATTAAAATTGTGTTTTTATTATAGTTACATTTTTCTACATATTTACAAATTTCTAAAAATGGTGCCTCAGGTAAACAATGATTAGTAACCTTACAGTCTAATTTTCGATTCAGAAGAGAACCATAGCCAACTCCAATACTGTCAGAGAATAATAAAACATTATTTTTATTATTATTAGATCCAGAACAATCATTTATAGATGCTATAAGCGGCTGGCTGTCATCTGCCTGGTGCTGGTCTGGAGAGCATGCATCAGAATTGCATTTGCAGGAATCTATTGTACGGATAAACTCATCAATTTGAGCCTGGGCAGAGTTGTAATTCCCGGTCATGCTCTCCAGGCATTCGTGGAGCCGTGAGATGTCAGCCTGCAACTCAACAACATCTTTCTGGTGCTGAAGCCTACTTTTCTCTAGTTTTTTACTATATAATTCTAAAGTATCAAATAGATCTAAACGTTGTTTTCTTAAGAAAAGATTTTTGCGATAACATTTTTGCCGTTTAATAATTTTTTCTGTTTTCTTTATAAATTTGTTAATTTTGACATATTTTTTAATTTTGTTCCTCCCATTTAAATTTCTATTTAAACCAGAAATGTGACACTGAGACTCCACATGCCCACCCGGTGACTCAATCAACTCCTCATACAGGCTGTGTAGATGTAAGGTCTCTTGACACCGTTTGTCTTCTTCATACTGTTGTATGATGGTGTTGGCATCACGCAGCTCCACTTCAAGGTCTTGAATGCGTGCCAGGGCCCGCTCGTAAGTGCTGCTGCATTCATCAAAGTTTTTAACCATGATAAGAAGCTGATCCCGCTGTCCAAGCACATCCACAAGTTGAGCATGCAGCTCTGACAGTTCACATTTCAGTTGAGTGTTGTTTTGAATAATCTTCAATGACTCTTCTTCATTTTCGTCTCGTTCCGTAAGGAGTTGGCTATTGTCATTCTTCAGTCCTATTATTTCCTCCAGTGCCTGTTTCAGTTTAACTTCAAGGTCCTGAGAAGTGGCTTTACGTGTCATCATTTTTGATTGATAGCGGTTCATACCTGGAAGTATTTTGGAATGTGTACAATAGATGCAGATTCAAAATGTGTTTAGGGTTTATTTTTACTATTTTTTTTGTAAACTAACAGGTCAGCATTTAAAAATTATTGATATTTTAATCTAATAGTGAGTATGTACTTAAACTCATTAATTAATTGTGTTTTAATTATATAACTTAAAGAGAACTAAAAATAAAAGTATATTTAGATTGTAAGAGGGTAGTTATAATAAATAATGAAACTGTAGTTCTCATGTAGTAAGTTAAAGATTAGAATACATACAAAAACAAAACAAAAACAAAATTATCCAGTTCAATGTTGTATAATTGGGTAGTGTTCATAGAATGTGTGGGTGACCTGATGTTACTTATCATGAATGTTTTCTTTTTTTTTCATAAACAAAGTGAGACCGAACAAGGCGTTATATGTTGAATTTATAAAATCTTACGCATAAGAAACTTAAAATTCATAAAAGGTCTGATCCAATAGTGTTAATTTACAGGAATGTTTAAATGAATAGATGTTGTTTACATTTAAAATAACCTACAAATACAGAAATAATGCACTTGATTTTACTGTATTAACGTTTGAGTCGTTATGTGTATGTCATGTTTAATTGAAAATGTGAATCAAAATTAAGGAAACTGGTACTTCCTCGGTAAGAATCCGTAGTTTGTTTAAAATTGCTTAGTAATGGTGACACTTTGACAGCCGGCCGGCGTACGCGAATTTGTTCATTAATTTCACAATCAATACTGCACTTAGAGCTTTGCAAACATTATTCCATGGAAATCTTATTGTCCGTTATCTAATTAATTGATTTTTTATTAACATTAACATCAATAAACATTTAAATTAAATAATTAAAATTACAGCTGACTATTTGACGTCTGGACGTCTTGACGTTTTTTTCATAGCGTTATCCATATACAGGTTCGCTCGGTCATCACTAGGGTGATTGGCAGAAAAAAGCGCTTGATAGAACAATTAAATTAAAGTACAGTCAAAAACTTTGGACACTATGTAATTTGCACCGGCCTTATTTCGTGGATTGCTTTTTACTACGGGAAATACCTAATTATTTTAAGAGAGGCAGGGCAAAGCGATTTATCGCTCGAACTGGAGCAGCCCGACTGGTGAAATACCTCCACCATACAGAAGACCGCAGCCAAATAACAATCACTCCGGTGTTGTTGTGTTCCTGCATGTGAGTAAGCTCTTGAGGGGTGCTACATTAGTAGCAGGGATCAAGCCTTCAAGGTAAGGGCGACAAGTATAGTAACAGTTTTACTATGCTATACTTTTTGCCCTTAAGCTAGGAACTCATTACCACTTAACATCAGGTGGGATGAGGTCTATCTAGAAGTGCGTTATAAAAAAAAATACCATTTTGGCTTGAAATATAGATAGCCACCGTCCTAGGTTAAAAAAAATTGCTAGAGATTCCTCGATGGTCTAGTAGTTTAAAACCCAGGACACAATTTTGAAGTCTTAGGTTTGATTCCAGTTCTTGCATTCATGCTTGCATGCAAATATTTACATCGAACTTTCCTCTTTTCCATAGCTTCAAGTAAGCAAGCATGCAAAAAAACTGTATGTTTTAAAGTGTCATCGTCCATCGTCATTTTCCTTAGACCTGTAGCGAACCAGTCATTGGCGTAAACACTGACCATGACGACAACTGAAAAAGAGTAGTTTTTAGCCTAGTGGAGCATTTCTTAGCGTTTCTGCCTAAATTAAGGTAAACAAGGTTAATGTATGAGATGTTGTCTGAAACATTTGCTGTTACCAGCTATGTTCCTCGCGTTATTTTGGGATAAAAAAGTATCCTTTATTTCAATCTTGTATGTCATCTTTCTTCCTAATCAAATTCCGTCCTAATCTGTTTATTAGTTTTTGCGTGAAAGAGTAACAAACTTCCTTTTTTTTTCATTGGACGAAATGCTTGACGCAAAGAACTATCACCCGAGGGAGGAGAAGGCGTGTGTGGGACTCTTCTGCCAGTGAGTAGACCCCCTAAACCCCCCCCCCCCCCCCCCCCGGCGGATATCATCGCCTTAATGGTGACGCTGTGGGAAACTTAAAACCACCACACTACTACTGAATATCTAAACTTACATACATCCATAAATTCATACATACATTCGCGTTTATAATGTTAGTAGGTTTTATTTAAACATCCTCAAACATAAAATATAGATGGATAGATAGATGTATACATTACTAGCTGTGCCCGCGACTTCGTTCGCGTGGAGTACATCCTTTCATGGTCGGTTTTACCCCTATCTCCCCTAATATTCGAAACAAACAGTTGTCCATATTTTAATAGAGCTATAATATTTGTGCCAACTTTCATATCTCTAACTTAAAAAATAAACATTTATCCATATAAACTTTCAAAGGTGGCATTACTCCCCCCCCCCCCCCCCCCCCCTTACTTTCTCACAAAAGTAGCCATTGTCCGTCTTAAGGTTCAACGTATACCTATGCCAAATTTCATCAAAATCGGTTGAGAGGTTTAAGCGGGAAAGCGTAACAGACAGACAAACAGACAGACAGAGTTACTTTCGCATTTATAATATTACTAGCTGTGCCCGCGACTTCGTTCGCGTGGAATACATCCTTTCATGATCGGTTTCACCCCTTTCGCCCCTAATATTCAAAATAAAAAGAAGTCTATATTTTAATCCAAGTTTCCAGTTATATTTGTGCCTAATTTCATATCTCTAACTTCAAAATTAAACATTTTTCCATATAAACTTTCAAAGGTGGTATTACATTTAGACAAGGTGGTATTACCTCCCCCCCCCCTTATTTTCTAATAAAAAGTAGCCTATAACCGTTCTTGAGGTTCAACGTATACCTATACCAAATTTCATCAAAATCGGCTGAGAGGTTTAAGCAGGAAAGCGTAACAGACAGACAGACAGACAGACAGACAGAGTTACTTTCGCATTTATAATATTAGTAGGGAAGTAGGGATATATGTATAGTAGGGATTTCGTAAAAAACTTTACAGAAATAAATTTTACAGACAAATTATAGTACAATTTTGGCGGACGACCTAAAGGTAGAGAGGACTGAAATGCAATGAAATGATTTATTTCTGCAAGTGGATTTACTATAAATTCTTTTGCACGTTAATTATATTTTCCTAGCGCTTCGACGTTGGTTCTGTTAAGAAGCGCCGCAACAAACTCAACAGATATCCTCTTTTAAAATAAATTAAATAAATTGCTTCTATTGCCTCTACCTTTCTAGATGACGATAAAAAGTAAGTTTAAAAACTAAAACCCGACTACTAAAACACCGCGATCTAAAAAGTGTAAAACAAGAAAATATTCTGGTCAAAAATGGTTATGTGGGTACCTACTTACTTACAAACTATACTTTATTTTTCGTTAATTAAAACTAATTTTGCACGTATATTTTTGGTGTGTTTAATAACATCCAGAATTCTCAGGAAATCCGTGGTCGCAAGATTGTCACATTGTAAATAAGCGTTATATTTAGACAAGCTTCAGAATCAACAACAACTTGTTGCCGTGGCAACCGTTCTATTTTATCGTTTACAGTCCGTTTGATTGTAAAGAGTTTACGCTACAGGTACCTAGGGTGGTATCCTACTAATATTATAAATACGAAATATGTGAGTGTGTGTGTGTATATATATAAGCTCTAGACGCTTATAACGATAACACATAATTATCAAATTATGTTAATAGAGTGAGATCCCAGTCAGACTTACGTCATTTTAGGAAAGATGAAATTTTAAGTTTATAACAATATCATATATAACATATGTAAAAACCAGCCTTCCTACTTTAACGTAAGTTAGCATGATTTTTCACCACCTTTGATACCTGCTACCTGTAAAACGGCCCCGCTTTCAGCTTAGGGAGTATCCATTCCTTTCTAAGCTTATGTTATATTACCAATCCTAAAAATTTCATCTTTCCTAAAATGACGTAAGTCTGGGGTGACTGGGATCTTGGTCTATAAGGTTAAGAAGTATCGGTGGATCATTTTTGAAATTGTGACCAATAATTTTTGGTAAATGTAAACAAAACTGCATGCAAAAGCTGAAGTTATATATATTTTTGAAACCAACTAATCAAGCCCTTTCATTTGATACCAAATACGATATCATTAAAAAAGATTTATTTTTGACGTCATGACTTTTAGTCCTCTAGAGGGCGCCACATTCAGTTTATCGTGACATCAAATATCCTATAACCAGCGGATAATTGAGACGCTTCTAATGATACCTCATTTGTCAACTTCTGTCGAGTGGTTTTGAAGCTACGGTGGATCATCTGAACATACATACATATATACATACCGGTCAAAATCATAACCCTCCTTTTCGCTTCGCCATAGTCGGGTAAAAACTAGGTGCAATCGTGCAAAATAATTATACCTTTTATTTTTTAAATTGTTTTCATTGTATCATAACATGATAAACATACATAAACTCACATAATATATGAAATACCAAAACGTTTTTTCAATGTTTATATTTTTTGCTATTTCCTATTTTAGTTTCAATTTTAGATTGTTACGCTTACTAGTGTTTTATTTATGTTTCAAAGCACGGTGCACTGTCAAATGATAGGTTTCCGATCATAAATATGTTTCTCCACGAGTCCTGTGACAGATTTACGTTAGTGCCGAGCGGAGTCGCGGGATGATCGATGAGTTTAATAAAATTCTTTACTTCGGCACTGTGGTGCATTGACCTCATAAAAACGAAATATACTACTCTAAATTCCGAAGAGCTTCCGCAACATATTCATAGTCATAGTCATAATGCGAGGCTGTAACAAGATATTCAAATACTACGACAAGATTTTCGAATAGAAACAGCAGCAATAAACAGTTGTACGTAAATCACACAGTTTTATAACAATAACAAACACTAGCTTTGTCTTTAAGCGTTTAAAACAATTAAAAATGTATTTTTAATTGTAAATTCTCTGCATAAATCACTGCTACATTGACGGTATCTGCGTCAATAACATAAGTTACGCAGATGTTATGGTGCTGCTAGCGCCCTCGGTCTGTGCACTCCGGAAGTTGCTGGCGATCTGCGAATCGTATGCTACATCACACGGTTTAATGTACAATATTCGCAAGAGTGAATACATGGTCTTTCGGGCGGGTACCAAGTGTCCCTCCTTTGTCCCACCCATCTTGCTGAATGGTGTTGCTCTGACTAGAGTCCACCAATTTAAATATCTGGGGCACTGGGTAACTGACGACCTGAAGGATCATGTAGATATAGACAGGGAACGCAGAGCGCTGTCGGTCAGGGCAAATATGTTGGCTCGCAGATTTGCAAGGGGTTCGAAGGCGGTAAAGGTAACGCTTTTTAAAGCATACTGCACGTCGTTGTACTCCGCCAGTCTGTGGGTCAAGTATTCCCAGAAAACGTATAGCGCTCTACGGGTCCAATATAACAATGCTTTCAGGGTGCTGTTGGGGCTGCCTCGTTTCTGCAGTGCGTCAGCCATGTTTGCGGAGGCACGCACGGACAGTTTTTCAGCTGTACTGCGCAAAAAAGTGGCCTCCTTGTTGCACAGAGTGCGGGGGGGTACCAACACCATCCTGAAAGTCATTGCAAGTAGGCAGCATGTCTGCCCCATTATGTGGCACATGTGCAAATCGTGTTCTTCGCAAATAATCATAAATTACTAACATAGGATAAGGCATTGTTACTAACCCAAATAGACCTAAGTTGTCTGTAAATAAATAAATAAATAAATAAAAAAATAAACACTGAAGGCTATTATTCTTACCCCTTTAAAATAGTTTGAAAAATACAGTTAGATATTAAATTGGGAAACATCACATACATTGATTCTGTGGTATACAACACCCAGACCCGAGACTATTTAGAAAAGTTTGTTTCCCATATTGATCCGACCGGGGATCGAACCCGAAGCTTCAGAAAAGGCGCGACGCCAAAATGCGGCTCGCTCGCCTCTTGGCTACGGAGGTCGTCATATCATAACATAATAAGGTTAGTTACTGCTTTTTCCAAAATTTTTATATTGTTATTTTGTATTATGGGTATTTTATATAGCCAACAGGCTAATTTGGTATAGTCAAAATGGAGTCCAAATATTTTTTTGTTCTAAACGAATTCATTGTTATTTTTATGTTGTCGAAATCCAAAAGCAAAACTTTATGCCTTTCTTTTTACTGTGATTAGCTTTTTCACTAAATTGAGTATGTAATATCACATATAATGTTTTAAAGGTTCAAAGCATGTTTCATCATTAGTTATTGTTGTAATATTGTTTGACCTTTCATAGTTAATTCGAAGAATACAAGTATCTTTCGCAATTAATCAACACTTTTTAAGGTTAAATAAACAAAGATATAGCATCACAACATTTTTCATGGAATCCATTTAATGTTTGTTGATTTTTTTTTCTGACACGTTGAAGAATAAAACTATTTATCAGCTTTTTGTAAATATACAAACTAACTATAAATACACACTAGTTGCAAACCCATATACCATTTTTATGGCAAACTTTTTCTGACATTCCCTGGGAGTTCTTACAAAGTTGTCTAGACACTTATTTCATGTACACAACCATGATATACGATAAATATCGTCATGTTTACCCAAAAGTAGAATTACTGTTACGGAAATACAAAACCTCAAGGTTATTTTCATCAAAGACGAATTCTTTGAAGTTCGTCTTTGATTGTATGGGTAAGTAATGAGAAGGTCTCAAGTTTACATTACTAAGAAAGTTCCTGATATTGAAACCGGACCGAGAAAGCAAGGAAGACCACTTCAAACTTGGATGTCCGTCATCAAAACGACCTTAAGAAAACCAGAGTAAATATTTTGACGACCCAGAAACAAGTATTGCTTAGTAGAAAAAGATGAAGAGAGCCGAGCCCTATCTCTTTAAGAGAGGCAGGGCAAAGCGATTTATCGCTCGAACTTGAGCAGCCCAACTGGTGAAATACCTCCACCTTACAGAAGACCGCAACCAAATAACAATCACTTCTGTGTTGTTGTGTTCCTGCATGTGAGTAAGGTTTCCAAAGCTCTTGGGGGGTGCTACATTAGTAGCAGGGGTTAAGCCTTCAAGGTAGGGGCGACAAGTCCAGTAACGAGATTTATTATCCTGAACTTTTCACCCTTAAGCTAGGACCTGATTACCACTTAACATCAGGTTGGGTGAAGTCAATCTTAAAGTGTAATATAAAAAAAAAGTGCAATTATCTGGATGAGCTTAGAACTACATAGTAATCGGTCTGTTATATATACGTAGCAGAAATGTTTGAAAACTACGAAATCTTGGGATTTGAATAGACTTTTTTTTAATTATACTGCTTCACGTAGCACTAGAGAATTTTATATATTTTAATAAAAACGCTAAAAATTTCGTCCCCTCTTGCAATGCAGCATTCGAACCGACTATCTTCACATCCCACGCCATAAATAAAATGAAATGTTTCCGCTTCTTTATAATCCACGATGTTTAGTTACGATAGATGTTAGCTTCTTGCTCGGATGAAAGAAATGATGTCGTAAATCTCTTTACTATTTAATTAAATATTCACAACCTGTTAAATAACCCTTACCAACAGATATAGCAGTCGTATGCCAATTTCATGTTAACGTGCTTGAACAATTTCTGCTCTCATCACATGCCGCTATCGCAAATGAAGCACTGTTACATAATTAACTTGCCAGGGTTACAAATATTCAAGCGAGTACAAAGTGGATTACATAAGTTACCTTCTAGAGAAAGAGACTTCATTTAGTTTACTCTACCATGGAATCTCGAAGTAAGAAAGGTTAGTGAAAAAAAGAAAGAAAGAAAAAAACATTTATTATTTAAAGCACATCACAACATTGTCATTTAAGTACATATACACAGAAAGGAGACAGAAAAAGAAAACAACAAAAAATAAATGTACAATAAATCGTGAAAGTGAGCGTTCTCCGCACAATGTACAATAACTCTAACTCTAACTAACAAGGATCGTAAGTACGCGAGCTCGATATACGAACAAAAGAAAGTCAGACTTTACACTTTCGACTTTGCACCGCCTTTATTCCAAGCACATAAGAACTAATATCGAACTATACAACCTGTAACGGAAAGGGGGTAACAATGTAAAGTAGGTGGATACTATACCTTGTATAGATTCTATATACGAAATCCCGAGTTAAAATAAACACTTTATTGTTTTTATGAAATAAAAAATGATTAACTATAATGACTGACTAAAACGTAAACAAACGCATCACAACACTATTGAGGTCAGCGACCCCAAATGAAAAAAAGGCGCGACTCTCGAGGCGGGAAGTCTAAATTTTTTTCTCCAAATTTCAAAAAATCTTTTGCAGCTTTTTAAAGAGATAAATACACTCAAATTCGGCTGAAAAGCCTGGTGATGAGCTCTGAAAGTGGTGGCAGCGTTGGTGTTAAGCCAAATAAGAAAAGAAAGGCTGAGCCTCAAGGCCCTCAACCAGCAGGTTTGGAAGAAGATGAGGATGGTTTTGCTCCATTTTTCAAAGCAAATCATATTAGAAGGTACCCTGAAAATTCTCCAGGTGTGGTATTTCCAGTGTTTATACAAAGCACAAATGAAAATATAAAATTTGGGAACAAAGATCCCATTTATTTAAATAACATTTTCAGCAGGTACAACAAGGGCGTAAAAGAAATTAAAAGAGTAAATGCTCTTCGTTATGCCATCTTCTTTGACAATCCCAAAAATGCCAACTCACTGCTAACAAATTCAGCTTTTTTATCTTCGCATGAAGTTAAGGCCTTCATACCGGCATCAACTACAGAGTGCACTGGAGTTATTAAGTTCATTCCGACAGACCTCACATGCAGGCATTTGTTTGATAAACTGATTGCTTCCCAAGAAATTCTATCTGTACGCAGGTTCACTAAGAAGACATCGGAGGGCATTATCCCTCTACAGACAGTATCAATAACCTTTGCAGGGAACATTCTTCCAGAGCATGTCACATATGGTCTCTGCATCATACCTGTGCAACAGTATATTAAACCAGTTATTCAATGCTATAAATGTATGGGATTTGGTCACACTACAAAATTCTGTAAAAAAAATGTGGTATGCTCGATATGTTCACTATCACACTCATACAAAGATTGCACTAATGTAAACAAACCTTTTTGCATTAATTGCAAGGGAGAACACATTGCTGTGGCAAGAGTATGTCCTATAAAGCAACAAAAAATTGAAGAAAATAAAGCTAAAATAACAAACAAGCAAACACTAGGATCATATTTCCCAGCATTAAATAAAACCTTTGCCAAAGCAGTGAGTTCTTCCCAGCAACATAACAAAAAAGTTAGTAATTTAAAAAAAGATAATAAAGACGTGATCGCCGATATTTTGAACAATGATTTTATCTTAAAAGCAATGATTGACACTTTGTTAAATTTCAGCAGCAAGGAAAAAGACATACCAGTAAATTCGTCAACTATAAAAGAAGCTTTCATTAAAAATATTAGTAATTCTCAATATGGGTGAACGTTCTATATGTATCTTACAACACAATATTCAGAGTCTTAAACCAAAATTAGTTTTTTTGAGAGAATTATTAGATAAATTACAGGTTGATATATGTTTATTAAATGAAACTTGGCTTCGGCCATCAGACTTTATAAAAATTAAAGGTTACAAATTATTCCGCAAAGACAGTGACAATGGCTTCGGAGGTGTTGCCATTCTTTGTAAAAATAAATTTAATTGTGTCGAAGTTGCCACTCGCAGTTCTAATAACATTCAAAATATTGCAGTCAATATTAAACTTAGAAGTAGTTCTTTTACAGTATTCACTTCATATTGTCCTCCAAGAAGCGGTCGCTTTGCTATAAATTTTTTGAAGAATGTTATTACTTCTTTGCCTTCTCCAGTCCTTATAATGGGCGATTTTAACGCCCATCATTCAGCATTCGGATCAGCAACTGATAAACCTAGAGGTATACAAATTTTTGATATGTTAGATGAAATTAATATGTGCATTTTGAACAATGGTGACAGTACTACACTTAATCGACCTAACCAGTTAGCATCAGCTATAGATATTGCTTTTATTTCACCTAGTATAGCATCGTCCGCAGATTGGTCTGTATACACTGAAGACAACTTAGGCAGCTATCATTTTCCTACAATGGTTACTTTGCATGTTGATCACGAGATTTACCATTCCACTCAAAAATATGAAAAGTTTGTTTACAAAAAAGCTGACTGGTGTAAATATACAGTAAAGTCAGAAAAATATTTTAATCATTTATCAAATGAATCTAATCCTTTAAGTGCATATGAATCTTTTTGTAAGTTACTCTGTGATCTTCGAAACGAGTTTGTTCCAGTTCACAAATCTCAAAGTAATATAAAATCTTACAAGCTAGTACCGTGGTGGAATGATAGTTGTTCAAATGCTGTTAGACAATGTAGATTTTCTTTGTATATGTACAGAAGGTACCCTTCAGTGGAAAATTATATTTTGTACAAAAGGATGGAGGCGACTAAAAAGAAAGTTATTCTTGAACAGAAGAGACTAAGTTGGCGTAACATATGCTCTAATTTTAACCGTACTACACCGCTCGCTGATGTCTGGAAATTTGTTAAAATATTTAGCAACAAGAAGTCTACACAACAAGAAAACCTCAATAATAACTTTATACCTGACCTTTTAGATAAAATTGCTTCCAATCGGCCAACAGATAATATTGATCATCTTTCAAGCATATTTTCTCAAAATGAACTCAATGCACATCTTAATTTAGAATTTACTGAGGAAGAATTTAATTTTTCATTGAATAGTAGAAGGGACACTACTCCAGGTCTTGATAATTTTCCATACATACTACTTAAGCATTTACATCGATCAGCTAAGATCACTCTTCTTAAAATATATAATGACTTATGGAATCATAACTTCATACCTGAATCTTGGAAGACAGTAGCAGTCGTACCTATTTTAAAACAAGACAAAGAACCAAGTTCAGCAGAGTCATATAGGCCTATATCACTTTCTTCTTGTGTAGGTAAGATTTTCGAAAATATGATTAAAAATAGGTTAGAACTATATGTTGAATCCAGGCAAATTATCCCAAATGATCAATTTGGTTTTCGTAAGGGACGCAGTACTACTGATAGCCTTCTTAAATTTAGTAGTGATATTGAACAGGCATTTTGTAATAACAGTTTCTTAATTAGTGTCTTTTTAGATGTGAGTGGTGCCTTTGATAATGTGGATTTATCCGTTATGACACAAATATTACATAGTTTTAATATTCCCGGTAAAATGTGCCAGTGGATTTTCAATTTTTTTTACTCTCGTATAGTTTACATAAAATTCAAACATAATCTTTACGGTCCACAAAGAGCATTCAAAGGAGTAATGCAAGGTGCCACATTGTCACCTTTAATTTTTATACTATACACATCCTATTTGTATAAATATCTTTCCTTAAACAACCTAACAGTCTTACAGTACGCTGATGATATAGTATTGTACTCATCTAATCGTAATTTATTTCAAGCTGTGAATACTCTGAATACTGCTTTAGAACACTATATTGTTTTTATAAACTTAAACTTAAATTGGACATCAACCCACACAAAAGTTCATACATGATTTTTAGTAGAAAAATGGATTTTGATATCAGAGATATAAATATTAACTATTGTTCTGTAAATATTGATTTTGTAGAGGAAAAGAAATTTTTAGGTTTAATATTCGACTGTAAATTGCAATTTAATTCCCATGTTAAACAAATAGTACAAAGAATGCAAAAATCTGTTAATGTAATAAGACTTTTAGCTAGTGTTACTTGGGGAATGGATCCAAAGTTGCTCAACTTAATTTTTAAGGCTATCGTAAGAAGCCATTATGATTACGGTTTAATAGTTTTTGGTAATTTTATTTCTCAAACTCTAGTACGGAAGATAGAAGTCATGCAAAATAAAGGTCTAAGAATTATAACAGGGGCCATGTGCTCTACACCCATAAACTCTCTTGAAATAGAAGCTGGTATTCCTCCAATTATAGTAAGACTGAGATATTTGACTGAAAAGTTTTATGTTAAAATTCTGGCTAATAAGCAACTTAAATATTTGTATAATAGTAATAAAATCTTTCAAAGTGAACATATTTTGGAGTTGAAACATATTTGCAATAACATAGTTCATAGCGATTCTTGGAATTTTCAATCTTTAGAAATACAAATTAACATACAAAACGATAATACCGATTTCCAAAATTTTATAAATACTGAGAAGCAACACTTTTATAAAATTTATACTGATGGATCCAAGACAGAAGAATACACCAAAGCAGCGTATTATGACTCACAAGCGAAGTTTGGCCGGTGTTTTCCAATGGACGAAAATTCTTCAGTGTTCACTGCAGAGGCATATGGGATTTTCTTGGCATTACTATATGCAAGAGGAATTATTGAAGCAACTCATTTTCTCATTATCACCGACTCGCTGAGTGTGCTGAAAAGCCTGGAGAATTTCAAAATATCATACAAGAACAACATATACATCACCAAAATACGTGAATATTTGTATGAAAATCAAGATAGATGTTTTGAATTCATGTGGGTACCTTCTCATTCTGGAATCACTGGAAATGAAGTAGTAGACAAGCTTATGAAAATTCAACATCCACCTGTTTATCCATGTTATTCACCGCCTGCGGTTCCCATGAGTGACTATTATACTGAAATCAAATCAAGAATGTTTAAGAATTGGGAGTTAAATTGGCATTACACACAGCAGTTTAAAGGAAAATGGTATGCAGACATTCAGAAGACTATTCCACCAAAGCCTTGGTATTTCAAATTGAAATGTCCATCAAGAAGATTTATCTGTACAATAAACAGACTTAGACTTGGTCATGGAAGGTTTCCAGCTCACCTCAAAAGGCTTAATCTGATTAGTTCAGAATTATGTGAACATTGTGAAACGAATGCAGTTGCAAATTTAGATCACCTCATTCTTCACTGTCCGGCGTTCATAATGCAGAGGCTGATTTTGATAGATGGCTTACTAAAGACATATAAGAATAAAGAAATACCCCGCCTCCTGCCATCTATTTTGCAAAACACAGAAACTTATCAGTGCATTTTTGAATATGTCAACTCCACAATAGAAAACATTTAAGAATAGAAAAAAGACTGAACCAAATAATGAAGATTTATTAGACTATAGATTTTGTAAATGAAGAATTAGACACAAAGGAAGGAAAAAAGATTAAAATAATAAAACTTGGAAAAAAAAGATAGGCTGTATGGAGAAATCCAAAGCCGTAAAACGTAAAAAAAAAAAAAAAAAAAAAAATAAAAAAGCGACCCCAAATCACGTTATCACTTCACTACAATCACTGCGATCCTGAATTTCTCCACCTCCTTCCTCGACATGCGCGCCTAGTACTTTTCGGCGTGAGCGCGTGCGACCTTCGGCTTGCTTTGGCGGCTTAGTACAAAGGAATCGGCGTTGTCACTAGGTACATTGTAGCGAACGTTTATGGAAACACCTGGAACAAACGAAATGAGGACTTATTAACGTGGCATAAAGACCAATTTGTTATTATTAATTACGTAAGTACAATAGTTTATTTTATTTCTTGAAAACCAAATTCTAATTGATAAATTGAGGATTTAGAACCAAGTTATCTACTTACTTTTCAAAGGAAGGGTTCAAAATATTGTCCTTGAAGCTGGATGCATAAACCAGCTCGCCGATATGAAGATGCGCGAACATTATGCAACATTTGTGGTGTCACTGTACAGAACGCGGCCTTGATGCGTTCTATCATCTCTTCCCTTGTCGAGCATGCCACAGCGTACACCTTCCTTTTAACGTAGTCCCACAAGAAGAAGTCCAACGGAGTGAGGTCTGGTGACCGAGCTGGCCATGTGATACGAATACGACCTCCTCGCCCAATCCACAGATAAAAACGGGCTTTTAGATGGTTTCGTAAATCTCTTTCTCTAGCTCTCGGTCGGCCATCAGGCTGCCGTCGGTTGCTCCGACACAGAGAATCATCTCGAATATTCTTGATTGCTCAAAGACATCACGAAATATCACTAGGCTATCCGTAGGAAGTAGAATCCAGAAAGGCAAAAACACAAAATTTCACGGCGACGACAACTCAATGACTTAACTGAATTGTCAAAATGAGAAACGCTAAACCAACAAATTTCAGATGTGATTCAGTAAACACTAAAAGATGAACCATCATTGTGATATTTAAATTAATAGCATAATAGGTAGGTACATCCAACTCTTTCGACGATTCCAACTACAAAGTTGTGACAATAAATTAGGGTTCAAGATTATTTTACTAAAACTAGCAACAAGAAAACTCTTTCATACTAATAGATTCCTGGTAGCTCCGTTACTTTGCATGGTCAAGTTTGAGGATTTAAAATGTATTTTTTCAATGAATACTTTTTTCTTTATTATGTTTTCGACGTTCTTACGTAAAATTATCGTCCGTAAACCGATTTTAGACAGCCAATTTTTTGGACATAACGTATACGATAAGATTTATCGTATT
The DNA here is from genome assembly GCA_037074685.1 of Glyphodes pyloalis. NCBI lineage: Eukaryota > Metazoa > Arthropoda > Insecta > Lepidoptera > Crambidae > Glyphodes > Glyphodes pyloalis. Next base: position 1,272,986 of record JAYKKO010000042.1, read on the forward strand.
TTTGCTTAAAAAGCCTTTAATGCAATTACGAACTGTTCTAAATAAAGAAAGAAAGCACCTGATAGTTTTACAGTATGGGGCACACAGTTGTAACATAATCTTACCAAATACCTATTTAAATTTTAACACTGAAGGGACATATTCAATGTAGATATTAGAATCGCATCATTAATAACATAATTTTATTATTGCTGAAATTGTAGGAACGATATAAATTTAAATGCAGAACCCATTTTTAAAATTAGCACTTTTTTTGTACCAGGGCCATAGTAAAGTATCATAGCCACGAGACCCGCCCATTTTTAGGGTTCATTTAAAAAATAAGGTAACTCATTTAGTGGAATAGTTTTGTTTATTAAATATTTCACCGCTTATTTTTTTGATTTCAATATTTTTGATAAATATTAAAAAATACTATTTAGTCGGAAACACTGGGATAAGATAATTCTTGATACGACAGATTTGTTGATATTATTTTGTAACTGTTAGAACTGAAGAAGTTACATTTCACAACCCTTAATGTCAACTAGCTCGCTTATAACCTCTTTATTCCTTACGAGAAAGGTAAAACCTGGTGTTGTTATAGCAAGTTGGAAAAGTGAAACCGAAAACGCCTAGTTTTCGATTCAGTGTTACAATCAATATCTGCTTTTTCTTTACTCACTTTTACGAACTGCACGCGATATTCAAATAACTTTTCTTTTTGTACGCCCTCATGATAAAATATGTTGAAACTACATTGATCACTGTTTGTTAATGAGTCTGCTGACTCTGGACCGGATTCCCGGTCTGTGTAGTTGGTTGTTAGTGATTTTAGAAATAAAAACCCGATTGCGCAAAAAACACTTCTATATTTTTTAACGCTTTGACAACAACAACCAATTTCTTTATAAAACACTAATGTCATTACAAATGACTCATAGATATGTGGAGTATAGAGGTTCAAACATACTCCCCGCCATGGACCTAGTCCATACGAAACACAAACACAAGTTAAAAAACTAAGTAAAAAAAACATAACACATTAAATCATTCAAATTCTAAAAAATCTAACCTAAAAACATAAAACTTAAGGTTTAACATTGAAACATCTTAATGTATGTATATGTTGGTTTAGCACATCATACAACATTACTATCACTAGATGGTAAAACAATCAGTTTTGAAACAGGCCTTTTAAACAAATTGCCCTTATATTTAAGCGTCACCACACGCGTGAGATTGTCTGAACCTGGATGTTTATCAGTAACAAGCCCAAATAGCCATTTTGACGGCGGAAGATCATCTTCCTTGACAAGAACAACATCTCCGAGATTTGGTTCTGAAATAGCATTTGTCCACTTATATCGATGCTGTAATTGTGTCAGGTATTCATTTGACCATCTGCGCCAAAAATCTTGGACCATCCTTTGAGTAAGATGCCACCTCTTCAAACTATTAATGTTAGAGTTTTCAAAGTTCTTCTCAGGCACAAGTACTAGAGGTTCACCAACTAAAAAATGAGCGGGAGTTAATGGGAAGGGATCTTCGGGAGTGCACGATAGTTGAGTAATAGGTCTCGAATTGAGGCAGGCTTCAATTTGACACAAAGTCGTTATCATTTCCTCAAACGTAAGGGTACTATTTCCTATCACTCTCTTCAAATGATGTTTGGTTGACTTGACGCCAGCCTCCCATAACCCTCCAAAGTTTGGTGAATGTGGTGGTATAAAGTGCCAGTTTGTATGGTTGGAAGTCAATGAATTGACTATTTCCACTGCGACACTTGATTTTTCTATATCAAACAACTCCTTCAACTCTCTAGCACTACCAACAAAAGTTGTGCCATTATCACTCCACAGATCAGCGACATGACCTCGCCTAGCTACAAATCTTTTAAAAGACGCCAAGAATGCTTGAGAAGTCATGTCACTAACCGCTTCGAGATGTATAGCTTTTGTAGACATACAAATAAACAGGCAGATGTATCCCTTTGTCGAATGGTGACCGCGACCTTTAGATACACGCATGCTGATTGGACCTGCATAGTCCACTCCACTTCGAAGAAATGGTCGACTTGGTGTCACTCTTGAACCAGGTAACTGACCCATAAACTGATAGTTGGGTTTTGTGGAATACCGAATACAAGACACACATTTTCTCACAAATTGTTTTACGAGACCTTTTGCACCAACAATCCAGTATTTAGTTCTCAAATAGTTCAACATGAGCTGAGGACCGCCGTGCAACGTTATTTCATGAGCTTGGTCTATTAAGAGATTTGTGAAGTGAGATTTATGTGGAATAATTATAGGATGCTTTATGTCATCATGTATATGAGAATTTTGTAATCTTCCACCTACTCGCAAAACCTGGTCGGAATCTAGAAATGGACTCAAAGAAATAAGTACACTCCTTTTATTTAATTTTCCTGATGTACGTAAATTTTCTATCTCTTCAGAAAAATGTTGTTTTTGGCATATTTTAATGCATATCAAAAGAGATTCATTTAACTCTTGAACGGTTAGCCATGTAGTGTTTATTGTTCCAGGATTTTTGTAACGCAGTACTCGACGGCAATAGGATAACACACGAGTAAGCCTTTTCAAAGATGAAAATCTAGACAACAAATCATAGCCTTCCTTTTGGTGAATGCTGTAGCACTTGATCTTTTCCTTTCTTTCTTCCAAGTTAGTTTCATTAAAATCTCCTTTATTGTAAATGACTTTATCTTCGTGTAACCATTTAGGGCCTTCTTTCCAGAGCTGGTTATGTATACATTCTGAAGGCTGCAACCCTCTGGATGCGCAATCCGCTGGATTTTCTTTAGAAGAGACGTGGGACCATTGATGTCCATCGGTGACAGAAAGTATTTCCGAAACTCGATTTGCTATAAAAGTTTTCCAACGGCTAGGATGACTCCGCAGCCATGCTAAAACTATTGTTGAGTCCGTCCATGCATGTATATTAGGTTTTGGAATGCTCAACACTTCTGCGACTTCGTTCATTAGTTTGGACAAAAGAACTGCACCGCATAGTTCTAGGCGTGGTGTTGAAATTTGCTTTATCGGAGCCACTCTAGTTTTGGACGTTATTAGATGCACGTGGACTCTTCCATTCCGATCAACGATACGGATGTATACTACCGCCGCGTATGCAACGTTAGATGCATCAGAAAAGCCGTGGAGCTCAATGCATTGCTCATCTTTACTCAAGTTAATCCATCTTGGTATACGAATTATACTAAGACTACTAAGATCTTTTCTAAATTTCATCCATTCATTCAGTAGTGACGATGGTAGCACATCATCCCATTCAATTCCCGACAGCCATAACTGTTGTATAAAAACCTTGGCTTTTGTTATAACAGGTGCAATCCAGCCCAAAGGGTCAAATAAACGAGCTATATCCGAAATTACCTTTCGCTTTGTGATCGGATGCTGTAAATCAGAAAGTGTAACTTTACATCGAAATTCGTCTGTCTCTTTATTCCATGTCAATCCGAGTATCTTCATAATGTCATCAGTTTTTAGATCTATACTAACATTATCTGGATCTGGCGAACCAGTGTCTCTTTTGATCTGAGCCATTAATTCTTGATTATTAGATGACCATTTCTGCAGAGGGAATCCTCCACGGTTTAACAATTCAGTAATTTCTTCAAATATCTGTTGACCTTCAGAGACCGAATAACAGCCTGTTAATAAATCATCCATATAGAAATCGTTAAGAACTCTGACAGATGCTGATGGAAAATCTTTCCCTTCATCGTGGGCTACTTGCTGTAAAGCTCGTACCGCTAGATAAGGGGCTGAAGATAATCCGAACGTGACTCGCAACATTCTATAATGCTGCAATTTGGACTTCGAATCATTGCGCCAAAAAATCCGCTGATAATCCACATCTTCCTCGGCCACCTTTACTTGTCGGTACATTTTAACGATATCAGCGACAAGTGAAATTGGATAACATCGCCATCGCATTATTAAATGTCTTAACTCTGGTTGTAAAGTCGGGCCTGTCATCAGATCCCCGTTTAATGAAACGCCATTTGAGTCAGTACATGATGCATCAAAAACGACACGATGTTTGGTAGTAGTTTTGTCTTTGCGTATAACAACATGATGAGGAAGATAGACACCATTAGACTCGGGATCTGGAACTATCTCCATATGACCCATGTCAAGATACTCGTTTATTACCTCAGAGTACTTAGTCTTAAGATCAGGGTCTTTATTCAATCGGCTCTCCAACATGAGAAAACGTTTGCGTGCAACTTCTTTGGAATTGCCGAGTATACAAGGTGGAAGGTCAGATTTGAACGGCAACTTTACAATATAACGACCATGAGAATCTCTTTTAGTTGTGTTAGTAAATAAAATTTCACAGGCTTTCTCCTCTTCAGTGATAATTTTTCTTTTTATTGAACAGGGTTCAGATTCCAATTCCCAAAACCGTTTGAGAATGTCTTGATTGTCATCTAATTCCGCATGCAAATTGACGATGACATTGTAACACGCCTTATCTTGGCTTTGTCCTTCAAGCGTTCTGCCAGATAGAATCCATCCGAGTTTCGTATTTTGTGCGATCACTGATCCCGGTGAACCCTTGATTATACCTTCCAACAAAATCTGACTGTACACTTCAGCACCTAAAAGAAGATCGATTTTGTTAGGTGTGCTAAACGACGGATCTGCCAATGTTAGAAACGAAATCTTTGGAATCGATTCAAGAGAAACCTTTCTAGTTGGTAGAAAAGAAGTTACTTTATTCAAAACATGAGCCTTTATATTGATAACAAAACTGCTGTCTAGGCGCGACTGAAGTTTAAGTTCCACCGTTGATTTTGACGTAGTTGTCAGATTCTTGTCGCCGCCTATACCTGATATTACATTAGTCCCAGGCCTTTTTTTTAAACCCAAAATTTGTACTGCTGCTTCTGTGATAAAAGAGGCTTGCGATCCTTGGTCTAGTAGTGATCTCAGCACTACGGGACTGGATGATTTATCTGAATGTACGTTAACTAATGCTGTGGGCAACAAAACTTGACTATGAATGTTTGAGAAGCATGAGGTGATTAATTTCGATGAATTTAACTCGCTAGTTGACTCGCTAGTTGACTGACTTGGGATTTGCGACTCATCAGTTGCGGTAGCCACCACAGTACTGTCACCAACCTGCTCGCTTCTTCGCGAGTCATCAACTGCTTTCAAATTCTTAGGATGCAGCAACGTGTGATGTTTTCTTTTACAAAGGCGACATCTGGTAGATAAAGTGCACTGATAAACTGAATGACCAGAATTCAAGCAATTGAAACAGAGATGTTGAGCTTGGACAAACTCACGCCTGGTGGTGGATTCTTCTTTTCCAAAATTTTTACAGTTATACAATTTATGATCACCCGAACAAAATACACAAGAAACTAAAGTTGTAGCAAGATGAGTAGAGCTTGATTTTTGAACCTTTGAATCTAAAAATTCCAACGATCTAAACCTATTTGTTAAAAATTCTTCAAATTGAACCAGACTAGGCAGCTCTTGAGAGGTTGTAGCTATTTCTCTTTCCCAAAGTTTTCGAGATTCGCCATCAAGTTTTTGAGATATTAAAAATATTACGAGAATATCCCAAGAATCTGTTTCTACCCCTAGATTATTCAATGCATGTAAACATTCCATAGTCGTATCTAATAGTTGTTTCAGGCCACTTGACGTTTCTGACACTAAATTCTTTTGACATGTCAAGCGCTTTAAAATACAATTCGATAAAAACTTTTTATTATCGTACCTATTTGCCAATTGTGACCAACAAATGGAATAGTTATCCCCCGTTAGTGGGATATGCCTCAGCAGCTGCTCGGCCTCACCTGTCAGACAACCCTTCAGGTAGTGAAGCTTTTGAACGTCGTCAATCGAAGTATTCTTATGAACAATTGAAATAAACATGTCGCGAAAACTTGTCCACTCGGAATAGAGACCGGAAAATTTTGGAATCGATAATTTAGGTAGTTTGACGCTAGACTGCTGTTCATTTCCCTTACTCATACTTGGGTTCGAAGTACTACTACATGTTGGTCTAAAGGTTAACAACTTTTCTTTCAACATTGCTTTATAATCAAAATACTCTTCTTCAACATCATCGTAAAAATTGTAACCTATCAGATCTAAATCTTCCTCAACTTCTAACAGAATTTTGCTATGATTATCTAAAAGTGTACTCCACTGTTTTTCTAAAGTCTCTAAACGTACTTCTAAATAAGATGCTGTGATACGATCTTTAGGCGATTTTTTGAAATTTGACTTTGCTTTCACAATTTTGTCATAAATGTCCCTTTGAAATTTGACGTAATTCGCCATGATGAAAAAAATTGTTAAGATGAAAAATACGAAAAACCGAAGCACTTCACTAATTTACACACACACTCACTGAAATCTTGAATGTAGGTTTCTCGATAAATAAGTTCAAAAAGTACTCACAAATTAGCTTCTTCACAATTCGTTTGTGTCAGACTCACGATATGTATGATGACGAATTCCTCACTTCGTCACTCGGAACAGCCCCAAAGAGAGACGCGGATCGAACCTTTTACTTCGCCGCCGCCTGTTGCTGCCACTGCGAGGGAACACCTTAGGCAGCAATCTACCACTGATACTCCGTCTCGCCGTAACAGTATTTGACTGTCCTGTTTTTATTCGTGCCGCTTGTGCCGGCTTATCGAAGGACCATGTTAATGAGTCTGCTGACTCTGGACCGGATTCCCGGTCTGTGTAGTTGGTTGTTAGTGATTTTAGAAATAAAAACCCGATTGCGCAAAAAACACTTCTATATTTTTTAACGCTTTGACAACAACAACCAATTTCTTTATAAAACACTAATGTCATTACAAATGACTCATAGATATGTGGAGTATAGAGGTTCAAACACTGTTTGTCATCTTACTTTTGCACATGTTTACAAAAATTAATAAAAGTTAGGAGAAACTAGCTTAGCTTAGCTACTGTTCGTTTTTTTTGTTTGTTAAAATGTAGGGAAATAATAATACAGATAATAATCCCCAATCATAAGAAATTGAACAATGTATGAAAATAAATATCTGGAACCCATTTAAGATTATTTAATTGAATACCAGGAGTGCAGTGTGAGCTGATTGTTGTTGTTGACCCCACAGCTGTTACACCGTGAATACTGTGATAGTGTTGTGCAAGCGTGACTTAGTCAAAATTTTGACTTGTATTTGACTGATATTTAAAAAAAAATTGAACCAATAAATGCGTGTACACAGCTACAAATGGTCCCATACAGTTTGTAACCGTTAACTGCTTTGGTATTTTTGATATTGTTATACCCTTTCCGTTACACGTTGTATAACATGCTGTTGACCGTACGTTAAATCAAAAGAACATAATCGCGATGTATATAATATTAACTTTTAAAAGTTTGACCGCAAAAGTACACGAATGGAATTAAAATTATAATAGAAAGAAAAAACATTATGGTACTGTAAGGAACTCAACTCCGCCGTTGACGGTCCCAAGCCCGTATGTGAAAGGAGGAGGGTTGGTTGAGGAGAAGAGACCTACCAGCTGTAAAAAGGTCAACGTCGAGCATCTGGCGACGGTTAATTAACCCGACAACTGAAGACCTAACAAGTCTAATTAGCTGAAGGTAGGAAATGACCTTCACAACCCGTCAGTCTATCATAGAAGCGGGGGCCTTGGCTTAATTGCCTGGACCAAGAGGTAGAAAACCTCCATAAAAAGTTACCCTAATCCTAAGGTGGGACACGCGCTGACAGGATGTATGGCTTGCGGGAGGCAGGTCTCTAGCGCCAACCTTGGTGTACCTGGCAAACATCATTGTATATAGCCTTCTCACAGGAATGGCGTCACCCTGTGAGCGACCTGTTTTTCGTCCATACTCGTGGGAATTATATGGATAATTTTCAAAATATAAAAACCCCTAACACAAATAAAACAAAAAATTTTATACAACAAACACTTAATCGTAGCATGTTTGAACGAACAAGAAGCAACTCTCTCGGTGCAATACCTACAGAAAATAAAAATCCTGTAGTTGACCAATCAGCACCTATCGAACAGACAATAGTAACCCAAACAGACTCTAGTGACCAGGAAGATACAAACAAAAACGTAAACGAGTGGCAGAGAGATAAACCGAAAAAAAGGAAAGAAACCAGTCCAATAAACAATACAAACAAAAAACAGAAGAATATTTCTCAATTTGCCATACCAACTCAAAACAGTTTTGAGTTACTTAATGATGACAACATACATGCTCAGGAAACCAACAAACAGGAAAGAGTTTATGTTCCTAAACCCGAGCCTATATTCGTCACAGGAGTCATCAACATTACATCCCTCAAAGAAGTACTTAACAAAATCTTAGACAATGATCTTTATACCATGACTACACTCAGAACTGGACACATTATAAAAATCATGCCAAAAGACATCCAAACATACAAAATGATTAGAGAACATTTCATCGCTAGCAATATTTCGCATTACACTTACCAGTTAAAAAGCGAAAAAGCTTACCGAGTGGTTCTGCGTGGACTTCACGCTTCAGAGGATACAACAGCAATAACTAGAGAACTGGAACACATGGGACATAAAGTAAGACAAATAGTCAACATTAGACATAGATCTACCAAAGAATCACTTCCTATATTCTTTGTAGACCTAGAGCCACAGCAAAACAACAAAGAGATATTTGACGTCAGATACTTAAATCAAATGAAAATCACTATTGAAGCACCTTATAAAAAAAAGGAAATTATTCAATGTAAAAGATGCCAAAGATTCGGCCATACAAAAAATCAATGTTTCAGACCTTATCGTTGCGTCAAATGTGGCAATGAACATTCTACAACACAATGTATTAAAAAACCTGACACTGAGGCTACCTGTGCAAATTGCAACGAAAAACACCCTGCCAGCTACAAGGGATGCAAAATTTACAAGCAATATAAAGAAAGAATCCTAAAAGTCGCTTCTAAACCTCAACAAAAACAACCAATAATGAGCCTTGACAATAACAAAATAGATGATTACAAACCACAATATCAATCTAAACAAACAAATTCAAGCAAAACCTATGCTGAAATTACTAAAACTGGACAACAAACGTGTACTCTACCTGCACAAAAAAATAGCACTTCATATAACGTGACAAACAACGATTCCAATAATTTCACTAATATCATGGAGACTATGCTAGAAAACCTACAGCATACATTGATTACAATAGTGGAAAAAATGATGGACAAAATGTTGGACCGCATGGTTCAGTTAGTCAGCAGCCTTTTAAAAAAATGATCCAAAACCTCCGAGTAGTCACTTGGAACGCCAATGGCTTGACGGACAGACGTCAAGAACTTGAAATTTACCTTGAAATGGAGAAGATTGACTTAGCACTGGTCTCAGAAACTAGGTTCACATCCAAGTCTCACATAGCTTTTAATAACTACAAAATCTATGCAACAAACCATCCCTCCGGAAACAGCCACGGAGGAAGTGCAGTTATCATTAAAAATAATATCAAACACTATTCCATGGAAAAATATCGCACAGAGAAAATTCAGGCCACGACCATAGTTGTCCTAGAAAAACATATTGAGACAGTTTTCTCTGCTGTCTACTGTCCTCCGAGGCATACAATCACAGTTCAAGATTTCAAAGATTACTTCTCTACTCTTGGTACAAGGTTTGTAAGTGCTGGAGACTGGAATGCAAAACATCTGCATTGGGGCTCCAGGTTGACCACTACAAGGGGACGGCAATTACACATGGTAACACAGGATATGAAACTGGATTACTGGTCTGGGGGAGAACCCACTTACTGGCCTACAGATAAAGATAGATGTCCTGACTTGCTTGATTTCTTTATAACGAAGAACATGGACGGCAACTACATAACAATAGAATCTTGTACTGATCTCACCTCAGATCATACTCCTGTAATCTTGAACGTTAATTCTACAATTCAATTAGTAGATCCTTCTCCAAAAATTTATAACACTAAGACCACGAACTGGGAAAAATACAGAGACATAATTAAATCAGAAATCAATCTTAAAACAAAAATCGATACAGTTGAAGCCATAGAAAATGAGATCGAGAAACTTAACATGCTTATACATAGAGCAGCCACCTTAGCGACCACTAAACGAAAGGGTCAGCCACCAAAAAATAACAACTATCCTAAAGAAATAAAAGAGAAAATTAAGAAAAGGCGACAATTGAGAAAGGTGTGGCAAAATACAGGATATCCGAGTGATAAAAATGCATTTAATAAATTCTCTGATGAGCTTAAAAAACTCACAAACAACGAAGAGAACGACAAAATTCAAAACATGCTTTCAAACCTTGATCCGACAGCTGATACAAACTACTCGTTGTGGAAGGTCACCAAAAACATGAAGCGCCCAAAAACACATATACCTGCCGTCAACAACAATAAAGGAGGATGGGCTAGGTCTGACCAAGAAAAAGCAACAACATTTGCCGAACACTTGAGCAATGTTTTTAATCCACACCCAGAGAGCTGTCGCGAACATACAGAAGAAGTAATAACCTACTTAGAATCACCAAATCAAATGTGCTTACCACTACAAAGTACTAGTCCTATCGAAATATTCCAAGAAATAAAAAAGCTGAAGGAAAGGAAAGCGCCCGGGTATGATTACGTAGATGCAACACTCTTAAAGAATTTCCCGTACAAGGCAGTAATGAAAATTGTACACATATACAATGCTTGCCTAAGACTTGAACACTTTCCCGGACAGTGGAAGATAGCACAAATAATAATGATTCCCAAACCTGGTAAACCTCTGGAACAAACAAACTCATACAGACCCATCAGCCTGCTCCCAGTCATCGGAAAACTGTTTGAACGGATAATACTTAACAGAATGAAAGTACATTTAAACACCATATTACCACAGCACCAATTCGGATTCCGAGAATGTCATGGGACAGTCGAACAAGTTCACCGTATCGTCGACACTATTAGTAGATGTCTGGAAAATAAACTATACTGCTCTGCAGTGTTTTTAGATATCAGCCAAGCTTTTGACAAGGTATGGCATGAGGGCCTTATCTTTAAAATCAAAAAGTCACTGCCACACTGTTTCCTTCAGATCCTAAAGTCATACCTAGATAAGAGAAGCTTCCAAGTAAAATGCAATGATGACAGCTCTGAGCTCTACGAAATCAAATCGGGCGTCCCCCAAGGTAGCATATTGGGACCTATCCTATACCTCATCTTCACTGCAGATATTCCAGAAGATGATAAAACAATTACAGCGACCTATGCTGATGACACCGCACTACTGACCACTCATGATGACCCAGTAACTGCATCACACACTCTGCAAAATCATCTTAATAAAGTAGAATCGTGGCTTAAGCAATGGAGGATCAAAGCAAATGAGACCAAATCTGCCCAAGTAACCTTTACTCTTAGGAGAGGCACTTGCCCACCGATTAAGCTAAACGACAAAGAAATACCACAAACAGATAATGCAAAGTACCTGGGAATGAACCTGGATAGAAGGCTCACATGGCAGAAGCACATCTGGGCTAAAAGAAAGACATTAGATGCAAAACTTCGTAGTCTACACTGGTTAATCGGACGAAGGTCGCAACTCAATACCACCAGCAAAATCTTGGTATATAAAGCAATTTTAAAACCTATCTGGACTTATGGTATACAGCTATGGGGAACAGCCAGCAGGAATAACATCGACATACTGGAAAGATTCCAAAGTAAAGTGCTAAGATTAATATTCAGGATACCGCAATGTATTAGCAACAAATACATTTATCTCGACCTAGGCATAAACACTGTTCGTGAGGAAATAGTCAAGGCTAGCCAAAAATACCAGGAGAAATTAGCAACCCATGCAAACGAACTCGCACAGGCCTTAAGTGGAGAGGGTGGACTACATTATAACCGACTAAAGAGACAAGACATTCCCAGACTCGCCCAAAGATTTGTTAACTGAGCCAAAAGGAGGGTTTGCTGGATAGTTCAGCAATTGATTGGCCCTCGAAGAAAACCATTAAATATAACCAGGACATGTAGTTCCAACCAAATAAGTGGCTTATTGTTTTAGAACAGATTGCCATAGTGCAGAAAGGAAAAAAAAAAAAAAAAAAAAAAACTGTAAGGAACGTATGTTCTTTACTTCGTCCGAGCTTGGTGTTATTTGCTCAGAGTCCTAGGTCCAACTACCATTCTTGGTTAGTTGTATTTAAAGTTCGTGGCGACGATAACGTTGACATCGCGATGTAGGATCGATGTATTGATTGGCTAATCGTGCATTACGTATGGAGCGTTGTTTACCATGCCAATTCTGCTGAAGCTGTATTTGTGTCGACTTGTAGCTAATGTCGTAGGTGGGCACAGTACCATTAGCAAAATAATAGAAAGAAACAAAAAATACAATTAAATTAAAGATAGCATAATGGTTTCTGCTCAATATTTTTAATTTGATGTATTTATAACTTGTTCAGAAAAATCCGTGGAAAATCGTTGAATTTTTTTTAAACAAATAAAATGTAACCGTTCATCGAACCAAAATTTGTCTTGGGGAAGGATCGACTGGGTGAGTCAAGATAAAAGCAACCTCTAAAATGGAGAATCAAAAACATAACAAATAATTTTGTTTTATTAAAATCCACTCCATTTCATAAAACGTCAAGTTTTCTTAAACAATAAACAAATTGCAGTTCCTCACGCTAGCTGATTTTGGTTGCTTAATTTACTTTTTATTGATCGAAACCACAAATATACTTTTTGTGTAACGAATTACGCCCTACAAAGGGTCAAGGCGAGCTATACACAGTTTGCCCTTTAAATCTATACTGATATTAATTTGCTGAATAATTTGTTTGTTTCAACGTACGTACTAATCTGGTGGAACTGCAGGTTTAAATTGAAAAATTGGTTTTGTACCATTGGATTCGATTTACAACAAAACACAAGAAAGCAATTTTTTCTAGTTGTCTCGGGTCTGGATGTTGTGGTACCCTCGATGTTTCTGATTTCTGTAAAACAGATGCTTTAGCTACTAACCACAGAATCGTAGCAATGTATTAATGTTGTCCCATATATGTATATTATTTATAAGCCTGTGTCCTAATTCTTCAATGCTTTTTTTTTAAATAATTTACGGAATTTCTTTGACCGACTCATTCAATCAACGAGCGAATGCTAATTAGTGTTGCCGATTACGAGCTATCGAGTTTTGGTCTAGTAAAGAATACCAAATTGTCTAAAGGCTATCTAAAGTTTAAATAAAATTAAAAAGTATCCAAAATGAAATATTATTCACTGTTTAGAATAAACTGATTTATGGATTGACTAGCTGTGCCCGCGACTTCGTTCGCGTGGACTAGATCCTTTCATGGTCGGTTTTACCCCTTTCTCCCCTTATATTCAAAACAAAAAGTAGTCTATATTTTAATCCAAGTTTCGAGCTATATTTGTGCCAAATTTCATATCTCTAACTTCAAAAATAATCATTTTTGAGAGGTTTAAGCAGGAAAGCGTAACAGACAGACAGACATAGTTACTTTCGCATTTATAATATTAGCAGGGAAGTAGGGATGCAATACTGGTGACACCATTGCTAATATTGTTGGTAAGTAAAATATCAATATGCTGAAATAAATACCTGGTCTCAAACAACTGTTTTTCCTGGTGTTCTAGGGTACTCTTGCTTTCTAAAGCATATTTTCAAAGTCAGCAACTTTTTCCAAGTAAGTAGGTTCATTTAAAAAGTTACAAAGTTTCATAGCATCACAACTGAACTGCACAACATTTCGTTTTCGCAACTCAGTTTTTGCAGAACTTTTTATTCGCCTACTGCAAGTGACGGTACGGTTGCCAAAAAAGTTGGACATATTGATTTTTGAAGTATATATTGAGATATAAGAGTGACAGGGATGACAACTTGTCATAAATGTTTCATAAATACTACAATCCTCTCCTCTAAATAGAAAGGCACTCCTTAATAACACAAACTATTACAGTAAATTAAAAAAATAACACACAACTAAAACTAGGTACTGAAATAAAAACTCAAAGCTTATACTGAGGCGGCAGCGGCCGCGCGCGGTGGAACACCGGCACCGCGCCCTCGCGCACCCGCAGCCGCGCCTTGCCGCCCGTGAACCGTCCCAGTCCGCCGCTGAACAATTCCTTATACCTGTCAATTAACATTTTCAAATCGTCGTTAGTAGTTTTAAGCCGAGCTTCCATATTTTCCATCCGAACTTTACAAACATCATTGTGGTTGAAAGATGGAATTTTCACACCTAATTCTGACAGCCAGTGCCTACCCAATAAAGACGTAGTTCCTCCGTCAAGAATAAATAGTTCTAACTCTTTGGAGCTATTTCCCAGCCGAACTATTGGTTTGATAATGCCAATTGGTTTGACACAACTTCCGTCATAAAATTTGAAAATAAGGCCACTCTTTTCAATTTGTCTTGAACGGAAATACTTGTCGTTAGTATGCTTACTTATACGCGACATTGCAGACCCTGTATCAATTTCCATATGTACTGGTACACCATCTATTTCCAACTTAAAACTTACCGGCTTGTACTTGCTCAAACTGAGTTTATGTAACTCCTCCGCCTCAAAGGAACAGAAATCCTCCTCAGAGTCCTCACTTGTATCTTCCACGTGATTTACTCTCTTTCCCGACTTGAAATTCTCCTTCGGGTTTGGACATACACGTCGTAAATGGCCAAATTTCTTACATTTACGATACATTAATTTCTTGTATCGACAATCTTCTTCTGCATGACCGTCAATTCCGCATGCAGCGCAGTTACTTCCGGTTCCGGTTCGCCCAATAACTCGCTCCGGCCGCGCGCGCCTCTGCCGCTCGCGCTTCCGGGCCACTGCGTTGGTGTGCACGGCTGCTGAGGTAGCCGGCCCTGGCATGACAGCCACCGACTTCTTCACCTCCGCCGCATCACGCTCCGTCGCTTCTAATGAGCATGCCAACCTTACCGCATCATTGTAACTCAAATCATTTTCCGCAAACAACCGTTGCCTTATGATATCACTCTCAATCTCACACACTAATTGATCCCGCAGGTTATCTTCTAAATAATTTCCAAATTCACAAAATTTTGACAGCCTCTTCAATTCCCGTATATAGAGCGCAATCGACTCACCATTCTGTTGTCGCCTTCGGCGAAAACGATAACGTTCCGCCATCACGGACGACCGCGGTTGCAAGTGTTCCCTCAAGGCAGCTACTGCTTTTTCGTAAGACAGCTCCGCTGGTTTCACGGGACTCACCAAACTGCTCAAAATTTCGTACGTTTCATCGCCCATAGCAGTGATAAGCGTCGGAAGCCAAAGTTCGCTTGGCACTTTATTTACCTTAAAATACATCTCAATTCGCTCTACATAAAGAGACCAGTTTCCAGTATTAACCTGGAATTCGTTAATTTTGCCGAAAGACATCGTGATTCAGTAATTTGTAATTATTTTATCCTCGTCGCCAATGAAGTATATATTGAGATATAAGAGTGACAGGGATGACAACTTATCATAAATGTTTCATAAATACTACAATTTTTATGTTTATAAATAATCGATACTTAAAAATCGATAGTAGTCACCGTATAACTAGAAAGTTATTTACGAGTTAAAGCTAGCTCCATACCTATTGATACATTTTATAAGTATTTATACTAATTTCAGATATTAAGAAAATGTAGCATGGTTATTTACTCGTAAATGTCTCAAGAGCTAAAATGATTTTTTATTTATTTATTTAGGATTAACATCAGCCATCTTAATTACAATTTTTACACCATATTATAACACTAGCGGCCGCCCGTGACTTCGTCCGCGTGGATTTCGGTTTCTCTACAAACTTTCACCCCCCTTTTCAACCCCGCACGCAACGGAAGCCCTCAAGGATGAATAATTTACCCCGTTTTTTTTTGACATTTTCCATTATTTCTTCGCTCCTAATAGTTCGCTCTTCAGCTTTATAATATTAGTATAGATAAGTGTCAATTTGGGCAAAAGCGTTAACCACAGTTTAAGGGGATCAAATAAACCTAGCTGAATAAATTTTCAAATGCATTTTTAAGTACATAGAGTCAAGCTAGAGCTGCCAACTCAAATATTATTTAATTTTAGAATTTAATCAATGCTATGACAGTACTGACCTTAATATACGTTTCTGTTAATTAAATATTCATTTGAATTTGATAATTTCCGTAGAAAATGTTAACTCTATACTTAAGCTTACAGTTTTAGTAGAGTAACAACTGGTGTACTTATTTCATTTTGATAACTCGTAAATGTTAAATGAACGAATTAGGTAATCGAATAGTGTTTTTAGTTGCTAAACCAAGGGTCATGGTCATCAATTGATTTCCATTTAGGAAAAACAATATTGTGTTGTATTGAATATTTAAAAATATATATTTTGGTACCACAGTTGGTTTAAGTTTCTATAACCTGAGGGCTTAAATCAAGTCAATGTTTATAGTTTTAGTGTAATATTTATTAATAACATTGATTATTGAGGTCCTATTTTAATTAATTTAAATTGTATTAGAAGTTATGCAAATAAATTCCATAAACGGCAGAAAAAAGTGGCATGGATTAATTTTTTTTGTCAATTTTTTTTTTGCGGAGGGTAGATATTAGTGACCGACCGAAACATGTTATTTTGCCGAAACCGAAACCGAAACCGAATGTTCGGTTTCATTGTAGTTTCGGCCGAAACCGAAACCGAAACCGAACCTTTTATAAAAAAAACCTTAAAAAGTCGAAAAAATTTCAGTATGCCCGTTTTTTTCTAAAATTAATATCTCGCCGACGTATTATTACAGATTTTTACTTTCAAAGATTTATCACTATGAAATATCAGCACATTTACAGATATTATGTTTGAAAATTTAACTACCCTATAAATAAAGTGAAAAAAATACATTATTTGTAAGTTTCGCCGCGGCCGAAAGGTTCGGCCGGTTTTGGCCGAAACCGAAACTCGGGCCGAAACTTGATTTTTTGGCCGAAACTGGCCGAAACCGAAACCGAAACCGAAATTTCGGTCCGACACTAGTAGATATATAGATAGATACATATACTTTATTGCACAAAACTTTACATAAATAAGTTTTACAGATTGGTTATAGTACAATTTAGGCGGTCTTATCGCTAGAAAGTGATCTCTTCCAGACAACCTTAAGGTAGAGGAAATAGTAGATAGCGAGAAATATGATAATAGAGGGATATGTATTGACGGACTTAACATCGCCTGAGGTGACGGCGTGTGTGGGACTCCCTGCCCTAACAAAGGCAGGAATACCCACTAAACCACTCCTTGGCACCCATCACCTTAATGGGAATGCCGTAGGAACAAAATACCTACCACAACATCACCGGGTCACAATTTGCCTAATTTGCCCATCCTTAATTCAAAAGGCATATAAGAACGAAACACTTACTATAAATGACGTAATTACAAATTCAAAAATATATTGCCTCACATTCAAACAAAACCCGAAGATTTAACCCACCTAGACTGTTCTTTACATTTGAATTTTAAACGTTTGCTCAAATCGTACATTTTTGATTCGGTTGTTTGCCGACCGTACTTCGCTCGTGTAAGTGAAATGCGAATTTGAAAACGTTTTTACCTCGAATTTTTTCCGTCGAACAATGTTCCGCGCGGGTCGAATATGTCCGACTCGCCTTTGTGCCTGGCGTGCAGTGGAAAGGTTGCTATGGTAGATAAGTCGACGGATTTGCTGGGCAACCAGTCGACGTTTCCTATTAATTTTATAAGTGCGAAGTTTCTAAGACTGTAAGGATGTTTGTTACTTTTTCGCGCTAGAAGTACAAAGTGCATTTGGCTGAAATTTAGCAGAAAGATTGGAGAGATAAGAGGGGTAGGGCCGACTAGCAAAATACCTCCAGCTTACACAAGACTGCAGCCAAATAACAATAATTTCAATGTTGTTGTGTTCCTGCGTGAGAGTAAGGTTTCCTGAGCTCCTGGGGGGTGTTACACTAGTAGCAGGGTTCTAGCCTTCGAGATAAGGGCGACAAGTCCAGTAATAGTTTTATCATGCTGTACTTGTCGCCACTAAGCTAGGACCTCATTACCATTTAGCATCAAGTGGGAAGAGGGCAATCTCAAAATGCACCATCTCAAAAAGAGCAATTGCTTTTTCATGAACCATGTAGGAAACTAATAAAACGGAAAGTGATTGCTTTGTTTTTTAGGCATATTCAACAATACCCCGTACCCGATATATTCAAGTTCAAATATTACAACGGGTATGGGGTATTGTTGAATATGTAACACATCCCAGGAGCTCTGGAAACCTTACTCTCACGCAGGAACACAACAACATTGAAATTATTGTTATTTGGCTACAGTCTTGTGTAAGCTGGAGATATTTTACTAGTCAGGCTGATGCCCTACCCCTCTTAAAACCAGACTCTCATCTGTTAAAACTCTGTTAGTGGAAAAACACATAATCTAGTTTATAAATTACAAAATACTGTGGAACTCGCAGAAACTAGTTTTTAAAATTTACCAATGTTTATTTGACTTTGTTACAATAGCTTGAACTTTTAAGACTCCTCTTTGGTTCACAACATTATCGATGTCGTCTGCTGTCTGCGACAAATGACAGACAAGTTTACTTCAGGTGGTATTAGCAATGTTCGCAGTTTGCAACTTTCGTCTAAACATCGCTCGAATGTTCAATGCTCACCCGTGCACCCAGCTTACGGGATACGACGGTTCAGACTTGTGGAGTGGGGAGTGACGTCACATCACGTCCTAGCCTCTAGGATTAGAATCGAATGCCTTTTCGTTTACTTATACTATTGCTTGTTCACAAATGCTCGAAAACTTTTTAAAAGTTAACGACACAGGACTAATCTTTCTATTCCCACGCTAAACAGGGCAACAGCCATTTATTTTCCTTTCTAACAATAAAAAATGGCTGCATATGGCATCTAAGTACTTTGTAACATTTAATAGTTAACAAAAACACTTTTTCTGAACGTACCTAATAATATAAATAATTCCTATTTCACTAACAAACTCATTAGTAGACGGGATCAAATAAACCTACCTGAGCTTAAAAAATATGAAGTACATAAAGTAAAGCTAGGGCTGCCAACTCAAATAGTATTATTATGTAGTTTCCAAGTACTGGAAAAAGGAGAAGATGTCGCTTAATTCCACCTTATATAAATATAATTATATTTTTTATGTGTGTTCAATAATTTCGCGTTCGTGATTTTGATTTTTTTATTCCTAGTCTATATGAACCAATGAATGTGTGGCCGGGATTCATTGGGTTGCACAGGATCTGCTAAAAAATAGGTTTGTCAAACCTATTCAAACCTATTTATTACATTGAAACTATTATTGTCATCTTCACAAATCTTTTCAGAAAAGCCAATACTTATTGAATCAGATTCGGTATTAACTGCTTAATTCGTCTTCTGAATCACAAAATGTATTGAATATTATCGGGCAATTTTGTTAAAACCGATCTGAACATACGCACGCTTTATTTATGTTAATATAATATATATAAAGTAAATAGTTATATCACCTAAACACTATACTACGATGTAAGCTCTTGTATGCACTACGTAAATACACCGAAGTTTTGGACTGTTCCCAACTTAACATTTTCCCTACCGGACAGATTATATGTATCTACCCACTTCTTGTAAATTTCTCATGTAAGTGACTGTATCGGTTTTAATGAGAAAAAAAATGTACTTTAAAACCTAAAACAAATCTGAAATATACATACACATATACTACAAAAAAATGAAATTCTATATTTTTACGGTTTTTGGTAATCAAAAGTATTGAATTTAAACAAACAACCTATACATATTTAGCTACAAAATTTTCACGACTTCTATTACCAAAAATGTACGTCAGTAGTTTTGATAAAAACTATTGACCGCAACCAAAAAATATAAAATTATATTTTTTATCGTATAAAACTTCTAAGTTCGATTCAAATAATTGGGCAACCCTAAGCCCAAAATGCATTAACCCCAGATCATGTTAGGTTGATGTGTATACCTATCGGTAAAACCAAATACAAACGTGGCTAATACAAGCCACAGCTCGCGGAATGCAACGGATTTCGGTTTTATGCAGGCATATAGCGCAATGTAGACCATTGTTAGCTCACGCCGACCACAGGCATCGGAATCTGTTGTACGGCCGGAAGCACGTCATGCTATACACTCCGCCCTTATGTGGAGGGGATAAGGATAAAAATTGAACTGCAAGTGCACTGTATAAGGTAAACTTGATGTGCTGGTTGCCGTATGCTATGCGTTTGTTATGACATACATGTTCGGTCATCTGTATAGGGATTATAGATAGATAGATAGATACACTTTATTGCACTGAAAAATTTACAGAAATTGGTTTTACAGACATAATTAGTACAATTTAGGCGGTCTTATTGCTAGAAAGCAATCTCTTCCAGACAACCTTTAGGTAGAGGATTTTTGTGCCCTTAAGTTTTACAGACCTACTTACGGATTATTTTTATAGTTTTTATAATACTTCTAATCTGTGCCTTTCCTATTGTTTTTTTTTCTGTTTTTCAAAATCTTTCTTCACTTTATTTTATTTATTTATTAACTTTTTATTTAAAAAAGTATAAAAAGTGAAATTAAATCTAGGAGCATTATTTACCAGTCAACCCTTAAGGAATGCAAATATTTGGTTAGTTAACAAATGTGGTAACAGTAAGAATGTGTATGGATTACAAAAAAATAACCACAAATAGCAATTATCTAAGTTTTTCCGTATAAATATGTACAATACCTAAGTTAAAACAAATATTTTTTCTTATGGGACTTTTTTATGTTTTCCCGACTTTGGGTGTTGTGGTACCATCGTTGTTTCTTACTACTGCTACGATAAAAAATTAACTAATAAAAAGTCACGATGCATTATAAACAATGACGATTCGAAAGTATTATAATATATAACCTAACTGAATAGGAAATATTTGATTAAAAATATATCAGCTACATTCCAGTAAATGTTTCGGTTTTTTTTATGTTACACTTCAAGATTAACCTCATCCCACCTGATGTTAAGTGGTAATGAGGTCCTAGCTTAAGGACGACAAGTACAGGATATTAAATCTGTTACTGGACTTGTCGCCCTTAACTTGAAGGCTTGGCCGCTGCTACTAATGTAGCACCCCCCAAGAGCTCTGTAAACCTTGCTCACTGACTGTTTATTTTTAGATTGTGGTAACTTGGTCAGCGTGGGAGCATTACCATGTTGCAGGCATGGAGAATTTAATTTGTCGCCGCGTTGTTCCGCGAATTACCTGTAGTGCAAGAGCTAGCCACATAATAATCGTACCCTGATCGGAATTAAAAAAAAATCGATCACAACATTAAAAGTCACGAATTGATTAAATAAAATAGTAAATATACAACTTTATATTTTGTGAATATTTCAAGCGTGTACCTGTTGCCGTTATTTAAAACATCGGGCAAAAATCGCGTATTATATGGGAGCTCATAGTATTTGTTGTTAAAGCGGCAATAGAAATACATAATCTGTAAAAATGTTAACTCTCTAGATATCACGGTTCTTGAGATACAGCCTGGTGCCAGACAGTGAAGTCTTAGTAATAAGGCCCCATTTTAACCCTTTGTGTACGGAACCCTAAAAAAAGATCAAGATCAACTTTGCCAAAATTTTTATCATGGGCTTGGATTTCTGTCGTTTGTAAGAACGAAAATGATCGCATATTTTCGCGTTGTGGGTATGGCCATTTCAGTAGTTACGAAACATAATAAGAACTATTACACACTACTTTCTATAACTACAATACTATTTTATGCGTACTAAAGGTACTTGAATATAAAAAACTTATTTTTATGACAAAAAACATATTTAAAATACGCAGTACAGAAAGTTTTGTGTCACGAATGGCTTTTAATCAAAAACAGATAAGAATATAACATTAGCAATTTAAATAGACAGTCATGCAATTCGTATTATGTACCAACAAGAATATCTTTTGTATTTTATCACTTTGTATCATCACAGTCTAAGTGTCGCTATCGCTTGGTGTACTATCCCTACAATGATGTCAGGCACAAGGTCCGTGTACAAAATTCCGAACAAATGTTGTGGTGTTAACTACACTGTTTTGAGCCGAAAACACACGAGTTTGTTAACTTAGACTACGGACAATAATCAACTTAAACATCATGTAGGTAAAACTTAGTTTTAATTGTATCGCATTGCATTCCGATGACATCCAAATGGGTATTCAGCCGAAGAACGTCCATGCTAAACATAACACTTTCTCAGGTATCATGCGTAGGTAAAAATATCGATTTATGCCCGGTACCAATATTTGAAAAACGATCCGTTCTAGCTACGGTCGGTAATAAATTATACGAGGCGTAAGCTAAAAACGATCGACAGACGACTGATGACAGCTGATATGTAAAGTAAATTTGAAATTGACGACCTCCTGAGGAGGCGAGTGGGTCTGACTTTGGCGTCAATATGGAAAACAATATTTTCTATATTGTCTCGGGTCTGGGCGGTACCGTCGTTGTTTTTGATTACTGTAACACAAGTGCTTAATCTACTTACCACAGAATCGAACAATGTATGTGATATTGTCCAAAAAAAAACGACTTTTAGAAAAACGATTAGTCAATTTTGACACATTACGAATCGTATAATATTGAAACCGAGCAAATATAAAAGTCGATGTACCTTCTTAGTTGGTAACTGTCGGTAGTTGCCCAACTAACGATAGACATTATAAACACTATATACTTTAGGCACTATCGATACTACTGTTGTAGGCACAACAATATTATTGGCCTGTTTAACAAAATCGATAGCATATGCACTATCGATATTGCTCGTATTTATCGATAATGGACTATCGATAGGCAACTCACTCATAGAAATCAGAATGACGTAGACAACTCTTCAAAATAAAAGCTTTATATGATTTTTATATATCATCATAATTTCAGCCAACACTTTCACACTTACGACAAATCAAATGACACCTTGCTTGTTTAAATCCACCAATCAATTGAGGCTGTAAGCCGTGCCGAAGAAACGCGTACACACCAACAGACAAAAACACTCTTTTATATTCACATAGGTTACATTAGTAATACTTATGAATAGTCTCTATCTAATGCAAATGAAGCTACCTCCGGTTCGGAACCTATAACTAAAGAGAAGATACCGCCAAGAAACTCAGTATCTACTTTTTTTACAATTACTAATTTTGCACTAAGACACACAGTTAATTGTCAATTGTAAAATAAAAATTAAAAATCAATTATAAAAAAAACAATAAAAAGCAAAAGTATTTGAAACATACTTACTCTTTAATAACATTGCCCTTCTTTCTTCGGTGACGGGTAAAAAAACGTAGCATTTAAATAAAAACAAGATTTTTACCGAGCGCACGTAGTCAGAGCTCAAACAAAAATTAATAATGAAAAATTAATTATCCGCCGACTGTTTGTCGTATTTTCCGATGCAACTCTTGATCCAATATTAATGCAATTCAGTTTGCATAGCACTTAAAAAATTTGGCGCAATATTTTTTACAATTCATGTTGAGAATAAAATAAAGCAGTTCTTGTGAATTTTAACTTATTATTTTTTTTATAACGCACTTCAAGATTGACCTCATCCCACCTGATGTTAAGTGGTAATGAGTTCCTTGCTTAAACGCGAAAGGAATAGCGTAGTAACTAGACTTGTCGCCTTACCTTGAAGGCTTGACCCCTGCTACTAATATAGCACCCCCCAAGACCTCTGAAAACCTTACTCACACGCAGGAACACAACAACACCGAAGTGATTGTGATTGTTACCTTTATTTTGCAGCAACATTATCTCACTTAAATTTAAATACGATAGAATGTAAGATATATGCTAGTTCAGATGCAAAATAAATATGAAGGTTACTTTTTATATTAGAAACAGAAAAAAATTATCTCCCCTTGCGGTGTGGGAAATGAACCCACGACCTTCACGTATCGCGCGTGTCGAAATTTTTCTGCTGTATCAACCGTTAGCCTTTCGGTAAGTGCCCTCTGCCGAATATGTTTATATCTACATACTTATCGGCCCGTGGTACATGCTAGTACGGCGTATAGTACTATAAAAATAATAAAATCGAAGGTTACTTTTTATCCCAATTTAATAACATTATTATTTTAGTAAAGAAGGTTACCACATTTGTTTGACTAGAATGCACAAAATTATATTATAACCTAAGAAGCTAGTGAATGTCCATTTCACAGAACATGGGAAACTAATCCATGTTCTGTGGTCCTAAAATTCATTTTTAATCCAGCCCGCCGCGACTGTTCCTCCTATTACTTCAATCTCGACGTAGCACCAGATACTCCTTATCAGGTTGTGGCTGGTATATTTTTTCTATACTCCCATGACGCCGTCTTAAGTGATGCAAGGTATGAAGTTTTAGTGGGTAATTCTCCCTCTTGTCATAGCGGGGGAAACCCAACACACGCCACTGGTTTTCCAGCGGCAAAAAATACAGCGGGCCAAAGCATTCCCTCCTCCTTCCTAAAAAACCTCCTTACCAGCACTCCATACTATTCATAAAAAACTAGCGGCACCGAACACTCGCATGCATTTTCATTTGTCACAAAAAATGTGATAAATGAAGAACCACTCGAACAATTTTGTGCAAACTTCACATAAACCATCTACTAAATAGTATAGGATAAGTGAGCCCTGGCGTTGGCGTGACGACCGGGGGGTCTACTCCCTAAAACGAAACGAACAAACGAAAGGTTTCGTTTTTGAAGATTATTCAAAATTTTGGGAATTAAGCCGCGTTTTTGATTTGTATAAATAGTATTCTGTTTATTGATAACGCTTAATTCGCATTAGAAGTAAGTTGGTTGCGATTTTGAGAATTAAACATTTTTATCCGTCGTCGGATCCGACATATTTCGTTTTAGGGAGTAGACCCCTCGGTCGTCACGCAAACGCCAGGGCTCACTTATCCAAACTAAATGTTAAGGCTTTGTTCCGACTATTTAGTAAAAGGTTTATGTGAAGTTTGCACCAAATTGTTCGAGCGGTTCTTCATTTATCACATTTTTTGTGACAAATGAAAATGCATGCGAAGCTGCGGTGTTCGGTTCGGTGCGGTGTGTGGACCGGTTTTCTCAAGGTTGGCAATATTTGGCACCCGATAGAGAGCGTGTATGGGGGAGGCCTTTGCCCAGCAGTGGGACAGTTTATAGGCTAAGTAAAAATAAGTGAGTCCGTTATTAAGTTATAAAATTACAACGTTAAGAGGGACCCCACACTAGCGTCTTTCGAGCGTCAGCGTCTTGCCGCGCCGGCGTTGTTTGGGCGTTGCGTCGACGCGGCGCCCGCTCAGCGTCGACGCGGCGCCCGCCCAGCGTCGGCGCGGCGTTTGAGCGGCGCTTGCGCTGGGCGTCCTCTGCACATCGCGTTCGAGCGTCGCGCCGCGCTTACGTCATGTACAGTTATTTCGAAAATGGAAATGTAAGATTTGAATAACGCACAATATAATGTTTTATATTGCAGTGATAAATTAATGCTTTCAACTTGTAAAGGAAAAAATATATTTTACCTATTTGACACATGGCACGAAAAGGCAACTTTAGCATTTATTTTCTCGAAAACTAAAAGTACTTAATTGAAAATGGGTTTCTTCGGCAATATGAGCTAGTATTTTAAGCTACATCCATATTTGCTATCAGCTAAAAAGTCTTCTACCTACTGATTCTAAAACACGGGTGGGCCGAAACAATTGAGTTGATCATTGTACTGTTGTCAAAATAAACGCTGCGGCAGGCGTCGGGCCGGCGCGGCGCCTGTGGAGCGCAGTCTTGGCGTTCGTCATTTCGACCGCGCCGCTGCGCAAGCGTTGCGTCGGCGCCGCGTCGACGTTGCGTCGACGTCGCGTCGGCGTTGCGTCGACGTCGCGTCGGCGTTGCGTGGGCGTCGACGCTCAAAGAACGCTAGTGTGGGGTTACGCTAAGTGGCATTCATTATTAAATCTTCTTAATATAGAAGAATAAAAATGAATCCCTATTTCCTTTGGTCACGCCATTACGAGTAAACGGCTTGGTGTTTATTTTTGTTAGGAAAAGGTTCTTATGCAAGATTTTTTTTAAATATGTGTGAGATCGAGGAAGTAAATCAAACCTTTTTCCCAGTAAAAAAATTTTATTTCACCAAAACATGATCGTCGTCATTGAACACGTTGATTGATCTCCTGTTACTAACAGATTCAAATCCCTGTCATACTTCATCTATTTCACTCGTTACTCGTTCAGAAGGATTCACTATCCGACATATACCTATATAATTAAATAATGAAATAAGTCGTTGGAACAGGACAACGTCTGTCGGGTCAGCTAGTATATTAATACATTTATATGCTTTAAGTTCTGCAGAAATTTTAAACCTTTTAGCGCGAAACGCGGGTATAATATCACTTATTTAAAACTCTATCCACGTCCAAATGGTTTTGATCTGATATGCTGATAAATTTTCGAAATAAAACTTTTAGACCAATCATTTCTATCCGAAAGATACTTACTCTAATACCCAGAAAATCGGCTTCCGAGATCAAAAGTAATTTGTAGTCGTTAAAATAAAAGTGAAATTGAAAAGTTGCTGAGAAATTAAAGACTACTTCTTACTTTGAAGAAGTTTGCTAAGCCTTACTAATATTTTAAAACCTTCCTTTGGAAATGGAGCCAATATTAACTTTCGGTCACAGAAACGATGAATCGTAAACTTTATAAATACTCAGTATAATCTGTTTTTATTTTCGTTATAGTTTTCCTATGAACCCTACTTTTTCACTGGTCGTCCCTACAATCATGTATGTCCATTTATTTGAAAGATACTTATCATAGTGTATTGTTGTACATATTTATTATTTGTTTTAGTTTTTGTTCCACACGCAAATTTATACTATAACCGCACCTAGAACTCCCTACATAACGCTACGCTACGCTCCCTACATACGTAAGTAATGCTTTAAAGCATTGACTGATAGACAATATTCCTTACATCAAGTGTACCTTTTGTATTTTCTTGTTCAATTAAGTTATTAAATAAATTAACGTAGGTAGATATGGATATTACTCTCAGTCAAACTTTAACACGATCGTTTATTTAAGCCTGACTAAGTATTTGTACCTCAAAAAGAAAGAAACTGGCATATTTTTGCCCAAACAACGCAATAAAAGTAAGGTAAAGCCTAAGTGTTAAAAATAATATCAACTTTTTGTTTGTGTAAATCTCGCAACAAGAAAGCGTATTAATTCTGCTCGTTCTAACTTTTGTAATTATTGTAAGTTTCAAAGCGCGGAAATAAGTTTTCGCTTGGTTGCTACCTATTTGCTTGTCACACAAACTAATCTAACATTTTAATAAAATTACGAAAGTATTGTTTTTGACAGTTATTCAATGAAGGTTATCCTTTTTTTTAGGTCGAGGATACAACATGAGCCACTGCAAAGAAAAGTAAACTACAGGTAAATGTCAATTGATATAGATTAACTAATAAAAATCTTTATATATATTAATTTAATCTTGATTGCACGTAAAATCGTTCGAAAGGCAGGCTCAATATCTAGCGGCATTTTACAGTAAATCTCACAAATTTGATATATTTTTTTTTATATTGCACTTCAAGATTGAAATCATCGCACCTGATGCTAAGTGGTAATGAGGTCCTAGCTTAAGGGTGACAAGTACATCATCATAAATCTGTTACTAGACTTGTCGCCCTTACCTTGAAGGCTTGACCCCTGCTACTAATGAAGCACCCCCCAGGAGCTCTGAAAACCTTACTCACACGCAGGAACACAATAACACAGAAGTAATTGTTATTTGGCTGCGGTCTTCTGTAAGGTGGAGGTATTTCACCAGTCGGGCTGCTCCAGTTTGAGCGATAAATCGCCATGCACTACCTCTTTTAATTAGAAATATCAATCTTCCAAAGCCCAAAACTATTATTGATTTAAACATCTCACAGCAATCAAATGATTCCAAAGCACATATAAGAACATCATAGTTAGTTTTACTATCAATCCTTAAATATAATATAAATAAGAAATTAAAGAACATATTAAGGTCATAAATGGGTATATAATAACTTATAACATCATTGATAATCATATAATATGTACAATTGAAAAACAGAAAAAAAATTACAACATACACAATTTTTTTTCAATATTGATAAAAAATATTTTCTAGTGCCGATCAAGTACGTACAAATTAAACTATCTGGTCGTTACATTCCCTTCAATATGGTTAAGTGAAGCGATGGTTGGCACATACGTCATGCTTGTGAACAGGAGCCACCTTTGGGGACTGGTCTGCTCCAGCTTACCTCTTAAAATAAAATAATACTTCATGTTTTTTTCACTCATCAAAATAAAACTATATGACTTGGTCCAAAGTGCTCTACACATAGCTATAAGTTAGATACTGCTACTGTAACTTATCTGCTGAGTTTCTTACCGGTGTTATCTCGGTAGATATAGGTTCCGAACCGGAAGTAGAATCACTTTGCATTGTATTTAATGACGGTTCAAAAGTGTAACATGTAACCTACTTGAATAAAGAAATATTTGAGTTTGAGTTGATAAAGAAACTGTGCAGAGAAATCACGTCACGGTCAATTTTAACGCAATTTATACGTATAAAATAACAGTTTGCATGACAACGAAAAAAAAAGATGTCTTATCTTATTTGGAAATCTAACTGTTGAACATTTACCCTATTGACAATGAACAGGTACCGCAATTTGATCACTCATAAATTATTCTCACACTAAAAAAGAGCAAAAAAATTTAGTCTAAAGAAGCTGAAAAATACAGATTTGCGAAGATATAAAATGGAAGTAATACTTAGGTTCATGAATTATTCCTGGAAATTTAGCTTCAAAGGCAAAATTTCAACAAGATTAACATAAAGGAAATTTCTTAAGAAAAAATTGAAGTGTTTCGAAGTAAAATCTCTTTACAATCGGTTTTCAATACAACAATGCTATTGGACTGTATTTAATGAATCGTCGACTAGCCTTTCACTGTAACAAACGTTCTATTATTTGCATTGTTCGTTTTGCTGATAAACTGAACAAGCAAAAGAACAAGATAAAACAAGCAGCTTCAGCGATAATAGAGGAATCACAGATACACAATTGTTACTGGAAACGAAAATGAGGCAAGTATCATATAAGTTTCGCTGATATTGTTGGTACACTATTTAATACCTCTTGAGAATTATTAAATATTATTTAATATAAATATGTTAGTATTTACATTAAACCCTAATTGACAGACAAATTGTTATATGAGACTCTGCCTATTTTATAAACTTATTTATTTTGTTTAATAAATAAATTAATAATAATAATAAAGCGTGATTCCCAACAGTTCAATCATCTTTGAAATAAGTTTCAAAGCCTATACAATACCTTTAAAAATACAGCAACTAAATCGTTTTTTTTATATCTATACTATTAATATAAAGAGGAAAGATTTGTTTGTTTGTTTGTTATGAATAGGCTCCGAAACTTCTGGACCGATTTCAAAAATTCTTTCACCATTAGAAAGCTGCATTCACCCTGAGTAACATAAGCTATATTTATTGCTGGAAAAGACTAAGTCCACGCGTACGAAGTCGCGGGCGGCAGCTAGTTATATATATATTCTATAATGCATTTACAAACACAACTACATTTATAACGTTTATAAATATATTATAAACTCATGACACAAAAATGTTCGATCTGGCCAGAACTTGATCCAACAACCAGCGCTAATCATTGTTTCACCACACCAGTCAATCAAACTCTCACAGTGACAAGCGTTTAATTCTTTGTTCTTTCCGCTGATAAGCCGAGCAAGCTAGAGCGAGCAAAGGAACAAGTTAAAACAAGCAGCTTCAATGATAGTCGACGAGACTGCTCTTGTTTTAGACCACACTACAATAGAGTCGAAGGAACGAACAAAAATACCTGGAAACTCGGATGAAGCGGCCATTGTTTCCATATAAGATAACTAGCTGTCCCGGCGAACGTTCCGAAATGTATAACGTGCAGAATTTTTTAATCTTTTAACCAGTGTTGTTATGGAGCTCCATATCCGTAACAAAAACGATCGGATATCCGAAATAATTTTATATCCGTAACCGTTACCGAATCCGATATAAAAGTTTAAGATACAATAATAATAATAAATATCATTTATTTTCTCTTCACAAAGGTAATTTTAAAAATAAACACAAAACAATAACAAAACAATAACAACTTGTACAATAACCTTTGTGAGAGACTGGTGTCCATACTAGGGTAGGGTACCCTGTGTGACGGATCGCCAGGCCCTCACCACTGGTGTGTTGGAGTAACGTATGTGTATTATATATATCATTAATGTGTATACATACATACATATGTTGTGTTGCATTTCACAATAATACTGCCAATAGGTTTTCCGTAACTTCATAATCTAGACTTAGTAGCCATTGTTTAATTAATTTCTTGCATGCACGCGCTGGTAGTGAGTAGAAGTTTAAAATTTTATTAAGCTTATTATACAAATAGCCACCCAAAAAACAAAAGAACTTATGAGAAAATTGTGTTTTCATGCCTAAGATAGTTTCGAATAGTCTAACTATATAGTGTTTAGTAAATTTAACACGTAAGAAATAATTGTATACAAAATTGAGTACCTGTAAAAAATAATTACTTGTTAACAGATTTAAAAACCTACGGAGTACAATTAACGTCAAATTATTTATGTTATTAATTGTATTTAATTTCTACACTTCCATAAAATTAAAATATCTATAACCGATACTGTCGGATAATCCGAAATAATTTCGTAACCGTAACCGAAACCGATATATTATTTTACATATATCCGTATCCGGAAGTATCCAAAATTATACATCCATAACATCCCTGCTTTTAACCTTCTGTCGACCTCCATATGGCGTAACTACAGGTTAAAAATGTCACGGGCCCCTAAATTGTAGGGGGCCCCAGTCAAGGAAGTATGCCGACTGTTTGTTATTACTAAACTTATAGTATTAGCTTCTATAAATGGGGGGGAGCGGGGAGCGGATAACATCTGATGAATTTGACATGGGTCTCAAACGGTACGCAACTGGACAAGCCTTTGAGCATTTGTCTGCTTCAGTTTACCTCTCAAAACACACTTACTTAGTTAGATACTTATTGATCTCTTTGCTCAACAATTACATAAATAAATGCGCCAGACAATCACAATAATCTTCTGGTCTCAAACTAAGGTTTTCCCTTGTACTATGAGTACCAGATACTAACTGGGGGCGTCATCCCAGCACACCCAGACTCAAGTCAATTTAGAAAAGTCCGTTTTCCAAATTGACCCCACCGGGAATCGAACCCGAGACCTTTCGTGCTTTGGCCGCCTACTTAGCCACTGCGCCACCGAGGTCGTCAAAACTAACTTGATTCAAAGTAATTTACACACAGTAAAAAAAAAGAAACTCATAACTCGACACTACGGGCTCCATGAATGAAAAAGATGACGTCATTGTCCCGTTACGCTTATTGTCGCATTCCGCAAGCGAGAGCACGGCACGAATAAGAGAGGCATGATGGCTCGAGCGTTCGGCTCAGCATTGTCACGTTAAACTACCATCCGTAAACCGATTTTACAGACAACCAATTTTTTTATTGGTATCTTCTCGGCAAATAAAGGTTCCGAGCCAGTAGTAGAGTCCCTTTGCAGTGTGTTCAATTTAAAACTTACTATTAAGATAGTATCATAAGGCTTTTTTCGGAATCCTGATTTTGTATTTTAATTAAGATACTGACCTGTTGGATATCTTTGTAGTATTTGTTTGGCCAGTTAACCCTTTAAAGGGCATAATTTTTACAAACTCTTTGTTCATGTTTGGCGAAAACAGGGAACCCTAACACAAAATTTATTGAGGTTATAGCGATGTTTTAATAATCACTTATTTTTTGCTTATAGACCATAAGATTCATCATTTTTGACTGAGTAGTTTCAGCTCTATGCGGATGAGTTATTCAGTCACCTTTAAAAAACTTTCATTACATATTAAATCTTATATATATAAAAATGAATTGCTGTTCGTTAGTCTCGCTAAAACTCGACAACGGCTTCAACGATTTGGCTAATGTTGGTTTTGAAATAATTGTGGAGGTCCAGGGAAGGTTTAAAAGGTTACAAATTAAAAAAATAGGCGTTACGAAGTTCGGCGGGACAGCTAGTGTGAAATAATTTTATTTGCCGCATAATTGCGGTTCTATAAAAGACAATGCTACTTGTTAATCCCGATGCTTATTACCAATGCAAAACACTTCAACATTCCAACAAATATTAGACTGAAATAGCAAAAAACATTCAAGGTAAGAAAAAAGTATTTTTGTTTTAAAATGCAAGCATCATCTTCTTTCAAAGAAAAACTTCTAATTAGAATCCTTCAATTATATCAATAACTTCGCTTCAACTAATTTTAATAATCTTCATTTAAAAAGTTTCAAACAACTCGTAAAACTCTTTCCTTTCAAATTATAGGCATCAGAGCATCTTTCACAAAGCTGCCAATACCACCTAATAATGGAGCAAATTTAATTTGTAAGTATGAGACACCAAAGGAATCAATAAAGATGTTTTTATTCTGACACAATAAATTGTTGTGCGGTATTGGTGATGGTGCTTACGATAACTTTTGCTCGTCGAGGTCAAATATACAATATATAATAGTATTAGACCATTACAGCCTAATTGTGTGCCTTATATGACAAATGTCATCGTGCTTCTTATGGCCTCTAGCTGTTATTCTCGTCTAAAATCTCTTTGTGAAATATTTCAAATCACATAGCTTTATTTTTTGAGTACTGATTACAATCAATGAGAATTTTTAAGAGAGGTAGGGCATTGCGATTTATCGCTCGAACTGGAGCAGCCCGACTGGTGAAATACCTCCACCTTACAGAAGACCGCAGCCAAATAACAATCACTTTTGTGTTGTTGTGTTCCTGCGTGTGAGTAAGGTTTCCAAAGCTCCTGGGGGGTGCTACATTAGTAGCAGGGGTCAAGCCTTCAAGGTAAGGGCGACAAGTCCAGTAACAGATTTATTATGCTGTACTTGTCACCCTTAAGATAGGACCTCATTACCACTTAACATCAGGTGGGATGAGGTCAATCTTGAAGTGTAATATATAAAAAAAAAACAATCAAATTGTCAGGAAGAGTCAAAAGTGAGTTACTGAAACATTGCCACTAAGTCATATTATTATAATGTATATTAACATTGGTTTTACTTTCGTCTAATAAAGCGAAGCATTTTATCTTTATTGGGAATATGTTACAGTTTAAATTAATGCATGTTTTGTCAAAGTTTTTTTAGCTAAAAGTAAATCTTTATTTTTATAGTTCTACTCGACTCTGGCGAAGAAAAGACTAAATTATTCCAGCAAGCGCAGCTTATTTAAACCGTAGATTTTCTAGTCAGGGGTGCATAACTTATCAGCATTTTGCAGGTAGCGCCATATTTATGATATGTGTTCTATTCACATCAACGTTAAATTAACTCGGGTCGGTTTATTTAAAATTTTGATTAAACGTCCTCAAAAGTTAATAGCACTGGGAGGACACAGGTTTTATCAACGTTAGGTCAATTGGTGTCATATGATGGAATAACAAATTTTATTTTTTAAGAAGTTTAAATCCTACTGATATTATAAATGCAAAATATTGTTAGAATTTTGGATGTATACACTATACATCCATGTTTAGTAAGTCTATATAAACTTTCGTTATTTGTTCAATTATTATTAACAGTAAGTAGTTATTAGCTTACCAAGTATCGATCGACTTATACACGTAGATATCCATGTCCGATTGTACCTTGAAAGCTGGATCATTGGCTTCTACGGAATCAATGAAAAGCTGTTTTTATCCTTATCACATACCCTTTCGTAAAAATTTATCTTTTCAAGCGACATTCGCAAAAAAAGTCTTCACTGAAAAGTGTAGTTACGACTTTAACACAACACTCAGTAGATAAATAAATAAATAAATAAATGCGCCAGACAATCACACTAATCGCCTGGTCTCAAACTAAGGTTTTCCCTTGTACTATGAGTACCAGACGACGGATACTAACTGACGGATAATAATAAAAATTTTGAAATAAGCTGTTAAATAAGATAAAACTAACAATATCATAGTGATAAATTAGTTTAGAACGTACCTTATGTGAAAACAATATATAAAACAGTTAACTATTCCTTTTAACTAAAACAATATTAAAGCTTATGTATTCAATCCAATCTTAAATATTTTGAAACTTTTCATGTTGCATTATAAAGAAAACCATAAAACTTAACTCAAGCGAAATACGATTACCTTTCATCATAGCAAATCACGATTTTCTCCGTTCTTTTCATACTCAAGGGCCATATTATGAGTTATGAAGAAGAATGCTTTCAACCCCAACTTAAGACGTATCTCTAACAAAAAGAGAGTCTCGGTGGATAACATAACGGTCCTCCAGGGAGACATAACGCAGCTAAAAAGATTGTCTTGAAAATGATTTCTCAAACTAATTACAATGGCGGCTTCATACCGACATCAATTTCCACGACAGCAGCTCCCAAACATTTGTTCATTGCCCATTCTTAAATTGAAATATTTCAAATTAGAACGTCCAAAATATATTAAGTTTAAGTTTAGGTTAACTAACCTATATTTACACTATTTAGATACTGCAATATAAGCCTGTGAGCCTAGTACAGTATCTTTAGTCACATGGAACTTTTATTGTTTAATAATGTTTTTTCCTAATTATTATAATTTATTGTCAGTATAATTGTAGTTTTGATACTCTAAATCTACTTTTAAAAATGTGCTTTGGCAAAATATACATCAATGTACAATAAACGTTATTTCCCTGGAACTATAGGAATTCGAAAGCAATGTATAATAAATGTATGATAGTTTTTTCCGTTAAAACTCTGGTATAGCACGCTAGACAGCTTAGAAAATGGCAGAAATAAACAACGAATTAATAATGCATGAGATCATGTAATATACTTAACAAAATGAATTTTATAGATAAGAATAAAAATTCGTTGTTCAATTAGGTATCAAGATCAAAAAAGGAAATAAATAAAATATGATTCCAAGCAACAAATGCCAAATAAGGTAAAAAGTTTTTTAATTGGCTCGCTTTTTTTCAGTGATTGCTTCAATCAACCATATTTAAAGGAATAAAAGATGATGATAAATCAAATTAATATTATTGGGGTGGGTTGAGCATTAAGTACTTTCATTAAATTTCTTTGCAGTAATCTATCAATGCCCGTAAGGGGTCGCTCTGCGCTTTGAGAATAGCTGTCCCACGCAATGCGTAAGCGACTAATTCAGTTTGGAAGTTGCTCTTTGTACTCAAACTAACTGCAAACAGAGGCTTTATCTTTACGTTATTACGCGAACAATCTGTGGACCCCTAAATTAGCATATTAGTGACGTTTAGAGCGAAGTTAGTGGAAGTGCTGTTAAGGTTTCTAAAGTTTGGAAGCCAAGCTTAGCGATGTTTATAGTTCGACGTTCAAAACCACGTGTTGACTTAGTTTAGTTAACATTTTCAGTGTACCGTGTGAAAATTAGTATTAGCTTTACCTTTTGATTTATTTTCTAAGAGATTATATTTACACGTTGTCGAAGAAACGTTACAAATTTGGTATTTAAGGCGGCTTATTGAAGAGATAGCCTTTTTTCCTTATTTTTAATCAAATCTTCAAAAGCTTTACCGAGTAGTGAAAAAATATTGTCTTTTCAAAATTTAATTTTTTTTTAGTGAGGTAGAGGTTACCTGAGCCACTAAAGCACAATATTTAAATCACTAGGAAATATGGATGTATCTTCAGGCCAAGCATGTAAAATCGTTGACTATGTCATCACTTTAGTGGTTAAATGCAAACAATTAAACAAGCAAAGCAAACTGTCAATATCGCTTAAATTAACACAGCCAATTTAAATTTGACGAGCTCCGTAGCCGTAGGGCGAGCGGGCTGGGCTTTAGTATCTCGCCATCTTGAGGTTCCGGGTAAGATTCCCGGTCAGGTCCATTGGGAGAGCGAAATATTCTACAGTATCTCGCGTGTGAGTGTTGTGGAATCATCGATGTTTCTTATTTCTGTATCACAAATGCTTCAGCTACATACTACAGCATCAGAGAACTATATAGGATGTTGTCCAACATTAATATTATATATATATATATAAAAATGAAACCCGTTTCCCGTTGTCACGCCATAACATGAAAACGGCTTGACCGATTTGGCTAATTTTTGTTTTTTTCTAATACTCTGTACTAGGTTCTTACGGAAAAAAATATTAAGAAAATCTCTCCGAACATTGAAAAACATACATTTAATTTTGCATATTTTAAAAAACGCCGGTACGAATGTCAACGTCATTCACAGTCATAGACTATATTGAAAGAGCATTGTTTGTTCGGAAACGTGGTTACTTAATAAAATATAAGGCGGTACGAAGTTCGCCGGGTCAGCTAGTACCAAAATAAGGATGGAAGTAGGATTCTCTTTATAATATTGTAAACTAAAAAGCGAGCGTCTCTTACTTTAAGAAAAATAACTTATCAAATGTAGGGATCCAGACAACAGGTCTAATTATCTAGACAAAGATCTAGCTCAAAGCATTTACCTCTGAGCTGTAATGTCTCTTAGAAATTTCTGCCGTAATGAAGAGAGGGAATATTAGAACACTTCCATTTTACCCAGTCTCATTAATGCGCTCTAAATTACCTGTAAGAGTGAAACAGCTAGCTGATGCAAGTACGTACCGTTTAATATTTAAGGCAGAAAACTAGAAAGTTTCATAGAAGTGAAATGATTACGTAGTATTGAATCAATTTATCTTAAAAAATTGCGCTGTCGTTATATTCTTCTTTATTGGAATGATTTCTCATTTGTCTTATAATAATATAACCTAACTGGAGTTTTTTGACCAAACATTCCTTTGACCAACAAAATATCAATGGCTATATTCTAGCCCCTTCTTCATATTTTTTTACGTGGTTAAATGAATAAGCATACCCAACCTCTGTCTCGAGAAAGTCAGCTGCATATGTGGGAACGCCCTGAGATAAAATTTGAACATATTTCGAGATTTCGTGAAGTCCTGGATCCTTTAATTTCTTCAAAACCAACCTTAACATTTAATTTAAAAGCTTTTATCATTACGCATTATTCACAAATTAAAATACACGAATGCAAAGAACAAAAGAAATAACTAAAAAGGCGGCAGCAAACTCTTTTTAAATATCGTCGAAGTTACTCAAATAAATGAACTTCAAAATGAATAATTTCAAACAAAAAGTGAAAGGTGGCACTGCCAAATTAATCAAAAGTTATAATATTCCGTATATTACAAAAGTTTGGCGTAACGAACAAAGTGGTTATTCCAATCACCCGAAACCCAAAAGAGTCTAACGGAAAACAAAATGATTTATCTACACCGACAAGGCGACGTGTGTTGTGAATAAGTTTAGTTCATTACACAAAAACAATATGGTAGGTAGCACGCACTGAGTTTGCGGGCAGTTTCCGAGGACATTTTAAGCTTGCAAAAGGTTACCGTTTGTTTTAGTGAAATTACCATAAATAACACCGTCTCATTCACAAAACAAAATTGATCTAGAAGGGTACAGTGTAGGGTGCGGTTAAGACAAAGCAATCGTTTTTGGAGAATGACAGATGGCACATATTAGTCATATGTTTGAATTGTCTACTTATCGATGCTGAAGTACCAATACCGTATAACAATCAGTGCTCAAATGAAAGAAAAATAAAATTTATATAGTAAAAAATAAGGTCTTGAACAATTTCTTCATAAAGTTAAGTGATATTGATTCTGCACCGTCGATGTATTATGTTATTTGCAAAAAACATTCGCACTATTTTTCATTGAACAGGTTTTTAACGCGTATTCCAATATTTGAATTCACTTGAGCTTCGTAACCCGCAGATCACTGGCGCTTTTATCCGGCTTGAAGGACCACAATGTTTTTCGGAGATGTGATGAATTAAAAATCCTTTGTGAAAATATATCAGTATAATAAAATAAAGCAAAAAATAAAGAAAAAAATAAAGAAAAAAACGTTAGATCATTTTGTATCAAAACAGTGAAAACCCAGAAAATTTTGAATGTGTCCAAAACAATATCATACCATCAGTTAAAATATAATGAACATTAATGCTACGGCCGAACAGTTTGTTACTTTTCACGCAAAAAGTACTAAACTAAATTTCGATAATATTATGTACAAAATTATGACTTGCTAAATTAACATAAAAGATTCTCGAAATATTTTTTATAATTTAACATTATTTTGATTTGTATGTCTTATTTACTTTCAATACTCGGCAAACACTAGGGGAGCGTTCAAGTACACGAAAGCAATTTATGATACAAATTTAGGTATCATAAATTGCTTTCGTGTACCTACGTTAGGTACAATCGTACATTAAAGTGGTGAAAAACATCGAATGTAAAAACAAAAAGGAGCAAAACTTGGGAGATTCTAATAATCTACATTTTACTTGGGAAAGATGTTTTACAATTATTTCCCATCCTCAAATAACGGTTCGTTATATTCAAACGCATAGGCATCTATCAGTTTGCTGTACGTCAACTCAGTCAGGACATGATTTTTAAATCAAAGCAACAATCCATCAGAATAAAGATTTAATGTCACGGTAAACGCAACCTTAACTCTTAACCCATATCGATCTAAATCAATCGTACTTAACTCAAGCGCCTCGTATTTTACCAGACACTTAAATTACCAATAAAATAGTTGTAAAACTGTTTGCGACCACTGAACACGATATAACAAGTCATAAAAAACGAATGCCCGTAGATTAGAAAGTCAATAAATCAGAAAAGTAAGTTACTATTAAGTCCTCTTATTTTGTTTTTTATTTTACACTTGAAAATCGACTCCCTCCTGATGTTAAGCGGAAATGTGGTTCTAGCTGAAGGGCGACAATTACAATATAATAAAGCTGTTACTGGTCTTGTCGGCCTTACCTTGAAGGCTTGACCCCTTTTTTTTGCCGGTGGGAAATGCGTTGATGCACCGTACCGTCACCCCGAGGGAGGGTGACGGCGTGTGTGGGACTCCCTGCCCTGAAAAGGGCAGGACGACCCACTAAAACCCCCCGGTTGGACCTTCCGCCGCCGGCAAGGCTTGACCCCTGCTACTAATGTAGCAACCCCCAAGAGCTCTGGAAACCTTACTCATACGCAGGAACACAACAACACCTGAGTGATTGTTATTTGGCTGCGGTCTTCTATAAGGTGGAGGTATTTCATGAGTCGGGCTGCTCCAGTTCAAATTCGATAAATCGCTATAGCCTACCTCTCTTGTAATTACTTGGGGTACAATTTCAGGATTTTATTTTGAAAGCAATTATAAATTTTATGTCCGTCCAAATGCGTGGAACAATTTTACAGTTGTTCCCGATTTGGGGCAAAAGTGAATGGTTCCAGATTATTTTGA
Source organism: Glyphodes pyloalis (assembly GCA_037074685.1). Classification (NCBI taxonomy): domain Eukaryota; kingdom Metazoa; phylum Arthropoda; class Insecta; order Lepidoptera; family Crambidae; genus Glyphodes; species Glyphodes pyloalis. The sequence continues at coordinate 1,312,691 of JAYKKO010000042.1, forward strand.
TAAGATCCGACTTTAGTACATTTCCGAAGTCAAATGTATTAATTATGCCGGCAATAAAATTTGTAATTAGAGGCTGGTCGTCGTTGAATATGAAAATTTTGTTATCATTAATATGATGGCATTCAAAGCAGTTTATCAAGCGAGATTATGAAAAATTATGCTACAATTACCATAGTAAAACAATTAGGAAAGTACTGAAATAAAGATAATATTCAGATTTAAAAGTTAAACGATACCAAAAAAAAGAGAAATAATTTCACTGGCACCTTTTTATTAATTTGGGCGACAGGAATACTGACTGAGCCACAAGTCACCCAAGCCAAGTAGCTCACTTATTTAATTTGTGTTCAACTTTTTTTTTTAGGTGAGTTTAGTTTAGTATTTTTGTAAACTCAATTAAATAGAACCCTTAGAAATTTGACATTGTCATTTAGTGGATGTGTTCTAGAAAATTATCCAAAGTGATATGATGTTTTCGTAGTATATTTTGTATTTTAACTTGACCAAAACTAAACAGATGCATCCATGAATAATTTATATAAATGAGTATAACAAAGAAAAACCAAAAGTCATATAAAAATAAATATTCCTGTATGAAAGAATAAAGCATTTTTTTCAAACCCAAATACACGTTAAAAATTTGACGTCAACGGTTTAATAGCAGTTTGAGTATATTTATTGATATTTCCGCATGAAGAAACATGAAATTATTCAGGAATGGTATTAATAATACAATTTCAGCATTCACTCATGCAAACGTAAACGTGTTTATAAAATTTTTAGTAACTCTCAATCCCTACTAATATTATAAATGCGAAAGTAACTCTGTCTGTCTGTCTGTCTGTCTGTCTGTGTGTCTGTTACGCTTTCCTGCTTAAAGCTCTCAACCGATTTTGATGAAATTTGGTATAGGTATACGTTGAATCTCAAGAACGGACATAGGCTACTTTTTATTAGAAAATAAGGGGGGAGGGGGGTAATACCACCTTTGGAAGTTTATATGGAAAAATGTTTATTTTTGAAGTTAGAGATATGGAATTTGGCTCAAATATAGCTCGAAACTTGGATTAAAATATAGACTACTTTTTGTTTCGAATATTAGGGGAGAAAGGGGTAAAACCGACCATAAAAGGATGTAGTCCACGCGAACGAAGTCGCGGGCACAGCTAGTAAGCCATAAAATTAAGCGTCAGCTGTTTATCCTCCGGTAAGTTATAATTAATTACAATTTATGATTCCCTCTTTAACATAAAGTTTTTTAAATCAGTTTATCCAACTCGAACATCTGTATCATTAAAATTAACATTTGTATAATGTTGACTTAATTATGATTGATGCATATTTTTTCAACTAGAAACGAGAAAGATTATAAATTCCAGTTTTTTGCAGCACCAGTGAACTTTATATATTTAAAAAAAGCAAAATTAAAAAACTAAAAAACACGCTTTTAGCTCGCACTAAAAATTACAAAATAATTCAGACATTTAAGAAAGAAAGCGTAGAGCGTTTTGTCCAAAAAGAGTAAAGATAACATAAACGCTCCTCGCTTTCTTTCTTAAATGTCTGAATTATTTTGTAATTTTTAGTGCGAGCTAAAAGCGTGTTTTTTAGTTTTTTAAAACATTTTTTTTTTATTTTCTACTTTTTAGTTTTCTCATGTATCAATAATTATATAATTCTTTTTCGTATCCCATTCAGCAAACCCTTTCATTTAATACCCATATCATAGGGGTGCATTTCAAATAGCCTGTCCGTTATCTTGGACGCCCGCCATATTGGATTTGAATCACGTGAATATTTTTTTCGTATTCCTGACAGCAAACCCTTTCTTTGATACCCATATCATGGAAGTGCATTTCAAACAGTCAGTTCGCCATCTTGGGGAGGCCGCCATATTGGATTTGTAATGACGTTTCTTAGCTAGTCATGTATTGTCATCAGAACTCAGAGCGTGTGCAAAATTTCATCTTAATCAAAGACCGGGAAGTGGGTCAAATTAAGATTCAAAGATTCCGTTACATACATAGATACATACAACCCGAGCTAATAAAAGCGTGTTAAAAAGGATATCCTCTTGCAATATGGGATTTGAACTCACTTTCCTCGCGTAGCAAACTAAGATTTTAATACAACAGAAATAAGATGATTTTTCCTTTGCAGTGAAGGATCCGAATCGTATCTTCACTTATCGCGCAAACTGCTCTTCCTAGTTAGCTAATCGCAAGTTATTGTAGGCGATTAATGTTTCTGTTATAATTACCTATTAGCCTTCAGTAAGTATGAGTTAAAAACTATACACTTATTGGCCCGTGGTAAATTCGTTGTAGTCATATTTGAAAACAACAGAATCGAAGACACTAACAAGCCTAGAATGCGAAACGCGACTAAATTTTATCGCGCTCTTAACAAATGTCAAAATCGATTGAAGTCAGTGAGTCAGCTGTTGATTGGCTGAAAACACGAGTGCGGAATGTTATTAGCCAATAAACAGTAGCGAAACTTTCGTCGTCTCATGCGATAAATTTGACATATTGCGTATGCTAGGCATGTATGGCATCTGAATGTAATTTTATATCTTTTATAGTGTTACACGCCGCACTAGCGAACTATAAAAGCTTTGAAGAATAAAAAAAAATGTTAATTTAAATGTTATTTCATATTTACAAAGCTTTTTAAATGTGTCCCTAACGATCATATCTAAGTATGCCCGCAGACTCTTTGCTTACTAGTTAGTTTGGTACTGCAGCGATACCTTGAATATTTTAAGCCAACCCCATGTCAAATGCAAATTTCCAGGAAAGCGGTAATGCGACCTCATACTAAATTTTGCACTCACCAGTACAATAGCCGACCATGACAATAAAGTAAGTTTATGGCAGTTCTGACTCTTGTTAAGTACAATTGTGACCCTCTACATATCTTACAGTACTCATGGTAGTAATCTAACTGAGCTTAGCCGTGACCCTTTTGATAGCCTTTAGTTTTAGACGACGCTTTCATATTCTCACTCAATTTTGTGACTTGTGCACTGAATACGAGAAACTAGATTTAAAATAAATCATTCTTTCAATAATTTTTGTTTCAGTACGCAAACTTATTGTGTTGTAGGTATATCTAGGAAAATCAAATTTGTGAGGTAAATCAGAATTAAAAACCATTTAAAGACTTTTATATTAGATAGTTAACAATTAAACAATATTTATTGGTATGTGTCCGACCGGAATGCTCCCGGAGATGCGATAAAATTAAAATATTTACATACATTTTTACAAGACACACCAATGTACTACTTACTATTGGGGTGTGAAAAGTGGGTACCTACTTTTCGGAACACTCTAGACTTCAGCTAAACATTAATTTAGAAAAATACAAATCTCAATTAAGATAGGAATTTAGCGATAACTGCCAATGTAACGAAGTACTTATATGTTTGGAAGTTTCTGAACGCACACCTACGACTTAATACTTACGCAAATTAAAATATCAGCCTATTTAATGTCCCACTTCAGATCTAAGGCCACCTATATTTATAAATAAATAAATATTTGACAACATCATAACTAAATTGCTAAAATTCTGTGGTAAATAGATTAAGCACTTGTATAACAGAAATCAGAAACAACACAGGTTTTGATTTCCTTGCTTATACTTATAAGGCACATTAGTTGGGAGTGACTTTGACAGGAGGTAATCAGTCCAATGCCCATGGCCACTGCCACAAAAGGTTAACAAATATATTTTGAGATAATTCCTTTAAAAAAAATCAATCCAAAATGCTCTAATATCGAACTAATGGTTTTTTTTTATTTTAATGTTGGTATATTGTTGAACTCAAAAACCAAGTCATAATCCATATTGAACTTAGCTCTCTTTTAATGTTTATATTTTTGATGATATTATACAATATTATACAAGGTTGTCTGGAAGAGATCGATTACTAAAGTGATAAGACCGCCTAAATTGTACTATAATATCTGTAAAACTAATTTCTGTAATATTTTATGCAATGAAGTATATCTATCTTTATAGCACCTACTTAATACTCACCACTATGACAACATACATGACTTACGATACATACATAATACATATTTATATGTTATGAATGGTAGTTTTGCAAATAATATAACCTACAGAGCACAGTAAAGTACAATTACGAAGCCCCCAAACTGTAAATAAAGTCGAGTTTTGTATCTCAAAAGATATCTTTTCTAATATGAAAATCTAAGTAAGTTTACACCTTATGACCCCACTGTAATCTTCATCACGTCACAACGCAACTTCAGAAGTCACATTTACAGAACTTGTTCAATTTCTTTAAACTATTGCAATAGTTCATCAAAACTGAAAGTGGCGTGAAATCGATAGGTAGACGTGATAAATGATTGTTATAACTTTATCAACTTCATCTTTACGTTCAGAACTATGAGTGAAGCAATAAGTTTCGCACAACTTTAACAATTTTCTTTTATAAGAGTGACGCGCGAGATATTTCAAACTCGCTTGTAACAAGAGAACGGCCCATGACCTCTTATCCGTACGTTTCTTACCGTTACCTTTCACGGAATGGATATAAAAAAGACAAAAAAAAATCCCGAGAGACGTAGTTCAAAAAAGTGTTTATGTTTTTTTTATTGCACATAAAATTACAACAGTTGGTCTTAATGATATGTATCAGTCTATTGGTCATGTAGAGAGTTCGTTTATGGGTACTGTCGACGACAGGCCGGTAGCAATGCAACCTTATTCATGTATTATTTAAAATAATTTGTAAGTTTGAAAAGAACTGTTATTCTTTTGTTTTCTCCCTTTTGTTTTTTCTCACGCGCTCCGTAAATACGTCTTTTAGTTTTTCTCCGTTATTATTTAATTTTATTTTGGTTTGTGTTAACATTTTATTATTTAATATACCTTTTACATTTTAAAGAACCATCTTTTATTCATACAGTCCACAGGTACAGTAATAGAGACAATAGCGATTATTGTATATAAGACATTAAAAATTACAACGAAAAGATGAAATATTTTTGTTCCACTTCAAATTAGATATTAGTATAAGTATTGTTTTAATTAAGTTATGTACTTAAACTTTTATGCATGTGGAACCTACCTATGTATCTGTTACATTTAGCCTTAAGTTTTTTTATGTATTATTGTAAACAGATGTTGGTTGGTCTAAATAAAAATAATAAAAATAAAAAAATAAAAGTAAAAGCCTGTCCTATTAAAAGGACTATCCATATTATCGATACTTTATTATTCTTGACTTATAATACTATTGAAAGTATTAATCATTTTCAATTTTATTTTAATAATTAAAAAAAATATCAAAAACTATTTAATGTGTCTATAAAATATACAGTAAACTTTTTGAAACGTTGATAACTGCCTTAGTCGTAAACTGTGTCGCCGTTATTAGCGACCACTTCGAACTTAACTAAACAGATTAAACAAAAAATACAAAAATATAATTTTTGATAATATTTTCACACATTGCAGTGCCCAAACGGGGTCTATAATGATTTCACTATAAGAATACCATCTGTACTGTGTCTACATTATGGCAGCAATAAATGATTGAATATTGAGTATTGAGCATTAATAGTATCTTGTATGGAAATAAATTCGTTTCGTTCTACTCCTGCGTGTAGTTATTGTTCTAACACGTAAACGGCGGATATAATATACTAGACTAATACAAAAAAAGCTGAAGAGTTTATTTGTTTGTTTGAACGCGCTAAGCTTAGGAAACAAGTTTGCATTGAAAAATATCTTTCTCGCCATCTACTATTTCCTCTACCTTAAGGTTGTCTGGAAGAGATCGCTTTCTAGTGATAAGACCGCCTAAATTGTACTATAATCAATCTGTAAAACCTATTTCTGTAAAGTTTTGTGCAATAAAGTATATCTATCTATCTATATTTTTTTGTGTTGAATATTCTATGTATCGAAGAGAGTTTTATTTTTAGCCTATATAACGTCAAGCTGCGCTCAATAGAAACGAAGAATGAGTGAATGTGGAAAAAACTGAGACAGGCCGCTAGTATAAAATGAAATCTACACAATTGCCAAGGTATCTTCGATTATGATGTTTCAAACGAATGTAGCATCAATTTGTTATGTTAAAAATCACATCTAGCAAAGGGTACCACCCAAAGGCTTTTAATGAAAGCAAAATTCGATTCAGATTCAGATTCGATAAATTGCAGTTGGCTTAATTTTGAAATCTTCTTTTTTTTCATCATTGGTTTATTTCTCTTAGTGTTGATCTATAAGTGTTTCGAGTAAATAAACGCTTTCAACAATAGCAAGAATAATTGAAGGCATCAGAGGCCCAGAATCAATCTCAAAGTACCGTCGATCCATTACACGGGTTTAAACCTGTATTGTATTCCTTTTAACCGAGACTGATTTGAAGCACAAATCTTTCTGTGACGCTAATACAGTTAAGTAAAAAAGGTTATCTTTTTAATATTCTATATAAAACTCTTTTGTTTTATTTATTTTTTGTTAGTAAAGTAGTAGCTTTTTCAATATGGGCTAATCTCAGAAACTACTGCGTCGAATGCATTGTGTTGTAGCCCATTTATTTTGACATTTTGACAACCTCTGCATTGCATGAAAAACCATTGAGGGGAAATTGTTAACAATGGCAGTTTTCAACAATATAAAAAGTAAAAATAGTTAAAAGAACACTCGCGGATTATTTTATCATTAAATTAAAATTAAAAATGGCAGATGAATGTGCTTTGAAGCTTCGTAGACGGATAACATGAACCGCAGCTAAATTTTTACTCAAAAATGGTCCTTGTGACATTGACGCAAAGATCTCAACGGACGAACAAATTCAGTTGCAGCATAATTTTTAATTAAATTCTTGGGCGGTATTAACACTCGCGGAACAAGTAGGAGTTTCCTTTTCGGTACGGTAAAACTGTTGTAATTAGATTTGCATAATGCATTCCCACTGGCTGGCAACTGGACGTGTTTTGGGTTATTTATCAATGAGAATTTTAATCAAGATTTAGTTCTCGTAAACTGATAGCAAGTTCAGTTAAGCGAACTGCCATGGGTGCTGCTTCTATTTGCAAAAAAAGTTTTGTTAATGAAATATAGAACGAAATAAATTGGCAGAGGTAGCATTTCCTTTATAAGTGCTGTTAAACTTTTTGCCAAGCGGAATCGCTCTCATAGAATAAAATCCTAATTTAACAAGGATGTGTTTCCATTTCCTAATTCAACTTACATATGTACACTTTAATACATTATGGTTATTTATTTTGAGGTTTATGATCATTTATTAAATTTAACTTTTCTTGCGAAACTTCTCATATTGATGGAGTTTTTATTCCGCAATTGTAAAAGAAAACATTCGTTTATCTAAGAGAAATGAAATTAGGTAAAAACATTATAACATTTTCAGAATAAGGAAAATATCTTGTATTCGTAAATCAACCAAATCAAGTGCCTCGAGTACATGTTTCATAGGAGACAGAATAATATCTCATGTCTTGAGTGGACATCGAATTTACGACCCCTAGCGCACAAGTATGTCTTTGGTTATTTTATAATACAAATCTTTACAATATTTAACTTCGAACTAAACCCCTACTATATACATACATACAAAAAAAAATACATGAAATACATACTTCGGTTTGGTTAAAATCATTATTATCCCAGCTGATTTTGGCCAAGGTGCCCAGTCCCATGGAGATCAAGCAATTACGCTTTCGTTTAATTATTCGAAGGCAACACACAAATGCACTAGACAGTGCACGTATACCCGATTCCAGTATTTTACGATTCGTAATGTGTCAATACTCACAATGTTTGGGCATATCACTCGCAATGAAGACTCTATGGAGAGACTGGTTATACAGGGGCATGTCGAAGGCCGGCGCTCACGCGGAAGATCGCCAACTCGATGGACGGACCTCATCAAAAGTACCACAAACATTTCTCTGAATGAGTGTTGCAGAAGTGCGAACAATAGGAGTAGATGGAGGCAACTGGCAAAAGCTACACTGAAAAGCGATGCATTATGATCACGACCACTCTGTCAAGAGTGCACGACTAAGAAGAAGAATGTGTCAAAAATGACTATCCATTTTTCACTAACCGGCTACGAGTCGTTAATACCGTTCTGTAATTTACTGTCCATCAGGCCTAGCATACGCCACGCGACTAAATTTTATCGCGCTCTTTACAAACGTCAAAATCGATTGAAGTCAGTGCGTCAGCAGCTGATTGGCTAAAAATACGAGTGCGGTGTGCTATTAGCCAATCAACAGTATCGAAACTTTAGTCGTCTCATGCGATAAATTTGACGTTTTGCGCATGCTACGCATAACAGCTGTCATTAGTCGTCCGCCGGTGGTTTTTAGCTTACGCCTCGTATAATTTATTACTATCCGTAGCTAGAACAGATGGTTCAAATATTGGAACCGGACGTTGCTGATTAATTATTTTTGTATTTAGAAGAAATTTTGAAATAAACTGTATTTAGCAAACCAACCAAACAGTAATTAATCTTTCCGTAGAGCTTATCTATATATATGTTACAGTCATAGTGATTAAATAGCTATTATACATAATGACTGGTCATTATATATAATGGCCAAATTCACTAGACAAAGTAATAAATTAATCACTTTATCTGGACATTATTCATAATAGCGTGTCAAAGTTAGCCAAAGTAATAAATACGGTCTAGCCGACTTTAAAAACTTTATTATTTTTGTATTCATTGGGTGTTGATCCCTGTGTTTTTATTATTTTTTTTGTTTTATAGCCAGTTAGCTTTAAATTTACTTTATAAATTAGAGTTAAATAACTTTATAACAATGTTAATTGACGTGAAATTACTATCTTATGTTATTTTTTAATTTTTTAAATAATCTTTATGATTAGTTAAGGCAAATTGAAATATAATTTTATAATTTTAAACGCATACCTACGTGTTTTATTACATTATCCAAGTCATCAAAGATATTATATATAATAGCTAGTTAATGTGATTAATTTTGTGTCCATTATCACTTTAACCAAACTGAGCAGATAATTTGCATAATGGCTAGCCATTATACATAATATCCAGATTTATTACTTTGGCTGTACCATATATAAAAGAAAGTCGTGTTAGTTACACTATTTATAACTTAAGAACGGCTGAACAGATTTGGCTGAAAATTGGTGGGGAGGTAGTTTAGAACCAGGAGAAGGACATAGGATACTTTTTGATTTTTTTTTTTTTTGCTTTTTTTTAAAGTCATTTATTGCCTCTAAGGCGGAACAAAGTTCGCCGGGTCACCTAGTTGTTTCAATAAACTCACTTCAAATTAATCCTATTCAAGTTAATTCTACTAATTAACCCATTAGCTGTAACTATAACGAACACGAGCAACTTCTAACTCACCGCCATTTTCATTGTAACTCTACCTGCTTGATCATTACCAAGCTTCGTTGCGAGCTTGTGTAGCCTGGAAAGCTTTTATGTACCGCAAAAGCATGTTAGACTACACATTTTGGACTTTGCACCGACTTTATGTCGATCGCATAAGGTCTGAAATCGAACTGCAAGTATTTATGTAGTAGATGGGAAATGAAAATAAGTAAATTGTAAATAATCGAAATGTATTAAAGCCAAACAAAATTAAATTTTATATAATTTATTATAAATTATAAAATATGCTCGAACTGGAGCAGCCCGACTGGTGAAATACCTCCACCTTACAGAAGACCGCAGCCAAATAACAATCACTCCGGTGTTGTTGTGTTCCTGCGTGTGAGTTAGGTTGCCAGAGCTCTTGAGGGGGGCTACATTAGTAGCAGGGGTCAAGCCTTAAAGGTAAGGGCGACAACAGTAACAGATTTATTATGTTGTACTTGTCGCCCTTACGCTAGGACCTCATTAGCACTTAACATCAAAATTGTAAATAATCGAAGTGTATTAAAGTCAAATAAAATTAAATTAAAAATACACACTCTAACACTCTATCATTCTCTCCATTCGAATATTCATACGTACAGGCATCGCACATACGCCACGTTTTGATACATCCGCTATCTTACATTTATCATGACTTGCGTTGACCGTACTACTGACTTATGCCCACTGCTTTATCTACGTTATATTGAGATAAAAAGTATCTATTCTTTTAGTTGGTTCCCCACTGTCGCTGAATGTAATAATTTAAAGACATTCGTTTATATTTTTAAAATAATAAGTATGTAGTTCTGAACATATTTGGGAGAAGACACTTACCACTAAGAGGTTAATACAACAGAAAATTCTTCGCCTACGATAACTTGCACTTTGTTCAGTTGGAAGAGCGATACAGCATCGATACAGAACCGATACAGTCGCAAAATCGCAGATGCGAAAAGTAGCATACCTGTAGGTTCCCTGAAGGATCGCGAACAATGCCGCCTACTTGCTGAAATGCTTCTAAATATACTCTGTCAGCTTATGCCTGGTTCACTGCCGTGATTGGAGGTCAGGACCCTCTTCGAGCGAGTAGATCGCTTGTATGGTAGAGTGGTGGTTGCCACTTGAGTGAGTTTCTATAAAGGACGCCGAATTTACGCAAGAACTAACTTAAAAACGTATGCCCTTGAAATGGTTTGGGGTTATACAATTTTGTTTCATAGAAATAAAGTGAAAGGATTGGCTATTTTCTTAACTTTTTCTAATTTTCATTTAAAACCTAATATGACATATCAAATTAAAGACAACCTAATTAGACCAGCCACTTTTAAGCAATATTTTTTTTTACTTTTTTTATAAATTCATTGAACAGTTCAAAAGTATTAATTTAGTATGTAAAGTATATGGGGCTATCATGTATTTTTTATCAAAAGCCTCAAAAAAAAATCGTTATTCGGATTTTATTTATTAATAAAATAGCTCATTTATCTTTCTTCCGAATTTCTTCCGAAATTCATAAATGTCGTTTTTGCGTACTTTTATTTATTACTCACTATTAATATTTCTCTGATTGAATGTTACTATACATATCAGCAAATTTGAATTTTTACGTAAAAACTCGCAAAAAAATTAAAATAAACGAATACAATTTACCCTACTTTGTCTATCACTACCTCCACTAAATAGACGTATTTAGTATTTTAAGGACATCTATCATTTTTGAAAATGATACTAATGGGTTTCTTGCTGATTATTCTTATAATCAAACAATAACAGACAAAATTAATCTCTATGGCAAATGCTAGATATTGCACTATCCACGACAAAATGACAAAATCAATAAATGCGCCAGACAACCACACCAATCATCTGGTTTCAAACTAAGGTTTCATCCTAGCACACCCAGACCCCAGCCAATTTAGAAAGGTTCATTTTCCAAATTTACCTTAGCAGGAATCGAACCCGGGGCCTTTTGCGCTTTCGCCGCCTACCTTAGCCGCTGCACCACCGAGGTCGTCGAATGTTCAACAGTTAACGGTCTAACATTGTTCATTGATTGATTATTTCTAATATTTTTTTGTAGCTTTAATCTATATATTGTTGTTGGTGACAATGTTTTGTAAGTAAAAAACAACCAGACAAGATAGGCGAACACGATTCTGACAATATTGTTTTTCAGTTCCGTTCATTGAGTATTGGCCGAATGGTAAATAAAATAAAATGTCGGCCGAACCGAATCGAACCCAAATAAAAGGCCAATTTAAATAACTTCCACTCTTTTCCCGCCAAAGGCTTAACTGATAACCATCATTAACTCGTCGTTATCAACCTTACATGTAGGTTAAGTGATTTAAGACAAGTAGTAAGCTATAGGGTTGGCGCTGCTATCAAATGACAAGTAATGACACAACAATCTATGAAACTTAATTAAAATTTGATAATTTCTTAATTAAAATTTGATAATTTTGTTATTTTGTAGTGGAATGGGAAATGAAAGAAGCAAATAAGAATAATCGAAATATATTTAGCCAAATAAAATTAAATATTTCCTTACGTACGTCGTCTTCCGTCGTTCGTCGTTCAAATCTATCTCTCTGTCATTTTCTCCATTCGGATATTCAAACGTACAGGCATCGCACATGCACTACGTTTGGATACATCCGCTATCCCACACTATATTTTTTCCACTTTACGCATCGTTTTTATATCACTCGACTACACATATATGATAACCAGTGGCGTAACTACAGGGTGGCAAGTCGGCAAAATGCCACGGGCCCCCAGCCAGAAGGGGCCCCAGGTAAGAGGAGAATCCCAATGACCAAGAATAATTTTTAGATCAAACTTTCCTAAAGTATGCACTACATTTCTGGTATTTCCAAACAAGTATTAGACATTATTCTTTCTTTGAGAAGGAGGGGGGGGGGGGGGGGGGTTTGATGGATTGATGAATCTGGGCCACGGGCCCCGAATGGTATAGTTACGCCACTGATGATAACGTTTATAAATCGCGCGCATAATTATTTTTTAAGTGATAAAAATATTTCTCTTGTTAGTTTAATACGAGTATAAATAGAGAGTAAATATAAATAGAGAGTCTTCTATAAGTGGAAACTTGTTAATGACCCTCATTGGTTATTGTGCAGATAAGTTTTAAACTGCAAGATTTCCAAAAAGTGTAAAATAAAATAAAATAGTATGTGGTAATTAGAACAATATTCTTTTATATTTCTGATTTGGAGTTTTCACGTACTAAGTTAGAATATGTCATAAAGCTTAAATAGCTTGTAAGAAACAAACGTCACTGGCATTACATCACATAGACTGGTCATCTGCAATAATATTATTCTCATTATTGTTGAATATCAATCTTCAAAATGAAAGTACATTTTATTGGATTATATCTAGTTTTGTCTTATTGTGCATTTTTTGGAAGGCTCCAAATTCAAATTGACTTGAGCTAAATAAGTAAGGACTTTGGCGTCGCGCCATCTCTGAGGTTCCGGGTTCGGTCCCCGGTCGGGTCAATATGGGAAATGAACTTTTCTATATTGTCTCGGGTCTGGGTGTTGTGGTACCATCGCAGTTTCTGATTTTTGTAACACAAGTGCTTTAGCTACTTACCACAAAATCAGAGCAATGTATGTGATGTTGTCTAATATTTATTTTTTATTTATTTATAAGCTTTATCTCAAAGAGGCATCCCTAGATTGGTGACCTATTTCTTGCTACATACCCGCCTTTGTGGGTTGTCGTTGATCCAAATAAATGGGGTTGCATGGGGTCCCTTTAAATTACGTATTTTTACTGGAATATCTAGAGGAAATTCACTATTTGGTCAGATATTACGGACGGGAGAAATGTACGTGAGATGAATAGTAAACGCTTTATTTGATTTTTGATGACGTGATGAGAGTCTCGTCGTTTTGTCAGGTGTGAGTCCATTAGGGTGGATAAAGCTACTGTGGTTATCTGTTTTTTTATCCGGGGTGTTGCAAGTTTAAAGTGTTTGTCTATGCGTGTAACTGTCTTACAGGCCTAGCACACGCAACGCGACTAAATTTTATCACGCTCTTAACAAACGTAAATATAGACTGAAGTTAGTTCGTCAGCTGCTGATTGGCTGAAAATACGAGTACGGTGTGCTATTAGCAAATCAACAGTATCGAAACTTTTGTCGTCTCATGTGAAAAATATGACATATTGCGTATGCTAGGCCTGATTGTCACTCACAAATGGATAAACTGATAAAGTTTTCGTGTTTTTTGTTTGGAAGGTGAATCAGTCGTCTGTTTGATGGAAATTGGTCTTAGTTTGTGAGCATCACAGAATTAAGGGATACAATTTTTGACATGATTACCAAAGATTGGTGAATAAACACATTATCCGTCTTGCTGCAGCAGTTGATAATTAAAGGGCTTAAGTAATACATTATGACTAGTTTTAAATCTAAGATGGTTCACATAACAAAATGGCGAAATTGTATAACAGTCAATAGTTTAAATTTTGACGGGTCTTATATCGTAAATATAGGCGTTACTTGAAAATATTAGGGTTTTTCACATTTTCGTCACGTTTTTTCAAATAGTACCTATCTAGATGATTAGGCTTTGTAATTATTATACCCAGTTGTAACAGACACGCTACTTAGCCAGCAAGTTCATAAGTCATAATAATTGTATTATAAACGCGAAAATTGGTAACTTTGTATTGATGTCTGTTACTCATTCAAGGTAATCCTACTAAAGATTTAAATGAAATTAGAAAGAAAGATAAATGAAATGCCAGATTACGATTTAAAGGATAATTCTTAAATGAAGTCGAGAGCAACAGCTAGTTATTCTTCGCATAATATAAATACAGCCTATATACTGCGGTAACCATTTTGTAAACAGAGGAGCTTTCCATGCGGGTAAAACCGCAGGCTCGAGTAATTATTGTACTCGTTGAAACTTGATCATTGTATCATTATTCCTCACTAACTGTTGATTGTTAGTTCGCTCACGCTATTTTGGGGTGAAAAATATGTTATATCCGTCTTGCTACCACTGTCTACTGCCTTATTTTATCAAAATCTCTTAAGAAGGTAGTTTTGCATAAAAGAGTCAAGAACACCCTAGCAAATAACGTTATAATAGAATAGAATAGATAATATTTTTATGACTGTACGCTTTACAAAGTGTTTTTGTAAAGCTTAAATGAATATACAAATGGTGGATTACATGTGGTAGAAAACCCACTTTTTGTTGACGATTCATACTTATGAAAAAGTCAGTTTTCAACCGCTGTATTTAGAATGTAGATGCGTGTCTAGAAGAGCCGACAAAATAATATTAGTACAAAGCTGATATCTGCATATCTCGCTTCTTAAAAATACCCAAATTCATAATGTAAAGGTAAAACCAATATGAAAAAATATTAGAACTACATACTTATCGGCCAAACATATTCGGCAGAGGGCACTTACCGGAGGCTAACGGTAAGCTCAGTTGGAAGAGCAGCACGCGCGATACGCGAAGGTCGTGGGTTCGATTCCCGCACCGCAAGGGGAGATAAAAATGTTCTGTTTCTAATATTTGAAGTTCGCAAGTACGGCGTATAGTACTACTAATATGAAAAAAATTGGTTATCTGTGAAGTCGGTTTACGAACGGTTGTTTGATATGACAACGCTAAGCCGATCGCTCGAGCCGATCATGCCTCTCTTTTGTTCGCGACACGCTCTCGCTTGCGAATGAGCGTAAGAGGACAATGACGTCATCTTTTTAGATATACTAGACGTTGTCAAATCAAACACTATTTTCGATGTTTGTACCAAATAAATTACTAGTGAGAAATAAATATTTCAAATATCTTTCACGTTTAGAATGTTACATATTCCTGAATAACATGAGATTAAGATTGTTTTCATAAGAAAACCCAAGCGGACGAAGCCTACGGCAGTAAATTGATGTTGTATTTCAGTACAATGAACTGTTTGTGAAAGTATCTTATTTACTTTGTGACCATCGTACGCATTTGGTTAATTCTAACATATTGACTTGGCAACAAAACGGTTTCGCATTTATACATGAGATTCCATAACATCGAAGATACAATTGGTTTCTATCAATAGGATCTTCAACAATTTAAGATCCTGTTGTTATTTTGCTACCCTTCATAACTTAAGGATTTTTTTGTAAAAGTACAGTACAAGCTATGAAATGTAAACATTTGAGCTCTTATGAAGTTACCATAAGGTTTGCTTTAGAGTGAGCTTGTATACATATTAGCACACGTGTCTATCCGTCGTTTTTCTTTATAACAGGGGCTCATATTGTCCAACCAGTCAACTAAAACACTTTTAATTAGCTGTAAAAAACCTAAAAAAACTACGCTTTCTTCATGGACTTACGATAGATTTTTTTTAAAATAGCATTCAAAAATCATTTTCAAAAATCAAAAAGTTTGCCAAAATGTAGGTCTAAATACGTTTCAAAAATGTGATTAATTCACATTGCATTAAATACTTATTTCACTTACATCATAACCTAAAACACAAGTGAATCCAACACCGGTACTTAAAGACATGTAAAAGTTGTCATTACAGTCAAAGTTCTTACTTAATGATTTTGTTCCAAACTAAAGTAATTGCCCCAAGAGTTATCAAACGTTAGAGTTCTAAGCCAAGTTAGACACGCAAACGTACAGTTGATTATTAATAGGACACGATCTACAATTGGCTATTAATATAATGCGTGGGTAGTACTCGTAAATGTTCTTACGGCAAACTTTGTTTCTTACCTGTCAAATAAAGCAAATTACCCACAGCTCTAGTAAATTAACTTTCTCATAACTTCAGAAGCGGTTAAATTGTTTTATACACTCCTAAATAAACTTAGCATCGCACTTTATTGAGGAGTGTATAAAACAATTTGCCCACGCTTAAGCACTTCCAGGCAATCAATTGTTATGAAGCCTTGCACTAACCGAGTTATTACTATGGGACGTAAATTGGCGTTGCTTTTTATGTATATTCGTGTAAATCGAAGTTTGTACCAGTTTTTACCAAAATTAATAGGAGAGGAGATGTTAGAAGTCTCTTTGTTCATGCACATCAGGAATATTTTTAAATCGCATATATAAACTAAATGTGAAGCTACCACAGTTTGCAACGTTTACCAAGAAAATACCAGAGATTTCATTAGACCCTGAGCTTCTAACTGATTTTGCAGTATAGTTGAGCTGAACTTATATGGTGATTTTTCACCACTACAAATAGAAGTATAGATTGACCATTGTAAAAATCGAACATTGCATGCTTGTGGCAATGGTGCAAACTATGAAAAACATTAATTGAATTGAGATGTAACGAATTCTAAGTACAATATAATGCGTCAGTCCATCGTGTTGGGGGCCGCCCCACGCTGCGTCGTCCGGTACGTGGTCGCCACTCGAACACACCACACACACCTTGTCATATCGAAAATAGAAATTTATTCAGACAACATGAAAATCAAGAATTAATAACATCGAAAAAAAAACCCTTTAACTTACACAATGAAGAGCGATAGAAATACATAACTCACTGGTCTTAAATTAGTAAAATGTGAATTTTCTTAATGAATACACTTTTTTACCGAACTTTGCCGGCACACTACCGTAAATCTAGACTAAAAACAAAAAAGCTGATAAGCAAATAAAATTACAAAGATAAGGGAGGAGGGAATTTTACTTAATTAAACCAAGGCGGCACTGAATTTACATACGCCGCTGGAGGTAGAGAAACCTTTTTAGTATGGGAACATTGAAATATCAGGGGTAACATATTATTATTATGTGTAAATGTAAAAAAACACAATTTTTCGTAACTATGTTTAGAAGGCACAAGAAAAACACTTGTATTTCAATAATAGGTTTTGTGCGCACGACATAAGGCTGTGCTTTTGCCTTAACGTCTTTAAAATAGTAATAAAAAGAAACAAGAAAATCCTTTGGAAACATAGAGTGACGCAGTCCTTGCACTAATGTTTTTACAACCTTAATTTAAAAGGGAATCTTATAGTATCGTAATAAGAACACATGTGCATTGCAGAAACATACATAAATAAAAACATAATAATATCGACAATAACAGGTAAATGAGTGAATTTTCCATAGAAACCGTACCAATGACAGACATTTCAAAGCTAAACTCGTTGCAATTTCGCTCAGCAAAGGAGTAAATGGGAAACCCAGCCAGTCAGCAAGCGCACTGAGGCTGTAAGCGGCTAACGTGACAGGATTACAGGCGGAGCGATCGCTGATCTCGGCTCGAAGAGGAAATCTTTGTCGGCATTCCTGCGGGAACCGTCTGTGTCATTTTGATACCGAGGCTGCATTGTTGGTTTGTAGCTAAAGCAGGGTTGTTTTGAAGTTAGATTTCAGTTCATTTAATCTTTTATATAGATTCTTTTTTAAAAAACATTTCCGTTTGTTAAAACCCACGTTACGCTGTTGATCCTGGTTGATATTACGATTTCAGCACGTTATTATGGAAATAAATTTTATTTGATCTAAATATACCGCCAATTAGTGTATTTTTTTTTACAACATCACATACATTGCTCTGATTCTATGGTAAGTAGCTAAAGCACTTGTGTTACAGAAATCAGAAACAACGACGGTTCTACATTACTCAGACCCGAGACAATATAGAAAAGTTCGTTTCCCATATTGACCCGACCGGGGATCGAACCCGGAACCTCAGAGATGGCGCTCGCCAAAGTCAGGCCCGCTCGCCTCTCGGCTACGGAGGTCGTTATTTACATTTCAGCATCGAATATTTCAGAAATATTTCTAAAGCGGTTTCCAGTTTAGCATAATATATATCTGAATTCAGTATAATTTACAAAGTCACACCCATTGTTTATCCAAAATCATTAGAAATTCGCAGAAATTAGACTGCCAAATCATTCTTAGAAAGACAAATATATTCAAATATTCTAAATAACTGCAGTGTAGGCCAATTCAAAGCGCAAAACATCTACGTTGCAATTTCGCTCAGCAAAGGCGTAAATAGGAAACCCGGCCAGTCAGCAAGCGCACTGAGGCTATAAGCGGCTAACGTGACAGGATTACAGGCGGAGCGATCGCCGATCTCGGCTCGAAGAGGGAATCTTTGTCGGCATTCCTGCGGGAACCGTCTGTGTCGTTTTGATGCCAGAAGCTTACATTGTCGACTAGAAATTTAACATATAGATTCCAATTTTTTCCTTTTCTAATAATACATTTATCATAATAAGCTCCGCTCTCTAAACTCCTGTTGAGCTTATGGGTTAGACTGAGATCTTAATATTATTATATTATTGGTAGTAGAACAATTATTTTAAAATTACGACGTAAATTAGTATTCATTTAGTCAAAATCAATCCTGATTTAGTCATTTACGTATTACGTACAATAGTAATCATAATATCTTCTATATAAAGTCGGGTTTCCTTCAGAACGCTATAACTCCAGAACGCACGAACCGATTACCACGGTTTTGCATTTGTTGGAAAGGTATTGGGCTCCATAAGGTTTATAGCAAAAAACAAGCAGAAAATTTAGGAAAAAATCAACAGAAAAGCGGGAAAATCCTCTAAGGCGAAACGAAGTTCGCCGGGACCGCTAGTGTATACATAAATATATGTTCGTAAGACTTATAAAACCAGACACAAAAGTAAATCAATCGTTCTGATAATCCATACTAATCCATACTAATATTATAAATGCGAAAGTAACTCTGTCTGTCTGTCTGTTACTCTTTCACGCCTAAACGGCTGAACGGATTTTGATGAAATTTGGTATAGGTATACGTTGAATCTCAAGAACAGACATAGGCTACTTTTTATTAGAAAATAAGGGGGGAGGGGGTAATACCACTTTCGAAAGTTTATATGGAAAAATGTTTATTTTTGAAGTTAGAGATATGAAATTTGGCACAAATATAGCTCGAAACTTGGATTAAAATATGGACTACTTTTTGTTTTAAATATTAGGGGAAAAAGGGGTAAAACCGACCATGAAATGATGTAGTCCACGCGAACGAAGTCGCGGGCACAGCTAGTAATAGGATATTTGGCCTTTAGAGGTTTCTGTTAATTTTTTATAAAAGCACATTACTTATACTCTTCCCAGCCTGATGATAAACAAGAGAGGAAACCACATCGCGATGAAGACGGATTTGATACCGTAGTGTCCTCCTATTCCTTAGCATCGCCATTCTGGCCCGCAAGATGTTTCTTCCCGTTTAAGAAATGTAATTTCAAATAAATTAGTTAATCACCTACATAATGTAAATAACAAAGTTTTATTTAAATCAATTGTGTAGTTTTCGTATTCAAGAGTAACAAACTTCTACACATGCATAGATATAACTATTAACACATCCTCTCCCCTTTATATTATTATTAGGATATTAAGAAATAAATGCACCAAATTTCTAATACTCTCCAAACAGCATTTTGAATTCAAATGCAAGCAAAATAAAGCATAAACTTAAACACATGACAACACGGCTCTTTTGTTCCGTAAGCATCATAAGTGTGATAAATTGTTTCTCCATTCCCAGCTTAGGCGGTAAGGTTTCAATTTGTGTGAATGCACAGTTTTGGTTTCCCCATATTTCCCAGGAGAGGGCGACACATTGTAAATATAGCTGCTCTCTTGCGTGGGACGAGTGGAAAATGATTCGACTTCTTTATTGTTGAGTGCGGGTTTGGAAATGTGGAGTTTGCGGAACTGTTTACTTTGTAAACGTGAGAATGAATGCTGACGAGCATTTTTTTGGAAGTACGATTATGCATAAGCGGCATAAGAAAGAATGGAATTGCCTTCGTATTTTTTTCTTTTCGCTTAGCGTGTATTCAGGTTGTGCAACCATTGTGAAGCTAGGAGATGAGCATGGTTATTACATTAAAGGAAATGCCATTTAAACTCCGTAATCCTTTCAAGAGAAAACTTGCTTATTTGGATCGTAGTAAGCCTAACAATTACATGAGATGAACTGCTATAAATGAATACGAATACTAGAGAATGCTAGCATTTTCCACCAATCAACCCTAGGATCATGCAGGGAGCTTGCTTCTGAGTGCGGTAACAGTGAAAACGTGAGTATAGAATTTAAACATGTAAAATAATAATTACAGCGATAAACCAAACTATAACTATCTCGTGTGTAGCTAATATAATACATAGACATACAATGCAGACATTAATAGACGTGGGGTAGATAAATAAAGCTTCAGCTAACAACAAATTCTAACGTATTAGAGAGAGAAGATAATTCAGGGCTCTTTATAAATTATGTTTCTTAGTTACATGTAATGTGTGTAATGTGTTCTTTTTATATTTACTTTTATGAGAATGTAACTATTCTTATAACAGTTAACATAAAAAGAAATGAAACAAAGAGCTCCCTAAAAACAACTTTGGTACCAACATTATCAAAAGTTTGAGTTTTTTTAAAATATCATGAAACTTTTTTTTCAACATCGGCTTGTCCGATGCCAGTTACTAATATTATTTACCAAAAAATTTTGTTTGAACGCGCTAATATTAAGAACTAATTAAGAACGAACTAAACTAAACTAAAAAAAATTGTCCATTTCATTTATCGAGGAAGGTTTTTGTTTATATTAAATCACGCTGCAACCAATATAAGCTAGGAATGAAAATTTTTTGAGCAATGGAAAGTATAGAAAAATGGGGATAGCACACGGGCTGCTAGTTTTTAATTTATGCCGAGTTCCAATATTTGAAAAACGATCCGTTCTTGTTACCAAAAAGTAATAAACTATACGCGGCGTAAGCTAGAAAACCGACGGACAACTGATGACAGCTGTATGAATTAGTGTTATTTAACGACTCTTAGTCGATTTTTGACACATTACGAATCGTTAGATATTGGATCCAGGCATAAGGCAATGTACTGACCGAATGCAACAATAGCAGCATTGTTTCAACGTAGCCATATTGCAGTAAGCATTTAGCCTCAAGTTTCATAATTACGTGGACTGAACGAGCGCTCGGTCACTCGATAATCCGGCGCGGCTCAGGCACTCCGGTCCAAGGCTTGACTTATGACCATTGGCGCTGCTAGGTCACAAGTCAGGCTAACTGGATATTTCTATTCACAAGTTAGGCTGCGCAAATATTTCTTTGTGCCGTCCCTTTGTATTTTTTGATATAGAGAGCAGATCTTCTGCTGTTTTATTTGAATTACTTGTATCTTTTTTAAAAAGTAATGTCTTGACATTACTTTTTTGCAATGATAATCTGTTTTGAATGTTTAAGAAATTAGGCTTGTTTACAACTGGTTGCGAAAATGAATATTAACAAGTTCGTAGCTATGATCACAATATTTATTTTAAGCAGTATAAGAGGAAGAAGTGTTGAAGTTAGAAGTATTAACTTCATTATAAAGTGCCTGAAATGCATCACGACGTCTGTAAAATCAAATTATGTAAATGTTTTGTGCAATTAATGCTAGGTCACAAAAGATAACTGGATATTTATCTGCGCTATTAACAAGTTAGGCTGCGTAGATATTTCTTTGTTCCATTCCTTTGTATCTTTGGATAAAGAGAACTCATCTTCAACTTTTAATTGGTCTTCATATATGTTACATTTTGCTAGAACTAGTTTTTTGAGTATAGTTTTTCATTCACAATTTAAAATAAAAGCCTCTTTGAAAATATAACACGGTTAACATTTTGAGAAAAGGAGTTTGTTACCTACAGACTCAATATAAGTATCAAATAAAATACCTTAATTACTCTAGACTACAACAAATATAAATTCAAGATAACCCCATCACAAAATGGAAAAATTATATTATGAAAGGTTCTTAAATTTTTGTAACATAACATTTAATCCAGTCTTATGTAATACACACATATATAATACTAGATTAAACTTTAAGCCTTTATTACAATACATAAGCTGATAGATGTTTATTGTTATTCACTCCGAACTAGCGAACTTTGGATATTTTAAAGAAACAGAAAAATTTCATCACCCTTTTGTAATGTGGATTTGTGAAGGTTGTGTGTTCGAATCCCATCGCAAGGGGATGTGGAATTCGGTTTATTTATGCCTATGTTGATATGCAGACAGCACTGTAAAACAGGGGATAATATTTAAATTGTATTTAAATAAAAAATAAATAAATAATGCACCATACAAGCACACCAACGTGGTCTCAAACTAAGGTTTTTCCTTATACTATGAGCACCAGACGACGGATACTAACTGGGGGCGTCAGGCGTCAATTTAGAAAAGTTAGTTTTCCAAATTGACCTGACCGGGAATAGAACCCGGGACTTTTCCACTGCCGTCAAAATGGCATGGACCTACAAAATATTTGACCAAAGATCCAAAACAAACAGTAAAAGCCGCGAATTCGTTTCTACATTCGCTTCAAAGGTGTAAGCGACATCTTTATTACGAATACCAAACCGCTTCAACAGAGAGCCTAGACTAATTTGGTAGTCGCCAATAT
This sequence comes from Glyphodes pyloalis, assembly GCA_037074685.1. NCBI lineage: Eukaryota > Metazoa > Arthropoda > Insecta > Lepidoptera > Crambidae > Glyphodes > Glyphodes pyloalis. Next base: position 1,335,624 of record JAYKKO010000042.1, read on the forward strand.
TATACCACTATTCCTGTAATCTCTAGCTACATATTCCGAAATTCACTGAGACGTTGTAGCTGCGAGCCAAACATTATTTGGCCAGCTAAGTAGCCATGTGTCCCTTGACATTATATCCTTACGTGACATAACATCTTTTGTCAAGGGTTTTTGGCACATCATTTCGGAGAAACACCGCTTTTTCGTGGAGATTTTTCGAGTGGGTGTCGCTTTATGGTAAAGGTTAGGTATCTTACAAAAACGTGGTTTGGTTGGGTAATCTTGTACGCCTTTTTAGATGAAATAAAATATAGATATTATCGAGAAAAGGATTAAATTAACGCGCACTTTACCCGTTTTTTCACATTTGTAACGGATTCTTGGCTCTTATTGGTCGAAGCGTTATATTATATAATCTAAAGTCTTCCTCGATAAATAGTCTATGAACTAGCGCGTTCAAAGAAACAAATAAACACTGCAGCTTTAATATAAGTATAGAAATAATTCACTTGTATGTATTGTTTCAAATGATGGATACTAACTTACCTTTAACCCAGCACGACCAGATTAAGGCCAGTTTCGAAAAAATACTCTCCAAATTGATATGAACTGACCTTACTGGTACATTCTGCACTTTACAAATGAAAGTGTTGCTAATTTATTTAAGTTTGATGTGTCTGTCTGTCTATTTGTGTGTGTTTCTGTCAGCATCGTAGCTTCCAAACAGATGAACCGATCTTGATTTGTAACATTTGATAGAAATCGGTCCAAAATGGCTGCCGCGATAAAATGTCGGATATTTTGACTCACCTTCCTTAAATACTTTTATGATAAATATGTTATCCAAAATACAATGTTGGGGGTTTATATTTTATGTTTTCTCTTATTTTGTTTTCGTTAGCTGAAGTAGCCTTTCTTTTCAGGTTTTTACTTAGTCTTTCATTATTTTTACAACTTGTTTTAGGATTAGAAACAGGATAATAAATTAACCACAAATATATCTCAGAATTAATTACCGTGAAAATCGCGAAGCTCTAGAAAGTTGTTGAAAACAATTTGCTAAAATTGATGAGGTTTAACGATTTTACTTACAAATTCACGGTTTCCATGGCCGCCTGTAGTAGACCGCCGAAAAGTAATTAGTGGTAATTATTCAAAGTAACGTCGTCCTGAGGTACGATTTATCTTTTTTATGTTAAATGGCTACTAGACTTTTTTGGTAAGTCCATTTATGCTAGTATTTCGAAAAAAAAACATATAATTTTAGCTTTTCAAGGAACCCGTGAAGGCCAAATATACATCATACATGTGGGATAACGGATGTATCCGAACGTTGTGCATGTGCGATGCCTGTACGTATGAATATCCGAATGGTGAGAATGTCAGTTAGATTTGAACGACGGACGAACGACGACGATGTGTGTGTTTTAAATTAATTTTATTTGGCTAATATATTTGGATTATACCTAATTTGCTTCTTTCATTTCCCATTCCACTACAAATTTGGGGGCTCGTCCGGGATGGGAATGAAAAAGCATTCAAAATTCTAAATTTTCAAATTTTATACGGGGAACGACGGCCGCCATTACGACGAAAAGAATTTTCTTAGAAGACGTTATAATTTTTTTACAAAAGGACGATTATGATGGAGTTGAAGAAGAATGACTTACTACGAAGATTATAAAGAAGAAGGAGATTAAAACTATTACGACGGTTTTGTGCAAATACATTAAAAGATGAACATAACCGTGAAGCTACCAGAGTTTGACGGAAGCGATAATTATCCAGTATCCCAATGGGTACGTCACGTCGAAGAAACTGCTGATGATTTTGGATGGCCTTCAGGTCTATTATTGCTAAAAGCAAGGCGCTCTCTGACGGGCTTAGCTGCGTCATGGTTACGGGCAGAAGATCGGCATAAGACGTGGAAAGAGTTTAAGACTGCCCTAATTGACGAATTTACCGAGGAGGAGGGTTACAAGGCAAAGATTGAGGAGATGGCGAAGGTGTATATGGAAGTGATGTATGAAGATTGTGCGCAAATTCACTACCATCCACCACAAAGACTACAAAGCTTTCAGTGTAAAGTAGCTAAAGGTGAAAAAATTGCATCTTCACATAGCAACGGGTATTATCAGAAAGATGAAAATGAAGTGCATCAAAATGCTGATAATCACCATAGCGTGAAAGATAAACAAACGTTGTTCACAACAACAAAAAAAGATGGCGCTGCAATCGAAGAAATAAAAAGGTTGATAGAAGAAAAAGAATGCACGGTCAAAGATGACATTATGGTTTATGACGATATTACGAAGTGTCAAAGTGACGACGACGCGTTCTCAAATGTCATAAATATAAACAAAGTCTATAATGAAAATTTTAATTTATACACGAGGGATTCGGACAAAATTATGGAAAAAGTATTCCAAAATAAGGTGAAAGACGAAAACGTTGGGACAAAAGTTAAAAAGAAAGAGGTTGATGTGACGGAGAGGATGGTGCAAGAACTTCCACCGTGTACAGTTCAGGAGTCGCCAACTCAAAAGGTTAGACGCATAATAAACAAATTGCTAAACCTTCAAGAAGACAACGATGACGTGTTAAAGTACAACCCATACAACCTGTATTACAATTTATTCGGAGAAATATTAGAAAATATGTGTAAATTAGATTTCAAGGACGAACTTAAGAAGAACTTTAAAACGAGGAAAAAGGAAGAGTTGAAGCTGTTTTTGTAGGTTTTATTTTTTTAAAGAATGTGTATAGTTTGATTTATATTAAGTTGTTAGGTACGGTGTCAAGTTGTTATATTTTGTTAAGTTATTTTATGATGAAGTTAATTTTAGTTATACGATGTAAAGTGTTTAGTTTTTATGATGTATATAATTGTGTTAACTTTGAGTTTTAGATGTGACGAGATGGTAAGAAAGACGGTACGAGGATATGAAAGCTGTGTTGGATGATGTATGTCTGAGGACAGACATGTTTGCAGGATGGCCGAGTGTGGGATAACGGATGTATCCGAACGTTGTGCATGTGCGATGCCTGTACGTATGAATATCCGAATGGTGAGAATGTCAGTTAGATTTGAACGACGGACGAACGACGACGATGTGTGTGTTTTAAATTAATTTTATTTGGCTAATATATTTGGATTATACCTAATTTGCTTCTTTCATTTCCCATTCCACTACATACATATACTCGTTTTAAGGCACGAATGAGTCTAAAGCAAATTGTCCACGTGACAAATCACGAGGGTGATCGTGCATGAAAAATCTGATACGTAGGCGTGAAATCTAACTGCCACGCGATTGGCTATCGTGTACATGACATTGACAGACATATCACCCTGAGGCTTAAATTACCAATCACGTAGCACGACCTCTCGCTCGCGTATTGCCCTCTAACGGATTTTTTATTCGCGAATAGCCCGTTGGTCATCCACCTCCTCCACATCATTGATAGTTGTTGTTAACGCTTAATTGCCACTTAAACTAAATAATTAATACAGTTTAAAAAACGAAATTACCATGCTTTCAATTCGACTGACTACATTCCACCGAATCAAAACAAACAATTCCAGTACCTAATTTTTCTTGACAGAATACTATTCGTGTGTTCCAAATTCATTTGCTCTTGTTTTATAAGGAACACACAAAAGCAACACTTGTATACCTGCATGTTTTTGTACTTCTGTAGTAAATCACCTTTTTATGCTTCCCATCCAACTTTAATGGCATGTTCATAAGAATTAAAATAGTTTCTCTCGCATCATAATGTAGAGTGCAAATAGTGTTGTGGGACTATCGATGAACGGTATCGATAAATATTCTAATAAATAAAAAAATATACTCTTGCTAATTGATTTAAAAGAATAACTAGAAAACATGAAAAAATTAATGCGTGGAGATCGTGGCTACTGTTTGCATAAAATAGCTTTAATTTGTTATCACTGGACAACTGTTATAGTTTTTATACACATATGCTTGGTTAGCAGTGTTTACCCAAAAAATAGTCCAATCGTAATATGATAGACTATTAATAGCCGAACTATACTAAAAATACATATAGTTTATATATATTCTAATAAGCAAAAGGCTCCATCATAGAAATCAACAACAGGTACAGGCTTTTTAATCACGCTTCCTAAGCGCATTACAGGACTGAGCTATGTATCTTCAAAAAATCATTAAATATATTTTGATTGACCTCCTGGTTAAACAATCGACATGATATTTAAAACATAATTCACTACCTAAACAAATAATATGTTAAAAATACTATCGATAATACAGCTATAACAATAAACAACAGAACACAACACTAATGTAAAAGTGACTACACAAATAAACTTGGAGCCTCGTACCTCCCAAAGAAAGTTTCATAACAATGCACATCAGAATACGAGTGTTATTCCAAAACTTTGCCAACAATCATAAAAACCGCCAAGCGCGTATTGTGTACGACCGAAATAAGAATCTGTGGACAGATATTTTCAAAAACATCGATATATTTTTTTTTATTTCAAGGATAATTATTTTTCGAATTACGAAACGATCTTTACTAGCGGTTGAACCAAGATTGAGCCATTTCCATACTACAAGTGCTAAAGCGACTTACTTTATTTCACGTCCCAAAAAATATGCAAACAATATTGGATCACCAACTCAATCTATCATAGTAGCACCAAAAAGAATTTTGAGCCACGAAGGTGGCTAAAAACATGCAGCCAGTCTGATGAATAAGGTTACCGTAGCCCAGGAAGCTTACAATACCAGGGATACTATAGATACTGCTCTAGGCACACGTACCTGTATCGCTGAATCGTAATGGTGACTGTACAGTTAAAAAAATCTTAATTCTTGTAGCTTCAGTTGGTTTATATATAAAACAATATGGAAGAAAGAGGAAACAATATTAAGCTACCAAAACAAATATTTTTTAACAGACTACACCAATAATTTGAGAGAGTGTAAATGTGTGAACGCATGTGTTTTTTGTGTATGTGTTTAAGAGTGTAATAGTGTATGGATAGAAATGAGCATGATACAAAAAACTGTATTAATGTCTTTTTCTTTCAGTGCCCTCAATAAAGAAGTCAATTTATCGAGTTCACCTTTTGCTCAATCAACTGTCCTATCAGATTCTCCGTTATTACCTCAGTCATCCTCTTATTTCTGCCCCTCTATAAATAAAGCCCTTTATTGATATTACCAATCAGCGGCTATTGATAAAATATAATATTCCATTGATATTAAGCTCGTTGGTTCTTAGTGAATGACGCAACTAAATTCATTCATTCATTTATTCGATTTCAGATATGGTAAAAATATGGAAATTAATCAACGGTAGTCATGTTCGCGGTTTCGATAAATTTAGTATTTGAATTCGGATATTAATAAATAATAATAAATTATACGGATTTATACCTAATTATGTCTCGGATGCAAATTGTTACAATTTTTTTATGAACTTATGGCTTTATGAAAGCTCGAAGGCTACAGTGAAGTTTCCACTATCTTTTCATGTAGTAGACATACATGGATTGAAATTGTGTGCGGTACGTATTTCTTTGCCTGGGTGCAATTTCCATTCAGTTCAATTGCGGAAACAAAGTTAACATAAGTGTTTTAATTCTGCCATCTGCTTGAATTTGAACCCCATCTTTACCAATGCGAAGAACATTTGAGCGCAGAGAAATCTTGACACATCAGTATTTTTAACCAACTCTAAAATTAAGTCTAATTTAAACGATGAATTTCTCAAATAGGCTGAACAAAATTTATTCAGAACATTTTCCACTAAACTAGTCGTCTATTAGCTATTCGTATTCCCTAGATAACATTCGGTAAATATTTAAAAGGGACTCGAACTACCGTAAACAATCTAAGTCTTCTACGAAATCAGGGACACAAACACAATAAAGAGAGCAGTCAGTGAGAATACCTGGTCTAGTTTACAATTACAATTTAGAAAGAAGGAAACGTTTATTTAATAACACGACTTACATAGCATAGCTTCTTCCAGGGCAGTCAACTTTCATTCATAGTTGAACAGATTTCCCGCTGCATTAACCACGGTGGCTTTAAATGGTGATGAGATATTTGGGGTGGGGTAAGTGGAAGTGTCATACCTTCTCAAGAAAAAAAACTCCCCGCCAAGACATTATTACATCACAACAAAAATTCTAGGGATATTCGATGCATATACGAATCCGTTCTATTCCTAAAAATGACTGATAGTACCACTTGTTTACTTTTCAGCGTGATTTTTTAATGCTTAATGATACGGTATTGAATGGCCGCCAGTACAAAATGTCAAATTACATATTTTAACACAAGTCCCTTTATTGATAAATAAAAGGGCGTGAATTGAACTATAGTCTAACGGTATACCTTTTTATAACAAATTTAAAACCCAAGATGACAATGTAATGGTAATTTCGAAATCCTTGGAATTTTAGTTTTTTTTTCTTACTGTTGTTTGTTTAACTGTGACACACGCCAGCCGTTTCGGCCTGCCATCTGTTTACGCCCTACGTGATCTGAAACTGCAAACTCCTTTAAAACAGTCGAAGGGAATCTATAATATGACGTAGCAAGACTGTTTTTTCATCGTAAAACAACTGGCAGTGCCTCAGTAATTTGGCAAACTTAACGGTTTAGGGGAGAACCTGTGAAGTAATAGTGATTCTTTTTTTTCGAAAAACTCCAGGTATATACTTAGGAGGTAGAGGAGAGTTAGATACAAGATAGCATGAAATGATAATAGAGGCGATACCTATATAGAGTTCATGAAAATAAAATTGACTTTCACTCGATTTCTATGGGATGGCATCGGCAGTTTCTGGTTTCCTTATCATAGTACTAGATTAACACGGCGGAGATATCTCTAAAACGTTTTTTCATATATTTTTATAGTGGCAGTGCCAAACTTAAAATATTTTAAAGAAACCGCCAAAGTAAAACTCCTCTTGCCATGTGGGATTCGAATCCACGACCTTCACGTATCGTGCGTGCGTTATTTCAGCCAGGTTCGTGAAATTTTAGAGTTATAAAGCTTAACCTGGCTAAAATAAGTACAAATATGTGCGCAATTAACACTTTGATTCGCTTTCCTGTAAAGTTGTTGTTTTTCACATCCGCCATTTTTAATAGTCATGGACACGCATGAAAGCCGCGGCAGACGGTTCTTCAGTTTTTTTTTGTTTTCAGTTAGGTACATCGTAAAAAACACTATAAAGCTAAGAACTCACGGCGCTTTTTTTTCATGCCCGCCCGAACAATTGTTTTATTCCAAAACACCCGAGACCACAGTTCCCGCCTCTCCAGCGAAAACCGCAAACAGTAGTGCACACCGCGGGCGAAATACGCGTCGGAAAATTTGCTTTTGTTAATTAATTTATGTATCTTAATAGATACACAAACATCATATATATATATACACTCATCACAAGTTAGATACGGTTGTAAAATGTTTATACATAAATGTCTGTTGTTAATTGTTAAAATAATCCGTTAACTTTATTTGTCGACCGTTGACATTAAAACGTAATCATAAAAAATCGAAATACAGCACTAATGCAGAAAACGAAATTCAAAATATTGAAAAACAAATATCATCATTTGGGAAGTAAAATGCTTATACATATGCCCATGACAAATTGTTAACATAATTATATATCTGCGCGTAGAGGTACTTTTAGCAACGATTCATGCATCCGGTTCGTTTAAATAAACTTTTTTTCATATTAAACAACATCACACACATTTCTCTTAATCTATAGAGTCGATACTAATGGTAAATGGTCTACTCGATATAAATTTAGGATGGACCTCTTGAAAATTACAGATAGTTAAATTATATAAAGGTAATTGTATACAATGCAAAGTGATTCTACTGCGGGTTCAGAACCTATCTACCGATAAGATACCGGTAAGAAACTCTGCAGATTAGTGACAGTAGAAGAAACTAACTTATAGCTATGTCTAGACCACTTTAGACCAAGTCATATAGTTATGTTTTGATTAATGATGCAACATTTAAGTATTTAATTTTGAGAGGTGAGCTGGAGCATACCTGTCCCCAAAGGTGGCACCTGTTCACAAGCAAGACGTATGTGCCAGCCATCGCATCACTTAACAATATTGAAGGAAATGTAACCTGCCACGTAGCGCCATCACCCAAGTGACGTTTTAATGAGAATGACTAACTCCCAACTCCCCATACAAGTATTGAAAATTTAAATCATCAAACTAACTATAGGATCTCTAGCATGAAATAGTAATTAGTGGACCATTCTAACAACTTAAAGGCTATGTACTAAGTATCTTCAGAAATCAACGAAATAAACAGTCGACATGTATTTGCAATTTCAGAGTTTCGTGAAATGGAACTGAGAACTGCAAACCATCTGTTCCCGCGCACGTGACCCAAAGGAAATAGCTTAGAACAACTTCATTGCGTAATTTAAAGGAATTACTTGAAAGCATGAAAAGCAATTTACGGTGACAACATTTGTATAAATTGTACTAATACTTCAGTATTTGTTGCTTTGAATGCGATGATTTCAGGAACATCTCTGTGAACTGTAAAATATTTGTCTTGGATGGTCCATTTATCGAGGTCCATTTGCAAACAATAAGAGCGAAAAATGGGTGGAAAATTTGTATAAAAATGGGTATATAATATAAGCACATTATTAAGCTAAAAAAAATTGCTTGAAGGCGCTATTCCCAGGGATACTGGCTTGAATAAAAAATAATCTCAAATTGCTTATCTATCGGCGAAGGCTTTATTATCACGCTACAAACAACAGGAGAAAAAAAGAGCGTGAAGAAACATCTTGCAGGCCAGTATGGCGATGCTAACGGATAGGATATTTTGATATCAAATCCGTTGTCATCGCGATGTGGGTTGCTTACCATCAAGCTAGGAGGAGCCAATATACTGCGCTACAATAAAAAAATATGAAAAAAATGGGATACAGATAGATATACTTTATTGCACAAAATCTTTACAGAAATAGGTTTTACACATTGATTATAGTACAATTAAAGCGGTCTTATCGCTAGAAAGCGATCTCTACCAGACAACCAACAACAACAACAGATATAACGCGTGCAAAGCCGCGGTCGTCCGATAGTATTAAATAATAGTACATCTGCTGACGTAAAAAGAGTGGTATTTTCAATCTTCAATAAAAAATCCTTACGTTTCCTTGTTCAATCCATAAAATCCGCTCCCCAAAAGGTTTTTACGCTATAGCAATAACTCAATACAATCAATTTAATCCAATTCATCCCAGATATCTTTCAAAAGTATCGGCACAAGAGATTGGATAAAATCATTACGATTATCCGATTTGTAAGTCTTTTTGTAAGGTATGTAACCTGTGCCTATGTAACCTATGTAATACACTATAAACACATTTAAAGGCTTTGCACTCGCGGAGTTAGTTACTTACTCATAAAAAATATAAAAAATATCAATATCTAAGCTATCTTTCATACAAATTTTACACTTCCCCCTTCCTATCCTTGCAAAGGATGATTGATGATGATTTTTGTCCATGAGTTTTATGACTTTCGATGAAAAACTTCCTTACTGAATTTCATTCCAATAACGGCAATGTTTCATACTAACTTTGAGCCCCCGTTTAAATTTACAAAAAACCTTTCTTACTGGTATCCTACGTTATACCAAGACCTTCTGTGTAGAAATTCAAGGTTCTAACTCTTATAGTTAAGGTCCTGCGTTGATAGATCAGAGAAAAGTTAGCTTTCGCTTATAAATATAGATTTAGATCTCTGAAAATATTAAAAAGATCTACCTAGAGAGGAACAAGATTTTGAGAGGCATGAAAGATACAATTAAAACGTCACAGATGAGAAGAAGTATACAATACTATACATGTATAGTATACAAGTACAACATGGATTCTACGAAGTATCCGTAAGAAAACATTTGATTAAAAATCTGTTAAGAAAGATGTTTAAACAGGACAGTTTTTTTTTAATAAAACACGAAACTATGACGTCTCGATTTTTACGTTTTTTTATCAAAGTACACGTAAAAAGCAAATCTGAATAAATGCCCAGGTCACAGATAGAAAATAAAATAGTGCAACATTAAGCTCTATCTCTCCTCCGATAGAATTTTATAGTCTTTTTAACACGCTTTTATTAGCTCGGGTTGTATGTATCTATGTATGTAACGGAATCTTTGAATCTTAATTTGACCCACTTCCCGGTCTTTGATTAAGATGAAATTTTGCACACGCTCTGAGTTCTGATGACAATACATGACTAGCTAAGAAACGTCATTACAAATCCAATATGGCAGCCTCCCCAAGATGGCGAACTGACTGTTTGAAATGCACTTCCATGATATGGGTATCAAAAGAAAGGGTTTGCTGTCAGGAATACGAAAAAAATAGTCACGTGATTCAAATCCAATATGGCGGGCGTCCAAGATAACGGACAGGCTATTTGAAATGCACCCCTATTTAGTAAATAAAAAATGGTGTCACGTTTTGACCCGTTAAATTATTTTAAATGGAACGCGAAAATCTTAAAGTTAATACATCCTGGCATCTTTAATATTCATTCTTACAATCTTTCGCATTTGTGATATTTTCTAAACGTGAAAGCCTTTTTTACTGTGCCTGTATAATAATGACAAGATTGCTTACAAAAAACTAAACGCTTTTTGTCTCATGTGTCTTCACTGAATTTTTCCACACTGTCTGAAGTTGGCCTTCCACAATCGTAAACAAACTATAAACAGTATGTAATGGTGTAAACTCATTGCTGTGTAAACATTCACAAGTTACTCTAAAAGTCTACATGTTGCTTGAATAATATTAAACGAATGAAGACTGGTGTAAAACTAGTGACACAATCTATATTGCCATTGAGATGATTTATCAATGTGTCTGTTTCAAAGTTAAGCCAATTTGATATATTATAATGATATGACAGCTTTTTGCCTATCGGCTGGCAATATTTAATTTAAAAAAGACTTGCTTATAGTAACTAGCCGTTGCCAGCGACATCGTTTAATTTCTATCTATTTTTCCATTCTGTCCAGTAATCAATAAAAATAAATCTCTATCAATTTTTTACCAAATCAGTCCATTTATTATTTTTGCGGCAAATCGTTGAGTAATTGACCTTTGAATGGCAAATAATGATAAAGTATCAATACCATAAAACACACAATATACTTAATCGGTAGATAGATAGATACACTTTATTGCACAGAAAAAGTTACAGAAATTGGCTTTACAGACATAATAAAGTCCAATTTAGGCGGTCTTATTGCTAGAAAGCAATCTCTTCCAGACAACTTTAAGGTAGAGGAAAAAGTAGATATCGAGAAACGGGTGCGCCCGTGCAAAATATTTATTGAGGAAATAAAAAATAAATAAATAACCGGAAATATAATTCGGTTTTTAGAGCTCCCGAGAGAGAGCTACTTTAGTACCACTTAACATCAAGTGGAATGAGGTCAATATCGAAGTGCAATATAAAAATAAATCTATACAATTAATCCTCTTTTGACAGGTACTTATATAAAAGTATGTCAATAGACTTGGCCAGTCAAAATCCATAGAATTCCTATAAGACATTTAAATCTAGTTAAAAAAATCAATACTACTGTACGTACATGCTACAGATATCATCGATAGACTATCAGTATGAAGTAAACTTAGACGACAATATGCAACTCTATTACAATTGTAATTTTATTCAGCAAAGCTTGTAGTTCACTAATCGTACCACAAATGTGTTTAAAATAAGTGATTAGTAAAATTGCCCATTTGGCTCCAAATCCTCATATATATCGATGGGCCTGCACTGTTGGGAGATTACAGTCATTAATGCCGAAACACAGCCTATTGTTGGGAGGTTGTTAGCACAGTTTCCGATAAACCACACCGCGACCCGCTAAAGCATTACAGGGCTATTTGCGTTGCTATAGACAACGTTAACATCATGTTTCGCCATGTAGATCCAGTCTGGAGAACAAGACTTTTCGTGCTTTAAATAGCGACAATAATTGTGGTTTTAAACATTTAAAATAAATTAACGGGTCATAACGCGACACCATTTTTATTTAGTAGTTAATACGAACACTTACTGCACGACGTTTCGGTTAGGTTGCACCAACCATGGTCACGATCTGACTCAGCTCTTGAGTAAAAGAAAAAGCTTAATCACTTGCTTTTAAAAAAGTTAAATTTCAATATATTTCCTAGTTTAAAATAATTTTATTTAAAAAGCGCTTGCCATGTTAGCTTCCTCAATTTCAAACCAAATAAGTTTATCAAATTGCAGCTAAACTACATCTTCAAGCTCTCAACTTTCGAGAAACTGCTTTTCTCGACATCTTTTCCGTAACCTCCACTTTACGTCATGAAAAATAACTTTTCTGGATAGATAGCTACTGATGTTAGGGCGCGCCCATTCCATTCTGCTTTTATATCCATTAAAATAATAAAAAATAATAAAAAAATAATAATAATAAAAAAAAAAAAAAAAACGTTTATTGCAGACTAATTAATTGTCCATATTATTGTTAGTATACAAAATACAAAACTATGTTAGTAATTTACAAACTATTGAAGGTATTTGCCGCCCTCCGGGGCTCCAGGTATATGCGCATGAGTTTGCACCCAGTGCTGCACAAGTGGGCTGTCTAATTTATCCCTCAGCACGCTCAGGATGTTGTTAGGGCTCCGGCGCACGCGAGACATCAGCGAGGCGATACGGCGCCTCAGCACAGTGTGGAAGCCATCTGTGTGCGCGTGCGCGAACATCGCTGATGCACTACAGTGCCGCGGGAGCCCCACCAACACCCTGAACGCGTTATTATATTGAACTCAGAGAGCGTTGATGGCCCGCTGCGTGTAGTTGACCCACAGATTGCATGTGTACAGAGTTTGGCAAAATGCTTTGAAAAGAGTAATCTTTACCTCTAAACTACACCGTGCGAATCTGCGGGCCAACATGTTACAGCGGACCGCCATTACGGATGCCATTACGGAGCCGGGGTCTGCCAACGATAGCGATTTCACAAGCATTTTTTTAAGTGAAGTAATGCTTTATGCATACCACCCGCTCTGGGAAATGAGATGATTTATATGGGCCCCCCACCCACCAAATTCCGACAGCTCGTTATCATGGTCTTAGCACTAACCTCACGAAGGAGGGAAAAGACTGGATGCACTAGATTAAACTCCCAGTCTGGTGGTCTAGTGGATTGTAATGATAACTGATGACTCCCGGCCCTTCACCTATCGATCGAGTCATATGTCGGATTTCGAAGATGAACCAACCGTCTTCTGCAAAAAGGAAGCCATGGCTACCCAAGCTCTCACTCTTGAGGATCAATGTAGTTTCGGTAAGCAGTAAGAGATCCCAGTCATAACTCAACAGACAGGTTACTCCTCGAACGTGCATTGAGCTGTGTCTACTAAAGTACTACACTCGTAATATGACAAGTCTGGTTATTACATTGAATGGCCATCTGACCTCATTGCAAGAGAAAAAAACTCCTTTAGATCATGTGAGCCTTCTACTCTTCCAAAAGTTTGGTGACGAAAAGTAATATTCTTTCGTAAGTGTAGAAATAAAAACGATTCAAGCGTGTTTGGAATCTCACTCGGGATAAAAAAAACCCACCTCTTTTTAAATCATTTTATTCTTCATAATTTGGATGAAATTTCGCGAAAAGTCTATGAAATGTCATTGAGTGGTACTGTAAACTTTGCTGAAGCTGTCATTGCAGCGTGTGTCTGCGCTGCCCAGCAAATATTAGCTACCAGGGATTTTCGTCATACACCGCAACCCTGGCTGTTATTATTCATGTTCGAATCATAAACATCTCTTAGTAATGTGACATACTCAATGACGAAAAGGTACAATGGTTTTCTGTCAGGTACAATGAGCCATAACTTCAGTACCTATTGTTCCATAATATAGGTCTCACCTCGGAATGACTCACAGGTAGGTTTTTATGGTGAATTTTATATGAGTGGCAGAAACTATTAGGGGCCAAGATGCGTTTCAAAGGGGTGAATAGACATTTTGGCACAGTACACAGACAGTGGATGTGACCTAGTTAAAATGGTTTCATATTTCATTTTCGAGATAGGAAGCTGCAGCTAACGGAAGGGAGTTTCGTTAGCGCGAAATGGCGTTTTATATATTTTTTGCAGATAGCTTTATATTTACAGAAAGAACTGTATGAATTTTTTTAGGCAATTACAGGCCATTTTATTATGAATCTGTGATAAATAAATAAATATAAATAATAAATATTGGACAACATCACATACATTGCTCTGATTCTGTGGTAAGTAGCTTATGCACTTGTGTTACAGAAATGAGAAACAACGAAGGTACCACAACACCCAGACCCGAGTCAATATAGAAAAGTTCGTTTCCCATATTGACCTGACCGGGGATCGAACCCGGGACCTCAGAGATGGCACGACGCCTAAGCCCGGCACGCTTGCCTCTCGGCTACGAAGGTCGTAAAAGGTGTGGTTTACGGGATGTAAACTAATATTACCCATAAAGATGAAGAGTAAGTTTGTTCGTTTGAATATGCTAATCTCAGGAAGTACTATTTCGAATTTAAATGTTTTTTTTTTGTGTTGGATATCCCATTAATCGAGGAAGGTTTTAAGCTACTAGTATATAACATTACACTGCGACTAATTCCTTTTAGCGAAGAATCAAGAGAGGTAGGGCATAGCGATTTATCGCTCGAACTGGAACAGCCTGACTGGTGAAATACCTCCACCTTACAGAAGACCGCAGCCAAATAACAATCACTTCTGTGTTGTTGTATGCATGTGAGTAAGGTTTCCAGAGCACTTGGGGGGTGCTACATTAGTAGCAGTGGTCAAGCCTTCAAGGCAAGGGCGACAAGTCCAGTAACAGCTTTATTATGCTGTACTTGTCACCCTTAAGCTAGGACCTCATTTCCACTTAACATCAGGTGGGATGAGGTCAATCTTGAAGTGTAATATAAAAAAAAAGGAATCAGTGGAAAATGTCTAAAAACCGAGTATTATACGCATGTGACCCCGCGGCACGCTGTTAGTTAATAAAAAAAGAATCTATTCCTCTTAAACATTATGACAGCCAACACAAATGGCTCCACACGCGTACTGCCCCGGTGATGTTCCAAAGATGACATTGTTATCAAGCTTGTTAAAAGGAAAAACAAGAGCTAACAAATTTGGTCCAGTATTCCTGAAGTTTTATTGCACGCTCGTACATTTCGGAGATTAATTTTGTTTTGTATAGATAGTGCCATATAAATATCACAGCTTTGCACGTGTGCTATCCCCATTTTCCACTAATCGTTCACCTAAACCTTTCTCCATAAATTGACGATCGAACACAACATTTGCTTTTTTTTTTATTTATTTAAAAACTTTATTGCACAAAAAAGTACAACAGGTGGACTACCTGTCAACTTTTGGGTCATGCGGAGAGTTAGTTTATGGGTGCGGTAATAGTGACAAAGTGCATAAGTAATCTAAAAAAAACATATTTAACAAGAATAGTAACCAAGCGTTACAAAAGTCATTACGGAAACTATTCAATATACATAAAGATGCATGAATAAATAGAATACTTATATTTATATAAAGATTATATATACATTTAAAATGTTAATAGATACGTAAATAATATAATTTAAAAAATAAATAAACTAAGTAAATAGCGACAATAATTGGATTCCGCCATTGACAATTTCATGTCTACGATTAATGCATTAGCGAGAGAGAAGTCGCACCCTTCGTGGAAGAAGAATGTAAGTGAAAAATGACAACTTTTCAGGAGCGTAAAAAAACTGTCCTATAAATTTATTAACATTATTAGAAATATGTAATATACAAGAAACGATAAGTAAAACTACCTGTAAGGGTCCTACGTCATTATATTTTAAAATAATGTAATGCGTATTATAAAAAAACCTGAAAATGAGCGATGCGTAATTATTCCTCGGTGCATATTAAACACTTGATGGAGTAATTATGAATACTGAATTGTTGACATGTAAAGAAAGTCTCACTGTTTGGTATTACTGCAGATAACTTTTTATTTGCGTTCTAATTTAGTCATGCATTCAATGTGTAAGTGTGGCTTACGTACGTTTTCGTCGAACTACCCGTTTGTGTAAAAAGGGTTACGTACATTTACCTTGTGAAACATTATCATACAATGGTGGTTATTTGGAATAATAACTTTACTGAAAATAAATAAATTTAAATTTGCATGTCAATTTTGTTTTTGGTTACCTTGGACATGAAGACGGGAGATTTCTCTTTGATTTGCAAGTTGAGAGCGAAGCAAAGCAAACACTGCCGTACCATCCTTTACTGGAACCATTTCGCCGCATTTTCAGGCCCCTATTTGAGAACCTCTGGATAAAACCAGAACGCTTAAATTTTCGTTATCCAATAAGCTATAGACACTTACTTGAAATCCAAAATTTCAAGTCTGTAGGTCATTTAGTTCCGAAGTTAAGGGACAGCAAAGTTTCGCATTTTCGACACACACTCACTCACTCATGATCATCAAAATAGAACTAGTACTTCCCATAAACTCAGAGAGCTGAAATTTGGTACAGAGTTAGGTTTTAATGGCCACATAAAGGGAAAACTATAAAAACTAGGATTATCGAGGTCTGGTGTCCCTGGTGACCCTGAGTAGAAAACACAAAAGCCCAACCAAACTATTAGCGATCGACATACTGCCTATAAAAAAAAATATTTATCCAGGTAGGCCGCTTTATTTCATTGAGAAAGCAATAGTCAGAAAGGAAACAAAAAAGAAAAAAAGAGCTCTTCACTAGGCACTTTTACTTACTCAATAGCAAAAAACCTACATCGGCATCTTTGCTATTTGCGTTTGAAGACAATTGCAACCCCTAGATAGGTACTTCTAGCCTCGATCCTGAAAGTCATCACTAACTCGAGGTGTATGTGAAAGATATTGTTTCACCCCATTCCGTTTTACATTTTTTCAGTTGTATGTAGTACATATCTACGCTTATACCGTGAATAAATATTGCCTGAATAGAAACTGGAAATTAGTCAAGCTACCTGTGTTATCTACGGACCCAACAACCCCTGATTACAGTACACTAAAATACTTTTTTTATTGGTAAATCCAGCACTCTTCCCAATTTCAAAATCTTAATTTTTCTCGCTAAAAATGTTCACAAAACGACAAGCCCGGTCTAATCTGCATTCGAGTTCCTCCACACCCAGCGCCTCAACAGTCACCCGATTCAAAGCGGCAGAAGCAGTACGTAAACAGTATCTTCGTCTAAATTGCAAAACGGGAGGTCGTAGCCACAGAAAAGTGATGTCGCAGAAGCAACATCGAAAGCAACTGGTATGGCTCTCGAAGAGAGAACGGAGTGTTCCGTGTGAACAGAGTGAGGCTACTACTACTGCGCAACAGATCCTTATTGTGGAACCAGCGCGCGACTACATACTGCGTTTTCCGAACGATGTCACTGACGAGGCGATGGTTTTCTAACCACACCCGCTGCATGAAGAGAAGAGAAATACTCAAATCCCAAGACATGGTAATATTACCACTTTATAGGTTAGTGACATCGAGAAACTTACTCATGCTATTAAGTCACTAGCAAATCCGAGTTTCAAGACTCATTATAACGTTGAACTACCTGAGTTTAGCGGAAATATATCTGATTGGCAATTATTTAAGCGCATCTTTGATGACACTAAAACTTATTTCCTAGCTGGTGAGAATTTAGCTAGGCTCCAAAACGGGAAAGGCTTAAGAAGCCGTCCTTTCCTTTTTATGTTCTCATGATCCTGAACTTGCCATGCATTTTCTGATTTCTCCTTGAGGTGGAGGCTGAAAAGCAAGCTAACTTCGGCTCGTGTGAAATTTTTAACATACCACTTCGGAGCGACAAGCCCAAGCCGTTACCGCAGTTGGCTACCTTTCCTGATCGCAGTAACATGCATTCATCACGTATCATTCATTCGCATCACATTGCTGCATCTCTGCGAATTTAAATGATGTTTTCCCTTCATCTTCTGTTACCTACACGCCTTTGCCATGTCTGTATGGTGCAGTTAAAAATCATAACATTAAAGCGTGCGCCTAATTCCTAGCACTTCAAGTTTCCAATCGCTTTCCAAAGTTCGCAAAAATAAAATATGTACGCGGTGTTAACGCAAAGGTAAACAAAATATATATATATATATATATATATACTATATATATATAATTTGCATTTAATAAAGGCAAAGCCGTATGGCCTGGAAAACTGCAAGGCATTGCATCATAAAAATTTTCATCTTGGAGAAAATCCCTAATTTTCATCTTGTCTGATTGTAAATAATGTCATGCTGCTGGCATGCCATCGCTCATTTGCCATCGACATCTCATGTCATTATTGACAATAATAAAAAAGAAATCTCGTTTGTGAATAATGAAAAAGTTTTTACACCACCGTATGAGGTTTTATTATATAATCATACATATTTCGTCTCAAATGTATTATATTCTTGCGTGAGAGTTCCGTACTTTTAAAAGTCGCTCTAATCGTTCTTTATGGACCGTCGGCATCTTACTATCAAATTGCTTATCCAAAGTTTCCATGTTTGGATTTAACACGGCTACAGAGAAGAGATTTTTGGCTCTCTTCACTTGTCTCAATACAAGAGCAGTTCATTTGGATTTGGTTCGTAGTTTGACTGCAGATAGCGCAATCATATAGTCTCTGATCAGGTTTGTAGCTCATCGAGGGTACCCTGTAAAAATATTGCCCAACAACGGGATTGCATTTGTCGGTGCAAAAACGAAAGGTCCCGGGTTCGATTTCCAGTCAGATCAATTTGGAAAACCAACTTTTCTAAAATGACTTTGGTCTGGCTATGTAAAGATGACGCCCCCAGTTTGTATTCGGCATCTGGTACTCATAGCAAAAAGGGAAACCTTAGTTTGAGACCAGGTGATTGGTATGGTTGCCTGGCGCATTCATTCATTCATATGCTAATGGTCTTTGAGTTTATTTGTGTTTGATTTCATAGTCAAATGAGATTATCTAATAAAATTAATCAATGTACCCCCGTATCTACAAAAAGAAGTGAAATCCCACCAAAAACATTCTGTAAAAAAATTGCCAAGTCTCGATGGAGCAGCTTGTTTATCTCTAAAAAGTAATGAAATCTAGACAAAGTCCTGCCAAGTCTAAGGTTTCTTACTGCGATTGCTTTATTATTATATTTAATGTTGTGTGACTTGGCCGTCGAAGGATAAACAAAACCAGGTGATCCATGACACCATTGTGCCAATCTGTCGCCAGAACCGTTACCCATTGACGATGGAAAATTGCTACTTGGAAAACATTGATTCAATAAATAATTCATAATTGACTTATTGTATTAATAATACCTTTGTATAGTGGAGCTTTAAACAAACAGTATATAAATATTTCCAGTACAGATGGACTTCTAATCATTTATAGAAGTCCGTCTGTACGTCTATTTTATATAAGATCGGTGGTGGATTTGAAGTTCTAAAAAACCGGTCAAGTGCGAGTAGGACTCGCGTGGAGAGGATTCCGTACGTTGGGCTCATAGGTCACAATAACTGCTTTCACTTGATTGTGAGAAACAAAGAAATATCTTGATTGTCTCTCTCTATCTTCCATCTTTCTCTTTTAAAAAAATACCAAATTCCTGGCCCTAATTCTTCGCCCCACAAACCCCCCTTCGTGGGGCAATCCGTAGTTGATGAAATAATGTGTAATCTGCTCATAAACTGATGTGTCAGACCTTTTGAAATTAAGCATCACATGGTACAGGCAGGTAACAATAAAAAAACGTAAATTTAACAAAACAACCCTTTTTTTAATCCATGTACTTCTCATAGGTTTTCCTGTAATCTATAGGTAAAGAGCTATATTCCGCATTAATTTCAAAATTTTTAGCCTAGTAGTTTCGGAGATAAGGGGGGGGGGGGTGGTCAATTTTCGCCTATTTTCTTAAATAACTTAAAAACTATTTATTTCAAGATTATAAATGATACATATTTGCAATTCTTACAGCAAGATCTTTCATTTGATATGTTGTGACATACACACGATATGGTTAGCGAATTTTTTTTTAATGTTGTGATTTACCCTCCAAAAGTGTCCCCCAAATTCATAATTTTTTATTTACGTTACACATGCACCTTTGGGTCTTTAACTTACATATGTGTTCCAAATTTCATCTCAATTGGTCCAGTGGTTTCAGAGTAATCGGCTGTGACAGACGGACGGACAGACAGACACGCGAATGATCCTAAAAGGGTTCCGTTTTTTCCTTTTGAGGTACGGAACCCTAAAAAAGAAGAGAGTAGAAGTTGTATTGTTAATGTTGAAGGCATGTGTTGCACAATCAATAACAACTTAAATTGAGACACTAGCGTTAAATTACCAATGAACTTGTACCTACTAACCTATCAAGAATGTTCAACGGCCAAGTCACACAACATTAACTATAATAATAAAGAAATCGCAGTAAGAAACCTTAGACTTGGCCGGACTTTGTCTAGATTTAATTACTTTTTAGAGATAAACAAGCTGCTCCATCGAGACTTGGCTATTTTTTTACAGAATGTTTTTGGTGGGATTGTTTTTACGCCATGAAGCTTATAAAAAATCCTCTAAGAACAAATAGCTTCTATTAATTATGACCTTTTTAAAACAAAATGCTAAACTATTTTTGTAATAACGACCAAATAATTTACAAACACTGTTGAGTAAAAATAAGTATCAACTGTTACGTAACATAAAATCAACAAAAGTTTCGTGGAATAATTAGGCAACTACACTTGCACAAAGATACCTTCCTAAATCTGCATAGACAAATAACGTATCAATTGTTATAATAATATCATCTGAATTAAAAATTCGTGGAAAAATTAAGCATCTAGACTTGCACTACGATATCCACCAAACTGTATCCTAAAACAAGTCTGTATCTATCGTTATGTAAAAATATTTAATAAAGTCTTCGTTGAAGATTTATGTGAGTATAAATAAGCTATTAGTCCTTGGGAACTTTAGTAAATAAAAAAGTGCAAATGTATTAATTTCCTTATTATGATGGAAATATCCATAATTGTATGTTGTAATATTATACATATTTGTGTTTAATTCCTTCGTTTTGAACATAAAAATTATGAAAAAAATTGACAAGACGTATTAGCTTCTTCTTCATTTTATAGTGCAATAAAAAAAAAATCACGCAAGTGGACTTGCGGCTTTGTTCCAGGGGGGGTGCGAAGTGTTCACGTTTAATTTATTTATTTATTAATCCGCGGAAAATCTCGTCATCGCGATGTAAAGTAGTACAACGCCATCTATTGATAAAAAGTGGAAGTTTCGTCTTGGTACTAATTTGTTGGTACATTTACTGCAGAAAATATGATAAAGAATATAATGTAAAAGAATGCAACTAAACTTAAATCAATTAGGTATTGAACGGTTGTACACACGTATTTTCATTTAAAAAAATCCTTCATTTTAAAAAATCCAATTCGAATGAGTAATTACTGAGGCTACCACATAAAAACAAAACAAAAAAACTGTCCCTCAGATGCGTGTTCAAACAAACAAAAAAACGAACTCTTCAGCTTTACAATAGTAGTATGGATATCCTACCAAAGGAACAGGATTAATTCATGTGTCCCTGTCAGGTATCAGTGTCAGAACAGTGTCGTCGGTACCCTCGGCCAGAGACCGAGGTCATGTTTATCTTGACCCCGAACACGAGCCGTCATCCATCACTGTGTGACCTGTGATTCTTCACAATTTAAATAAAGCTGCAATACAGTTTCGTCCTTTTTGTTGTGTGCGCCAGAATGGCTGGGTGGTGTGGCGTTAGTCTGAGTTGATTCGAAAATTGCTATGTAATTGCTATTTGCTACACGTAATAAATAATTGCTACATAGATTTTTTTGACCGGCAATTTTTACGTGTTGGCTGGTCACCTCCTAGTTTAAAAACGCTTTTTATTTACTTAGAAGTAACAACAAAGAAACACTTAATTTTTACATTAATTTCGCTTCGGGTCGCAATTTGAAAAAAATAAGCTTTATTCACTTAAATACTACTTTTATATTCTTCTATTTTTTTAAATGTGGCTTCCATTTACAAAGAAATCTAAACTTATTTGCACACCAAGACATACAGTGTAGAATGATGATAATTAAAAAAAATGAATAAACAAACTGGTAGGTCTTAATTTGGGATTGCAATCCGCAAAAAACGGATCCGGTAATCCGGCGGATCCGGCATCATTTAATGGGTACCGGATCCGGTGCTAGCATTTTGTGGGAAAATAATAATATTATTTATTTATTATAGCAATACTAACCTAGAGCGCTATCTCCTTTTTATTCTTGATACTATTTATACAGATATCTTTGGAGTTCACGTAATTTTAAACACAGATTTCTGTCATGTTATTAAGTCATTTTTGAATTATTTTGAGTTGTATAGCTGTTGCATGAGTAGGTACTTTAAATGCGTTGTGCGTAGTGTTCATGCGTGCGAGTCGATCATTAATTCGTTCGTCAGATTCATCAAATCATGATGGTATCTGTCATAATCATAAATACCTATAAGACTTGTTTGTTCTCTAGAATGCTATTCTTAAATCCTTTAATAATTATTTTGATATCATTTCAGTTAATTACGTAAGGTTAATTGTATCTATTAAATATTACAGTTACTTGATAATTAATATTATTACTCATAAATTGATCTAATCTGAAAGTGAAATCTAGAAAGTCTGAACTACTCGTTACGTCGTAAAATTATTACTAGTTACCTACTCTACTAAATTTAAATTGTTTTCTTGTTGTCTATTTGTCTTAACATTGGTTAGGAAATAAAGTTGATTTTATATATTTGTGATTTATTTTTTATAAACTACCTATATATAAGTGCAGTGACACAAGTGTCACTGCACTTGATAAACTCACTTATTTTGTACTAAAAACCGAAAATCATCTTAATTTAAATAATCCGGTCGGATCCGGCCGGATTGATGGGAATCCGGTCGTATCCGACCGGACTGAAAATGACGCCGGATTGCAATCACTAGTCTTAATGCGCCATGCGCCTAAAAATAAAAATTCCCCGTCCCTTTAATTTAACTAATTGTTTAACACTCTTTTCACCTTCTGTAGTAACATTATTATGCAAATTTATATTTATTTTAATGTTACACTTTTAATTCTCTCTCTCTCTTTCTCTACTAATGTTTTATTGTCTTCATGGTATTGTATAGTTTTTTTTAAGGCAATGTGAGATACTGAAGATTCCATCTCAGAAACGAATTAACTTTTACCACCGCGCTGTAAACGAAAAATAACGTGTCTCTCTACACGCATGACATTTGCGGAACGTTGTCTAGAAACGCAAAATTGAATCTATAAAAAGGTATTTTCTATGTGAGGCATAAACCTCTCAAAATTCTTCTTACAAATTATCTCAACCATAAGTACGCAACCTTTTTCCAAGGTTCCCTTTACTTGCCTCAACTTAGCAATTACCGAAGGTGGAAAGGGAAGCGATAAGTTCCCCGAATTTATTGGGCCATGTCTGGGCTACATTTGGGCACTGTGAGAGCGCGAGCCGGGACACTGAAGGGTTTACTACGTCTGATTTGACTGCTTACTTATTAAAAGGCCAATTTGTATGTATGAATCGTTTTTGGGTAGCTTTCGATCGAGTTCATTGGAAATTATTTATACTAAATGTAACATTCTTTGCGACAAGTTGGCACGTAATGCTAAAAGAAGCTTAGGGTTTCTGTCATGTCATGTAGGAATTGCGGGTTTGATTCCAATGAAAATTTTGAGCATAAACTTGCCTAATAATTTTTAAGAGAGGTAGGGCATAGTGATTTGTCGCTCGAATTGGAGCAGCCCGACTGGTGAAATACCTCCACCTTACAGAATACCACAGCCATATCACAATCACTTCTATGTTGTGGTATTCCTGTGTGTGAGTAAGGTTTCCAGGGCTCTTGGGGGATGCTACATTAGTAGCAGGGGTCAAGCCTTCAAGGCAAGGGCGACAAGTCCAGTTACAGCTTTATTATGCTGTACTTGTCGCCCTTAAGTTAGGACTCATTACCACTTAACGTCAGTTAGGATTGGGTAATCTTAAAGGGCAATATAAAAAAAATTAAGACAGGCAACTTAATTTCAAAAATTGCGTCACAATGCGTCAAATGCATACGGTACGGTGCATCAACGCATTTCCGCCCGAAAAAAAAAAAAAAAAAAAGGACCTCATTACCACCATCAGGTGGGATGAGGTCAATCTTGAAGTGTAATATAAAAAAATATATATTTGTATGCTATTTTCCGCAACTTAGTTGTTATAATTCCGTGATTTAAAGTACCCTCTTCTTTATTTTACTATCTAATCTTACTAGGAACAAAATTTCATTAAAATACAATAGTTTTTGCTGAAAGGTTATTAAATATTATACATCCATTCACGTACATTTAACTGTCCTAATATTAGGGTTCATTAATTACGCAAATACCATTTCTTTAACCAATGGTGTAGGTACTTCCCATGTTTAATATTTCGACATAATTATTAACGGTTTAAGCGATTTTGTTATATTATATAACCAAGTCTCGCATTAAATAATCGTTCTCTGACTACTCTGTTAACATAATTGCCTCGCTGACATTGCAAAGCGTTAATTCACAGTGATAAATGCATTAAATTGGGTTAAACCCGGGATTTACGTATAAATTTATTAGTACACTGATAATGTTAAATAATGGTATGCGGCCCTCTAGTTTGAGTAGTAAATATGTACAATTAAAGTTAATTGTACAAGACTCAATCTGTATAGGAGATATATATCACTGATAACGAGAGGTCGAAATTAGATAGCGTTATAAGTGTTTTATACTGATTTCGTACAGCGTAAGAATAAAATGGATATGCCTTAATATTTTTGAAACGTTTGACAATTTCATGTCTCCTAACATGCGCAATACGTCAAATTTCTCACGTGAGACGACAAAACTGTTTAAACTATCAGTTGGCTGATGTCGCACCACACTCATATTTTCAGCCAATAAACAGTTGACTAACTTCCTTGTGAGCACGATAAAATTTTATCACGTGACGCATTCTAAAAGGGCTAGACTTGATTTCAATGATGAAGACCTCAGCCCTGGAGTGGGTCATTTATTAGGCTGATTATATACTTTTGTTATTATTTTTAGTATAAATCCCTAAAAAATAATTTTAACAATATCTAGGCAACACAATTTACATTTAGATATTCATAGCAAGTCTAAGTGTCCGAACAACAATTGTAAGTACAGTTGAAGAGAAAAGACTTTGCATTTCACTATTAATCTTTTTAATTAAGTAATAGAATCTTAAACTCTTAACTGTTTTAGACAAACAAAACTTGGACAATAAATAAGTTGGAATTTATGTGTCAACTTCGGGTTTTATTCCCAAATTCACTTTAGGAGGACTTTTTGTTTCATTTGAATTGTATTTTCAGTTAGAAAATTTACCCATCTAACCTTCTTAGGCCGTCCTTTTGAATGACAGAAACATTTTTTTTTTGTGTTTAGATTTCTAAATCTTATATTTTTATTAGTTTTTTTATAGTAGCACTGTATATTGCCTGAATCCCAGCCTGATGTTAAGAAAGAGAGGAACTCACATCTCGATGACAACGGATTTGATCCCGTAATAACCTATCCGTTAGCATCACCATACTGGCCCTCAAGATGTTTCTTCACGCTAACCTAAAAATTATCTCAAAGTGAACAGAAATCCAAAAATCAGGTTTACTTATTTGAATACGGTCGATATTAATAATGAATATTTATACCATTAAAACTACGTTAAATATGAAAAAACTAGCTGTTGCCTTTGACTTTGTTCGCGTTATTTGGGATAAAAAGTATTATTTATGTTAATGTTGTATCTCGTCAATCATATATCACATTTAGTAATGGATACCCATCAACTTAATAATCTTTTGGAGCCAAAGTTAGCGCGCGTAGTTGTGGAGACAAGGGTTGAGGTTTTGAGCCACACTGGAGAAAAATTAATGTATTGAACATTTATGTTTGTTCTATGTATTTTCAAATGTAATTAAGTATGTATTTTTACCATCGGACTTGATACCAACTTGACTAAACATCTTGACAAACTTGCTAAAGCTACTTACTTTGGAATAGTACATGTGTGATATATTTTAATTTTTATATAAAAATAATTTCACAGGCATCTTTTTATGTATTTGAGTAACAGAAACACTGACTAAGCAACATCCCAAGTCGCCAAACCCAGGTTGCTTGCTTATAAAATTTGCTCCTAACCTATTATTTAGGTTAAGTTTGAATTTTTTTATTCTCGAATAAATAGAACCCTTTTTTTAGTACCGATTATGACAAAAAATATATCTATAACTGACTTCGGTTGCTAGTGTAAGGAACGTATGTTCTTTACTAAAAGTGGAAGTACTTCCGCCGAGCTAGGTGTTATCTGCTCGGGGACCAAGGCCCAACTACCAATCTTGGTTTGTCGTATATATACTTAGTGGCGACGAAAACTCTGATATCGCGATGTAGGATATCGATGTCACGCATTACGTATGGAGCGTTGTTTACTACGCCAATTCTGCTGACGCTGTATTTGTGTCGACTTGTAGGTCATGTCGTAGGTCGGCACAGTACTCCCCCCCTTTGGAGTCCAAGCACGTGCCCGATGCGTGTAGTTGCAGGGAGGCAGCTGCTGCTACGCCGGTGTGGACCAATGACTCAGTCGTAGGGCTGCGATGGCCTGCTTCATTACACGGGCCCGGAACCAGGTGGCTTTGTCAGCTGAGGTGGTCCGGTGCTCTTGTCGTGGCTAAGCTGGCTGTTGAGGCTATGGAGACATAGCCTGATGCGAAGGCTCCGTTCTTCAAAGGCTGCTGATGTTCAGCTCAGTCGGGGTCACCAATGTAAGGAACGTATGTTCTTTACTAAAAGTGGAAGTACTTCCGCCGAGCTAGGTGTTATCTGCTCGGGGACCAAGGCCCAACTACCAATCTTGGTTTGTCGTATATATACTTAGTGGCGACGAAAACTCTGATATCGCGATGTAGGATATCGATGTCACGCATTACGTATGGAGCGTTGTTTACTACGCCAATTCTGCTGACGCTGTATTTGTGTCGACTTGTAGGTCATGTCGTAGGTCGGCACACTAGAATTAAAAGTAAAAGTGTGTCTAGAAACAAATTTTGTATTAAACACGTGGCTATACAATTTTTAAGATCAAAACACGTAAACCTTTTAACTCACTTAACAGTTTAATCGGAGAGGAGCTTTCGATTTCAAAACTTTAATTATCATTTTTCTTATTTTAAAGGACCAACAGATTTCCATCTCCCCTTGAGGTGTAGGATTCTAACTCACGTGTCACGTATGCTGTTCTTCGAATTACGTTAACCGCAATTAATATTAGGTGATGCATTTTCTGTCATATTAAACTCTGCCTTTGGTAAGTGTCTTCTGCCGTATGAGTTTAAAACTACATACTTACGAGTATATCTACTTTAAAAAAATTTAAAGCTCTTTTAATTAAAAATCCCGTAACCCTTTTCTCGGCGAAGGTACCTATTCCTATTCCTGACGTCCATTAGGAGCGTGTCCTGCTTTAATTCAATCCCGGCGCGAGCGTCCAGTCCGCTGACTCTCAGGACATCTCGTCCTGTACCCCAGTTATGTCTATTCTTCGCGATTGTACGGGATACGCGATTTGCTAGGAAATGTGGTTACGTGTGTAAAGTGAAATAAATGTTATGTTATAGGAATAGTGTAGTGGTGTTACTTATGTGCGAAAATCATGTAAAGGGGTGATTCTGTGACGAAGACATATGAGCAATGCCGTTTTTGTTTAAAAAGGGTTCCGTATATTACAACAATGTTAGTAAGATTACATTGTTGTCTATAATACTCGTATTTGTCAACTTGAACGTCTGCCAAGACCTTCTTTCTCAATAACGTGTGTAAGTATGAAATTTAATCAAAATCCAATACTTTTACGTCTCTGGCTCCTTTTAGATTCATTCTGTGTATATATACACCGTGACATTTTAGTGGTTGTTTTCCCGCAGCAGAACGATTAACCTTTAGTAGCACTATCGAATAGTGCGAGTTTTTTTTTTTAAATAATAATATTTTAGTTTTCAATTAATCAAAAAAATAATCATCAACTCGAAAGCGTGAGAAACGAATAGTTATATTCCGAGATTCTGACGTACGAAGGTACTTCTTTCTGCACGAAAACCTTCTTTAAACAAAAAAAACTCTTAAGTTCTAAGCAATACAGCATAAACTGCAACGCACGCGCTCCGCAAAACGAACCGCCTCGTGACAAACGACACAGAACAAAGGCACCGCTCGCAGCGCTCGTGCGACTGTCTCACTCACTCATTTCTACTCCAGCCAGTGCACCGCGAACGCCGCCCGCGCAACTACTCAACCCCAGTGCGCTATAATTGTTGCCGCCAAAATGGATCGCCATTACGTTTTTTCAACCTACCTACGTCGTGTCGTGGAGTACCTACGTCGCTATGGTGCAATTGTACGCGAGAGCGAATTATGATTCGCATGCCGCTCGTCGGCTTTACGCAGAGCCGCAGCACATGGAGTCCCTTTGTCTTCGCGGTGTTCTGAACCCGCAAGTACCACAGGCTCGGACGATCGTAGCCGCAACCCAGCGATTACTCGATCACGGACAGTTCCAGACGCCAGCTCATGCCCAAGGCAGAGGTCACCCGGCCATTCATTCTTTGGAGCTTGACGAATACATCATAACCGTCGCGGCGGGCCAGTGCCGTGGCCACCACGAAGCCCGGATCTTACTCCGTTGGACTTTTATTTGTGGTCTGAGGTTAAGCGGATTGTGTATCGGGAAGAGTACCAAACTCGGGACGCCTTAAAAAGTGCGATAGTGGACGCTTTTGATGTGGTTAGACGTGATAGAGACACATTATTGAAATTGAAAGCAAATCAATTAAAACGTGCACGATTGTGTGTAGAACGCAGTGGTTTACACTTTGAACAATTACTCCGTTACCGGGAAGTGTAAGTATTTGTTTGTACATTTGTAAATAGGTATATTAGGTTAGGTAATTAAAATCATTGTAAATAGGTTGATTTCTATTTTTTAAATACGCCTTAAATACTTTATTGTCTAATTCAGTAATAAATTATTATTTTCAGGCAATAATCTTGATTACAAAATAAAAAAAATATGTCGTGTTTAGTTAAGTATGGATAAAAGTATTTACGACGGTCCTAAGCCCGTTAAAGTATGAAGGGAAAATGGAAATCACTTGTTAGTGAATAGTGAGTTTTCAGCGTATTGATAAGCGCGAGAAGCAATGACCCGGCCGGCCGGCGATCAGCTGCGGCGCGGCTCCTACTATTGGTTCGAGGTTGCTTTCGAGTTTAGTTTATCACTATCATAAAATTGCTATTTTTTGATCTGCATAAAAAAAACCTGCACAAATCTATTGTACTACTCAGATATTATGATTTTACTGCGGGAAAACAACCACTAAAAAGTCACGGTGTATACATATATATCCGTTTGAGTTTGTTTTTGTTACATTATATCGCAGAATAATTAAAACATGTAACACAGGTACTTTACAGACCCCAGGGCCATGTAAAGTAGTACTCGAAAATGATCATCCACTGAAAAGTTGCCCACAAATTTAGTCATTCAATTTATTTTTTCCGCGTTACATAGAATTCCAATTAGGCCTCCAAATTAAATTTGGTAAGAAGAAAAGTCTTTAGGAATCTAAAGACCCTCTGTGCTCGAGTTTAATTTGGCCTCTGCCGATAAAAACATCATCAAGCAATGTGACAAATATTTTCATAAACAATAGTCGTGCAGCAAAACGTAACTACAATTTGATAACGATATGCGGAAAGGCATCAGAAAGAATTACTTAGGCCTAGTATACAATACGTGAATTTTCTCGCATGAGATGACAAAAGTTTTGATACTGTTGATTGGCTAATAGCGCATCACACTCATATTTTCAGCTAATCAGCAGCTGACGCACTAACTTTGACGTTTGTTAAGAGCGCGATAAAATTTAGTCGCTTGGCGCATGCTAGGCCTGCCTAATGTGATTAGGGCAAAATAAATTAAAGAGAGGTAGGGCATAGCGATTTATCGCTCGAACTGGAGCAGCCCGACTGCTGAAATACCTCCACCTTACAGAAGACCGCAGCCAAATAACAATCATTTCTGTGTTGTTGTGTTCCTGCGTGTGAGTAAGGTTTCCAGAGCTCCTGGGGGGTGCTACATTAGTAGCAGGGGTCAAGCCTTCAAGGTAAGGGCGACAAGTCCAGTAACAGATTTATTATGCTGTACTTGTCACCCTTAAGCTAGGACCTCATTACCGCTTAACATCAGGTGGGATGAGGTCAATCTTGAAGTGCGATATAAAAAAAAAAAAAAAAATGTAATGTAAAAGATGCTTCAAAACGATTAAGTAAGTTTAAGGAGAAAAAAAGGACAAATGAAAAACCGTCTGCCACATGTTTTATTGTAGCAAAAAATTGTAAGGCTGAGTTTCCACTACGCTGGACTAGCTGATTATTTTGAAAATTTTATTGGGTCTCTAGAAAACCAGACAGTCAAAAACTCAAGCCGCTGGCAACAGCTAGTCCTATTAATATTATAAACGCAAAATAATGTAAAGAGGTCTGGATGCATATTTGTTTCTCTTTCACGCAAGAAGTACTGAACAGATTATCATTATAGAATAGAATAGAATAGAATAAATGTTTATTTAGCTCACAAAATAAGACAGTACAAATAAAGGAAAATTAAAAAAAAGAAAAAGCAAACAAAATATGTGCTAAAAAGGCTCCCAACTCAGCAATATGTCGGGACACCCATAATAGAGTCTCGCGACGCTGATTTTCAGTGGTCGCCTGTTTAAAAATAAAGTAATTACATAAGACAAATTAAAATTAAAATACGGCACAGTGGTGATAAATACATCTTATAAAGAACAACATCCCATAACCTAACACACTTACATAACATAAAAAACATTAATAAAGAAACATATACATACACTCAAACAAACCATACTTCTTTAAATCAACAAGAAACCCATACATGATACAATGCATAACAACACAAACAATAGACAATGTACGTCAGAAAGTTATAATATTCAACTACACAATTAAACTAAACAAAATAAATGGAACTAACGCTAAACACAGACGCTAAGCACAAAGCACACCATCCCTTTGGATGCCTAACAGATAATTTTTAAATTTAATTTTGAAGTTACATTTGGTTTTGCAATTCCTAAGTGGTGGAGGTATGTTATTCCAGCATTTCGTGGCTGCATAGCGGAAGCAGCCCCGAAATGCCGCTGTGGTGTGCTTTGTGTAGAATAGCTTATAAGCGCCTCGAACTGGTCTCTGGGAGAATTTTAGCTTTTCATATAGGTAGCTGGGCTTTTTCTCTTTGATGATTCCGAAAAGAAGACTGGCAAAATGATATCTGAGGCGAGAGCTCATATTTAGGAGTCCTCCCCGATTCAGATAAGGCGTGACATGGGCTCTGCGAGGGATTGCGAAACAGAAGCGGGCGCAGGCATTCTGCACGCGCTGGATTAGCTTCTTGGTACGAGCCAAGAGACAACTTCCGACAACTGTGTCTGCGTAATTTAGTTTGGACAGTATTAGAGACTCACAGAAATACAATCGAATCTCCGTACTTAGATGCTGCCTTATTTTATATAAAACTTTTAGCCTGTAGAAGCAATTTTTTATGATTTCCAATACATGGTTTTCAAATTTTAATCTTCCATCCATGAGAACTCCCAGGTTACGCGCTTCATCTGTTAGCTCTACAGGACCATCCTTAATACTCACCCTTGGATCAAAACATTTTATGAGTTCAATTTGATTCTTTGTGCCCATTATTATGAATTTAGATTTTTTTGGATTGATTACTAGGTTATTTCTTTCTGACCAGTCGGCTATACGATTAAGATCTTCATTGATCATTTCAATCGCTTTTTCTGTATCGTTTGGCTTGAATGATATGTAAATCTGAAGATCATCAGCATACATATGAAATTTGCTGTTTTTAATAGATTTAATAACGTCACAACTATATAATATGTATAAAATTGGACCCAATATTGACCCCTGTGGTACTCCTCTATTAATAGGTACAGCACTCGAGACATCTGTAGCACCCACTGAGTCATAGTTCACTTCCACTCGCTGGGTTCGTCCATTGAGATAGCTAGATATCCATTTTATAGCTACATCATCGAAACCATAATAATGCAGCTTGGCGATAAGCAACCTTGTATTGATGCTATCAAAGGCACGGGAATAGTCCAGTAGAACCAATATAGTTCCCTCTCCCGCGTCCTGAGCTCCTAGTATGTCATCAATTACATCTAGTAACAATGTAGAAGTGCTACGACCAGATCTGAACCCAGATTGTTTACAAGGCAAAATATTGTTATCTTCCAGGTAATTCACCATTTGCATACCGACAACCTTTTCAATGATCTTAGACATGAGAGGCAAGATGCTTATTGGTCGAAGGTCCTTCAAATCACTTGGCTGACTCACTTTGGGTACCGGTTTAACTATTGCTTCCTTCCAAGAATTCGGGACTACTCCGGTTACAATAGATTTGTTTATAATAAATGTCAGTATAGGCAAGGTACGGGGTAGCGTGAGTAATAGCATATCTAGGGTGATTCCATCAACTCCTTTGGCGTTGGTTGATATACCTTTAATAATTTTTAAAACTACATTAGTATCCACTGTCCGTAAACAAAAGGATTCAGAGCTATGACGATTGGACTTGAAATATTGGAGTTCTGCATTGTCAGTATTATTACTTCCGGGTATATCAAGAAAATATTTATTTATCTGGTCAGCATTTCCAATGCCTACAGGTAAGTCTGAGTGCCTTTTACGAAACTCGACATTTTTTTTCATATTTTTCCAGAGCGTACGGGTGTTTTTGGAATTTTTGTTTATGTAATATTGAAAATAAGCAGTCTTTTCAGCATACAGCGCGGCACTTACCAACTTTTTCAAATCTTTATAGTAAGACTTGTCACATTCGCTGTTAGTTAACCGACTTTTAGCTTGTGCTTTATTTCTCAATTCCATCATTTTTTTTACTGTCGGTGTAATCCACGGGGGGTTCCATTCTTTAATAAAAACTTTTTTGATAGGAGCGTGACAATCAAACAGACGAATAATATATGCATTGAAAGTCGAAAGCGAATCAACAACATCCAAATCATTAGCAATAATCTGCTCCCAAGGAATAGCATCAACATCTGCATTAAATTTCTCAAGATTTATATCTTTCAGTGGTCTGTATGTGATCCATCTAGGATGCAACTTAGGTTTTTTTACAGAGAGTTCACAAGAAATAAAAGCATGAGCACTGAGTTCAGGTATGTAGTCAACACACAAATTCGAGACTTTAACATTACCACTACAAACTACATCTATTAAAGTCTCCGAGTTATCAGTGAAATGGGTTGCGCTTTTAACATTCTGCTGGAGATCAGCACATTTGGCAAACTCATAAAACTTTTTTGTATTAACATTATCCATCGATAACAGGTTTATGTTGAAATCACCAAGTATCAAAATTTGGTCAAATTTAGAAAAGGAACAAATGGATTCAGACAGTGCATCAAAAAACGTGTCCACGTTTAGCCATGGCGGGCGATAGGCAGTACCAATAGCAATTCTGCATCCGTTGAGGCTTACACTGAGCCACATCTGTTCCACATCTGTAGTCTGGGGGTGGAGCAGTTGTCTGACATATATTCCTCGGCGTATATAGAAGCCCACTCCACCACCTCGCGAGCGGATGCCCACGGGTCGCGGAATGTGGCGCTCGGCAAGGGTATCAAGACGACTCTCGCAGAGGCTTACTCTGCCACATATTGTAACCAGGGCGTCATTCAGCCTTGCCATCTGTGCCCTGTTCGCCCTTAATTCTTCTCGCATTTCCTCCCTGAACGTGCGCATTTCCATTACCAGAGATCGAAAATCTGCAAACTCAATAGTGACTCTGTCGGCGGTATCGTCTAAGGGTTGCTCCACGATGGACATGTCCAAGTGGGTCGGACTCTCCACGGCAGCCCCGCGGCGCACAGTAATCTCATGCTCTCTACCTTGTACAGGAGTATTAGTGTTGTCATGTTTAGGCTGTACACTCTTACACAACACGCACTTCCAAGTCTCCCTGTATTCCTTGGTTAAGGTGCCGTAAAATCGCGTTTCAGACACATTGGCACAGTCCAAGTCATAATATTGTTTGCAAATATAACATTTTAAATATCTACGGTCTTCTATTACTTTTCTACATCCACCGCAAACCAATTTATTAGCCGACATTTTCGCTTTGAAATCGATCAAAAAGGTAAGAAAAAAACAACAAAAAGTCTTCCAAAAACAAAAAGAAAAAAAAAACAAACAAAAAAAAAAAAAAAAACAAAAAGTGGCACTGCCTGGGCTCGAACTCTGATTCCTTGTATATAGATTAACGGACTATTCAGTCTGACCGCATACAAAAACGACCAGGAACCAATGTAAGTTTGTAACGAAATAAGCAATATGTTCTAACGTTCTAGACTACTTAAGTTTGTTGGATAAGGTCAACGACCGTTTTTGCGTGAACACTCAAATCACAGTTAGCACTTGTTTGCACCGTCACTTTGTCAACAAAATAAAATGTTGGTGATATTGTTGAAGTTTTTGCTCACAGTTCCAAAACAAAACTATTTTTAGTAAGTTGAGACCACAGTTTGACAGATTTAGGTAATTACAAATCACTAGTTAAAATTTTACAACTGTATTCGGGGATTTTATATTTATTTAAGAATTAATTACGGGAGCACACGCGTAATACGTCCACCACTGTTACCGCGCCCCGCGCACATTATGACTTTTCATCCCGAAATATCGCTGCACGCGGGCCACAGCTAGTTTCATATAAATTCTTCAGCTACTAGCTTTTCTACTGGACCGACAAAGTCTGTAATGGAACCTTGTACAAATGAACAGCTAATTTAATTCCAGAGCAGGACGACGTCTAGTCTACTGACGTACAGGACGTTTTTCCTCGTACTGTCACGGTTACGCCATTTATACAATTTGCTGGCAAACGCGTTGCCACGTGTTAATCAAGTAAGTGGAGTGACGAGTGATGTGTATACGTGTTTGTTAACTTACTTATTTTACAATTTACATAATATGGCGGACCTTCTTGCAATACTTTTTTTTTTAATATTTATCTTTATTTTGTGTTAGTTTATTGCTTTATTATTAACATAACATACCACTAGGAGTGTTCTAACGAATTGTTCAAAATTATCCAAGCTGCTACTTTTCACCATCGTTCAATGCGACATAACATACATTCCCATTATCTAGATGTTTGGCAGCCTACAACTGTGCGCTTTTTCGTAACTTGCTTACTCATACAACCGAATTTTTATCTTAAAAGTATCCGCGGACAAAATCGCGGCAAACAGCTATTTTCACATAAATTCTTAAGTTACTAACTCTTGCGGTATTTCTAATGGTCCTTCAAAGTCTGTAATGGGACCTTGTACAAATGAACAGCTAATTTAATTCCAGAGCAGTCTACTGACGTACAGGACGCCTTGTCTCGTACTGTCACTGTTACGCCATTTATACAATTTGCTGGCAAACGCGGTGCTGCCAAGTGTTAACCGAGTTAGTGATGTGATGTGTGTACGTCTTTGTTAACTTACTTATTTTGCAGTAATTTACGGTCAATCCATACTATGAGTGTTGGTGATCCTCCTTACTACTACTACGCTAATATAATACTTTATTATTTTTATTTGTATACTAGCTGCGCTCGCGACTTCGTTCGCGTGAACTACAAGGTTTTTCCATATATATCTATTTTCGTGGTCGCATATATATCTATTTAGAGTTTTGTGCCAAATATCATATCTCTAATTTAAAAAGGAATTATTTTCCCTTATACACTTTCAAGGGCGGTATTACCCTCTTTCCCGTTCATTTACAAAAAGTAGCTTATGTCTGTTCTAGACGTTCAACGTATACCCACCCATACCAAACTTCATCAAAATCTGTTCAGTGGTTAAGGCGTGAAAGCAGGACAGACAAACCCACAGAGTTACTTTCTCATTTATAATATTAGTATAGATTTAAACTTAGTAAGTATAGTGGTTTTTAAGTAAAGGATTTATTGTAGATCTTATAAACATTGTACATAAATATAATAACACTTTGAATATGCATTACTTCCTATTATTATTCTTTAATTTAAATGTTACTAGCGGTCCCGGCGAACTTCGTTTCGCCTTAGAGGATATTTCCGCTTGAAATTTTTCCTGAATTTTCTTTGTCATTAACCTCACGGAGTCCGAGACCTTTCCAACAAATGCAAAACCGTGGAAATCGGTTCGTGCGTTCTGGAGTTAATAGCGCCAGGATCCTTCCTATACCCGACTTATTTTTATATAGTAGATTACACACTTTTTCTTTATCCTTACTTCCTTACTGATATTATAAATCGGAAAGTCAGTTTGTTTGTTTGTTCCTCTTTCACGCCGTAACTACTGAACCGATTGCTTTGAAATTTTGCAGACGTAAAGTTAGAAGTCCGGATTAAATAATAGGGTACTTTTTATCCCGAAAAAAATTGATATTCCCGAGGGAAAACAAAAATAAAGTTTGCTTGATGGATGGACTGGAGATGAGGTATGCGATAGATGGCGCTGGGAGTTTTTTTAAATACTTAAGAAGTGGAATGATAGCTTACGCTTTTTTGGTTTCTACCAACTTACATTGAATTGTGTATGTTGTGCTTTATACCACAATATAAACGAATTCCTTGCGGGCGAAGCCGCAGGCGGAAAGCTAGTCGTACATAAACTCTCCTCCCGCACGCGCTTTATATAGGTGCAACGTCGCTATCGTCCATGGAAATCACCCAGCATTAAAACACCACAAATGCGATGAAACTAAGTGACTTTTAAAACTTTCGCGTTCCATTTTAAGCATTTAAAATAATTTAACGGGTCAAAACGCGACACCATTTTTATTTAGTAGTTAATACGAACTACTTACTGCCCGACGTTTCGGTTAGGTTGCACCAACCGTGCTCACGAGCTGACTAGTCAGTAAGTAGTTCGTATTAACTAAATACGTAACTAATAACTACTAAATAAAAATGGTGTCGCGTTTTGACCCGTTAAATTATTTTAAATGTTTAAAACTAAGTGACATCCTTTATTTAAGCAATTAGCGAGGAGAGCACTGACTTTTTATGTTTTGATGTAATATATTTTATTGTTTTCTTTTCCTGAATCCATTGTGTGTACTTATATGACTGTGTCGTGATATCTTTCAGTAATAAATGTTCCTTCTTAGCCAGTTTTGCCTGCAAGATTTATCGATTGCAAATAATATTTTTATTTGCAAATTCGCGCAGAATAACACCAATGTGTATGCGGCCTTTCAACAAGCTTAGCTTATAAGCGTGACAGAGATTAATAAGAACAACAGGATGTACGTCAGGAATAATCAAATTTAAACCCTATAACGGTTCTTTTAAGATTCGCTTTAGAATGAGATGGTTTACATACACGACACACGTGTTAGTGTATTGTTCAGCGTGATGTTTGATTCAGTTTACGTACAGTATTGAGACCTATTACTTCCTCGGTAACCAGACACCATTTGCCATTTTCCGCACTGAATACAGCTGGAAGAATGGTAATTTTTGAAGCGAAATGCATAACAATTCATGCGATAAATTGAATGGATTTATTCAAAAAGCACTTTTTGGTCATTAATCAAATCGTAAGCCAATAAAGGGTGCTTTGCTGACTTTTATTTGCATTTCCGAGCGGTAATCAGTTTTGTCGGTTACACACAATGGATGTTTTTATTCCTATTATGCAGATTTTTGAGGCACTATTTGTATGGTTTTCCTCCGGGAGTCTTTGGTCAACTCATCCCGCTCGATCTTATCCGCGGGATGAGTTATCCTTTTTTTTTTTTTCTTTCTGACGAGGGGAAATGCTTTGACGCACCGTACCGTCACCTGAGGGAGGTGACGGCGTGTGTGGGACCCCTGCCCTTATAACGGCAGGACTACCCACTAAAACCCCCCGGTCCCCATCGCCAAAGTGGTGGTGCTGTGGGAAATCGGATCAATCTAACCAACCACAACACCACCGGGGGATGAGTTATCCTAATGCAATTTTTGAATCGGACAACTCATCACGCTCATACATATATTTAACGTCTTGGACGGACATGGAGAAACGTGGTTTAATGCCCGGTTGCAATAATTTACGGTTCGTAATGTGTCAAAAATGTCAATCCGCTCCCACCCGACTACGAGTCGTTAATTCATATCCATATCAGCTGTTCTGCTGCTCAGTCGTCCGTCAGTCGTTTTTAGCTTACGCCTCGTATAATTGATCACTATCCGTAACTAGAATGGATCGAGTTTCAAATATTGGAACTACGCATAAGTGCATTAGGGAATATCCTCATTATCACAACTGACTCGCTAATAGAATATTTCTTATTTTGGCTACTTCTCTCTTGGGCTACTTCTCATTAAGACTAATGTCTCATGTTGAAATAATAAAAATATTAATGTGGACAACTTATCCCGCGGGATAAGTTTTATGCGGGATGAGTTGACCAAAATCTCTTCCTGCGATTTGCTGACTGAGCCTTAGAACAATGGTTAGCACACCTAGCTGTTGAACCAAGGGTCCCGGGTTCGAGTCCCACCCGGAACATACATTCCTCTAATAAGCATTTGTATTTGTTCTATGTATTTGGCAAAACTTTATAAAAATTGTTTTTACAGACAAATTACAGTATAATTCGGGCGGTTTTATCGCTAGGAAGCGATCTCTTTCAGACATCCTTACTTTGTTATACTTTGGTTAGATACTTATTGATGATACCACCATAAGTTTTAGTTCCCATAACACAATTTAAAAGCTTAAAATAAATTACCTTTTGCAGCTATTAACTATAGGATCACGCTGATTTACTTATCACGTCAACGGATGTGTTTGTCCGTTTCGTCTCATGATCTTGGCTTGTACCCAGAAATGGGACGTACACCTTTCCTAAATTGACCAACTATGTATACTTACACTTTCTGCTCATTTAATAGAACACATGTTCTCAGGGCTAAATGAAGGTAGATGAGGTATGCTCATCTCCGGGGAGGGCAGTTTAGTCAGGCCGCTAAATTGTTCGGTCTGCAAATGACCGGCATTATGCAAACATGCCCAGCGGCCGTTCCTATGCAGATTTGTCACATGTTTTGTTCAACACCGTAGGCGTGTGTAAACGAAACGTCGCGCTGCGCTACGAGATAGCGCCAACTCAGTTAACTGCACCGGATATTGTAACTCAATTATTTTAAACTAACTGTGCCCGCGACTTCGTTCGCGTGGACTACATCCTTTCATGGTCGGTTTTACCCCTTTCTCCCCTAATATTCGAAACAAAAAGTATTCTATATTTTAATCCAAGTTTCAAGCTATATTTGTGCCAAATTTCATATCTCTAACTTCAAAAATAAACATTTTACCATATAAACTTTCAAAGGTGGTATTACCCCCCTCCCCCCCTTATTTTCTAATAAAAAGTAGCCTATGTCCGTTCTTGAGATTCAACGTATACCTATACCAAATTTCATCAAAATCGGTTGAGAGGTTTAAGCAGGAAAGCGTTACAGACAGACAGACAGCCAGAGTTACTTTCGCATTTATAATATTAGTAGGGATGAGTTAAGTTGAGCTTTTTCGGGTTTCGTAACCAAATGTCACGAAATGGAATCCATATGGATTCGTCCTGTCTGTCAATCTGTAGGTCACAGCTACTTTTTACGACACAATAAGAACTATATTGGAACTTGGTAAGTAGTAAGTAGTACTGTAAAGCACATTAAGATATTCACACAAATATAGAAAAAAAGAACAATGCATTTTGGGAGAGCTAATACTCATTTCCTTTTCAACGCATGGGATGTTTATATTGATAGGTCTTCGAAAATGTTTTTGAGGTTTTTAATATACTTTTTTATAGTTAGCACGGGAGAAACTTCTTAAGTGGTAAAGCGTACGAAACCCTTTATGAGCAAGTACGACTCGCACTTGGCCGCTTTTTTTTAAACATCCGCATTTGCCACGGCAAAGTGATCATAATTATCGAAACTTAATTTATTATTTTAATAGGTTATTATTATTACTGTTCTACGTTTAACCTTTCGTCATTGAAATACAAATAAATAAATGCGCAAGATAATCACACCAATCACCTGGTCTCAAACTAAGGTTTTCCCTTGTACTATGAGCACCAGACGACGGATACTAACTGGGGCGTCATCCCAGCACACCCAGACCCAAGTCAATTTAGAAAAGTTCGTTTGCCAATTTGACCTTTTTTTTTTTTTTTTTTGTCGAGGGGGAAATGCCTACCGCACCGTCACTCTCAGCGGGGAATAGAGAGTGGTGTGTCGGGCTCGCACCGACTAAAACCCCCTCGGTGGCCAACGCTGCGCAATTGTGGGGGAGTCGGGATTCCTTGCGATTCTACACAGGCTCCCCCACAGCGCCTACCGCCAAGCGGCCCATCTCGCCGCGCAAATACGCAGCTGGAGCGTGTCAGGCCACCTGACACGCCCCACCCCCTCGGGACCGAGGTAACGGACGCCAGGCTTACCCCACGCCTGGCATCTCCGGTCCCAACAGCGGA
The DNA here is from genome assembly GCA_037074685.1 of Glyphodes pyloalis. NCBI lineage: Eukaryota > Metazoa > Arthropoda > Insecta > Lepidoptera > Crambidae > Glyphodes > Glyphodes pyloalis. The sequence goes on from JAYKKO010000042.1 coordinate 1,376,555, forward strand.
TCTGCTGTGCGGCTCCGCTGCCTACCGCCTCTGCGGACACCCGAGACTCTCAATCCAGCTCTCCCTCCGAGAGCCAGATGAAGTCCCGAGACCCACCGGCTGCGGAGGATAGGGAGACCGGCAAACGTAATACCGTATCCTCCTCTTCCTCCGCAACCCCACCACGACGCGATTCGCGCCTCGCGCGGCAGCGCGCCACTGCCGGGTCGCGGAGGACAGGGAGGCCGGCAACGAAACACCGAGGTCCTCCTCTTCCTCCACGATCCACCTCTGCCCTTGCGGGCTTGCCGCAGAGAGCCACCTTCTCTCCGCGGCCCAGCTCGGGATCCGTCTTGGCTTCACCCTGTGCGGTATTGGAGGCTGGGTGACAAGGCCAGCCTCAACGTCCCGGACCACAGGGTTACTGAGCCCCCCCATCGCGACAAGATGCGGAACCCAGCGGGGGGGTTGCCAATTTGACCTGACCGGGACTTTACAAAGACTTTACTCTTTAGTAAAAATGTATTAAGCAAAACAGAATAACAAATGATACCAGTTTAATTTTTATAGACACAAACAAATAGCTTCGTGTAATCTGTAGACAGTTTTATAGCTCCAATAATAAATGAACTTCTACTAGACCAACTAAAGTAAATTGGCATGGTATCAGAGATAAATTTCAACTGTGTCCGCCCAGCCAAAATAACTTACAGTTCTGTAATTACGTGTCTTATGTAAATAGTACGAAAATTTCATTTTGTATGAGTTTTACCGTCCGGATATTTTTTAATTCCGTAACATAAAATGAAAAAATGAAACGCTCGTGTTTGCAATGTGTAGCGCTGTATATTGGCTCCTCACATCGCGATGACAACGGATTTGATATCAAAATATCCTATCCGTTAGCATCGCCATACTGGCCCGCAAGATGTTCCTTCACGCTCCTTTTTTGAAGGAATCCATGTCAAAGGAAGGAGGAAAGGTGCCACCTTTTGGGACTGGTGCCATCTGCTCCAGCTTACCTCTCGAAAGTAAAAACTTACTTGAGTACTTAATTGTTTCTTCACTCATCAAAACAAAACTATATGACTTGGTCCAAAGTGAGCTACATTTAGCAATAAGATACTGATACTGTAACTGATCTGCTGAGTTTCTTACCGGTGTCTTCCCGGTAGATATAGGTTCCGAACCGGAAGTAGAATCACTTTGCATTGTATTCAATGACGATTCAAAAGTGTTATATGTAATCTACTTGAATAAAGAAATATTTGAGTTTGAGTTTGAGAGAAACACTTAAGCCGGCAACGAGTGATGTGAAATGTCTGAAAGTTAATTTATAAAAACCATTGCTGTTTTTCACATTTTTTGACACCATCAAAATTCAAAAATAACGTCACGTTTTATCATCTTATCTATTGCAATGAAGCGGCAAGGGGCCGCCTAACACCTTGTAAGTTCCCTCGTGCGTAGTAAGAATTTTTTACCTTACAAAAATCAATCTGCTGTCTCTCTCCCACTAAATCATTTATCCAATCATGTAAGTAAGATAGATCGCCTTTGCCAGTTGCCCAAATAAATCCCTAGAAATATTATGATCTAGTGTTGCATTGACGTGATGTCGATAGGTATAGAAAAAATAATTTAATTAGAAATTTCATATTTAACACACCAATGACATATAAGCCTAGCGTGCGTAAAACGTCAAATTTCTCGCATGAGACGACAAAAGTTTCGATACTGTTAATTGGCTAATAGCACACTGCATTCGTATTTTCAGCCAATCAGCAGCTAACGCATTGATTTTGACATTTCTTACGAGCGCGATAAAATTTACTCGCGTGGCGCATGCTGGATTGATAAGTAATATAGGAATCAATATTTCACTTAAACATAAGTAAATCACCTGACTCGTTTCACACTCTCACGCAATGTAAAAGTAATGTCAAAAAAAAAATTCTAAAATTAATTAAAATAGAGTTTAAACCCTACTTAAAGGCAACCTTGAAAAAATGTTTAATACAAGGCCTTTAAGTAGGGTTTATAACGTCGGCCACAAGTAAGCTTATAGCAAAACTATAAAATCAAGCACAGGAAAAAGTAACCGTAATATCTGTCACAGCTGACTACATGCCTCGTCCAAGCCTTGTCTAAACTATGATATGAAACGGACCATACTGATGAGGCATGGTGATGCGAACTTAGTGTAGGTTACTGATATATATACTTGCAGGACGTAACTTTCGTTTGTTTAAAAATATAGAAGGTAAACAGAATTCAAAAGAATAATAAAGTTCACCATCGATACTAAAATTATCGATAGTCGAACAACACTATTATGGTAGAACAATACTAATTAATAACAGAGCGTCGGCAACAAACAGTTCGATACAAGTTGGAAGCCTCCGTTCGAAGTCAGAATAACTTCGGTAATTGTGTTATGGGCAAAAGTATACCGTCTCTGTGGCCTAATAGTTAACTTAGGATGGAGATGAGGTCATTGGTTCAATTTGTTCTTAGTCTGGATTAAACTTTACAAATTTTTCACCCCTTGTTTTAGTTTTGTTTCTTATGCTCCAGCCTTTTCAGCTTTTGGGTATAGACACCTAAAGATATTGGTAACGCATCTATACTAAGATTTTAAAGCTAAAGAGCTTTTTTGTTTGTTTGAAGGTGCTTATTACTGATTCGAATTAAATTATCCGATTACCGAGGGAGGTTTTTGGATATATAACACCACGCTGCGATCAATGGGAGCGAAGAATCTTGAAAAAACGGGGTCACGCAAGCAAAGCCGAGGCGGTCCGCTTGTACAAAAAAAAGTACAGCTTAACAATTCGCATGGAAATAGCTTTCTGCCGGTAAGATTGCGAAATATTTATCTAGCCGTCGTTGTGTTTCGTTAAGAGAACTAGCTTATTAGCCACTTTAAATTGTATATAATTATGTATGTCCAGATGAAAGAGGCAGATGAAATAATATGATACAACAACTTTTAAAATATTCATTTTCTTGCTGATAGCAATGTTTATTAGGTAAACAAGCAGCTTCAAAATAAATTAACAATAAAATAAATCAATATTGGACAATATACATATACATTTCTCGATGGTAAGCATTTGTGTTACAGAAATCAGAAATAACGACGGTACCACAACACCCAGACCCGAGACAATATAGAAAAGTTTGTTTCCCATATTGGCTTGACCGGGGATCAAACTTGGGATCTCAGAGATGGCGCGATGCCAAAGTCCGGTCCGCTCGTCTCTCGACTACGGAGGTCGTAAAAACCATTTTTATACCAATTGAGGCGGTTTTATTATAAAGCCATTAGGTTTATGATCGTTATGAAGCGTTCAATTGTAAACTGCTTAATTTCTCATTGGATCCACTCTTTGCAATCTCTTTTTATGCTCTTAATTTGTTAGCAGAATATTCAAATAGCGAGACATGCTAAATTCATGGACGCTCAGCGTAAAAACACTTAATATTTAAATTAGCGTTTTTTGGTCTGGTTGTATGAATTAACCTTTGCCAGTTGAATTTTTGTTTTGCTTAATTGAACGACTATTTTTTTGCCCCTTGATGATAATTATATAGTTCAGATAAATAATATTCTTTGTTAAATTTTTTGTAAGGGTTTATTATGATCAATCATCATTGCAGCCGCAGTACGTTATTAATTTCATTGCCAAACAATCCACCCCCCTCCCCCCCTTATTTTCAAAACTAAAAGTAGCCTATGTCCGTTGTAGAGGTCCAACGTATGCTTACCAAATTTCATCATAATCAGTTCTGTGGTTTAGGCGTGAAAGCCTGTTCTCTGTTTCTGTGTCTGTTTGTCTGTCCCAACAGGCAGACTGACACCGTTATTTTCTAAACGTGGTTCTTTTCAAGACAAGTATAACATTCGATGAAATGGAACAACGAATATAAGTAGGTACCTACTCCACTTGAATAGCAAAGGTCAAATATTCTTATTTTCTACGAGAAAAAGTGAGCATTGTTATTTCCGAATAATTTCCGAGAAAAGACATTTCAATGTAACAAAGTGAATTTGCTTGTCGCTGCCTCGTCTCTGCGAACAAAATTTGATGTCAAAGTAAAATTTACCCTTTGTTTTGACTGCAATTAGAGAGCCAAGGTCAGTGATTCTTATGTATAAGTATGTCACAGAAGTCAAAACGAATGATTTGAAAATGGTCAGCATCATTCGTTTCTATATACTTTGTCACATTAAACATCAGCGTGAGTGAGTATATTAAATAGACAGTTAGCTTAATGTGACAAAGTACATAATCATATCAGTTAGCTTAATGTGCTGTTTACGAACTAATGATTCTACTGTACAGGTTTATTTGTGATAGAAAAACAATGTTTGTAAAGTAATTACATCGTAAAAATTGCCTAGCCTATTGATAGAAGTAAGATATGTGTCAACGGATCTAATTCCGTAGTAAGTCGTCAAACCTCGCAGAATTCAGGAACAACGACGGTACCACAACACCCAGACCCGAGATTCCATATTGACCGGTACCTCAAAGATGGCGTGGCCCGCCTCTCAGCTACAAAGGACTTTAAACTATAAAACTATTGAAACATGGGTTCAAAATCGGTAGTTGCTTTTAATCTGTACCCGATTATTCATCAGCACTTTATGACGTAATTTAATGAAGCCTTTTATATCCATGTCACACGCTGTGAAAAATGCAATAGAGCGTAATGACATGTGCATCGTTGCGCGAGTAAGTTATTAATAGGAGCGACTTTGTAAGGAGTTTGCCGGGTCATTGTAATAATTATTTTATTAGCTAGTTATAGCTGCTATAGAACGCCGTTAATTTTGCCATGCTGTATAAGGTACCAACAAAAGCAACTCAGACTACACACTTTGGACTTTGCACCGTGCGCATAAGATGTAATATTGAATTGCAAATGTTTAACTAGACGTTACTGTCGAATCTAAATATACATATTAATCTGATTTTTTAGATTATATTTTTTTTTAATTGTTGGTTGGTTAAGCTTATGAGGTTTCCATTTTTTTTTACAGTAGCGCAGTATATTTGCTCCTCCCAGCCTGGTGGTAAGCAAGAGAGGAACCCAGATCGCGATGACAACGGATTTGATATCGAAATATCCTACCCGTTAGCAACGCCATACTGGCCCGCAAGATGTTTCTTCACGCTCCTTTTGAAGGAATCCATGTCATTTATATTTATCACCGGATCTGATATACATATGTCGTTTTTCGCAGAAGGCCTCTTTTCTTAATGAAACTTCACCGTTTAGAATTTGGTGTCAAAAATATCGATAATATTTTACATGATGCTATCGACACTTCAACAACACTATTACACCGAGGAACATCTAGTTTAACCGGCATTTGCTTCACACTGATCCACGCGAATCCGAAATTGGAACCCGTTACCGCATCCCGTACCGTTTTGTTTTTTTCCCGGTTTCCTAGTTACCAGCACGTTCTATTTCGGCTAAGAACCGGATATATGGGATTTAGATTGAGTAACGTTTAACGATGTACAGTAATCAATCTGAACAATCACTAGCGATGTAGCTCTAAACATATTCGGCAGAGGGCACTTACTGGAGGCTAACGGTTGATACAGCAGAAAAATTTCATTGCCTACGATAATTTGCGGTTAGCTCAGTTGGAAGAGCAGCACGCGCGATACGTGAAAGTCGTGGGTTCGAGTTCCACACCGCAAGGGGAGATAAAAAAAATATGTTTCTAATATGTAATAACCATTAACGGGATCTAGTTTGATCATGGAATCGGTTCCGGTATGCAATAACGTTGAATGATTAGATATTTTTAATTAGTCCTAAATTACTCTGAAAATAGGCATAAATGGATATTAAAATCGTTCCGAGCGATTTCGGTCAACACGGCTAATCTCATCCTTTTTTAAAGTTCAAACTTTTGGCTCAATGAGATTGGCCGTTTTTTTTACACCAAACTTAAAATAAAGACAAAAAACATGAAACTGTTTTGCGTAAATAAATAAATACATTTTCAGCGAGTGAACAATAGCACTGCCTAAATTGCATTTGTCTGTAAAACCAATTTTTGTATTTTTTACTTTTTCTGTGCTATAAAGTGTATCTATGAACATCCTCAGGGGCCGTCCATTAATCGTGTGATGTTTTTTTTTCATTTTTATCCCCCCCCCCCTTGGTGATATATGGTGAGGTTTAACACTATCCCCCCCCTCCCCCCTCACTAAAACACATGTATTTTTTAGTTAAACAAAAGTATAAAAGATTTTTTTTTATATTGCACTTCAAGATTGCCCTCATCCCACCTGATGTTAAGTGGTAACGAGGTCCTAGCTTAAGGGTGACAAGTACAGCATAATAATTATGTTACTGAACTTGTCGCTCTTACCTTGAAGGCTTGACCCCTGCTACTAGCGTAGCACCCTCCGGAGCTCTGGAAACCTTACTCACACGCAGGAACACAACCACACTGGAGTGATTGTTATATGGCTGCGGTCTTCTGTAAGGCCCGACTGGTTAAATACCTCCAATTTAACCAGTCGGGCTGCTCCAGTTTGAGCATTTTGTATGTATTAAGAATGTATTTTTAAATACAGGTTTAAGTGTCTTCAAATGTTATTCAAAAAAATAATCGTGACAGATTACTACTCCCCCCCCCCCCCTTGTTATATTTAGCGATTTTTATGCCCCCTCCCCCCTTTTCGAGGCTCGCATTATTAATGGGCGGCCCCTAACTCACCCCGAAGTCTTGTTTGGCACGCAACGCACAAATTTGCGCGAATTTTCTAATTACCATTGTTAGTTTGGACCGGGGGCATAAATTTAATTTCAATTTCGCACGGTCCGATGGAACAAAACTGGACAGGTTTAAAATTGATGAGCCATCGTGGGCACATCGCGCCATAATGGGTCGGAGTAATGGGTCCTGCTCGTCATAAGTGTCATAAGTGACGCGCGATCAATATGACATCAGGCCGTGCTTTACTGAATCGGTTCCAAAATTATGTATAGGCATGCAGTAATGTATCAAAGCTAACCGAACTGTCGAAAAGCGCCCATTTAAATCTTATACTTAAAAACTATTGTCCATAAATATGTAAAATATTTAAGAGAGGTGGGGCATATACAACCTGTAACGGAAAGGGGGTAACAATGTAAAGTAGGTGGATACTATACCTTGTATAGATTCTATATACGAAATCCCGAGTTAAAATAAACACTTTATTGTTTTTATGAAATTAAAAATGATTAACTATAATGACTGAATAAAACGTAAACAAACGCATCACAACACTATTGAGGTCAGCGACCCCAAATCACGTTATCACTTCACGACAATCACTGCGATCCTGAATTTCTCCACCTCCTTCCTCGACATGCGCGCCTAGTACTTTCTTAGAAGATGCGCGAACATTATGCAACATTTGTGGTGTCACCGTACAGAACGCGGCCTTGATGCTTTCTATCATCTCTTCCCTTGACGAGCATGCTACAGCGTACACCTTCCTTTTAAATTAGTCCCACAAGAAGAAGTCCAACGGAGTGAGGTCTGGTGACCGAGCTGGCCATGTGATACGACCTCCTCGCCCAATCCACAGATGGAAACGAGCGTTTTGATGGTTTCGTAAATCTCTTTCTCTAGCTCTCGGTCGGCCATCACGCTGCCGTCGGTTGCTCCGACACAGAGAATCATCTCGAATATTCTTGATTGCTCAAAGACATCACGAAATATCACTAGGCTATCCGTAGTAAGTAGGTAATCCAGAAAGGCAAAAACACAAGATGTTGTCACGGCGACGACAACTCAATGACTTACCTGAGTTGTCAAAATGAGAAACGCTAAACCAACAAATTTCAGATGTGATTCAGTAAACACTAAAAGATGAACCACCATTGTGATATTTAAATTAATAGCATAATAGGTAGGTACATCCAAGTCTTTCGACGATTCCAACAATACTGTGATAGTGTTGTGCAAGCGTGACTTAGTCAAAATTTTGACTTGTATTTGACTGATATTTAAAAAAAATATATTGAATCAATAAATGCGTGTACACAGCTACAAATGGTCCCATACAGTTTGTAACCGTTAACTGCTTTGGTATTTTTGATATTGTTATACCCTTTCCGTTACACGTTGTATATTTATCGCTCCAACTGGAGCAGCCTCCACCTTACAGAAGACCGCAGCCAAATAACAATCACTTCAGTGTTGTTGTGTTCTGCGTGTGAGTAAGGTTTCTAGAGCTTCTTTAGCCGGTAGTCGCCCTTAAGCTAGGACCTCATTACCACTTAACATCAGGTGGGATGAGGTCAATCTTGATGTGCAGTATAAAAAAAAGTTTATAAAGTTTATCTGGTTTAGTAGGTTTAGAGAAATAAATATCTTAAACCATAAACCATTTAGGTAGTTGTATCTAAAATAAACAAATTGGCCAGACAATTACACCAACCAAATCAAACTAAGGTGGTTCTTTGTAGGTACAATAAGCACCAGACAACGGATAAAAATTAACCTAACCGAAAATCGAACCTAGTACCTTTCTCGCTTTTGCAGCACGTCAAGGTAAACACATGCAGTTCGATTTTAGATCTTATGCGCACGACATAAGAGCGATACAAAATCAAATGTGTATAGTCCGGCGTGCTTTCGTCTGCACATGACCAGCATAAGTATCAACCTACAATACGAGAAAGTTTTTCTTCATTGCAATAAATAAAACCTATTTGTATAGATGTTATCTATTTAATCACATCTAATGTGCCTCGTTACATCAAGCACCGACGGATGTAATGTTCTAACACAAGGGTTCCCAAACTGTGCGCCACGCTGGTGCACGTGCGTCGTGAAGGGAAGACAGGGCGCCGCTAAGCGTTCCCCCCTATGGGCCTCCTCCCACTCCACATAAAATATATAAAATTGTGATTCATTTTTGTGAAATGGCATAGATTGGGATCTATCACAACTACTAGGCTTCGATGATGGCTTTTAGGCCCCTAATGCAAGGGGCGTCGCGCTAAAATGCTTAGCCTAGAAGTGCGGCTCGTAGCGAAAAAGTTTGAGAATCCCTGTTCTAACCGTATATAAAGAAAGTGAAAAACAAGCGTGGAAGGAGTTTGTAATTCCGCAAACGCTGTTATTTCTTTAAACGAATGAAAGCGTTGGAACGTCTACGAAATGAACACGTGGCTATTTTTGTAACAAACACTTCTATTAGTGGGGCTTCCAGTTTAAATCTCGTGGAATATGTTTTTAAGCATACAAATAAATTTAAGCTTTATTTAGTCAACTACATAAAGCTTTTGTAAGGAACGTATGTTATTTACTAAAAGTGTAAATACTTCCGCCGAGCTAGGTGTTATCTGCTCGGGGACCAAGGCCCAACTACCAATCTTTGTTTGTGGTATATATAGTTAGTGGCGACGAAAACTCTGACATCGCGATGTAGGTTCGATGAATTGGCTAATCGTGCATTACGTATGGAGCGTTGTCTATTATGCCAATTGAGAAAGTTTTTCTTCATTGCAATAAATAAAACCTATTTGTATAGATGTTATCTATTTAATCACATCTAATGTGCCTCGTTACATCAAGCACCGACGGATGTAATGTTCTAACACAAGGGTTCCCAAACTGTGCGCCACGCTGGTGCACGTGCGTCGTGAAGGGAAGACAGGGCGCCGCTAAGCGTTCCCCCCTATGGGCCTCCTCCCACTCCACATAAAATATATAAAATTGTGATTCATTTTTGTGAAATGGCATAGATTGGGATCTATCACAACTACTAGGCTTCGATGATGGCTTTTAGGCCCCTAATGCAAGGGGCGTCGCGCTAAAATGCTTAGCCTAGAAGTGCGGCTCGTAGCGAAAAAGTTTGAGAATCCCTGTTCTAACCGTATATAAAGAAAGTGAAAAACAAGCGTGGAAGGAGTTTGTAATTCCGCAAACGCTGTTATTTCTTTAAACGAATGAAAGCGTTGGAACGTCTACGAAATGAACACGTGGCTATTTTTGTAACAAACACTTCTATTAGTGGGGCTTCCAGTTTAAATCTCGTGGAATATGTTTTTAAGCATACAAATAAATTTAAGCTTTATTTAGTCAACTACATAAAGCTTTTGTAAGGAACGTATGTTATTTACTAAAAGTGTAAATACTTCCGCCGAGCTAGGTGTTATCTGCTCGGGGACCAAGGCCCAACTACCAATCTTTGTTTGTGGTATATATAGTTAGTGGCGACGAAAACTCTGACATCGCGATGTAGGTTCGATGAATTGGCTAATCGTGCATTACGTATGGAGCGTTGTCTATTATGCCAATTCTGCTGACGCCGTATTTGTGTCGCTTTGTAGGTCATGTCGTAGGTCGGCACTCTTTATTTTTACATTTAATGTATTTTATTTCTTTCTTTCTTTAAACCAAGGTCTTAATAAGTTATTAATCTCAGCACAACTATCATTACTTTTATTTTATGGCCGATTACAAATTCCACATCCACGGAATTACGAATTATGAGCAGTATCTAATGTTTTTACAAATGATCCGTTAATCACAGCAAATGTACCCTAATCATGCTCAACAGAACTTAATGCGGTGTGAACACATAAACAACTCGAAGAACAACTAGCTAAGGGTCCTAATGATCCTGGGAATGTTGTTATTCCCTGAAATATCTCAGAGGAATACGTGAATGAATGCGGGGCGTCGCAAGCACTTTAATATACTCATTCCTTGGAACTTTGAACTAGGAAACTCGTAAAAATGTTGCATTCGTTATGTTTAACACTAGTAAAACAAGTGCAAGTTGGACTCGCCCATGAAGCATAGCAGCGAGTTACATAATATAAAAGTTTATATAAGAATTGATTGAATATAAGGTTTGACGACCTCCGTAGCCGAGAGGCGAGCGGGCCTGCCTTTGGCGAGCGCCATCTCTGAGGTTCCGGGTTCGATCCCCGGTCGGGTCAATATGGGAAACGAACTTTTCCATATTATCTCGGGTCTGGGTGTTGTGGTACCTTCGTTGTTTCTGATTTCTGTAACACAAGTGCTTAAGCTACTTACCACAGAATCAGAACAATGTATATGATGTTGTCCAATATTTATTTATTTATTTTTATTTAATTGCGGTTTACGATTTATGACGTATTAAAAGAAACTACTTACTAAATCTCGTTCGAACCAATTTTCGCTGGTAGTTTGTATGGAAATGTTCATCATTTATTTTTTATTTTCTTATTTTAAATGTTAGAAGGGGGGAGGGGGGCGGGTATCATTTTTCCACTTTGGAAGCATATTTCGCGCAAACTATTCAATTAAGAAAAAATATATATTGAAAACCTTAACATAATTTTTGAAGACCTATCCATACATACCCCACACGTAAGGGTTTGATGAAAAAACAATCTTCGAGTCGAAGTTCTAAGTATGTTCCCCATAAATTTAATGTTTTGTCTATTTTTATATAAAAATCTTAATGCGGTTCACCGAATACATCTACTTAGCAAGTTTCCACAGTTAAGCTTTTGTAGTTACGGAAAAAAGTGGCTGTGACATACGGACAGACAGACGGACGGACAGACAGACATGACGAATCCATAAGGGCTCCGTTTTTTGCTATTCGGCTTCAGAACCCTATAAAAACCGGCTAAGTGTGAGTCGGACTCGTAATAGTGCTAAGTTCAATATGATAATCTGATGATCAATCGTCTAGTTAAAAACTAAATTATTATAATACTTTATTCTTTATTTCAATATCCTTACAGAATGAGCTTGTTAACTTGGTGGTAGCCAGCGCGAGCAATTTCAATAAACTTGTTTCCGAAACTTCGCAGGAAAATATGTTCGCAGCACATATAAAAGTCTAATAAAGCGAGATAATGCATTCTTTTTCCTTCACAACATGAGAAATATTTGCTGCAGCTATGTTAAAATTACTATTTATTATTTTCATTTTGGAACTTCAGTAACCTACATTACAAAATTAGAATGAAATTGGAATTATAGAACACTACTTGACTTGACTACTTACCAATGACAACTAACTATATTTGTTGGCTATTAAAGATGTATCTATTATAGAACACTACTTGACTTGACTACTTACCAAGTACACCTAACTATATTGGTTGGCTATTAAAGATGTATCTATTATAGAACACTACTTGACTTGACTACTTACCAATGACAACTAACTATATTTGTTGGCTATTAAAGATGTATCTATTATAGAACACTACTTGACTTGACTACTTACCAATGACAACTAACTATATTTGTTGGCTATTAAAGATGTATCTATTATAGAACACTACTTGACTTGACTACTTACCAAGTACACCTAACTATATTGGTTGGCTATTAAAGATGTATCTATTATAGAACACTACTTGACTTGACTACTTACCAATGACAACTAACTATATTTGTTGGCTATTAAAGATGTATCTATTATAGAACACTACTTGACTTGACTACTTACCAAGTACACCTAACTATATTTGTTGGCTATTAAAGATGTATCTATTATAGAACACTACTTGACTTGACTACTTACCAAGTACACCTAACTATATTGGTTGGCTATTAAAGATGTATCTATTATAGAACACTACTTGACTTGACTACTTACCAAGTACACCTAACTATATTGGTTGGCTATTAAAGATGTATCTATTATAGAACACTACTTGACTTGACTACTTACCAATGACAACTAACTATATTTGTTGGCTATTAAAGATGTATCTATTATAGAACACTACTTGACTTGACTACTTACCAAGTACACCTAACTATATTTGTTGGCTATTAAAGATGTATCTATTATAGAACACTACTTGACTTGACTACTTACCAAGTACACCTAACTATATTTGTTGGCTATTAAAGATGTATCTATTATAGAACACTACTTGACTTGACTACTTACCAAGTACACCTAACTATATTTGTTGGCTATTAAAGATGTATCTATTATAGAACACTACTTGACTTGACTACTTACCAATGACAACTAACTATATTTGTTGGCTATTAAAGATGTATCTATTATAGAACACTACTTGACTTGACTACTTACCAATGACAACTAACTATATTTGTTGGCTATTAAAGATGTATCTATTATAGAACACTACTTGACTTGACTACTTACCAAGTACACCTAACTATATTTGTTGGCTATTAAAGATGTATCTATTATAGAACACTACTTGACTTGACTACTTACCAAGTACACCTAACTATATTTGTTGGCTATTAAAGATGTATCTATTATAGAACACTACTTGACTTGACTACTTACCAATGACAACTAACTATATTTGTTGGCTATTAAAGATGTATCTATTATAGAACACTACTTGACTTGACTACTTACCAAGTACACCTAACTATATTTGTTGGCTATTAAAGATGTATCTATTATAGAACACTACTTGACTTGACTACTTACCAAGTACACCTAACTATATTTGTTGGCTATTAAAGATGTATCTATTATAGAACACTACTTGACTTGACTACTTACCAAGTACACCTAACTATATTTGTTGGCTATTAAAGATGTATCTATTATAGAACACTACTTGACTTGACTACTTACCAATGACAACTAACTATATTTGTTGGCTATTAAAGATGTATCTATTATAGAACACTACTTGACTTGACTACTTACCAAGTACACCTAACTATATTTGTTGGCTATTAAAGATGTATCTATTATAGAACACTACTTGACTTGACTACTTACCAAGTACACCTAACTATATTTGTTGGCTATTAAAGATGTATCTATTATAGAACACTACTTGACTTGACTACTTACCAAGTACACCTAACTATATTTGTTGGCTATTAAAGATGTATCTATTATAGAACACTACTTGACTTGACTACTTACCAAGTACACCTAACTATATTTGTTGGCTATTAAAGATGTATCTATTATAGAACACTACTTGACTTGACTACTTACCAATGACAACTAACTATATTTGTTGGCTATTAAAGATGTATCTATTATAGAACACTACTTGACTTGACTACTTACCAAGTACACCTAACTATATTTGTTGGCTATTAAAGATGTATCTATTATAGAACACTACTTGACTTGACTACTTACCAAGTACACCTAACTATATTTGTTGGCTATTAAAGATGTATCTATTATAGAACACTACTTGACTTGACTACTTACCAATGACAACTAACTATATTTGTTGGCTATTAAAGATGTATCTATTATAGAACACTACTTGACTTGACTACTTACCAAGTACACCTAACTATATTTGTTGGCTATTAAAGATGTATCTATTATAGAACACTACTTGACTTGACTACTTACCAAGTACACCTAACTATATTTGTTGGCTATTAAAGATGTATCTATTATAGAACACTACTTGACTTGACTACTTACCAAGTACACCTAACTATATTTGTTGGCTATTAAAGATGTATCTATTATAGAACACTACTTGACTTGACTACTTACCAAGTACACCTAACTATATTTGTTGGCTATTAAAGATGTATCTATTATAGAACACTACTTGACTTGACTACTTACCAAGTACACCTAACTATATTTGTTGGCTATTAAAGATGTATCTATTATAGAACACTACTTGACTTGACTACTTACCAATGACAACTAACTATATTTGTTGGCTATTAAAGATGTATCTATTATAGAACACTACTTGACTTGACTACTTACCAAGTACACCTAACTATATTTGTTGGCTATTAAAGATGTATCTATTATAGAACACTACTTGACTTGACTACTTACCAAGTACACCTAACTATATTTGTTGGCTATTAAAGATGTATCTATTATAGAACACTACTTGACTTGACTACTTACCAATGACAACTAACTATATTTGTTGGCTATTAAAGATGTATCTATTATAGAACACTACTTGACTTGACTACTTACCAAGTACACCTAACTATATTTGTTGGCTATTAAAGATGTATCTATTATAGAACACTACTTGACTTGACTACTTACCAAGTACACCTAACTATATTTGTTGGCTATTAAAGATGTATCTATTATAGAACACTACTTGACTTGACTACTTACCAAGTACACCTAACTATATTTGTTGGCTATTAAAGATGTATCTATTATAGAACACTACTTGACTTGACTACTTACCAAGTACACCTAACTATATTTGTTGGCTATTAAAGATGTATCTATTATAGAACACTACTTGACTTGACTACTTACCAAGTACACCTAACTATATTTGTTGGCTATTAAAGATGTATCTATTATAGAACACTACTTGACTTGACTACTTACCAAGTACACCTAACTATATTTGTTGGCTATTAAAGATGTATCTATTATAGAACACTACTTGACTTGACTACTTACCAAGTACACCTAACTATATTTGTTGGCTATTAAAGATGTATCTATTATAGAACACTACTTGACTTGACTACTTACCAAGTACACCTAACTATATTTGTTGGCTATTAAAGATGTATCTATTATAGAACACTACTTGACTTGACTACTTACCAAGTACACCTAACTATATTTGTTGGCTATTAAAGATGTATCTATTATAGAACACTACTTGACTTGACTACTTACCAAGTACACTTAACTGTATTTGTTGGCTATTAAAGATGTATCTATTTTTGTTACGTGCCCTAAATAGGATTTTTTAATCAAGTTCTTTCAATGAAGATTTATATAAATAGACATTTTATTTTTCTAAAATCTTAACACATTAAAATATAATTACTTTGGTAAGTTCGTAATGTGTAACATTTTACTTTCGTATTTTCTTGTATGTAGTGACATGCAAGAAAATGACACTATTGATGCTATTCCCTAAGTTAATATACTCTTCACTAAGAGAACTTGATTAGTGATTTAGATTAAACATATATACTCTAGGTTCTAATCTTGATTCTTCTTTCAAACGCAAACGTTACAGTACATGTTGAGCGTTGGGGATGATGTAAAAAGACAGTACATACGAACGAATAGTTACTAAGTATGTACTGTCTCATTTCAATCAGATAATCTAAATATAGTATGAAAGTTAAGATGAAAAATCATTCACTCACACAAATATATAATATGTATATACTACAACTACCCAAGAAAATTATGTGATACCAATGGTTAACGTATGAATGTTTGCGACTTATGTGAACACGCATCAAAATGAATTCCTAATTTACAAAGTCGACGTATTGTTAAAATCAAATAAAAATATAATAACCTTTCCATTGCATCGTTACGTCAGCAATCCCCTTCCGGGTGTGAACCGGATGAATAAAAGAACGCGTCTGGGTGCAAAATTTTAATAAAAACCAATTTTGTTCCAGATAGCTGGGCAAGCACAATGACCGAGAGCGGGAAGAGGGAATCGACCCCGCAGTGCACGCTGCCTACATCCACCCAATCAAGTAGCTCGACAACGAAAATTTGAATAATGAACGGCGACGCGGAAAACTTAGACGTGCACGAAATGAGGATGGAACTGCCGAAGAGCATATGTCCCAACGGCTGCCAAAACGCCACTAAGCTCACCGCGTTCCAGCTTCGGCCTCCGGACCCCAACGCTACATTCCACGGAAGAACCAACGAGACAGACGTCATCAGCCTACGAATGATATTGGACCTTAACAACTCGTTCAGTGAATTGTACTTCGATAGAACTTCCAACGGAACTTTTTCAAATTGTACGTTCGGAAACGGAACGTGTGCGAGTGATGTGGCCAGTTACAACTTTTGGGCATTGTCGTTGTTAGTGTTTCCGTTATTAACGTTATTTGGGAATGTGCTAGTTATAATGAGTGTGGCGAGGGAGCGCAGTTTGCAAACTGCGACAAATTATTTTATAGTGAGTCTGGCTGTTGCCGATTTGTTGGTGGCTGTTGTGGTGATGCCTTTCGGAGTTTACTATTTGGTATGTATACAAATTTACCTACTTTTAATTTATTAAGGAATATGAACAGCCAATTTGTAACACATGCGTTATATTATATGGTTTTATTTAATGACGTCAAATAGTTATTCATAAATTCATAATATTTAAAAAACTGAACTTGTCTTGCCTATGTTTTAAGATTACTGCCTTAAAACACACATATAGCAGAAACTACTAGGGCAAAGTGATAATGTTACTTGACCACCTTTATATTAGACACAGAAATGTGAAATCGTTAAAACCAATCGTTAAATTTATTTAAAAATAAATATATTAATATGCTTATAGTATGATCTATAATGTGTAGACAGTATTGCTGTTTGTGATGCTACTACAAATGTATGATTTAATTAAACGGAATGACATGTAAAGCTAAGCTTCTGTTTCACTCCACTAATCTATACACATACATATGATATATTTGTATGATATATACTCGTACCATACATATAGATGACGAAAATACATATACATATATACATAAAGACGACCTCCGTAGCCGAGAGGCGAGCGGGCCGGACTTAGGCGTCGCGCCATCTCTGAGGTTCCGGGTTCGATACCCGGTCGGGTCAATATGGGAAACGAACTTTCTATATTGTCTCGGGTCTGGGTGTTGTGGTTCCGGCGTTGTTTCTGATTTCTGTAACACAAGTGCTTTAGCTACTTACCGCAGAATCAGAGCAATGTATGTGATGTTGTCCAATATATTTATACAGATACACATCACGATTATTCTTTAAAAAAACGTATATTTTACTTAAATCATTTTTATTTTTCCAAAACCAATAATGCTTTACATTAAAATACAATTACATTGGAAAGTTGGTAATTTGTCTAACATTCTACTTTCGTAATTTCTTGCATGTCACTATTGATGCTATTCCCCAACTAAATTAATTTAGACTCGTACCTCGGTTACTAAATGCTGTATACTAACGTTACAGGAAATGTGGTAAGTTCGGAACCGGACGGAATCCGTCGGTATTTGGAATTTAGAGTTAGAATTTTAGTATTAGGTATTAAGCTTTACTTAACTTTGTCAAATATGTATATTTCTAATATCCAAATTTATTTTAGGTATACTGTTTTGTAATAAGTATAATCGTCTCAAATTCATTTAAACAAAAAACCACGGTATTTAAGTTACAATTACTTTTATTGCATTTCAAGATTGATCTCATCCCGCCTGATGTTAAGTGGTAATGAGGTCTTTTTTTTTTTTTTTAAGGGGGAGAAAGTTTAAGGGGGAGGAAGTTTTTTTTTTAAGCGGTACGGTGCGCTTGGGGACGGCAGCGGCGTGTGTGGGACTCCCCCGCCCGGGAGGGGCGGGGACTACCCGAACTAAAAACTCCCCCCACGCTCACATCGCCTTTGTCCTAGCTTAAGGCCGACAGGTACAGTATAATAAAGCTGTTACGGGACTTGTCGCCCTTACCTGGAAGGCTTGATCCCTGCTACTAATGTAGCACCCCCCAGAAGCTCTGGAAACCTTACTCACACGCAGAATCACAACAACACCGAAGTGAAAGTTTCTTAGTGCAGCCCTAGAATAAAATAAATATTAAATGACAGCTGGTAGTGACTTCATAAGTTCCTTTAAGTATTACGTGTTCAGTGCAATGCAATAATTAATCTTTGAGAGCAATAATGGTGGATGACGTCACGTCTTTGTTGTCTGTAGTATCGACCAAAGCACGTTACATACACTTTGGACTTTGTATCGCCCTTATGCCGTGCGCATAAAGACTAATATCAAACTGCTAGGGTTTACCTTGACGGGCTGTCGACCGTATAGTCGTGTCGTGCGGCGTCTGCTGCCTCCTGATATGATACAAGCCTATTTAGGGGGGGATTAGCCTTGCACTCCTACTATTCACAAAACACCGGAATGGAATTCGGAAACCTCGTGCTACCATAAACGAATTGATAAATAAAAAAACTGACTTTTCCGAATTAGTATCGTTTCTTACGTTTTCTGGATCAGCTCTCAGTTTTCGTCAAATCTTTAAATTGTACTATAATATATCTGTAAAACCAATCCCACCAAAAACATTTTGTAAAAAAAAGCCAAGTCTCGATGCATGTGCTTATTTATCTCTAAAAAGTAATGAAATCTAAAAAAGTCCTGCCAAGTCTAAGGTTTCTTACTGCGATTTCTTTATTATAGGTAATGTTTGACTTGGCCGTTGAAGGGTAAACAAGGGTACAAAACCAGGTGCTCCATGACACCATTGCACCAATCTGTCGCCAGAAGCGCTACCCATTGACGATGGAAAATTGCTACTTGGAAGACATTGATTCAATAACCAATTGATAATTGACTTATTGTATTGTATAAATAATATTTATGTGTGTCAAAAATGCGAAACTTTGCTTTCCCTTAACTTCGGAGCTAAATGACCTACATACTTGAAATTTTGAATGTCAAGTAAGTGCCTATAGCTTACTAGATGACGAAAATTTCACCGTTCTGGTTTTATCCAGAGGTTCTTAAATAGGGGCCTGAAAATGCGGCGAAATGTTTCCATTACGGGATGGTACGGCAGTGTTTGCTTCGCGCTAGACTTGGCGGATTTTTATAAAGTTTTTGTGCATCAAAGTATATCTATCTATCTAATCATAGTTATTCATATTCATAATCTATTTATTTATTTATGTTAGTAACACTTAAGCATCTTCAAAATTAATTCAAACCAAAACTGAAGCCAGTTCGGAACCTAATCCTACCGAGAAGAATCCGGCAAGAAACTCTAACTACTGACTGAGTCCTACTCAGTTAGTAATGTGGCTTGAAGAAAAGTATAGCACATATTTTTTGTTTCATCATGTTAACATATATTTACTTAAATAGTTTTCTCATAGTTTACGAATAAGTGACGCAAACACACCCTGCTATTGAATTTTAATGCTCCTTGTCATCAATTTGAATGCAGCAAATACGTCTTCATTGTATTTCAAAAATCAAATTAATAGAATCAATCAATCTACGTCATGGAAACTGTAAACAGACCAAAATAATCTAATCTGGCTTGGTGAAGCCGTCTTAAACCCTAACCACTATCCCCACGGGCCAATAACCACTATTAACCACTTTTCTACCTTTGTAGGTAGATAGATAAAATTGTGATTGTTCACGGAATAAATTCTTCTACACGAGTAACACTTTAATCTAACCATTTACAACCTGACCTTTCATCAAAATGCATTATACAAAGGTTAGAGGGGAACGCTGGTCCAAAAGGGATGTTCCATAATTATATTTCGGGGTAGTTTTACTGGGGCAACCCTCTCCGGGTTGGGTAACAGGAAAAGGTTCTTGATCTCACGCAAGAACGAAACATTATACTCGTAAACATCTCAAGATGTCGGACCTAACTTTCTCAGGGAGCAAACAAAAATATAACAGGAAACGAATATGAGTACTCTTGTCACATCAATCTTGTATCGAGCAAGGGAAATCTTTTACTGAATACGGTGATAAAAATACACGATCTAATTAATTATGTTTAATGATATATTACTGTACACCTTACTATACTATAACTATTTATTAATAAACAATTTTAATAAATTAAAATTTTATGATACGTGTGTGACTATTATTCAAAAAACAATAACATCATAAATAACTATATTTATGAATTTCCACAACATACATTCAATAACATTTTATTTTTATTTTTTGTCTCTCTGTTTATTCCGCCTCCAGATGTTCAAGAATAGCTGTTCCAGAACAGCTGGACCGATTTTGACGTAACTTTCACAGGTAGATAGTTAATGTTAAAATGAGTAACTAGCTTTTAAAATAACTCTACAACATAATAGGTTTGTAGGGTTCTCGATCACGTGACGCAACAATCAAGACAAGGCTTTGATTTTTTTTATTAAAAATCCTGTTGTGCCGACCTACGACATTACCCACAAGTCGACACAAATACAGCGTCAGCAGAATTGGCGTAGTAAACAACGCTCCATACGTAATGCGTGACATCGATATCCTACATCGCGATATCAGAGTTTTCGTCGCCACTAAGTATATATACATCAAACCAAGAATGGTAGTTGGGCCTTGGTCCCCGAGCAGATAACACCTAGCTCGGCGGAAGTACTTCCACTTTTAGTAAAGAACATACGTTCCTTACACTGTAATCTATGCGAACTTTAAAAAGAGGTAGGGCATAGCGATTTATCGCTCGAACTGGAGCAGCCCGACTGGTGAAATACCTCCACCTTACAGAAGACCGCAGCCAAATAACAATCACTTCTGCTTTGCTGTGTTCCTGCGTGTGAGTAAGGTTTTCAGAGCTCTTGAGGGGTGCTACATTAGTAGCAGGAGTCAAGCCTTCTAGGTAAGGGCGACAAGTCCAGAACAGATTTATCATGCTGTACTTGTCACCCTTAAGCTAGGACTTCATTACCACTTAACATCAGGTAGGATGAGGTCAATCTTGAAGTGCAATATAAAAAAAAAGGAACTAAGTTGCAGGCACAACCAGTACCTAATCGGTTCCATCATATCGTTTCTTTCACTACCCTCCTCGAATCTTGTTACATTCCCGTATTAGATTACTTAATATGACACACCCCACAATAACTTCTATCTACCTTGCCACTCATCATTATTGAGTCAATAAATAATATATTTGAGCATTCCCCTGTCACTGATAACTGACATAAGCTTCTTGAATTATAAATCAATACAAATGACTATTGAAACCGGAATGTTTCTACTAACGTTGGTCATCAATTGATTTCAAAGTTTTACTATGTCAATGAAAATGATTTATCGTTATTTACGGAGCAGTAATTGATTTAGCCTTGGTTATTGTTCAACTGTGTGTATGTATAAAGGATGTCGATGTTTCATAGTTTGAAAAAGTATTTAAACTTATATATTATTATAAATTGGATGATCATTAATTCCATAGCAGTTTGGAATCCTCCGCATAAAGAGATTAGCTTGAAAACAAAATAATAAACATTATTTTTAAAGGTTTTTGTGATATACAACGGTACAAAGAAAATGCAATTATTTTTTTATAAAAATTCAATGTCGAAAGACAATCAATAACGTAACTGAAACTTTTTGCTAAAAACAATATGGACACACTTGTCCAGTACGCAAAAATATAAAAGTAAGTTCATGAAGCTTACTATGTGAAAACACGGACAATCTTTGCGTGTCCAGATAAATAAATAATAGTAGTGTTAATTTTAAGTTTTACAAACAAGACACTAATGTGTCCAGTTGGCGAAAGATTCCAATAGGCTAATAGTACATGTGATGGTCGTCATAAGTGCCTCTCAATTTGGCCGCGTTACAATAGTTTACAGCCAATACCACAGGTATAGCTGTTTTAGACTTTGACATCGCTAACGAACCGTTACCACAACCAAATACTCAGCAAATAGAGTTTAGTAACGAAATACTGGCAAGATATAGTATCATATATCAGTCTATTAATGCCCCATTTCTGGACAAAGGAATACACTTTAGGTAATCTTTGCGCGTGTATATATGTGTATTACATCTATTTAGTGATGGCGGCCAACTTGGATTTGTAATTTATCTCTTAGTACTACTCAAGGCCATATACAATAATTATTTGATCACTTGATTGAAGTGTGTAACAGTTGTGTTAAAATATGTAATTCGATATTTTGTGACGGCCAATGGTAATTTCATGCAACACAGCTTACTCCTTCCTTATTCCTACAACATGAATATAAGGTATATTAATTGTCCCCGAAAGCTCTGTAGGCTCTACCACCTGTTTTGTGGTCTACCTTCCTGTTCTTGCTCGCAGTAGCATACCTACCTATTATATTTGGCAAAACTAGAGACAATGGGATAAGGACTCAGTAAAAACATTGATCCAATAAGTCTGTCGGTTACTTTTTCAAAATATAAGGTATATTCATGTTGTCCGCTACACTAAAAGCTAAATCAAAATCGGATGACCGTTTGGAAACTCCCAACATAAGCCACAATACCACAGACAAACACACTGACGATAGACAGACAGCCACGTCAAACCTAGAACAGTACTTAATCCAATAGAATTATCAAAGATATACCTAATCATAGTGGAATTAACAAACAACGTTTGGTTAATCTGGCCGACTTAACGTAATCAAATTCATCTTGTTCCAAATAGAAGCTTTGCCAAAATCTGATTACAATTACTCCGAAGGGATATTAACCAACCTACATCACTGTCTCTTCAAATAAAGATTTGTGTGTATATTAATAAAGTATGGGATCAAAGTTATATCCCATCATTAGAACCTTTAACAAAGTCACGTACATTGTACCAAATTAGTTTTATATTTTGTTTGTGGTTAAAAATATATGCCAAGCTCTTATATACCGATCGATGAAGACCTTAATGTAGCCGAGAGGCAAGCAAACCGCATTTTGGCTACGCACCATCTCTAAAGTCTCGGGTTCGATTTCCGGTGGTATCAATATATAACACAAACTTTCCCAAATTGTCTAGGATCTGGGTGTTGCGGTACCGTCGTTATATCTATGTGATTTCTGTAACACAGTTTTTTAGCAAGTTACCACAGCAGAATAAAAGCAATAAATGTGATGTTTCCAATTTTGGAAAAGTAACTGACTTGGATCAATGTTTTTTTTACTGCGTCCTTATCCCATTGTCTCTAGTTCTGCCAGACATAATAGGTATTTATTTATTTATTTTATTTATTGGTTTACCAACAACTTATGCACTAATACATAATGCTTTCTAGCGATAAGACCGCCTGAATTGTACTATAATCAATCTGTAAAACCTATTTCTGTAAAGTTTTGTGCAATAAAGTATATCTATCTATCTATCTATAATACATTATCGATATAAACAAACATATTTTTAATATAAAATCTAAGTACATAGTCAATTATAGGTAAACACCTCATTCAATGAGTATTTTGACACTAAAACTATATTAAAAACTAATAAGTAGATACTTTACCACTCCGCCAAACCAATCGAGCCAATATAAAACATGCGCCACCAGCGCAAAACTAACATAACCGAGTAGAAAATAGACCCAATGGTGAAAGAAAATTAAATTAAATAAAAGAAAACAGAATTAACATAAAATACTTTACATCTATTCAGTGGTATGTATCAAGAAGAATCTTACGGAATTGACCAAAGGAAACATGGTTAATATCAACTCGGTCACTAATCAGATTTAAGAGTCTGCACATCCTACAAATTGGAGACTGTGTTCCCAGAACTGTATGCCGCAACGGGGGGCAGAATGGTGTGATAGGTTTTCTGGGTGGCCTAGAAGGTGCTCTAAAGTAAAATCATTGCAGAAGTTCCGAGCAGTCCACTTGATTGTGCAGTAGTCTATACAAAAAAGACAAGTCCAGCACTTCTCTTCTCTTCGATAAACTAGTCATGTTGAAACGTTGCAGGCGGATCTCATAGCTCGTATGCCGGCCATGCCACCCCACAGAGTACGCCAAGTGCCGAAAATAACGCTTTTGTACCCGTTCAATTCTTAGAGCGTGGGTTGCATAGTGCGGCCGCCAAACAATACTACCATATTCCAGTATACTTCTGACCAGACTACCAAAAAGAATTCTTTTAGTTTTTACTTTTCGGAATTCCCTACCATTTCTTATAACAAATCTAACCATTCTAGACGCTTTGCTTATTATTTCTTCCATATGTGGTACAAACGTGAGTTTAGAATCAAATAAGACACCCAAGTCCTTCACAATATCAGTATCATTGAGAACAGTACCTGCTTTTGAGTAAGAAGAAAATATTTTTTTGTTTTTTCTTGTAAACTTTGTATGTGAAAACTTTTTAGCATTTAATTTAAGTCCGTTCTGAATACACCAAGAACTTAAACAGTCGAGATCTCCTTGCAACAGCTCTATATCTTTCTCGCCGTTTATAATTCTAAGAAGCATCAGGTCATCAGCAAACAAATATGCAGAAGAATAAAGAAAATATTTAGGGAAGTCACGAATAAATATATTAAAGAGTAGCAACTGCGAGCAAGAGCATGATGGTAGACAGAGCAGAGCCTACAGAGCTTTCGGGGGCAAGGGGCCGGAGACCAGACCTTGGTTTGACAACGTTGAATTCGCAGCCACCAGTCACATCCTAAACGTCGACATAACGGGGGCGTAAGGCTTAATGGCGCTATGAGCTCCGAAAGCGCCCGAACAGGGAATTCTGGCGTCGCTCTAGGCAATCAGAGCGTGCTGGGGCTCCGATCTCCTTCCGCCGCCGGTGCTATGTCTGCATAGATAATCTATTTTCCCGTGGCGCCGTCACTAGGCAATTAGAGGTGCGGGGGTGTTAAGGTGGCTAGTCTCCGGTCTTCTCAGAGCCGGGGAGCCCCGGGAGGGGAGGGTTTATGGGGGAGAATGCATTTCTCCCCCATAAAAAAGGGGCCCCGATCTTCTAACGGCAACACTTTCTGCTGCACCGAGATGCGCTGCGTGTTAGGCAGCACTTGCGCGTCGGTGGGAACCTGGATTTGTCCGCTCCGTGGTAAGCTCCGACGCTTATCACAAACGGAGAGGAAGGCAACCCTGGAGTTTCAGTAGGGAGTTTCGTACAAAAAATACTAAAAGGCAGAGTTGATTTGATGACGTTCCGTTTACGAGTTGAAATGTGTGCTACGTATCTTTCGATTCCAGTTCGACACCCCACTCTTTGTATCTCCATGGTAGATAGTGATTGTGCGTGGGCATTCTCCAGGTAAAAAAATAATATGGGTACATACCTATAAATGTTAATTCGCACATTAACATAAATTCAGCGTAACATTTAATTCACAAATGCCTTAAACGAAGTGCAAACAGCTATGAATCATTAAACCATTCATAAGCTAGCTTTCAGACATTGCTCACCGCAAATAAATAAGTCTAAAAGCAACCATTTTGTATGGCCCATTTACACGAGACGATGTTAATTTGAAATTTGCCCTCAAATTTCAGAAACATCCACCTTATAAAAGACAGCAGCCAAATAAAAATCACTTCGGTGTTGTTATTTACCTGTGTGTGAGTAAGATTTTCAGAGCTCATTACCACTTAACATCAAGTATAATGAGGTCAACCTTGACGTGCTATGTAAAAATATAAGAGAGGTAGGGCATAGCGATTTATCGTTCGAACTGAAGCAGCCCGACTGGTGAAATACCTCCACCATACAGAAGACCGCAGCTAAATAACAATCACTTCTGTGTTGTTGTGTTCCTGCGAGTGAGTAAGGTTTCCAGAGCTCCTGGGGGGTGCTACGTTAGTAGCAGGGGTCAAGGGCGACAAGTCCAGTAACAGATTTATTATGATGTACTTGTCACCCTTAAGCTAGGACCTCATGACTACTTAACATCAGGTGGAATAAGGTTAATCTTGACGGGCTATATAAAAAAAAGTTTCCGATTGCAACCTAGCCAACTTTCTTGTAATTAACATTTTTGTTTGTTCAGAGTGTGTGCGGATATATCATAAATAGTTCTTTGTATGTAATCTTGTCTTATATTTATTAATAAATTACATACAAAGTTATTTAATTATTTATTAATAAATATAAAAAAAGTCCCGAGTTTGCCCGCGTCGTATTGGTATAAAAAGTACCCTATATGTTAATCTCCTCTCTTTTTTTATCGAATTCACACAAATCCGTTCAGAAATTAGACGTCAAAGAGTGACAAACATAAATTCAGACATCCTGACATCCATACATTTTTACACACTTTCGCGTTTACAACTCAGTAGGATCAAAATCGAATCGTGTAAACCAAATCTCTCAACCACACCCTGCCTCTTTGAGTCCGAAGATTTATATGTTTTGTTAAACTCATAGGAGGAATGTTTGGATCGACGCCCCCGGAGAAAAAGGTCGTAAATCACTCGTGTGCTGTGGTAATTTTACGGACAATTTAAACTTTCGACGTGCGTTGTAAAGGCTTGCGTTTGTCTTATGAGACTCGTTTGGGGTTCCGGGGAGGACTTTGCTATCTTTGGTACTTAGGCGATTAGTTTTGTTTTATGTAAGTTAGTTGGTATGTGTTCCTATCATACGTAACAAAATACTTACTACATAAATAAATAAATCATAGCCTTTCTTTATTATAAACTAGCTGACCCGGCGAACTTTGTTCCGCCTTAGAGGCAACAAATGACTTAAAAAAAGCCAAAAGAAATTAATAAAGAAGTATTCAATGTCTTTCTCCTGGTTCTAAACTACCTACCTACCAATTTTCAGCCAAATCTGTTCAGCCGTTCTTGAGTTATAAATAGTGTAAGTACACGACTTTCTTTTACATACTTATATTATATAGATATAAATAAGATGAATTTCCATGCATACTATCATGAAAATTTTAAAGAAGTGAAGGTCGAGGGTTCGCGTTCTGTCCTTTTAAAATATTTAAAGTTCGCTAGTGCAGCGTAAAACACAAAAAAATATAAAAATCGTTCAAATTTATATCGTCTAAAAAACTTTAATTTAACAGAAATTCATACTAATATATTAAAGCTGAAGCGTTTGTTTGTTTGAACGCGTTAATCTTAGTAACTACTATTTCGATTTTTTTTATTTTGGAAAGTCCATTTGTAGAGGTAGGCATAATGTTATATTATAACATCACGCTGCGACGAATATAAACAAAGATTCAGTAGAAAATGTAGAAAGAGGTGGAATAGCACGCGTGCGAAGCGGCGAACCGCTAGTTTGGAACTAACACGAAAAAAGTGTCGCAGCCATTTTGTTATTAAGATGTAAACGGCACGTCATCTATATGAACACTCAGATACCCAAACTAAGAGCTCGTAGATTACGGAGTAGGTAGCCCGAGCCAGCAGCGCTCATTATCATGTACCCAGCGTGGCCCCACATACATTAGTGAACCCGGCCCATATTATGCTAATAAGTTTTTATACGAAGACTTTTGGATAAAAGACGCAACACTTGCCGTCGGAGCCATTTTCCAAAGACGATTAGTGAGGCTGAAAGGATTTGAATGTGGGAATAACTTTGTTTCCACTACTTAGTGCAAATCTTTGTAAGCTTGTCTGGAAATCTTCTATTTGGTCGGGTTGAGCTAAGGGTATTTTCAGCAATTCAAATGGTAGGTAATGACTGAAGTTGAACTAAGTGCCTATGAATACAGAAGAGTTTTCAAGTTCGATGTCGTCTGCCAGAACAACTATGTAATGACAAAAGTTTAATGGCTGTGTAGAAAGTTTTATTTTCGTTTTTAGGGCATAAGGTACCCTATTATGAAGGCTGGCACATACGTCATGCTTGTAAACAGGTGCCACCTTTGGGAACTGGTCTGCTCCAGCTTACCTCATGAAAGAAAACACTTACTTGAGTACTTAATTGTTTTATCACTTATCAAAACAAAACTTTATGACTCGGTCTACAGCAATAAGTGAGCTTCTGAAGTGGGTAGTTATAGAAAAGTTCGTAATCCATATTAACCAGACTGAGAATCGAACGCGGAACCTCTAGAGATGGCGTGACGCCAAAGTCCGGCGCATTCGCTTCTCCGCTACAGAGGTCGTCATATATATATATTTATATATGTATGCTTATGTAACTTATTACGGATACTTTGCTTTCTTGAAGCTTTCTGAACTAGATTGCTCCATTTCAGACACAGAGTAACTTTTCAATGTACTACTACCCATTAATACTAATAGGTTGTCATATATTTGACAAGTACAGTCAGCATATGAAGAGCTCACTCAGTCGAAAAGCCGATTAAATGATTCATTCATGAGCTCCGCTGAACCCATTTGATATGGCCGCTGTCATGATGGGCCTTCACAGAAATCAGCGATTTAATCTTGAACACTACGCTAAATTAATCACTCTTCTTTTGTTTGTAGTTTGACGCCTATAGTTAGGAGTAATTAGGTTTTAATTACATGCTACGTATGTGTCTTTTTTACATGTTTCTGTTTAATTCTTTCGTTGTTTAGAAGTGCGGTCTATTATATAACATTACATAGATAGAAATATTTAAGCATAATGCTTAAGTAAGTATTTTCAAACTAATGTGGTTTTTAATTTTTAAACTTTGTGTCGTGGTGTATATGATGTATGAAATACTTGCCTACACGAGAATAGGATTGTCAAACTATCGATAATCTAAAACGATTTTCGTATGGTCTGCTCTTATGGGGTCGTATGGTCTGCTCTTATGGGGATCTGCGGCCGACCTACAGACTATTTTCGTGTTACAAAAGAGGGCCATCCGAGCCATTTACAAGCTAACACCACGTGACTCGCTGCGAGAATTATTCAAGGAAATCAACATCCTAACAGTCGCATCTCAATACATTTTTGACTGTCTAATGTATGTATACAAAAACTTGCATACTTTTCCTAAAAAATCTGACACTCATAGCATCAACACTAGAAATAAACACAAGCTTGCTGTCCCTAAACGAAGACTTCATAAGATTGGTAATTCATTTGTTGGTTTAAGTATAACTTTTTTTAATAAATTACCTCAAGTTATTGTTGATTTACCTTTGAATAAATTTAAGCTAATTGTTAAAGGTTGTCTTTTGAAAAAAGGGTACTACAGAGTAGAAGACTATATTAATGACAAAGAAGTGTGGACCACTAACTAGTCTGTTCGCCCTCACATGAAAAATTTCACTAATTATATTTACTAATTGTATTTCTATTTATACAAACTCAGCAAGAGGTACCTATTTCTTTACGTATTTGTCAACTCGCAAGTTGGCAAAATTCTTATTAAGCACGAATGTGCATTAGGACCTACAGTTTGTTTAATTTAAATATATATATTTTCTAAATTTTCTTATTACTTTGAATCAATGAATTATTTTTTACAATTTACTACATTATTTTATCTAATTACTACACTGTATGTCTTAGTGCAAAACTAGTTATAAGTTCAGCTATATTTGTAATATGAACGACAGAGTTTCTTGCCGGGATCTTCTCTGTAAGTTATAGGTTCCGAACCGGAGGTAGCGTCATTTGCATTATATAGACGTTTCATAAATATTACTGGTGTAATTTACATGAATAAAAGAATATTGAATTGAATTGAATTGAATTGTATCGATAAAAATATCGATACTATTAATAGATCAGAAGCAGCTAATTCTATCTTATGAAAGAAATAAGATAGTGTTGTTGATCAGTAACAACTTATCCGTAGTACCGTTATTGAGGGTATTCGATTTTTGTGTTATTGAACAGCGTTCCAGACTTCGGCGTCGCGCCAACTCTGCGGTCCCGGGTTTTGTATATGTATTGTCTCAGGTATGGGTGTCCTGGTAAGCTCATTATTTCTGATGTCTGTAACACAATTACTTTCCCTACTTACCATAGAATCAAAGCAATGTATGTGATTTTATGGATATATTCATATTCATTCATTCATTAACAACATACATGTGAGATATGGACGTATCCAAACGTGTTGAATGTGTGTACGAATATCCGAACGGTGTGAGTGATAGAGAATGATGAGTGAAAGAGTGAGCAAACGAACAGAAGACGGTGCATTTTGCCAGACGACGTACGACAAGAAAGACGATGTGTTTGGTGTTTATTTAGTTTATTTAAGGGATTTTTGTGAATATATTTGATTTACCTATAAAATAGCTCTTATTACATGCCGGCCCGCTACATTCATTGTGTCTGCAATTAAGTTACCTTACAGATCACACAAATAAAAGCTACAACAGAAAAATAGTATTGTGGTAGTAATGTTAATATCGATACCCTATCAATACTATTAATATGACATCATCTATCGACAGTCGACTATGTATCAGCAACACTGTTGTCAATCTGACAGCCACCCATGAAACATAGCAGCATAGTCTGGAAAATAATAGAGCTCCATTGGAAAACGCTTTGCATCCAATCCTGCGGGATATGGGCCACATTTCAATTTGCGATCGCTCCTGGTTGATGGATGGCGGACCGGCTCATTGTACTCCCTTTCAGGACCCTAATTTGTACACTTACATCGAGTTATTGGAAATTAGGCTTTAATTATCTTGGTTTAGTATTTATTTAAACTTAACGTTGAAAAAATACTTTTAAAATAATGTGGTTCAACCAAGCTATCCACAGCCAAAGATCGCGAGGAGATCAATTTTACGTTTTATTGTATGTATATATTTTTTGTTGTTTTCTTTTTTGTCGCCTCTCTGTATATGTGTATTTACTAATATGACAATGTTGTATTGTTTTGAGGTAATAAATGTTTTTTTTCTTTCTTTCAAAGTAAGTTCTTGGAATAGTACAAAACGTTGTGCCATGATATAAGTGATGTATGAATTACACGATTATATATAGGATTGCAAAACTACGTATCGATAAGATTGTCCTATCGATAAGAATATCGATATCTACTATTAATAGATCAGAAAGAGCTTATAGTATCGTATGAAAGAAATACGATGGAATATAATAGAATAGAAAATGTCTTTATTCATGTAAACGTTTACAAAAGCATTTATGAATCGTCAAGTCAAGTAAACTACCGCCGTGTTCGGAATGTTGATTTTATCGAGAAGAATCGCGAGATAGAAGAATCGCATGAAAGAAACCTTATTCCAAAAAAAAAATGTGGAATGTTAGGAGCATTCTCTGCCAGTGTTGTTGATCAGTAAGAATAAACTATCGACAGTTGGTCAACACTAACAACTTATCAGTACTACCTTTTTCGAAAGTTCTAACTCTTCTTAAATCGAAATCCTAGATACAATAGAAAACCAACTGTTGACGCATATAAGATGTAATATGCAAGCATATTAGATCTTATGCGCATGGCATAAGGTGTAAACCAATTAGACATGGAGCTTTAAAGGGCTTATATGGTTTGGACATTTGTGGTCCTTTTGTTGTTTCAGGTTTATGTGGCAGAAATGGAACTTTTGTTTGAGACGGGCAAACGTAAAGGGCTACTATTTCTTACTAATGTACACTAAGCTCAATATTGTATGGATGAATAAGGGTGACAATTACTGGTTCACAAAATAAATACTGTTTAAATTTTATAAGTAGTTGCAAGCACATTGTATTTATGATTGAAATAATATGTAATAAAGACGCACCAATCTGCATTTTTTTCATAGAATTATCAATGTTAATAACTTTTGTGGTTTTGGTTCACATTCTACGAAACCATAGTCTATAATGAAGTTTATAGTTTTACATGTACTTTCATGATATAAGTCAAAAATAATAACCAAACATAATACACAAAACCTTAGACCACATGATATAAAAACGTACCTTTTTCTCTTCTCTGGTCTACTCTGGCCTACTCGTACAAACCTATTTCAATAAAAGTCTTACCTTACATATTATGTGAAGATGACATATGATTGAACTTTTTTATAAAAACAATTATGTAATTAGTTCAAACAACAAATCCAGGTGAAATATTGTTGTAGTTTGTAATCAAAACGACAATCTATATATAAATACAGATTGCCGTTTTCTCGGCGACTCTCTACCTTGGCAATGAGTCAAATTTGCGAAATACGTCTGAATGAAATGCGATGTTAACTAACTTACCACCACATTGTTAACACAACACAAGCAAAGCCACTTCTCTTCTGTCCCTAGTCCCGGTTAAAATCGAAAATTCTATGAAATGAGATTCCTCAGGAGTTTTCAGTACTTAAGTCATAACACGTGCACATCATTAAGTATAATCTGTGTCCTACACTAGAAAGAAAGAAGGAAGAAAAGAAAAAAAATATTCATTAGGTTCTGTTTATCCATAATTAAATTAAACAATGTGGAGTAACTAACATGGTAGGTACATAAAAGGTCTCCGCTCATTCAGGAAAATATAGTGTTCATGTTCAATCGTTCGTTCATCTATTCGGCATTCAATACTGACATAACAACCATAGGAATGGAGTGACTGAGGAATATCTAATGACACGGTACAACAATGGACGCTTTCAGTATTGAACGTTCAGTTCATTTCAAAGTGAAAAGCCGCGTGTTATGAACTAGTTCATGCGATCAGCTGTAAAGCCAATAGACTTTTTAGGGTTCCGTAGCCGAATGGCAAAAAACGGAACCCTTATGGATTCGCTATGTCTGTCCGTCCGTCTGTCCGTCTGTGTGTCAAAGCCACTTTTATCCGTAAATACTTTTTTCTGTTACTATAACACAGTATAGCTCTTAAACTATACTGTGAAAACTCGGTAAGTAGACTTATTCGGTAAACCGTATTTAAATTTTCATACTAAAATAGAAAAGAAACAATACATTTTTGGGGTTCCCCTTTAGAACTGAATGTCAATTTTTTTTTCATCAAACCCATACATGAGGGGTAACTATGGATAGGTTTTAATAAACTTTATTGCGGAAATAAGAACAACAGGTGGACTTAATGCTAGGGGCATTCTCTACCTGTCAACCCTTGGGTGATGCAGATAGTTTGTATATGGGTTCGGTAATCGTGAAAAAATGCGTAAATAACTACTACTATGTACTCAAACTCAAACTCACACTCAAATATTTCTTTATTCAAGTAGGTTACATATAACACTTTTGAATCGTCATTGAATACAATGCAAAGTGATTCTACTTCCGGTTCGGAACCTATATCTACCGAGAAGACACCGGTAAGAAACTCAGCAGATCATCTACAGTATCAGTATCTAAATTATTGCTATGTACAAAAAAAGAAATCATTATAAAAACAATGAATTAAGCTTTATAAATAACATTACGGTATCCATTAAATAAACAATTATGCATACACTTACATGATTAAATTAAATATATAATTAAAATATGAAGGCATACTTATATTTACATAATGTAGATCATTTATATGTAAAAAAAAACATGACAATCAACTTTATCCGAATCGTATATTGAATTACCGTTCCAGCAGCTGTTTATTATCTGAAAGTTTTTAAATGTTCATAAAGAACTCAGCTCATTCATCTGTCTTGATTGTCTCCGTAGCCGAGAGGCGAGCGATCCGGACTTTGGCAACGCGCTATCTCTGAGGTCCCAGGTTCGATCCCCGGTCGGGTCAATGGGAAACGAACTTTTCTAAATTTTCTCGGGTCTCGGTGTAGTGGTACCGTCGTTCTTTCTGATTTCTGTAACACAAGTGTTTAAGCTACTTACCACAGAATCAGAGCAATGTATGTGATGCCCAATATGTTGTTAATGTTGTAATCTTTCAAAGTAAGATGAACTAGTTCATTTGAATTGTTAGTTCGTCGTCCAAATACGGATGCACAATAATTTACGCCTAAACGGTTTCAATGAATGAGATTCACGCAAATCCGAAGGAGTTTCTGTTATTAACGAGACAATAGTTAAATCATATCAGATCATCATACCCTTCTCAGGCCTAAATCAAATTTGTAGAGACATGTTCCATTTTCACCTGCATCAAATGTTCAAGCTGATAAAAAAGGTTTAAGTAAATCTATCATACATCCGGAGAAATGGAGAAAAATTGTCACACGATGGTACCTTAGAGCAGATAAAAGAAAAAAAGTAGACCAGAGAAAAAATGGGATGATGACATCCGACAAGTTGCAGGAGTAACCTGGAATAGGGTGGCCCAAGATAGACGAGAATGGAAAAGTTTGGAGGAGGCCTTTGCCGACTGGCAAACAGACCTACAAAAAGTAATCAAATACTAGCATTATTTTACATCCGTATAGTAATTATTATCATACATCCGGATTGGTACATAGTAAGAAGAAAGGAAATACATTTATTGACGATCACACAATTAACGACCACACACAATATTAGACAGTCTACATAAAACATAAGGTATCGTGTGAGGCCAACTTGGGTTCCACCTCAGCAAATGTTGCTATGGCATGTATAACACCGCAGCAGCGCTGGTATTCTGGTGGAAACCAACTGCCTAGTAGTAATAAAATAATAAAAAAAAAATGTAGTTAAATGAATCGTACGTCGTATTAATATTTTAAATGAGAAAGTTTGAATGTATGACCGTCTAAATGTTTTCCTTACGCAAAACTATTGATTTCATTATGATGAAATTTCTCAGTTTTAGATTAAGTACTAAAATACATAGTAATGTTATAAATGCAACAG
Organism: Glyphodes pyloalis; assembly: GCA_037074685.1. Classification (NCBI taxonomy): domain Eukaryota; kingdom Metazoa; phylum Arthropoda; class Insecta; order Lepidoptera; family Crambidae; genus Glyphodes; species Glyphodes pyloalis. The sequence continues at coordinate 1,411,639 of JAYKKO010000042.1, forward strand.
TAGCTCCGTCTGTCTGTCCGGATTTCACACCTTAACAACTGAACCGAGTTTGATGAAAACTGGTGTAGGTAGGGAACCTTTAGAACGGACATAGGCTACTTTTTGTTTTGAAGGGTAATATAAGGGAGGATGGGGGTAATACCGCCCTTGAAATTTTTATGGCAAAATGTTTATTTTCTAAGTTAGATATGAGACTTTTGACACAAATATAAACTTGGAGTAAAATATGGACTGCTTTTCGTTTTTAATAAAAGGGGAGTAATGGATGGGTAAAACCGACCATGAAAGTATGTATTAGTCCACGCGAACGAAGTCGTGGGCACAGCTAGTAACATATAAGACAGTATTCCGATACAATGCGAATTAAGTCACGAGCAAAATGTAGTACTAGCCACATAATGTACCTATGTATGAATATTCTATTCTGGTGTTTAATTTATTTTTTATTATTCATTTTGTAATCCATACTCACATTTTTACTATTACTGCACCCATAAGCGAACTATTTGCATGACCCAACGGTTGACTGATAGACTTTTTTTGGGCAATAAAGTTTTTTAAATTAAATTAAGCAAAATTGATTTATTGAGTGCTTTACATCAAATAAAATGCTTAAATGCATAGTACTTCAATTAGATTTAGCACTATTAAAAAAATATCAGTTCGGATCTTCATTTAAGTAACAAAAACGATAAATAATGATTTGCTTCATGTGAATAATAATATAAGACATCATATTCTTCATTTTAAACTTGTTTAATCATCTTACCTTACCAAAATTTAATATTCAATACTGAAGGTTACAAGAATAAAGCCATTGTTTGTAGTAGTTTGTAGTTCGCTAAATTAAAACTAGATGGCGCTGTGCGCTCCTACATCGCGGTTACACTATTTTCTGCGGATACATATAGGCTCAGGAACTAATTTGAATAAATGATACGGTTTAGTGATTTAAGTGTGTTTTATTAGTCCAGCCATATATCAAACTAATTATCCTGAAAGAAACTACATTACATTACGTGGCATGATTAAAGTCTAGAAGTACCGCTTTATTATTGATGATGTTGTTAACCCTATAAAGGCGGAGCGGTACTTCCGACCCCACGTAATAACTTTCTGCCGTGATAGAGTAAATGGGTTGAAGTAATTTGTCTGTCAAGCTCAGTATGGATGGGTGGCGGAGTGGCGGATACACGGTTAAGTTTTGCGGGAAATTCATACGAGTCAATTTACAGAGATGTATTGTGTCTCAGTCGCTAAACGATTTTTGAAAAGACAAACAAACATTTTTAAACACCGGCAGTTGAATGTTAGCCCATCTCGTTCCGATTTTTCCGTAGCCCGATTATACTTTTTGAACGTAAGTAAGATACAGCTGACCGCAGCCAAATAACAATCACTCCGGTGTTGTTGTGTTCCTGCATGTGAGTAAGGTTTTTAGAGCTCTTGGGGGGTGCTACATTAGTAGCAGGGGTCAAGCCTTCAAGGTAAGGGCGACAAGTCTAGTAACAGTTTTACTATGCTATACTTTTTGCCCTTAAGCTAGGAACTCATTACCACTTAACATCAGGTGGGATGAGGTCAATCTTGAAGTGCGTTATAAAAAAAAACAGCAACACATGCCTTTCATTTATATCAATATTTTGCGGGGGGTTGGTACAAGGGATATATACGTATTAGAATTTGAGGATGGGACGTTAAATAAAAACACTCGTGTTACTCAACGGACGCTTTGCAGAGAACTACTTTTATTCAGTGTTGCCAATAATAACAAAAATATGACAGATAGCATTTTATATGATGTCCGTAGACAATAATTTTAACACCCCCACTACATCATATGAAACAATTTTTATAAACTAACAAGTCCCATAGCATTCATACAATTATAATGTTTTGTTGCACCAAGTGCCTTAGTTAGAACATCTGCCAGCATATCATTAGTACACATACATTCAACTTTAATAATATCATTGTTAAGAGCATCTCTAATAAAATTATAACGCACATCTATATGTTTACTTTTTCTATTTAAAGCATAATTACAGATAAATTTTTGAGCACTCTGGCTATCATTATATAAGGTAATAGGACCTACAACCTGGTTAGTAACCTCAGACAATAAGACTCTTAAATACATGGATTCTTTACATGCCTCTCCCATCGACATATATTCGGCTTCCATGCTCGAAAGAGCAACAGTCCTTTGCTTTCGGCTTTCCCAAGATATGACACCATCTGACATCATAAAACAATACCCCGTATATGATTTCCGGTCAATACCATTATTAGCCCAGTCGGCATCAGCAAATCCTAATAAATTTGCATTTCCTTTTACATACCTTATACAATAATGCTTAGTTTTCTTTAAATATTTGAGAATGCGTTTGACATAACTCCAATGAGTGCTTGTATGACAAGAATTAAACTGACTTAGGAAACTAACACTGAAGGCTATGTCAGGCCTTGTTAACACAGATAAGTACATAAGGCTACCTAATAACTGTTGGTAAGGAATATTACTATCATTAATATTATCAATCTTATCAATCTTTAATTTAGACTCCATAGGTGTACTAGCCACTTTACAATCTAGCATATTAAATTTAATCAACAATTGATCTATGTATTGTTCTTGATCTAAAGTACAAACATTATTCTTGTTATCTATATTCACTCTCATGCCTAAGCATTGCTTTACCTGTCCAAGATTTTTTATTTTAAATTTGGAACTCAATACTGAAATTAAATTATCTGTCTCTGTTTTACAATTTGAATACACAAAAAAATCATCGACATATAGGGCAATAATAACTTTAACATTACCATGAAATTTTGTAAATACACATGGCTCTATTTCACTTCTTTTAAAGCCTAACTCTGTCAAACACTGATCAACTTTTTCATACCATGATCTTGACGCCTGTTTAAGGCCATATATAGCTTTATTGAATTTTACAATTATTCTGTTATTATTACTTTCTAAATCAATTGTTGGATAAGCCATATAAATATCTTCCTTTAACTGACCATTCAAAAATGCAGTTTTAACATCTAAGTGAGTCACATTTAAGTCTAATTGTACAGAAAGTGCAAACAATAATCTAAGAGTGGAGTGACGCACTACAGGTGAAAATGTCTCATCATAGTCTATGCCTGGTATCTGGGTGAACCCCTTGGCCACTAACCGAGCACGATATCGCACACTGTTGTCACTATCAAGTTTTTTCTTATAAACCCACTTGCACTGCACTAATGTTTTTCCTTGCGGTACTTCATTCACTACTACCCATGCATCATTCTCCTCAAATGCTTGAAGTTCTTCTTTCATCGCAGCAACCCAATTGTCTTTGTCACAGCCTTGTAGTGCTTGTTGGATACTAATTGGGTCATTTTGATTTTCAGCATTTGACTGCAAGCACAAGTTTGTGAAACCATATCGCTGAGGTGGCCTCCTAATCCTCTTTGGTTCCTGTGGCGGTGAAATCTCTTCAACATTCTGCAATAAAGAGTTACTAGCCTGGTCAATATTATCCATTAGATTATTATCATTTGCAGGCTCTGTATTAGCAGCTATATCAACTGGCTCATCTGATTCACTCTTAATCTGTTGCGTTTCTGAGATTTCCCCCACTGAAACTAGTATATTATCATCTATATTAGTTTTCAGGTTTTCTTGTATTATTACATCCCTGCTCACAATGATACATTTCTTATTAGTATCATAAATCCTATACCCTTTGATGGTTTCAGCATATCCAACCAGAATGTGGGGTTTTGACTTGGTATCCCATTTATGTCTTTTCTCTTTCGGGATATGCACCATAACTCTGCTTCCGAAAACCCGAACATGACTAACATCTGTTTGCTATTTGTCCAAAGTTCAAATGGTGTTGCATTCTGTAATCCTGATGTTGGTGATCTGTTCTTGAGGTAAACTGCCGTGTTTATGGCTTCTGCCCAAAACATCTTCTCCAGCCCAGCATCAAACAACATGCAACGTGCCCTTTCTACCAGTGTCCTGTTTGAACGTTCGCTTACACCATTTTTCTCAGGGGTATATATATTAGTTTTTTGATGCACTATGCCCGCTTCTGCCAAGAAATTATCAAATTCTGCATTACAAAATTCAAGACCATTGTCAGTTCTAAATATTTTAATTTTCTTATTCTGTTGATTCTCAACTAGTGCTTTAAATTCTTTAAAATATTTAAACACTTGGTTCTTGGCTTTCAAAAAATAAACAAAAGTCATGCGTGTGTGGTCGTCTATTAAAATCAGAAAATACCTGCTACCGCCAATTGATGTCACCTCCATGGGTCCGCACACATCTGCATGAACAATGCTGAGTGCCTCATCACTCCTGGTGCTCATGTGGTTAAAAGGCAATCTGGCCTGTTTACCTTGACAGCAAACAACACATGTATTCTTGCTGATCACTGCTGTATCTTTATAATCCACTCCCACAACTGCTTCTTTCATTTTGTTAAGGTCATTGCTATTCAAATGACCCATTCTTCGATGCCATAACTCGCTCTTAATACTGTCAGGTACCGTAAACAAACAATGCCCATCATGATCCTCTACATTTAGTTTGTAAACACCGTCAACCAAACTGGCTTCTCCGACTAGTTGATTTCTGTTGTTATAGATATAACATGTATTCTTCTGAAAGTCAACTCTGTTCCCATTCTGAATTAGTTTGCTTACTGATAACAAATTTGTAGCAATACTAGGTACACATAATACATCCTTTACTGTGATGGTATTTCTGTTTTTCGATGTAATTGTGACAATATCAACATCACCCGAGCACAACACAGGCATAATTCCTTTATTAGCCGCTGTAATCTGCTTAATACTTAAGTTTTCCGATGTATTCCGAATATTGTTTACATTTGGCGTGATGTGTACACTCGCACCTGAATCCAAATACCAATCATTTCTTTTGAAGTTTCCGCTTAAAAACACTGCAGAAAAAGCATTTGAATTGCTTGTTTTCGTATCTTGAGCTTGTGGACACTTATTTTTGTAGTGCCCAATTTGTTTGCATCGATAACACTTGATGACTTTGTTTTTGTTTTGACCATTTGACGTTCCGCCATTTTTGAATGACTGAACTGATTTATTGAATGATGTCGATTTCTGATTGACATGCTGGCGACCTCTGGTGTATAATGCAGTTTCCGTTGAATCTTCATTTCCGGTCAAATCAAGTAATTTTGACTTTACAACATCCGCCGTAATGGCGATACCGGAATGTTCGATAGCCATCAACATTGGAAAATACTTTTCAGGCAATCCTGCGAGCATAAGACAGCCAATCCACTCATCATTCACCAAAAAACCAGTTCTTGACAATTTCTGCCCCGTTTCAACAATCTGAGTAATATAACTTGTCATAGAATCCGATGTTTCTAGACGTATTGAAATGAGTGTTCTCAGTAACATGATTCTTCTAGAAAAAACCCGAATCATCAAACATTTGTTGTAATTTCTGCCATAGTTCCTTCGTAGTCGCAGCGCTTTTAACATGTACATACAACGACGGGTCCAATGTTAAAATCAACTTGGCTTTTGTCATAGCATCGTCCGCCATATTTGCACCGGCTCCTTCAGTTTTGAGAAAATTTAGTTTTCCTTCGAGTACTAGCAGATTTTCCGCAGCAAACGCCCACTCACTATAATTTTCACGGCCTTTGAGCTTTGGTATATTGGCTAAAACGGAGTTCGTGTTGAAAGCCATGTCTGTTGATCACAACCGGCGTTTTGTACAAGCACGTGCACCACAATGTTAGTTCACTACAGTGAAAAAAGTCCTCGAGCACTTGACACACGATTCCTACGCTAGCTTGCTATACAACAATAACCTTTTAAAATAACTACGGGACTGGGCCCATGACCTATTAGAATTTGAGGATGGGACGTTAAATAAAAACACTCGTGTTACTCAACGGACGCTTTGCAGAGAACTACTTTTATTCAGTGTTGCCAATAATAACAAAAATATGACAGATAGCATTTTATATGATGTCCGTAGACAATAATTTTAACAATACGGCATCACTTATAAGAAGGTTCAAAATAATACCAAATATGCGAAGTATGGTCTAAAAGACCCGCGATTATAAAATAAAAAGAAGGTACTCGTGCAGAAAGAGACACTCGTAGGTTAACGAAGCGAAAACTCTAATTCTCTCACAAACACCACACTACAAAGATTATTTCAGTCCAGTAAGCCTTCTACCGAAAACGAAACAAACAAACAGAAGGCTTACCTTTTGAAGAATAATCGAAAATCTATCGAGCGTTTTAACTCGATCGAATCCCTACTATCCCTACAAATATTATAAATGCGAAAGTAACTCTGTCTGTCTGTCTGTTACGCTTTCCCGCTTAAACCTCTCAATCGATTTTGATGAAATTTCGTATAGGTATACGTTATACCTCAAAAACGGACATAGGCTACTTTTTGTTAGAAAGTAAGGGGGGGGGGGGGTAATGCCACCTTTGAAAGTTTATATGGAAAAATAATAATTTTTTAAGTTAGAGATATGAAAGTTGGCACAAATATAGCTCAATTAAAAAATAGTCCACGTCAAAGTTATGTTTTGATTTTATTTAAAACGCACGTTTTTATACAACACGACTGTCGGCAACAATCCTATGTATATATGCAAAGCTCTGTTTTATAAGTAATTTTATAATTTGAAGACCGAAGAGAAAATTGATTTTCATCAAATCCATGCTCTTTTTTTTTGCTTGCTCGTCGCGTCACGCGTTGTTTATTTTATGTTGTACTTTATGCTTTTTTTATTTAATCCCATACCTGTTGATTAGAAAATGATAAAGCATAGATTTTTCGTTTCGGAATTGTTTTTGAGAGAGTAGTATATTTCTAGCGTATTGCACGTAGATGCTGTTTATATTTCTTCGAACCTTCCTGACTGAAACAATGATTTGGTTGTGCAAACACCACGGAATATTTCGCACGCATCAAACAATTGTCTGAGATCAAAGTCGTATTGTTCGCAACTGGATATGTGTAATTGTATGCATGGTTGAACACGCTTTAGCAAAATTGTATGAGAACGACTCATGTATAAATTTGTATAATCTTTCAGATAATACGACATTTGAGGTGCTTGTGGCCTTATCAAGTATAGTTCAGACACGATACCAAGAGTTTAAAATAATTTAACGGGCCAAAACGCGACACCATTTTTATTTAGTAGTATTATTTTAAATTGAACGCGAAAGTCTTAAAGTTTATAATACCAAAAGTTATTTATTGCGTTTGCCGGCCTCTCTGTCACCCGTGGTTGGTGATTCTCGGGACTCCATCTGGCTCTCGGAGGGAGAGCTGGAGTGGGCCTCGGGTATCCGCAATGGCGGTTCAAGTGCCAACTGATACCAATGTGAGATAACCTTGGTTCGGCATTACGTCATATGCAAAAACTAAAGAACATTGTTTTTTATTTCGAACTAGCTGACCCGACAGACGTCCTGTCTTACGACGACTATTTTTTTTTGTTCTAGCATAAAAAACTTCTCCTGAAAAACAATTAAATTGGTCCAGCCGTTCACGCGTGATGGCGTAAATATTGGACAATATCACATACATTGCTCTGATTCTGTGGTAAGTAGCTTAAGCACTTGTGTTACAGAAATCAGAAACAACGACGGTACCACAACACCCAGACCCGAGACAATATAGAAAAGATCGTTTCCCATATTGACCCGACTGGGGATCGAACCCGGGACCTCAGACATGGCGTTCGCCAAAGTCAGGCCCGCTCCCCTCTCGGCTACGGAGGTCGTCTACGAAGATAAATAGGATTCATTTATATGTATAAATATATAGATTTTTATACTATAGATACTACTTTTCAAGTACAATAGTGGACTCAAGTGCAAACTGATACCAAGAGAAAAACTTGATCCAAGTTTACGTCATAAGCAGAAATCGGCGAACACTGATCTTTATTTAGAATACTACTTTTTCAAATACGAAGAAGCCAACAATTTCAGGAACAACACATATTTGCTTAGGCTTGTTTGACCGTCCTAGGTCTCCCGCATCGCGTAATCCGATCATAAGCCTGTGTGGGTTGGTAAATATTGTTGAAACGGTTTCCATTCGAACTCCGTAACCATTGGACAAAACCGAGTTGTGTCGAATATTGGACTACGGATCCGAATTTACGACTAGCAAAGAGATGGAAATGGGATTTTTAAAATATCGGAAAGATTTTGAATGTTCTTGTCTGTTTGTGTTGCATTTTACATGGGCTTAAAATATAATTAACAATATGGAAACGACCAGTTCGTTTCCATTGTCAAAAATATCAGAAGTCGCGGGGAAAAGTTAAATATTTTGAAGACATTTTAGCAATATAAGCCTGTTTACTGCCCAATACTTTTTTCCAATTTATATATTTAATAAGTTAGTGATAGTTAAGTTAATGTTATCTTAACCCCTTACCGCATACAACGCCATATATGGTTTCTGGTTTTGTTTATTTTTTTCAACATATAATTTTTTTTATTTTTTATAATCCAACTAAGAAAAAATATTACAGAATTCTTCGTGTAACGGAACGCATTTTTTGTTGTCTATGGTAAGGTCTATCTGTCAAGTTATTAGAGGTTATGTTCAGCAACTCCGACCGGTGAAGTGAATTTATTTAGTGCTGATTTAATAATTGGAAAAAAAGCAATAATTTGGTAAGTAAAAAATGCTGGATTTTTAAAATGAATTCATTGTACATTCATAAACATAATATAACTCGGATTTCAGTGTTTTTGTGCATGTAGTTTTAGCAATTTTTGAATTGCCATATTTGGCTTAGTATGCGTTCAAGACATATTCACTGTCTGTCATATATGGCTTTATATGCATTCAAAGCTTGCTTTCTTTTCTTTGCAGCAATGAATCCCTCACGCTTTTATGGTACATCGAAGCATGTGAATCCCATTCCTGGTGACGGCTGTCAGAGTGATGATCCTGAATATGAACCTGCATCCGTCCCCTCACGCCGTACCCGTAAAAAAAAAATTGTCATATCTGAATCGGATAGTTCCGATGATGATGAAATCACCACACAAAGCTTGCATGCTCCATCCTCATCCACAGCTAAGGGCAAAAAAAACAAAAAAGTCCCGGTAATTTGGAAAAAACAGAAAATGGAAGCTTATGATGCAGAAAACTTCAAATTTTTAGGGAACTCCGATCTGCCTGCAGAAATCATAAAGTTGGATTCACCTCAAGAAATTTTCAATTTCTTGTTCACGGATGAGTTGATTGATATGATTGTTGAGCAGTCCAACCTAAAATCTATTCAGAACAACGCTAATAAACCAGCAAACATAACCAAAGAAGAGATTGAGCAATTCATTGGCATGGTAATTTTCATGTCTTGTGTAAAGTTACCGTCAACGAGACTGTATTGGTCAAAACATGTAGGCCAGCAGCAAGTTTATGAAACAATGACCTGTAACAGATTTGATGCGATTAAGAAGAATTTGCATTTCAATAATAACGAAAACTTTAAGCCCCGTGGCACAGATGGTTACGACAAACTCTTCAAAGTTAGACCATTGTTGGATAAGATTCGTGAACGTTTGCTGCTGGTTCCAAAAGAGGAGTACTTAGCCGTAGATGAGCAAATTATTCCCACCAAATGTCGTCATGAAATAAAGCAATACAATCCAGCAAAACCTCATAAATGGGGATATAAAAATCAGGTTTTAAGTGGTGTGTCAGGATTCAGCTACGACTTTGACATATTTGCTGGAGACCAAAGTAATACTTTTCCGTCAGATGCACCTGATCTTGGGGTGAGTTCGAATGTTGTGACCAGACTTGCTTCCACAGTACCAAAGCATCAAAACCATAAACTCTCTTTCGATAACTGGTTCAATAGCCCTAACCTGCAAGTTTATTTGTTTAAAAATGGTATACTGCCACTGGGAACTGTCAGGCTTAACCGCGTGCCGAACTCGAATATGCCTACTGAAAAGGAACTAAAAAAGAAGGGACGAGGAAGTATGGAAGAGAAGACAGCTGAAATAGACGGCGTGAAGCTGAGTTTAGTGTCCTGGTTTGATAATAAAATCGTAAATATGCTCTCGGCTTACGTAGGCAGTGAACCGACAACAACAAAGCAGCGGTATGTTCGAAAAGAAAAACAGTACAAGGATATAACGTCGCCCCAAGCAGTTGATGTTTATAACCAACACATGGGTGGCGTCGATTTACTCGACTCCATGCTCGGTTATTACAGAATTCAACTGCGATCTCGGAATTGGTACAAAAGAATCTTCTTCCACATGATTGATATGACATTAGTTAATGCCTGGTTGTTATGGCGCCGAATTCATGGACTTGAATACCTGCCGCTGTTTGATTTCAAACTTGCAGTGTCGGAGCATATGCGCAAAGCTGGAAAGGTTATGGTGGCCAAAAAACGTGGTCGTCCAGCTAGCCTTCTTGGAACACCAACCTCAAGTCGAGCCATTACTCCAACTAGCGATGTCGGTAGTCCAGCAAGTGCAGTGCCCAAAAATCGTGGTCGTACAGCTAGTCTCCTTGGAACACCGACCTCAAGTGGAGCCGTTACTCCCACTAGCGAAGTCGGAAGTCCATCAAGCGCGGTGGCAAAAAAACGCGGACGTCCATCTTGCCTCAGGAGTCTCAACTTGCCTGAGACTTCAAGCCAAGGCAACAATGACACTGGTTTGCCTGAGTCACCATTGCCTTCCAAAAAGGCACGAAAAGCTCCAGCTAGACACCAAGAGTTACCTTTGAATTCTGTTCGAACAGATAACGTGGCCCATTACCCAGAATGGATAAAGTCAACACGACAAATATGTCAAAATTGTTTAAAATATCGTTCTTTCACAAAATGTGGAAAATGTAATGTTTTTTTATGTTTTAATGACAAACGCAACTGTTTTCTGGAATTTCATAAAGTTTAATTGTTAATGCATACGAAGCCATATATGGCATCATATCGTTTTACTATAATGCATACGAAGCCATATATGGCTTCGTTGGCTATTTTCTTAATTATTATTACTAATTTTTTTTTCTCATGTCAAGTTATTAGATTAGGTATAATAAAAGACATATCCAGTAAAAAAAAATTTTTTTTCTGCCTCCTTCATAATTCATGCAATAAGGGGTTAAGTTTATTTGTTTGTAGGTATAACCAATTTTAACAGAGCAATTAGGTAAAGTTTTTCAATAGGCGTCTTAAAATAAAATAAACATACTTATTTGTTTTTAGTGCGTAATGATTATTAAAAAAAATAGGTAAGATACGTATTTTTTCATTTTCCATATTAAAAATAAGAACTGAAATAAAACAATGTCATAGATAATCTTTGTTCTCAGTTATTATTATTTAATTAATAAATTAATAGTTTAGTTCATGCAATCCTAATTGTTGGTGTAACCAATAAGGTAAAGTTTGTAACATTATGAGAGTCTTACAATATAATAATCTAAATATTATTCTAGTTCGTTAAATGGTTATTAAAAAATATAAGATACGTATTTATTTCTTTTTTCATATTATAAATAAGAACTGAGATAAAACGATGGCAATAGTTATTTTTAGATCTCAGTTATTATTATTTTGAATTTAAATATTGAATAAGTAATTCATAGTTTAGTTTATGTTATCCTTAGTTTATTTATAATTTGTGCAACCAATTATTATGTATTAAAATCGTCTACTGTTTACAGCTTAAACATGTTTGACGAAAAATAAATAAGCTATGCTAAGTTTCCCACAAAACGTTTATCAAAAACAGCACGAGTATCTCATGGATGAAAATTATTTACACCGTTAAGAAACATCAAGGAAGATTCATAAAACCAGGTTTATGTCTGTCGTTGGAGAGTTTATGAACTATAAAGATAAATTATTGAGCTATTTTTACGGCTGGACGATGTGAGTCAACAGTTAAGATGAATCAGGGCAATCAAGTGCTTAAGGGATGTTGTCATCCGGGATGGGATAAGTAACTATCTTATATCCGGTTTCAATATTTGAAAAACGGACCGTTCTACTTACGGAGAGTAATAAATTATACGAGGCGTAAGCTAAAAACGACAGACGGACGACTCATGACAGCTGATATGGAAAGTACATTATGACACAATATTAACAATATTAAATCTCAAAAACAAACTATTAATACCAGCGCTGCTGCAGCATGTGATCCAATGTTGTAGCAGCTCATGCTGAGGCTGGGACCTTGTTAGCTGCGCAATCAATATGTTCTTCCTTTTTTTTGTTGTTTGTTCATTTTACTGTTTATCTTTTGTCCGTGTTACTTTAATGTGTATGTACCGTGTATTGATTGTGTGTGATTCTGATTCTGATTTCTGAATGCTTAAAAAGGAATCTTTACCATTACACTTAGTTAATGATATAATAATAAGATTAATACTACTTGAGTTAAAGACTACCAATAACATACAATACATTCTGTTTTACTGATCGTGCTTTCTCATTCTCGCTTTTCAAACATAGGTTAGCATTATCAGACAAAAAACCACACTGAATTTAAGACTGATCCCCTTTGTATGTCCCGCTTCACCAGTGCACTTATATGGAACATTTACACTAATATACCTATCGCTATATATACTTATGCATCCATATAGATATATATATATGAACCAACTAGCCTTAAAACTCTCAAAACCACTTGTGGCTGGCTACTCGCGCAAATAAATCTAAGTGCTATTACAGCTTGGACCAGAGCTGTGGTTAGAGTCCTAATTGCAAACACTGCAAACTAAAATGACACCTATTTCACATGTAAATAACTGAGAGACTCTGACGTAAGCAGATACAGCAAAGAGACAAAGGATACACCCTTTTACCTCCCATGTGTCAGTCTATATTTAATAAATAAACGAAAAACCTACCTGAAACGACACAAAAATAAATAAATAAATAAATATTGGACAACATCACATACATTGCTCTGATTCTGTGGTAAGTAGCTAAAGCACTTGTGTTACAGAAATCAGAAACAACGAAGGTACCACAACATAGCTCAACCGAAGTAAATAAAAGCTCTGAAAGCCAGGAAGGTAATTGACTTCCATGAATAAACCCAGCCAACAATAGATCTAATAGGTCGCAGTAACCCCGACTCCCTAGAACTACATTTTAAGAGAGGCAGGCCAAAGCGATTTAGTGCTCGAACTGGAGCAGCCAGTGAAATACCTCCACCTTACAGAAGACCGCAGCCAAATAACAATCACTCCGGTGTTGTTGTGTTCCTGCATGTGAGTAAGGTTTTCAGAGCTCTTGGGGGTAGCTACATTAGTAGCAGGAGTCAAGCCTTCAAGGTAAGGGCGACAAGTCTAGTAACTGTTTTACTATGCTTCAGTTTTCGCCCTTAAGCTGGGAACTCATTACCACTTAACATCAGGTGGGATGAGGTCAATCTTGAAGTGCGTTATAAGAAAAAAAAATATTAAAGGCTCAAATACTTTTATTATAACATAGCCAAGAGGCGAGCGGGCCGGACTTTGGCGTCGTACCATCGCTGGTTCGATCCCCGGTCGGGTCAATATACGAAACGAACTTTTTTAATATTGTCTCGGGTTTAAGTGTTGTGGTACCGTCATTGCATCTGACTTCTGTATCACAAGTGCTTAAGCTGCTTACCACAGAATCTGAACAATTTATGTGATTTTGTCCAGTATTCACTATTTATTTATTATTTAGTTACATATACCCACAAATAAGGAAATAAAGTACAGATCCGACTCTGACTTGACCAGCTTTTGGAGTAGCAATTTGGCTCAAATTGCTACTTGCTCACGTTTCCTACAAGCGGCAAAACACGCAAAACCACGTAACAATTTCAGGCCACTTTGCATACCTTTCTATTAATTTCTCTTTGTACTCGTAATTCTCTCCCCCCTCCCTCCATCTCTTGGAGTTTAACTATTGCACCCGCTAGCACCAAATCTTGCTAAAAAGGGAGCGTTGTAATGTAATTTTGACAACTAACCCGATAACCTGTTGCCCGTCGTCATGTTATTTCAGAAATTAAAATTTGAACTTTTCTACATTGTCTTGGGTCTGGTGGTTGGTCTGGGTGTTGCGGAACCATCGTTATTTCTAATTTCTCTAAATTATGTCCTTACTTGTACTACTTATGATAGAATCAAAGTGATTTATGTGATGTTATCCAGTATTTATTATCTATTAAATGATCCTACCCCTACATGCTATTCTTAATTAAATTATTCACCATCTTCTGTTCTTGCTGTTAAAATGTAACACGCTTATATGTAATAATATCGGATATAATGTATATGATAATGTAAATACTTGCAGTTCGAAATTAGTTCTTGTGCGCACGACATAAGAATGGTGGAAAATTCAAATTGTGTATTCTGACTTTCTTTTGGTCATACCTTCCTATAAAATGGTATATTTCATATCACAATAAAACTCGATTATTTAATGCGAAAAAGTTTTTTTTCTTATTTTTATTCGAACAGGGCCGTCACTAGAACGATTTTCATGTATTATGTAGTATGTAAACAAATCTAAAACATTTTTCTGATTTTTGGGCAACGTATGTCTGTTTTATTATTTTTATAGTACTATACGCCGTACTAGCGAACTTTAAATATTAGTATTTAACGTATGTCTGTTTATCGCCCAAATACGATACTTCATAAAACGTATAACTCTACTTACACGTATTTGCCATATAATTTTAATATTTCGTTTCAACAAAAAACGGCGCTAGTAGTCCCAAACCGTACCCAAAGAGAGTCGCTCGCTCAAGTCATTGACTTTCATAAGCCTATAAGGAAAATTATCCATTTTATTCCGGATTGAAGACTTTAAACTCCATAAATCAAAGAATAGGGGAGCATAACAAATGTAATCAAATACAGACGAATCCGGTCCGGAGCTTTGGACCTTGGAGTAAAAAGAAAAGTTTATTTTTAAACGGCATTTGTCCCTTGCTTCAAAACCAACGTTTGAACTAAGGTATACACCATGCAAATCGTTTTGTGTCCGATAAAGTCTATGGAGGCGTGAAATTTGTAAAATTCGTGGAGAATGTAGTATTGTGATAACGTTTCCAACGAACTTTTTAAAAATACTGACATACCTTATATTATGTTCGATTTTATTATTTTTATAGTACTATATGCCGTACTAGCGAACTTTAAATATTACTTTAAATATTGCCTTTCGGTAAGTGCCCTCTGCCGAATATTTTAAATAAAATAATAAAATCGATTAAGATGCCAGGTGTCTTCGATTCCGTGGTTTTCAAACATTTCTGCAACGAATGTACCACGGGCCGATAAGTATGTAGTTCTAAACATATTCGGCAGAGGGCACTTACCGAAAGGCTAACGGTTGATAAAGCAGAAAAATTTCATCGCCTACAATAACTTGCGGTTAGCTCAGTTGGTAAGAGCAGCACGCGCGATACGTGAAGGTCGTGGGTTCAATTCCCGCACCGCAAGGGGAGATAAAATTTTTCTGTTTCTAATACTTATATTATGTTGTTTGAGATTATGTACCTACATAATATGTGTAGGTAGCATCATTTGATTTATATAGAGACGGTTCTCTTAGGTTCTTAAGTATGAGATACTGATGTATTCTTTAGGAATAAAATATTTGCCTATTGACTTTTGTAATTTATCAAGTAAATAACTGATTATTCGCTTCTATTGGTCGCAGCGTGATGTCATATAGTCTAAAGCCTTCCTCGATAAATGAACTCCCAAATATAATAATATATTTTAAATTAAATTCGGACTTGTTTATTGGAATAAGTGTGTTCAAACAAACATTCAGCTCTTCAGGTTTATAATCTAGGTCTTGAAATAATTGTGGAGGTCCAGTGAAGGTTTAAAAGGTTAGAAATAAAAAAAATAGGCGTTACGAAGTTCGCCGGGACAGCTAGTGTTAGTCTAGATATCAAACCGCCCAAGCTTCGTATGTGTGCAATGAAGGTACTAATGTTTCAGCTTTTCTCTCTGTCTGTCTGTCTGTCTGTCAGTCGGTCTGTATGTCTGTCTGTCTGTCTGTCTGTCTGTCTGTCTGTCTGTCTGACTGTCTATCTGTCTACGCTTACCCGCTTAAACCTCTCAACCGATTTTGATGGTATTTGGCATAGGTATACGTTGAACCTCAAGAACGGACATAGGCTACTTTTTGTTAGAAAGTAAGGGGGGGGGGGAGTATTGGCACCTTTGAAAGTTTATATTGGAAAATGTTTATTTTTTAAGTTAGAGATATGAAAGTTGGCACAAATATAACTATTAAAATATAGACTACTTTTTGTTTCGAATATTAGGGGAGATAGGGGTAAAACTGACCATGAAAGGATGTAGTCCACGCGAACGAAGTCGCGGGCACAGCTAGTATATTATATAAAGCTTCTTCTTCAATTAATATATTTAAAAAACACCATCATAAGCTATCGCATCGTTTTAAAGATCTAAGCATACACAAGGACGGTGAAAAGTGACTTTGTATCTCACTATTTAGTGGCTATTTGTATAAGTTTGTACTAATGAATAGTTAAATACGTCATATAAATTATATTAACCAACAGGTTCTCAGACTAAGCATTTCCTTTGTACTTAAACTACCTCCAGATCATAGAAACTAGGAGGGGCTAACCTAGCAAACCCAGACTCGAATTAAATAAGGACATATTTTTTCTAAATCTAGAATTAAACCCGAGACCTTTAACGCTATGGGTTACCTTTGATACAGCACCACCAATAATTTCAATTATTGTATATCATAGTACATGAGGACGTGTGTCCGTCTTTGTAATGCATTTCTAGTCAGCCTCGCATTAGAGTGGACCAGGGAAATTAAAAATAGAGGATACCTATTAGGAATACCTATTCTTACGTGTAGTAGTTACAATTTATATTCGATCCACATTACAAAATGTTCACAATACATTTCTTAACCGGCTTCAAAAAAATAGCGGTTTCTCAATTGGACTATACGGTCAAACATATATATATATATTTTTTTTAAATAATTAATTATTAAAAACTACCGAATTTTGTAGTTTTCGCGTCTAGTCAACTCAATTATTCTTAAACTTAGTTTCACATACCGTGTTTTTTCTTCTTCTTTCTTCTTTACTCTTCTTAGGTCAGGTATTTTAAATTTCTACGCCAGAGGGCCTAGCGATATTTGTCGCATTTGATTTCATTGCGACAAGTGTATGGAATTTTTAACCATTGCTTACCACTCGAAAGGCAAATACGGAATACCAGTTTCGGGGTGTCACTCCAATACCTCGTCAAATGCTGAGTGAGTATTTGCATTTTTAGTGACATATTTTTATTTTTAAGTGGCTGTTCTTTATATGCTATGTCACTAAATAAACAATTATATCTTTCTTTTTTTATATTTCAAGATCACGTGACTTTACTTGATTCTTAATACTAACATATTGTGACTCCAGGAATAAGTACGACGGTATTACCTAGTATTATCGAGCACCTAATATTCTCTATTCATATTTACCAGCATGCGTCAAAGCGAATGGAAATGTTCAGTTCGGAACAGCATTTAAATAAAGTCGGATTCTATTTCCATCCAAAATGGAAACTATTCAAGCTGTTTTAATAAGGATTCATAGCAGACTAGGGTTTAGTTAATTACTGACTTTGTCTTTGAGGGAAGCTGCCTAATTGGACGGTCTGGACAACATCGTTAAGGTTCAGTAGACTGGAGTATTTTAATAGTATTATGTTTCAACTAAATTCATACTGCATGAAAACAAACGATTGGACACTGCAGTACCTAATGATAAACGTCCTTTATGTTATAATAATAATAATCTTTATTTAGTTCTTCTCTCACAAAGACTCAACAAATAATTTTCCATTTTTACATGTTTAATTTATATTAATAGTCTAAATGAGAGATTGGCTACTGTACTAGGAGACCTGTATGACAGACAGATTATGTTTGAGATATGTGTGTGAGTTTACGGTTTACGATATTTATTTACTCAAAATAATTTACAATTCATTTGTTTGAGAAATACAAGAATATTTGTTAGTATCGTTGGTGGCGGAAAGGCGCCGCGGCGTATGTTAGTTAATAATTAAGTTTTTTTTTTAAGTTTCAAGTTGATAAGCGTTGTACAAACGTAGTATATCTTTAGATATTTGAAGTTCAGGTACGGTGAAATTAGTGATTATAGTCTACGATATAATAATCTTTAAGAGAGGTAGGGCATAGCAAATTATCGCTCGAACTAGAGCAGAAACCTTACAGAATACCGCAGCCAAATAACAATCACTTCTGTATTGTTGTGTTCCTGCGTGTGAGTAAGGTTTCCAGAGCTCCTGGGGGGTGCTACGTTAGTAGCAGGGGTCAAGCCTTCAAGGTAAGGGTGACAAGTTCAGTAACAGATTTATTATGCTGTACTTGTCGTCCTCATTACCACTTAACATCAGGTGGGATGAGGTCAATCTAGAATTACTTAAATAAAAAAATATTAAAAAATACCAAATAAATTGGCCTGATCTTAAAGCACCTGAAGCATGACAACCAGAATGTTGATTCTGGTTTTATCAACAAGACAATTACTTAAATCCATTTTTATACATCCAGCTTAATACAACCATTCACGAATGTTATTTCTGGTTTGGGATCGAACCCACGGCCTTACGTTTACCCGCCAAGAGCGCTACCCATTTCTCCAAACGTAATCGTATTGATTGTCTAAAACTAGTTTCCTGTGCAAAATTAAGAAACTCTAAGTTGACTTCTGAGAAATTGCATTCCTAAAGTTAGTTGTAATTAATTAACTACTAGAGGAGTGTTTTTCAAACTTTGGAACGCGACTACAGAGAGTTGCCAAAAACTATCACAGGGTATTTATTTATTTATAACTTTGGTGCACAAAAATACAACAGACGAACTTAATGCTAGGAGAATTCACTACCGGTTAAGCCTTGGGTCATGCAGAGTTGGTTTATGGATGCGGTAATAGTAAAACGTGTGTAAGTAATCTAAAAAAGTATCATTTATTAAAACTACAATAGGAGTAAAACTGACCATGAAAGTATAAATATATGGAAAACACCTGTAGTCCACGCGAACTAAGTTGCGGGCACAGCTTGTATACATATTTTTGTGCCTTTATTATTATTATTTTAAATACTTATACCTTTGATGGCTAAAAGGCATCGTTCCGGTTACATTTGTTTCTGCACTTGGATTTTTGCCGGAGCTAGCAATACTTAGGCTTAATTCCACCATCTCAAGCCACTAGGTTACACCGTCTCATATGTCTTACTAGCAAATCTATCTAAATATATATAAAGAGAAACTGGCTGACTGACATATCACCGCACAGCCTAAACGGCTAAACGTAGGCACTTGAAATTTGGAAGGGACGTAGCTTAGGTACCGTAGAGGTGCACTAATGAAGGAATTCATGAAATTCCCAAGGGAACGCAAATTAGCAGGAAAATCCATTTGTATGAAAAATCTAAACCGCTTGAGTTAGACGCTTGAAATTTGATATGCAGGGACTTTAGTAAACTAAAATCTAAGTTGCAACAGGATATTGCAAAATTCCCACGGGAACGGGAGTTAGCGGGCACAACTAGTTACAGCTATAAATCAGTCAGTGGTTTTGCGTGAAAGAG
This sequence comes from Glyphodes pyloalis, assembly GCA_037074685.1. Classification (NCBI taxonomy): domain Eukaryota; kingdom Metazoa; phylum Arthropoda; class Insecta; order Lepidoptera; family Crambidae; genus Glyphodes; species Glyphodes pyloalis. The sequence continues at coordinate 1,431,350 of JAYKKO010000042.1, forward strand.
TAAAAAAACCAGACATCCGAAAATTTGCGCATTTATAATATCGGCAAGATGAATTTTCGAAATTGTACTTCTTTATCTTTACTCAATACAAATCTAAAAGAAATTCAGTGCATAATTCAACACGAGCTGTGTAAAGCAGAAAACTGATTTTAAAATGAAGATTTCTATTTCAAGTAACAATAAACCGTCGTGTTTAAATATTTCTAGACCGGAAGGCGATAGATTTGTAAGCGGTTTTTAAACGAACGCGACGCTTTTGAATTGCATTTGAAACTTTAAGCTTTTCCCTTATCGCTTTGGCGCGTTGCAACCTTCGATCAAATATATTTTAGATGAACATTTCCATTCTAAATACTAATAATACCGATAATCTGCAGGTATCTAAACTCGAGGGCACTTACCGGAGGCTTACGGGTTGATGCAACAGAAAAATTTCATCGCCTACGATAACTTGCGGTTAGCTCAGTTGGTAGGAGCAGCACGCGCGATACGTGAAGGTCGCGGTTTCTGTTTCTTTAAAATATTTAGATACTTATAGATTTTGTACCACGTGTCATGACGTACATAAGATATAACATAACGGCGGTACAAAGTAAAAAATATGTAGACTGACGCGCTTTTGTCTGCTCATACATAAATAAATAAATAAATGCGCCAGACAACCACACCAATCGTCTGGTTTCAAACTAAGGTTTTCCTTTGTACTATAAGCACCGTCGTCCGCGTCATCCCAGCACACCCAGAACCAAGTCAATTTAGAAAAGTTAGTTTTTTAAATTGACCTGACCGGGAATCGAATCCGGGACCTTTCGCACTTTGACCGTCTACCTTACATAGGTGTATATCAACACAAGAATTGCAAAAAAAGTGTTATCGAACAAATTTTATCAAAGCAAAAGTTTGTTACTCTTTCACGCAAAATCAAAAAGTAAGAAAAAAATTGACATACTAAATTAACATGCAGGATACTTTTTATACCAAACTAACGCGGGCAAAGCACTGGCAACAGCTAGTATTGTTTAATCTGATTTACACCGTATATGTATGACTTAGGAAACAAATCACTTTACTCCTGTGCCGCTTCTAATTTTGTGTTGTTTAAGGTGAAGTGAGATAATGAAGATGTAATTTCAGAAATTAGTTAGCTCTCATCACCGAACATTTTGCTTTCAAATAACGTGTCTCTCTAAACACTTGGCACTGGCGGAATCATCGCGTTCTCAAATGACGCAAGATAAAATAAAAATGCAAGAAGGCTTAAAGCCTTGTTTTGTCGGTGCCATATTTAAGGTCGCAACTGTGAATCTAAAATTATTTAATCGAATTTGCAACTAAGTCCTGTGGGACGGGGCCGCGAAACATTATTAAATTCACCGGAACGTTCTGGAGAGAAACTGCATAAGAGCCTGCTGACTCGTCCCTTGGCCGTTACGTATTAAAATAATATTTAAATATTGAGTTCCGTACCCTTAGAAAAACCGGCCAAGTGCGAGTCGGACATACACAAGTAACATAATATGAAACTTTATATTGGAGTTGATTGAATTAAATTGCGGTTCACGATTTATGACATTAAAAAAACTAATAACTAGATCTCGTTTAAACCAGTTTTCGGTGGACGTTTGCGTGGTAATCTTAATTTTAAAGTATGGAAATAATTATACCAAAAAAAATTACATCACATATTTAGTGGTTTAGTTTTATCATTCTCTTACTTCCTTCGGTTTTAACCTTCTAATCATAGAGACATAGCTGCCATTGAAAAATTCGAAACAAAATATGCCAGTTAAGTGGAAACGAGCCCCTATAATAAATTCTACAAAAATAAATAACGTGTGTGAGACAGGTGACCGTAAAAACATGGTTGTTTCTTGTTGTTTTGATGAAGGGAGACAGCTCCGTACCGTGACGAGGATACAACACGAAATGCAAATGTAATTTTAACGCCTTACCTGCCAAGAAAACGTTTCTTAGTGACACCATTTAAGCGTTACGTACTTTCCTATAGCCCATACTTGTGTATTATTGACAAAAATTATAGTGCTATCGAAGGCAGGGCCATCTTTCATGCATTAGTGGTCCTGGGTACAATATAACGCACCCCTAGATAAAAACTCCACGAACTCAAAAGGTAGCCATTTTTATTTTGCCATCCCTACTAATATTATAAATGCGAAAGTAACTCTGTCTGTCTGTCTGTCTGTCTGTCTGTTACGCTTTCCCGCTTAAACCTCTCAACCGATTTTGATAAAATTTGGTAAAGGTACACGTTGAATCTCAAGAACGGACATAGGCTACTTTTTATTAGAAAATAAGGGGGGATAGGGGTAATACCACCTTTGAAAGTTTATATTGAAAAATGTTTATTTTTGAAGTTAGAGATATGAAATTTGGCACAAATATAGCTCGAAACTTGGATTAAAATATAGACTACTTTTTGTTTCGAATATTAGGGGAGAAAGGGGTAAAACCGACCATGAAAGGATGTAGTCCACGCGAACGAAGTCGCGGGCACAGCTAGTAGATCATATATTCTGTATTCATCCGTTTGTTTACTCCAATCTGCAGCTTCAAATTAGGAATTGCACCGCCATCATTCTTCCCGCCATAATCTACTCTGCCCAGAGCTCTCTAAATTAAGGACCTGCCAAAGTGATCACGGGTGCCAATAACTTACCAAACGGCTGTGGTAAGGCAATGCCACGTCATCGTTTCCGCTGACAACGGGTTAACTGCAAGCACGACTTTGCATTGTCGATGATACTAAGCAATTAATTAAACGCCTTGTAAGGTAAATGAAATTTAAGGTATATATTTTTGAGGCAGAGAAGACGTTTTTAAAGACTTCAAAAAAAAAGGAAGCCCTCAATTCGTCGAGATATTTTTTAGGGTTCCGTACCAAAAGGGTAATAATGGGGCCACCAACTGGGTCTCCTACGTAGTTTCGAATGCCGTTGTTGCTACACACGCTGTTGCGAATTTTTTTCCTACTGCCTCATAGGTTCGAAAGCTTATGGACTCGAATGATGTAGTCGCGAAAGACGCTGATTCGAAAAACATTTTTACTGCCTCATTACTTTATTATTCATAACGTGTGTAAAAAATATTTATCTAGTAACCGCAAAATAATTTTTATATTTAATATTTTTTTTATACATTTCGAATATGAATTGCTAGTAGTAAGAATAATAATAATAATAAATCATTTATTTGCAAGAATATGGATACAAAAAAACTCATTTAAATATAACACCATTATATTCTATTGACAAGCTTTGTGCGATTTTTACAGACAATTACATAATATTAATGATTCAGTTTTAAAATTCCACAATTTCAATACTAATACTATTTTAATAACAAATGGAATATCTACTAATGAAAATGAAATGAGTATCGGATCACTATCCATACTATTAAAACCTACAAGATTGCACATACATTTAAAGAAATAAAACTTTGTCAAAAACAAGATATAGGTAAACCTACTTAAATCATAAATGTTTCAAACGTTACTACTCGAAAACTTTTTTTTACTGTATAGTACATTTTGTTTAATAGGATGTAAAATAATTTATTTTTAAATTTAGGAGATGTAAATTTCTTTAAATCATTGGGCAGTTTATTATAAATTTTTATTGACATACAGTAAACGTTTTTTGAGTAGAGTGTAAGAAATGTTGATTGACTCCGAATATGTTGTTTTTTTAATTACTAGATTAATATTTTTTTACACACGTTATGAATAATAAAGTAATGAGGCAGTAAAAATGTTTTTCGAATCATCGTCTTTCGCGACTACATCATTCGAGTCCATAAGCTTTCGAACCTATGAGGCAGTAAGAAAAAAATTCGCAACAGGGTGTGTCGCAACAACGGCATTCGAAACTACGTAGGAGACCCCCAAAATTCACCCGCATAAATACTAGATAGCATGATCCTTTAGATCCTAATCGTTGGTTAAATAAAAAATATAATTAAACAATATTATACGTATGAAGCTGAAGTCGCTAGTAAAATTTAAAATGTTTCAAACTTAACCATTGATTTGTAACCAAATATACCCCGGGTTTCACGCGACCTGAAAATCCCTAGAGGACATGATTAAACAAACAGGTGCCTGCCACACATTTGGTATTGACCAACATTATCTTTCTATAGATCATATAGTTTACTAATACGAGTAATAACCAGCTTATAGTCGTGTCATTCGCGATAAGCTAACATATTTTCTAGTAGTTAGGTTTCAGTTTCGAACTGATTTATGGTTGGCTTTAAATTGGGATCATAACACTTTACATAAATAAAATAAGGATATCTTATCAAAAAGGATATTTTGATATTTGTCCAGAGCGTGTTAAAATTTACTCGCGTGGCGCATCATAAGCGGCAAGTAAAACGTGTGACGTCATCGTTTCGTACTAAGAAATCATGTTTAACACATATTCAAAGTATTCCAATTGGCTAGCCAGAAATCAGCTCTATTTAAATAGGATTTTCCAGTTAAAATGAAAAAACACTTCAGATTGTACCTATGAAACATCAAGTTTATTCAAATTCATTAAATATTAAACGCACTACTGTCAACAACACATTCTACTATTTAAATATTATCTTCAGCACTTCAGACAATGAAGCTACAGAATATATTCACCGAGTTCTTGCTTTGAAGTAACAGAAATTACTGTTGCATTAAGGGTGCACTCTTCATAAACCTTCTTTGTTCAGAGGACTATAAAGACTCTCATTGTTTTCTTATGAAATACATATTTTACATAGCAGTACTGATACATCTAAACAAAATGCACTTGGGCATTATATGGTCAAGTAACATTTGCGTAAAGAAGCGTAATAGCCCTTCACCTCCTATGTAACTGTGGATTGACTTTGATCCACAAATGAAGCATCTACTTAGTACGTCGCAAAGTTCAACCGTAGGAAATAAAAACTCTGAAAGTCAGGAGGATACTTAACTTTTTAGAATAGATAAATTCGTTTTCTATTGATCCGACCGGAATCCCTTTCCTCCGATAAATAGTACAATGAGTTTTCTGTAAAACCAATTTGTATATTAATGATTTGTGGAATACAATAATAAAATAAAAGTTAATAGATATATCTTATTTTATCGAAGGCCGAAGGAAATTAAGGCTAAAAAATTATATGTGCGTGTGGATTAAGAGAGCACCAATATAAAAAAAGAATGATAAGTTTATCATTTAGTAAAATGTCTAAAAGAAATTGTAAATCCATTCTCACAATTGGACTTACAGAAGACCGAAGCCGATTAACAATCACTTCGGTGTTTTTGTGTTCCTGCGTGTGAGTAACGCGTCCGGAGCTCTGGGGGTGTGCTACATTAAAAGCAAGGGCCAAAACTTTCGGTCCAGTAACAGCTATTCTAATGCTGTGCTTTTTGCCATTAAGTTAACGTCAGGTGGGATGAGGTGAAATTCGTAGTATAGGTATGTGTAAATAGTCACTCAGTACTCACGTGGGGGTAGTTAGATTTTCGTTTAAAACAAGTTTGCAAATATCATGTAAGGTTCTAGTTTTTGTAAAAACTCTTTAAAACTATGGTTTTTTTTCATTGAAGATTGCGTCGTGTTTCTCTTCCAATACATTTTAATTACGCACGAAATTACACACTATCGTCTCATTAGGTAATCCGCAAACACCTGTAATAACATGTGCTCTTGTTCGCAGTTCAATGACCTGTGGGGCCTCCCGCCGGTGGTGTGTGACTGCTACATTGCGATGGACGTCACCTGTTCCACATCCAGTATATTCAATCTAGTCGCGATATCTGTGGATAGGTGAGTATATCTATATTATTATTAACGTAAAAGTTTCGAGTTTGAATGTGCATGTGTGTAAACTAACGAATAGATTTGAATTAAAGGACTATGGGCAAAAATGTATGGGCTCCGTCGGTTCGGACGACTACCTGCCTGCGCAAGAGCGTTGGCTGGAGAGCGGTGGGAGAGGGTTATTTTGTACCCTGTTATCTTTATGCGCATGCGCCGCCCGCCGCTGTGCACTAATGAATAGATAAATGAGCATGTATTTTGGAATTTGTCGTCAATAATACGTTAACGAGATATTTGTTTAAACGTAAGATACCATGAAAACCCCATGCATTTGGGCTATGTTGCCATAGTATAAAAATATCATCTTGTCTAGATATTATATCAAATGAGCTACATTTCATTTCTGTTGATGTGTGTTGATGAGGTGGGGACGCTTCCGCCCATAGTCTTTTAGTCGATATACATATTAGACGATACATGTCATCCCGAAATAACACAAGCAATGTTAACCTGTACATTATATTAAAGTATAACAAATATTGACAATCATAAAAAAAAATAGTTTAAAATTACTTAAAGATTGGCTCTTCTACTCTCTCTTGGAGTTGAAGAAACACCACGGTCGATTCAATTAATTGGTTTAGACAGAATCAGAGCGATGTGTGTGATGTTCACCAATTGAATGCTACTCTTATAACTTAATAATATCATCATAGTCGCATTAGCAATTGTGTCGACTTTCCCACAGTAGAACAAGTGACCCAGAGCAAATATCGGCAGCGACGCGTTACCGATATCGGTGTAGGGCACCTCGAACATAACACCTCATTGCCTTCCGATCAGAACGCATTTTACCTTTCCGTTGAGGAAACACGCGCAGAATACCTTTGTCTCTAATATTTAATATTGGAGTAATGGTTAATGCTTCTGGCAGTTGAACCAAAAAACGTAAAGTTCTAATTTCAATTTCTACAACAAACGTAGGTAATAAATTTTTATGAATTAGCTTGTCATCGTGAAAAGTTTTCACAAGAAATGACCATAGCAGAAGAAGTTGCAAACATGAAACCGAACGTATATTTGTTTGATATTTTATTTGACATCAGCGTCATTTAACCCGACTGGTAAAATCCTTACAGAAGGCCGAAGCCAAATACAATCACTTCGGTGTTGTTGCGTGTGAGTAAGGTTTCCATAGCTCCTGGGGGTGCTACATTAGTAGCAGGGGTTAATCCTTCAAGGAAAGGGCGACTAGTCCAGTCACAGCTTTATTATGCTGTACTTATCACCCTTAAGCTAGGAACTCATTACCACTTAACAACATGGTTGGATGGGATGAGGTCAATCTTGAAGTGCATTGTCACTCGTCCTTCAAGTGAAAAAAAAAATAGTTGCAATAAATCTTAAACTGAGCACTGATCTCTTTATTATTCATACTTTTAAATAGTTAAAGGTTGTCGGGTTCAAACCTACAACTGAGTTGCGGAGTTTTTAACCACTAACACCATGGAAGCAGTTTATTCAAACTTTAACAATTTTAAACATTTGACAACATCACATACATTGCTGTCATTGATACTATGGGAAGTAGCTTAAGCATTTGTGTATAGAAATTAAAAGTAACGCCCATCCTACAAAACCCATGCAGAAAAGTGTATTTCTATACTGACTGAAATCGAACCCAGGTCCACAGATGGCGCGACGCCAAAATCCGCCAGTCTCGCCTCTCGCCTACGGGGGTCGAATGTTAAATATTGATCAACAATCTATCAATTACTTATGAAGTAAATTGTCAATCATTTATCAGCCACTTGTCAGGTAACTGGCAAAAAATTATCCCTACTAATATTATAAATGCGAAAGTAATTCTGTCTGTCTGTTACACTTAAACCTCTCAACCGATTTTGATGAAATTTGGCATAGGTGTATGTTGAACCTCAAGAACCGACATAGGCTACTTTTTGAAAGTACGGGGGGAGGGGGGGTAAAAGTTGGCACAAATATAGCTCTATTAAAATATAAACTACTTTTTGTTTCGAATATTAGGGGAGATAGGGGTAAAACCGACCATGAAAGGATGTAGTCCACGCGTACGAAGTCGCCGGCACAGCTAGACATTTAATAAAAACAAATCAATGTATATCAGCAGACCCCAATTTATGGATACTTTCCAATCCACTATTGGACACAAACCTTTTATCACAAGCTCCATATCATTTCCAACACGGGTTATATTCACTTTAATACTGATTAAAAAGCTCAAATATATGAACTGAATAAATAACAAGTAACAAAATAAAGTAAATATGGGAATATAAAATGTTTACGATCGCTGTAGTAATAAGTTTTACGCTTGTTGTTACAAATGTTATTACGCTGATGTTGATGTTTTCCATTTATTTTTATTTCTGTTTCTCAATAACGCCCTTGATAACTAAATAAAGGCTAATATAAATTTGAGGATAGCATTAACACTACAGGCGATAATCCTTAGAAAACAAAATGATAAAATAAGTATCAAAAAAAAAATGAGACCGCATCCCCTATATTTGTTTTTATAGGAGCACAGTATATTGCCTCTGCCCAGCCTGATAGTAAGCAAGAGAGACACAAACATTCTAGTAGTTTCGGCATATGAATGCGATAACGACGTGTGAATAGGTAAGCTGATCCGAATGTCTGTTCGTCAGTGAGGATCGAAGCCATAGTCCCACCGGGCCAGTTAGTCAATCCTAATCACTACTCAGTATAAAACAAAGTTGCTTTTTCTTTATGTCACTATTTATATGCTTTGAGCATTAAAACTGCGCAACCGATTATTTTTAAAATTTGCACTTTAAGATTGATCTCATCCCACCTGATGTTAAGTGCTAATGAGGTCCTAGCTTAAGGGCGACAAGTACAGCATTATATAGCTATTACTTGACTTGTCGCTCTTACCTTGAAGGCTTGAATGTAGCACCCCCACAGAAGCTCTGGAAACCTAACTCACACGCAGGAACACAATAATACCGAAGTGATTGTTATTTGGCTACGGTCTTCTGTAACGTGGAGGTATTTCACCAGTCGGGCTGTTCCAGTTCGAGCGATAAATCGTTATGCCCTACCTCTCTTTCTCTTCTCTCTCATTTTGTTAATTATATAGTATATTCAAGAAGAAGTTTTTTACATGGAAAATAGAATAGAAGCCAACATTTCTAAATAATTATATTGCATCCGTGCGAAGCCGGGGCGGGTCTATAATAATATTATTAATAAAAGCAACAATTGTAAACATATATTTATGTATTGATGTTTAGATATACCCAAACACCAGTGAATAAATTTCGTTAAAATATCTAATATATCATACTTGTCCACAGATACATAGCAGTAACGCAACCTATTAAGTACGCGAAGCATAAAAGCAATGGCCGAGTCTGGCTCATGATTGGGGTGGCCTGGCTGGTCTCTGGGGCCATCGGTTCCCCCATCGTGCTTGGGCTCAACAACACCCCGGACCGGAGAGCCGACCAGTGCCTCTTCAACAACACCGACTACGTCATCTACTCGTCGTTGGGCTCCTTCTACATACCTTGCATCATTATGATGTTCTTGTATTATAATATTTTTAAGGTTAGTTACTTTTTCAACCCATACTATACTTTGAGCGTCGTTGCCAGTTGTTTCGGTCCCTATTTCTATTCCTTGCCGATCAATATGGAAAACGAAGTTTTCTGTTCTGTCTTGGGTATGAGTGTTGTATTATTGTGATTGTTTCTGCTTTCCGTAACAGAAGTGCTTTAACAGTAGCTAAAATAAAAATAAATGCGCAATCAATCACACCAATCACCTGGTCTCAAACTAAGGCTTTCCATTGTACTATGAGCACCAGACGACGGATAATAACTGGGGGCGTCATCCCAGCACACCCAGACCCAAGGCAATTCAGAAAAGTTCGTTTTCCAAATTGACCCGACCGGGCATCGAACCCGGGACCTTTCGCGCTTTGGCCTACCTTAGCCACTGCGCCACCGAGGTCGTAAAAGGAAAGCTAAGGACTTATGTATGTGAGTATACCACAGAATCAGAGCAATGTATGTGATGTTTTTCAGTTTCAGTTTATCGTCAATCGCATCATATAATCGTACAGTTTTTACTTCACTGAACTTTGATCTACTGAGTATAACATCATCAATTTTTTTTTTTTTGTTGAAACATAAAATACGAATTTGTTATTTATTGACAATCTAATAATCATTTTCCAAGTCATCGTCCCTATTATAAACGGGTGCTGGTATTACACGGCCAAGACTGCGAAATTACCTTTGGAGATAAGCACCATTATGGAAATCTGCTCAAACAATATTTTTATCAGAAAGTTTGAATACTTCAAGCTCAGGATATTTAATGTGAGAATTTAAAGCAAGCGAAAGTCTACAAGTAATCAACCATATAATACATAAAGATTATAGTGGTGAGAGCCATCTGCGCTCCCGAAAGCTTGGTAAAGATTACACGGCTTCGCAGCCATCATCGATAGTTAGGTAGGACAAATAATATCTAAAGATGTTTTGTATTCAACGATAGATAAGTACACCAGCCATTGTTATTGATATGAGCAATTCGTAAATATATCTGAAAGTCAAAGGTTAGCCGACCAACTAAATACATAATGGCGACTAGGCAATAAGGATAATATTGAAGGTAAGAATTTCTATTGTGTGGCAAAATAACGACCCGTCAACACGTCAGCCAAATACAATGTGATCCACCCACTCGAAGAGAAATCAGGCTTCTGAACGGTTTGATCTAAATTATATGACAAATAATGTGTTAAGCCGTGTTATTAGATTTAGTCAGGTATTATCGGGAACAATAATTAGAATTTTAAACCTTTCGTTGTTTAATTAAAGTGCATTATTGTTTATTCCAGGTTCGTGTTAAAAGCAGCAGTTTTCACCTTATTGAACCACAGTTCTTATGGTCTTCTGTAACAAATTATGTTTCAAAACGAAACGGTCGCGAACATAAAATTGAAGAACTCAATTAATTTAAAGATTTTATTTCCTCAAATTTGAATGAAATTAAAATCCACGGCTTTTACCTTATGCGTGGTATGTTCTTTCAATGCAACAATTTGGGGTTGTTTGTAAACAATCACTTGTATATCGTCTACGCATATCATAGTTTCGGATGACAAATCTATTTTTATCTTATTGTGGACTCTTTCCCGCGTTTAGAAACAACGCAGTAATTCCATCAATGTCAAGTGTTTAGAGAGGCACGTCAAAAATTAGAGGGCGCGGTCGGATAAAGTATTTCTTTCTTTATTGAGATCCTTAGCCTTACATAACACAACTTACACAACAACAGAGAAGTGATTCTCAGGACGGCACATAATATGTTGAGAAGATTTTGATTTAAATCTTTACGTATGTAGCCTTTGTGTATAATTATTCAAAATAGGAAAAAAGTAATCTTCTTCTTTTTCAGCTATCTAAATTCAAAGCCTATAGATATGCAGCAAAACATTCTGACACCCAATAAACTTCAATGCGACCCAGATTCATAAGTTAGAACTGAGCACTTTCCAATATCAATTGAAATTCGATGTTGACGCCGCGGTCACCTCTGAGTATATAAAAGAGCCGTAAAAAGAGCTATAAAATGGAAGCACCAACTAGGATCGAATAAAAGATACGCGAAAAAAAGTATCATGGAGCCCACTTTAAGATGAAACAGCCATTGAATTTCAATAAAGCGGCGAGTGACTTGACGATGAACGAGATAAAAAGTTCATTTTCATACATGGACAATCGAATCACATATTTTCTTCCATTTTTGAAAACTCAAATGTAGAAACTTAAATCTATACCAATCACGATTCAACACCTCGATGGTGTAGTGGTTTAAGTACGGGATCATGGTAATCTTAAAGTTGTGAATGCGATTTCCTGGTCGAACAAAGCCATTTTCGGATTTTTTAAACGTAGCTCAAATTTGTGATCGTCATCTCGCATTTCACTTCTAAATTCATTTTTTTTCGTACTGATTACTTTTGATGACTACAGATAGCCTTTTCATCTTCACGGAGCTTACGGGGGAGCGGATAGCTCTCAACCGTAATCACATTCCATAATCTTTATCACCAGATATAGTTCTTAATGCAATGGGATTGTCAGTAACCAACAACAAGATATTACCTGTAACTCCATCTCAGGTAGAAAAAAGCTGAAAACTAACACAGTCCGGGATCCATTCTCGAGACGGCAACAGCTAAGCTCTCATCCTTTTAAAGAAATAGAAAACATAAAACTATTAGCCCCACCTGTTGTAACGATGTTTTGATTTCAACGACGGAGACCTTGTAGTAGTTCCTTGTAGTAGGACAACAAATATCCGACACGTTACTTTTTTTACTTTAGTTCTATTCACGTTTATTAAAAACAAATGTTTTATTTAAATTTAAATCGGATGGTATATTCAGAATGTAAAAAAAAAAATATTGTAGTACTTTTTTATGCAATACATTTTTTGAATAAATATGGGGTATACTTAAAATTTTTTATTTATTTTTGTAAGAGCATACTGAGATAACTGGTTTATAATATTAACTTTTCGTTGAAAAAATTGTTTTTGCTTTAGTTTCTTGCCGCTGTTGCATGCAACTAACAAGATCTTAAACAAGCAACATTGTGTTGATTGAACTCAATTGCCCGTCAGTACGAACAAATTGTCTCAGATCTCTTTATCTTAAACGGTTGAATCGATGATTCTTCCGGTAATAAAACCATTTTAGATTCTTATTATAAGTACCTATAGATATATCTGTAATGCGTAGCTTTATATATCGTCTAAACTTTCAAACCATAATATAAAGTCATCGTCTTTTCTTTGAAGAAGGTTCAGTAACCTTCGCATCTGCCAAATATTCCGTGATGCGTATATGCTATCAAACGAACAGACAAAAGCATGTCAGGCTAACACTCTTTGGACTTTGTACTCGCTTATGTCGTACACACAAGAACTAATATAAAACTGCAAGTATTTAACTTGACTAGCTGTCGACTGTACTTTATAGTATGTCTCATAGTTAATAATTTCTGGGACCATTTCAGTTTGGCTGGGTTGATTTGCCTGGACTACTTTATAAATCGTAAAAGATTAGAACCTACACGGCTAAATTCTAAAAATATTACACTTCAAGATTGACCTCGTCCCACCTGATGTTAAGTGGTAATGAGGTCCTAGCTTAAGGGCGACAAGTACAGCATAATAAGGCTGTTACTGGAGTGGTCGACCTTAACTTGAAGGCTTGACCCCTGCTACTAATGAAGCACCCTCCCAGCAGCTCTGGAAATCTTACTCACACGCAGGAACACAACAACACAGAAGTGATTGTTATTTGGCTGCAGTCTGTAAGGTGAAGGAATTTCATCAGTCGGATGCCCTTTCTCTCCTAAAATAATAGATCTAAAAGATCGCAGTGACCACAATTTGCAGGAAATACTCATTAATACTGTGCACATTAGTTAATTTAATAATTTTAAATAAATACATAAATAAGTTAATAATAAATTTTAAAAGACATACAATAATCTGATTCTATAATATATCAGCAACAATGACGGTACCACAACACCCAGACAATAATGTAGTATATAAATATAATTTGCTAATTAATATGCTTCTACAGAATTTTGAATCAGAGACCCTTTTGCAAATGCGAATCTTAACAGCTTACTCTTTCCTCTTCAGGCCATTAGACAGAGAGCGAAGAAGCAACGGATAGCCAAGAAGACGTCTTCAGCTCTTGGGTCAGCTGTCTCCAGTGGTACTGCAGCAGTTGTGATAGAGAACATTGCGCAGACGCAGAGGCTCGATGGCTCCTTTCAGGATCAGCCGACCAATACTGCTTCAGGGAGCAATGAAGATGAAGATGATGAAAGGTAAGGTCCTCTTTGTGATAATTGTGAACGGATTGTTTGAAAGAGCATACTTCTGAAGTCATCCCATATACATCAAATCAGGACCTGATGATGGGATGGGATCCAAGAGAAATCGAGGGGAATCCTGAGGTCTACTTGCGTCAATGTGTCTTTATAAAAAAAAAATAGGTGCCTATTCTAGAATTCGAACGCAAACTTTCGAAGTTCAAAAGCTCGTTTCGTAGTCAGTAAACCTCCCAAAGCTCTATAACTTCGTTGGAATATTTGTTTCAGTATTAGAACTGAGATGGGAGCGTATGCTGAGGAGTTGGCACACACCAGGTCGGCCAGGTTCATGCTGGCTGCCGTCGTTGAGGAGACGGGATTGTGAGTGAGCTACATATTAAAAAATAAATAAAAAAACCGGTCAAGTTCGAGTCGGAGTCACAGTTATAAAGGGTTTGATAGCAGCAACTAGAAGAATATAAAAGTTTATATTGGAGTTGATTGAATCAGTTTTAAGTATGGGGAGACCCTTAAATGTATATTTTTTATCAATTTAATAAAAAAATAATTTGGTTCACATAATACATCACATACCAAGTTTCAAAAATTTAGGTCTTATATTTCGGAAAAAAAAGGGCCGTTACATACAGACTGACAGACAGACAGACATGACGAATCCATAAGGGTTCCGTTTTTTTACTCATTGGCTAAGAAAACCTAAAAAAGAAAGAATATTAAGGCACACACATCGAAATTACAAAACTTTATTTAACTAATAATATTATGTCTCTTAAAAGACAGTCAGCATTTGTCGACGTATTAGAGTGAATTGTCACTCTAGCCCTGGCTTTAACTCCTAAAAACGAAACGAACAAACGAAAGGTTTCGTTAATAGAAAATAAGATTAATAGAAAATGTGGTAGTTCAAACGTGATTTTTGATTTGGATAAATGATATTGTGTATTTTAAAGACGCTTTATTCGCATTCGAAGTGAATCGATTAAGATTATGAGAATTGAAAAATTCGTCATCGGATCCGACAAAATTCGTTTTTGAGAGTAGACCCTCTGTCCTGTGATATGTGATATTAATCTTTTTATGTTTACGCACAGAATTATGGCCAATCTAGCCTCACCAATCCCAATGATGGACCCGAACACGAACAACGACTCGGGTTATGCACCCTCGAACATAGATGGCGCTGACCACTGCGACGCCAAGGAGCAAGCATCTCCCCCTCTGTCCCCTACTCAGAAGGAGCAGAAGGAGAAAGAGCAGAAAGGAGAGGACAAGACTGAACCTAAGAAGAAACCAGAGTTAAAGTAAGTTCTCATCGTATTGTGGGTTTGAGGATATTAACGGACGGTCTACGTATTCTGATTCTGATTCTGATTCTTAAGGATGGAAGTCGAACCCACGACCTTTATATTTAGCGCGTTATGTTGGTATTTTTTTTAACGAGTGAAAATGCATCGATTTACCATACCGCCTTTTGAGGGAAAGTGACAGCGTGTGCGGGACTACCAAGAGCATACCAAACACCGGGTCTGCCCTGTAAAGGGGGGAGACTTTGAAGGTCATATCCATAAGTCAAGAGATGATGTAGAGGGAATCCGAGTGAACCTTGGACTACACCGTAAGATCAACATCAACGCTATGCTCTTTTAACTTTTTTGTCCGCAAGTTAAGTGTAAATAGGCTACTTTTAGTTTTGAAAATAAAGAGGGATGGAGGTAATACCGCCCTTGAAAGTTTATATGGGAAAATATATATTTCTTAAGTTAGAGATATGATATTTGGCATACATTTAGCTTGAAACTTGGATTAAAATATGAATTACTTTTTGTTTCGAATAAAACCGACCATCTATATTTATTGCTAAACAAATTTAGTCAACACGTACGAAGTCGCGGGCGGCCGCTAGTCTAACTATATAATGGCCTTCTAATTCTAATATAAGCCTTCGGTTTTTGTGTCTCTGTGGTTTAAGACAGCAATTTATTTTATTTTATATTGTTATCTTGCAAACAATTGCAAAGATGGTAACGATGAAATTAATTTGCACTTAGCATACAAATTCCAGTTTTCGCCCAACTTTTTGTCAATTCAATCAACGAAGTCCTTTGTCCATTATTTATCCCTACGGTGCTTTCATCCTTAAATGTTTTGGCTCACGCCCAGTGAGCTGTCTCCTGTATAAAAGGGTAAATTTATTTTTGTCTCTCGGGTATAAAGTATTCCGAGTTAAAAGGATGCAAAATTCACAATATGACTCCGTGTGTGACCTCATTCATTTTTCCCGGTGCGAGAGAGCGTAAAACTGTGTGTTTTTTCAAACGCTACCTGCACACGTTACGTCGCGTAGTGCATTCGCTAAAAGAATGTGCGATTTGGTGTAAGCGTATGTCCATAAATTATCTGCACTGGACAGTCGATAAAGTTATTTTTTTATGCTACGAAACGAAATTCATTTACGAAGCTCTTTGCTTGGTGACTGTTAAATTACTAAATGACTACACACATTAAAATCACCGTTTTATTTTGCGCAATGTTAAATCATAGGACATTCGCTAAAATAATGTGCGATTTAATGTTAACTTAGGTGCATGCATGAATAATCAGCATTGGAAACTTCATTAAAGCTATTTGTACTGTTAAGAAATACAATAATATAGCATGAAATAATGCTTAAATTACTAAATGAGTAGTTGAATAACAATACTCAAGCTACGTTCCGAATTATTTTTTGATTTTATTATTCATAAATTATTTTTTGTTGATAAAGTGATCTGTCTTGTAGTGCAATGGTACGAAAATCTGATCTAATGATGGCATACTCTAGAAATCGAGGGAACCTTATTAATGTATTTAAATAAAAAAAATATTACTCTCATTAACTTACAGTCAACCCCACAGATTTGGGCCGAAAATATCAAAATATGTGTACATATAACCGGAACTCGTTTTTTTTTCTAATACCTACTATTAATATTATGTTATCTCGTATCTTTGTTTATGATGTAGTATTATGTGAAACTTAACAAAAGAAAAAAAAACTTCCGATCCGTATTATACTTCCCTCAAACAGGGGGTCTACTCCCAAAAACGAAACAAACAAAGGAAAGGTTTCGGTTTTGAAGATTGATCAAAAGTTTGCGAATTAAAACGTGGTTTTTGATTTGTATAAATAATATTTTGTTTTTTGATAACGCTTTATTCGCATTCGAAGTGAGTTGGTTGCGATTATGAGCAATAAAAATTGCTAAATCGTTTTTGGGAATAGACGCCCTGGTATCCAGTTTTCGACATTGAAATTTCGAATTTTAATAGAAACGCCACCGTCTACTCACACTTAACTTCTATTGGAGCGGTGATCACAGATTCGAGTTTTCAACTACGTAGTATGCAATAATGAAAATGCATTCAATCGGAATGCTTTCGTTCGAATTCGGGTATGCATTTTAAATGTGAAACTTTCCGAAGAAACTTGGCCTAGGGAATTATATTTTTTTGCGGCAATTTATTTGGTTGTTTCGCTAAGGTATAAATCGTTTTTAGTGGACAGCAAAAAGCACGTCAGCATAGCAAACTATACACTTTGGACTTTACATAGTTCTTATGTTATGGGCATTAGAACTATTATAGCACAGAGAGTGTTTACCTCGATATAATGTCGTCTTTACACAAACAAATATGAGCAGACAAATCCCACTAATATGATATAATTATGTAAAAGTTTAACGGATGTGTTTATGTATGGATATTTGTTTCTGTTTCACGCAAAAACTACCAACTAAAAAGATTTGTATGAAATCTGATATATGCATACGCTAGCTAAAGCACTTGTGTTACAGAAATCAGAAACAACGACGGTACCACAATACAAAGTTCGTTTCCTATATTGACCCGTCCGGGGATCGAACCCGGAACCTCGGAGATGGCGCGATGAAAGTCCGGCACGCTTGCCTCTCGGCTACGGAGGTCGGATACTTTTTATCTTATTAGGTTTCCAGCTGTTAAATCGATGAAAGTCGGTTTTCATATAAAATTAGCAGCCCGCTGCGGCTTTTCACTTCTACTCTAATCTAGCCATGTAGCAACTACGTACAATCCAGCAATACTTAGTAGACGTAACAAAACAAAAGTTATTTTCACTCCAATAAATAGATCTTGGTAGGCTCTTGAGGAGTCCAGATGTGTGGTATTTTACTTGTAGACTACCTCCCCAAGAGCCGGTTCAGACCCCGTTTTTATACTCTTAATATGGCTCTTGCACCCATGGGACCATTATGATGGCTTTTCAAATAGTTAACGAGTAATAATTTTTTTGGAACCTCTACTTTATTTTATAAGAACCACCAGTTGCGCTAGGGTTACAAAAGTGATTGTACGCAATTCTACATCCAAGATATTAACAAGAGCTTGTATTTTTAGCCGTTTACCGAAACCAATTAATTACTCAGCACTCATCGGAGTCATCGTTATGTTAATTTATTTTAAACCGAATATAAATGCAAATGAATTTTGTAATTGCGGTTTGAGTCGACTGCTTATTTGTGGGTAATTTGTGGCAAAGTTTTTTTGTTTACGTCAGAACCAGCAGCCATAAGAGAAGGAAATTGGTTTTATTTAATTTTCCTGTCACCGAGATACGGTTGTAAAATGAAAATGCGATGAAGGTTATTTTACTTTGGAATCATAACAAGGTTTTATAGATGAAATTGATAATTTAAATCCAGAGGTTTTTATTATAATGCTCAAAGGCAATGTAGTTTTTTTTTCCATCCTGGCCTCCGATAGCCGTTAGCAAAAGCCAGATTCACTCCCTTTATACACTACTAGCGGTCCCGGCGAACTTCGTTTCGCCTTAGAGATTTTTTCCCGCTATTCTGTTGAAATTTTTAAATTTTACCAAGGATCCCTAATTTTGTAGCCTATGTTAAATTGGAAGAATGTAGCATTCTATTGGTGAAAGAATATTTTAAATCGGCCCACTACTTTTTGAGCCTATTCATTACAAACATACAAATATACAAAAATAGGTGCAAATCTTTCCTCTTATAATATTAGTATAGACAAACTTATCACGCCATCATTGTGTCCATGGCCTTTCTCCTCCTATATTTTTTTTTTTTCAAATTGGTTAAACCTATAAAGTCCTGAGATTGTTTTGGCATTACGTTCATAACGCTATCATTGTCTACATTTCCTTTCTTTTTCTCTTTGGCATTCTATAGCCAATAGCACAAGCTAGATTCACTCTCTTTATACACAACAACTCTATCACGCCATATATTTATAGAGCCATTTTCCTTTTTTCCCTTTGCCATCCGGAAGCCAAGCTAGCCTTGTTTACATTCTAGACGCGCATATCCGTTTCACAAGTTCGAAAGCTACACCACGACCAAGCCGTGTGTGCAGCCGGAAATCCAACATAATCCCGTAGAAGTACCGAGTTCAAATATTTGGGAACTGGAAACCTGTCCGTTACACGCAAAGTTTTAGCCAAGTAACTATCACGTAGACTAAGTAACTAGAAGTATTGACATAGCGATGTTAGGATTAGGAAAGCAAATTAATGTGACGTGGCTACAATAAATGATTGAATTTGGAAGACATGGTATGGAATTATAAATTTGAATAAAATTTAAGTCACGTCTGGCGTTTAAACGTAGTGATTATACTCTTTGGTACTGATCTGGTTGCTGTCGTCGTTTAGAAAGGCGGGTAGTTGTAAATTACGGGCGTGAAGGCAACGTAAGCTCGGAAGTATCTAGGAAAACATTTGAGGAATAAACTGTTTTTATTTCGTTTTAAGTACTAAGAGTATAATGAGGTGAAAAATAAGTTTTGTTGCTCGTCACTTTTCTTCCCAAACATACTCGTACGTCAGGTTATAAAGTCCCAGTAGCAACTCGAGCCGCGGTTCGAGGTCTGTTACGGAATGGGGCATCCTCTGGTTCTTGCTTAAATAACAGGTGAAAGCTTTCTTCATTCATCTAAAAGAAGACTCCCCTGAATAAGGTAGAATTCTGAACTTTTTTTTTAATTTTCTTGCACTTCAAGATTGACCTCATCCCACCTTATGTTAAGTGGTAATGAAGTTCTAGCTTAAGGGCGACAAGTACAGGATATTAAAACTGTTACTGGACTTATCGTGCTTACCTTGAAGACTTGACCCCTGCTACTAATGTAGCACCCCCAGGAGCTCTGGAAACCTTACTCACGCACAGGAACACACACCGAATTAATGGTTATTTGGCTGCGGTCTTCTATAAGGTGGAGGTATTTCACCGGTCGGGCTGCTCCAGTTCGAGCGATAAATCGCTATACCCAACCTCTCTTAGAAGTTATTAAGGCCACCTTGCACTTCATAACACAAACTTCCTTCACTTCAACAGGAAGAAGCTGAGCCGTATTAGCAGCAGCTCTATCATATCCACGCCCAGAAGGAGGTTCAGAAGCGCGGCATCTGCTGCAAGGTTTACCATCTTCAGGGCAAACAGGGCAGGGAAGCTGAGGGCCAAGTCGTTCGCCAAGAAAGAGAAGAAGGCCACCCAGACGCTTGCTATTGTTTTAGGTAAATTATTGTTACTAGATATTGAAAGATTCTGCTTTTATTAAAGTTGACTGGCTTGTCAACTAAGGTTTTAAAAACCTGTCTAAACATCATTATTTTAAAGATTTTTTATGAGTATAGCACACTGTGACGTCATCGACGCTTATCGTCACATCGACTCTTAACAATAAGTTTAATAGTTTCGGACTATTTTTAAATAGCATTTTAAAGATAAATTGCAAAAAATAAACATAAAAACCCATGTAACGCTTGGCAAAGTTACTATATTACCAATTCGGAACCAAGGTGTTTTTACTCGGAAGACCTGTAAGAAACTCAGTGAATACTATACTTTAGACGTAGCCATACATTTTGGTTTGATGAGTCGCTCGAAACCTCAAAACCTTGCACCTAAGTCAGTCACAAATAAAATTAAGAGTTTATACTAAATAATCCCTAAAATGATTAAATATAGAATACATTACCACTCTTCCCCTTTGTAACCCTGGCTCTTACATCTGGGGTCAATTAAAGTTAGGACACATGTCATGTTATAAACTTTATATTGGTTCTGAGGCCGATTTTTCTGATTCCAATTTTCACAACACAATTGATGATCTACTCACTTTAGAATCGGTCAATGTTGTCCTACAGTTAATTGTTTACCATACAATCAGAGAGTTTAACCTTAAAAGGAAACCAGTGCCATGCAGATTTATTATAATTAAACTTATTAAATGCATTGTTTTCTTTCCAGGAGTCTTCCTATTCTGCTGGGCGCCGTTTTTCACCTGCTCCGTGCTAGACGCTCTCTGCACCAAGTTTGACCTGCCTTACTCACCAGGGACAGTCACAGCCTTCATCCTCACCACCTGGCTCGGCTACATCAACTCCTTCCTCAACCCGGTCATCTACACAATCTTTAA
This sequence comes from Glyphodes pyloalis, assembly GCA_037074685.1. NCBI lineage: Eukaryota > Metazoa > Arthropoda > Insecta > Lepidoptera > Crambidae > Glyphodes > Glyphodes pyloalis. The sequence goes on from JAYKKO010000042.1 coordinate 1,452,561, forward strand.
CCCCGAGTTCAGGAAGGCTTTCCGCAAAATACTCCATTGCGACACCTAGCCTTTAGATGTCTATTTCGTGTACAGCTAGGGGAGTTAATATTACCCCCTTAATACTTTGAGCCCTCGTTTTGACTACTGGAGTTTCATCTTTAACAGTTTTTGATGCTGAGGTATCGTGATTGAAATTGTTACGCTCAGGTCAAGATTAAGGACAATGATATCTCCTACCAATGCCATTTAAGAATTTTAACAGGCAGGAGTTGAAAGAAGCAATTTAAACAAACCAAACAGCCATACGTATGATATTTTGCTTTGAAGTTGGATCAAGCAGAGGTGTCCCAACTGTAAGGAATCAGTCACGCCAAGAGGTATAACGTTACAGGGCACCGTGGAAAGGATCTTCATGTTCGAATCTTACATTTCTGAAACAAGTTCTTCTAAATCATAGACGCTAAGGCAAGGCAACGTTATCCCTTTTGCAAAAGGCGTCGTAGCGTAAGCATGTCGTTATACGTGCATACAAAGAGTCCATACGAGCACATGCAAGAAAACACGAACATAAAACGGTGATCGTAAGAAATTCGTTTGAAGACCTTTCGGACGATCTCAGAAACAGAAACTTACTTTGCGTTGTAACGATACAACTACGCTTAGGATCGGTGTGTTTCGATATTCGCTTTTCAAATGTGTGTGAAGTCCAATATTATAAAATTATTTATGAAAGCTACTTACCCACACCACTTCATGTTTTAGCTTTATTGCATCACAAACCTTCCAGGGCTTCAAGTTTGAACCGACCATGCAAATAAAATCGTCTAATGTCAGATTTTGCTAATGTTTAATTTGAAATCACGATTCCTCAGCATGAAATGAGTAAAGATACTAAATTAGGTCCCACGGGTCATATACTAATTACTGTACTGTATTATGAGCATAATAGATATCCTTTGTAATAAATATTTTGTAGATAAAATTATAAGATTTGTACAGTCACTATGAGTGTAGTAGATTAGTATTTGCGATAAGATAAATTGGGAGCTTAATGAGCCTCAGGGTTAATGACGTCGTAACTAAGTATCAGAAAGTTAAGTAGATATCTTAAAGATATGAGTCACGTTAATGAATATGAGATTTTAGACAAAAGATATGAAAGTAGCCAAACTTTACTTTCACGCTCGTCTCAAAAATCGAAAAGTTCGGTCTTCTTCATTCCAACTGTAATATGTATGACGTCAAAATGTCAGGTAGTTTTTTATACATAGGTACCTAACTATTTCCCGCAATTTCGTTTGCGTTATTTTCGTATAAAAAGTTATTACAAGGATAACACTGCCTATGATTCCATTAAATCACGATAGCGACTTGTTAATAAAACAAATGTTACTTTTAAGATTTTACCCCTATGGTTGTGATTCCTATTTAATTACTTAAACATCTTCAATGTACAGCAATAAATATTGATTAAGAATGTAATTAAAATTATATAAAATATTATTATGAGCTTTAGCGATGTTAAAAATATTAATACAAAATATAATATACATATAAATGTGTGTATGTAGATATAGAGATATTAGACACTAGTCAAATGTTCAAGTTATGCATATATTATGAACTGTAAATTACCAAATTTATTTATAATAGTATAAGTTATGACTAAAATTACATAGAGTTTTAATAGACTCAAATTACATGAGATTACTTTAAGTCATGGTAATCAGTCAAAATACCCTTAGAATTCTGTTTCATTAAACGACTTTAAAAAAAGGAGAGATATCTTTATGTGACCGTATAGGTTCTGAACAGGCTGTAGCTTCAAATTTCGTTTATATTCATTTTGACAATGCATACGTGTTATTTGTAACCTTAGAAGATGGTAAGATTTTACGCAAAGTGGTTAAAAAGAGACAACACGTTATGGTTCATTTAGATGTTTAACAATTCATCAATAAAATAAATTATGAAGTTAAAGTAAACATCACAACATTATTTTTTCAGCAACATGAACAAATTAATTGATAATTATGATTACCTTGAAGGCTTGACCCCTGCTACTAATGTAGCACCCCCCAGGAGCTCTGGAAACCTTACTCACACCCAGGAACACAACAACACAGAAGTGATAGTCATTTGGCTGCGGTATTCTGTAAGGTGGAGGTATTTCACCAGTTCGAGCGATAAATCGCTTTGCCCTGCCTCTCTTAAAATTATATTATTAAATTATATTATTATTATATTTCCCACACGAATGATGCCAAAGATTAAATTAATTAAGTGATAATTACGGTCCTGTTTTCAATCAAATTGTAAATAAACTGTAAAGTAGTATTAAATTAGAGAAAACTAAAATGTTGTACAATTTGATGTTGAAATACATAAATGGGTATTTGAAAATAAATATTTGTTTTATTTAGAAAAAGTTTTAAAATATTTTTACTTACAATCACTTGCATTTCAATAATAGCTCTTATACCAAGGATATAAGGAAGCGTTCAAGTATTACTTGCCCCCCCCCCCCCCCCAAATGTAACGCACTGTAACGTTTTTCTGTCCCCCCACTACTTAGTTATAAAATATTATCGATGGTGTTGTGCCAAAACCTCATAACAGTATTTTTTGGAGAAAATTATTTACGACCTCATTTTTTGCAAAATAAATCCTTTTATCATTCATCTGACAGTTAGGCAGTATTAATAGGTACTTCACCATCGTTATGTAAAATTACTTAAATACAATAATCCTTCGAAAACCTTAGTAAAAAGTAAAATAATTTTAAGATGCCCCTGTGCTTATCAAGTTTCAAGTAAAAAATTAAAAATGGTCGTAGGTAAACAGAAAATCATTACACGCTCTGGGGCACCGGAGCATTTTTATTTGTATAACTCTTAGTAAGTAAGACGATAAAAGGAACTCGGAGTTTAAAATTAAATCTGGTTTACAAAATATCTTTAATAAAATAATAATAATCATCAAACAAGTAGATATCACTAACGTGATAAAAATCTGATGGAACAAATGAGGAAGAATATTTATAAGAATAGAAAATAACTGGCAACGCATTTAAATGAGTAAGGATAATCGATATTCAATCATTATTACGCCCTTAATATATATATTTAAAGCAGTGATCCTACTTTTTATAATGTTTATTTTACATTGTTTTTTTATTTCGTCATAGCGAAATAAAAACATTTGCATGGTTAGCGCCATCTACTAAACAGTAGGTACATTACTAGCAAAAGAGTGTTACGTGTCTATGGTGCAGGAATTCGAACTTAGAAATAGGTAACTATACAATCGTAGAAATACACAAAATGTATCAATGATAAATAAAATTAAACTTTAAACGAAAATACTTAACAATATGAATAGAAAGAATAAAACTAGGTTTTACGGATATTACTCAAGTAAACTATTTTGTTGACCGCCATTAGCACGCATTCCGTGTAGTAGTTTATAATGCAATTGATAGATGGCGCTAGGTGCATGGTAAACAAGGAAAATAATGTCACGCCCCAATATAGCCAATTAATAAAGGATTACGTGTTATTGTGAAATAGAAACCATTTCTCCCTTTTATTTCATATAATTTCAATTCATCACTCATGCAGCAGCAGTTTTATTGCGAATTTTACTTTGCAATCACAATGCAACAAGAACTACGCTTGTTTGTTTCAAGTCCTCAAATGTGAGAGTCACGTTATCTATCTCTTTCGCGCATAACGTGTCTGATTGTTAGTGCGAAAGAGAAACGCGATAAAATTCTTGCGTTTCAAGTACAGCAGTCTCTTTGGTATCAGCTGACAACCAAAGCAAAAACAGTCGGTGCGCGACCATCTTGTCAAAACTGGAGTTCGGTGACAACAACAAATAAATATTGTAAAATGCCCTAAATCGCTCGTAATGACATAAATCTAAGTTTGTATCTAATAAAGTATTGTGTATATTTTAAGTTGGTGTTGTTTTTGACGCGGTTACGATACATTTTGCTCAATATTTTCGGGTTTGTGTTGCGTCAAATGACGTCATGTATGTGATTATTATACACGTATCGCGGCTGACGAGTTCGTAAGTATTTTCTTTTATTTCTCTGTTACTCTTATTAATTTCGTGTTAATTACGAGTAGTTTTCCATTGTTGGTCAGTGCGTGTTTCATTCATGAATCGTGTGTAAACCGTTGATTGCTGGTGCCCCGTCAGCGTACCATACGTGATGAGTATAGAAGTTTTATAATGCCCTTGAAAATTATGCAGCTAACTCGCGTCGCTTAAGCCCATGTACCGAGTCCATTGAGGCAGTAGTTCTAGCAAATTTTGTTCCATTCATGATGAACGCTCTGAAGGTCGTGTTGACTGCAAACATTCCGCTTGGCAACAAAATAAATGATCGACGCGCACTTGACTAAAAATGGAACGCTCTCGACACGTAGAAAGTATTGTGCTGTATGAAACATTGAAAGTATAAACATGTAATATTTATGTAGGTAGAAGCTATCTGAAAATGGCCGACCTATCGCGCTGTGTCGTACATGTTTATCTATCAAGTTTTTTTTAGTTTTTGCCACATTCGTTCGTCAACTTTCGAGTTGTACCGAGCGAACGGATGGTATGCGATCTGACACAGATAAACACGGAATTTAATTACCAACTTGTTAATGTTTTACCTATCCATTTTTCGTGTCTAGCTGCAAATGCCTACGTAACATTTGTGTTGCTATAATTACGTACCTACTTATTAAGGTAAGTTATCTCGATGTTTACATACACTTGAGTAGAAAGATTCCTCCGTTTTTACGCATCAACACGACTCACCTACCTACTTAGGTAGGTTTGTATTCTGTCACAGATTCTGTGATGTAGGTACCATATTTTTCATTGTTGTTGCATGGACTTTGCTTTTAAAATGGATTGGCTCATTCAGGAGGTAGGTACGTATGTACTTAGGTAAAGTGTAAGCACAAATCCAATTTAATATTCCCTCCCTACCTACCTACATTATTTTACTTTTCTATGACTGAGCAACATGAGCTACCTATGTTATCATCAGTCTGTCTCATACCTAATAGGCAAGTAGATACATAATTACCTAATTAGTACGTATTTTATAACATAGTCAACAGACTATGAACAACAATGAATTTATTGGCTTTTACATTTACCAAATGCTAATTATTTATGTGTTCTAGTTGTTAAGTAATTAATTGTTTAAGTTGAAATGATCCATTTGACCTTGGATAAGTTCGTAGGTATTTCTTTGTTGAACTGAGTTACCTACCTACAGACCTAACTGATAGATTTAATATTTATAGAAATCCTAATAGGTACCTATATCTAAATTAATAATAAGTACTACTACTTACCTACCCACATATCCTATCATCTAACATTTGTATACACATATTTAAAAAAATACTCAGATAGGTAAGTATAGGGTTTTTTGTGGCAAAAGGATTACTTACCTACCTACACTAGATGCATAAAAAATAAAAGGGGGTTTAGGTACTCTCAAAAACGAAACGAACAAACGAAAGGTCTCGATTTTGAAGATCAACCAAAAGATCGCAAGTTAAAACGTGGTTTATGATTTCCAAAAATAATATTTTGTTTTATGAAAATGCTCAATTCACATTTGAAGGGAATCGGTGACGATTATGAGAATTAAAAATTGATATCCGTCATCGGATCCGACTTACCTATTTCGTTTTTGGGAGAAGGCCCTAAAATTATTAAAGTTTATTTAAGTAATCGAGCGTCAAAAAAATACTAACCTAACCTAAATGATAGTTTGACCTTAAATAAGTCAGTCACTTAGGCTTGGGCGAATTGAGGCTAGTGATGAAATAAACTTAGACTTTTAAGGCTTTTAACAAAGACTCGCCTCCTTTAGACATCTAACGACTGATTCAGTCTTTTAGTCGTAAGACAAGCCTTTTTAGTCCCATTCTTTTAACGTAAAACGCTTAGCTGTTACTTACATAGCTTGATTGATATACGATAACAGTATCTTTTCCAATAGGTCCTACGTTTCACTTCTAGTGCCCTCTGATTGATTATTTCTGTAAAATTAATTGCATAGACAAACAAAGCCTTGTTTCATTTATACGGGATTCCCCTGCGCGTCATCACTAGTCATCACTATCTACAGTCACGTGCACTAACATGCCGCACCCCTTAGATGGAAACTCAAGGAACTCAAAAATTTTTTTTTTTGGATGTGACGCAAATTTTTTTCAAAACTATATAATAGCACTGGTTTCAAATGTCTAAAGAGGCATTCCCGAGGATAATGTGTTCTTTGAGTTGTTAGACTAGCCTTTTTGGGAGTTAATTTAAGTTTAGAAAGAAGAAAAAAGAAATAAAATGCATTTGTTGACATCACAAAAAATACATACAAACACAACGCAAGACAATTACTTATTTGAATTCCCTGAGTGTCACTAATTTCATATTTGTCATTAACTGTTAAGAAACGATTGAGTTTCTATTGAGTCTGGAATACTGGTTTATGAAGAGTTCTTAACTGTAAGTTATATACTAAGAGACATAGTTAAAGCCTCCGTGTTAAACGGAGAGTAACGCATTTGCGTACCAAACTGTTGCCTGAGATAAGAGTGGCATTTAGGGGATTCCCACACTCTGGAAACGGGGGACTTCCCACTAAGGCACCTGACACCTCCCACGCTGTATAGGATAAGAAAATAGTATTAAGAAGGTATTTTAGTTAGTCTTTCAAGAAAGAGACAAAGCTTTAGAATTAGGGCCCGACGTTTTTACCCCCACTCAAAAATGACAGATTGTTATAACAATCTGTCATTTGTCAGGACAAGACAGGTTAAACTTATAAATAAGTTTAACCTGTCTTGTCTGTTTGTAGCAACATAGCTACCTAACGGATGGGGCGGTTTTCTTCCGGTTTTGATTTTGTTGAAAAGTGATTGGTCGAGAGTGTTCTAATAAATGATCTAAGGTTCTTAGCCAAGTGTGATAGAAACAGGTTCAAAATGGCCGCCAGCCACAAAATGTCGGAATTTTTCGAAATTTTGGCACAACAATTTATGTACCTATCAAAAATATAAGGGCTTGAGTAGAAGAATACTTTAAAGTATCATCACACATTTCAAATCGAATATGGCTGCCATCACAAAATGGCGATATTATGTAATTGGGGCAGTCAATGTCAAGTCAGACGTAATATTTTGAACTTTGATCGCTCTTATATCGTTTACATAAGCGTTATTATCGAAACGTCGGGGTTTTTTAATTTTGAATTTAATTATAGGGTTGGGCTAGTAAGCCCATTACGATGTACTGAAATAGCTATTTAATCTGTGTTACAAAATAAAAAAAAAAACACTTTTATTAAGATCACATTGTTGTTTCATATCAGTGTGTCCATTCCGTTTATTTGTAAACTAGCTGACCCGTCAGACTTCGTTCTGACAAGAAGACTTGCAATGTGGCTTGAATTTAAATTTTAGTTAGAAAACGTTTGTACTGGAAAAAGAAAAGGCTATCTTTAGAGTTTTCCCGGCAATTATTAGAATTTTACTCGCCGTAAAAACCATCTTTGGACTTCAACGTACAGTCAGCTTCATAAAGATCTAAGTGTCCAGAGTGGTCAAAATTATCTGAGGGACAAAAGTTCATTTTTATGTACGTTGTCAGGTCGTCATATTGTTGTAAGCGTACAGAGTGATCAATATTATCTAAACTACACGATTCCATAAATATGTATGTGTTAAGATGAGCAATAATATATTCGCATCCTAAGTATTCATTGGTATCTAAGCATTCACAGTGATCATAAATATGTTGGTAGTAAAGAAAAGTAAACTTTAATGTTTATATGTTACGATTGATTTCATTGTTATTATTGACAGTGACGTTCTAAGACACATCGATAAACGAAAACTAGGATGTCCAATTGCGTCACAGCCTACAAATATATGGATGTGCCATAAAATTACATGCATGGAAGTTTGTAAATATAGGAAACTGAATTTAAAGTTTTTGTTAATTCACCCGGGAATTGAACCGACTACAATCTACACTCGATTGCGATCCGTTAGTTAAGTCGATTGTAACAATTAATTCTCGGTACTAAACTTGATAAATTAAATGAAAGTAAATTATGAAATGAAAAAAAAAATGCTTAATCTTTATTATTAAAAAGGTTAAAAATTAAAATATGGTTTTAAATTTGCATTTATAATATTTGTTTTTTTGAAGACGCATAATTTGCATTCGAAAATAATTGGGTACAATTATGAGAATTATAAACTGTTATTAGCATTCGGATCCGACCTATAAATTATTTTTTTGGGAGCTGGCCTCCAGATTTTTTTAACTATGTGGTATTAAATTTACTAATCACATCAATGTGTAGTTAAAACCATAGTAAACCAATGTATTCATTAAGTCTTAAGTATTCCTATTGGAAATTATTGCGGCTAACGATTTATGACATATTAAATAAAACTACTTACTAGATCTCGTTCAAACCAATTTTCAACGGAAGTTTATTGAGTATTATACATCATATATACTTTTTTGTTTTATCATTCTGTTCTTTTAAAAGTAAAAGGGGAGGGGGGGGATATTTTACCACTTTGGAAGTGTCTCTCGTGCAAACTATTCAATTTAGAAAAAAATAAAAAAAAATGTAGGTATGGGGCGCCCCTGAAAAGTATTGCTTTTTCTATTTTTGTGAAAAACCTAAATACGGTTCACAGAATACATCCACATATCAAGTTTTAATAGTATAGGTATTATAGTTTCGGACAAAAGTGGCTGCAACATACGGATGGACAGATAGACATGACGAATCCATAACGGATCCGTTTTTTGCCATTTGACTACGGAACCTTAATACCTAATCTTAGATGTTTTTAATAAATTAAGATAAATTAATTTAGTAGGTATAAATATTAGTTACTTAGTTATGTCATAGTGGCTATAGTAGGCAAATAGTTGATTTTTTTTATATTACACTTCAAGATTGACCTTAGCTCACCTGATGTTAAGTGGTAATGAGGTCCTAGCTTAAAGGCGACAAGTACAGCATAATAAATCTGTTCCTGGACTTGTCCCCCTTACCTTGAAGGCTTGACCCCTGCTACTAATGTAGCACCCCCCAGGAGCTCTGCAAACCTTACTCACACGCAGGAACACAACAACACCGAAGTGATTGTTATTTGGCTGCGGTCTTCTGTAAGGTATTTCACCAGTCGGGCTGCTCCAGTTCGAGCTTTAAATCGCTATGCTCTACCTCTCTTATTGAATTTTTACATAATGCGTAATAACACATTATGTAAAAATGCAACTATTTGACTGTAAACTGATCAAAAGTTATAGCCATGGGATTAATTAAAACACTCCCGTTAGAAGTTCCTGGATTAAAACTCAGATAAGTCGTTTTTAATTAAGATCTGCAAAAGTAAATCTTGGAAAACTACATTAAACTTGGTCCAGTTGTTCTTGTGTGATGTCGACACAAACACACAGACAGACAAAAATTCTTAAAACACCAAGTTTTGGTCTCAATTGCTTTCATCGAGACTCCCTGAAACTTATATTTTTCCTAAATCTCTTAAATATTAACACGGACCTGTTACACTTTTATAAATACTTACAATATAATACTTTTAGGAATAGAAAATATTAATTGAGATTATTTTAGAAAAATATTTATTGGTAGGAGAATATTTTATAAACAAGCTTTTATTATGAACATACAAAGCAAACAAAAACTAAGATACCTATACATAAAACTCATTATTTTTGAAACCTTACAAAGGTGTACCAAATATTAATTCAATTAGTCCACAAGAACAGGTGTTCCTATGGGTATCTTCTAACTCCATTATCTGACCAGCTCCATGTTACCATGTTAATGTATTGTTATCGCAGTTACCTAAGTATACCATATTTCAGCTCAATTGGTCAACCTGAACTGAATGAATTCTTCATTTTAAAAATTGTAAACATACATACCTATAATGTAGTACATACAAAATTAAAGTTAATATAAAAGCTTACAAAGAGATGTCTAAGTTACGGGCACAGCAAACGAAGAAAACAAAATTGGTGAAACAATTGAAGCCTTGCTGCTTGGAACGCCGACACTTTACGCACTCGAAATTTAAAAATCTGCCTAATGTGTAGATATTTATGATCACTCTGACCGCTTAGATACCAATGAACAGTTTGGATGCGTACATATTAATGATGATTGTAATCGTGTACATGTTATTGGAGACTTATGATGAGAAGATATTTATGACTTGTTGGATGTGTACAATATTGAGTTGACTTTGAATGATCATATATTATTGCACCTTTGTTCCTCATATATTTTTGACTACTTTCACACCTCATATCTTTATGAACGTGACTGTACATATTAAAAAAAGAATTGTCAAAATCGATCCTAGCGCATGTTATGTGCTTACCTACCGTATACGTATTTTGCAATTCATTTTTATGTACTTAACATATTAGTTCCTGTTTGACGAAGATATTTTAATTTTTAATAATGAGATTAAGAATGTACAGGAAGAGTTTTTAATCACTATCCAAATTTTGCAATTGTAATCTCTAGCGTAAATTAGTATTTACAATTTTTTTCTTTTAGTATGATTAGTAGTAGAACTAAAATATTAAGATTAGCATTACAAAGCGCGCCATTTTATTGATAACATCCATAATAAGTTATCTGCAAATTTACATATACAATACATAACATTTACAATAGACTAAGTGAAAGTGATAATGTCGACCTTTTAAAAACAGTGGTTGGTGGCTAAATAGGGTTTTAGTCGATAACAGGATCATTATACAAGTATACATCGTAGTAGATGGAGTGTTTAAAGTAAAACGCTCTATCGCTCAATTATATCGTTGCATCAAAGTCAAATCATTTATTGCATTTCATGAATGTTATATGATTTGACTTTGACTTTGATGTTACGATCAAACAAAGATCCTACATTATATTGTTTCATGCAACAACTGATTGCTAATTTCGGCTTTGAAGGTTATCGAGAGAGTGGGTCAAAGTGGTACGCCATTTTCCTCATAACAACATGCTCCAAAAGAACCTTCAATGACTTAAGCTGTCTGTATTATTTGTTTTAGCACCTAGCATACCCAATTGAGAAATGCGTAGTAGTAAAATAGGGTTTTAATTAAAAATCAGCGTTTTAAAAACAAAACAAAGCCAAGTTTTTGCAGTTCATCCGAAAACATTACTTGAATTTCTGGTTCTTACTTAACTTACTTAAATTAATGATTTTGTTGTTTCCTTTATAATTTAAATAAGAGAAATATAATTTAAGAGAGGTAGGGCATAGCGATTTATCGCTCGAACTGGAGCAGCCCGACTGGTGAAATACCTTCACCTTACAGAAGACCGCAGCCAAATAACAATAACTTCTGTGTTGTTGTGTTCATGCGTAAGGTTTCCAGAGAGACTCCTGGGGGGTGCTACGTTAGTAGCAGATGTCAAGCCTTCAAGGTAAGGGCGACAAGTCCAGTAACAGATTTATTATGCTGTACTTGTCACCCTTAAGCTAGGACCTCATTACCACTTAACATCAGGTGGGATGAGGTCAATCTTGAGGTGCAATATAAAAAAAAAAAATTACGAGTATTATATTTTGAGTTTTATGACCATTTATTCTATTGTTGACTAAAAGAACCGAGATAGGAAAGCACATTAAAACTTCTCGGTGAATATGGTAAACCGACCATTTACATAAAAGTTAGTATTATCTATAGTTGATAATATCTATCCATTGTTAGGCTTATGAATATGTACTGTACATCATACCTATGTACGACCTAATCTAATCGTTCAAAACTACAACAATACCACTTTAGTATACGAGAAAATAAAGTCGAAAATTGACTGGGAGAATTGAACAAGTGTGACAAGGGTTTGATGTCTATATTGTGTGGTCTGAGTTAACTGGAATTCAGTAAATAGGTCACAACATGGTAAACCACAAGAAGCCAGTGTCAACGTGGGCTTGATGAGGTATTTAACGACCAGGGTTGCCAACTACTGCCCCATTCCAATATTTTACGACTCGTAACGTGTCAAAAATTACTATCCGTTTTTCTCCAACTGGTTAACAGTCTGGAACGGTTTTAGCTTAATTTATTAATACACGTAATTTAAAGGTGTCGTATTTCAAAACTTGGAATCAGGCATTAGGGGTTTACCCCCATTTTAGGGAGGGAAAATTTTTGGTCATCATGAAAAGGCTGGACAGATTTTTTAGGGGTGTTTCATTTTCAGGGATTTGTCTAACTTCGGAAATATGGTAACTAAATTTAAACTTAGAAATTTTAAAAATATTACAGAATCGTTCATTGGATTTTTTTTTAGTTAATTATTATTTGTTGAATGATACATATTGTAATAAATTATTAATGTACTAAGTATTGGTGTAAAATATTTTAGTGATACTGAACATTTAAAATGTAGGGGCAATTCTATGTAATCATGGGGATTTTTAATGATTTCGGGGGGAAAACACCAATGGATATTAGGTAGATTAATTTATGGTAATTGGGAACACTGTTATCGAGATAACCTCAGTAACATTTCTAAACAAAAGGTTGGTATTTGGTACTTTACATAAGTAAGTACCTATGTATGGAATGGTACAGTCAACAGCACGTCAAGGTATACATTTGCATTTCAATATCAGTTCTTATGCCAACTACACAAGGGCGGTGCAAAGTTCAATATGTGGTCTGACGTGCTTTTAATCGTACAGTATCCAGACATAAAATGTAAGCACCCGAACTCTTTTGCCGTTATAATACAGTTCCGTTTTAGAATGAAGTTTCATACATCGCAGCTTTAGATAAAAACTCCAGTAACTCAAAAATTATGCATTTAGAGTAAGTGGTGTTTAAGAAATCATTTCTCGAACGTCTAAACTTCTAAAATCATTAGCGCCACTCGATTGCGTGGGGAACTAGCAAGAGCCAGGGCACTTGCTAATTTTCCAGGCAGGGGGTTCCACCAGAATACCAGCGCTGCTGCGGCGTTAAAAATGTCGTAGCGGCATTTGCTAAGGTGGAACCCAAATTGGCCTCACAAGTAAATAATATTAATATCTGTTATACTTAATTGGACGCAGCCAAAAAGACAAAGCAAATAAATTACATTTTAAATGGCTCGACCTATTGAGCTACAATATTGTTGACAATGAGGAAACATTGTTTGTGCCGATATGATTGACTTTTTACTTGGGGCTTATTGTTTGATATCGTGAGACTACATATATATGTAGGTATAATAGGATGTAGTAGTGTTGCCGTATAATCCATTATTGATTAATCGAGTATTTTATCATACTGTATTTGTTTACCTTTTTCAAAAAGTTATAGGTAGTAAACAATGTTAGTATAGTTAAGTATGCTTTGTATATTAAGTACGCTGACTGTACTAATAAGTCGTTGAGGTTTGAAGGGTTAAGAAGTCATGATGGTATGTTTTGAATTCGTTAATTTCTTTATTCATGTGATCAGTCTAAAGATTTAGTAAAGATCTGCAATGAAAAAAAAAAACTCCCATGAAAAAAATACCTAACAATAACAGTTTATGGACTGGTTCCGTAAAATTTTTAAAAACGAATTGTCCTTTATCGGTCGTTAGAAACCAAATACTGAATTGAGCCGTATTTTTTTTTCAACATTGCGAATATACCTAGATTATTTGTAGTGATTTAAAGTGTGGTATCGCTATAAAACTAACTACAAATAGGTATTGATTCTTCCTCTATCGCATTGGCCGGTATATCAGTTCTCAAATTGGTCATGTACGCTGCTTACTTTATTGTTTTCTCAAAAGCGTTCATAAAGTCCTCTGATATGATACAAGTTTGTAGACAAGCCACTATATCAATTCTGAACTAAAGGAGGTTAAAAATAACGAAGTTTGTTCTGAGGGAACGTATCCCCCTTATGTATCTTCTGGTTCACAAGCCCAATTCAATACATCTGGACCCCAGAGGACACTAGGACTAATATAACCTGCACCAATGAATTAATAATGTAAACTATCCTTTCATAATGCCAAGAGATAGTATGCAGAATTTTACTACATTCTTATCGTAACAGCAATAAAGACTAAATTGAAACATAAAAAACATAATCAGCAAGGTCGGCTGCATAATTGAGTGAGTAGACGTGTGTTCTGTGACCAAGCCTGATGCTTTTAGTGTCATTGCATATTGGCTTCTTTTCACCTGGTATTAGTGGTGATATTTTGATCTTTCTTAATAGATTTGGCACAGGCAGGCAAAATTATGTTCTCTAACGATAAATTGATAAAATAATTAAGATCCAAACTATCAGGTGGGCATATGGAATAGTCATTAATATACTTGACCTCTTTGAGCGGTGTCGAATGACATTACGACCAATAAGTGATTGTGACTGACTTGCGGATTCTTCCCAATTATTTCCGGATAAAAAGTGTCCTTTAGGTTAAATATGTATCTCATCTATTTACTTAATCTATTCATCTATTGTGAATTGATTCGCTTCTTGGGTTTCACTATTTGAATCTTTGTATGCATCCTAATATTTATGATTAAATGTTAAGAAAACTATGTTGCTAGGCAAACATGTAAAGTTAACAACTCATTTTTGAAGATACAGGTGAAAACACATAGATAGATACACTTTTTTGCACAAAAACTTTACAGTAATAGGTTTATAAGATTAATTATAGTACAATTTAGGCGGACTTATCGCTAGGAAGCGATCTCTTCCAGACAACCCTAAGGTAGAGGAAATAGTAGAATAAAAATAATAGTAGAAGCAGTACATAAAAATTACACAAATCATTAATAATTTGTAAGAGTTAATTCACAAGAATATGATAATTAAAAGTGATTCAAATATTCCGGAACAGTACTTTCTTACAGGCAATTCACAAACTCAGATAGATAAACATACAAAACAAAATGATCTGATAGTAAAATATTTCCCAAGAAACGGAAACTATAAATAGTCCGAACAGCGTCACTAATTATTATTTCGTCATCTATCATCGCGGAAAGTGATCACAAAATGGCGGATTAAGTAATTGACCAGCAAGGAAGGTTATAAATAGCCGGATGTTCACTTCGGCAACAATGCAACTAGATTTGTGTACGCTTTCCATTGCGTCTCTTCTAGAGAGAAAATTGTTGGCCCTAATGCTATTGAAGCTTGTCCAAATAAAGGAAATGTATTAGCAACAAGTCATGACGCAACTATTGGTCAACGAGAATCAAAACAATCGATTAATGCCAGTTCCATTATTTGAAATACGTTTCGTTCTTGTTACGAATAGTAATAAATTATACGAGGCGTAAGCTAAAAACGACTGACGAACGACTGATAACAGCTGATATGGAAAGTAAATTATGGATCGGTATTAACTATTCGTAGTTCGTTGGTGAAAAACGGTTTGTCATTTTTGACACATTACGAATCGTAAAATATTGGAACTAGGCATTAAGTATACACTTATTAGGCCTACCCCAAAATAAAATTCAAATTATCTTTATTGCACTTTATCACATTACAACATTTGATGGTAGGTACATTTAAAAGGAATACATGACAGGTATTAAAGGTATAAATCTAAAGTCTATTGTGCCAAAATTTTGATAGGGCTTAAGGAAATATCGATATAATAGTTGAAATGTCTTGGGATATCGATACTCGTATTACGAATAGGTATAGGTCGCCAATCGTCATCACGATTTGAATAATGTTGGTTTAAGTAAAAAAAATCGACAAGGATTCGGAATTTAAATGCGATGAATGAGGGGAATGGTGATGTGATTTGCAGCTTACAAGTGTGGATCCACTCCTCATGCTTGATGGTTACTTAATGTTATACAAATGTAGCTTTCTACAGCATGAAAATGTCTTCAACTAAAGGTCTCCGAACATTCTGCTGATTTGAGTGCTCCTACTATTTAACACTGTGGTCCATACATTATGGCGCAAACCTGATTCTAACATTAAAGTGATTTCCATCTAACCTCCGCAACCCTGACAAGGGAAACCAGACCTTTTGTATCGTAATTATGACCAATTATTAAATATCCCTTCTGAAGCATGAAATCATCAGTCTTACCAGACAATCAAGTGATCAAGTCTACAAACGTACCGAAATGGGAAAACCTCACAAAATTAAAGTGTTCTTCGCGGAACTCGATCATTAAAATTGGTGTCTTTCCAAAAGTAATCAACAATTCTGAACTCTGTAAGCGTAAGGGGACTGGTCTGCTCCAGTTTACCTCTTAAAATAACATAATACTTAATGCTTTTTTTCACTCATCAAAATAAAACTATATGACTTGGTCCAAAGTGTTCTACACATAGCTAAAAGTAAGATACTGCCACTAACTAATCTGCTGAGTTTCTTACCGGTGTCTTTTCGGTAGATATAGGTTCCGAACCGGAAGTAGAATCACTTTGCATTATACACCGTGAAATTTTAGTGGTTGTTTTCCCGCAGCAGAACGATTAACCTTTAGTAGCACTATCGAATAGTGCGAGTTTTTTTTTTAAATAATACTATTTTAGTTTTAAATTTATCAAAAAAATAATCATCAACTCGAAAGCGTGAGAAACGAATAGTTATATTCCGAGATTCTGACGTATGAAGGTACTTCTTTGCACGAAAACCTTCTTTAAACCAAAAAAAAGTCTTAAGTCCTAGGCAATACAGCATAAACTGCAACGCACGCGCTCCGCGAAACGAACCGCCTCGTGACAAACGACACAGACACAAAGGCACCGCTCGCAGCGCTCGTGCGACTGTCTCACTCACTCATTTCTACTCCAGTGCACCGCGAACGCCGCCCGCGCAACTACTCAACGCGCCCGTGCGCTACGTCGTGGAGTACCTACGTCGCTATGGTGCAATTGTACGCGAAAGCGAATTATGATTCGCATGCCGCTCGTCGGCTTTACGCAGAGCCGCAGCACATGGAGTCTTCGCGGTGTTCTGAACCCGCAAGTACCACAGGCTCGGACGATCGTAGCCGCAACCCAGCGGTTACTCGATCACGGGCAGTTCCAGACGCTAGCTCATGCTCAAGGCAGAGGTCACCCGGCCATTCATTCTTTGGAGCTTGACGAATACATCATAACCGTCGCGGCGGGCCAGTGCCGTGGCCACCACGAAGCCCGGATCTTACTCCGTTGGACTTTTATTTGTGGTCTGAGGTTAAGCGGATTGTGTATCGGGAAGAGTACCACACTCCGGGCGCCTTAAAAAGTGCGATAGTGGATGCTTTTGATGTGGTTAGACGTAATAGAGACACATTATTGAAATTGAAAGTAAATCAATTAAAACGTGCACGATTGTTTGTAGAACGCAGTGGTTTACACTTTGAACAATTACTCCGTTACCGGAAAGTGTAAGTATTTGTTTGTACATTTGTAAAAGGGATATTAGGTTAGGTAATTAAAATCATTGTAAATAGGTTGATTTCTATTTTTTAAATACGCCTTAAATACTTTATTGCCTAATTCAGTAATAAATTATTATTTTCAGACAATAATCTTGGTTACATGTCACGTTGTTATGAATTAAAAATTATGTCGTGTTTAATTAAGTATGGATAGAAGTATTTACGACGGTCCTAAGCCCGTTAAAGTATGAAGGGAAAATGGAAATCACTTGTTAGTAAATAGTGAGTTTTCAGCGAATTGATAAGCGCGAGAGGCAATGACCCGGCCGGCCGGCGATCAGCTGCGGCGCGGCTCCTACTATTGTTTCGAGGTTGCTTTCGAGTTTAGTTTATCACTATCATAAAATTGCTATTTTTTGATCTGCATAAAAAAAACCTGCACAAATCTATTGTACTACTCAGATATAATGATTTTACTGCGGGAAAACAACCACTAAAAAGTCACGGTGTATACAATGACGATTCGAAAGTGTTATTATATGTAACCTACTTTAATTAATTAATATTGACTTTGAATTTGTATCGAATATCTTATAGTTTCTTTAATCTTATTATAATTATAGCAGCAGTATATTGCACATGACAACATCTACAGTCATAGCTCAAAATTTGATATATTTAGAGTAAAAGTGATTTGTAAGTTCAAATAAATCGTAGCACCAAAACTACTGAGTTTACGTAAATAATTAAAAAGAAAGCAATGTTTTTGAGGTAATGCTTTTATTTTTAGAATAATGAAAACAGATTTTGTGCTACGAGTTTTTGAACTTTTAAATCGCTTTTACTCGAAATATCCAATTTTGAGTTATGACTATACATACATGTTGTTATGTGCGATATCCATACTAATATTATAAATGCGAAAGTAACTCTGTCTGTCTGTCTGTCTGTCTGTCTGTCTGTCCGTCTGTCCGTCTGTCCGTCTGTCCGTCTGTCCGTCTGTCCGTCTGTCCGTCTGTCCGTCTGTTACTCTTTCACGCCTAAACGGCTGAACGTATTTTGATGAAATTTGGTATAGGTATACGTTGAATCTTAAGAACGGACATAGGCTACTTTTTATTAGAAAATAAGGGAGGGATGGGGGTAATACCACCTTTGAAAGTTTATATGGAAAAATGTTTGTTTTTGAAGTTAGAGATATGAAATTTGGCACAAATATAGCTCGAAACTTGGATTAAAATATAGACTAGTTTTTGTTTCGAATATTAGGGGAGAAAGGGGTAAAACCGACCATGAAAGGATGTAGTCCACGCGAACGAAGTCGCGGGCACAGCTAGTGTAACTATAAGTAGAAACATCCTACTGATATTATTAATGTAAATGTATGTGAGTGGATGTTTGAATGTTTGTAACTATTTCACGCTAAAACTACTTAATGGATTTGGATAAAATTTTGTAGATAGAGAGATGACATACTAGATTAACATATACATAGGATACTTTTATTCCAAAATAAAGCGGGCGAAGTCGCGGGCAATAGTTAGTTAATATTATAAATCCGAAAGTTTGTTAGTGTTTGGATATTTGTTAGTCTTTAACGCTAAAACTAATAAATGGATGTCGTTAAAATTTGGTAGAAAGATTGACGAGATAGGAGTTTAACATGTATAGGTAATACTTTTTATCCCGGAATAATGCGAACGAATTCGCGGGCTACAGTTAGTAGCATATAATATATTAGAAACATATTTTTTTATCTCCCCCTGCAGTGCTGGAATCGAACCCACGACCTTTACGATCGCGCGTGCTGCTCTTCCAACTGAGCTAACCGCAATATCATAGGCGATGAAATTTTTCTGCTGTATCAACCGTTAGCCTCCGGTAAATTTTTCTGTTTCTAATATTTAAAGTTCGCTAGTACGGCGTAAAGTACTATAAAAAATATAATATAATATAATCTAGTCGAGCATATAATATAATCTAAATAAACGATTCACAAAAGCTCTGTTCCTTTGATACCGTCTGTTCTCCAGATTTTCTCGACGCAATTTACTCAGTCGTGTAAAATCAGTTTCCTTTGGGACACATCAATTTTATCTTGTAAGTACTAAACAGTATTTACTGCCTACTGTATCCTTGGTTATATATTTAACTGTTTGGTTACACGTTCAGAACAGAGATTAGAATTGGGCGTACAATTAACTTCACGGTACATAACTAAAGAAAATCATTGAACTTTAGAAATATAGAATGGAATAGAAAAATATTATAGAGCTAGGGCATAGCGATTTATCGCTAGAACTGGAGGAGCCCCACAGGTGAAATCCCTCCACCTTACAGAAGACCCCAGCCAAATAACAATCACTTCAGTGTTGTTGTATCCCTGCGTGTGAGTAAGGTTTCCAGAGCTCTTGGGGGGTGCAACATTAGTAGCAGGGGTCAAGCCTTCAAGATAAGGGCGACAAGACCAGTAACAGATTTATTATGCTGTGCTTGTCGCCCTTAAGCTAGGACCTTATTACTACTTAACATCAGGTGGGATGATGTCAATCTTGAACTGTAATATAAAAAAAAAATAGAACTCGTCTGCATTTTAGCACCAAGTTTATTTGATAATCAGAATAAAACTCGCTAAGTAAAGTATATTTGGTTTGACAACAGCTTTCGATAATGCCATATGAGCTTTCGGGGAAAATGTAGATTTAATTTATAAGCAATAACAGGTATGGTTATTCCATGACGTCAAAGCTACTGTCTCAAAATAATTTGATGTGACATCGAATAACATGCTCTATTTAACTTTGATAGAAGCCTTATGTTGATCAGCGTTTAATATTCATACAATAGGGATGAATTCATTAACAACACGTGTGTGGCGCGAAATGTTAGGTATTGAGAAGATTCTACAATGTCATGCCATGTTTATCAACCTAAATACATAGCATATTAAAATTTTATAGTAGGAGTACTCGATTTACGCCCGGATTCCATTATTTTACGATTCGTAATTAAAAAAACGGATAGTCAATCCGTTTTTCAAAGAGTCGTTAATTCTAATTTTAATACTTTCTATATTAGCTGTCATATGCCGTCTGTCTCTCGTTTTTAGCTTACGCCTTGTTTAATTTATAACTATCTGTAAATATAACGGATCGTTTTTGAAATATTGGCACCGGCCATTAGTGTACTAAAATGAAATGGTTAGTAACTTAATTCCTTTTATTTGATACCATGGTGGTCCCAGTCGTCGGAAGAAAAATATTTTTATTTTTTATGGATCGCGGCGATTGGGACCGCGGTCCTAGTTAATTGCGGTCCCAGTTGCCGGAAACTTCGATAAAACAAACGTTACCAAATTTGAATTCAACGAGGGTGTTTGCGTACGAAACATCCACTAGATGGCGACAGGTAGGCGTGGGGTCCAACTGCTATGTGATTGAGGTTTAAAGACATTTATTCCCATAAAGACAAACGTCACTTACATGAGAACTTAAACTTAAAGTAGTATTAAATACACGTTCGTTGACATACATACAACGAAACACAGCTGTAAACAATACTGCATAAAACTAAAACAAAACATAAATATTTTGTGAACCCTAACATTTACGAACAGTTTATAGGTAATTACGTTTTAATTTGAACGATTCGATTATGATATTATTTTAGTCTTTTTTTGAATACGTTGAACGAATCAATATGTTTTATTTCTGAGGGTATTTTGTTAAAAAACCGCGAGATGATTGGTTATGGTTTACATGACATTGACGGACATGTCACAATGACATTTAAATCGCCAATCAAATAATAGTTGGACCTCACGTCGACGTATCGCCATTTAGTGGATATTTTATGCGGGAACCCTCATTCCTATGTTTTGTGAATAGGTAGGCAGAGGGCCGGTTCACAAACGCCAGAAACGAGTCCAGTCTCGTGTCGAATATGCCCCGGTTACAATATTTTACGATTCGTAATTTGTCAAAAATGATAATCCGTTTTCTCCAACTTACTACAAACCTGGAATAGTTTTGATTTACGCCTGGTATCATTTTATTACTATCTCTAAAACGGATTGTTTTCAAATATTTATAAATAAATAATAATTTATTATTTATAAATATTTGAATTAAATACCAACGCGAAGAGGCGAGTTATATGTTTGCATACAATAAATTGATTGTGACCGAGTTCTTGTTCTATGTCACAATGTTTTTACCATCTCAGGTCTAGCATGCGCTACGCGACTAAATTTTATCGCGCTCGTAACAAACGTCAAAATCGATTGAAATCAGTGCGTCGGCCGCTGATTGGCTGAAAATACGAGTACGGTGTGCTGTTAGCCAATCAAGGGTATCAAAACTTTTGTCGTATCATGCGAGTATTTAGACATTTGCACATGCTAGGTCTGAAAGAGTCTTATTAGATTCATCATCGAAGCATTTTCGAGCTAAGTGGGCGGGGAGGTGACGCGCGTCTCGTCATATTTATGTGCGGCAGCAAGGTAAACACTTGCAGTTCAATATTCGTTCTTATGGTCACGACATAAGGGCGGTACTTATTCTGACTTGCTTTGTACAGGTGCCGGATGGTGTATACTTTTTGCCATAAAAAATTGCCTAGCAATGCCAAGTGTTCAAGTGTTGATTAATTTAGAACGGAACAACAACAGAAATATTGGACAGTTTAAACTGTTTTTGACGGTTTATTTTCGTTGGATCCCAATTTTTGATCCCATTTTTTAAGTATTTACGATTGATCCCATTTTCTATTTTCGTTGGATCCCATGTTAAGACAACATGTGTACTTTGCAGAAGAAAAGTGATTTACCCTTGTTCATTATTTAATTGAGGTTTTGTGTGCCAAGATTTGTGCTTTTCGGAGTAGGTTCCCGTAATTGGCCATCACAATCTGTTATTTATCTGTGATATGTGGATTTTTTTCATATTCCACTTAAAGATTTACCTCATCCCACCAGATGTTAAGTGGTAATGAGATTCTAGCTTAAGGGCAACAAGTACAGTATAAAAAATATAATAAATCTGTTACTGGACTTGACGCCCTTGCCTTGCAGGCAGGAGCCCCTGTTACTTATGTAACACCCCCCAGGAGCTCTCGAAACCTTATCACACGCAGGAACACAACAACACAGAAGTGATTGTTACTTGGCTGCGGTCTTCTGTAAGGTGTAGGTATTTCATCAGTTGGGCTGCTTCAGTTAGAGCCATAAATCGCTATACCGTACCTCTCTTCATTCAGCACACCAGCGTTTGATATTTTGATAAAAGTATAATTTTCTAAGTAATGGATAAGCGATTAAATATTTAAATATTGAATTGCGTGATAGGTAACGGCTACTAGGGTAACAGGACTAAGAAGAGGTAATTTTTTGCTGCCTCACACCATGAACATTCAAATCTCTGTGGTCAAAGAAAGTGATGCGTGGTTTGATTTCACTTTGTGTACAAAATAATTAATATTTTATACTTCAAGTTTTTCTAGAGTCCTATAGAAATTTCGATTTGTTTTTATATTGTTGCAAGACATAGTTTCTCCAGTCATTTTTTCACTCGACTTTGACGAAGAAAAAAAGGCAGCTATAATTTTTCCCAGTACATAATATATTATGTTCGGATGTCTATCTGTTCTCGCATAGCTACTAAATTAAAAAGCATGTATTTATAAATACGGTTGACACCTTATTTTGAGATGACTCTCACCAGTATCTCGAAATGAAAAGCCATCGTTAGCAAACATTTTTTCCTTCTTGAATATCAATGATGGCTGCGAAATCTTATCATCATCACCGAGCTTACATTGATTCATAATAAATACATAAGCGTGTGCTCATGACTTTGCGTGCTTTTTATGCTAGCATAATTGTTATTGCGTAATATTTTTAGCTGAGGTCAGATCTTGAACTGTGCTTGTGTTAGATACAATTTTCATGTTGAAAGTACCCGCATTCAAATGTTTATTAGCTTTTGGGATCCAACGAAAATAGTTTTTGGGATTCAACGACAAAAAAACAAAATTTTCTAAATATGGGATCCAACGGCAATAAAAAGTAATTATTTGTGGGATCCAACGGCAAAAATATTAAATTGGGATCAAAAAATGGGATCCAACGAAAATAAATCTTTTTGACCCCCCCCCCTTAAAAACAAAAGGGCAGCAATTTAAGATCGGTTTGAATTTCAATCGTCAGAAAAAAATAATAAGCCGATGAAGTACAAGCTGTTTGAATTAAGAACACCTTTAATCGTTTTGTTACGGAATATTGTGATGATATTTAAATTATGTCGTATTGTACTTTATTTGACTGTTGTTTCTTTACAACTTCAATAACTTCACGGCTGTTGAGGAAAATTATCTTAACAGCCAGACAGACGGCAATATTTAAAATTCTTCTTAGTATTATGAGATACGGAATTTAAAAAATGTGGGTATTTGTATTTACTTTAGCATACATTATAATTAATTTACTAGTTTATATTACAATGTTAATCGCCAACTTCCTAGTCTGCTTATGAGTTCATAATCATCGTTTACTGTACTTGAAAACATTATCTTATCAAGTTATAAGTTTTTTTTTGATAAAATGTTAATAAATGAAATAGAAAAAAAACCCGAGAACACCTCAGTACCTTGTCATACCAAATCTCCGCGTAACTAAATAAGTCACATACAGGGCTAGCATACGCCATATGTCAAATTTATCGCATGAGACGACAAACGTTTCGGTACTGTTAATTGGCTAATAGCACACCGAACTCGTATTTTCAGCCAATCAGCAGCTGACGCACTGACTTCAATCGCTTTTGACGTTTGTTAAGAGCGCGATAAAATTTAGTCGCGTTGAGTATGCTAGGCCTGATAGACATACAGGCTTAGCATGCGCAATACGTCAGATTTGTCGCATGAGACGACAAAAGTTTTGATACTGTTGATTGGCTAATAGCACACCGCACTCGTATTTTCAGCCAATCAGCAGCTGACGCACTGACTTCAATCCCTTTTGACGTTTGTTAAGAGCGCGATAAAATTTAGTCGCGTTGAGTATGCTAGGCCTGATAGACATACAGGCTTAGCATGCGCAATACGTCAGATTTGTCGCATGAGACGACAAAAGTTTTGATACTGTTGATTGGCTAATAGCACACCGCACTCGTATTTTCTGCCAATCAGCAGCTGACGCACTGACTTCAATCGCTTTTGACGTTTATTAAGAGCGCGATAAAATTTAGTCGCGTGGCCATTGCTAGGCCTGAGTGATTTAATGTGACAAAATACAGAGTTGTTCACGAACTTAAGCTACTGACTTTACAAACGTAAGTGTTTGTTATTACTCTTTAACACAAAAACTGGTATATGGATTAAATACTTTTTCATCACTCATCAAAACAAAACTATATGACTTGGTCCAAAGTGAGCTACACATAGCAATAAGTTAGATACTGCTACTGTAACTGATCTGCTGAGTTTCTTACCGGTGCCCTTTCGGTAGATAGGTATAGTATAGGTTCCGAACCGGAAGTAGAATCACTTTGCATTGTATTCAATGACGATTCAAAAGTGTTATATGATACCTAATTGAATAAAGAAATATTTGAGTTTAAGATGAAATGTGGTAGCCAGACAGATTGTATGTTAACTAAAATAACATATGATTTCTAATAACGAATGAAACCACGGCTAATGTCAAGTTTATAATATCACTCGCACGGATGTAATGTAAATACTTAGAAATATTGGCTTTTCTATTCTTTATTGCAAATAAAAACCTTCTTCTGGTATCAATCTATCTATTTAAAAAAACCGCATCAAAATCCGTTGCGTAGTTTTAAAGATTTAAGCGTACATAGGGGGGATATAGGGACAGAAAAAGCGACTTTGTTTTATACTATGTAGTGATTTACTAAAACTGGCTTGCTTTCGAAATACATTCAAGGCCGGGGTCACGGCTTCCATAGATTTATTAATCTTCGTGCATTTGTCGTTAGGCGACCTAGTAATGCTTAAGATAGCCAACTATTTATATTGGGTTCTAAATAATCGAGCATTATAAAAATAGTAAACTAACCTAAATAATATGTTGGGCACAAATTTAACCTTCTTTCCCCTTTACCCACCATGGAATCAAAAATTGACTTTCGGGTCTTCTAGCCAAGGAAATGACAGATGTCCATTATCGTGTCGTATAATTTAAATGTATCAGATTTAAAGCATTATACTATAATGTGACGTGAATATAATAAAATAAATCTAAAGACTGCTTCCATACAACAAACGTGATTTTAAGCCGATTTTTGCCTTTTAATTACTGCAACTGATAGATGCTTGATATATTTACAGAATTTTTATTTATATTTTTACTGTAAAAACAAATAATTAAATTGAAATAAAGGGGTCTCCCAAACAGTAAACGTAATTTATGTATTTTTTACTCGATAGTAAATAGGTAACAGCTACAGGTAGACGCTTGAAATATTAACACAATATTTATTTGTATATTAACTTCATACAAAAATAGTGTCTAATGTTGAATAGATAATGGTACGGAACCCTTTGTGCGCGAGTCCGAATCGCACTTGGCCGGTTTATTTCTGAACTTGCCGGACTCCACCGTGAAGTAAGTACGTGTTGCAGTTAATATAGCCACAAAATATTGTACCATTTGCGCTAGTGATGTCAATCGAAAGTGGATTATCGATATCGATAGATAATATTAATTGTTCAGAACCAGGCTACTATTGTATAAAAACTATGGAAGCAATACTGTAGATACTATAGAATAAAAACAATAATTTTGGTTCCATAGTCAAAAAATATGTATAGATAGATAGTATCGATTCCATAATAAAAAACATATATTATCCTCCAGTCTAGGTGAGATGAAGACCTAGAAAGCGAAGACAGACCACAATGGCGCTCATTAGAGAAGACAAACTAGAATAAAATTATCGATTCTCTTAAATAGTTTCGATAATCCTGTCAAAATGGTCGTCGTTATTCAGATAAAATCTATCGATAGTTTAGCAACACTAATTAGCGTACAGTGTTATTTAATAATAGTTAGTTGGTAATCAGTATGCGTCGGGCGATTGGTAACCGGTTTCCTGCGCGATAACAACTCGCGGAAGGAAATATCGACTGCACGAAAAGTCGAAAACGTATTTTTAGCCTGGCCCTAGTTATTGAGAACAATGTCAAAACCATTTTAACTTATTACAAGGTTATTGCAGGGAACATGCCTCATCCGTGAAATAGTTATTAAAAAAATTAAGGACACGCATTTTTTCATTTGCCAAATTAATAAAAAATACTGAAATAAAAAGAGGCCAAGTTGCGGGGTTGGTGCTTATTACGTCACTGGTGGGTAAACAATTAGGTAAATTAAATATATTACCGTTGTTTTTTTGATTAGATGGTAAATGCAAAAATATGTATCGCATATTTTTGGATGATCTAACAGACCGATTTCAAACCAATTTCATTTTAGTCCGTAAAGCAATATTTTTCTTTAATCTGCTGTTTATTATTATTGTTTTATCATCTGTAACAAATATTAGATATATCACTTTAAATACAAAGTCACTCATTAGTTCGTTCGTTTTCTAAACCGACCCGTCTGGAAATCGAACCCGGGACATCAGAGATAGCGCTAAAACTGTCCCGGTCGCGCTTCGCAGGTCGTCGTCGTATGATGGCACGGATGACTGAAAACGGTGCAACTTATTTGTTTTCCACAAAATATTTGACAATCTGCAAAACACTGACCTTCTAACAGAGAAGCGAGTAAGATGATCTTTAGAGGCCTTATACAGTCACGTGCTATTACACGAACAACCTTAATCCAAATCGAGCCTTACGATAACTTAATAAGAACTCAAATGTTTACACTTTACCCGTGTACAGACATGAGCGCGTCGTACTGCACACTTTGGCCATTGTACCGCTTTTATGTCGTTCGCATAAGAAGTAATATAGAACTGCAAGTGTTTGCCTAAACGTGCTGTCGTCAGTACATCGCATTGATCTGGTGTTAAATTGCCGCGGTGCGTGCGCGCATCGACCTTGATTAGCAAAATTTGACGCTAATAAAAACCAGTAAGCAAAGAGTGCTACACAAACGAATTATTTTACTAAAATACGGAAGGCAAAAAAATGGCCAAGTTCTTGTCGTAATCGCGCGCGAAAGGCTCCGCACGTTAACGGCAAAAACGTAGTATGTATTACTGTTTTATGGGAATAAATACCCCTTCATTTTTTTTTAATTTAGGACATTTTTAGAGGCTTAACTTAACAAAGCTTTAGTTTCAGAAACCAGAAACAACGACGGTACTACATCAAAGGCGGACGGACAGACAGACAACAGCGAAGTCTTAGTAGGTAATAGGATCCTGTTTTTACCCTATGTGTACGGAACCCTAAAAAGTATGTGGTACTGTTCCTTTCCAAATTCACCCTTTTTGTCGATCGTTATATTAGGGTTCCGTAGCCAAAGGGTAAAAACGGGACACTATTACTAAGACTTCGCTGTCTGTCCGTCCCAAGTCTGTGTGTCCCTAGGCTGTATCTCAAGAACCGTGATAGCTAGAGAGTAAAAATTTTCACAGATTTATGTATTTCTGTTGCCGCTATGACCAAAATCACTAATAAAATAATTATTAAAGCGAGGAGCTCAAACATTTTCACAGATTATGTATTTCTGTTGCCGCTATAACCTAAAACACTAAAAACATAATAAAATAATTATTAAAGCGAGGAGCTCATCTCTAAATTACTTTTTTTGCAATTTTTTTGCTCGATGTTAAATAATAGCAACAGGTAGCCTCTTGAAATATTTACAGAATATTTAGATACCTAGTTGTGTATTTACTTCGAAAATAAATATTGTGTCCAATATCGAATAGGTATTCGCACTTGGCCGGTTTTTCATATTCGACCTCAATCCTGATTCTAGCGCTAAGTGCACACAAGTGCATGCCATTCGCCCCCGTGCTCACTGTTACATTACGGTAGTTACGTAACAGTAAACGTATTGTCACACACGCCGCATCAACAAAACGCAGACAACAGTCCATGTAATAACCCTAATCAATATTGTATGAAATACGATACACGTGTACCTTATATGTAACATAGATGGTACATTATAAAGATGGGAGCGTAGATATGGAATAGACTTGTTGTCCTTGGATGATATATGTGATTCGTCCTACTAATATTTTAAAAGGGTAAGTTTGTAAGTACAGTCGCCGTCGGATATATCGGAGCAGACAAAGTGACCAAGTACTTCTGAACAGTTAAAATATCAAAAAGTTCCATACACCACAAGTTACCATTAATATCTGAACATTCATTACTTCAATAATGTCTGAGCAGATGCTAGTCAATAATTTCTATACACACAACTTACCAATAATATCTGAACACTCATCTATACAGGTAGCTTAGACACATGACGTGCGTGACACATTGACGTTGAGTGTTCAGATGTTATTGGCATCTGCTCAGATATTATTGAAGTAATGAATGTTCAGATATTAATGGTAACTTGTGGTGTATTTTTTTTTTATAGTATCGTAGTATATTGGCTCCTCCCAGCCTGATGGTAAGCAAGAGAGGAACCCACATCGCGATGACAACGGATTTGATATCAAAATATCCTATCCGTTAGCATCGCCATACTGGCCCGCAAGATGTTTCTTCACGCTCCTTTTGAAGGAATCCATGTCAAACTTTTTGGGCATTTTAACTGTTCAGAAGTATTTAGTCACTTTGTCTGCTCCGATATATCTGACGGCGACTGTACATTATAAAGATGGGAGGGTACATATGAAATAGACTTGTTGTCCTTGATTTGTAATTCGTCCTATTTTAAAAGGGAAAGTTTGTAAGTAATCAATGTATGGATGTCTGGGTGTATGAATGTCCAGATGTATGTTTGTTGGTCATTGACGCAAAAACTACTCGTTCAGTAGTTCTCATTAAGTAGTTGCTAATGCCCTGTTCCAATATTTTACGATTCGTAATGGTGTCAAAAACGTCTATCCGTTTCTCTACGAGTCGTTAATTCTAATTTCAAATTGACTTTCCATATCAGCTGTCATCAGTCGTCTGTCGGTCGTTTATCGCTTACGCTTCATATAGTTTATTACATTACATTCTGTAAGTTGAACGCATTACTAGACTAGCATATAGGATACTTTTTATCCCAAGTATCCGCGTACCAAGTCACGGGCAACGGATTATATCTAATGTTAGGGTTCCGTGTGGAATATGACGTCACGA
The DNA here is from genome assembly GCA_037074685.1 of Glyphodes pyloalis. Taxonomy (NCBI): domain Eukaryota; kingdom Metazoa; phylum Arthropoda; class Insecta; order Lepidoptera; family Crambidae; genus Glyphodes; species Glyphodes pyloalis. The sequence goes on from JAYKKO010000042.1 coordinate 1,482,284, forward strand.
CTTCGGGACCAATATACTCCCTTATTCCTCTAAATTCTACTTAAAATATTTCACTGTCCAATCCATACGCTTAAGGAATTCTTTATCTTGTTCTCTCATACTATCACAATCTATTCCTATTTTCAAATCCAGAGATAAATCCTTAGGTCTGTCTATTAATTGAATGTTAATTTGTGTCCTCTATCCAAGTGCTTAATCGAAGCAAGGCGTTTTGGTAGTAACTAAATTTTATTCACTGATCATACATAATTTGTTTCGAGAATCGACCTGTGTTTAGCGCGTTAGAACAAACAACGAAAGCCCTCAAAGGCGAATATTTTTTCCGTTTTTTTTTCCTCACATTTCACTGATTCTTCCCTCTTATTGATGGCATTGTAATGTTATGTAGCCTAAAACCTTCCTCGATAAATATACTCTGCAACTAATAATTTTCCAATCCTAAGCAGAAGTTCCTGAGATTAACGCGTTCAAACGACGCTTCAGTTTTATAATATTACTAGCGACCCGCCCCGGCTTCGAACGGTGCAATAGGTACTAAATATAATATAATAGGTGTATGTACGTATTATACATATAAACCTTGCACTTTATTTTATTACATTGACTCCCCCCGTACCCCAATGATGCTTACATGGAGCTTACATCGCATGCTGGCTAGCTGAGCGCGGTAAGCGGCAACCACGCGACTTTTTTCTAATACTTGAATTTTTAAACTCGTGATATCTTCCGAATAGAATGTCCGAATTGAATAATTCAAAAAGTTATATTTATAAAGGTATTGAAGCCGTCTTCAATATAATTTGTTTTGATAAGGATTAATACCAAGGTACAAATAAAAAGCCTTTTCAAGCGGCGGCATATTAATTAAATTTTTAGAATAAAAAACCGCTTACTGTGACATAACTATAATATTTAGACATATGCTGTGGCGACACTTTTTGTAGATTATTATGAGGTCTGTAAAGTCGTAGTACATGATTTTGTTCTATCATCAATAGTTTTCGCAGCACGTGCGATGTAAGGAATTTTTCAGATCATTTTTTTACACCTTGGGTTACATTATTGGAGTTTTAGTATGGATCTCTAGTTTTTTTTTAATTAATATAGCCTATGTCAACCGAGGATAGTGTAGCTTCCCAACAGTGAAATATTTTTTGAAATTGGTCCAGTAGTTTCGGAGCCTATTCATTACAAACAAACAAATCTTTTCTCTTTATAATATTAGTATAGATATTATTCCCGTTTTTTTTCCACTTTTTCTACTGATACTTTGCTCCTATTGACTGCGTAATGTTATATGGCCTATAGCCTTTTCCGATAAATAGGCTACGCAAAATATTTTTTTTCAATTAGTAGTACCTGAGATTAGCGCACTCAAACAAACATACAAACTCCTCAGCTATTCGTTATCGTATCCGATATATTTCGCTTTTGGTGGTACACCTCCAGATCACTGTTGTCGAAAGCACCGCGCGCTGTCATCCCGGCCGCCGGCACAGCCGCCGGCTTTCACTTTCACAGGCCGTTGGCCAGCCTCGGCACAGTTCGGCCGCGCGCCGTGCCAAGGTCATGCGGCTGGAATTTGATGGGAAGTGGAACGCGACCTTTGAAGGAGTCGGGAGTGGAATACCTCATTGGTGATGAGCAAAGGACGAGTGTACAGGCTAAGGCGCGACAGATTACAGACTTTGGATCGTACCGCCCTTATTTATTTTTATTTTTATTTAGGATTAACAACAGCCAACTTAATTACAATTTTTACACCATATTATAATATAAGTGTCAATTGGGCCAAAAGCGTTAACCACAGTTACCGTAATTTAATTTAACAATAATAGCCTTGACAGCATAATATGTTTACTTACAACTAAAGCTAGTTTTGATGTTGGACCACACCAACATGAGCGCAAAATATAAAGGTATGATAGATAGATAATTGACGTGGTTAGATGAATACTAAATATGTATTTTAAATGGGTTGTAATCACTGACAATGTAGAAATAATAATTAAAAATAAAAGCATAACAGTGTCCTAAAAATATTGTTTGAATTGATTGTTTTCAGTGTGATATTACTATGTCCGTATATGTATGTGTGTAAACTTAGGCTACTTTTATTTTACAAACCAAACTAAACTAAAAAAAAAAAAATCAAAATCCTGCTGTCTCCGCAGACGACTGATATAATAAATATATTCATTAATAAATAAATACAATTCAATATCTTATAAGTATAGTTTATAATAGATTAGATAAATATTAGTACGTATATATTATGAGGTGGGAGACATATCAGATGAGCGTGGCAGTGAAGCTATTGCAACGCATCCCTAATCCCCCCCAAAAATGTATTTTTGTTGTGTATAATTATGTCTTAGGCGTAGGAACTAATATCGAACTGCAAGTGTTGCCTTGACGTGCTGTTGACCGTTGTAAGAAAATTGAGTTACTAATTATATTATTTACCCGATACCGGAAACAAACTATGTTACAGTTTTGTGGGACTGCCTATTTTTGAACACTTACTTGCTTTGTTTAATAAAAAAAAACAAATTTATATTGGACAACATAACAAAAGTAGCTTAAGCACTTATGTTACAGAAATCAGAAACGAAGACGGTACTACAACACCCAGCCCCGAGGCAATACAGAAAAGTTCGTTTTCCATATTGACCCGACCGGGGATCGAGCCCGGGACTATCCTCGCCTATGGAGGTCGTCAAATAAATACTAGTACAGTATTCCACCCTAGACTGCGATACTTTAAAATTAGGGGCCTTTGTGTCGTGGGCATAAGAATTAATTTCGAACTATTCGACCGTACACCGTACACCCCTCACCGTATTTAATACTAGCTGTGCCCGCGACTTCGTTCGCGTGGACTAAATCCTTTCATGGTCGGTTTTACCCCTATCTCCCTTAATATTCGAAACAAAAAGTAGTCTTTATTTTAATAGAGCTATATTTGTGCCAACTTTCATATCTCTAACTTAAAAATAAACATTTTCCCATATAAACTTTCAAAGGTGGCATTACCCCCCCCCCCCCCCCCCCCTTTACTTTCTAACAAAAAGTAGCATATGTCCGTTCTTGAGGTTCAACGTATACCTATGCCAAATTTCATCAAAATCGGTTGAAAGGTTTAAGCGGGAAAGCGTAACAGACAGACAGACAGAGTTACTTTTGCATTTATAATATTAGTAGGGATGGGCTATCGCGTATCAAATATCCTTAAGGTGAAATTGAAGGCATGAAATTGACAGGCATGTCACTATGAAATTTAAATAACCAATCACGTAGCATTTGAATCTCGCCCACGTATCGCCGCCTAGCAGATTTTACACGTGCGGTAATTTACCTACACATGAATAAATTTCACAATGAGGTACGGCATAGCGATTGATCGCTCGAACTAGAGCAGTCCTGACTGGTGAAATACTTCCACCTTACTGAAGACCGCGCCCAAATAACAATCACTTCAGTGTTTAAAGTGGTGCCGCGTTTTGACCCGTTACATTATTTTAAATGTTTAAAATGGAACGCGAAAGTCTTAAAATTTACACTTCAGTGTTGTTGTGTTCCTGCGTGTGAGCAAGGTTTCCAGAGCTCCTGGCGGGTGCTACATTAGTAGCAGGGGTCAAGCCTTCAAGGTAAGGGCGACAAGTTCAGTAACAGCTTTATTATGCTACACTTGTCGCCTTTAAGCTAGGACTTCATTACTACTTAACATAAGGTGGGATGAGGTCAATCTTGAAGTGCAATATATACATTTTTTTTTCGCAACAAAATTAAGTCGCAAGTTAAGCGTGTGAACTTGGCACATTTGGGCAGATAACCTGTAGGACTTCTTTATTCTTTGTATTTACTTATACTCCGCAATGATATCCACTATCAGTTGCATTATTATCGTTTTACACGTGAAATGTCCATTACTTTCACAGTTTGTCTTTCAACCTAGAGATAAGGCTGTGATAAAAATGCAACATCAGTATAAGTCGGGCATTTTTACATATTAGTATCAAGATGAATAGCAAAACTTTGCTCCGTTTTAGGGTTCCGTACCCAAAGGGTAAAAACAGCACCGTTTTACTAAAACTTCGATGTCTATCTGTCTATCACCAGGCCGTATCTCAAGAAACGTGACAGCTAGAGAGTTGACATTTTCACAGATTATGTATATATTTCTGTTGCCGCAACGACAACAAATTCAATTAAGTAAAATAATGATTTAAGGGAGCCCCATTATAACAAACGTGATTTTTTTTATTATTATCGACTCGATATTTATAAAAATTTTCGTTAAACGCGTGAAATATTCGTAGTAGGTACAAGTATATATTTACTTGTATATTTGCTTCGAAAATAAATTGTTAAATTAAAACAAAATAAATATTCAAGGAGGGCCTTTGTCTTTACTTGATGTTATTATATTTCCACTTGTTTGTACTAATATGCTTAAAACTTCTTTTTAAAATAAAATGAACCGTATGCTTACGTCAGAAGAGCTTTAGTTTACGTCTGATTGCTCGTAATTGTGACGTTGTTGGTATTTGCAAAAACGTTATTACATGTGTCGTTATTAATACTATTAGACTTAACTTATAGCGTTACTATACAATATTGTTTCAAGTGTTAAATGTAGTGTAAAAACCAAATTAATATAAAGTCGAATATCGAAACAATAAATATTATTTACTTAAGTAAAAAGGTATTTTAAAACCATTGTTAGTATACATTTACCTGTTGTATTGTTTTGTGTTTTCCTTAACGTTTATTTAAGGCGACCATATATATTTCATAATTTACGTCTTGTTTAAAAATATTGATTGTAAAATGTTTGATTGGACTACAACTAAGTAGTAATATTTTAAAAAAAATCTCTGTTTCGGAATTTCCAATGGAATAATATTATTTAATAGTTAATAGATAGTTAGTTATAATAGCTGATTATTTATGAAAACAGGGCTAAAACATAACAGTAAGCAGAATACCCCATATCATAAAAAAAAATTGTTTTTGTTTGGCACATTTTGTTAAATAATCAAGCTAATTAGTTAAAAACTTGGATGACTTGCTCGATATTTCTATTATTAAATGAAAACAACGACGTTTTCTTATAAGTAATATAAAAATATAACTTAGTTCGATTTTGAACTTCTGAGATTCCGCTTGTATGTGGCTATCTCCTTTCTTAGCCGAGAGTCGAGCGGGCGCTGCACTAAGACGATGCCTCATCTCTGAGGTCCCGGGTTCGATTATTATCGGTCGGGTCGACATGAAAAACAAACTTTTTGTTATTGTCTTGGGTCTGGGTGTTATGCTACCGCCATTGTTTCTGATTTCTGTAAGACAAGTGTTACCCACCATAGAATCTGAGCTATGCATGTGTTGTTGTCCAATATTTATTTATTTTAAAAACAATAGTTTCTCGTTTAATGATATAGGAATTTACTATGCTACTATTGCGGATGATTAGAAAAATAATGACGACCACCTCCATAACTATGTTATCCTGGTACTTTTTAATCCCAACGATGCAATGATTCGCTAAACAACACTGCCCTTGTACCTACATATATACAGAGTGATAAACTAGAATACCTACCTATTTCTTAGTTGATTGTCTTTACATATGCAAAAGCCCCGTTTTAAGACTTATCAGTTACTGAGACTTTCAGACCGGTTTGTAAATATTGTAACGAAATAAAAGCAATGAGTTCTATGATAAGAGATCATCGACCTCTCTTATCACGAGTCATGTTGCACTTGGCAAAGAAAGTTCAGATAACGTAGATAAATGATAAGGGCTGCTTAGATTCGTCCGAATGCCATATATGCACAAGAACTTTACAATATTTTTGTTTACTCCTCCAAATGTTATTGTAGTGGTGCTAATAACAAAATACAAAGGATTTTAGCTCTTAAAGTCAGGCACGTGAGACTAAGAGCGTACATGTGAACGTGCTCAATAATACGATAACAAAATCAAATCTGAGTCATATCTCCCCGATCATGTCATTTGCTGTTACTTCCGATTGCAACACAATGTGAAACGCAACCGTCTCAAGTCTAGACTGGTGTGTAAAATTGCGCCGTAGCACAAATGCGCCAACTCAGTTTACTGCGGATATGTTAACTCACTTAATGTGTTAGCTCAAATCATAGACTGGAAAATTAAAAAAATGCTGAGGTTTCCCGCAAAATAAAATGCTCCATATTTTTACTTTCAACTTGCGGATCAAAATGTCTTATTTTGGCAAACGCACTTGGCCGGTTTTTTTTTTTTGGTTGCGGAGGTCAGATGGCAATCGCTACAATGTCATGTAGCAGCGATTTCTATGATCTTGATCTATGACCTTCGCAACCCCTACAAGGAAAGTCCGACCAATTTGGAACATAGGTAATCGCGATGTGTATGATGCATTTCAAAGTACGGAATCATCACACGTATCGAACGAACATGTGATTCTAGCCTGCGATGTCTGAACTGTACTAAAAAAACGGCATTTTGAATAAGCAAGGTTAATAAGTATTGCCATTAGTTTTAGCGCAAGTTGCATTTTTTGCGCCATGGCGCTTTGAGTTAACCCAATGTGCCACCGCAATAAACTGCGCCTGAGTAACTGAGTTAACCGTGTCTATCTCTCTCTCTCCACAGATAGTGGGCCATGCAGGAGCAGGACGGGGACATGGAGCCGGCGCATCACGCGCGCAGGCCCATGAATGCATTCCTCATTTTCTGCAAGCGTCATCGCAGCGTCGTTCGAGACAAATATCCTAATCTGGAGAATCGGTACGATAAAAAAAATCAATTTTTTAAGGGTTCTGAAAGGTAAAAACGGGACACTATTACTAAGACTTCGCTGTCTGTTCGTCCGTATGTTTGTCACCACGCTGTATCTCAAGATTGATCCGATTTCCCACAGCACCACCACTTAGGCGATGAGGTTCCACCGGGGGGTTTTAGTGGGTAGTCCTGCCGTTATAAGGGCAGGGAGTCCCACACACGCCGTCACCTCCCTCAGGTGACAATACGGTGCGTCAAAGCATTTCCCCTCGTCAGAAAAAAAAGGTTGTATCTCAAGAACTGCGTAAGCTAGACAGTTGAACAAATTGTGTAGGTATTTATGTTGCCGCTAAACAACAAATATGAAGAAAATAAACAAATTTTAGGGGGAACCCCATATAACAATCGCGATTTTTTTTCCCTTTTTTACTCGATATTCTTCGAGCCCTTCGTGCGCGAGTCCGACGCGCACTTGGCCGGTTTTTTACAATGGTTGCTAAAAAGAGGTACCTACTCAAAGTTAACCTATTAACGCCGAAGTAAGGTATTAGATGGATAGTCTTTATGACAGAATTAAGTGACACTTGTTACGAGCTTCTCCGAGCAGGTTTTTCCCGACTGATATCTCGATGTTAGTAGTTAAGTCTAGTTAAAGGTCATTTAGTGGCTTGAGAAGATATGTCAGGATAGTTACTCAATTTCCTTATACCCCTCCACCCATTCATGTCGAGGCCTAAGGCGTCTGTGGGAAGGTAATGTATGTCCTGCTCTTGCCAGCCATGCTACCCCAGAAAGCCCATCAGCCGTTTAGTTTTCATGAATAGTTCTTGAAGCAACCGTAGGCTACAGCAGAAATTTTTCATCGCCTACGATAACTTGCGGCTAGCTCAGTTGGAAGAGCAGCACTCGCGATACGTGAAGGTCGTGGGTTTGATTCCCACACCGCAAGGGGAGATTAAAAAATTGTGTCTTTAAAATTGTTCTTGTAGTGTTGTCGGGTTTCCGAGGTGCTTCGTGGTGCATATTTCCAGATTGGTGAATTGTAGGAGTGCACCACACTTAGAATATTGGCGTAGCTACAGGATGGCCCCTGATAATTCCAAGAATAATTTTATATCAAGATTTCCTGATGTTTCATTCTGATAGTTCTCAGTTTATAAAAAAATATTTGAAAATAAAAATATTTTTGTATTCGGGAAATTGTGCCCCCTTTGTGGCTCCTCGAATCGAATCGAAATCGTCGATCGAATGTTTCGACAAAATACATAAAGCCCTTTTACATCCACTAATCTGTACTGGGCCAGCGTGGACTTCTGCTTGATATGAGGTCTTTTTTAAAGGGGACAATTCATTGCTTGTAGCATTGGGGGTAAAGCCTATGCTCATTAGAGGACATACTTCAGCTGCATTTATGATGATCTTCATACATTTATTATAATTGTTTCGTTTCTGCATTTCCAGGTCAATAACAAAAATTCTCGGCGAGTGGTGGGCTAACTTGGACAAAGAAGAGAAAGCCTGCTACACAGGTCTTGCTAAACAGGTAATTTTTTTGAGTTTTCCTGGTCGTACGGACGGAAATAACTTCAGCTGCTGCACAGTTCAGTACCTTATAACGTTAAATCTCCGTAAACGGAGTACCTAAGTTAATCGAGATCTGATCGCTTCATACTCTGGTACAGTTAACGGCACGTCATGATAAACACTAGCAGTTTGATATTAGTTCTTAAGACAACTACATAAGGGTAGTGCAAAGTCTGCGCACAGCGTCACCACGACATAATATGCTGAACGGTGACCTTTTTGGTACCTACCATGTTAGTTAATTCCGCATTGTTTAATTTACCTAATTATGTACGAACAGTACCTAATAAATATTTTTTCATTCTTAAAGGTGATGTATAATCTGACGTGCTTTTGGTCGCACAAAGCCAACTGAGAAACCTGTCTCAGTTATATTAGAAACAGAAAAATTTTATCTCCCCCTGCGGTGCGGGAATTGAACCCACGACCTTCACGTATCGCGCGTGCTGCTCTTACCAACTGAGCTAACCGCAAGTTATTGTAGGCGATGAAATTTTTCTGCTGTATCAACCGTTAGCCTTTCGGTAAGTGCCCTCTGCCGAATATGTTTATATCTACATACTTATCGGCCCGTGGTACATTCGTTGCAGAAATGTTTGAAAACCACAGAATCGAAGACACCTGGCATCTAATTCGATTAAGATGCCAGGTGTCTTCGATTCTGTCGAGAGCAGCACGCGCGATACGTGAAGGTCGTGGGTTCAATTCCCGCACCGCAGGGGGAGATAAAATTTTTCTGTTTCTAATATTTAAAGTTCGCTAGTACGGCGTATAGTACTATAAAAATAATAAAATCGATTAAGATGCCAGGTGTCTTCGATTCTGTGGTTTTCAAACATTTCTGCAACGAATGTACCACGGGCCGATAAGTATGTAGATATAAACATATTCGGCAGAGGGCACTTACCGAAAGGCTAACGGTTGATACAGCAGAAAAATTTCATCGCCTACAATAACTTGCGGTTAGCTCAGTTGGTAAGAGCAGCACGCGCGATACGTGAAGGTCGTGGGTTCAATTCCCGCACCGCAGGGGGAGATAAAATTTTTCTGTTTCTAATATTTAAAGTTCGCTAGTACGGCGTATAGTACTATAAAAATAATAAAATCTGTCTCAGTTATAATCACCAAAATAACGCTCATGGCCAACAGTTAAAGTTTATATAGTACGAAACAAAGCTAAGTTCCAAGATGTACAGATAGTAGAATCGAGTGTTGATGATAATAAAGTAATAAGTGCGCCACCAAAAGTTTATTGGTGTGATAGGTAATTTGCCGCATTAATTACTTTATTCACCATTGTATTATGAGTACCAGACGTAGAACCGAAGTCAAGGGAATTTAGAAAAGTTCGTGTCTCAAATTGCTGTTATTGAGAATTGAACCCGAGACCCTTCGCACTTTATACGAATACCTTAGCCACTGCGCGACCCAGATTACAGATACATTAACCAAATATATATTTCATTTTTATTAAAAGGTAGATAACATATGACGCAATAAGGAAAAAGGCTATATCTAGACACGCAATTGGAAAATGAGATGTCTAAGAAATAATTCCATCCATTCGATTTTTGTATTGGGAGATCCTCCCGATTCTATATAACGAACCAAATTTTTGGCTATTCGTAACACCTTCTATTGTATGTTTTAAAATGTGAAAGCCATTGGTCCACAGTGCAAGAATGAAATAAAAAATAATTCTGTGGAGTAGTATAGGATGAAAGTAATGACATCATTTGCACAATGCAGTAATGCTTTGCAAACATTTCGTACCCTTCAAAACAACGAGAAGATTTGCATTAAAAATAGCATTTTAAAGAGCTTTGGCTTAAATCATTATAGCCGATTCTGTGGAGTAGTATAGGATGAAAGTAATGACATCATTTGCACAATGCAGTAATGCTTTGCAAACATTTCGTACCCTTCAAAACAACGAGAAGATTTGCATTAAAAATAGCATTTTAAAGAGCTTTGGCTTAAATCATTATAGCCGATGTACCATACTGTTCTCTTTTCCGGCATTATATTAGAATTATTCATAAACAGTGCCAATATCCACAATTATAACCGGTCTAAAAATAATTGTCATTGTGTCCTAATTAAATTGCATCTTATATTACTTTTGACTTTATGTTGTCGTTTGCACATTTTCATTTTTTCTGTTCCCACTTGATACAACATGATTTGTTAATAACAGGAATATGTTGCAAAGTGACGGTAGCACTATTTGCTTGATTTTGTACCAACATTATGACATTGCGATAACGTATTATTACACAATTCACAGTAACAGCGTTTCCTTTTAACGAATCTAGATAAGGTGTAACGTTCTCATGTGTTATTTGTAACGAACATTTTGTTTTTAATTTCCAGTACAAAGACGCCTTCTTCAGTGCCAATCCAGATTTCAAGTGGTACAAGTTGCCGGCTCCACCACTACGTACACTCTCTTCAAGGCCAAGAGAGCCAAATGAAAAGCCGATCGAGTCACCAAACAATGAACTCCATGAAGTGGAAGTTGAAAAAACAAACAACAACTCCACTAAGGTAGACTTTAATAAGAAAACAGATCATGTCTACGAGAATGACGCGAAACCACTCTCAATGTTTACACCAGGTAAGCTGGCCGACGAAGCACATATGGGAGGACTAAGCAGCCTCCTAGCCACTAAGACTGAAACTCAAACTCCAAACCCTTACTATTCACCCCCCTGTCATAAGTTTAATGCGATCTCAACCCCAAACGAATTCAGATCTCATAACCTACTAGAAAGGGTTAAAGCAAAGGGAGTTTCTAGAGAAGAAAGCATACGTGAACTGCAAAATGCATTAACGGAAACAACGAGGATATTCGAAGAAGATTTCGATGAAGAAAAAGGAACAGTTTATCATCAGTACATGTCTAATGACCAATTCACTAATCAGGATGTGATAGACCAAATAGTTGATAAGAGATATTCTAAAGACGATGACTACGGTTATCAGAGGAATTGGTCGGACGAAGAGAGGAATTCGAGATCTGGACGTTCGTGTAAAGGGAAAAGGTACCAGGAGTTCATGGCTGTAGGGGGGTTGATCGTGAATAAGAGGCAGAAACGTGACCACACTGATAAAATGCCAGACGAGGGTTACACAGCTTCGTGTAGCTGGGAAATTGGCAACTCGCGCAGTGAAGAATCCTTTATCACCGACGACTGCAAGCCTGAAGCCGTTGAGGGCAACGACATCGAAATCGAAACGCAAACCGAACCAATAGACACGCCCGAATCAGACAATAATTCAAACAAAACATTCAAGGCTGCGGACTTCGATTTAGACGCTAAAATTAGAGCTCTACCCTCGCTTAGTCTAGAGAAATTCCAGCAGAAGAAACGCGAAAACAAGCGCAAAAAGAAAACGCTCAGCATCAAACCTAAAGTGCTGGAGTCATCGCATATAGTCAACTCGGTACCTAGAACTTATTTGGATGACAATCGTGAACTGGCTGAGCGATGGCGCGAGACTGTGATTGGCAGTCAGAAGCGGAAGCCGAGGAAAGTGAGCATAACAAGACTGGAGTTTAAGAGTATGTATACGAGTTTGGACAGTTGCGAGACTCAAAAGATAAGTCCGGAGATAAAGATAGCGACCGAAGCGCCATGTACCGTCGTTCAGAATATGGAGATTTGCAAGCAGCCCTCACATAACAGCGTAGACCTTCTTGCCCTGGCTACTTTGGCTGAAGTGGCAGCCAACACCTCGAAGATTGAAGGTTCAGCTATCTCCGAGACCATAACCGCCAAAGCAAGCGATTAAAACGCTTCCAAGGTATGAAATACCAATAAAACTAGCCTTAAAAATTCCAAATATTATTTACTTTATAATCAGATAATATTTAAATATATAGATCTACATTTACATGTACGCATAAAGAATGAATTGTACACTTAATTGTAGTTTTTATATAGTAGTAATAGAGTCTATTTATATCAAGATAAAGATATATGTATAGTTATTATTATACATAGTTGAGTTGAGATGGTCATAGGCTGCTTCATTCTGCTTTATTAGAATTAGAGCAACTTAGAAGTGATAGTTAATGAATAACATCACAAAAAAATAAATAACATCAAGGCATAATGTATATTAATGTTTTAAGGATATCATGTAAAATTCGTACCTACCATAAAAATATTATCGATATTATGTACGGGTGTGAGAGGATTTGTTAAAAATAAATATCAGAGTAATTTATTGATAAATGTAATTATACTAACCAAGTTATACATCACAACACATCAATTAAAAATGCCAAACGTAAGCAGTAATTTCGTTTTTATGTTAAATAGAAAACCTCATTATGTATAAAGTTAGATTATTTTAATCGCCTTATAAACTAGAGTATTTAATCAAAACTAAGACACCACATGCACAGACTGCATCGCATTTCTAAGGTGATTTTTATTTTATTCATATCATAACATATTTTGCAAATTATCATTTGTATAGTATATTTTTATAATGTATGTATTACAGTGGCAAAATGTCACTTTTTGTACACAATTTTATACATGGCGACACAGATGGGACAATTTTATAAAAAGTAAGGTTAACTTTGGCGGTGCCTTTCTGATGAAGATGATAATAGTATTGTTAAGTGAGACAGGGAGTGTTGCCATGTGCGCAAAACGGTAAAATTATATTGTAGTTTTAATATTCGAAACAATTGGTAAAATTAACAAAAAAAAAAAAGATAATTACCTAACTATTTTAGTCGCTAGTTATTCGAGAAGTCGTTTCTGGCTGAATTTATTTTACTGTGAGTTAAACTCGCAATTTTTCTTTTGTGATAATAAATACATTAACTAATTTTAAACGGTAAGCGGATGATTTTCCTTCTTTTTTTTTTAAATTAACTATCGTTTCATGCAATATTTTTATCTCTATAGTTATCTTATTAGGAAAAAAAAATCATGAATCATTGATTGTTTACTGTTTTAGATGATAATGATTGTGTCCCTATAGGTACCTGAGGTTTTTCGAAAATGTTCATGAATTTCACGTTGTACGCATCGCAATTGTTAATTATCTAAGCCTTTGTTTTAAGTTACGAACCATTGTCGTCTTCTCTTTTATTTATTTATTGTTTTTGGAACAGTGTTTCTCAAATTGTTGTTCTTATTTTTCCACATTGATGAATTTTAAGAATTTCTGTGATTTAAAATCCTTCTTCTATATTAAAGTTGATGATGTGAAGCTTTCGCTGCAGGTCTAGTCTAGAGTTTTAATGAAATGATCAAATACTAAAAATTTGAGAAGTGCACTTATATTTTTAAAGATACAGAAAGATGACACAAGCCATAATGTGACATGCTCATCCAAAGACCAAATGTATTTAGAATATAGAAGCTAGGCTGTAGATATTGTATATGTAACGTTTAAGTGATATAATATGTAAAGTTATATGTATTATAAAAATATATTTTAACAACTGGTAAATTATGGCATTCCAACATGTCTAAATTGGAATATTCATATACGATATAGATTTGTTGCATTTTTTTTTGTTTTAAACATGTTCTCACAGAGCTTTTAAATCGAATTGTTATTTTTGTGTAAAGTTTTATTAATTGTTACGTTTTCGTGAAGTGATGAGCTTTTGTGGGTTCCTAATTAAAACTTGTATCGAAGGGTTTTTGTCAGCTTAACAATACAAAGGAATTCTCAAAAACAACTGAGGTTCTTATGAGAATATTTTTGCCTTGTCGATAATATAGCCGTACCTGTATTGTAGATTGATAATAGAGTTAGGCATAATGAAATGGGGCCAGTACATTCTGATGGGATATTTATCACAAGATAAATTATTATTGCTCTATATAAAGTAGATATATATTGGGTTCAAAAGATTCGTAAATAAAGAGCTTATTGAATATTTACAAAAAAAACCTTTAGAATCCGTTTTTACAACAATTATGGTGCTGAAAGATCTGGTTTAACTATTTGAAATGACAATCTCCTTTGCTAATTTCACTCCTCATAGCAACGGTTAGTCAAAATAGTTATTGAAAACTATTATAATTTTAAGATCCAAATCATTTTGTGCTGTGAAACCGTCGAAATGATACAATTTTGAGATAAAGATACTATGTGATCGTTTTTACAGCACGAATTGATGAAAGAATATATTTTTTGTATGGGTTTAGGGAAAATTTTGTGTTGTTTGAGAAACACTGGTCTAGACTAAGCGTTAGTTAGACATGTTAAGGTACCCAAAGCGTTTACCTTTTTGGTTCCAAAGTAAGTATATTGTTGAATGTTTTGTTTGTTACATACGAGCGCGGTTCAGTCTATATCCTTTTATTATAGAAATAAAGTTTATTCATTAAAATGTTTGTTTTATTTATTGTATATCATCTCCCTATCAATATTTAAACCGGTCGGGTCAATATGGGAAATGAACTTTTCCATATTGTCTTGGGTCTGGGTGTTGTGGTACCGTCGTTGTTTCTGATTTCCGTAACACAAGTGCTTAAGCTACTTATCACAGAATCAGAGCAATGTATGTGATGCTGTCCAATATTTATTTATTTATATTTATTTATATATTTTATTTATTTATTTTATTTATTTATTTAATGACATGTAGATTAGGAATAGGTTTCTGCAAGCTGCATAATTCATATGCTGTTTTAAGCACTTTGTTGGGTTCACGGCGTTCTGAGTTCGATTGCCCGATTCAAGCAAAGTGTGTTTCGCGTTTGTCAATCATACCTAGCTGTTTTTTTATGAATATTGTTAATGGTAATAATATCATATTATTACTACTAATATTAACGATGAAGATCAACTTTCAAATTATATTAGAAACTGGGAATTATATTAGATCCAAATTAAAAATGATTTTTTAATTATAATGAAAACAAATAGTGACACTTCGGGAATAAAGGGCGAAGGGGACGGGCCCTACGAGTCACCTATTTTTTTAAATAATTTATATTATGTTCTTAACCCGCGTACCTACGTGCTTCAGAACAGTGAAAGAGTTTTCAAATCGGTTATGTAATATTTATTTATTTATTTGCTAGTCACATGGTAGATAAGGTGTAACAATTTAGGAAGTACAGTCGCCGTCGGATATATCGGAGCAGGCAAAATGACTAAATACTTCTAAACAGTTAAAATGTCAAAAAGTTCCATACACCACAAGTTATCATTAATATCTGAACATTCATTACTTCAATAATATCTGTGCAGATGCTAGTCAATAATTTCTATACACACAACTTACCAATAATATCTGAACACTCATATCTATACAGGTAGCTAAATGAGACACATGACGTGCGTGACACATATTGACGTTATGAGTGTTCGGATGTTATTGAATGTTCAGATATTAATGGTAACTTGTGGTGTATTGAACTTTTTGACATTTTAACTGTAAAGTATTTGGTCACTTTGTCTGCTCCGATATATCTGACGGCGACTGTACATTGGACACATGACACCCAGTTGGGGCGAGTGTATCCCAGTTGTCCCCTCTGGCGTTTGTCCCCTTGAGGGACAACTGGGATTTTTTTATAAAGATCTCCCATTTGTCCCCCGTCTCACCGATGGAGGGGACAATTGGGACTTAAATTTTTAAATATCCCAGTCTCCCCCACATGATACCGCCATGCAAAAATGACATTTACGTTCCATGGCATTATGAGCGATTGTGGTAAAATCACGTTGCACCGACAAACTGAGTTGTTTACTTTTAAGTTTACATGTGCGAAAGGGATAGAAACAATACTTTTATAATGGCGGGAGGCGTCATCTTGAACTAAGCTACTTTATGTTTCTATTTTATTTACCGAAATATTTGTTTTTAACTTCTGAGTGAAGTCGGGGGTGTAAAATATAGTTCTTTAATATAAAGAGCCCAGTTTAAAGGTAAGGTAGTTGTTAATTTTACCTATACTTAAAAGTTTATTTTACCCGAGTATAGTTAAATGAAAACATTGTTGTACTGATTATATTTTACATAAAATAATAAACTATACCTAACATCATGATTTTTCCCTTAATTGACTTTTCCTGTTCCTCATTAGACACTCTTCGTCATAATCCGAGCCAGTGGTATATGATATCTAACAAGTGCTATATTATTTGTCACTTTTAGCAAAATTATACGGCGACATCTCAAAGTGAGGGAGACTGGGACGTCTAAAAATTAAAGTCCCAGTTGTCCCCCTTGTCGCAGGGTAGAGGGGCAACTGGGAGACATTTATAAAAAAATCCCAGTTGCCTCAAGGGGACAACGCCAGAGGGGGCAACGGGGATATACCCGTTGGGGCACTGCAACAGAGATTCACAAATGAATTAATCTCTATAATTAAAATTATAACATATGTGTCTATTTATTTAAGATTTATCATCAATAAAATATTTTAGAGGCTTTCAAAAGTAGGTGTTCCTTTAGATTCTTTGTAAATAACTTCATATTATCTATTTATTTTATACTGTCGGGAATATTTATTATTATCGAAGCCTACTCAAAGCAAACGCACAAAAAAATTTATTCTTATGGATTTGAGTAGGTACTTAATTCATTAGAAGTATTACTTTTATGCCTGAAGCCTGACTTCTTGGTTATTTATAAAACAATTAAAGCAGGTCGATACTAATATTATGGACGATTCGGAGTACCGAGTTGCGGCTTGCCCAAAAATACCTTACCTAAAGTGTAAAGTACCTACTCGTGTAACCGGTTGAAATACCGGTTCGAAACAGTTTAATGGTTTAAACATTGCGATAATTTATTACACCTCTATTGACGTATTAAGATAATTCAGAATATTTGCATGAAGAAGAAAAGTTAGTACCAAGGGGTCTACTCTCAAAAACGAAACGAAGATACGAAAGGATTCGTTTTTGTAGATTTATCAAAAGTTCGGGAGTTAAAGCGTGGTTAATGATTTGCATAAATTAAATTGTGTTTTTTTAAACTCTTTAGTAGCATTCGAAGTGAATTGGTTGCGTCTATGAGAATTAAAAATTGCTAACCGTTGTCGGATCCGACATTTTTCGTTTTTGAGAGTAGACCTCCTAGTTACAAACAATAAAAAAACTACGAACAAAAAACGTTTCCTGTTTACAACAAAAGTCACGGTAGCAAATCTATACTAATATTATAAAGAGGAAAGATTTGTACCTATTTTGGTATGTTTGTATGTTTGTAATGAATAGGCTCAAAAAGTACTGGGCCCATTTTAAAAATTCTTTCACCAATAGAATGCTACATTCTTCCAATTTGACATAGGCTGCAAAATTAGGGATCCTTAGTAAAATTTGAAAAATTTCAACAGAAAAGCGGAAAAACTTCTCTAAGGCGAAACGAAGTTCGCCGGGACCGCTAGTGTTTCTTTTTTTCAAAAGAAAGTTAGAGGGCAAGCCCAACGTGCGATGAAGAGACCCCTACTAAAAGTTATCTACAGAAAAGGTTAAGAAATTAGGATATTCATTGCAGAACTTAAGCGTCTGCGTCCGTAATCAACCTCAGCAGCCGAGGCGAGCGAACTTCGGTATCGCCTCATCTGAGGTACCGAGTTGAATTACCGGTCGGTTCAATACCAGAAACGAACTATTCCTTATTTAAAAGAAATAGAAAAAAATTACCTCCCTTTACGGTGTGGGATTCGAACCCACGACCTTCACGTATCGCGCGTGCTGCTCTCCCAACTGTGCAAGTTATTTTCTTCATGCAAGCCTAACATACGCAATATGTCAAATTTATCGCAAGAGACGACAAACATTTCGATACTGTTGATTGGCTAATAGCACACTGCACTCGCATTTTCAGCCAATCAGCAGCTGACGCACTGACTTCAATCGATTTTGACGTTTATCGTGATAAAATTTAGTCGCGTTGCGTATGCTAGGCCTGATTGTGTGGGTGTCGTATATAGGCGGAGCTGCCCCACAATAGTAGCCAGCCGGTGGCTGTTATAGTAAATCTATTTTCCCATGGCGCCATCACTAGGCAAGCTAATTTAGAAAAGTTAGTTCCCGAAATGAATCAGCCTGAGAATCGACCCCGGTACCTTAGACGCTTCGGTCGCTTACTTTACCACTGCGCTTCAACTTAGCTTGTACCACCTACCACCAAATTAAAATCTGAAAATACAAAACTTTTTTTTTAATCTGGTACAAATGGTTATTGATGTAGGTACAAAAATAACCACTTTGTACTCAAAACAATGAAACAGTATGTTGAGCATTCTACAACGTGTAACGGAAAGGGTATAACAATATCAAAAATACCAAAGCAGTTAACGGTTACAAACTGTATGGGACCATTTGTAGCTGTGTACACGCATTTATTGATTCAATATTTTTTTTTTAAATATCAGTCAAATACAAGTCAAAATTTTGACTAAGTCACGCTTGCACAACACTATCACAGTATTGTTGGAATCGTCGAAAGACTTGGATGTACCTACCTATTATGCTATTAATTTAAATATCACAATGGTGGTTCATCTTTTAGTGTTTACTGAATCACATCTGAAATTTGTTGGTTTAGCGTTTCTCATTTTGACAATTCAGTTAAGTCATTGAGTTGTCGTCGCCGTGACAACATCTTGTGTTTTTGCCTTTCTGGATTACCTACTTACTACGGATAGCCTAGTGATATTTCGTGATGTCTTTGAGCAATCAAGAATATTCGAGATGATTCTCTGTGTCGGAGCAACCGACGGCAGCGTGATGGCCGACCGAGAGCTAGAGAAAGAGATTTACGAAACCATCAAAACGCTCGTTTCCATCTGTGGATTGGGCGAGGAGGTCGTATCACATGGCCAGCTCGGTCACCAGACCTCACTCCGTTGGACTTCTTCTTGTGGGACTAATTTAAAAGGAAGGTGTACGCTGTAGCATGCTCGTCAAGGGAAGAGATGATAGAAAGCATCAAGGCCGCGTTCTGTACAGTGACACCACAAATGTTGCATAATGTTCGCGCATCTTCTAAGAAAGTACTAGGCGCGCATGTCGAGGAAGGAGGTGGAGAAATTCAGGATCGCAGTGATTGTCGTGAAGTGATAACGTGATTTGCGGTCGCTGACCTCAATAGTGTTGTGATGCGTTTGTTTACGTTTTAGTCGGTCATTATAGTTAATCATTTTTTATTTCATAAAAACAACAAGTGTTTATTTTAACTCGGGATTTCGTATATAGAATCTATACAAGGTATAGTATCCACCTACTTTACATTGTTACCCCCTTTCCGTTACAGGTTGTATAAGTAGGTAAGTAGGTACCTACTGCATAATGTTGTAGAGGAATAATAAAATCGAGGGTTTAATAAAACATCTGAAAAGTATATATAGTTTAACGATAGTAACATTTGTTTGGTTCCCGACTTGGTATCAAAGTCAAGCCCAGCTCGCGTGGTCCAAAATGGGATCGGTTACTTTCCTAACATCATCTGATTATTATGACAATCATTTCTGTATTTTGAATGGCACGCAAGGGTATGGTCCTGTCTGATACCATCTCTACATAAGTACCTATGTATATGTTGATGTCGTTGGGTTATTATGAAGCAGGTACTGCAAGTATCAGCCGGCCGCGGGTGTGGGGACACCCCGGACGGCCTTGCACGGTCATCCGCATCAGGATGGGAACGGCTTAGCACGCTCGGCCGTTCCCGCCGGCCCCCCCCCGATCCAGGGGGGTGAGCTGGGGTCTAAAAGACCATTCCGCCTGGCGCCGTGTCTGTTGTGGTTTCCACCGTTTTTTCAATGGCGCCAACCAAAGGCGAGAGCGAGGTGGGGTTTTTAGTTCGGGTAGTCCCCGCCCCTTCTGGGCGGGGGAGTCCCACACACGCCGCTGTCGTCCCCACGGCAGCGGTACGGTGCGCAAATGTATTTTACCTCTCAAAAAAAAAGGTACTGCAAGCATCACATCGACTTATCAAAAACAAATGCATAATAATCAGACAACATCCCTTTTATTGACCTGACCCCAATGTAAGTAGCTCAAGCATTTGTGTTATGGAAACTATAACTAACTAACGACATACTAACTCTGTAACGTGAAATTTATTTAAACCTTACAGAAGACCGCAGCCAAATAACAATCACTTCTGTGTTGTTGCGTTCCTGCGTGTGAGTAAGGTTTCCAGAGCTCCTGGGGGGTGCTACATTAGTAGCAGGGGCAAGCCTTCAAGGTAAGGGCGACAAGTCTAATAACAGTTTTACTATGCTATACTTTTCTCCCTTAAGCTAGGAACTCATTATCACTTAACATCAGGTGGGATGAGGTCAATCTTGGAGTACATTATAAAAAAAAACCACACAAAAACACAAATGTTCTTCCCCGATGACAACCGAACGTATGACATTAACTTGGCTCAACTAGGAGTGCTAACAATTGTTTTACGGAGCCAGAGGAAGACTGCGGAAGAAGGGTCCCTCTATGTTTGGCCTCTGGTGGCCTCAGTATCGTCCTTGAGCCGGCATTGACGCGCTGACAAACGGGGTGCTACCGCGTCGTGGTGGGGCCACGGAGGAAACGGAGGATGCGGTATTACGTTAGCCAGGAGGACCACAAGGCCTCATCCGACTCTCAGTATGAGACCCGGAGTAGTCCGTAGTCTGGGGTCTCCGCAATGGCGGTTGGCAGCGGAACCATACAACTGGTTCGCTGCTGCGTTGTCCGTTACCTCGGTTTCGAGGAAGTAGGGCGTGTCAGGTGGCCTGGCATACCCCAGGTGCGCGTTTCGTGCTTTGGAGGGCTGCTTCGCGGTAGTTACTTTCAGGTAACATGAAAGGTGTGTTATGGTGTACCAGACTCCTGCAGAAACGCATGGTTTTCCACCACACATGAGGTATTTTGTTGGTACAAGTCCTCACACCACCCTCTGTTCCCATCAGAGAGTGAAGTTGCGTAAGCCCCGTACGAAAAATGGGACTATTGACTCTAGACCTGATGCCTGATGACTAAGAAGTCTTGTTTCAATAAAAAACAAAATAAGCCTTTTTGTTAGGTCTCCACAATCACATAGTATATAGCATTGTCGCTTTTTCTGCATGTCTCTATATATGCTTATACATATTATCTGTAAATTATGCAACGGATTTTTGTGCGTTTTTTAGATAGAGTGATGTATGAGTAAGGTTTATATGTATAATTCATAAATATCAATGTACAGAATAAATGAAAACATTAGTTGTATTTACTTGCACCCGTGCGAAGCCAACAACGGATTTTGATGCGGTTTTTTTTAATAGATAGAGTGATTCAAGGGAAAGGATTTTATTTCCACTAAATAATAAAAAAGCCAATATTTCTAAGTATTTAAATTATATCCGTGCGAAGTCGCGACGGGTAGCTAGTTACCTATAAACTTTAATTGTAAGGCCTACACTATAATTCAGTAATAATCTACGGCTATAATAGTCAACAGGTACTTTGTTGACGCTATCAATTGTTTTCGACAGTAAAACCACTTTCACTGTCAATAAACCCGCTAACTTTGCTTAAGTACTCTCATGAATAAACATACAACTATGCCTACTACATGAATAAGAATTAAATTAGCACCATATCAATAAACGAGTGTGGTGAAATAACATGTTTAGTATAGATACTGATATTACGCAATTAAACATTCAGTTCACTTTGGACAATACTCCGGAACAGACATGGGGAAAATATATTTTAAAGTAAATGGTGAAGACCATGCAGGTATGGATTTTGCGTATTATCATTTTTAATACAAGTGGTCAGCCCGACTTTGCACGAGTAGTTTTTACACTACGGTGTGGTCGGTAGTGTAGACGAGAGGCGAGAGGGCAGGGCTTTGGCGTCGCGCCATATCTGAGTTCCCGGGATCGATTCCCAGCTGAGTCAACGAATTTTCTATAATGTATCAGGTGTACACAAGTGCTTTAGCTACTTGTCAAAGAATTAAAGCAATGTATGTGATGTTATCTAGTTATTAGAGTTTTAGTCAGGAACACATTTTTTAAATGTTACATTTATACTTTATTCCCATTCATCCCCTTTGAGTTTGCCACTGGGGTGGTGATTGGGAATAACTAAGTTGCGTTTCCCACAGAGCGGTCGTATTAATTTACATTTGCCCCTTCGTAGTTGCACCTCAGACAGGAGGATATTAGGTAGGTACCTAATATCATACCTAGGTATCAATAGAAATTGAAATAAAACCTCACTGGATATCATGGGAAATACTTAACAAGTTTCATATTGGCAATTTTTTTTATATTGCACTTCAAGATTGACCTCATCCCACCTGATGTTAAGTGGTAATGAAGTCCTAGCTTTAGGGTGACAAGCACAGCATAATAAATCTGTTACTGGACTTGTCGCCCTTACCTTGAAGGCTTGACCGCTGCTACTAACGTAGCACCCCCTAGGAGCTCTGGAAACCTTAGTCACACGCAGGAACACAGAATAACACAGAAGTGATTGTTATTTAGCTGCGGTCTTCTGTAAGGTGGAAGTATTTCACCAGTCGGGATGCTCCAGATTGAGCGATAAATCGCTATGCCCTACCTCTCTTAAATATCTTTGGAGGATTAATAAATTATTAAAATAATATTTTAAATAATCTTTATCTTTAGTGGGCATAATAGTCCTCTTACAAGAATAAATCAATGTCTCAAGATGTTATGGCGAGTATAAAAAAATAAGAAAACAAAGATTTCCTCTTTGTAAAATTAGTGTTGATTTCAATATTTAAAAAACAAGCTTTTACCTATTTGCACAAAATATCTCTATCTAGTAACAAATTACAAAAGGATTGAGTTTAGATATTTCGCCAGCAAAATAATAATACATAAATGAAAATTACCCATAATATTCTTGCGTGATCTAAAAAAGCTTGTCGTAGCAGAGATAACCTATGCATTAACGAAATTACTATTACACGACTAGTTTTTAAATCACATCATTATTGATAACTTGACTATGGGTTATTTTTCTGTTATATTAAAATGTTTGGCCTTGGGAGTGCCCTTTATTATTTTAAACACTGAAATTAATATATTTCGAAAATATTGTGTTTATGCTAATCTTGGGTGATAGAGTAATTTTGCGCAGTAGGTAAGTATGACGCAATAACCCCCGTTGCAAAAACGACGAGGTAGTTTGACATGTACCTATGTGTGTGTGTGTGTGTGTAGATCATGGTGTAGATACACAGACAGATGTCTATGGCATCGCAGCTCCCGAACAAAGAAACCAATTTTGATTTTGATTTTTTGTTTGAAAGATGAATAAGTCGGGAGTGTTCTTATTATGTTTGATAAAAATTGATCCAACATAGCCGCCGTCATTAAATTATGGACTACATGTGTTTACACAACTCCCACAATATAGGAAAAAGGGATTAAAAGGGATTGACTAGCAGAATATATTCATACGGCCGCCCGTGCCGCTATTTTTGCTCGACTTGGCGGGGGCACTGGCGTGCCTCCAAATAATGACAAATTTCAAATCCAAGATGGCCACCGCCAGAAGATGACGGATTTCCTAAATTTTTTTGTCACAACACCCTGATTATAGATAGGCACCTATCAAATAAAAGGGCTTGAGTAGCAAAATGCTGCACACTACGACAAACTTTAAATCTTTTTAATTTAATTAATTCTAAATTAATATGGCAACCATTATTAGTTATTTTCACACTTTATTGTGTGGGTTTTTTTTATTTTCAATTTTGAATAATACTATTCGATTACCGCTAAGAGTAGGTACACAGTTTTTCCATCCCTTATTGGTTGTGTAGGTATATCGTGTGTTTTCGTTCTTACTTACTCGTTTTAACTATGCTTCTTCATTCCATTACATAACCATGAATAGTCAATAAAACCATTTTAAACGAACTCTATAATAACTCCCTTGTCGTGCAGTTAAACTAATGTTACGACCACAATTTAAACAGTGTATTAGTGTTGTTGAACTATAGGTAGGTTTACTTTTGTATCATATCGATACTTTCTATAGTATCGATTGTTATAATCAGAAACATGACGGTATCGAGTCAATATAGAAAATATAGTTACCCAATCGACGGCAGACCGTGAAAAATTACGGGACCCCACTGTCTGGATAGCTCGCTTCTCGTCCTCAGAAAAATGAAAGATAATATTTAAAAAATCCGACGAGAATTGAATACCTGGTTTTAACGTTTAAACATCAATTAACAGATGCACTTTAATTTACCAAATAATTTTAATGGAACACTATTAGTAGTGTTTTATATATACGAAACATAAAATGGGACCCTATTACCAAGAAA
This sequence comes from Glyphodes pyloalis, assembly GCA_037074685.1. NCBI lineage: Eukaryota > Metazoa > Arthropoda > Insecta > Lepidoptera > Crambidae > Glyphodes > Glyphodes pyloalis. The sequence goes on from JAYKKO010000042.1 coordinate 1,506,946, forward strand.
TCGGTCTCTGTCCGTCCGTCCATATGTCTGTCTGTCATCAAGATGTATCTCAAGAACGGACAGCTGGATATTTGATTTTTTAACGGGGTTCCTATTTCTTTTGTCGCTATAATAATAAATAATATCTTTCATACTATAAAGGTATTTTTTGTCTATTGGGATCGATATCAGTAATGGCAACAGGTAGGTTATTAAGTACCAGCTGTGCCGGCGAATTCGTTCGGGTGGACTACATGAGTTTGAATTTATTTTTTCTTAAATAAAAGTAGCTTAAATTATTCCTTATTTCATCATCTGAAGTCTGTGTATAACTAACATCTGTTGTACCCACACAACAAACGTTATTTTAGCCGTTTTTTGTTTTAATGTTAATTTTTTTGTTTTTATGGGGTCCCCCCCCCCCCCTTGAATATATATTTTCTTTTAATTTAATTACATATTTATTTTTTAAAGAAAATATGCAATCAAATATTCTGTGAATATTTCAAGCGTCCAACAACAGCTTCTATTAATATCGAACAAAAAATTGGAAAAATATCACGTTTGTTCTATGGGAGGCCCACTTAAATAAATATTTTATTTAGTTTTTAGTAACTTGCGTATTAGCGGCAAAAGAAATACATAATCCGTGAAAATTTCAACTCTCTAGCTATCACAGTTCTTGGGATACCCTGGTCTCAGACAAATATACAGTTGAACGGACTGACGGACGAACGGACGGACATACAGCGAAGTGTTAGTAATAGGGTCCCGTGTTTACCCTTTGGGTACGGAAACCTTATAATGGAGTAATTTCTCCCGATTTCCCAACATTTCCCTTCACTGCTCTGCTCCTATTGATTGTAGCTTGATAAAAAGTATACAATAACCTGCCCAGGAGTATGAAAAAAAATCGTACCAAATTTCGTTAAAATCCGTCGAGCAGTTTTTGTTTCTATAAAGAACAAACAGACAGACAGCTATAAAAAATTTTCTAATTTCATTTTTGGCATCAGTATCGATCACTGATTACTCCCCGATAGTTATTTTGGAAATATATTTAATGTACAGAATTGACCTCTCTACAGATTTATTATAAGTATAGATTTAATGTAATATTTTCTTAAAAAAATTAAAAAATAAAATAAAATAAACCAAATATTTATGGGGTACTCTCATACAACAATATTTATATTTTTCGCTTTTGGGCCGATATTAAAATCACCATCAGGTAATCGCCCAAAATATCGACACAATTTATGAAATTCGTGCACCTATAATTGTGTTTACATAATTAATGCTAATAAAATTAATAAATTCGTTTGCGTGGACTACATCCTTTCATGGTCGGTTTTACCCCTATCTCCCCTAATATTCGAAACCAAAAGTAGTCTATATTTTAATAGAGCTATATTTGTGCCAACTTTCATATCTCTAACTTAAAAAATAAACATTTTCCCATATAAACTTTCGAAGGTGGCATTACCCCCCCCCCCCCTTATTTTCTAACAAAAAGTAGCCTATGTCCGTTCTTGAGGTTCAACGTATACCTATGCCAAATTTATCAAAATCGGTTGAGAGGTTTAAGCGGGAAAGCGTAACAGACAGAGTTACTTTCGCATTTATAATATTAGTAGGGATATTACTTGTCAAGACACTAAATTGTGTTATGGAAAGTTTATTTTCAATAAAAACGTTTTATTTATTATTAGCACAGGTGTCGTGTTGCAATAAAACTTACATTCATATAAACACTATTGTTTAGGTACTTAAAGGGTTACCTTCAAATCACATTGACTCATTGGTACGTCAAGGAACAAATTTACTGTGGTGTCTGGAATCCCTATTTATGATGAATTAAGTACAGCCAGCAACATTAGTTCGAATACACCTCAGTACCTTGTCATACCAAATCTCCGCGTAACTATGTAAGTCAGATAGAGAGTGACTTAATATGACAAGGTACAGAATTGTTCACAAACTAAAGCTACTGACTGTACACATACAGACCGACACTCCAATTTTATAATAATAATAATAATTTATTGACAGACAGGTACAAACAGGGGCATAATAAAACATTACCTGATCTGATTTGTAAAACGTTACGATATTCAATAAAAAATTAAGGAAATGAAACTCCCTAATTGGCAATCTTTTGATTTCCCTATGATTCGTCGTCGTTTTTAAAGAAAGGGGGAGGGGGAGTATAGAAAAACGTTACGGTGCGTTAAAAGGGGGGGGGGGGGCGAAAAGCTTAAAAAAATAAAAATGCGTTACGTAATACTTGAACGCTTGTACTTTTAATGTTCCGCTTAAAATTTATCTACTTACGTACCTATTACTTTAATAGCGAACTAACTATAATGTTCGAAACTTTCTAAAGCCTAAGTGATATTATCAAATAAGGGGCAGGTTTTGAATTAATTATTGAATGCATTCATTTTCTACGACGGAAAGAGCAATGTATAGCGAAGTTGAAGTGGGGGCAATTTGGGATTTTTTATTCCCATATGCCACCGGTGGCAACTGGGAATAGACGTGTCCTGTGGTGGAAATACACACACCCACTCACAACGAACGCATACTATTTTATTTGAAAAGCATTTGCTTATTTGACTAATAGGTAAGTATTTCTATTTTTTACAATGTTTAAAGTGATGAAGGCCGCAGTGCATGATGAAAGTTTCATCATTGTTCATCATCAACCATTTTAAGTATGTAGTTCTAAACATATTCGGCAGAGGGCACTTCCTGGAGGCTAAAAGGTTAATACTAAAGACAAATGTCACCACCTACGATAACTAAACTTGCTGTCAGCTCAGTTGGAAGAGCAGCTCGCGCGATACGTTAATTTAATTCAATTTCACACTTTTAGGGAAAATACTAATTAAATCTACACGATAATAAATGACAGCCATTAACGAGTTTCCACATAAAGAAGGTATTTCTGTTTCTTTAAAATATGTGGTTCTAATTATTATCAAGCGATGTGACTGTCACGTGACAGGCATCGCCTAGTATTAAAGTCACTCTTTCGTTCTAGTTGTAAAGCTCAAGTTTTTGGCACATAAACGATGACCTTGAGCTTTTGACCGCGATCGTCCTCACAGTTTACTTCAAGGGATTCCAATATTGATCATAATCCTTACTAATATTATACTAATATAAGTTAGAAAAATAGTCGGTCCTTCGGGACCCCTGAGAAACGGGCCCTTATGGTGAAGACTGTTATAGATACTGCTCTTCCTCGGTATTGCAGGTGCGTCGACAAAATGTTTTTCTTATTCCAGTGGGAGACAGCGAAGTATCTTCAGATCTGATGCTGGTGGATTACCTTCGAAATAAGCTGGAGCTGCGAGGCACCAAGTATATGTGCAGGGAGGGGGCGTGCGGAGCCTGTATCGTATCCGTCATCACTCCTGATGGTATACCAAAATCTGTCAACTCTGTAAGTTTTCTTTACAATTGTTTATAGAACCTACCTACGTAACTAAAAAATCATCCCCTTGCTGAATAAATTAAGATGGAATTGTGAAAAGAACTGGAAGACAGATTAGACACTGGAAGAGCAGCACGCGCGATACGTGAAGGTCGTGGGTTCGGGCCCGTCATCAAGGGGATTTTTTCTGTGTCTTCAAAATATTTAAAGGTCGCTAGTGCGGCGTGAAGCGCTAAAAAAATGTACACACTACTCTCATAATGAATTGACACTTATTCATATTTCCAACAGTGCTTAATATCGATAACTCAATGCCATGGATGGGAGATAACAACCATAGAGCAAGTGGGAAACAGAAAGGATGGCTACCACCCCATACAGAAGACCTTGGCGGACAACCATGGGACACAGTGTGGCCACTGCAGTCCAGGATGGGTAATGGCCATGTACAGGTAAGCATTAACATTAATACCTTTTATAGATAACTTTAATAAAACAATAGTATTTTGACTAGAACAATAGTATAGCATTCCTTGATTTAGCCTGAGGCTATTGGGTTCGTTTCCCACTAAGAATGAAAGACAGAAGAAAGAAAATACATTTATTGACCATCACAAAATTATCAAACAAACCCAGCGCTAAATAACTAACGACAAACATCCGCCTGAATGTAATTTGTTTGGTTCTAGTTTGTTGGTCCTAGTTTTAAAAACAGACAGATAAACTTTATTGCACTTAACGTTGGGGAAATTGTTCTTACAGACAAATTAAAGTACAATTTAGGTGGTCTACTCGCTAATAAGCTATCTCTTACAGACAATCTTTAGGTAGTATTCTATGTTTGTCAAGGCAGACACGTGAACAAACCAATTATTTATGTTTTTTTTCAGTCTTGCTAAAAGTAAAAAACAAATGACCCAATTGGAGATAGAGAACTCATTTGGCAGCAATATTTGTCGATGTACCGGCTACAGACCAATAATGGATGCTTTCAAAAAGTTCGCTTCAGACGCACCAGACTCGCAAATAGCTGACATCGAAGACTTGTATGTCTGTAAAAAAACTAACAAGCCTTGTAACAAAACGTGCAGTGTTGAAGACGACTGGTGTTTTGTTACTGACCTAGAAGAAGATGGTCTGAACGAAGAAGACCCTATAGAAGTTGAATTGAAAGACGGCAAAAAATGGTACACGGTAACAACGATCAAGCAATTGCTAGACATTCTTAATAGTCTAAACGATGAAGATTATATGCTAGTCGGTGGTAATACTGCTAAAGGTAATTCATGTCATTTATGGCCTTAAATCTTCTAAACTCTTGACTGTATGTGAGAGCTACGCAACTTATGATCAAATGCACACAGTCCTTGTGTAGTGCACTTAAGAACTAAATTCGAATTTCAAATGTTTTCCTTGACCGTACCATGGATTGGCAATGTGCGAAAGAGCTAGGTCATTTTCTTTTGCCAGGGATGGAGTTAGGCTAATTTGTTACTGAACGTGTTTCTCAAACACGCCTTACACTGGGACCCTACAGCCACCATAGCCACCCATATCAAATTTACTATTACTTACTTAAACAGATCGAGTTTTGGAAATATGGCAGCAAATGCCCCGTGCATTCCTCTAGATCCAACAAAATCTTGAAAGTGAAGCATAAGATAATGGTGAAATTTGGGAATCTCAGTGCTAGATCCTATAATTGAATTGAATAAAGGAAACAAGAGGGCAAAAATACTACGGCAAAAGCAAAGGGGCAGGTATTTGATATTTCATCATATCAATGTTGACTTAATTTTCCAGGTGCCTTCCCGATAGACGAATATCCCAACACGATGATAGATATAAGTCGCGTTGATGAGTTGAAAGGTCATAAAATAGATCAAAACTTAGTAATAGGTGCAAGTAACACACTGACAGAGCTTTTGGACATCTTAGAGACAGAGTCTGAAGAGGACAATTTTGGTTACTTGAAGAAACTGCATGATCACCTTAAATTGGTCGCTCACATACCAGTACGCAATGTAAGTAAGTGTTAATGTAAATTAAGTTTGTACTATATTTTTCATCGCTTCAAAAGCTAGGAAGACAAAAAGTATCTAATTTCTAACTGACTTACAAAAAAGATGTTTCTTTGATAACTTAAGAGAGATAGCGCATAGCGATTTATCGCTCAAACAGGAGCAGCCCGTCTGGTGAAATACCTTCACCTTACAGATGACCGCAGCCAAATAACAATCACTTCGGTGATGTTATGTTCCGGCGTGTGAGTAAGGTTTCCAGAGCTCCTGCAGGATATATATTAGTAGCAGGAGTCAAGCCTTCAAGGTAAGGGCGACAAGTCCAGTAACAGATTTATTATGCTGTACTTGTCACCCTTAAGCTAGGACCTCGTTACCATTTAACATCAGGTGGATGAGGTCAATTTTGAAGTGTAATTTAAAAAAAAAAACTTCGTCGATAATGGACCGATTTTGGTGTTTATTTTACATTTCATGTACCATGATACGGAGACCAAGATTTAATGATGGCATCTCACAGTAATAGCAGACTAGACTTTTTTCTTGCCCAAAAAATATCATTCAAATGTTTCGTATATCCACATAGCATAGACCCGCGGCGGGCATTAGAAGGAAAAGCTCTCCGGTTTGAAGTAAGGTGTTTACGTAGACTAAAATGTATGGGACACTACTGTTTTGACAGCTGTCATCAGTTACCATTTAATTTTATTTAACTGAGCCTAAGTTAAACGTTGCTAAAAATAGCTGTACGCTTGACAAGCCTGCTTAATTAATACAAACCAGTCTGTTGCGGTAAAATTATCACCGGAAATCGGCTTTTCTGCCATTTAAACCAGTTTTAGCGATATCCCTATGTTTTATGGCTGACATTTGCGTCATGCTTGTGAACTGAAACCACCGGGACTGGTCTTTTTCACCATCTCAGAACTACACACTTAATGGTACCCTTAAAACTGTAAGCTCTATGATATGACCTTAAGTAAAATTTGAGTACAGTTGCCATAAAACATTGCATACTATTAATCGTAATAGTTTTGTTTGTGCTTAGGGTACAGTAATATGCTAGATAAGTACTGCTACTGTAGCATACCTACTGAATTTCCTGTCAGTAATTTTCCTGTAGAAATAGGTTACAGACCGACAGTTTCGTCAACATGTATTATAGATATAACTAATGGTGCCTGCGACTTCGCGTAGTTAAGGTATTCTATATCAATTAATCTAGTGTCTAAATATAGTTATTTACTCATACAAAATCTATGCGTACGAAGTTCGGCGGCGGAAATATAAGTAGGATAATATAATTTATTTAGAACTATTACCTACATGCTGCGATTACAATAAGTGTACGATAAGAGGCACATTAGTTTTACAACTGTAACGCAGTTTTCAACCCCAACACCACATCAAAAGGGGAGATAAAATTTTTACTGTTTGTTTAAAATATTTATAATCCGGTAGTTTGGTGTGAACAGTGAACGCAATAAACATGGAACAATTCCTGTCATACTTACTTCATTCGAATGCCGGCACCAAAACACGCACAAATGTAAAGGACACAAGCAATTGATACGCAATATAGTAATAAGGTATCAAAACTTGAAAAAAACTTTAAGCGTTTAGGTCGATAAACAGACAGTTCGTTAATTACATAATTTCATAGAATGGGATAGAAAACGCGCCGTAATTGGTCCGCGCCTGTGACTTGCTGTGTCCTTGGAAACGGTATTCGTACAAGCGCTAGCTTACTTTTGTGAGCCACGCCCACCATGGCTTACTTTTCGTGACGCCATTTTCAAGCGGTTGAAATACTTCTATGTTTTTTTCGTTCATTGGGTGTGAAGCACTGTAATAATTGTAAAAAATCTTTTAAAATTGAATTTCTATATTTTCAGATTGGCACAATTGCGGGAAATCTTATGACGAAGTATAAACACAATAAATTTCCATCAGATGTTTTCTTGTTATTCGAAACTGTCAACGCTTATCTTACTATTCGTATGTATAGTTTTTGCTGTTCCACTAATCTATTCAAGATAAATGGAAAATTTTAATTTTGTTTATCCCTTTTGTAGTTGATTCACAAGGAAACGAAGAAAAGGTGTCAATACTTGACTTCTTGAAAGGGGATATGAAGAAAAAGATCATTTATAATATATTGTTACCTCCTCTTAATAGCGATCATAAGTTAGTCACATTCAAGGTAACATATTTTCTTAATTGATACAGTGACCGATAAATGCCGTAGTTCCACAGCTACGTAGGCAATGCACGCTACACACGTTTTTTCCTATCTGCCTATCAATGATGGCTGCAAAACCTTATTTATCATCTTCACCAAACTTTCGAGTAAGCGCAAAAGGCTCTGCCCCTGTGTAATTTAAGCAATAACCGGAGTGCACCTAACTGGACTCGAACCTCGGCTCTGGCTGCTAATGGGATTTGGTAACCTAACATGTAGGGAAAAAGGGACACGGGACGTGAAGCGAAAATGACCGTACTGCTAACGGCAAAACTAGACGGACTGAACTGACTGGGCGCGACGCGAAACTATTTAAATCCAAAATTACACTCTGTAATAGCAGTGAAAACCGACGACCTCCGGCTTGGCGGGTTGGTAATCGACTAAAGACTGCAGGCAGATAGAGGAAACGTCAAGTTGAAGACAGGACGCGATGTTGCTGAGAAGGAGAGGCTATATCCATTAGTGGAAGGTATAGGCTGATGATTATGCCAATGTAGATGATCTGTTGTGGGACTTGTGGGTAGCGTTTGTACGTTGCGTGGTTGTGAGAGCGGCTACTTCAGATATGGAATGTAAAGTAGTTACTGAATGTGTTTTTATTTTTAAACAGATTATGCCCCGAGCTCAGAACGCACATGCTATAGTAAACGCCGGTTTTCACTACAAACTTAAAAAGGACAACACCGTATCAGAAGCAACAATCGTTATCGGAGGTATTTCGCCGTCTTTTGTGAGAGCAACGAAGACTGAGAACTATTTGACGGGAAAGAAACTCTTTGAAAACGAAACTTTGCAGTCGGCGTTGAAGGTCTTAGATGAAGAAATGGTAGTGGTAGACAGCCCACCAGCGCCTTCGCCTGAATACAGGAGGCAGCTGGCTTTGGCTTTATTTTATAAGGTGAGTTTAGTCTGTTTGTGCCGTCTAATCTCTGAAATATATTTGCCGGGTTCACGATCATGTGACGCGCAAGCAAGATGCTGTTCGGCGGCGGGCGCCATGCCGCGCGCCTTTAACTTGCTACTTTTATTTTTAAACCCCGACACAAAGACGACCTGCAAACCTAGCATGCGCCACGCAACAAAATTTTATCGCGCTCTTAAGATACGTCAAAATCAATGCGTCAACTGCTGATTGGCTGAAATTACGAGTAGGTACGGTAGATTATCACCCAATCAACGGTATAAAAATTTGTCGTCTCATGCGATTAATTTGACGTATTGCGCATGCTAGGCCTACTAGCATGCGCCACGCGACTAATTTTTATCGCGGTCTTAACAAACGTCAAAATCGATTGAAGTCGGTACGTCAGCAACTGATTGGCTGAAAAAACGACTGCGGTGTACTATTAGCCAATCAACAGTATCTAAACTTTTGTCGTCTCATGCGAGAAATTTGACGTAATGCGCATGCTAGGCCTGCTGGTGTTATAAGTTTTACGTGTCTGTGTGTGTATCTGTCTATGGCATCGCAGCTCCCGCACAAATAAACCGATTTTGATTTTGTTTAAATGATGCATAAGTCGGGAGTGTTCTTAGCTGTGTTTGATAAAAATCGATCCAAGATGGCCGCCGTCAAAAAATTATGAATTGCATGTTCTAATACTGCTCTCACAATATGGGTAATAATATAAAAAGGCTTGTCCAGCAGAATATATTCATAGTGACAAATTTAAAATCCAAGATGTCCGCCACTAGAAAATGGCGGATTTCCAAACATTTTTTGCCACATATCCCTCAATATAAAAGGGCTTGAATAGCAGAATGCTGCACACAAATTTCGAATCTAATTTGGCCGCCATTATTGGTTATTTCCACACTTATTTGTGTTGGAGGTTTTTTAAATTATAAGTTTAATTATTAGAGAATAACAAATATAAAATACTGTACTCCACGCGAACGAAGTCGCGGTCACAGTTAGTTTTTGTCATAAAATTACTCAATTTCACAATTAACGTTGTTATTTCAGTCTGTTGTCTCAAGTACGTAATTACATCGTGTTATTGTTAAATACCCATTAGACACGCACTGCACGACAATATGATATTTCAATATGTAGGTACAAATAGCATAATACGCGTGTAACACAAGTAAAATACAGTAGGTCGAAGGCACGTCAGGATAAACACGTTTATTTATTTAAAAACCTTATTGTACAAATAAGTACAACAGGTGGACTTAATGCGAAGGGCATTCTCTACCAGTCAACCCTTGGGTCATGCAGATAGTTTGTATATGGGTGCGGTAATAGTGGAGAAAAAAAAAGAAATCATAATAAACAACAATAAAGCATTAACAGTAACATTACGGTATCTTTTAAATTTCAATTTAATTTTAATTTTGCAGTTGGATATCAGTTTTTATATGCACAACATAAAAGCGATGTAAAGTCCACAATGTCTTGTCCGACTTGTCCTATAATGCCCGGTTCCAATATTTTACGATTCGTAATGTGTCAAAAGTCACTACCCGTTTTTCTCCAACCGACTACGAGTCGTTAATTCTAATTTCAATTTTACTTTCCATATCAACTCTCATCAGTCCTTCGTCGGACGTTTTTGGCCTACGCCTCGTATACTATCTGTAACTAGAACGTGTCGTTTTCAAATATTGGCATTCGTACCTAAGTAGGTAAGGTAAATAATAGTTCAGTGACATTACACATATGTATACGTAAGTGTACCTTATTGTATTAAACTTGTCAATGTCTATTGCCGTAGGTAAATTTGGTAAACACTCTTCCGATAACGTAGACATCATTTAAAACATTTTTTTAAATTTGCTAGGTGGCGTAATCCAGAAGGATGCAATGATTAAATAAATTCGAAATAACTAATGTAATGCGAAAGTCGCTCTGTCTGTCTGTCTGTCTAGTTTACACGCAAAAACTAGTGTAGCGATCTCAATTAATTTTTAAAAACGTTTACACACGTGACTCAGAATTAAAATGTAGGGAATGTAGGTATGAAATAAAACTTTTAAAATAATTTAACGGGTTAAAACGCGACACCATTTTTATTACGTAGTTTTTACTGCCCGAACTACTGAATAAAAATGGTGTCGCGTTTTGACCCGTTAAATTATTTTAAATGTTTAAAATGGAACGCGAAAGTCTTAAAATGTATATGAAATAAAACTGCTTGAATAGAAGTATACGTTATGACCAATCTAAGATGTGCTCATTGTCGTCTGTGTGAGTTTTTAAATGTTTTATGGTTTAAATTAAAATATTATTTTTCTCAAAAGATTACATTAATCTTTGGCCGAGGTATTTGCCAGCATTCAGGTTACCAGAAACCTCTATGAGGCGAGCGGACAATTCTTTTTTCAAAATTCGGCCCCATAGTCTCCATTCCAAATGGGGCGAAACGTTTTAGCCGTCGAGGGCAGAGTATTTAACACGTTTCCGCGTCCGCTGCGGCAGCGGCTGCCCCTGCGCTCCGAGACGTGGAGTGGTTAATCACTTGTAGAGAAGATAATATTTTCATATTAATTTTTTTTATTTTTTTATTAATGGACTCTATCTCGCGTCTCTAGATAACGCGATGATTCCGCCAATGTCAAGTGTTTAGAGAGACACGTTATTTTATGTAGAACTCGCGGTGGTGAGAGCTAATTCATTTCTGAAATGAGATCTTCATTCTCTCACAACACCTAAAACAAAGAAGTACGACACAATATAGACAATACAACATTAGTAGTGGAATAGTGAGGAAGAGAGTTAATCATTATAATTTAATATCATAATAATAAATATATTTACATAATAATTTTACAACAGAAGGCGAAGATAGAATTAAAAGATTAGTAGAATTAAAGGGACGGGGAAACTTTTTGGGAAGAACATCATAAAGGGAAATAGGGTACTTCTGACAGTTGAAAAAAATATGATCTGGGGTACCCATCATCTAGACCACATTCACACAATGAACTGTCCTTTACCTTGATTTTTTTCAAAAAAAACTGGAGTGCACGCGTGACCTAGTCGTAGGCGACAAATAGTTGTTAATACTCGTTTTTCGAAAGATTTGTATTTAAAAAACCATGGTTTGTGTGGTATCCACGGTTGGATGCTGGCATACATACGACCTTTATATCTGGAAGTTTCAGTGTAATAACTCTGCCAGTTTTCAAGTAGAGTTTTTGAAGCCAAAGGTAAGGTATCAGCGGCATACACAAAACTGGTCTCAGTGCCGTTTCTAATAGCTTCTTTAGCCCAGATGTCTACCTGTTCATTGCCGCGTATACCACTATGACCGGGAATCCAAACTAAAACTACATTGATATTATTTAATTGACAGTTGAATAGCTCCTGTTTGATTTTTAGAATTAGCGGTGAAACAGATTTTCATATTAAATTTAATTAGCGTAAGAAACGCGCGCTCGTGTCAAAGTGGGTAGGTACATAACAAAGACTCGTGTACCGATTTGCCTATGGCCAAACTGGCAGCTCGAGTTGACACAGTCCCACACACCTTATCATTCTCCCTCGGATGACGGTAAGGTGCTTCAATGCATTTCCCCACGTTAAAAAAAAGCTCAAAGGCCACGGATTTTAACTCCATACGTCCGCTTAATTTTCGTCTTCTTATTTTTCAGGGTCTTCTAACACTTTGTCCAGAAGATAAACTGGGCACCCGTTACAAGTCAGGCTCGAAGCGTCTGCACGAATCTAGGCCGGTGTCGCAGGCCAAGCAAGAATTTAACACGAATCCAAAATTGTACCCACTCAATCAACCCATACAAAAGGTCGAAGGTTTGGTAAGGATTTGCACCATTTCATATCTAATTAAACTTTAACTTATTTTTTACGAAGCTCAATTAGGGTTTCCCCCTTTTTTTGAAAGACAAAATCATATGTTTTTCCAAAACATTACACCAAATAAAGTCTATACAAATTATTAGAAACCAATAAATAATGTAATTGCTTATTAAAAAACATGTGTTGCATTGTAAACTACGATTGACTTAAATGCATTTCGTTAACCTAACCTAACATCGTAGTAATTGTTATTTGGCTGCGGTCTTCTGTAAGTAATTACCACTCGGGCTGCTCCAGTTTAAGCGATAAATCGCTGTGCCCTATCTATCTAAATCGTAATTTTGTAGTAACGTCTCCATTTTAACATGTGCAGATCCAATGTGCTGGTGAAGCTCCATATACGGACGATGTGCCATCTCTTCCCAAAGAAGTGTTCTCTGCGCTCGTCTTAAGTACTGTCGCTCAAGGAAAGATCGACTCCATAGACGCCAGTGAGGCTTTGGTACGTACATCATCAGTACTTTGGACTTGACGTGTTTATGCTGTGAGTATACGAACGAATTTCGAACTGCAACCCTAATTTGCTTTGAACGTCCTTTTTTGTATTTAAATAATTGTACATTTGACTTGATACGAGAAGCTTATCGTGAGCTTGTCAGGTGGCCTGGCACGTTCCAGCCGCGCACGGTATGCGCGGCGAGGAGGGCCGTTTAGCGGTAGGCGCTGTGGGGGAGCCTGAATAGAGTCTGCAAGGGATCCCGACTCCCCCACAACTGCGCAGCGTAGGCCACCGAGGGGGTTTTAGACGGTGCGAGTCCGACACACCACTCTCAAAAAGGCATTTCCTCCTCGAAAAAAAATCTGTATGTAAAGCAATTGCTACAAAGAGCAATAATTTTTTTGTCATAGATTTCTGAATATCTTTAAGTAAAGACAATCTTAATCGTGTACATTTAATTTCCACAGAAAATGCCTGGCGTAATCGCATTCTACTCAGCCAAAGACATACCAGGCGAAAACTCGTTTTCGCTTCAAGGCGTTATCATGTTTGTTGAAAAAGAGGAACTTTTCTGCAGCGATACTATAAAATACTTTAACCAACCCATCGGTATGATAGTTGCGGAATCAACAGCGTTAGCAGAAAGAGCCGCGAAGAGAGTCAAAGTGAATTACTCAGATGTTAAGGAACCACACATTGATATAATGAAAGTGAAAGACGATAAAAGTAAGACTAAATTGTTCCTTCCCGTGCCTGCGATTGGAAGGGGGTTGTTTGTGCAAAAAAAGTTCTCGTCCAATTACACTATACGAACGCAACTTCACTTCTGTATGGAGAACATTGGGTGTGTGGCCAAGCCAACGGAGTTTGGACTGGAAGTTCATTCCACGACTCAATCGATGGATGCTGTTCAAATCACTGTTGCTAAAGCTTTGGATATTGACGTCAACAGGTAAATAAAAAGTAGTCCAGTATATTGGCCTTAAAAAATCGGCATTTGCTTGAAAAAACCTTGCAATGAAAATGGCAACAAGCTAAATTTCCAATTTCGGGTTGTTTGCCAAACTTTAAAGTGTGATTTTTAACATCCATATTATATTTACTTTTTAAAAATACATAAAATTTTATTACTTCGATAACTATTTGAGCCACTGAAATTGGTATACCACAGAAATTTAATGTTTGCTACAGCAATTCTCTTTATGTTTCAGTAAAAGTAAAATGTATGTTTTGTAACAATTATACATTTTTAACGTTTTGTAGAAATAAAAAACTGATGTTAAAATTATTTCAATAATAAAAGTTGACAACTTTCGCTTAGAAAATGTTTTAAGCTTTTTCAGATAGAAAGCAAAAAATACTTGCAAAAACCTGTTTCTTTTTGTAATATATACTCTAAATATTATAAGACGCGGAAACCAGATTTTCACACATTCCACATCGATACAAATTCACCAATAGAATAAATAACATAAAAAAGTCCTAACGCTTATTTTACGCAATTTTATGGGTGGATTTATATCTCGATAATCACTCCGCAAGCTCACCAATCTCCGCCTAAATAAAATCTATTGTTGAATATCTTTACATACAAAGTATCTGACACGAATAGAATTTACTTACTCTTCTTCAACAATCCTTATTTTTAGAGTGGATGTTTACACAAGACGATTAGGAGGTGGATTCGGATTGAAGTTGACCAGGAGTACCTTGGCTTTGGTGGCATGCAGCCTCGCAGCGTACAAGCTGAACAGGCCTTGTCGTCTCGTCATGTCCTTCAGTTCCATAGCTAGAGCGCTCGGCAAGAGGTTACCTTGCTCCTGCGACGTTGATGTAAGTACCTACTGTCTCCCACAGAGATACCTACGAATGAGTTACAGATCCACCAGCATCAATAAATTACATAGTTATAAGGTTTAACATAAAGGTACCAGGAGTTTGATTGAACGCGCTAATATCAGATAGTCCATTTAGCGAGGAAGGTTATATCATATCATGCTGTAGCATGATGAACTGATGAACTGATTTTTATTTTGTGTTTTTTGATTGAAAGGTGAATTAGGTATACATATAGGGTCTTTCTAAATTAGTTACATTCCTTTTAATGGGGGTTTCTATACGTCATACTGAATACGTACAAAAAAAATTAGCCAAAAATTCAGGCTAGTTTTGGAGATAATCAAGGAAACAACAATACTTCTTGTCAACATAATACAACGCCCTATGTCAGCTGATTCTACTACTACATCGTCAACAAAACGCACACTATTAAACAATACGTTTACGATGCATACTATGAAACGGGGCAGCTACGCGGCTAGGTAAAAATTATTATCAAATAATTTTAACAGGGCTACCACTAAGTATTTAGGATTATCTTAAAAATAAATTATTTTGGGCTCTTGACAAAATGTAATTGTGCACTTTAGTGATTTAGTGTAGTGCCCTAAAGTGTACTATTTTAAGTATAAAGAAAGAAAAAAATTCAATTCACTTTTTCGCGCTCTACGTGAAGAAATACAAATTTCTCAACTCTTCAATAGTGTAGTATAAGGGTTATCTTTAAAAAAAATACCATTAATATTATTGGCAGTAAGTTACCAAATTTTTTCGCGCAATAGAATTATCGAGAGACGATAACATTTTTGCTAGGACGTGTCTCAGTGTACCAAGACTTCAGCCAATTGGCTACTTGACAGTTTTTAAAAAAGTATTGTAAAATGTGCGCCCGTTCATTTTATATCCCAAGCAATTCGATTAATCTGGGAAAAATGGAAATAACCAGAGAAAAATAAGATTTTGTGTAAAACATTTAAAAAGCGCGCGAAAACGCCCAGTCACGTCACTGTTGCAATTATGACGTCAACGTTCTAGACAACGAACCGATACGCAGAGGAACGACTTAATTTAGATAAACGGAAAATGTTTCAATGCATTTTTAATACGATTAGAGACACAATAATTCGGTAAAATAATCATTATTTCGCCACATTAAAATTAATAATTTTCGCCGACAGCTGTCATTTCCGAATTGCAATGGTGGTTTCCGTTTCGGTCTTTTGTTCCACAGATAAAAAAAGTAAAATTTGTTTTGCAAAAATAAAATACTAACTATGCTTTTAATTAAAAAATAAAAATGTAAAATTATTACTTTACTAATAAGCTAACATATCTAACACTTTTCATATTTTATTGTTAACACTGTCAAGTAGCCAATTCGAAATTTTAACGATATTCCATAATAAAAAAACATAATAAGTATTAACAGCATGAATTAAAACGAACCTTATTAAAGTTATTGATAACATGAAAAAGTATTCTGGAGTTGGCACCCCTAATGTCAGCGGTCGATTACAAAAGAGCGACAAACGAGCCGCTCGCGCCGAGTGAACGATTCGTGGCTTTTCGGCACGCTCCTTTCGGCGAATGCGCCGCACTTTGGAACACAAAAGATCGCGCGCGCCCTTTGATTTTGCCGCGGAGGATCATCAGTTGTTGATTTGAATTCTTTCGCGAAGGTGCGCTTTGTGGTAAATTAAATCGACTAATTTCATACGCATACACTAATGTGGATTATCTACACATGGTACTGTATTATGCAGATTCTAATGATAACTGTGCGGAGGCTGCGCGTATGTACACGAGCATTTACGGAGATGCTGTAAACTCTCAAACGATTTTGGGACTGGGGTATGTTCGTGCCTGTAGAAGATAGTGGAAGACCCCACCTGCGAGTGCAACGAGGAAACCGCATACTGGACTTTTTCTGTCGGCACCCAACAGTCGATGCAGGAGATGCGTTCGTTGTGGCGGCGAAAAGTGTGTGGCGGTACGCCACTCTTATGGTGTGATGATCAACGTCCGTACCACTTCACGCTTGTTCAGGAGTTAAAGCTACAGGAGTTTTCCCCAGATGACCAGTTTTGCCGGTGCTTACTTAAGATTCCTTCAAGAAACTCTGGGAGAATTGATTGCGGAGATCACACTTCATACGCGTCGCAGCCTGTACTTCAAGGATTAGTACTTCAGGATGGTGCTCCAGTTCAGTTTGAAGGTGCGGTGTGCAACCTGTCAGAGACGTATGGCTGTCGGTGAATCGGTCGTGGAGGACCTGTGCCGTTGCCGAGCCCCTCCCCGGACTGGTGCCTCTCGAGCTCGACTTTTACGTGTGGGGCCGAGCTGAAGACTTAGTTTACAGTGAAAGTGGACACTCAATTGCACATGTAACTCAGTTAAAGGAGCGCATAGTGAACGTCTTTAATATCATGCTCAGTAAAAGAGACACTCTTGTGAAAGTGGAAACTCTGTATCTAGGGTAGATAATTTCAGCAGTTTTTGTAAAAGTTGCCCAAAGGCTTTAAAATTGTGATGAATAATCATTAAATAAAATAAATGTTATGAAACTGAAATGTTGTTTTTTCTTCATAGACATGTAAGTACCTACATATTTACTCTTAAATGGCATTAAAAAAATACATTAACTGAGAAAGTTATGTTAACAGAAATTTCCTTTTCTGACGATGGCCAATATTGATAGTTGTTATTGTAATTTTTTTGCCTAGCTAGCTGGCAGACTCTAAAGCTTTACAAGTAAAAAACAATTAAAAACAAATAAAGATGCTTTACGCGCCGCACACATATTTTTTGTAGGTAGTGATTTTTCATTGAATAAAGACCTAAGAGGAGCAAACTGCGCGTGTTGTTGACTTTTAGATATTATTGTACATAGTCTTAACTCTTTCATTCTTATTTACAACCTAGTAGGTATGAGCATTTCCCGCTGTATTCATGTCTTTCACTCTTTCTCGGACGCTAGATGTGTGAGAGAGCCGGATAATAACCGAATTTTCAGCAATCATTAGTTACAGTAGGGCATCAGCTGATAGTTGTTCCGTGTGTGCGTAGACTACCAAACAGCCTATTGTGTACGTACAGTAGTAGTGTGAGTTGTATGCATGTACACAATCAATACCCTGCAGTTATGATGTGTTAGTAAAAGATACAGCATGATGTTTATTTTAAGGTTAAATGAATTTTTACTTTTGTTAGAAAACATAACTTTGTAAAATCATAATAAAACACCTACTCAAATTTTGTGGACGTATTTGTTACAACGTATAGATGCCTCCATTAAAAGGAACGCAGCTAATTTAGAAAGACCCTGTATAGTAGACAACGTTCTTATACGTGAAATCGCCACAGAATGCAGTATTTCACATGTTGACACAACTCCCGGACGAGGAGTGTGAAAAATTTAGGATCCAAGAAGTTAACATCAAACTGTAGCGGGGATTTAATACAAACTATAAATTTTTAGGTGGAAGTGGATAAAAACGGCCTCATCCAATCCATGACCTACAAACTTTATGAAGACAACGGCTACATTGCTAGCGAACTTGTAATCGTTCTGGGTATCGATGTCCACAATAACTGTTATAAGAGACTGTGGTGGAACTACTTGAGCTACAACAGCCAGACTGACACTGCCAAGAACAGCTATTGCAGAGCACCAGGTACTAACATTTTTAAAATCTGACAATTGAGTGAAGTGAGTGAGTATGTTACTTTTGTAGAGAGAATCTACGAAGGTATTACAGAAGGATACCGAATAGGGATTTGTGTTTTGATGCTTTGACTGTATTTATCTTTGCATATTTACTGACAGAAGCATTAAAAACTCGAAGATGTCTTAATCGGTATGTAGAATTATTATATGTTTTCAAAAGGGGTTTACAAGTCGTTTTTGCAACAGAACATTAAAAATTAAATAATTATTTTTAGGGTCACTGGAGAACATTGCGATGGCAGAAACGATTATGGAGCAAATTTGCTACGAACTATCGTTAGATCCCTTCGACGTACGGTTGACAAACATGGACACATTACTTTTTGGACCCTTGAAAAAAATGGTTAAAGATTTAAGGAAAACTGCTGACTACGATGCAAGGAAAGCTAAAGTTCGGAAGTTCAATTCCGAGAACAGATGGAAAAAGCGTGGTCTTAGATGCGCATTCATGAGGTATACCCCGCTGTGTCCAGCAGGGTTCGAAGTAAACATGAGCATAAGCCACGCAGATGGGTCTGTTACCATAAACCACGCCGGCATAGAACTGGGCCAAGGTATAAACACAAAGGCTATACAGATTTGCGCGCACTTTTTTGACATTTCAGTCGATATGATTAAAGTTAAACCTCAGTGTACTATGACAACGCCAAACAGTATCTCGACAAGCAGTAGTATTACATCCCAAAGTATTGGGATGGGTGTAGAATATTGCTGTAAGCAGCTCTTGGGAAGACTGACGCCTCTCAAACTGCTCCTGTTCAATCCACCTTGGGAGAAGTTAATAAAGACAGCGCATTCTTTGAAAGTTGATTTGCAAGCACGGCATTATGTCAATGATCTGCTGTCTCCTATTTTTCCGGTTTATGGTGTGACCCTGAGCGAGGTGGAAATAGATGTCCTGACTGGGGAGTGTGAAGTTCTAAGGGTGGACTTGTATGAAGATGTCGGGCAGAGTGTTAGTCCTCAAATAGATGTTGGTCAGGTGAGAATCTCTTGCAAGACTATTCGAACCTTATTGCGAACCTAATCAAATTTGAACACCACACAGGAACAAGGGTTCCTGTGTGGTGTTCAAATTTGATTAGGTTCGCTTCTAATACAGTTTTGAGCATCACTAAAATTACCATACAAGATGACAGTTTTCAGTCCCTCTATTATACTATTCGATTTTCATTTCTTTATTCTGCTCTCACATCTAAACAGAGTGCCAAATTAACCTTAACGTTATATGACGGTTTTACAACTGTCAAAACTGTCATATCCCATACATTTCGTGCAATTGGACAACCGTCAACTCGTGACTTACAACTAATGTTAAGTTTGTGTATTCGATCTATTATAGGTATTAACAGTTTCATATTTGGCATGTGATGGCGTTACTAATTCCTTTGAGATTAATGTTTTTTTTATACGTAATCAATTGGTCTTTAGGTCGGGCCAATACGGAAAACGAAGTTTTCCATGTTGTCACACAAGCACCTTACCACAGAATCAAAACAATGTATGTGATGTGTCCAATATATATATATTTTTTTTTTCGACGTAGGTTGAAGGTGCTTTCATCATGGGCATGAGTTACTGGATACACGAGAAGGTTGTATACGCACCAGATACCGGAGAGGTAAAATCTGATCGCCCTTGGGACTACTACGTGACCCAATGCAAAGATATTCCACAGGACTTCAGAGTGTCTTTCGTGAAAAACTCTTATAGCTCACCTATTGTGCTCGGAGCTAAAGGTGGGTTGACATGTTTAGAAAGATATATTACCTATATTTAATTATGTAAATATGTTTTCTATATACTTGATAGTTCTTTACCTTAATGACATTTATCGTGTATTTACCACTTACTTACGCACTTTTTTGTTCGTCGGTCGTGAGTACGAATCCTAAACCACAAAGGCAAATGAAATATTAAGCGGCGAAGCACAATAAAAAAATAGAATAATTGAAATGTGCCGTCTGTTCAAGTTTTTTATTGTTTTAAACAAGTAGAAAACTTTACATAGTTCTTCATAGTTCTTTTGCATAGCTATATCGTTTTGTTCCCTTTTTTCTCCCAATAATTGTATTAATGGTTTTAGTAACTGGTGAGCCCGCGACTTGTATGGCTATTTGTGTGCCATTTGCTGTAAGAGAGGGTATAGCTTCGGCAAGAGAGGATACCGGCATACCTACTACTGAATGGTTTACTATTGGTAAGAGAGGACTAACGTCATTTATGTTCTTCATCATCATCAGCCTATACTAGTCCACTGGTGGGCATAGGCCTCCCCTAATGAGCGTCATCGCGCCATGTCTTCAGCTGGACATATCTAACATCTGCCCGCAATCTATTACTATTTATATTAAATAAATAAATAAATAAATAAATGCGCCAGACAATCACACTCACCAATCACCTGGTCTCAAACTAAGGTTTTCCCTTGTACTATGAGTACCAGACGACGGATACCAACTGGGGGCGTCATCCCAGCACACCCAGACTCAAGTCAATTTAAAAAAGATCGTTTTCCAAATTGACCCGACCGGGAATCGAACCCGGGACCTTACGCGCTTTGGCCGCCTACCTTAGCCACTGCGCCACCTTATTTATATTTATATTTGTACAGCATATTACAGCATATTAGTTTATATTTGTACAGAATTCGATCAAAAATTGTGTAGATCCATAGTTTAGGCAAAGTACAAACAATTGATTGTTCTTGGCGTCAAGATGTACCTACACATGTCATGATCCGTACATCAGATCAGGCATTCTAAAAAGGCCTATAGTATAGTGTAAGGGTCAGTCGCACCAAATAACTTTAACGGTAGGTAACGGACCAAAAAATTATTGGATATGGCAGTTAGCTTAGAACTGCAATTTAATAGATATACCGTTTCTTTTAAAGTTACGTTGGTGCAAATAACCCCAAGTGACTGGTTGTAAAATCAATTACAACAAAATAACAAACGTAATTTTGCATACTGTTTGTGTCCAACCATTTCATAAACGATTTATTATAAATTAACAATAAACATTAATTCTTCAATCGATCTTTTCTTTTCTAGATGGACCATACACTACTGAAGCAATTTGCTTGGCATCGGCGACTAAGAAAGAGGATTTTAAATTTAGATAAGCATTTTAAATACACATTTGATGTTATAAACGTACCTATTCATAAAAACCGCACCAAAGTTTAATACTTAGTAGTTAAGCAATCATTTATGAATGTATGGCAAAGGCTATGTCAAGGGGCAAGGCATCGCCCAAAAACTTGAGATAGATCTTTTCGTCCAAAATACCTTAGAGGGACCCCACACTAGCGTCTTTCGAGCGTCAGCGTCTTGCCGGCGACCTCCCCATACTAGCGTTGGTTGGGCGTTGCGTCGACGCGGCGCCCGCTCAGCGTCGACGCGGCGCCCGCACAGCGTCGGCGCGGCCTTTGAGCAGCGCTTGCGCTGGGCGTCCTCTGCACATCGCGTTCGAGCGTCGCGCCGCGCTGATGTCATGTACAGTTGTTTCGAATATGGAAATGTAAGATTTGAATAACGCACAATATAATGTTTTATATTGCAGTGATAAATTAATGCTTTCAAGTTGTAAAGGAAAAAATATATTTTACCTATTTGACACATGGCCCGAATAGGCAACTTTAGCATTTATTTTCTGGAAAACTAAAAGTACTTAATTGAAAATGGGTTTCTTCGGCAATATGAGTTAGTATTTTAAGCTACATCCATATTTGCTATCAGCTAAAAGTTTCTACCTACTGATTCTAAAACACGGGCGGGCCGAAACAATTGTGTTGATCATTGTACTGTTGTCAAAATAAACGCTGCGCAGGCGTCGGGCCGGCGCGGCTCCTGTGGAGCGCAGTCCTGGCGTTCGTTATTTCGACCGCGCCGCTGCGCAAGCGTTGCGTCGACGTCGCGTCGGCGTCGCGTCGGCGTTGCGTGGGCGTCGACGCTCAAAGAACGCTAGTGTGGGGTTACGCTTATCGTCTCGAGCCGAAAGTCTTTTTCGGGAGGTCTCACAACGAACTACGAGTATGTTGGATCGATGACAAATAGGAATTTCAATTCTCATAATTGTCACTTTAAATGCAAACAAAAGGAGAAAATAACGTTTAAACACATCAAAAACCACGTTTTAGCTTCCGAGTTTTCGAGAAAAAACTATCATTTCGTTTGTTTGTTTGAGTTTTGGGCTACAACGTGGTCTGAAAGATTCGAGGATTCTTGCTATGGAGAGAGCTTTGTTATGAGTTTGTCTACCTGGTAAACTTGGATATGAAGATTTGTATCTAGTACTCGTAGAATTTAAGTCACCGGCATAAGTCTATCATAAATGTACCTACAGTGGACCCCCGGTAATCCGGCCCCTGTCTAATCCGGCACCCCCTGTAATCCGACATGGTCTATTACATACTTCGCAAGTGAAAGCACAAGATGGATTGAATGCCTTTGAGCTGGGTTTGCAATGGGCTGAAGAAAATGGTGCATCCTACAACGAACTTCTACTATTGAGAAGACTAAGGGACAAAGCTTTAATTTCGCATTTCAACAATATTAAACAAAAAAAAATTGATGAATATTTGCATGCTTCTTAAATTAATTGATTTATAGTTTTTGATTATTTTAGTACATTTGCTTGTACACAATTATTTCCTAACGTAAAGTTATTGCATATGTTTTGTAAGTTCTATAGCATTCATGACGTTAATTTTATAATAAAACGTAAGCTCTCTATTATGTTGTTTAATTTACTAAATTTGACATACATAGTGAAGTATGATTTGTACTTCAGAGTACATATATATAATATAAAGAATCTTATCATTGGATCTGTAATCGATCGGATTACAAGGTAGCCTTTTGTAAAAAATTCGGACTATAGGGGGTCTTAGGCAGTCCTTTATAATCCGACAAATTCGATAGTTCGACACTGCCCTGCAAAATGTTTGTCGGACTACCGGGGGTCCACTATATGTTGATTTAAATGAAAATTACATGTACTCAAATAAGCAGTTGCCTTTTTTTCCCTACCTGTCTATCGATGATGGCTACGAAGCATTATCATCTTTGCCGAGATTGCGGGGAGCGCAGATGGCTCTCACCCCTTTAATTTAAGCAACAACCGGAGTATAACATTTGCCTACATAAAAGATTTATTGTTAATGCCTTAGGTACTTATTTCTTAC
The DNA here is from genome assembly GCA_037074685.1 of Glyphodes pyloalis. NCBI lineage: Eukaryota > Metazoa > Arthropoda > Insecta > Lepidoptera > Crambidae > Glyphodes > Glyphodes pyloalis. The sequence continues at coordinate 1,530,648 of JAYKKO010000042.1, forward strand.
TTAACACTTTACTTCTTTTGGTTTTGTTGTACTCTAGTAGTGTTACGTTCTTACTAAGAACTATTAATATCACCATACAAAAGTGTCACTACTTAAAAGTACTAACTCAATTATCGTTTTTATTCGCGGTATGATAGTAGGATGCCATTCAAAAATTTCGTATATGATTTCGTACTAAGTAGGTACTTCTAAAGTCGCAAAATAGCAGAACTACTTGAGTAATAGTAATATTTTTCTCCTGCTCCTTTATACTTCCCACTGATCCTGGTTTCCTAATCATGGTGCCACCATCAAAGTTTATCTCTTTCTCAACTAAAAAAAACATCAAAATCGCTTCACAAACGAGGAAGAAATAACGAAGAACGAAGAGTAAAATATATACATGGTCGAATGAAGACCTCTTTTTGAAATCGGTTAGAATTCGTTCGATCGATGTCAAAAATAGAGTAGAAATTACATACTTACAAAAGGGAAAAGAAAACACTAGAAAATTCCCAAAAAGTGCCATCTAGTAAATATGTTATGAACATTGATTAAAAAACTAGTATGCTTTCCATCTAAGCATTTTAAGTTTCAGGTCTGACTCTAGATGTCGTTGCATGACAAACACACCATGTGTCACATATTAGCATGGACCTAATGTTTATTATACTAAGTCCATGCATATTAGTACCAAATCATTATAATATAATCGATGAAGTAAGCCCTCTTACAAACAACACAGTAACAGTTTAGGTAGTATACAGATAGATCGACCAAATTGGGCTCAGCAAGGCTAAATACAATAAAATTATAAATGCAAGATACACGTATAAGAAAAATATTTTATTTCGTATTTACAAAACGTATAAAAATACATCAAAGTGACACTTCAAGTTAAAATAAAGCACCATACAAGTAAGTACAAATAACATTACAAGCTAGCATAAATTCAGTACTAAATTAATAACTTTTTAGAAATCAGACGATAAGAGTATCTGAAGAAACGCGAACTTAATAAACAGTTCTAGAATTATTTTTAACATTATCACAATACAAATTCAGCAGGCTTCCCTCAGACAGTTTTCAGTTTTATTCGAGGAAAACATTCTGAAATTATAAATCTACATCAAGTATTAAAAATATACATTAAATTTTACTTACTAAGTTTCGTAATGCTTAAGCTAAGTGTTCAGGGGGCCCAGCCAAATGCCAACAAACTCATCACTAATTATAAAAAAAATCGTTTCCTGCTCTCTCCCTGTACGTTTAGATCTATAAAACTACGGACTTTGAAGTAGTTTTTTAATAGAAGGGAATTTTATGGTGGAAGTTTAATTTTTTAATTCTTTCTACCTAATAATTTAACGTGAAAGAAATTACTGATGTTCGTTGTCACGCAAAAACTACTGAACGGATTAATATGAAATTTTGTAGAAAGAGTGATGTGATAATGGAGAGTCAGTTAAGGTACTTTTTAAGACTATAACGTGGGCGAACTCGCGGCCAACAGCTAGTTCATGCATGATACAGTACAGAAATACTGGTAATTTTAGAAATATCTGATTGCACGCAAAGTCGGGTTGGTTTGCTAGAAGATTACATGCTCGTCTGAACGATATCGAAGTTCGCCAACGTGACTTGGCTGGATTCCCATGACCCCTACCACGAACAAAAACGGTAATCCAGTAGTTTTACCCAATGTAATTTTTGTATGACAATTACAGTATTTCCATTAACCACCAATACTATTTTCATACCATTTTTTGCGTCATAATTTGGTTACCATTTTTTTTCATGCTACGGGTAATTTTAGGAATTTAAATATTGTTCTCTATGAAAATATATTTTGTCATGAAGATTCTGGAAAGAGATGATAAATTGGTAAAAATACAAAAAATATATATTTAGCCCGTTAGTTAGACTTTTTAATTTCAATGAAACTGATTTTTTTGCTTAAAAAAATAAATAAGCATAGACGAAGATATAGCTCATCAAAGTTCAGTGGAGGGGTGGAGTTACGACAGTATTTCGTATAAACTGGACGTCGCTTTCGTTGCATTATATTTTAACGCAAAATATCAAAATTAATTTCTGTCTACATGCTGAAAGCAAAAATATGTATCTTACATATTTTGAAATCTAACTGCTGGACTAAATATACATTTTGAGACATCTACCCTATTAAATATTAGAAACAGAAAATGTTTATCTCCCCCTGCGGTGGGGTGTCTACGATTCCGTGGTTTTCAAACATTTCTGCAACGAATGTACCATGGGCCGATAAGTATGTAGATATAAACATATGCGGCAGAGGGCACTTACCGAAAGGCTAACGGTTGATACAGCAGAAAAATTTCATCGCCTACAATAACTTGCGGTTAGCTCAGTTGGTAAGAGCAGCACGCGCGATACGTGAAGGTCGTGGGTTCAATTCCCGCACCGCAGGGGGAGATAAAATTTTTCTGTTTCTAATATTTAAAAGTTCGCTAGTACGGCGTATAGTACTATAAAAATAATAAAATCGATTAAGATGCCAGGTGTCTTCGATTCCGTGGTTTTCAAACATTTCTGCAACGAATGTACCATGGGCCGATAAGTATGTAGATATAAACATATGCGGCAGAGGGCACTTACCGAAAGGCTAACGGTTGATACAGCAGAAAAATTTCATCGCCTACAATAACTTGCGGTTAGCTCAGTTGGTAAGAGCAGCACGCGCGATACGTGAAGGTCGTGGGTTCAATTCCCGCACCGCAGGGGGAGATAAAATTTTTCTGTTTCTGATATTTAAAAGTTCGCTAGTACGGCGTATAGTACTATAAAAATAATAAAATCGATCTACCCTATTGTCATAACTAAAAGAAAAATCTTGTTGAGTCGGTGAGTATCAATATTTCTGAAGCGCGAATCCACTGCAATGGAGAATGTACGATCAATAGCACGCCAGACCAACTTTGCACAGCCTTGTGGCATGTGCATAAAGACGAATATCGAAGTACCCTGACATACTGTTGACCGTACAATCTACGCGCGATGACGTCATGGCTTCCCATACAAATAGCCAATCGTGCGCAGCCTGGGTCGCTTAACCGCGTCTTTAATCTCCTTATGAAGTATTTAGGTTGATGCCTTAGCTACTTTCTGTACTGTGTCTTCCATACTGCGCAAATACCTATTCAAATTATCCGATGTAGTTTGTAAGATGCTCAATCCAAGTCTGTATTTGAATTCAACTAGCCGTTTTAGGAAAGAAAAGAATCCCCCTTCTTGGTTCAGTGGTGGGTAAGTTATTACTTCTGGGTGTAAAGTCGGCTTTGGCCTGCTAGTAGCAGAAGATGGCAGTTTCGTTTCAGATATTGGAGACGGTGAAGGTGGCATAGTAGAAGTCGTTTCCGATTTAGATTCCGTCGTGGTTTCAGTCATCATATTTTTGAACTGGGTTGTCGTATCTACTTTATTTGTATCTTCCTTAAAAGTTTGGCTCTTCTGATCAGTATTCTCTACAGGAGTGTTTGTGAAGACTTCGTATATCATAAAACCTTTGGTTGTTACCTCTAGCTCGTTTGCTGAATCAGCTTCTGTTGTTTTTTCGATTGGAACAGTCGACACGCTTTCAATTAAGACGTCTCCTACAGGAGAGTCATCTGTTGATGATTTCTCATCAACTGGCATTGCGTAAACCGTGTATACTTCTTTAGCACCAGGCGTAGTTACAATATCATTTTTCAGAGGTTCCGGATCAGTAGAAGCTGCTAAGTTTCTGATGAGCAATCCAGGAGTTTCGTCGATTTCATTGCTAATAAAAACGTCTTTATTGGCTTCTTTTAACATTTCTTCTATAGAGCCCCCTAGTGCTCGTTTACGGTAAACAGCGTTTCTCTTCTTCCTAATGTTTCTGGGTCCGTGTTCTGGTACAACAGCTGGTGTTGCAGATTCTACCAATTCTTTTGGCACATTCCCAACAACAAACTTGCTGTCGATGCCTTGTTGATCCGAACTTGTATTTGCACTTTCTTCGTACTGATTTTCTTGGGGCTCCTCTGGTTCATTGTTGGAGCCCAGGTACATCGATGTTGGTGGGTACGTAATAGGATTGCTTGTAGTTTCGCTAAATATTTTACCTTCGAAAGGGTAAACAGGTCTGAAGTCTGTATCAGCAGATGGTTTTACTCCATACACCACAGAGTTGGACGGATCATTTGCAGTGCCGTACGAAGAAACAGCTGAAGGGCCTGTTTGAGGTGCAGCATAGATTGGTTCCACAGCAGGATAAGGTGTGTATGCACTTTGTCCCTTATCATACACGTATTTGCTCTCAGTTGTGTACACATTTCTTGTTTCATACTGTTGAGGTGCGTAATTGATAGGCTTGGCGTAAACAGCTGCATGAGCTATTCCAGTCTTTTGCTGAGGATAATGTACATTGTAGTTTGGATCGTAACTAGTTGCAACATGACGGTATCTAAGATCTTGCTCCTTCTTTACTGGGTACCTGCTGACACTAACATGAGGTTGACTGACGTGAGTTTGACCAGTATGAGTTTGACCTGCATACGGATTCAACTTTTGCTTGGAATGAGCTGGCATTCCAGCCAAAACTGTTCCGAGCATTTCTTCTTCAGCCTGACCGTTACCTTCATTAGCGTATTCTTCAGCATTGTGTCTGTATAAATCGTCCTTCTTATCAACTTCAAATGTTCTTCGCACAGGAGTGGAGAATGGATAAAGGAAATAACTGGCCAATCCTACTAAACTTGCTAAACCGATTACTCCGACGCCAACCGATGGCATAACCTCTCTCGATAAGTAGTTGTAAATTTGCGTTGTTATGGGACCACTCTGTGCGGGCTTTTTAGATGGCTTCGAAGATTTTGTTTTATTAGTTGATGTCTTGATTTCACTGACGGCGGTTTCGTTTTCTGGTTTAGGTTTAGAAGTTTTACGTTTTTTAGTTTTATTCTTCTTTCTTGTAGAGCTGCGTTTTGGTTTCTTGGTTGTAGTGGGAGGTGTGCTTACCTCAAGTTCAATTTCTTGTTCTTTGGGCTCCATAGGCAATAAAGCTGATTCTTGAATAGCAGGTACCTCCGTCGTTGTGGTCTTTTGTTTATTCTTATTCTTCTTTTTGGGTGGTTTTGCTGTGATTTTTACCACTGGTATTATTGCAGCTGATGACTTCGTAACTTCTTTTTTCGTTGTAGGAGCTTCAGTTGTCGTCGTTGTTGTTGTTGTAGTCACAGTAGTTGTAGTACGCGGCGTCGGAGTGTTTTTGTTTTTCTGAACATTAGACAGAACAGTGTCCTTAATCTTGTTGTAAACGTTTTCATTGATTGCTGATCCACCAGCAATTAAATCTGCTTTATTGGTGCTACCAATTATAGGACGTTTTGCCGGATTTGCCTTGTTAGGTGGCCTTTTAGTTTTGTTCTTGGATACATTAGGTTTTTGTTTCTTTTGGATTTCATCGATTTTAGTAGGTTCAGTAGAAGCTGACACATTAGAGGGATTGCTTAAAAGTATCCAAGTGGAGATTCCTTCATTGGACGTCGATGATTCGCTTATTTTATTTTCTGTTTCTAGTTCTTCCATTGTCATCGGCACCGCAACACCAGCGTGAGCGTTTTCAATAGGTTCATCGCCATCCTCGTTCCTTGTTTTGATTTTGTGTTTATGAGCTAACTGGTTCTTTAGCTTGGGTGGTATTCTGGTGTCCGAAAGGATGGGTGTATCAACTGAGTTGTTTCCTGGTTTATCCAATAGCTGATTGGCAACCATTTTGATGGAGTCGCGGATGAGAGGACCCTTAGTTTTGACATCTCTGGAGGTTTCTGGTGTAGCTGGGAGCGATGTTGTGGTCTCTGCTGGCTTAAAGTTGTTTTCTTTTGTCTTGTCGTCTTTTGATTGATCGCTGATATTTCTGAAAATTAAAATAAAAACATAAATTAGTTTAATAAAAATGTTTTGGATATAAAATGTACTGTGTAGCTTTATTACAGACTGTTATGGTTGAAACTTTATCTTAATAACTAAACAAAAAGAAAAATTCAAAATGTGTTAAGATAAATCAACTATTCATATTGTTTGCAACAGCATGAAAATAATTACAAGTTTGAGTTTTCACAAAATGAAATCTAAATTTGAAAAAGTTGATTCGTAATTTAATTTGCTATTATTTATTATATAAGTAATATAACAGTAAATTTGAATTTTAAGTGAGCATTTAACAATAAAACACAAAATACTTTAACGTTTTATTTTAATAAATTAATAATAATTTAAAATGTTCCTTTAACAGCGTTAACGATATATTTTACAAAATAAGTAACGTACTTTAATTTGAACTTATACTATTATAAGATTTGCGACTACATCTATTACGATAAATTCTATGTATATTTACAGTTAAATAAAGTATGAAATAAATACTTAAAATTATGTAAATTATTGTATTAAGTACGTCTTAATTAATAATGAAAAAGAAAAAATGGTTATAACATAAATAAATATTCTTAAATATATAGAGAAGATAACTTAATAGTGAATTCGATTTTATGAACTATATGTACAACAAAATTTACTATCTATTTTTAATTTCTATAGAGATTATATTTATAAATGTAGTAGAATAATGAAATGCTTCAGTCATATTTATTTTAAAGAAACAGAAAAAAAACTATTTTCTTTTTTACTATTTTATATTTGAGTTTATTTTTTTTCTGTTTATTTAAAATTTATAAAAATATCAAGGTGCGGCTTGAAGCACTATGAAAATAAAAAATCTTGAATTAGTTTTGCGGTAGAATTGAGCATTAAGGAACTACATGTTACTTGGTCCAACAAATCTTTTACGAAAAGGTTACGAAGTGAGAGCACGGGTTCGCTGCGCCACAGGAAGTACAGTCATGAGCAGTTAAAAATAAACACTTGAGCTCTTATTACAATACCACAGGGTTCACTTTAGAATGAGGTTGTCATTATTTATATAAGTGCGCGTCTTTTTGGGTTTCACCGCGAAGGAAGGGATGTCGAACTATTAGTGCGCGTCATTCTACACACTACGCACAATGACGTCTACTTTGACGTTTTGCCATACAAGCTTCAATCAAAAAATGTACGGCTCGTAGTCGGCTGGAGAAAAACGGATAGTAATTATTGACACATTATGAATTGTAAAATATTGGAACCAGGCATAAAGAACATTTTTGCAATCTGGTTGTAATGAGGAACCAATAATATAATTTGTTTGTATTTTGCTATAAAAATTTGTGTATCTATATTTGATCGGAGCATCAAATTGTCCACTAGGCTGGCTAATCGTGTGTAGCGTACATGTGAAATTGAAATTTAATGGTGACTCTGTTATTATTTGCAATGGTACCTCTTGGCACAATTAGGTATGTTCATGTTTATGAGACCCTGATCGCGCATACAAACTATGTAAACAATTTTGTGGGATAAATCCCTACTAATATTATAAATGCAAAAGTAACTCTGTCTGTCTGTTACGCTTTCCCGCTTAAACCTCTCTACCGATTTTGATGAAATTTGGCATAGGTATACGTTGAACCTCAAGAACGGACATAGGCTACTTTTTGTTAGAAAGTAAGTGGAGGGGGGGGGGTAATGCCACCTTTGAAAGTTTATATGGGAAAATGTTTATTTTTTAAGTTAGTGATATCAAAGTTGGCACAAATATAGCTCTATTAAGATATATACTACTTTTTGTTTCGAATATTAGGGGAGATAGGGGTAAAACCGACCATGAAAGGATGTAGTATGTAGTCCACGCGAACGGAGTCGCGGGCACAGCTTGTTATAAATAAACAGAGTATTTTAATACACTTCCTGTGTGGGTTTAATAAATAAATGATCCATGAATATCCACGTGATTGATATGGCTACATCAGATAACATTTTCTTTTAATTCTAGCACATTATCTAGAAACAAATTAAATTTAAACGAAACATAACAAAAAAACACAAGAAAATAACATACGATCTAGTAAAATGTAGCAAAATGAATTATATAAAACAAGACAGAGAAGACACTGTATATCTATACCTATGTATAAATTCACAATTTACACAAACAAAATAAAAACTATACGGAATGGTTAATAACCTGCCTTAGCATAACATATTAAATTCTCCTCATGTTCGGTATGTTGCTATTAGATATAATTTTAGTAAATTATCAAAACTTGGACTATCTTACAATATGGAAAAAGCAGTTTGAATTTTTGTTTCTTTTGAGACAGTAATGGAAGGTAAACAAAAATTATGAACGAATGTAAGAAATTATTTCAATTTTCAGTAGAGGTCCCTTTGGTGATATATCGAATGTTAAATTGTGCACTCAACGGTCCGAAATGTGTGTGAACATTGAACATTATATGGTAAATGATTTTAGCATTTGTAATACAGAAATCAGAAACAAAGACGGTGCTCGACTCGAGACGATATGGAAATTGTTTTCCATGTCGAACAGAAATCAAACCCAGAACCTCAAACCTCTAATTCAACGGAAATATATTTTGCCTTATAAGGATGGAATCCCACTAGAGCAAAAGCTTATGTTTCGCGATCGAGTTATGGTTTCAAGTTTCATATTTATAATTTGTATGACAGTATCTTATAAAAGCAATATGATGGTTGAATAAGTGTGTTTCTAGTCTCCATAATTATGGTTATATTTTCGTAGAAATACTGTTAAACAGGGGTTAAACTATGCTTTAAGATACCCCGAAAATTGTCGAAGACCAATGCTACAAAATAGGTAGATGCAATCCGAACGTCTTAGCTAAGTTTATGACGGTAACTTGTCCCAGTCCTGAATTTCAATAAGAATTGTCGTTTCAATATTTATTCTTAACCATTTTAGCGGTAGAGGTATTGCCATCACCATTTGATCCTTATCCACTGAAGATGAGGTCCAAAACCAATGAAAAATTTCGATTTCAAACCAATTAAATTCACTAGTAGCCATTTCAATAGTTTATTACCAAAGCTCTATTTTATCCGAATCTTCCAAGCATCACGTTTCCTTCTCTTATTTTTCCGGCTTTCCAAATTTGTCATATTATGACTTCTCTGTTTTAATTTTTGCGTTGCAGTTTTCATCCATTCTTTCAACTTAAAGAACAAAGTTGGTTTAATTGAGACCGTATTTGTACTCTCTTCTCTGCTACTTCTTGGTAACCTAGGACTCCATTTCCTTGTATTCGGGAACGAATGTAAATGCCATGTCTTTATTTCGTCATCCCAATGCCATTGAGGTCTGTAAACGTGGACAATTTTAGGTGCCTCTCGGCCTGAGTATGCCCACGGAGCAAACAATGCAGCAATGCCAGAAGTACCAGCAAAGAGGAATACTATCGGAGCCAGAAATACTGAAAATAAACCAAAACTAAGAGGACTTATGGTCGCTAACCAACCAACGGCATTTATAGCCGGTTTGAAAAATTGCACAAGTGACGAAAAACTAAAGCCATCATCGTCATCATCATGATGATGATGTCCAGGTTTAGAAAGTGATGACAATATTGAACTAGGAGAACCATACCCTCCAGCTTCTGGAGAATCGCCGTCAGTAGCAGCATTGTAATTAGTCAATGCAAGCCCTTCAATAGACGCACTCTCTACTTGTTCCTGATTCTCTTCAGAATCGTAGCCGTGATGATCAGTTTGCTCACTTTCATCATCAGAATCGCCACCAAACGGAACACCGAAGGGGTCACCAAACAAACCATCTTCATTTTCTTCATCTGATTCAACAACTACATTTTTGTTGACTACGTTTGTATTCACAGCGATATTCAAGTCTGGACATGCTTCTTTGCCTTGTCCTTGAAAAGTGTTGTTCAAAGTTAGGAATATAGTAGGACACTCTTCGGGCGAAGCGGCATACTCTTCCGGCCTTATTACTATTCTGTCCGCGTAGGCATTTGTTGGTTGGAAAGTGGTGACCTCAAATTCATGACCTGGGTGTTGAGGATAATTATATACAGGATTATGGTAGTTATAATGATCTTTTAACGGTCTCGTCACGGTAACCGGTCTTTGTGTGGTAGGTTTACGATGGTAATTATGAGTATTAGGACGGTAGTGATACGTAGCTTGTATGTTACTGGGAGCCGGCCAGGGCATAGGATTACCAACGTTCGTTATTATAGGAGTAGGAGTTGGGGTCGTAAAAATATAAACTGGTCTTGTCGTAGGATAAGGGTAACTAGCTGTCACGTGAATATTGTCAGATTGGACGTGTGTTTCGTCAGGATAATCTGGTTTGGGTCTTTTGTGTCTGTGAATTTTGTGTTTTAATTTATTCAGCAATTTGTTAATGGGTTTATGGTTATTTTTTTTGGAATCAACCGTTGAAAGATCATTTGAGATTTCTGTGCTAGTGTAATCTTCGATGGTATCAGTGACGAAAGATAATTTGTTTTCATCAGAAGTGGTGGTTTCGTAACTAAAGTCTAAATCTTCAATGTTTGTGTTATCCGTCCATTTTGTGATAACTTTCCTAATTTCTGGTTTCTTGTTTGTTTTCAGAGCTACAGGTAATATTTCATTACGTTTCGTGGATGATGTTGATTTAGTTGATTGCGACACTTCATCGTTACGGTTTACGTTTTTTCTAATTATTTTTTTTCTCATTACGCGACTAAACCTATTCGAAAAAGTTTTGTTTGATCCATTTTTGCTAGGTTCTGAATGAGGAGGTGGGTCGATATATTGTATTTTGGTAGAGTTATCATCAAATTTAATATTAGAACTAAGCAAGTGTGTAACATTAGTGACTACGGGTAACTTATAACTATTGAACCTTAAACTAGTACTCCTATATCTATACCTTATTGGATTTTCTGTAGTATCTACGTTTTCACTTTTAGAAACACTGGTTACTGGGGACTCGTCTTGGGGTCGCGAATGAACATACGGACACAATGTAACTACTAATAAAACTAAAGTCCACTTTGAACAAACACTTTTTCGCCTCGTCATCGTGGAGTACACGTTCGCTACCTGTAACAAAGAGACAAAATTATTAATTCTCGAACAAAACACATTTTTATTTATAGAAGTACAGTTAAGGTAACATTTGCAGTTCGACATTTGTTCTTATGCCCGCGACATAAGGGTGGTACAAAAGCCAAAGTGTGTGCTTTTGTCAGTCAACGTTTAAATATTTTAAGTAAGCCACTTTGGATCAATGCCAGTACATTGTGTGGTTTAATATCATATTTTTTTTTGTGTTTGTAACCACATCCTTTCATGACTTACAAAGATGTATTATTTATTAGAATCAACAAAAGTTACAACGACCTATCCTTATTTGTCGAATTATTGCAACCTAATTGCAGCCTTAATTAAGTTAAAATTACCTTACCGAATTTCTACCTAATCTAGAGATAAGGCTGAAATTCGCTTGCAGTTGACCGGTTTGTTTAAGTAATTTGCGTTCGAACGCATAGTCTTTAATATTAAGTACAAAAAAGATAATTGTTAATCTCCCCTTGCGATGCGAACCTACGACCTTCACGTATCTGAGGGTCTACTCCCATAAACGAAACGAACAAACTAAAGGTTTCGTTTTTGAAGATTAATCAAAAGTTTGCGAATTGAAACGTGGTTTTTGATTTGCGTAAATAATATTTAGTTTTTCTAAAACGCCTTATTCGCATTTGAGGTCGATTGGTTACGATAATGAGAATTAAAAATTGCTATCCGTCCGACATATTTCGTTTTTGGGAGTAGACCCCCTGTTTCTTTGAAATATTTAAAGCTCGCTCGTGCGGCATAAATCACTATAAAAAATAAAAAAGTCATTAATATTCGTTGGGATATTTAGAGAGATTTGGTGAGGTTGACGAGATTTGACAGTCCTTGTTTATAAGGGACTGCTTACCAGCTGATGTGTGCAAAGCTATGTCACGAAGTAATTGTACGGTATCCATTGACAAGATAAGCACAACTTAGCCTGGCTTTCATGAAGGAAAAGGATTCAGTGTGATTTGTCCAGGCGGGCAATATAACCACCTTAATACCACCTTTGAAAGTTTATATATAAAAATGTTTATTTTTGAAGTTAGAGATATGAAATTTGGCACAAATATAGCTCGAAACTTGGATTAAAATATAGACTATTTTTGTTTCAAATATTAGGGGAGAAAGGGGTAAAACCGACCATGAAAGGATGTAGTCCACGCGAACGAAGTCGCGGGCACAGCTAGTGGTTTATATAACATTGACATGTCACCATGACATTAAAATCACCAATCAAATAACAGTTGGACCTAACGTCTACGTATCGCCATCTAGTGAATTTTTCATGCGCAAACACCCTCATTGGTGAAATATCAGCCTAATGCTCGATATTAGATTAAATCACCTATTATGTAGAACGCTGTCGTTGTTTTTTTCAATATTAATATTTGGCCATAGCCTTTCAACAGCCATAACGGTTAAGTTTGGCTAACGTTAGTTAACGGATGAGTTATTCACATTCGAAGATTTACCGGTTTCCGTAAGTTCTCTATTTTTATAAACGATGGTTAGTTGGTTGACCTACTTTATGGTGTCATTATGGATACTACAGAAAACGATTAATGACCAAAGATGTTTTCGATGGCGAAGTGATAATGGAATGATTGGTTAAAAGTGTGCTTTATTTGTGTTAAGCTTCGATTTAAAATTGAGGTTGGAAATTTAAACATGTTTATAGTATCGCGCGTGCTGCTCTTACCAATAAGTATGTAGTTATAGACATATTCGGTATAACAATTCCCACACCGCAAGGGGAGATAATTTTTTTTCTGTTTCTAATATTTAAAGTTCGCTAGTACGGCGTATAGTACTATAAAAATAATAAAATCGATTTAAACATGTTTGTTTTTGGCACTAGTTACTATTTATTTATTTACTAGCTGTGCCCGCAACTTCGTTCGCGTGAACTACATCCTTTCATGGTCGGTTTTACCCCTATCTCCACTAATATTCGAAACATAATGCTATGTCCGGGTTGCATTAGTAGAAAAGCTATTGTTTCATGTTTTTCGCCAAAACGACCTGCCGCTACAACCTCATTCAAAACTACTTAAGGCATCCCATGTGATAATGCATTACCGCGTCTAGATACGCGTGTGCCATAAAGATAAATTTTGTCTGTTATTGCATGTAATTTCAATCCATATTAGAACTTAAGGTAAATCTACTAACGCGGTATTGCATTATCCCAACGATTATAATATCATACTTGTATATCTTACATACCCCACCGACCACATATGCCCGGTTCCAATATTTTACCATTCGTAATATGTCAAAAATGACAATCCGTTTTTCTCCAACTGACTAAGAGTCTGAAACGGTTTTAACCTACGCCTTGTATAATAAATTCCTAACTAACCGGGCAATAGTCATCACGGCCACTTTGATAGATGACCACAAGAAACCATAAAGTCAGCTGAGAGCAATGCAGTTGATATACCGTTAAATTCTTACTTTTATGGTCGTTCGTTGCAGCTAATCTCATGGGTGACACAATAATGGCTAACGACATCTAGCTTCGGTACAGAATGTCAAGTAGGCTTTTGTAGGTAGAGGCTGTATCTTATTAGAACAAACCATTAGGCCTAGCATGCGCGATACGTCCAATTTATCGCATGAGACGACAAAAGTTTTGATATTGTTGATTGGCTAATAGCACACCGCACTCGTATTTTCAGCCAATCAGCAGCTGACGCACTGACTTTTATCGATTTTGACGTTTGTTAAGAGCGTGATAAAATTTAATCGCGGTGCGTATGCAAAGCCTGCAAATCACTACATAGTATAAAACAAAGTCGCTTTTTCTGTCCCTATATCCCTATGTACGCTTAAATCTTTAATAGCACGCAACGGATTTTGATGTGTTTTTTTTAATAAAATGATTCAAGAGGAAGGTTTTTCATTGAAGAATAGAAAATACAATATTTTTAAGTATGTACATTACATCCGTGCGAAGCTGGGGCGGGTCGCTGGTGTTGATTAAAGAAATAACGCTAGATACCAATTAGTCAGGGTTACTAAGGTTTTCTTTATTAATAGCTCTACAACAATATACTGGGGGCCTAACATTCAGACCAAAGATAGTAAAAAAATCGTTTTTGCGAATCGAATACGGTACTTTTCGTGTGAACTTAACAACTGGGCCATCGAGGTCGTCAATTATGATTAATTAATAATTGTGAAAAAGTATTTTTATTTTTCATGAATATGACACTACGTAAGTTTTCTTTAGTATTTTTGCATTGTTTTATTCTTCTTCTATTTTATTGTCTAAAAATTATAAAGGTTTTTTAGGATTCCGCACCCGAAGGGTAAAACGTGACCCCATTATAATGACTCTTGTGATAGTTATACAATTGATAATGTATTATTTCTGTTACAGCTATAACAACAAATATAATAGTTAGGTTAGGAAAGACATGTTTTATTTTTGCCGAGTTTACATATAATCAGCTCTGCTTGCGCCGCGACTTCGTCAAAATATTATTTGCATTAATAATCACATTAAAAAAAATCTAAGAGAGGTAGGGCATAGCAATTTATCGCATGGACCGGAGCAGACCTACTGGTGAAATGTCTCCACCTCACAGAAGAGCGCAGTCAAATAATAATCACTTTGGTGTTGTTGTGATCCTGCGTGTGAGTAAGGTTTCCAGAACTCCTGGCGAGTGCTACATTAGTAGCAGGGGTAAAGCCTTCAAGGCAAAAGTGACAAGTCCAGTAACAGTTTTATTATGCTGTACTTTTCGCCGTTGAACCCTAGTTCAAGGTCCTAACCTCATTACCACTTAACATCAGGTTAATCTTATGAGTTAAAAAGATAATGGCACGAAACCCTTCTTGCGTGAGTCCGACTCACTTGGCCGGGTTTTTAATTTTTTTTTTATTCAAATTCCTGAGGACCCTACGTGTTTGGGTCTGCAGGTGAACGACCCGCCGGCCCTGACCGACACCACCGGTTTCGGTCGAGGCGCCACTGACCCACATACTGAGAACTGGCTTACTCTCGGCGTTCCGTTACAATGACGTCCGTTAATCGCTCGAGAGATCTGGCGAGTATCGTTAAATCCTTCGAGATCTGCAACGATAATTAACGAAATAACGAACATCAGTTGTGTTATTTTGTATAACACTTTTCCTTTTGAAAAGGAAAACAGCTAGTGAGCTGTTCTCGCGGCTATGTCCGCGTGGACTACCACATATTTTCATGATCAGTTTTAGTCATATCTTCCCTAATATTCGAAACAAAAAGTAATCCATATTTTAATTCTAGTTTTGAGCGATATTTGTGCCAAATTTTATATTTCCACCTTAAAAAATTAACATTTCCCCATACAAACTTTCAAGGGCGATATTGCCCACATACACCCTTATTTTCAAAACAATAACCCTATGTTCTAGAGCAGTGTTTCCCAATCATCGTTTTGCCATGACCCGGGTAATTTTCACACGTCTTTTCGTGGCCCAGATAATTTTAAACTCAAGTTGGTTCCATTAGTTTAAATAATACACATTTATTAATAGTAGATTTTTTTTATTATTATGATAATATTTTGTTATCGCACTGGGGTGCCAGCTGCTAGGGTATTTCCGAATGCACTCATTTACAGCGTTCCGTCGATCGATAGTATTATATTTTGAAAACAAGGTGGTATTTTTACGACCCGGTAATTTATTTTGATGGCCCGGTACCGGGTCGCGACCCGGTACATAGGAAACACTGTTCTAGAGGTTCAACGTATTGAACCCCCAGTTTGCCCTCCTTAGGGGGTGAATTTACAAAAAGTTATTTTTAAAAGCTTTAAGAATGGATTTTTGTAAATTCACCCCTACGCTCTAAAAAGAATCTCTGTGCAAGAATTTTCATATTAAAACCTCATCCACCATCTAGTTATCCACAACATCAATTACATTTTAACCATATCAATCCAACAATTACCTTAAGAGTCTTAATCATAATATTTACCATGTCGTTCTACATACACTCTATACTTTGGTTATTAACTGCTCGACACTAACAGGTTTCCAATCTCATGTACCATTAAGTAGGCTTCCTTCGCTAAAAGTGGTAGCAGTAAAAGGTCTATGTCATTGTACCTCATTTCCAATACTTTCATAGCAATTTTCCTTAGTAAACATCTAACTTCTTACTTCCTACCATCTTAAGCGATGCTTAACCGTAACTTGAGATAATTATAGCGTGGAAGGTGCATTCGCTTCACGACTTAAGTTATGAGATAATTGTTTTAAACGTTTGCACTTGAAGTTCTAACAGTGTTATATCAGATGTACTTCTTTTAATAGCTAAATTAAGTCATTTAGCGCAAGTGCTTTAAGTTTATACATCAAATAGCATGAATATGAAATAATAGATCGTGAATTTGAATGGTTTTGGTATGTCAATAGTTTGTTTCACAATATATTCATGAAACCAAACTAATCGAGGATATTCAGGGAAATTACAATTTAGTACAAGGAATTGTTTACACCTGTACTTCGAAAGGTGAAATACGTTAAGTGGTTGGCTCATATCTGGATATTAGTCGTTTAGCTTGAGAACACCTGAATATTACTGACTTGTCTTACAATCACCCCTTGGAGAGAACTCTGCTCCATCTTAAAGTTAAGATGAGGCATATGCCCAGCAGTGAAACAAAACCGGCTAAAAAAATAAGAATGCATGCACAACTCACAAAAACACATTAATAGAAACTCAAAAAGAATCTATTAAAATTTTATACTTTCCAAAAAATATTGAAATTTTGGTTTCAGTTTGTTTTTAGTTTCTACTAATCATTATCTTTCTAGGTCAGACAGTTAAAAAATGATAAAAACCAATGAACATCAATTTCAAGAGCATTGGCCGAATAATCCCACCTTGCACGACTCCCCAGCCTATAGCTCCAAATTCATTTATAAGAGAAAGTTTTGAAGATTTCCATTTGTTATATTGCTTTGTTTGCAAATGTTGTCGCCTTCGCTTGTTACTTAGGCGGACAGACAAGACCGCTTGATTATTATGTTAATGATATAACTGAACGCATGCGCGTGCGCGTTGGTATGTGCTCGTTTCTAGTTCTCTGACAGACGGATGGACGATGCAAAGAAATTTGCTTCTATTTCCTTTTAGATACTTTGCCAGAGCCTGCAGGTATATCTCCTATCCCCTACAAGAGTAAGCTGGGACCCTTAGGAAGATATATAAGGCCGCCTTCTAGATGATTCCGTTTTCGTTTATCGTATGTTCATCATTGTTGAGTGTAATGCCTACTTTTAATAAAAAAAGAATAGAAATAACTTTAATCCCATTACAAAGTTTGACAGGACTAAATGAAAATAAGTATAGTTTGGCTATGAGATTGTCATCAATATTGGTACGACTTTTAAACATTATAGAAATATTTTTTCCTATTTATAAAAAAACATCATTATACATAATACAAACAAATATAATAAATGCATTGACATTCACCAATCTTCAGAGAAACTAGCCAACAAGAATTGCATGGTCGCACGAAGAACTAATAAATTCAAGTGCCAAAAGAAATATTAGTTTGGCATTGTTAAAAAAATACAATCGAATGACCAGTAATTGTTGCATACTTATGTTTATTAATGAATTCAATTATTACACAAGAACATAAAGTTAACAAGAATAATTTTGTTCCAGGTGTGAACATATCAACCGTTACAGTTTAGAACGCAGAAATAAAATGACGTAACTGCAGAACGGCGTAACGCTTAATGGCAGAGTCACATCAAATAACAACGTGTGTGCATCGCCACACAAATGATAACTTGGGTGCAATACCAGCGCAATAGGAAACACTTTCGACTCCATGACAGTTCATGCCATTTTCGCACTCGTTGGGGCATAAAAAACACTTTGGCACCACTTATTTAAAGGCGAAAATTACCTGATGATTTTTTGAAGAAATTGCTTTGCTGTAGGAGGGCTGTGCGACATTTTTTGCAATAGACGATACTGTATATAGTGTCTGATAATACATGGTAGTTACAAACCGATATGTGTAATTTAGTTTTTCTGTCCTACATAGATGTAGAATAAATTTTACTAATTGACACCATGATGTTGTATTAATCAAATATGCGTTTCGCATTCAGAAATTATGGAAGTTGTCCAACTTGGATAGCGTTTCAAAAAGTTTTGGATAGACACCTAAAAAAGTAACGCATTATTGAAATGTCAATCGAATAGGTTATCTATTCTTTGAGTAAGTATACTTTTCAAAACGATATCGCCGTTATGACCCTATGTTCAATGTGGTCTGTGGTTTCACCACTGCCACTTGGCTACCCCTAAGCCATTTCGAAATTTTTGCATTTCCGTCTAAATTTCGTGTCTTTCGAACGTTGGATCTATCTTTGGGCCATCAGATGGCGCATATAAGGAAAACCACATAACTTGGTAAACAAGGCCTAACCACCTTTATTAAATTAGCAACGGTCCTCTCAAAACTGTCACTGTAATTGATCTCATCTCACGTCACCTAAAACTGGATTCCTATCTCCAAAATCGTTTCACCATAATAGGTGTTTCTGTTCACTTCAACTGTGTCACCATTGTTTGTACCTATTAAGTCCCGTTGATTCGTGATCGGTATTTGGCTCAGGGGGACATGGTACTTTGTACCACAGTATCGTTGAAAGGACTGCCAGTTCATTGTCTTCAAGATGTAGGTTAGAGTCTGAACTAAGAGTCAGTGTTGAGAGCTGGGAAAAGTGGAGCTTGTTTTTTAGTTTGCTTTTAGTAAACATGGCAGCTTGACTAATTCGGATTTAATGGTCACGTGGAATAGACTGAATACACTTTGGTCAGGGTTACCCATATAAAATTTAGGAACGGCTCATATAACGACATCTATGAGTTCTATAACTTGTATGTTTGTTATTGTTTTACTTGTTGTATTCAATACAGTATTTGTTTACAATCTATCTAAGAGCGAGTGTTATCGGATTCCACATCTGAAATCGATATAACCACTCCGAGTACTCGGATCGTTTCCAATGATACAACGATGAAAGTGCCCTTAAAAGCAATGAAGGTTTGTTCTGCAGCGAAAGTAACCTTAATTTTCTAGTGTAAACGCCTAAGCACTAAGGTAGGGTTGCGATGAAGTCAAGGATAATGCCCTTGACAATTTCAATTAGGATTATTAGCAGAATTTATCATAAGAACCTGCATAATTATGATAACCAAAGCGAAATATATTTTTTGTAGTAATGTTTATTAAAAAAATGTTGATTGCAGTATTTAAGTATTTTAGTTGAAAAATTTAACATTTTAAATATTTAATGGTAGATGACCAAACATCTTTTGTTTGGTCGATCAGTTATATTTCCTAAAACTATAAGGAAAGAAAAATATGTTTTCTTTCATCATGTTAAAAAATACAACGATATTAAAAACTTAGTGCGATATCACCTCTTCGTGCAGTTTTACATCCGCTAATTAAGTTTGATGCGCTGTTTCATCATCCATATTTTTTATTTATTGAATCAAAAAAATATGTAAATATCATTCATCAATCATACCGAGTTATGATCCTAATTATATTATGTTTATTTCTGCCAAAGCCAAAATCCGAACATTTGTACACTAAACGAACACCATTTGGGCAATAGTCTCACAAATATATAAATTAGAATAGATTGAAACATAAACACACATCACCGATGTATGCAAGCATGCAGTTTACAACCCTAACAGGTATAAGTGTGACGCTGGTGTTATTGAATGCAATGTCAAGAACTTACTCACTCCCACTTTCACCTGCCAAGTGTTTGTGCTAAACATTCTCCTAAATGATTCATGATGCATGCATTATTTGACGACCTCGGTGGCGCAGTGGCTAAGGTAGGCGGCCAAAGCGCGAAAGGTCCCGGGTTCGATTCCCGGTCGGGTCAATTTGGAAAATGAACTTTTCTAAATTGACTTGAGTCTGGGTGTGCTGGGATGACGCCCCCAGTTAGTATTCCGTCGTCTGGTACTCATAGTACAAGGGAAAACCTTAGTTTGAGACCAGGTGATAGGTGTGATTGTCTGGCACATTTATTTTATTTATTTATTTATTATTATTATGAACCAATTTTTGTTGCAGTCCCTCTACAAATTGCTGCATGACTGAAATAATGTTTCTGGAGGAAAGCACATTGTTTTTAGTACTAGACCAATCTTTAGCATCAAAGTTTTTAGTTCAAATCATGTCTTTAATGGTTAACATACTTGAATCGATAACGAAGTTAGTGAATTAACTGATTCAAATATAGAATCTTCTGAAGTCCGTAAACTGTTAACAAAATATGTAACTCCATAATGTACAGCCACCATCATTAGTTCCTATCCACCTCAGTACCATGTCACACCAAATCTCCGCGTAACTAAACAAGTCAGATACACAGTGACTTAATGTGACAAGGTACGGAGTTGTTCATGAACTGAAGCTACTGACTGTACTCATAATGAAGTCGCTACCTACAAAAGTGTGAATGCAGGAAATATACGTTCCGATGATTCTCATACAACTGCATTGATCAACAACTATATATTTTGTATGATTGATGCCATAGATTTACCACTTTCACCTCAAACGTGTTATTGTTTGGTTAGGCAGTGTAAACACTATGTGGTTAGTGTCATGTTGATAAAGTTCATTAAACGTAAAATGTAACGTTGCTTCCTTGTGTTTGCATGTCATTTAGCTTGAACAATTTTCTTGTTCCGTTTTTACTTTGAAACTGGTATTAACATTAGGTTTTCAAGCATTTGTTTGTGATTTTCATATTCGTTCTTTTAAAACTTTTTATAGTTTTTTTTTAATCTGGAAACTGATTAGTATAATTCTATCATCTCATCAAATGATTAGGTATAATCAATTAATTCATCAATAAAGAACAAGTAAAAAAAATGCAATAGTAAACAGAGTATAAACAGATAATGTGTAAACAATTTTGGAAAAGATTCTCAAATTGACAATTGCAGTTGTTTGATGTCACCAGCAGAAAAAAGTGTGAAATGGTGCACGAAACTCATTTACATGTATGCCACATCTGAGTGCAAACGATTCCTTTTACAACTTCGTTTTACATTGGATTTCTTAACATCGGATAGCAATAAATAAAATTATAGAAATAACACTTCATGCCGCAGTTAAAAAGCACGATTTCGAAATGAGCATTTTAATGAATTGAGCATGAAATATATATTTCTTACCAGCTGTGCCGGCGAATACTTCTTCAAAATGCGAAATTTCCCGAACAGACAAACAGACAGACAGGAAAACAAACAGACAGAGTTACTTACGCATTTATATTATAATAGATTCTAAGGCTACAAGTTAACCCAGTAGAAATAAATAAGAACAAGGCAAATTCAAAGAAGTTACTTTAAGTTTAAACTAAATCTGTCGATACCGGTACAATGTAAGAATTCCTGAGATGCGTGTGTGCAGCTCGACGAAACCGCAATTTTATATACGTTTCTAGACGGAATCACGGTCTTAATTATAATTGCTTGGTTGTTTGGTTTTTCTATTGTATATTTGTTACTTATAATCCTCTTGTATAGCCAGCATCATTAGTTCGTATACACCTCAGTACCTTGTCATACCAAATAACCGCGTAAGCAAGCAAATTAGATAGACATTGGCTTAATGTGATAAGGTACAGAGGTACAGAGAGTTGTTCATGAACTAAAGCTACTGACTTTACAATACCATCTTCGCATCTTAATAATTTATGTATAAAAATGAATAATTGATGAATAAAGCAAATAAAGCTAATTAGCCTTATTTTCCGGGTATTGTTGTACAGTCACTGAGATTTTCACCACCATGATTTTTAGTTTCCATGTCCCTGGATTCAATGGAGGAAGAATACGTGAATTATTATTGGTAAATTTTTCACGTTGGAATTTCGGCCTAAACTTAATTTTTATTTAACCCTCTACTTAGCTTCAAATACTATACTTATGCCAAATGGACCTCCTAAGCGCAAGAACTTCTCATTTTCACGCCATGTTTTTTCTATTTCCTACAAAATATAATACTAATGCGGAAAAAATACAATGCCTGAAGCCTCATGTGTTTTCAATTAAAAATGTTGTCGACAAGAAATGGGGCAACGACTGGCAATTGACGCAACTCCGTTAGCGACGCTCCGTTACCTTAATGACTAACTTAGGACCTGGTCGTCGTGAAGGTATTGCCTCAAGCTAGATTTACGTGGAAATACCAGGAAAGGATTACTTGTCAGAAGGGAAGCGAGCTGTTCAGAACGAGGAATTAGAGAAGCGTCAGGGTTTTTCTCCCAAAAACGAATGTCGAATCGAATGTCGATGATGATTTTTATTTCTCATAATCGTGATCAACTCAATTCAAATGGGAATAAAGCGCTTTCCAAAAAACTAATATTTATGACTTAAACAATATTTTGGAATTAGGCGTCGCGCCATCTCTGAGGTCCCGGGTTAAATCCCCGGTCGGGTCAATATGGGAAACGAACTTTTCTGTATTGTCTCGGGTCTGGGTGTTGTGGTACCCTCGTTGTTTCTGATTTCTGTAACACAAGTGCTTTAGCTACTTACCACAGAATCAGAGCCATGTATGTGATGTTGTCCAATATTTTTTTATTTTTTTTTATATTTATCAAAATTAAACAGCAAGTTTCGATTGATCTTCAAAAAACGAACGAACGAATGGTAGGTTCGTTTTTGGTCTATGGCATACAGATTCAAAAGCATTAACTAACGTTGGGGGTAATCATTCTTGATTATTTTTTTTAAATACGAGTATTTGAACTGTCATTTGTATGCCATTTTTTCAATACAGTTGTAGCAAAGTAGTTAATGAAGTTACTAGGTTCGTTTCCAAAGAATCTGTTCTTAGTTTTTAAGAAAATGGGGTTGAAATTAAAAAATTGGCTTAACTAAGCTGCAAGCTTAAAAAATCAAATAAGTATAGATGGTTTTCAAATATTGAAGTACCTAAATACAATGAATTCGTTTTTAAGGTACAATACTCTTTAGATAACAGAAAGCAATTACCTTTCTAAGGAACTAGTAAGATTTTATTGTAATGATAAGCTCTCATATTGACGTATGTAAATAAACAAGAAATAAAGTCATCGATGTAGATTTGGCTGACTCGATAAACCAGTTCAATCTGAAAGTTCTGGTTGAGTGCTTTTAGAGCTTTCGTTGCACTGGTTAACTTTCGTAAGCTCCCAAGGAAAATATGAGTTTCATGCAACTTTGGAAGTAGAGAATTTTGTTAATTTTATCTCTTCAATATTTATTATTAACGTTAATATTGAAATTAGTCTTAATTTAAAAATTAAAAATTTTACGCCTATTAAAAAAAAAATTATTTGATTTTTAATAGGCTTAACCAAAAAAAATGTATTTAAAAAAATATATTTAAATTTGAGAATTTGTAAAGGAAAACAAATAAAAGCAAAATTATACATAGACCTAAAAAATTACAAAGCTTCTTAATTTTCGGGGTATTCCCAAATGTATGATGTTTTAAGTATAATTTAATCTTTATCTTTATAAAATCTTTATATATTTTTTGTAAGTATAAAATAAAATGTAAGCTTACCGTATCAATAACAAAAAAACAAACACCCTAAACAACGCTAGCTAACTCCCGTATCCCGGACTCGCGCGTTCGTCGCTGCGCACACGGACAGACTGGCGATCCGAACGGAATAACGGGACGTTGTACTACTTCCGCGGTGTTTCTTGTTATACATACGTGTGACCACAGAGGAGGTACGACAGTGGGTAAGATTAGTATCATTAGGTATTGAAAATTCCTTTAAATAGGAATAATGATTGTATTTATTAGAAGTGAGAGCCTTCTGCTACCTGAAAGTCCGATGCCTTTGCAGTCATCACCATCATCAATAATCAAGTACGAAAAAATCTCTGAAGGCTGATTTTGCAAGCGGCAAATAGAGACTTAATGGAATGAAAATTTATATTTAGACTATTGAGTGTAGAATTATTATTAATTGCTGACTGTACGTGAACCACAGGTGGACTTTGGTATCATCTAAAATGATGACGTCTTGTAAACATTTAAAAATTTCTTCAAAAAAATCGAACATCGACAGTTGATGGTTCATATCTGATTTATTATTGTAAAATGCTCCCTCATTACATTGAAATTAAAACCACTTGTCTGGCGACATTGAAAGTGTTTCGTACAATTTAATTAATGATTTATGAATTCTTTTTTTAATGAGTGAGAATCAGTTATAACAGGTATTTTATGTATCTACCACTCACTCTCTTCACTCTTCACTACACTGCCGCTCCATTTCAAAAACGCTTGCCAACCGCTAGTGTGAAATGGATATTAGAGGACTTGAGTTATTTCCTAGGCTAATTAGTGTACTTACCATAGAATTTTATTGTAGTACGTATGTGAATCCATTCCATAAGTTTCTTTAACAACCATTTCCTTAAGATCCCTAGGTAAAATAGACATAATGGTTGAAACAGCAAAATAATTTCACAAAAATTGCGCGTATGGATTTTTAGTTAATTGACACATTCTGTCCATGTATCATTAGGTATAAGGACCTTGTAAGTGTAAACGACTCTATCTTAATAAGATAATCAATACATAAAGAAATAATAATGAGAGTTACGTACCTAAACATCAGATTTCTTTATGCACTTAGGAAACAATTGCCAAACAGTTTGAACATTTTGACAAAATCCTAACGTGAAGTAATCATCATACTCAATTACAATATATAATGCATATTATCTTTCGCAATCGGCTTCGACTACTTTACTTTTTTACACTGTGTCACGTGTTCTAACTAGAAAGGTTGAGCAGTAAACCCCAGTATAGACCGTACACAAAGAAAAAAAACAACTTATTGTAAATATTGGAATCCACGCTCCGGAGATCTGCCTTTATCGACTAGCCTTTAATATGTCAATAAGCAGAGTTCATTTCTGGAAAAGCCTCGTGTTAAACAGAGGTTTACGGGGTTTCATAGCTTTTTAGGTTTCCGTGGAGTCCAATAATCAAGCATTAATGCTAGTTTGCTATCTAAGTAACAAGTCACTTAACACCTGATTTAGGTTTGTAATCCACATTTGAGATTGGACCTTATGTACAAACGTTCCTTAATACCTTAAGACGTTGGAACCTTAAATTAGCCAAATGAAAAATAAAAACCAAAACGCGAATCAAACATATTTTTTTTCTACAATCTTCGACTAAGTACTTACTTAACACAGGCGTTTCTAAATTATTTACTGTATAATACAGGTGAAGGACTAAAAACTTTAGTTACATTAATCGGCTTAGCTCAAGAGATAAGCAACCTGACCTATGTAGTATATATATATTTTTAAACACAACAAAAAAAAACAGGTGGACTCAATGCTAATAGCATTATTTACCAGTCAACCCTTGGGTCATGTAGAGTTTGTTTATAGGACAATGTCTAACAGTTTTGTTTGATAAAGTGACAATAAAAATACTTACATAAAATACTAAAAAATAATCTCGTAAAATTAATAATATCAGACAACCTTATACGAAGTAAGTAGTAAGCTACTTACTTCGTATAAGGTTTTTCGCAACGCATTTTTTTCTTTTATCATGTATGTCTTAAGAGACATACATGATAAAAGAAAAAAATGCGTTACTATTTTTTGGTAATCTGATTGTTGGATCAAACATAATTTTTAGTCATCTATGGCAATGTATGGCAATGTCTATCATTGATTATATTTTTCATAGAACAAGTACGTGAACTACTTAGTTGTGTTGCCGGGGCGATTTTCTCCCTAATATTATGTTCGATTACCCTCAACCTCTTTTAAGAGAGGCAGGACAAAACGATTTATCGCTCGAACTGGAGCAGCCCGACTGTTGAAATACCTCCACCTTACAAAAGACCGCAGCCAAATAACAATCACTCCGGTGTTTGTGTTCCTGCATGTGAGTAAGGTTTCCAGAGCCCTTGGGGGGTGCTACATTAGTAGCAGGGTCAAGCTTTCAAGGTAAGGGCGACAAGTCTAGTAACAGTTTTACTATGCTATGCTTTTCGCCCTTAAGCTAGGAACTCATTACCACCTAACATCAGGTGGGATGAGGTCAATCTTGAAGTGCGTTATAAAAAAAAACAACAGCCCGAGCTGAGGTTCGAGCCCCGCTATAGGGCGCCCTCCGGCAGTTGTTCAAATTTTTAGGGGTGAGAGCCTTCCGATCCCCCGAAAGCTCGGTAAAGATGAAAAGGCCATCTGCGGCCATCAATCTATAGTTATATTTTAAAGAAACAGAAAAAGTTTATCTCCCCTCATTGAAGATAGCTACTGAGTTTCTTGCCGCGATGCCGGTTTCTTCTAGGTAGGATAAGGTTCCGAACCGGCTGTAGCTTCAATCATGGTATATATTCATTTTCACAATGCATAAGTGTTACTTGTAACCAACATGAATAAATGAATTGATTATGATTATCTGTTTCTTAAAAAAGTTTGCTAGTACGACGTTAAGCACTATAAAAATAAAAAATCGAATCTATAGTCAGTTACGAAAAAAAGAATACTTATAGTGTGATCGGCTATGATTTTCGATATTTATTTACACAAAATTTTGTTGAAGTTTATCTACACAGAAAGGTCAAGTGTTGATTTTCGAGTATGATGGAAGTTGATTGCATTTATTGCACTTTGATTTGAAAGATAAATCATTTTTTTATTTCTATACGTGCAGTCAAGTTTATTGTGCAATTAGTGAGGTTTGCGCGCTTGTGTTTATAAGATCATTAAACACGGTTTTAACAGTGTATAAAAGTTTTTATTCTTAACTCTTACCTACTTATTGTAATTGGATCTTTACCTATGTCTGTCCAGCTTTCACGCCTACACCACTAATCCGATTTTGATGAAATATGGTATAGGTAGGTAAATGTTGAACCTCTATAATAAACATAGGCAACTTTTTGTTTTGAAAATAAGGGGGGATGTAGGTAATATCGCCCTTAGAAGTTTTTATGGGAATATATTTATTTTTTAAGTTAGAGATATGAAATTTGGCACAAATATAGCTCAAAACTTGGATAAGAATAGGAATCACTTGTTGAACCGACCATGGAAGTGTATATATATGTATAGAGGGCGCATTTAGTAAGGTAACGTATCTATCTGTCTGTGTGTGTGTCCGTCTGTGGCATTTTAGCTCTAGAGGTGTAATCAATCGGGAGGTTTCTTATCGATGTTTGATAAAAGTCTGTCCATGATTGTGGCCGCCATAAAATATCTGATATTCATATTTCGACAACTATCTTTATATATTACTATCTAATCCCTTAGAAACATTTATGATTTAAGATGCTCTCATATCGAAGTGTAAAGGGTTTAAACCGTTCCTGAGCACGTGCTCAGAGTGCCTAGTGGGACAGGTGGCCCTGGACACGGGCCTCCGCCGGCGGGACGGAAGAGTTGACTGCGTGTGGTGTTATGGTGAGCTGAAGGAAGCGGATCCCTCCAAGCGTATCTTTGAGAATTGATAATTTGCCATACATATTTCAATTCTCTTCAAGCCTCGTGTCGTCTCGTCTGTTTGGTAGAAAATCACTTTTAGATTCTGATGCAAGTTTTTTGGCCGTCGTCATGGAGACAGTAATTTTGTCATCGGAGTCTTTACGTGTCAAGGCCGACGCCACCTAAGGCGAACACCCTAAAAGAAAGAAGATCATGTATACTAATACTAAGGCCTTATCCCACTGCCTTTAATTGCACTGTGGTCACCACACAGGTCCCCGCAAATGTTGCGGTCTAGACATTTCATCAGGATGCATTGAGGGTGTTTC
Organism: Glyphodes pyloalis; assembly: GCA_037074685.1. Classification (NCBI taxonomy): domain Eukaryota; kingdom Metazoa; phylum Arthropoda; class Insecta; order Lepidoptera; family Crambidae; genus Glyphodes; species Glyphodes pyloalis. The sequence continues at coordinate 1,558,539 of JAYKKO010000042.1, forward strand.
CGGAATGTGGACTTTGATGAAGAACATAACACTCTCTAGCATCGCTTATGAGCAAAAAACAACCTAATTTCACCCCCTTTTTTTAAGGGAGGGAATGCATTGGCGCACCGTACCACTGCGTTGGGAAGGCAGCGGCGTGTGTGGGACTCCCCCGCTCTGACTACCCACGAAGACCCCTTCCCCCACACCTCTCATCGTTTAGTGACGGCGCCATGAGAATATAGATTATCTATAACAGCCACAGCACCGTCTGTTAATATAATATCATCCTGCAGGGAAAAGACCACCACAACTAAAAGTAAATCATATATTTAGTAATAGGTCGGTATTTAGTATCAGATTCACGCATTTACGCCCAAAAACTGTTAAATTTTTGATACCCCTAATGACGTTTAAAATAAATACACTGTTATAATAGTTTAGTTCTCAGCAAAAAAACACTTTATTAGAGATAAAAGGACATGCCTGCCGGACCGTCACTCTCTGCGGGGAACAGAGAGTGGTGTGTCGGGCTCGCACCGACTAAAACCCCCTCGGTGGCCAACGCTGCACAGTTGTGGGGGAGTCGGGATCCCTTACGGACTCTACACAGGCTCACCACGGCGCCTACCGCTAAGCGACCCTGCTCGCCGCGCATTAGGCGCGCGGCTGGAACGTACCAGGCCACCTGACACGCCCCACCCCCTGGGGACCGCGGTAGCGGACGCAAGGCTGACCCCACGCTTGGCGTCAGCCCCAGCAGCGGATCTGCTGTGCGGCTCCGCTGCCTACTGCCAGTGATCTCAAACCTGAGCTATGTTGGAAATGGTAAATTTTTAAATATTATTTATAAAGTTTTTTTTTTATATTGCACTTCAAGATTGACCTCATCCTACCTGATGTTAAGTGGTAATGAGCTCCTAGCTTAAGGGCGACAATTACACCATAATAAATCTAATCTAATTACTGGCCTTGTCACCCTTACCTTGAAGGCTTGACCCCTCCTACTAATGTAGCACCTCCCAGGAGCTCTAGAAACCTTTCACACGCAAGAACACAACAACACAGAACTGATTGTTATTTGGCTGCGGTGTTCTGTAAGGTGGAGGTGTTTCACAAGTCGGGCTGCTCCAGTTCGAGCGATAAATCGCTATGCCCTACCTCTCTTAAATATATATTTAAGACTATTTAATAAGCTTCTTTCCATATCACTTAATAGATGTATCTCATATACATATTGTACATAAAACTGTATTTGTTATCCGAGGTCGGGAGTGAGCACTGGTTTATGTAACACATGTTTGCATACCTATCACAGAAGTCAGGGGTTCCAAAACACAACTATGTAATGTTTTATGTCAATAAATATATATATATATATAGCCCATAACATAGCTGCAAAAGTCAAGCTATGTTTCGTAAGATTGAGAAACGTCATCACCATTTAACGAATTATTCAAAATTTCTCAATATCGCTTATATTTTGGCAAAAAATCTATTTATCAAATCCTTCTACGACATTTACAATTTACATTAACACATTACAGGGACAACCACATAATATTGCGCTAGTAGTGTTAGGAAAGTAATATTCATTTGTTGGAATTCAATGTGTTAATTAAATAGTATAACAAAACCAGTAATCGAGATTTATGTTCTAAAAATGTATTTATGAAAACTTTAGCAGCGCCGCAGCGGTGGGTAGCGAAACTATTGAAATTGCCATACAAAAGTGTTACTAGTTTAATATTAAAGTCATAACGTAAATTACTCGTTACCATTTTGTTCGTATTAAGGACACTGATAAAGCTCTATTAGACTACAAGAAATACCCTACCAAAAAAAATCTTTAATTGCCTGTGTCTTTGGTAAACAGAAACAATGATGTATTTAATAGACAATAATTAATATGGTCATTGTTTTAGTCTACCAAGAATCGGGAATCGAAAGCCGAAGTCCCATCATAAATCCTATTGGTTTTAAAATAAAAGTAAGTAATTAAAATCCTCATAATATTCATCCAGCGCCATCTATGTAGTTTGAAGCTAAACATTAAATAAAACGTACACAGTTACAGTAGACTTCGGCTTTCGGCACTTCTAAGCTAATATGCTTTTTATCTCTTCAATGAATGTAACTTTTAATGTTTAGATATAATAGGTAGGTATAATGATAAAAACATGTAAAAACTAACATTTATGTCACAAGAAGCCCGGTTTATTGCACATAAATTATGTGCAATAAACCGGGCTTCTAAGAAACAAAGTGATACAACGACATCTAGTCATCATTGCCGTAACTAAGAAGAACGTACATTTCTTTTTAAAGAGCAACTTCCTTGTTTGACTTTGAAGTTTGAAATGCTACTACTAGATGGCGCTTAATGTTTTCTATTTTACGAGAAAGATGTCGCTGCGAAAACTAGATAAAAATAAGGGTTTTTCTTGAGTAACAGATCTTGAAGTGAGCACTTCTTCATTACTGAAATAAAGTCATAGTAATAATGAATACTGGGGGTCTACTCCCACAAACGAAATACATTGATGTTTATATAAAGGACATTTTGGCGTAAATAACTTTTTCATGCAGTTCTTTTGAGTTTTTTGAGCTCTGTCTATTGGTAAACATGTATAAGGTTATTCTATTTCAAATAAAAAACAAGATATTCAAGGTCAAAAAGGAGCCGTTTTAACATGTTTGGTAATTCATACTTTCGAGATGTTAGAGCATCGAAAGAGTGAAACCCAAGTTTATTTTCTTTGTGTTATCTACCCTCGATGCTAACACGACGTAGTATTAAGTTAGACGTAGGTATGTGTATATCTGAATATGTCTGTCTGTCTATTGCATCGTAGCTTTCGAACGGATGAACCGACTTTGATTGTCTTTGTTTGAATGGTGAAATAGTCGGAAGTGTTTTTAACTATGTTTCACGGAAAGATTGTAGCCGGCACAAAATGTCGGATTAAATATTTAGACATCACTATTAGGTATCAAATAAAACAATTTGAGTAGTTCTACACATAATTATGACATACGGAGCCGAGACGTGGGCACTGACGGCACGACTGGTTCACAGACTTAAAGTCACTCAGCGGGCTATGGAAAGAGCTATGCTCGGTGTTTCTTTGAGGGATCGAATCCATAATGAGGTGCTCCGGCAGAGAGCTAAAGTCATCGACATGGCTTGTGAGCCATGTCGATGACTTTAGCTCTCTGCCTGCACAGGATTAGCAAGCTGAAGTGGCAGTGGGCTGGCCATATCAGCCGCAGAGCCGACAACCGTTGGGGTAAACGAGTTCTGGAGTGGAGACCACGCCTCGGTAAACGTAGGACGCCCTCAGGCCAGGTGGAGTGACGATTAGCGCAAGACGGCTGGCAGGAGCTGGATAAGAGTAGCTGAAAATCGATCGAAGTGGCGAACATTTGGAGAGGCCTATGTCCAGCAGTGGACTGCAACAGGCTGATGATGATGATGATGACACATAATTACAAATTTCAAATCCCAAACGAGTAATATAGAACTGTCGGAGGTTTTCTAATTTTGATTCTTTTTAACTTTCATTCCGGTACCAATCTATAAAAGTTGTAGAAGTTGCACCAATAAATCACATATTTGACACAACAACAAACTCCAATCAGCCCACATAAACATCGGAACTATAAATTATCTACCAATGGTAAACGTGACAACAAGAGCTCGAGTCACACGAAAGCGTACACAATCGAATCCCGGACACTTTCCATGGTCTAAGTATGGTACAAATTAGATATTGGGTATTCGGTACGCTTAAGGTATTAAATAAAATGTGTAGCTTAATAAATATTGTTACAAACAGCACACGCGATAAAATGGGTTGTTGTAAATTCGTCACCAAGTAAATTCGTCATATTTTTAATCTCTCCATACATTCAAAGTAAGTTCGTCACATGCATTAAAAAATAGGGTCATAGGTAAAATGGGTTACTGTAAATTCGTCATAATTTCTCATTTAGAAAATTAGAACTGTGACGAATTTACACATACTATTTTTCGTGACGTATTTACAACAACCCGATAAAATGAGGTGACGGCGAGTAGACCGGATTTTGGCATCGCGCTATGTTTGAGGTGCGGGTTCAAATCCCGGCCGGGTCGATGAAAACCAACTTTTGTATATTGGATATCGTCGTTGGTTGGGATTTCTATAACAAAAGTGCTTGAGTTATTTACCACAGAATCAGAGAAATATGAGATGTTTATTTTTGACCTTTATTTATTTTAACGACTAGTAACTTTTTTTTATAACGCCCTTCAAGATTGACCTCATCCCACCTGATGTTAAGTGGTAATGAGTTCCTAGCTTAAGGGCGAAAAGTATAACATTGTAAAACTGTTACTAGACTTGTCGCCCTTACCTTGAAGGATTGACCCCTGCTATTTTTAGTGTAGGTAAGGCTCTTTAAAGAAATGAGTACCTAAATGGTTTTTACCGTAGCGCAAAAGCGTGCTCTCATTTCGATAATAATAGATAAAAAGCAGATATTTTAATAATGCATATAAATAAGTACCTACTGCATTTGTTTTAGTTAAAATATTTATTAATTAAAAACAATAAAAGCCAAGTCTATGTTTGCATCCTTAAAAGCGGTGTTCACACCACAAATCGATCTTATCCGCTAAGAAATTTCTTCGAAACAACGTTTATTGAGAATTCTAGTAAAAGCCCAACAATAACACTAACGTAGCGTCTAGTCACGGCCAGGGCTGGATTCAGGTATCTTGTGTAACCCCTTAATACAAACAAAATGGTATACAAACAAAAACGGTATTAAAATAAAACTATTACGTAATTCTTCTACAATTCTACCAATTCATTATTTTTCCGAATCTACTATCAAAAACGAATTATATCGGATCCGATGACGGATAGCAATTTGACGACCTCGATGGCGTAGTGGCTAAGGTAGGCGGCCACAGAACGAAAGGTCCCGGGTTCGATTCCCGGTCGGGTCAATTTAAAAAAAGACATTTTCTAAATTGACTTGAGTCTGGGTGTGCTGGGATGACGCCCCCAGTTAGTATCCGTCGTCTGGTACTCATAGTACAAGGGAAAACCTTAGTTTGAGACCAGGTGATTGGTGTGATTGTCTGGCGCATTTATTTATTTATTATTTATTAATTCTCATAATCGTAACAAAACTCACTTCAAATGCGATTCAGATATTTAAAAAAAATCTTATGCAAATAAAAACCGCAATTTTTGTAATTCTTCAATAACAAACCTTTCGTTCGTTCGTTTCATTTTTGGGAGGACACCCGTGATCCGTCAAACAATGATGTTGTTTTTAATTGACTGAACTGTTTAATATGGGGCCAGTGAACTCAAAAACCATGGAAGAATTACCATCATATTAACTCCATTCGAATATCGGCACCAAAACACACACAAATGTAAAGCACACAAGCGATAGATACGCAATATAGTAATAAAGTATCAACACTTGAAAAAAAACTTTAAGTATAACGCGTTTAGGTTGAAATATAGACAGTTCGTTAGTTACGTCATTTCATAGAATGGGATGGAAAACGCGCTGTAATTGGTCCGCGCCTGTGACTCGCTGCGTCCTTGGAAACGGTATTCGTAAAGGGCTAGCTCACTTTTGTAAGCCACGCCCAGCGTGCCTTACTTTTCGTGGTGCCATTTTCAAGCGTCAGAAATGCTTCTATGTTTTTTTGTGTTTACTATATGGGACCCTTGATTTCCTGAGGCCCCGGGAACGCAAGCCAGCTTGCTCTATCCCAAATCCGTCCCTCGTCGTAGTCATTGTTTGGGAGTTACAGCTTTCTGCACGCGCGCACGAATTGACCTATGGCTGGCTCTTAAGCCGACTTTAGACTGAGCAGAATTTTGTACGTAATAATGTAAACAATAGTTTTGGTTATAAGAGTGAAGTTACTATTGAAAGTGGGCAGCAGGCCTACTGGGCTACCGAAAAGAAAAGTATAAACGTAGTTTTTTCGTGAATAAACATTTTTCGTACATAAATTGTTATTCATATGGCAATGTTATTACATATATTTAGGTTGGTAGCAGTGAAATGAGTTTATTATATGTCAATGTTGGTAACACAACTAATCAAAGAGTCTACTGTTTGAATTATGTTCGCAACGCATCATAATGTAACTCATATGAGAATTTAGAAATAAAGGGTTCATTACAAAATATAAGCCTAGTTTATTGAATAAAACCACAACATAAATATTTTTTTTATTTCATTTATCACTTATGTGTGGTCCCAGTCTCGGGATTTTTTTGTTCTTTCGGATCCGGTGCTAGGTAGGGACCGGGGTCTAGTTAATTGCGGTCCCAGTCGCTGGAAACCTCTCGGAACTATGCCATTGCCATGCAAAACTGCAATTTGAACTACAACTACCGTTTGTGTTCATTGCAAGAGCACAATACTGTCGTCCTAACGAAGAATGCAACAAAACGCGCTTCCAGGCAAATAGAACCAAGACCATATGAAGAGTCCAGTGCAATAATGATAAACGTCCTTTGTTTCTTGTTTCGAGATATTTGGGTGTTAAGTTTATAAACGTTGTCCAAAATTCAGCCTTATTGCCGCGAATACCTGGGACAAATCGTTCTAGACGTGTAGTCAAATATCAGAAACGGTTTTATCTCAGGACTGGAAGCGATATCGCCTCACTAGCTGCATGTATGAAGTGACCGAATGACGTTGATCACATAGATTTTAATATTTTGGACATTCATCATTGTTGCCGTGGACCCTTCATATCTGATTACGGAATGGTCTTAAGTCAACTCGCCCATAAACACGACCCATTGCGCTCTTCGTTAGGACGGTAGAATATTAGAAACAGAAAAATTGTATCTCCTCTTGCGGTGCGGAAATCGAACCCACGACCTTCACGTATCCGATAAGCATGTAGTTCTAAACATATTCGGCAGAGAGCACTTACCGGAGGCTAACGGTTGATATACAGCAGAAAAATTTTATCGCCTACGATAACTTGCGGCTAGCTCAGTTGGAAGAGCAGCACGCGCGATATGTGAAGGTCGTGGGTTCGATTCCCGCACCGCAAGAGGAGATAAAAAAATTCTGTTTCTAATATTTACAGTTCGCTAGTACAGCGTCAAGTACTATTTAAAATAAAAAATCGACGGTAGAATAGTTTCGCTACTCACTTCTTTGGCGCTAGTACAGAAACAACTCTTCAAACTACACTTAGTACTTTGCATCGACCTTATTGCTGTGCGTATAAAATCTAATATCGAACTGCAGGTGTTTACCTTGATTGTAATATTTCCATTAATAAATAAATATTGGACAACATCACATACATTGCTCTGATTCTGTGGTAAGTAGCTTAAGCATTTGTGTTACAGAAATCAGATTCAACGACGTTACCATAACAGACCCGAGTCAATATAGAAAAGTTCGTTTTCCATATTGACCCGACCGGGGATCGAACCCGTAACCTCAGAGATGGCGATGCCAAATTCCGGCCTGCTCGCCTCTCGGACCCGGAAGTGAAACTAATACTATTATTCCCTCTCTACCTCATATTATTCGATTACCGTTTTCGGTCATGCTAAAGGATCCATCAACAGATGAATGAGAAAGTTTTATATTATAATTGTATGTTAATTTTGGTGCATTTTAAAACCCTGACAACCGTGCATTTTATTCCTTCTGCATTACTATTGTAAATAAACATATATGTATAATAGTATGTTATACATATATTTATGAGGTTATGTATCAAAGTAAATGAATAAAAATTTTTTTTATTCATACAGATTACATTAGTAATACTTATGAATAGTCAGTCTCTATCTATTGCAAATGAAGCTACCTCCGGTTCGGAACCTATAACTACCGAGAACCGAAGATATGTTTATCATGTTATACTATGAATGTAATCTTAAAATAAAAACTCTATTTTTGTTGCACGGCCGTACCCATTTCTCGCCATCTACTATTTCCTCTAACTTAAGGTTATCTGGAAGAGATCGCTGCCTAGCGATAAGACCGCCTAAATTGTACCATAGTTAATCTGTAAAATCTATTTCTGTAAAGTTTTTGTGCAATAAAGTATATTTATCTATCTATCTATCCAAAATTTACAATTTAAATTCCCAGACCACAGATACGAAAATAATGCAGAAGAAATAAAATGCACGGATGTCCGGGTTTCAAGATGCACCAAAATTAACATACAATTAATTAAAACTTTCTCAGGAGAGAGGTTGATCGTGTGACCAAACTTATAATTAACTGATAATTTTTCCCTTAAGTTGTTAAAAAGACGGTGAAATGTATTTGTTATCAGTTTATGATGTTTGCTTACTTAAAAATGTCGGTCAAGTGCGAGTCGGACTCTGATGCAATGGTTCCGTGCCTTTTGCTCGAATATATAAAACGGTAGGTACTGAATAGTGACAGTTTTGCCTGGCGCTATAATTATTTTCTATACCATTTCGGCACTTCGTAATATATGGTTTGCGTTTGCGCTTAGAGTACAGACTTACCTACGTAAGTTTCCTTTAAAGAAAAGATATACTGGACTAGTTGCTTACCACGGCTTCGTACGCGGATGGTTCTGTTAAATTGTCGACTTTTTTTACAAACATAGCAATATAAGAATTATCCTATTTGGTCCAGAATTATCATATTTCTGAAGTTATGTGCGTACTTTATCACCAAAATGGTGATTTCCATTGATATAGATTAAAAATATATATATTAATGTTACAAATATTGCTGTTGGACTACAATTGTCCCCATATATCGCTAAGTTAGCCTAATATTTATAATAATTATAATACTACTAATATTTATAATAATTATCGATTTTAACTTATTCGTAATCTTAAGTTAAAATCTATTCTTTTGTGAACAACAAATTGAGAATTTCCGTCTTCAATTCTTTACTTGTGCTGAGGCTTACTTATTTGATTCTTAATACATGGTCGGTCAGTATAGGGTTTAATTTACAATCAAAATTCCTTGGCATTAACTTAGAGCCTTTCTACATATTCAAGTCACCGCAGATGTAAGTACCTGATGTGTGATCTTATAACGAAAAAAACGGTACTCAAATAGGATTGCATAGTGGAAAATAGTATGAAAATAGAAGGAGCGCCGCAGCGGTTACCAGCGGAACTACTGACTTTGCCATACAAAACTAGGACTACATAAAACTGTTAGATTTCCGTTTCTGTCTGTGCTAAGAGTACTGAAGCTATTTCAACTGTACTTCGAGATGATTTACTGATATAAGGCTTTTGATGAGGCTGACGAATAAACTCACAATGAAGTGGCTGAGGTATAAAAGGATTCCGTTTTTCCTTTTGAGCTGCGGACCCCTAAAAGCGATGATATCGCGGACTTTCTCGGATGTAGCTTTCGAATGCGAATTTCAAAATTGTGACATGCACACAAAATACTGAATTGAATTCGTACAATGTGTCTCGCAATCACATTTAAATATTGTTTGCGTAGCTCCGATAGATATAAAGGACAGACAATAAATATGTGACATCATCACATGCATTGTTTTGATTTTGTAATAGTAAGCTTAGTCACTTGTGTATTTAACAAAAATCAAGGATAACGGCAACCCAGACCTGAGATAATGTAGAACGTTTGTTGATACTAGCCCAAACGGGAATCGTATTTGGATAAATTTGGCCCGCTCGCTCTTGGCTACCGAGGTTGTCCACTATGTAATAAACTAATGTTACGGAACTAGAACTAGCAAAATGCAGACACAAAACAAATACAAATTTTTATCACACAAATGTGTGTTCTGGGTGGGAATCGAACTTACTACCCTTAGCACGAAAAAATGCAACCGAATAGTATAACGTATTGCAAATGGTGTGTATAAGTATGTAAATAGAAGGTTATGTAGGTATACATCTATTATATAAAAATGAATCGCAAAATGTGTTGGTAAGCGCATAACTCGACAACGCGTGGACCAATTCTGATATTTTTTTTTATATATTTGTTGAAGTCCAAGGATGGTTTTACGGTGAAAAACTCTAAAGACAGCCCTATTTGACGACCTCCGTAGCCGAGAGGCGAGCGGGCCTGACTTTGGCGAGCGCCATCCCTGAGGGCCCGGGTTCGATCCCCGGTCGGGTCAATATGGGAAACGAACTTTTCTATATTGTCTCGGGTCTGGGTGTTGTGGTACCGTCGTTGTTTCTGATTTCTGTAATACAAGTGCTTTAGCTACTTACCATAGAATCAGAGCAATGTATGTGATGTTGTCCAATATTTTTTTTTATATTATATTTTATTTATTATTTTTCCAGTACAAACGTTTGCTTACTCAAATTTAGAGTCAAGCCACATTGCAAATCTTTTTGACAGGACGAAGTCTGTCGGATTCGCTATATATTTTTTTCGTGTTCAGGGTACAGTATCAAAAACGAAATATGTTGTATCCGATGTCGAGTTGCAATTTTAATTTGCTTGTCGACGTAGCAATCGTAACCAATTCACTAGGAATTCGAATTAAGCATTTAAAAAAACGAAATATTATTTATGCAAATCAAAAAGCACGTTTTAATTCCTAAACTATTGATTAATTTTAAAAATGAAACCTTTTGTTTGTTCGTTTCGTTTCTGGAAGTAGATCTACTGGACCTGCCATCGATAAAAATCATTCCACCAGACCAGTTAATAGAAAAACAACTACCTATAACTTACCAATCAGAATCATTTGTCCAGCCTTCAGCAGACAGCTCTCGAACACCGCTTAATCTTCAACTGCCCCAAACCACGATAGTTTCAATTCCATAACTCGTTACCAACCAAATAAATTCAGAACTGCTCCGTCCAAATCGCCTTCCTCTAATTTCCGGACGATTTCTTCGTTAACCTTTCTAAAGGTTAAGTTACGGCGGTACAATTACTTTTGCCGGCGTCCGCGATGTCATCAAATTCAGATTTCCTATCTCACCGCCGTTAAACATATTGTACGTTACGTAAACAAACCATGATGATTATTCTCTTCATCATTTACGTCACTTTCATCTAACGCTCGTACGGTTCTCCAAATGATTGCTCTAACACGTAACTACAGGCCGTTTTGTTGGAAGTAATTGGCGGCTCAGCGCATTCAATTTGAAGAAATGACTCGGAGTCTTTTACAAGGTCCATTTATGTTTTTATATGGATATGTATATTCGGGAGGTTGAATTTGTACGATCATTTTCATTGTAATTGCGTCTTCAAACGGCAGCTGACTAGTCTTATTGATTCTGTTACGTAATTTGTGTGTATTTGATTTAATAACAGCAAACGTAAGCACCAATTAGTAAAAGAAATTCTTTGTCAGGTTCATTTCGTCCATCTTCTTCTGCATTAATAGTAAACGAGTCTCTTAATATTGCTTTCTTCTAACTATGAAATCACAGACAAACATCAGCTTTATTAGTTTAATTTCTTTTTGTAAAAGCTTCACTTTTCCTTGCGCGTTGATAGTATATCTGCAATGAAAGAATAAAATATGATCAGTAAATGTAATTTCTCTTGGAAAGCTTATTTGTCTTAAGTTAACTTTGTTGTTAAGACAAGAACTTGTAAAGATGTAATGTTTAATAATAAAATTGCGTCTATTTGTCTTAAGTCTTTATGAGGTAGTTAACGTTTACTGCGTGAATTAAGATAAAATCTCTTCTTGCAATCTTTTTCTTTTGTAATGTTTGAATTGATAAACCTAATGGATATTCATTAATCTTTTTGTTTGTTAAATCATAAAAACTTAATAATACAATACTAATATGCTTTACTACCCGAATCAGCACGATATAAAGTAGAAAACTTCCAATATGTTTTAAGTTTTTTTTTTATATTACTCTTCAAGATTGACCTCATCCCCCCTGATGTTAAGTGGAAATGAGGTCCTAGCTTAAGAGCGACAAGTAGAGCATAATAAAGCTGTTACTGGACTTGTAGCCCTTACCTTGAAGGCTTAACCCCTACTACTAATGTAGCACCCCCCAGGAGCTCTGGAAACCTTACTCACACGACAACACAGAAGTGATTGCTATTTGGCTGCGGTCTTCTGTAAGGAGTAGGTATTTCACCAATCGGGCTGCTCGAGTTCAAGCGATAAATCGCTATGCCCTTTAAGCTTAAGGGAAACAATCCCTTAAGCTAGGATCTCATTACCACTAAACATCAAGAGAGATGAGGTCAATCTCGAAGTGCACCATAAATAAAAAATATACTATGGTTTTCAAAGTCAAATGATTAACTCGTTTCGTGACGTTAACCACTATTATCAAGATAATGGCAGCCATTGAAGTTTCTTCAAGTACCTACAACATCTGGTGGGCTTTTGTTGTTTTCAAAATAAGACCAATTTGTACAATTTACGCTGTCAAGAATTTATTGTGTTGTAAATGTGGGAAATCTTATTGAATAGAACTGTTTGTAAGGTAGCAGCATGAAAAAGATTTCTAAATTATTGTACTGTGTTTATGAGTAGGTATAGTGTGTTATATTTTATTTAGTTTTTGAAAGAGAGCTCTTAAATTGGTTTCAATGATAGAGTAAAAAATCCTACTAAAATTATGAATGCGAAAGATTTAAAACATGTCTAGATGCCTGGATGTATTTTTATTTCCTTAACGCAATGTTTGCGTTTTAACACTGAACGGATTTTGATGAAATTAGGTAGAGAAATAACATGCTAATTTGACGTCTAGAATACTTTTTATTTCGAAATAACGCCGGCGAAGTCGTAGGCAGTCGTAGGTGTAAACTATACGTTGGTATTTTGCTCAATAAGCTACTCTATATGCAGGGCATTTAACATTGTAAATCAACCTCCCTTTGAAGGTAATCCACTCTGAGCACTAGAATGATAGCAAGTGCTATCATTTTAGGTGGTGCTGTATGCTTATCCTAAAATACAGGATGTCGCCCTATCTTAGGAAGAAAAACACTAAGGTATTCAGTGTTTTCTAAATAATTTTAAGATGCATATATTTGGTTTTTTGTTTAGATTTTGCGATAAGTTTCCTGAATAAATTAGTATTATTATTATATTAATGTGGACTCGTACTGGTCATTGACCGGTCACCACTGCGAGGGAGAGAGGGTCCTGTTGGATCGACCATCCCCAGTCTCACCCGGCCATTGTGAAGGGAGCAGAGTAGGCCGCGTAATAGCGGCCTAGTCTGTATGGTGCATCGATGCATTTCCCCGTCACAAAAAAGGTCGACCTGGAGCAACCCGACGGGTGATATACCACCACCTTACAGAAGACCGCAGCCAAATAACAATCACTTCTGTGTTCCTGCGTGTGAGTAAGGTTTCCAATGCACTTGGGGGTGCTACATTAGTAGCTGGGGTCAAGCCTTCAAGGTAAGGGCGACAAGTCCAGTAACAGATTACCACTTAACATCAGGTGGGATGAAGTCATCTTGAAGTGTAATATAAAAACAGGGTGCCCAAGTAGACAACTCAACTTTTGATTCCTAATTCAATTTCTCCAATTTCTAATTTGTCATCACAATAAAGACATTAAAAATCAAATTTCGTGCCTCAATTTTTCGCCTCCTTTAATTTCCATTGTTCACCGTCTAGTCGGTACACATGAGTTCTGCGCTAACTAGGGCAATAAACGCACGACTAACCCAAAATTGGGGTCAGAAATAATCACTTGGCAAAAGAAATCAAATCTGCGTTGATATTTTGAGTCACGACTGACGATTAAGGCTTCGTCGTAAAAGGAAAACAGCGAGTAGCGAGCAAAAACAAGGGATCGTAAGTGAGTGGTAAGTATGATAATGTCATCTAGGTAGTTAATGATCGGTTTAATGGACGAGGTGTAAATAACTCGTTTGTTCGTCGAACTAGTCTTGAGTCCTGATTCGATCGGTTCGGCTCAATTTTATAAGACTTAATTCGTTTTAACAGAGATAGGGCATAGCGATTTATCGCTCGAACTGGAGCAGCCTGACTGGTGAAATACCACCTTACAGAAGACCGCAGCCAAATAACAATCACTTCGTGTTGTTGTGTTCCTGCGTGTGAGTAAGGTTTCCAGAACTCCTGGAGGGTGCTACGTTAGTAGCAGGGTTCAAGCCTTCAAGGTAAGGGCGACAACTCCAGTAACAGATTTATTATGCTGTACTTGTCACCCTTAAGCTAGGACCTCATTATCACTTAACATCAGGTGGGATGAGGTCAATCTTGTTGACCTTGAGTTAGTTAAACTCGCCGTCTGGAGTCGAACCGAGCTTCAGTTTTTCCACAAAAACTCGAACTAGAGTTTCAAAAAGAATTGACTTTTATTGTCACTCAAAAAGAGCTTTAAATATAATATATCTATGGTCTTGAGTATATTGAGGTTTAATAATATTATAAGCATAGATAAGTCACGAGTAAATCCAATCCATACTAATATTATAAATGCGAAAGTAACTCTGTCTGTCTGTCTGTCTGTCTGTCCGTCTGTTACTCTTTCACGCCTAAACGGCTGAACGGATTTCGATGAAATTTGGTATAGGTATACGTTGAATCTCAAGAACGGACATAGGCTACTTTTTATTAGAAAATAAGGGGGGGATGGGGGTAATACCACCTTTGAAAGTTTATATGGAAAAATGTTTATTTTTAAAGTTAGAGATATGAAATTTGGCACAAATATAAATATAGCTCAAAACTTGGATTAAAATATAGACTTGGATTAAATACTTTTTGTTTCGAATATTAGGGGAGAAAGGGGTAAAATCGACCATGAAAGGATGTAGTCCACGCGAACGAAGTCGCGGGCACAGCTAGTTGTTTATAAATGCCCGGTCCCAATATTTTACGATTCGTAATATGTCAAAAATAACAATCTATTTTTCCCCAACTGACTAGGAGTCTGAAACAGTTTTAAGTTACGCCTCGTATAATTAATTACTATCCCTAACTAAAACGGATCGTTTATCAAATATCGGAACCATAAATCGATTTAAGAGTACGTCAGTAATAAAAATAAAATAAAATAAATAAATGCGCCAGACAATCACACCAATCACCTGGTCTCAAACTACTAATAAATAATTAGTAGATACTAATTATTTATTTTAATATAATACACAGTAGGTAATGTTAAATCCTATTCATTGACGCTTTTGCTTTTCAAAATACGCTTCTGATTACGAAAAAACCCACAAAAGGAACATTGTATCGCTTGATTTAAAAAGGAACTCAAATAGAAAATAACTCAAGCGGGACTCCCCCCGTAAAATGACTCGAGCGCTAAAAAGACTCTAGTAGTAGTAGACATATTGCGCTCAAGAGCTCATACATAAATTTTTGTCTGTCTATTTGTCTGTTTGTTGGCTATAGAAACAAAAAGTACATGACGGATTTCAACGAAACTTGGTACGATTATTTTTCGTACTCCTGGGCAGGTTATCCTAATACTTTTCATCATGCTACAATCAATAGGAGCAGAGCAGTGAAGAGAAACGTCGGGAAAACGGGAGAAGTTACTTTATTTTTAAACTTCAGTTGCGTGGGCACCCTTAATAATTAAAGCTACAGATTAAAACACAGATATCATGTATTGCGGAAGTATTCTCCTTAAAATTATATAAAAAATATCTTTCCACAGCATATGTCTCTCTTTTATGGTTTACTCAGAATTACACCTGTAATTCCTGATAGCTTAGCAGTTTGGTTCGGAGCTAAATGAAAATTCCGAGTGTCTGTTAACTGAGTTAATATAATACCGAGAACTAGTTCATAATTTACAAAAAATAAAATAAATAATTAAAACTAAATAAAAACTACATTATATGTACAAATATACAAAATTCAATAAAAGTGTCTGTTAATTATATTGAGATAATCTTTTCACTATCTACATGCATAGGCATACAAAAAACATTTTATACAATTTCGTCAGTATGTTTGTCTGTTTGTTCTGACTTTCTAAAATGGCTGGACAGATTTAGACATTTTAGACGGGATTTTTATGGGCTGGTAACTGATGTATTAAGAAATAACTTGGGCTACTTTTACTTTAGAAAACATAAATCCAATATCATTTAGTCAACGTGAACGAAGTCGCTGGCACAGCTAGTACATACTAAAGTCTTGGGAGTCTTATTGTAATAAGTCGAGTCGTTCAATTTGTCAGTCAAGCTCAAGAACTTAAAGACTCGAGTTCTCTCTATTTAATGGCGGTGATCAGGCGTCCGCTTACCTTGTGTGAGGAGATTACGGCATAGATTTACATCGTGATATATCCA
Source organism: Glyphodes pyloalis (assembly GCA_037074685.1). Lineage (NCBI taxonomy): Eukaryota > Metazoa > Arthropoda > Insecta > Lepidoptera > Crambidae > Glyphodes > Glyphodes pyloalis. The sequence continues at coordinate 1,574,801 of JAYKKO010000042.1, forward strand.
ATAGTAACGATGTCATGACAGCTGTTGATATTGAATGTATAATAGAGAGTTTTTGCGGTGATTATGTTGTATCCAGTATGTTACATGATCGATGATTTACAAATATGGATATAGTTGTTTAATGGCACTCTAGAACGACCTTCGCGACGTTCTACGATACTTTGCAAGCTTTGTCATTTTAGATAGATAGATACACTTTATTGCACAGAAAATTTACAGAAATTGGTTTAACAGACATATTTAAGTACAATATAGGCGGTCTTATTGCTAGAGAGCAAACTCTTCCAGACAACCTTTAGGTAGAGGAAATAGTAGACATCGAGAAACGGGTACAGCCGTGCAAAATGTTTGAGAAAAATACTAACAGAAAATATCAATATAAATACCATAACAAGATAAAAATATAAAAAAAATACGTAAAGATAAATAAAACTATAATAAACAAATAAATACCTATATAATAAATAAATATATAATTTCCATAAAGTATTTATGATATAAACAAATAGAAATAAATATATGAAATTAAATTAATTACCAACAAAGCTTAGCATTATTTAAATACTTTGATAAAGGATACAAGTTCGGATTTGTTGTAATTATTACAAGACATACGAAACCTAGCAAAATCCAGACACATATCAGCACAGCTGTGTTGTCGCTGTGCCCTCCACTTGATTGGCGTGGACTAGCGGATATTGAATTATTATTTTGGTAAAATATTTTGCAAAATAAATATAGCCTGAGTTACTCCTCAATACATCAGCTACCTGCCAATAAACGTCCGGTTAAAAGCAGTCCAGCCATTTCTGAGATTAGCCGGAACAGACAGGCAGACTGACAGACAAAAATTTTAAAACATGTACATACATACGTAGTAAAAAGCGAATATTTTAATATATCAAACAGCTCTTATTTTATTCACATGTAAAGATAACACACTTTTACTTTTTCTTTATATTACACTTCAAGATTGACCTCATCCCATCTGATGTTAAGTGGTAATGCGGTCCTAGCTTAAGGGCGACATGTACAGGTTAATAAATATGTTACTGGTCTTGTCGCCCTTATCTTGAAGACCTAACCCCTGCTACTAATGTAGCACCCCCCAGGAGCTCTGGAAACCTTACTCACACAACAACACAGAAGTGATTGTTATTTGGCTGCGGTCTTCTGTAAGGTGGAGATATTTCACCAGTCGGGCTGCTCCAGTTCTACCAGTGCTACCATGACATTTCATAGAACAGTATTTTAGATAATAAACAATTGTTTATCTATCAACTAATCATTCCACGAACATTCGCTAGAGACAGTTTCAAATCGCACATTTCTCGTCAACTACTGCAAACAGTGGACTCTCTAAATGCAGGCCCTTTCACCTGTGCATTATGATATCAGAATTATTATGCAGAATGCACCAAGTGCAATGACCTAGATATGCGCCACTTTCTATGGGACAATGGGACAGGGCTATGTCGTTATTAGTAGATAAATCTTGGCACAAAGTACGCGTTGTATTCGGGTTCCTTGAGAGTTTATTCTGTGTAACAATAATCGTTTATTTTTACTTTCTATTCATGTCAGAAATCATCAAGCCATTGTTATTAGCGTCCTAAAGTCAATATTTTTGAGCAGAAATTTCTACCCGCCTACACCTAAGTAAGTGAAGCCCGACTGGTGAAATCCCTCCACCTAACAGAAGACCAGCCAAATAACAATCACTTTGGTATTGTTGTGGTCCTGCGTATGAGTAAGGTTTCCAGGGTTTCTGGTGCTACATGAGTAGCAGGGGTCAAGCCTTCAAGGTAAGGGTGACAAGTCTAGAAACTCATGACCACTTCACATCAGGTGGTATGAGGCCAATTTTGAAGTGCAAAATAAAAAAAGTAAAAAGGTGTTCTACTTTGAAGGGCGGTATGACCCCCATTCCCCCTTATTTTCAAAACAAAGAGTAGCCTACGTCCGTTTTAGAGATTCAACGTATGCCTATTCCGAATTTCATCAAAATCGTTTCAGTTGGTTAGGCGTAAAAGCCGGGCAGACAAACAGACAGACAGACTGAGTTACTTTCCCATTTATAATATTAGTATGGTTATTAGAAACAGAAAAATTTCATCTCCCCTTGCGGTGCGGGAAGCGGGAGATGAAAAAAAAAATTTTCTTTTTCTAATATTTAAAGTTCGCTAGTACGGCGTATAGTACTATAAAAATAATAAAATCGATTAGTATGGTTGTTTTACTTTTATTTATATTGACAGCTTTTGAATCGGTGCTGTCATTTCTAATGGATTATTTTGTAACTGCATTTGTAATTTTGTATAACGAGTGACTCTTGTGCATTATGAATCAAATAACGTCGGCGCGGCGCCGTTTGAGCGGCGCTTGCGCTGGGCGTCCTCTGCACATCGCGTTCGTGCTTCGCGCTGCGCTGACGTCATGTACAGTTGTTTCGAAAATGGAAATGTAAGATTTGAATAACGCACAATATAATGTTTTATATTGCAGTGACAAATTAATTTTTTCAACTTGTAAAGGAGAAAATATATTTTACCTATTTGACACATGGCCCAAATAGGCAACTTTAGCATTTATTTTCTCGAAAACTAAAAAGACTTAATTGAAAATGGGTTTCTTCGGCAATATGAGTTAGTATTTTAAGCTACATCCATATTTGCTATCAGCTAAAAAGTCTTCTAAAACACGGGCGGGCCGAAACAATTGAGTTGATCATTGTACTGTTGTCAAAAAAAACGCTGCGGCAGGCGTCGGGCCGGCGCGGCGCCTGTGGAGCGCAGTCCTGGCGTTCGTCATTTCGACCGCGCCGCTGCGCAAGCGTTGCGTCGGCGCCGCGTCGATGTTGCGTCGACGTCGCGTCGGCGTTGCGTGGGCGCCGACGCTCAAAGAACGCTAGTGTGGGGTTACGTTAAAGGCGTTCGCTTTTTGGCATAGTTTGTGCGCTATTATTAATTAAACACTTCGAAAATATTACATCTATTTACTATTTTACGACAAAACTGTTTAAAACAAATTGTTAATTTCACAACAAAGAAACTGTATAGAATAAAAGCACCAAATACTTAATATATTAGATTATGATAAGACCTTAAGAAACGCGTTTGTTTTTAAAAGAAAAATATAATCTGTAAAATTTTAACCCTCTAGATATCACGGTTCTTGTTCTATACAACCTGCAGACCTTCTATACAGACCGACGGACGGACGGACAGACAGTGAAGTCTTATTAATAGGGTTCTGTTTTTATCCGGAATCCTAAAAAACAATACATCGGATTATCATTATTTTCTTCCTCTGCCCCACTCCTACCCCCCACCGAATCCCACTTTCAACCTCCGACGAAAATATTAAAGGGTATTGCCAAATTATGGCAGCTCTGTTTGTTTGTCTCTGTGTGTGTCTGTCTTTGGTATCGTAGCTCCCAAAAGGACAAATAAAAAATAAGCTATGTTTGATGGGAATCAGTCAAAGATGGCCGCTGCCATAAGATGTCGGATTATATCCATACTAATATTATAAATGCGAAAGTAATTCTGTCTGTAGGTCTGTCCGGCTTTTACGCCTAAACTGAACCGATATTTATGAAATTTGGTATAGGTATACTTTGAACCTCAACAACGGACATAGGTTACGTTTTGTTTTAAAAATGAGGGGGAATTACCGCCCTTTAAAGTTTATATGGGATTTTTTTTATTTTTTAAGTTAGAGATATGAAATTTGACACAAATATAGCTCGAAACTTGGATTACAATAACAACTATGTTTTTGTTTTGAATATTAAGGGAGATAGGGGTAAAATTGACCGTGAAAATACATACGTAGTCTACGCGAAAAAAGCAACAGCTGGTTTTTAAAAATAAAAGTTGCGGTTTTTTTTAAATTATTGTTTTTAATTGGATTTACTTGAAACTTATCATTATTCAGTCATGACAGCAGTTAAGCATCGTAACACATCAGCTAACATCTCATTTCTTCCGTGTAATCCTTCTCAATGTTACGTTAATTAAAACATTGCATTCATAATGTAAATATCTTATGATTGCTACGCACGCGCAAGCTTACAAATCATTTGTGCGGTGAAACAAAAATGCCGACTGTGAATACATAACGAATATACATTTTCAACTTATTTGGCGAAACCAAAAAAATTATCATATTAATATTAAAAATGCTAAATATTGTATGAACGTCTGTACCACAACGCCCAGACCCGAGACAATATAGAAATGTTCGTTGCCCATATTGACCGGCGATCGAACCCGGGACCTCAGAGATGGCGCGACGCCAAAGTCCGGCACGCTGGCCTCTCGGCTATGGAGGTAGTCAAATTGACACGAAACCTTTTCCATGTGGTCTCGGGTCTGGGTAAATCTGTACGTAACGGTACTTACTAAAGAATCAGAACAATGAATGTGATTTTGTTGCCCAATATTCTCGATAAATACCTACTACGATGAACCACCGAGGTATTAAACGATATTAATTAGTTCAATTAAAATTCAAGCCGATAAATATCAGATGTTGCAGACACATATCATTAACCACGTCAGTTTATTGCATTTATTGTTTTACCTTCGATCAAGTATATCTCGCTGGATTGAGCATCGAAGTGTGAGACATATGCTTTGAGCTTGGTTTACTTTGAATATGAAAAAAAACCGGTCAAGTGCGAGTCGGACTCGCCCATGAAGGGTTCCGTAGCAGCAAGTAACATAATATAAAAGTTTATATTTGAGTTGATTGAATTAAAGATAAATGCGGTTTGCGATTTCTGACGTATTACAAAAAACAACTTATTATAACTCGTTCGAACCAATTTTTGCGGGTAGTTTGCATGGAAATGTACATCATATATTCACCGAATACATCTACTTACACAAAGAAGTTGTGGACAGACATGACGAATCCATAAGGGTTCCGTTTTTTGCCTTTCGGCAACCCTAAAAACCCGGCCAAGTCCGAATGGGTCTGGCGCATTTTTACTATTTTTATTAGAATGGCAAAAAAGTATTATATGTATAGTCGATGAGATGCAAACGATGATTATTTGGTTCTGTCGTCATGTTATGCTGTTGATCCCGATATTAATAACAATAAAACCAGAATCATTTAGATTATATGGAGAAGTTACAAACTCTTAGCTTTAAAAAGAACGGTAGATGCTAATTGGTAAAATAAGATATTGTTTAAGATCCGATAAGACATTGCGATATCCAGTTCAATACTGTTGATCAAAGTTCGAACATACAACTAGCTAATGCCGGATTGAGAGGTATTAAGAAGAAATTACTCCAGCGCAATTAAGGAGTGGAGGCTCCCATTACAAATAATATGGGGCCCTATGGCCCCAAATTATTTCCGAAATACAATGGATTTTGTTTTGTTGAGTTTTCCAATTATTCATAGATATAATCGGAGACAAAGATACATATATCTCAAAATTATAAAAAAAAATACTAAAAAAATATTACACATTTTTTTAATAATTTTGAGATATATGTAATCGAAAACAAGAATATCTGAAACTCAAATACTATCAACTAATAATCACTGAAAACCAGCGTCATGGCCTGCGACGTGGGCCATGACTTATGCTGAGTGAGGCCCTTTTATTTGGGACATTACGCCTTGTCACGGTCTGCACCGCCCGGTTGACGAGGAGATCGATTTCACGTTTTATTGTATATATATACTTTTTTGTTGTTTTCTTTTTGTCTCCTCTCTGTAAATATGTACTTACATGACAATGTTATAATGTCTTTAAGAAATAAATGTTTCTTTCTTTCTTTCTAAATATTTCATATAATTTTGTTCGTGCAGACATGATTATATGGAATACTAACGGTTGCCCACGACTTTTCCCGGTCGGGTCAATATGGGAAACGAACTTTTCTGTATTGTCTCGGGTCTGGGTGTTGTGGTACCGTCGTTGTTTCTGATTTCTGTAACACCAGTGCTTTGGCTACTTACCACAGAATCAGAGCAATGTATGTGATGTTGTCCAATATTTATTTATTTATTTATTACTTTTCTCGCGTTATTTCAGAACAAAAAGTATTCTATATTTTAATCAGGTATGTCATCTCTCTTCGAACCAAATGTCATCCAAATCAGTTCAGAAGCATTTCCGTGAAAGAACAACAAACAGTCATACATTTTACGCTCATTCGTAATTATAATATTAATAAGATTTAAAGGTAAAACGTCAACATATTTAATTTATACCGCACTCTCCATTTTGGGGGCACTTCTTGTGGAGGCCCCGGGGCTAAAGTCTCAGTTGCGTCCCTTAATGCGGCCCTGATACTAGCTCTAGTTTCAATATTAATAGAGTTGAATACTCTCTGCTGCATATAAGTGCATCAGATGCATTCGTTTCGTGTGAACCGCTCGCGAAGTAAAGGTTGTGCGAATGCGGTCAAGCGTGAGTCGGATAACTGCTTAACGTGTTATGAGCACTTGTTCATTTTTTAAGGCTCGTGTGTATTTGTGCCTGTCCGTGAAAAAGGAAACTTATCTTAGGAACGTGTAGTACAACCTTTTAAACGTGATTTTGGCTTAATATGACACTCGGATTCTATACCTAGTTAATTAAATAGATGGTGAAGTGGAGTGTGGTTGTTTTTATTTTTCATTTGTTTTGCCTTTTAATTATGTGTTTTGCTTTTTTAAATAAAACTAGCTCCTTACAAAGTAGTTGAGAATATAAAAAAAATAGACGAAGTGTCTATTTTTTTCTGTCGTCTGTTTGTTAATTTTAATAACTGTTTGTTAGTACATGCGTACCTATAGAAGAAAATGTCATATATTTTTTTTTCCTGCCTGTCCGTTGCGGCTAGGACCAATTTTGACAGGATTTTCACAGGTAGGTAAATAGCTCTAATACGAAGTAACTAAGGCTATTTATTATTGTTTTGGATATTTCTTTTATTTTTATTTGTACAAATAATAAAAAAAAATCCAGTTGACTAAGCGGGCATAGCTAGTTTTATATGCAAAGTGTAATCTATAAAATTAAAAATGGAAAAATGTTTATACTGTATATTTTTTCCTAAGCAGCAGGGGCAAACCATACCGCCGTGGTTACCACAGCGTTAACTAAGAATGTATAAAAATTTGCATAATAGTCAATATCCGTAAGAGCAGAAGATGGCTTAACAAATTACATGGTACGTAATGTAATTAGGCCTTATCTACAGGCAACGATGTAAATTGCAGCTATCTGGAAGTATGTGAGATCTCAGAAATGATGGTGAATGGATATGCTCAACGAGCCATGGGGCGAGTGGTGGTTTCTTCGGGGATAAGATCCGTTTCGTTAAGAGAGTTCCGAGTTTCTGCGGTAGTCTGATTTCCAGTAAATAGTCTATTAATTATATAATTTATGTGTCATCGCTAGTTAAAGGAGGCTTACTATACCATACCAGTGGTTGAGTGAAGCGATGGCTGGCACATACGTTATGTTTGTGAACAGGTGCCCCCTTTAGGGACTGGTCTGCTCCAGCTTACCTCTCGAAAGTAAATACTTACTTGAGTACTTATTTGTTTCATCACTCATCAAAACAAAACTATATGACTACGTCCAAAGTGAGCTACACATAGCAATAAGTTTGATACTGCTACTGTAACTAATCTGCTGAGTTTCTTACCGGTGTCATCTCGGTAGATATAGGTTCCGAACCGGAAGTAGAATCACTTTGCATTGTATTCAATGATGATTCAAAAGTGTTATATGTAACCTACTTGAATAAAGAAATATTTGAGTTTGAGTTTGAGTGTAGTTTAAGCTGAGGCAGGCACCTATTGACCACTCTGTACCTCACTTTGTCCTTTTAATGTAATTGTTTGTAATATTTTTTATTTTTGTATTTATCTTTGTAATGATGGTCCATAAATGTTTTTTTTCTTTATGTCTTCTTCCTTACTCAAATCAAAAACGAAATATGTCTGATCCGATGACAAATAATAATTTTTAGTTCTTATAATTGAAACTCATACTCGCAATGGTTTAGTCCATTCTGGGCTGGATTATGTACTTATTTTAAAAATATGTATGATTTGTATTTAAACTAGAACGCTACACAACTGTATATTGTATACTAGCGGACGCCTGCGACTTCGTACGCGTGGAGCCTCGTAGTTAGTAAAGATTAATATAATACTCGTAGCAAGACGATTTTTTTGAATTGATAAAAAATAAATTTGAAAATTTTTGAAGTCAGAAAACTTTCATGCAAGCTTCCAATTCCTTTTTTGCTCCTTTAGAGGATGGTAATCGAAATTTTGTTTTCATGTGTTTCTTATGACTTGAACATTCATACTAAATTTCATCAACCCCCCCCCCTTTACCCCTTAGGGGGTTAATTTACAAAAATCCTTTCTTAGTACTCCCTTCACTATAACCCTCCCCTCTCCCCCTTCCCCTGTACAAAATAGAGTTTAGCCCTTGCGTTGATAGATCAGTCGAGTTAGTCAGCTTTTGCTTATAAATTAGATAATGCTTAAACTTTAGTGTAGGTACCGCATTTTAAACACTTATGATACATTAGATTTGTATTTCAATTTAAGCAAAGCCTGTATTTTGCCCAGCCCTGCTTATATCTATGGCATCCACTGGCATAATTTGTTACAGTGGCAGTATTCAAGTTTGTCCCCATTCCAGTACGCTCCTATTCTGGGTTACTTGCGATGACACCGTGGGGTGCCGTTAAATAACTTTGTGGCGACCATGAAATAGCTTTACTGTGGTTTAATCGCCACAGTAATGTTTTCGAGCTAAGAACTATTATCTCCTGTAACAAAAACCGTACAAATACTAATCGTAAGTACAAATACTAATCGTAAGTAAAACATAATCTTCAAGAACGAAACCTTTCATTTGTTCGTTTCGTTTTTAGGAGTAAATCACAAAATCTATTTATAAAAAAAACTTAAAAAAAGGAGGTTTCTTAATTTGGTCGTATTAAATAATAAAGTTTTCGCAGATTCGTCGTGATTATATTATCGCAGCGATATTTGTTGCAGGGTATAATATACTTATCATCGTATCGTTCGTTACATATAACTGACAGCGGAGTAAAACAAAACCAGGATCGATGATAAGTCGGTTAAAATAAAAAAGATAAGAGAGGATATGGGTATCATATCATAGGCGCCGCGGCCAACAAAATATACTAATTTTCAGCCCCAGTTTACCTCATTTAACAGGATCTGGCTCTCGACCTAAACTTAACTCAGCATTTAGCTCCAATCCCATCATTTCTGAGGCAGCATCTTCATTTTCACGGTATTTAGGCTCCGTGCAAACGGAACGTCAAAATGTTGACATAAAAAAAAAACAACCTACACTTTTAAAAAGCACTTCTTAAATATTTAATCGCAAAGAACTATTATGCTTTTAGTGTTTTTTTTTGCCGAGAAGAGCTAATAAGCTGTGCTACATACCTGTATATCTAGTTTCACTGTACTTATTGAGATATAATAAAATTGTGTAGTTGTAAGGACTGGCGATACAACTTTTAAAAACTGAGATTTGAACATCGAAATTAAGATGTTAATGCATTTTTAAGCAAACTGCAATCTGTTTAACAATTGTTTCACTCTAACAAGGTACATTACTCATTTACCAGTCACCATATTATGTATTTTTGCCTAAACATAAATACAAATAAATAAATGTTGCAGTAGTAGTTCTGTTACAAATGCAAAATGGTTAACTCGCGACAAAAGTTTGCGTATGTATGAAAGAAATAATACTCATATCAAACGTATATTCAATGAAAATCATAGCTTTTTTTTTCTTAGTACCAAATTATGTAATATTAGCGTTTGCTCGCCGCTTCCAATGCGTAGCCTTTAGTATAGAAATGGTCCAAGATAGCAGCCACATCAAAATGTCGAATCACATGATTTAATATTATTTTATTTTACTATTTATCTTAGTGACATAAGGTTATAATTAGATTACAATATACACTTTTGGTCTTTTTACGGTTCCGGAGCCAAATGGCGAAAAAAGGAAAACCTATAGGTATATATAAACAGTATAATGAAAAAATAGTAATAAAAAAATAAAATGTAGGGCTTCCCATACTTGAAATAAAAACGTTTTTTCTTCAAACGTATAGGACATGTGGTATCTATGGAAAGGTCATTAAAAATGTGATTAATGTTTCAAATATATTTTTTTATAAATTGTATAGTTTGCGCAAGAGAATGTGGTAAAATGTGTGTGCCCATGTTACTTTTCAAATATAAAAATAATAAAACTAAAAAATATGTGAAGTACATAAATATGTGATACTCTAGGCCTTTTTAGCAAGTCTTGTGTGTCTTGACGCAGAATAAAATAATTTGTTTGTACTTGCATGTATCTGAAAATCTATAAAATTGAGAAGTTAGGGCTTTGCAAATCGATATCGTATTCCGATTACCGCCTCTCGGCTCGTCCTCACCGGGCCTTAGTTCACGGCGCTCCAAGCCGCTGCGCCCGCGCAGATAGTATCGCGTAATGACGGAACAGACACCATAATTGCACGCCATGGTTTACCGCCCCAGATTATTGTGGGGCGATCCCCATTTTGTTTTAGAAAATGTTTGTTTACCTGCTTGTTAGACATGTGTTTTGTCTTTGTTTTTTAACACAAAACCACTGTCTCAGCCGCGCTGATTACACACAGCCAGTGAACGAAAAAACATAGAAACATTTTTACGTTTGAAAATAACACCACGATAAGGAAGGCACGGTGGGCGTGACTTCAAAAAGTAAGCTAGCACGGGTACACATACTGTTTCCAAGGACGCTGTGAGTCAGAGGCGTGAACCAATCACAGTAAGTGTTCCATCCTATTCTCTGAGATGACGTTACCGAACGTCTTTTATCGACCTAAACGCATTAGCCATAAAGGTTTTTTTCAATAGTCGATACTTTATCCCTATATTGCGTATCTATTGCTATGCTAAGCTGATATCTTCGCTGGGATCTTCGGTATAGTATATCAGGTAAGCTTGAACCGGAGGTGGAGCTAAGAGGAACACCATAATGTCATGTCAAAGTCAAATAAATATTTATTCATGTAGGTTACAATAACATTTGAATCGTCATTGAATACAATACAAAGTGATTCTACAGCCAGTTCGGAACCCATATCTACCGAGAAGACACCGGTAAGAAACTCAGCAGATAAGTTACAGTAGCAGTATTACGAGTATGTGATTGCTATGTGCAGATCACTTTGCACTAAGTCACGTTGTTTTGTTTTGATGAGTGATGAACCAATTAGGTATTCAATAAAGTATTTATTTGTGAGAGGTAAGCTGGAGCATACCAGTCCCCAAGCAAGCTGTTATTATACGACCTCCGTAGCCGAGAGGCGAGCGGGCCTGGCTTTGGCGAGCGCCATCTCTGAGGTTCCGGGTTCGATCCCCGGTCGGGTCAATATGGGAAACGAACTTTTCCATATTGTCTCGGGTCTGGGTGTTGTGGTACCGTCGTTGTTTCTGATTTCTGTAACACAAGTGCTTAAGCTACTTACCACAGAATCAGAGCAATGTATGTGATGTTGTCCAATATTTATTTATTTATTTTATTTATTTATACAAACATCATCAACAATATACAAACTATCTACATGACCCAAGTGTTGACTGGTAGAGAATGCCCCTGGCATTAAGTCCACCTGCTGTACTTATTTGTGCAATAAAGTTTTTAAATAAATAAAATACAGGCCTCCAAATGTAAATCGTTTGTATTTGACTTGTAAATGGCGTCATGTATCATCGCCCATGAATATTACATCTGGTTTAAATTCAGCGTTAATTAACGCCGCATATGAAAGAAAGTTGTCGGTAGATTATTTGCTTATTTACGACAAGTGTTCGCACGGGCTGATTGTATTATTACACCTGGGGTTTCGATGTTGGAGTTTTAATAAGTATCCCAATTGGGAAACCTAGCGGGCCGCCGCGTATTTGCACGCGTATAATCTCGGTATTTTTTTTTACGAACCTTGTGCTGTTGACAAACATAACTGTTCACTAAAATGGTATCAAGCATTTTAAAACATACTGGTACCATAAAAAATCACATCAAACACTCCCAGTTCGATATTCATTCTTATACCCACGACATAAGACGACATTTGACGACCTCCGTAGCCGAGAGGCGCGCGGGCCTGGCTTTGGCGTCGCACCATCTGTGAGGTCCCGGGTTCGATCCCCGGTCGGGTCAATATGGAAAACGATCTTTTCTATATTGGCTCGGGTATGGGTGTTTTACCGTCGTTGTTTCTGATTTCTGTAACACTAGTGCTCAAGCTTCTTACCGCAGAATCAGAGCAATGTATGTGATGTTGTCCATTATTTATAAGGACGTTGCAAAGCCTAAAGTATATAGTCTGACGTACTTTTGACCGTACATATATGTCGACAATTAATTTTATTTGATAAAGATATAACAATACAGCCTATGCCATCCCATAATAGTGTAGGTTCTTCACAGATAAATAATTGCTTAAATCGGTTCAGTAGTTTTGGAGCCCAATGAAAACAAACCAACAATTCGATAGTTATTTTATTTTACTACTAATAAAACAATGCTCTAAACCCATGAACAAACTATCTACAGGACCCAAGGGTTGACTGGTAGACAATGCTCTTATTATTAAGTCCACCTTTTGGGCTTTGTGCGCAATGAAAATCATAAATGAATAAGTCTAAGCTTTATTATCTCATTTTTTTTAATTAAATAACTTAAAAAACGCTTCAAATCAAAGACTCAAATCAGACAAAGAATATCGGCCATTTTTTTTAATTGATAACTGATGATGGTCGCAGATGACTTTTTCATCTTCACGGGACTTTCGAAGGAGCGGAGGGCTCATACTCCTAAAATATCGGCCAGTGTTTGTTTTCGTAATATCTAAAGTGTTGCCACCATAAGCAGCATAACCAAAGCTGAAGTCAGCTCGTGGCCACGGTTGGTGCAACCTAACCGAAACGTCGGGAAGTAAGTAGTTCGTATTAACTACTAAATAAAAATGGTGTCGCGTTTTGACCCGTTCAATTATTTTAAATGTTTAAAATGGAACGCGAAAGTCTTAAAAGTGCGTTTTGTGTGACTGCCTATTTTTATACACATCTTGATTTATATGATAAACTAGCTGACCCGGCGAACTTCGTACCGCCATAGAATTTAATTAAGTAACCACGTTTCCGAACAAACGATGCTCTTTCAATACAGTCGATGGCTGTGAATGACGTTGACATTCGTTACGCGCGTTTTTCAAAATATGCAAAATTAAATGTATGTGTTTCAATGTTTCGAAAAGATTTTCTTAATATATTTTTTCCGTAAAAACCTCGTACAGAGTATTAGAAAACTACAAAACAAAAATCAGCCAAATCGGTCGAGCCGTTTTTATGTTATGGCGTGACAACGGGAAACGGGTTTCACTGTTATATTTTATAGGTAAACAAATAGTAAAATAATAGTAGGTTCAAAACACACCACCAAGCACCGGGGTTCCAAGGCCACTGAAAGCAGACTAGTATTTCCTTCTGTGAAAGAACTTTATGGGCAAAGGAGAATTGATAAAGAAAATTGGCCAAGACTGGTTTTTACATTGGAGCCTGTCAACCACAAGGGAAACCAAAACCTTTTTGAAGATAATCGAGACCAAAGGGCTTTCTGATACACGTAACTATTATCTATACTTGTATATTTTTTTGGTTTTCATTAAATTTAGAATATATTTTATTTATTTAATTATTGTTGTTTATTCCGTTTCCCTATTTTATTCATATAAAATAAGATTCAGTATGGCGATGCTAACAGCTAGGATATTTCGATATCAAATCCGTTGTCATCGCGATGTGGGTTCCTCTCTTGCTTACCATCAGGCTGGGAGGAGCCAATATACTTACTGCGCTACTATAAAAAAAAATATATATTTTCGGAACAGTTGATGACGACTATCTGAGAAATTAGAGATGTAGGTATAGAATAATAATAAAACAACATGTTTTATTGTAAATGCGAAAGTCCGTAAGAATGATTCGGTTTATGTTACTTTTTTAACCGACTTCAAAAAAAGGAGGTTCTCAATTCGACCGTATATAAATTTTCACGCAAAAACATGACTTCGGATGGAATTTTGTAGAAAAATAGATGGGATACTAAATTAACATAATATAGAATTTATTTTATCTCGAAATAACTTGAACAAATTCACGTGTAATACATATACAGATTGCCGCATTTGATTCTATACAACTCAAGTGTGAGTACAAAAAAAAATCCCCTTCAAAATTAAGGAGCTGTTTCCACCTACCTCTAATTTAAATAGATAAGATTCAATGATGTTACTACCTATAAGATGATACTGGCACTGTTTTTTCCCGTACAATATTTAAAAAAAAAAATACTCACATCACACAATAATATCCAAACACATTTTTTCACTCGCACTTTTCACAAAAAAAAACATTTTTTTATTTAAAAAATCCAACTCAAAGACGACTTCGCAGTCCCGTTGGTGATAGCGCTATGGTAGAGCCGCTTAGGATCGGTCTCTACTGTTGCTACTTTCTCCACTCTACAATCAACTCTACACAAAAATATTAGAGTCGAATTTCGTAGTGTAGAGTAAAGAAAACATTTAGCTCCCAGTAAAAGTGAGTGCAGTTTTCTTATGGCATGTTTTGATTGTACAATAAAGCTGAATAGAAATAGTCTTTGTTGTTTTCAAATAATTAATTTCGATGTAGCTTTAGATTATTTGCTTTGAAGGGCTTAGCCGAATATTTGTGTTCATTGTGTAACACAAACGTGATGGAAACGAAGAAAGTAAATTGGTAGAGACGAGATGTAGAGATCAAATTGTTTTGGAATTGTTCAAATTGTTCTGTTGAACTCAGGCCACTGATTTAGCTATTAGTATAGTAATTTAAATTGATATTTGAATTACTTTACTAATGTTTAATTTATTTATAATCTAAAATAATAATAGGGTTATTCAAATATCAATTTAAATAATTTTACTAATAACTTAGTCGTAAGTAAGTTAGGACTAACTAAGCTTCTATACTTTACTCATAGTTTTCAATGAATCACGTCTCTTTTAGGATCAAAGGATTTTTATAGTTATTTAAAACAAATGACCAAAAGGATTATTTTTAAACTAAGATGAATAATATAGGAGATAAGATTTGTTTTTTAAATAAACCAAATATCAATATTATGTAACATAATAATGAAGTCTGTTTTTCTCCGAATGAATAGACAAGGCAATGTGTAGTATTTTTTAACAAAAAAAAATGGAAATTGTGTTTGTAATGGTTTTGTGCTAGTATCCACCATGATACGTCCTCACGAACAAAAGTATAAAAACACAAAGATACCCCATGGTTATGACCGTGTATCCAATATGATACGTCATCACGGACAAAAGTAAAAAATCGCCAAGATACCCCTTGGTTATGATCTTGTATCCAATACGATACGTCCTCACGGACAAAAGTAAAAAATCGCCACGATACCCCATACTTATTCGCAAAACGTTTTCATTGATTCCATGAGACAATACAAGCTTCACACCGAAAGTGTTACTTTCACAAGATTCGATACAAATTGTTTTAGCCTGACAATGGGAAGGTTCCCACATTAAATACAGATTTGCAAGCGTATATAAGTCTGGGTAGATGATAATTGGGATCGTTAAATTAATTAGAAGTGTGTTTGTTCTAGAGATGGTTAGGTATTGAAGTTATACAGTCATCAAGTATTTAATTAGATAATTTGTTTATTTCGTCAAAAGCTATTCAAAAATGTTAGGCTTGTATTTTATATAAATTTAACTAGCTGTGCCTTCAACTTCGTTCGCGTAAACTACATCCTTTCATGGTCGGTTTTACCCATATCTCC
The DNA here is from genome assembly GCA_037074685.1 of Glyphodes pyloalis. NCBI lineage: Eukaryota > Metazoa > Arthropoda > Insecta > Lepidoptera > Crambidae > Glyphodes > Glyphodes pyloalis. Next base: position 1,590,738 of record JAYKKO010000042.1, read on the forward strand.
CCTAATATTCGAAACAAAAAGTAGTAGTGCCCAACTTAAAAATAAACATTTTAACCCATATACACTTTCAAAGGTGGTATTACCCCCATTACCCTCCCCCTCCCTTATAAAAAGTAGCCTATGTCCGTTCTTATGGTTCAACATATACCTATACCAAATTTCATCAAAATCGGTTGAGAGGTTTAAGCAGGAAAGCGCAGACAGACAGAGTTACTTTCGCATTTATAATATGTATTAATAGAGATTAATAAAAACGAAACGAACAAACGAAAGATTTCGTTTTTGAAGATTAATCGAAAGTTTAAGAATTAAAACGTCGTTTTTGATTTGCATAAATAAAATTCCTTTATTTAATTTAAACGCATTCGAAGTAAATTGTTTACGATTGTGCGAAGTAACAATTGCATTTCGTCATCGGATCCGACATATTTCGTTTTTGAAAGTAGATCAAGAGGCTTAGACTTACGTAACTATAACATTAATTGGCGCTTGTCAAATCGCAACTGAACTTTTTATCCCGAAAACACGGCTGAATTCGCTAGCAGCACTTAGTAATAATCTATACTAATATTATAAAGCTGAAGAGTTTGTTTGTTTGTTTGAACTAGTGTTGCCCAAATGCAATAACAAGATGAGACTTAGCCAGTCTTGGTCTTGGTCTTGCGCCAATACACCTGGTCTTGGTCTTGGTCTTGGTCTTGCAGCAAGAGTCTTGTAAGTCTTGCAATTACCTACGCCCTGTGGCGGCAATCAAATAGTGTTAAATGTTATGATTTCGGCGCGGAGGCAACGATTGTTTTAGATTTCAATAGAAGCCGCGGCGCGTGTATCATAACCATGTACTTCAAGCGGCAAATTTCTTTGAGAAGTAAGTACAAAACCTTTGATGCCGCATTATCAAAGTGCCGATGGTTAAAACATAACTATGCATGCACTCAGTTTGATTTTAATAGATATTTTTTTATTCGCTATGTTTATGGTATTAGTCGTAATGCGCATAGGTCCAGTTTTTCATATTCTTTGATACAGTTTTTTGCGTCTCATAGAATTCCTAAGCGTACCTACCTATACACCGAACTGTTACACCTAACTACTCCGTGAAATAGCGCTAAGTCCTAGCTGCAAGACGCAAGAGTCTTGCAGGCTATGTCTTGTTCTTGGTCTTGCTAAAAATACGCGGTCTTGTTCTTGGTCTTGGTCTTGCAAAAACGCAAGAACAAGACCAAGACTGCAAGACCAAGACTAAATTTGGGCAACACTAGTTTGAACGCGCTAATCTCAGGAACGACTGGTTCGAATTGAAAAATTATTTTTGTGTTGAATAGACCATTTATCGAGGAAGGCTTTAGGCTATACAACATCACGCTGCAACTGTTAGGAGCGAAGAAATAATGGAAAATATGAAAAAAACGGGGAACATTATTCATCCTTGAGGGCTTCCGTTGCGTGCGGGGTTGAAATGGGGGGTGAAAGTTTGTATGGAAACCGAAATCCACGCGGACGAAGTTGCGGGCGGCCGCTAGTAGGTATACATAATATGACTAGCGCATTACAAACGACATCAATACCCCGTTTAACCGATCAACAAACCAGATAGCTATAAAGCTGCGTACACACAGGTGCTGTAAGTAAATTAGGGCAGTCGCACACGCTCGTGCCTTATTGGCATTCGACATTGTCTCGCAGAACGGAATAATTACCATTGGTATACTTTCTAGACATGCCCTCTTACTTTCCGATCTTTGGTACGTACTTGACTTGCAAATATTGAAGGAGGCATTAAGAGAGTCGCCTGGATTTGTTAATATTACATAAAGGAAATAAAAACCGGCCAATTGCGAATCAGACTCGCCCACAAAGAGTGTTGTAGCAGCAAATAAGCTGTAAGAACTTACAAAATCTCGTGAAAATCAGTTTTCGGTGGAATTTTGCATGGTAATGTTCATCATTTGTTTTTTATTTAAATCTTATCCTTTTCTTGTTTTAAAAGTTACAAGGGGAACACACATTGTACCACTTTGGAAGTGTTATCGGATAAACTATTCAATTAAGAAAAAAAAGATATTAAAAACGTCAATACCTATCATTTTTTAAAATCTATTTATAGATACCCACACGTATTAGTTTGAGGATTTTTTTTTGAGTTTCACATGCGGTTGAGAGAATACATCTACATACCAAGTTTCAACAGTATAGGCCTTATAGTTTCGGAAAATAGTAACGAAATCTTTACGGAATCCAACTTCAAATAGCATTTGGCCGGTTCTCAATAACAATTATCAAGTCCACGGAAGGTATCAGACCAACAAGCAATTTAATGGCTCCTCAAGGTAATTTTCATATTTCAAATGCGAATGGTAGATAACGCCCTCTTTGTGTGAATACGTTATTAAAATGTTAACTGTTTAAAGTTTTACATAGCACTGCTGAGAAAGAACTTTGTAGTACATTTAAATTTTACTAGATGGCGCTGTTAACAAGTAACACGAAACTTGCTCCGTGCTTTAGATTTTGTATTAACGTGTATGTTTATTCGCGCCATCTCTGAGGTACCGGGTTCGATCCCCGGTCGGGACAATATAGGATACAAACTTTTCTATGTTGTCTCGGGTCTGGGTGTTGGGTACCATCGTTGTTTCTGATTTCTGTAACACAAGTGTTTGAGTTACTTACCACATAATCAGAGCAATGTATGTGATGTTGTCCAATATAATATGTTAAAAATGGACTGTGTAAAAATTGCAAAATATATTTCAACAAAGTAGTTACCATCTGACAGTGAGGACCTTTAAAATGAGGAGATCTTTTTAATAACGTTTTCCTTTAGGATTCATAATAAAATTCCTGTTATGCAATATTTTACCTAAATAACTTCACAAAAATACCGAGAATACGGCGGACAGCACATCAAGATAAACTTGCAGTTCAATATTAGTCCTTAATGCTTTCGACATAAGAACGGTATAAAGTCCAAAGTGTGTGGTCTGACTTGCTTCGGACTGTACATTTAAGGAAATATTCCATTATACTTAGACGGTGCAAAAACTGAGGGGCCGCTGATATTAAAGTTTAGAGGGAAGGGGGACTTAATTAAATTATTTGTTTAAATATTGTAAATTATTCCTCAGCTAATGGCGCGAAGTATTTTTAGGTAATGGATGCGTTAAATCCAGGCTGGAAATGTTAATTATTCCAATTTCTTAATTAAAAAGATTTATTTTTGTTTGCAATGCAAAAATGAATAAGTAATTTTAAAAATTTATGATTTGCAGACAACCACTTATGAGTGGTTTGCAAAGCCTTATGTATGGGTAATTTTAAAAAGTGTTGTTTGTTTAATAATAATAAATAAATTATTATTATTTAGACAACATTACATATATTGCTCTGATTCTGTGGTAAGTAGCTTAAGCACTTTTGTTACAGAAATTAGAAGCAACGAAGGTACCACAATACCTAGACTCGAAACAATATATGTAGAAAACTCCGTTTCCCATATTGACCCGACCGGGGATCGAATCGCGACGCCAAAGTCCGGCCCGCTCGCCTCTTGATTACGAAGGTCGTCAAATAATTAGGTTAAATAGATAATAAATATGCTCACTGATTCACGGAATGGTTGTTTTCATATTTTTTTTTATGTAGATAAGGAGGCCTTATACTAAATACGAAATATGTTGGATCCGAGCACGAATAAGAATTAAATACATAATAAGTCTCAGTCTGGAGAACCACCTCAAGATCTTAAATAGCGGACCCTCAAATTCTACAAAATAAATAAAAAAAAATATATATTTATATATACGGTCAGATTGTGAACCTCCTCCTTTTTTTGGCAGTCGGTTATAAACAATAATAGGTAATCAATACTTTCTCTTTTTTTTTTAAGACCTACTATTGAAGTATAACGCGAAACCACAGGCGAAACTAAGCTAATGAACATAAAACAATTAGAAATATAAACTATATGTCTATCTATCTATCTACCTATGCACTCTCATAAAAAATTGACGGCTTTCTCCATCCTTTTTTTTCTAAAGGGGCAAATGGATTTTTTAAAAATAAACATTATATTTTATTTATTTTTATCGTTGAATACTATTCATAGACATAGTGTTACATAAAATATTAGTGTTTAGTGCGTGACAATGTAGCTAAAAAAAAAAAATTAAATTCGCCTCAAATTTTCGGAAATATCGGTGAACATACATGAAAATAAATATTATACATACAGACGAATTGAGAATCTCCCCCTTTTTTCGAAGTCGGTTAATTAAAAACAATTTGCACTTGTTATCATGTAAGATACTATTTTCGTCATTTTGAGAATAAATATATCTTTAGGTCTAAGTCTTAGTAATAATACGATTATGGCCGCTTTGTAAGGGCAAAACATTTTTTGAAATCGCTCCACTAGTTTTGGAGTTAATTAGTTCCCTCTTTAGTATAGACGTGGATAGACTCGCATCAGCACTTACTCATTTAATTGCTCGTCGAATTTCCACAGAAATCGACCGAGTGTATATCCGATATTCGTATTTCGCGTTCAATTAACAAATATCACTCAGAGACAGACGGCTCAAGAGTTCTGAACCAATTAATTTGTCCGAGCGAACCTTTTGATTTGCTTTTTTGAGAGCGATAAATCAAATTAATTGATATTGTCATATAGCTCTCTACTGTACAGGTACTTCGTCAATTGAAGGTAAATTGGAATCAATAGGCTCGAAATGATTTTGATCAGTTCTTTTTTAGGGCTCCGTATACAAAGGTTAATAACTGGACCCTATTAATAAGATTTCGCTGTCCGTCCGTCCGTCTGTCTGCGGTCGCCAGGTCTGTTAACTAGACCAGATTGGATATTTTTCCCTTTTTTTTGTTTTTTTTTTAGTTGTCATGATAAGGTTTAAAAAAAGTTAATAATAAACCGGGATCGTACGCGTGCGAAGTCGGGGCTGGCCGCTAGTTTGATATACATTTTCTATTTCAAAAAACTTTTAATCCTGACTATCCAAATGTCAATAAGTGTAATTTCGCTCGTTGAAATTGCGGTGGTGAGACGGCAATCTACACTAATATTATAAAGCTGATGTGTTTGTTTGTTTGAATGCGCTAATCTCATTAACTACTGGTTCCAATTGAACATTTTATTTCCTGTTGGATAGTCCATTTATGGAGGAAGGCTATAGGGTATTTATTATCACGCTGCAACTAATAGGAGTGAAGCATTAGCAGAAAATGTGGAAAAAGCGGGGAGAAAGCGAAGCCGCAGTGAGTCGCAAGTCGCTACTACGAGTATATTATCCAAGCCATATTCATGGTCCAAGGACTAAAATTTCTATGGATATTGATCCAAAATGAATTGTTGATTGATTGTTTGATTGATTGATAGTCGTAGCGGACCACGTGTTCCGTAATGACTGCACGCTACACAGGGTACACGCTAAGCAAAAGCAGGCTCGAACTGGAGCAGCCCGACTGGTGAAATACTAGATCGCAGCCAAATAACAATTACTTCGGTGTTGCTGTGTTCCTGCGTGTGGTTTCCAGAGATCCTGGGGGTGCTACATTAGTAGCAGAAGGCAAGCCTTCAAGGTAAAGGCGACAAGTCCAGTAACAGCCTTATTATGCTGTAACATCAGATGGGATGAGGTCATTATAGAAGTGCAATATAAAAAAAAGAGGCTCCTCAATTATGTCGTCTTATCCCATTTTAAACTCTCTTGCTACAGAATGAGGGTCTGATCTCCACAACTTACCGAAACCGAACTACACAGGCTTAGTTGGTATTACCAGAGCTGTAATTTCGCTGGCACAAGCGAATGGGGATTACGGAATAATGCGTTCTCTAGCAATTTATTGTGGTTTTTGTTTGTAAACACGCGATCCATTTTATATTGCTGGCGTTCTTTTAACTATAAGTTTTATTAACTCCGACGCAAAAATGATAGTGTTATAATTGTGACGCGTATATGTATATATACTGTCCTTGTGTCTGTGTCATCGCAACTCCTGAACGGATGAACAGATTCAGATTTTAATTTTTTTGTTTGAAAGGTGAATTGGTGAATTAGTATTTCCAGCGTTTGAAGGAAATCGTTTCAAGATGGCCGCTGCCACAAAATGTCGTATTACAAATGGATGCGTTAGATTTATTCCAGCCGTTACATTTATTTCCCTATTTGCATAAGGATCTTGATGATGTAGGTACTCAGGTATCGTAGTCATTCTAGATTTTTCCTACTTTAAACTGTAAATTGTATCGAAAATACACACAGTTGGTGTTTTTGCATAGCTCTATCTAATATTCCATAATAAAGCAGATTGGAAAGAAAATATCCCAGTTATGATCGAAAAAGTTTGTAAAAATCACTGGGCATAATGTCTTTGACCTATTTCTTGAAATAGGTTCTTATAGGTAGGCTTGAATCTTTCTTTTTTTTCTTGAATTGCTTGCAAAAGCGCATGGATTCAGTTAAAATCCGGTAACAACTATAGATGACCCTAGATAAAGATAACATACTTTTCATGCTGAGAATTTTTTCCGTTTCCGTGTAATGAAGTCTATTCATATTCCATGTGTGCATGCATGGTGTCTGTAAATGATTTTATCTGATGATTTACAGATCAGCAAAATACGAGCACGAAGATGTCTCCTTCCTCCTTCCAGTTATTGGTCCCCGGTGCATAGAAGTGTATTCAATTAAAGTCCAGGTCCTGGGAGCAGTAGACCGGCAGGAGCTGACCGGCAGAGACAATGCAGACGCGAGACAAAGACCAATTACTGGACGCAACACGTAGCGACTCATTCATGCGCGGAGTTGTTAGACGCTCGTCTACGCGGCGTAAGGGGCCGTGCCGAAGACCAGACATTATACTAAGCTCAAATAAAATGGCAAACGAATGATATTGAGACTCCCAAGCAATGAAAAGAATTAATTAAATTTCATTACAAAATCCTCAGCGAAGTCAGGATTTTACAGATCCTCTCTGAATGGACCTCAAGATGTTTTTATATTGCACTTCAAGATTGACCTCATCCCTCCTCATATTATGTGGCAATGAAGTCCTTAAGGACGAGTTAGCTTATAGACGATACGTACTGCATAATAAAGCTATTGCTGGACTTGGCGCCCTTACCTTGAAGGCTTGACCTCTGCTACTAATGTAGCACACTCCCAGGAGCTCTGGAAACGTTACCAACTCACGCGCAGGAACACAACAACACGGGAGTGATTGTTATTTTTCTGCGGTCTTCTGTAAGGTGGCGGTATTTCACCAGTCGGACTGCTCCAGTTCGAGCGATAAAACGCCATACCCTACCTCTCTTAAAATTGACCGTATTCAAATACGCATCGAGTGGTAAGCGAACTTACTGTGGACCAAATTGTGCCTTGAAATTAACAAATAATTGACCGTGGATTTCTACAAAATCCTTGCAAAGCAATATGTATTCTACTAGAATCGAAGAAAATCAAATGATTTGCCATGGACAATGAAAATTTCAAAAGTGAAATTTACTTTGTAATTTTTTTATGTGCAAAGACAACAAAAAATCTTCTTCTATCATTGTACATATATTTCGTGTTTTCAGCTATCTTCCACATTGCTATATATTAATCCCTTTATGTTGTAAAAATTATACTATATCTTTATCTAACGAAATATTATAACTGTATATGTGTCGCAATGAAACTCACGTCCTCATACGGAAACTATGCGTACTATACAAATAACGTTATCGCACCAAGAAAAAGGGTTCTTTGGGATCATTTTCAGATACTAAACTCTTCTTTTACTTTTTGCATAAGTGAAAGTGTCGCACTGGAGGTGCGATATGTTCAATCGGTAATTAAATGGTAATGTCAAAGTAATAAGGTTAATCCGCCAAGCATAGCCGATCTGACATACGTCAAACGGCTAGACTATAGTAGTTTTCATAATCACTGCTGTCAGAAACATGAGGGTTGAAAGTATACTAAGACTAAACGCATCCCAAACGGCTCCAAGTAACCAGACCTTACACCAGGCGAGGGAGGGGCCACACCTGGGCGAGGGGAGGCCAGACGTCAGCTATCGATTATTCGAGAACGAATACACGAGACTCGTTCAGACCCGGATCTGTTCCTTCACAAATAACAACGACAATTTGCGTCTTACATCCAATGCGTCAAAGTTCAATTTCGTTCGGCCCTGTCGTAAATCAACCGTTTGCACGAAGCTTCAGGTGCTTATTTGTACGGGGTTAAGGTTTGGAGTTGTGTGAGTGGTGTGGAGGTGATATGACGGAATCAATTTGGGTGCATGTAAATTTTTCGATGAGAGATTTCAGAGTGTTATGGCTGAGTAAACAAGTTCTAAGGGTATGTTACTTGTGTTCTTGTTAGGTTGGTTTAGAATAGTGCCTTAGGTGAATGCATTTATGATGAATATGTAATGCATTGTTATTTAAATACACTGCTGGGTACAGACTTTGGGAGGTGATTTTCAGTGTAACATGGACTTTGAAAACCATTTTTAATTGCTTATGCTATGCACAGTTGAAAAACGTTAATACAAGTTAGTACCTAAATGAAAGTTTATTACTATTGGATAATATTAAATAGTATTTTTTGCTGAACATTAAAAGTAGCATTATAAGACAGGAAGGGCATAGCGATTTATCGCTTGAACTGGAGCAGCCCGATTGGTGAAATACCTTACAGAAAACCGCAGTCAAATAACAATCACCTCTATGTTGTTGTGTTCCTGCGTGTGAGTAGGTAAGGTTTCCTGAGCTTCTGGGGGAGGGGGAGGGGGTGTTACATTAGTAGCAGGGGTCAAGCTTACAAGGTAAAGGCTACAAGTCCAGTAACAGCTGTATTATGCTGTACATGTCGCCCTTAAGCTAGGCTCATAACCAATTAAAATAAAGTGGGATGACGTCAATATCGAAGTGCAATTAAAAAAATATAAGTATCCCCAAACTCATAAGAAATATTTTTTAACAAAAAAACCTACTTCAAACGGGAAACTAAAAAGTTTGACTTTGACAAATTCTTGTAACAACCCGCGTCAAACGAGGGACTTTCGCGGATAAGCATAAAGGTGTAACTGGGAACCTACTTTTTCTTAAGTCGGTTACATTGATTCAAAGTACGCAGTATATTTTTAATATAATATGCAGACTGTCGAATCGAACAGGCGTTTGAGAAACCTCCAGAGTCTATCTCGTTCCAGGCGAGCGAGTTTCGTCTCGGACCCATTTCAGGCTATGACGTTATCTGTTCATATGCTTTTGTTTTTTCTCCGAACAAATAAAAAGGTTTCAACTGGGGGAAAGAAGGGTTTGTTACATTGAGAAAAATAAATAGATAACCCACGACATAGAAACGCGAAGTGCCTTGTTTTTGAACACCGACGCAAACAAAGGCGACTTTGACCATTTGTCTATGGTATAGCTTTTAAGCGACTTATGCCAACTACATATGAAAAACGATCCGTTTTCAATAAATATTGGAACCGGGCATAAAACGAGTTAACCAATTTAAATGTTTTTTTTCTAGCGATTGTTCGTAGACATGTTTGGTTAAAATCGGTTTAGCCGATTAAATTTTACCGACACTCTGTGATAGCGATTATTGTCACTTAATATTGATATGAGCTATGGTGGCGATTTCTTAGACCTGTCATAGGTATTGAGTTCTATTTTATTTGATTTGAAATTTGAATTTATTATTGCTATATATTTGTTGTATACATTCTATGTTACGATTACGACCAACAACTGCAACGAGAGATAATTAATTGGGTTCTTTAAATATTAATTTGCTTTGTCCAATATCATTTATCAAATACCTGTTTTATTAAGCTAGGTATATATTTCTAGAATAAACAAAATTATATTTTATTGTAAAATCGATATAACTCAATTCACATCAGCGTAAAGTTTTTCCACATTCACAATATCGTTTTAAAAGATCTTACGGACTATCATTACTAAATATTAAGAAAAAAATATTTTGCGTGGAATACCTACTGTTATTAGGCACTCATATACAGGTTTTTGTTTGGAATCCAAGCTAACTTACATAAACTTAATTTTATTAGCACCATTGCAATAAAGATTGTTCATTCTAACGGTGCTAATATGAGAAAACTATGTTATTTAAAAAAATCTGATAATACCAATAGACAATTTTCAGTTTTTTTTCATATATTTACTAAATGATACTTTAATCATGCATAAGCAATTGATGAAATTTTCAGGTGACTTATCAAATAATTTATTACTTAAATCCACACAGTAATTACTTATCTTAAATGGACTTTGATATGGTGTTCCAAATGTGGTATTTCTAGTGTGATGGAACATTGCATTACACTTAACTTACCAAATATCCTATCAGATTTTGTATCACGAAATGCTTTTAATGTGGATGCCTACAAGCCTAAAGGTATATTAAATATCAGAGTAAAGTCCCGCCGTATAGAACAGCCCGGTGTATGTTCATTGTCTTTGTAATTAATTGCTTTTTACACTCGCAGAAGTTCGGGACACCCCTCTTTTGTTTTTAATTTGCGTCTGTCCTTTGACGAATATCTTTTATTTTTTGAGCGGAAAAACATTTTAACGCAATTTTTTAAAAGCAAGATCTTGGGTACGGTTGTACTTATTATGTAGATACATTGGTCGGAATATTTGTTAGGTGTTTTTATCTTTTTTCTAGTTTGTGTTTAGGTCAATTGACGACCTTAGCCGAGAGGCGATAGAGCCGGACTTTGGTGACGCGCTATCTCTGAGGTCCCGGGTTCGATCCCCGGTCTGGTCATTATGGGAGACGAACTCTTCTATATTGTCTCGGGTCTGGGTGTTGTGGTACCGTCGTTGTTTCTGATGTCTGTAACACAAGTGCTTAAGCTACTTACCGTAGAATCAGAGCAATGTATGTGATGTTGTCCCATTATTTATTTCTTTCATTTCATGTTTTTTAAAGACCAATAAAAAAATCGGATTGATACCTCCATGGTTTTTAATGGTTTGTAAAATTAGACTAGTGTCTCTCTTCTCTCTCTCTTTTATCTTAACCATGTTTATGCTTGTCAATAAAGCTGTATTACTTGCTCTAAAGGAATTTAAGTTTAGTATTAAAGCCCGGCATTTTTAAAAGCACATTTAATAATTACTGCGTACAGTACAAAATTACTCAACCTTGGGTTTGGAACCAATTTTTACCGTGAAAATACCGGCAAAAAACTCAGTAGACATATAGCACCTTACAGAAGACCGCAGCCAAATTACAATCACTTCGGGGTTTGTTATGTTCCTGCGTGTGCGTGTTCCTGGGCGGTGGGGGTGCTACGTTAGTAGCAGGGGTCAAGCCTTCAAGGTAAAGGCGACATGTCCAATAACAGCTTTATTGTGGTGTACCTGTCGCATTTAAGCTAGGACATTACTACTTAACATCAGGTGGGAGGAGGTCAATCTTGAAGTGTAATGTAAAAAGAAATCCTTATACCTACTTCATAAGAAATCTTGAAAGTACCGAACAAAACCAATCCTGCCAGCCTGCCGCAGATCGCATAAAGTTTACAGCGAATAAACCGACAATGGCCTCGCGTCTGTTTGATCACTTGCCATCGCGTATTCGGCAGGTGACGCAAATGAAAAGATGTGAACGATCGACCACTCAAAGGCGATATGAAGTATTGTATTGAGTTGGAAGTCTTGTATATTTTTATTAAACACTTAACATCCCTACTAATATTATAAATGCGAAAGTAACTCTGTCTGTCTGTCTGTGTGTCTGTTACGCTTTCCTGCTTAAACCTCTCAACCGATTTTGATGAAATTTTGTATAGGTATATGTTGAATCTCAAGAACGGACATAGGCTACTTTTTATTAGAAAATAAGGGGGGGGAGGGGGGGTAATACCACCTTTGGAAGTTTATATGGAAAAATGTTTATTTTTGAAGTTAAAGATATGAAATTTGGCACAAATATAGCTCGAAACTTGGATTAAAATAAATACTACTTTTTGTTATAATATTAGGGGAGATAGGGGTAAAACCGACCATAAAAGGATGTAGTCCACGCGAACGAAGTCGCGAGCACAGCTAGTGATTTATAAAATATATGCTTTGTAACAAAAATAACGTTGAATTATATTTTACACTGTTTTAGACGTAGACAAGAAATTTTGTCTAAACTTGTAAATCACTTTCTTGGTCTTATTTATACTAAAAAAAAGCTTACCATTTGTTTCTATATTTGTTTTAACGGGTTAGTCTCAGGAAAGTGCTGGTTCGAATATGACTTTTTTTGGATTTAATAGTCCATTTATCAAGAAAGATTAACGGTTATATAATATTACGCTACGACCATTAAAATCAGTGGAAATGTGAAAAAAAAACAGATATAGTTCGCGTGGGAACCGTAATTTACATAATTTTAAGTAGTTTCTGAGAAATATTTCCTATCTACACAAGCGGGTATTGTATCCTGGTATTACGTTAATAAGCAAACTATATAATTAAGAGTATATAAGCAAGGCGGAAGATCGAACGATAGCATACACTGTTCCTAATTAAGCAAATGTGTTTAATTCGGAACAATGATGTTGCGAAAGGATAATATACGCCTTAAATAACCTGTGAAGTCATGAATTAAATCAGAAATCACTTATTGGATATCCAATGGCATGTAGCTTTACAAAAATACTCATGAATCGCCAGTTCAAGTTCAGTAATCTACCGCCGTGCTCAGAATATTGACGATGCAAAGAAGTCCCGGCAAGTAGGTACCTCGACTTTTTTCAAACAACATTGATACACTATATTAGGTACTTATATAACATATACACTGTTATGTTTATATGAGAATTGAAATTAAATAATCTAGATGCATACATTTTTGTCATTAAAGTCATCAATGGTTTTTAACAGTCATTTTTTCAGCCTAACCATTTATGATTTTCGACGTTTCTGTGCCACATGATCTTTGCCAGACTTCCCCTAGGCTTCTATCCCCAGTGGTGGCATCTAAAAGAGGGTAGTTTTACAGCCCGCAGGGGAAAACTTTATGCGTCAGGTTCCGTACTCCTAACCCTTTATTTTGGGGCTCTTTTTAGCTTTATGGTGGCTACTGAATGTGAGTTTAAAAAGTGCACTCTTATTGCGATTGAAAGATGACTTAGAATGCCGTGGCTTTGGAAAATTGAAATGGGAGCTTGTTATGGTCAGCTCTGAAAATTCAAGTATTCAGTAGCTTTGCTAACTTAAATAATTGTGTATATATAAATAGATATCCTTTATTGAACATAACATTAAATTAGTATACAAGCAAAATCCAGTGCAATGTAAACACGAAATATTTCAGACAACCTCCATATAATTTCAAAATAATTTTTAGCATAAAAACCTATTTTTACATAATTTATATTGTTTCTCATGAAAGTGCTTGCGTTATTTCGGGATAAAAAGTATCCTGTATTTTGTTATATTTTATAATCTGTCTACTTGTTATATTTCATACTAACCACTGCATACAAATTTGCGTGAAAAAGTATTAAACATCGTTGGTATATCCAAAGTGTTGCGTTTATTATATTAGTATCCATACTAATATTATAAATGCGAAAGTAACTCTGTCTGTCTGTCCGTCTGTCTGTCCGTCTGTTACTCTTTCACGCCTAAACGGCTGAACGGATTTTGATGAAATTTGGTATAGGTATGCGTTGAATCTTAAGAACGGACATAGGCTATATATTTTTATTAGAAAATAAGGGGGGATGGGGGTAATACCACCTTTGAAAGTTTATATGGAAAAATGTTTATTTTTGAAGTTAGAGATATGAAATTTGGCACAAATATAGCTCGAAACTTGGATTAAAATAAAGAATACTTTTTGTTTCGAATATTAGGGGAGAAAGGGGTAAAACCGACCATGAAAGGATGTAGTCCACGCGAACGAAGTCGCGGGCACAGCTAGTCTACATATAAATTAATAAATATTGGACAACATCACATACATTGCTCTGAATCTGTGGAGAGTAGCTAAAGTACTTGTGTTATAAAAATCAGAAACAACTACGGTTCCAAAACACCCAGACTTCGAGACAATAAAAAAAAGTGCGTTTTCTAGATTGACCCGACCGGGAATCGAACCAGGGACCTCAAAGATGGCGCGATGCTATAATCCGACCCTCTCTGCTACGGAGGTCGAAATACATCTATAATAAGTATCTACCGCGCAAACATGCATATTGCTTTACAGAAACCGTTTTCTATAAATAATAAATGAAATGTTAATTGAATTCCCCTGTAACGCAAAAGCTCATTCCTCAGATTTACCCCGGTCTACATCATGAAAATGTTTTTCATGCATATTCTATGCGGTTCTGCAACGAGAATTTTAGTTGAAGATTTTGTGACTAGGTTGTTCAGGAATAAATTGTATTGCAACCGAGTCTAGACAAAAGTGTTTATTGAATTTACAAAAGTAATCTGGGAAAATGGAAAGGAGGAATTTAAATATTTGGAAGAAAGGGAAGTTAAATTAATTTATTGGAATAAATGGGATCGATCATGCAATTCTGTCCACTTTTTCCACCAGGTAATATGTAGCTATGAGGTCAAACTGCTATATGTTTGTAGATATGCCTGTCAATATCATACTTTAGGTATTATTGGCGACGTTATAAACCCTACTTAAAAACTTTGTATTAAACCTTATTAAGTACAAGATGGCCTTTAAGTAGGGTTTAAATTATTTTCATATTTAGAATCTGATATTGTTTTGACAGCGTTTTCTGTTTCTTTTTATTTGATTTGGTTTTAAAAAAATAGATAGTGCGTTTTAAAGTCTATGGTATTTTATTTCACAAAGTTATATAAGTAATTTCTACAGGTAACTCATACCTAAGGCCTTTCACCTTGAAGAGATTGCTTTCTAGCAATAACCTAAATTGTATTTAAATATGTCTGTAAAGCCAATCTTTGTAATTTTTCTGTGTAATAATAATAGATAGATACACTATATATCTACTTCTTCTTCACACAAGGTCATAGCTCGGAGTCTTATTGTTAAGGCAATGCTTGAATAATTTAGTCCATTAATGCACTAACTTCTGCAATAATATTACAACCACAAAGGTTTTTACCTCACAACTTTTGCGCTCACCAATTTTCTCATAAACGAACTAGTCTGTCGTAATGAGAAAATACACTTCCCAATGACACAACAAAAACACTTAAACAAACGACTTGCAAGGCGGACTCGTAATAGCCAAGCCTTACAAATGCCCAAGAAACTTATTACCTTAGAGAAAATATTACTATGGAGAGATTATTATTAGTAATACTTACTACTAACTTATTAAGTATGTACAGCACGTATACAATATACAAACTCGTTCTAAAGTGAGCTCAGACTCAAACTCAAATATTTCTTTATTCAAGTAGGTTACATGAATCGTCCTTTAATTCAATGCAAAGAGATTCTACTTCAAGTTCGGAACCTATTTCTACCGAGAAGACACCGGTAAGAAGCTTAGCAGATTAGTTACAGTAGCAGTATCTAACTTATAGATATGTGTAGAACACTTTGGACCAAGTCATATAGTTTTATTTTGATGAGTGAAAAAAGCATTATTATTGCCTTATGGTATCATCGT
Source organism: Glyphodes pyloalis (assembly GCA_037074685.1). Lineage (NCBI taxonomy): Eukaryota > Metazoa > Arthropoda > Insecta > Lepidoptera > Crambidae > Glyphodes > Glyphodes pyloalis. Next base: position 1,606,392 of record JAYKKO010000042.1, read on the forward strand.
TGGAGCTCAATCGTCATAGCGATTTATCGTTTGAACTTGAGCAGCCCGACTGGTGAAATACCTTACAGAAGACCGCCGCCAAATAACAATCATTTCGGTGTTGTTCTGTTCCTGCATGTGAGTAAGACTTCCAGAGCCCCTGGCGGTGCTACATTAGAAGCCGGGGTCAAGCCTTCAAGGTAAGGGTGACAAGTCCAGTAAGGGCTTTATTGTGTTGTACACAATAAAGCCCTTACTGGACTACGTCCATAAGCCCTAGCTTAAGAGGTCCTAACCTCATTACCAATAAACATCAGGCGAGATAAGGTCTCAATATAAAAAAAAAACCTTGAAACGCCATCTCTAGCAAAATATGCTCTTAGCTTATTACATTTAAAGTAAATAATGGCACAGAAAAAGTGTGGAGAGAGATTCTCCTAAGAGAGTTCGCTTAATCCAGCGGAGCGATGCTAAATTGCGGACATTCATCCAGGCAATCACCGCTGCTCCTCCGTGGTGCAGCCGGGATCAGTCCTGGCTTGGATTTTTAGAGATCCGTGGCACACAACAATCCTTGGCATCGCAAATTAGCTGTGAGAAGTGCTGACCCTTAATTTTCAAAGTTGGAACCTTTGTTTATCAAATTTGTTATATATATGTCGCAGTCATCTGGTATAATCAGCTATTTGATTGAATCACTGGCGCGTTTATTAAATGACGACGTTTAATTGAATGACTAGGTCAAACGTTGAATGAACAAGCCTCACTCAACGTCCAACCAGTTAGCGGATAGCCATAGACATAGCCCTTTGAACATGGCGGACGTAAAATCAGTCAGGTGATTGTAATTTAGTTCATTTTTTTTCCACTGCAGCGTTAGTTCTCATCAAAACAAAAATGGCGTCAAACAGATGGTACAGATCTAATCGAATAGCACTGTGTTGATATTTTTTTGAGTGAAAATGAGATTCCAACCTTTTCCTCTTCCCCCAATTTTAAATACAGTACTTTTGAAAAAATATGATATTTTTTTAGCCAAAGTGTCTTCAGACTTAACATTGTTAAAACATTATAAAATTCTTATTAAGGTGTGTTATGTCATGTCCTCATTTGTTTTATCTAAAGTTAGTGTTAAGTTGCGAACTTATGGTCACCCTAATCAAACATAACAAAGTCAGCTATATCCCATTCAACGATTATGCTAAATGACGTTCAGTCAAGAAGTTGAACGTTATATTCAACAATTAGACGAGTTGTCCTTTAGTCATTCAATTAAACGTCGTCATTCAATGAACGCGCTAGTGATCCAATCGAATAGCTGATTAAACCAGATGACTGCGACATATATATGTCGTGGCCATATCTTGAAATTGTCGAAATATTTTATATTTTTATTTAATATCTATTATAGGGGCTACACGATATAGCCAAAGGTGGATCACGAAATATTCACGATTTAATGATCTGGTCAAAAGTATTTGCCCACATCATTAATGTGACCATTTCATGATATGTAGACATGCGTAATATATGAAATTTCTCGCATGAGACGACAAAAGTTTCGATACTGTTGATTGGAACTTTTCTAAATTGACTTGGGTCTGGGTGTGCTGGGATGGCGCCCCCAGTTTGTATCCGTAATCTGGTACTCTTAGTACAAGGGAAAACCTTAGTTTGAGGCCAGGAGATTGGTGTGACTGTCTGGCGCAATTATTTATTTATTTATTGGTTAATGGCACACCAACTCGTATTTTCAGCCAATCAATAGCTGACGCACTGATTTCAATCGATTTTGACGTTTGATAACTTAGGGTAATATTATTATGTAACCCAAGCTTCATAGCAAGATTTGAACGATCGTGCCATCTGATTACATCATAAAACATCTACGTAGCCGAAACTTCGTGATGTACAAGTATTAACTGACTTCCTAAGTAAGTTTCCATGTATCTACGACACGCAAGTACGAATAAAATAATTAAATCCGTCGTACAAAGTTGCTCGGAATTGGGTTTTAATTGCATTATAATTGAAATAACTTTACCTCGATTTGTGGATTAAGATTACTGGATGTGGCATGCATATGTTGTAAAGTAAAAAAATAACAGAATAATCTAATTTGTGATACTATATCAAATATTAATAAAAAAAAGTCTACAAGGTAAAATTTACATTCAAGTATGTTCAGGGTGGTAGGATGAAAAGGACAGATGAGGTAGATTAGTTAAAATATTCTATAAATTATAGGAAAACACACGCATTAAAAAAATCTGCAAAGAGACATACAAAATAAAGTATTACATCAAAATGTAACAAAGAGTATGTAAAAAATCTGAAATTTTTTAATAGTTTTTAAAATTATTTGGAAATACATATACATGTTTATCGTGTCAATTAAGTGTCAGGGTATACGTTGGCATATACAACTTTTGATTTCCAAATCATTGCTTGAAAATGAATGTATATAAAATAGTTTTTATTACTTGATATATTTTAAAATTTGGTTCTATTTCTCTCTATTTTCTTTGTTTTTCTTTTGAAATTGAACCAATTCTTTACTTCGAGTTCTGATTCCGCTCATTTAGTGGTGACTGTCCAGTCAGCTCGTTACCACGGTTGGTGCAGTCTAATCAAAACGTCGGGCAGTAAGTAGTAAGCATTAACTACAAAATAATGCTTTTGCGTCTTAAATTAAATAATTAAAAATCTGTTCTAGCGTTAACTATATCCCCAATCCATGACGTCATTAAAAGGGGTTTCAGCGGGGACAGAACCAAAATAGCCGGTGACCGGAATTCCGTTTGATCAGCAATTTAATCGGTCCATCGTACTGCGCATCATTTATTAGTGGGTCGCTTTAAAAGTGGCACTTTAAACTAGAGGGTTGAAAGGGTGTCTGGAGACGGCTAAAAGGTGGTTGTTATTAAGAATAATTGCCCGTTATTAGGAGCTCGATGACATTAAAGAGGACAGCTCGTGGGAGCGTTTGTAAGTCAATAAATTCTGTCAACGTATATAATCCAAGTAATATCGATTTTTAAATAAAATATTGCTTTAGCAAGCGATCTGGCTCGAAGGACCATGTAACATTACAACACAAAAATCAAATATGTTACTTAAGTGTTGCGTTACCTTTTTTTTTTAACGCGGAGAAACGCGTAGTAGCAGCCAACCCGTTCGGGATAAACGGGGTGGGTACGTGGGACTAGCACCCACTAACTACTTTCCTCCCAGCCGTTATGGTAAACGCCATGGAAAATGGATTAACAAGTGTTGCGTTATCTAACGATCTGGCTCGAAGGACTATGTTACTATGATTCATCTGATTGTTCGTGACTCGGTGGCAGACTCGTTATATTGTTGGTTCCAGTTATTATCCAAATAGGTATGGTTTCCCTTGCAAGCTGAAGTCAGATCGGTTCAGTGTCACAACATCTGCATTTTTGTACTGGACCCTGGCTCCGTAATGGGTTAACAAGTAGTATACACATTAAGAGCAATTAATAAATAAACCGTGAACGAAGTAGCAGGCGAGAGCTGGTCTAAAAGTTCCCCTCGACTTCTACCAAGCTACTTCTCAACACGTACACTATCCATCAGACTCCGCAACTTCTAGACCGTGAAATTATAGGAAGATAACCTGTACTAAACATTTTTACGCGAAATGTGTTGAGTCCTCCCTACCCCCTACAATAAAACCGGTATTTCAAACATGTCAGGTAATAAACTTGGGAGACGGCGCGCACTTCACACGTAGACACATAAATTGTTTAGAGAGTGCCAACTGTGTTCATCTGATTTACTGTTCGGTTTAGTATTAGGCGGGATGGTTCATATTTTATGATCTGGAACCTGCTTTCACTAGGTTAAAGATCTGAAATTCGGTACAAGCTCAACTTGAAACACTGCGTAAATATGAAAAGAAAATTCACAAGCATTGTCGCAAGCTTTTTTTTAGTTCTTTATTAGCTTTTATCTATTTTGCAATTTTTGATCCATTGACTCTCTGTCATCTGGATTTCCAATTAAGTGTCTTTCAAATACAATGGTGAAATCAGAAGATGGACATCTTTGCATTGTTGTGCATTGTTGAATGGTATAATATATGTCACTCTGATTGGTTAAGCGTCAAGTTCCCTGCCTTTATAAGAACTGCATTAAGTACTAAATAATTAATATACATTTTATTTCCTTCACAATATCTATCAAATGGGTTGAACCCGGCATATTTGTCTGGTTCTCGTAACATGTCAGATACAGTTTGGTCTTATATCGTGCGCATAATTATTATTATTGAACTGCAAGCTGTTTACCTTACCTACCGAATAGGTCGCACCATAATACTAGCGCTGCAGCAGCCTTGTGTCGCTGCAGCATACAGCTAAGGTGTGGCCTAGTTGACCACTTTGCCATTTGATTTTTCTTTGTTTTTTTTTCTTTTTTAATTACTTCATGGTTGTTTCTGTTTTACTTTTTCCTGTACTTCTTTTTGTTTTTTGTTTTTGTTTTTATTTTGTTTGTCGTGTTGTGCTGTCAAGTGGTCAATAAATGTGTTTTCTTTCTTTCTTTCTTTACCTTGACGTGCTGTTGACGTATTAAAAAGCAAGTCAGACTATTACAGCTTGGTCTTTTTACCGTCCTTATATTGGGCATAAGAACTAAAATCAAACTAGGAGTGTTTACCATATAAAGGAACACCATAGTTTGATGGGTATGACTTAGCCGCATTTATTTATTTATTTAGCTGCCCTGTCTATTGTTTCATCACTCTACTGCATAGCTCTCTACCTGGCGCGCGGCAATATTTCTACAGCGAGCGAAACGTAATTAATCAAAAACTTTTCAGCCTCTGCCCCCGTCACTGTGACGTCACCCCTCCCCCCTCCCCCGGATGTTCCCGAAGTATTATTATGACGTGCCAAGCTGTTCTGGATTTGGTAATTTCTTTTCGGGGCGAAATTGCTGTTTTAATGTTATCTCGGTGATGAATTGGGCCCGGATACTTTGTTATGTGTTTTTATGGTGATTTATTTTCTTGAAGGTCTTTGTGGTAAACAGGCTGTTCCGTAAATCATTCCTGTGCTTACGAGACGCTTAGCATTTGCTTAATTAATCAATTCAATTCTAGAATTTGTAAAGGCTGCGGTATTTTGACACTGTTCGGAAAAAGATTTATGAGGTAGTTTAAATTTATTTCTACAGGAGTTTCGGAATATATTTAATGGTATTAGGTTATCAGTATCAGCACTATCACGTTGGTGATTACAAACAAAACCTATGTTCGAAAAATCCGAAACATACTTTGCTCAACCCTGTACACATACCCTGCGGTCCCTTAATCGGACTATGTGAAAATAATTACCATCGCAAATTGAACCATAATACCTTGGCTTAACTTACCTATACCGTACTCCATGCCTCATTAAGAATTAAATCACTAAAGGCGTTGTATGCTATCAAATACATTAATTGCTTAAGCGTTATATTCAAAATAAAAAAATAACATTATTGATACCACTTCCTTTGTCGTTAATTTTTTTCACCAAAGAGATAGTAAAGTAAAGCTTCCGCCATGCGACAAAATTTTATCGTGTTCTTAACTAACGCCAAAATCGATTGAAGTCAGTGCGTCGGCTGCTGATTGGCTGAAAATACGAGTTCGGTATGCTATTAGCCAATCAACAGTATCAAAACTTTGGTTGAAGTGTGAATACGACATTACAAGGCACTAAAATCGCACAAATGGCATGAGGCGTCAGTGTTTTGACAGGTGTTAAAGTGTATCAACTGTCTTTGCAGCGCATTATTTATGGCTTAAATCGCGATGTTTTTAAGTTCAAAATTGCGCAAACTTTTAAGTCAGCAACATTTGAAAATGTTTATTATTCCGACCCGCTCATTTGAATTTGTCTCATAATTTGTTGATAACAAAATAAACTGTGTAAGAGGCACATGGCGCTAGAGTGACAGGAGAAATTTTGAAGTCGTCAAAATTACTAAACTTTGCGCATACTGCGCCAACTGAACGTATTCTGGGAGAGAAAATTTGGGTAAATATTTAAATATTCTACAACGGATCTTCAGTCCTTACATTATTGTTTTTTTAAACAAAAAAGTAAGTAAATAAAAATAGGCAGAGTCCCACAAAACTGATTACACAGTAGGTATGCCTGCGGGATGGGATTTCACAAAACATCATTTGATGGATTCCATTATGCAGCCCAAACGCATCTTGATTTGGTAAAAACAAAAATACCGGGGGTGGGGTAAAAACAAAAATACCGCTCCCCCCACTTTATTACAACCCTCGGACCATCATTGGTGGATATTGTTCTCCCGGGTGGTCGCCTAGTTTACTAATGTTAACTTGTGGTTTCATCTGCCTAATTTGACACCCGGAGCGTGGCCATATTAGTTGAGAAGTTATGATGTAAGAGATGATAATGATACCGGTCGAAACCTTATTCTCCCTTTAGAGATTCGCTTAAGTCGGCTGAGAACTACGCAAGGTAGTTCTCAGCTTTTTTTCCACTTTCTTACCAAATGTTTGGTGCTTGCTGCTTTATTTTCTTCATAAAATATTCCCGGTCTCCGGAATACCGCCAGTTGGCGAACTTCCAGATACCTCGGTGATCCCGGCGTCCCGGGAACTTCCCGGCCACCTGCGGGACGTGACTGAAGCGGAATTTTAACAACTTCTGTTTTGTCTAAGACTCAATATTACGAACGGTGGAACTTGTTTTTAAAAAGGAACTTTTTATTATATTTACTTTTTGAAGGTTATTGCACGCTAGGGTTTCCCAGGGAATAGCTTTGGCGCACCGTGGCGTTGTCAGGAGAAAAAACTGCTGCGTGTGTGGGGATTCCCCGCTCTGAGAAGAGCGAGGACTGCCTACTAAACCCACCCCCCGCTCTTTATGGCGTTGCAGTCATATGGTACAACTATTATTATTATTATTATATAGCCACTTAATAATCGCGGTTCCTGCGACTTTAATGATGTTATACGGGATGAAAAGGCAAGATTTTTATTTATTTTTATTGACACACTAGCAGTAAACATATTGTTACATTGCATAAAAATACTTATTTTAACATGCACTAATGAAAGGTATGTACAGTCGCCGTCAGATATATCGGAGCAGACAAAGTGATCAAATACTTCTGAACAGTTAAAATGTCATAAAGTTCCATACACCACAAGTTACCATTAATATCTGAACATTCATTACTTCAACAATATCTGAGCAGATGCCAATAACATCTGAACACTCATAATGTTAATATGTGTCACGCACGTCATGTGCCTCATTTAGCTACCTGTATAGATGAGTGTTCAGATATGAATGGTAACTTGTGGTGTGTGGAACTTTTTGACATTTAAACTGTTCAGAAGTATTTGGTCACTTTGTCTGCTCCGATATATCTGACGGCGACTGTACATCTCTCACTAAAGTATTGACAAAGTAACAATAAATTAAAGTTAAGTTTAAAAATCTTGAGGGAAAATTGAATCAACGTTTCATTTCGCACAAAATTCCTTTGAAACAAATTCAAACAGAGTCGAACCCACTACTTGGCGCCTTGGCATTGTGCCAAGTTTGCCGACTGCAATCTACCCAAGGACGATGGCAACTTTGTCAAAATTAAATTTGTTATCACCACTCGGTTTTCATTTCGATTTCAGAAACTATTTTAATATTCTTAAATTATTGCTGCCATTTAAAAGAGAACGTACTTTTTCTTTTCTTTCAGAGAGGGGCTGATTGAAGTATGGCTGTTAATATTTGAATCGATGACCCCAATGGTTGGAAAACTATTGTTTTTTTAAGGCTCTTGATTTTACCAGTGCTTTGTAATCTACACTAATATTGGAGGAAAGATTTGTACCTATGTTTGTATGTTTGTAATGAAAAGGCTCAGAAAGTACTGGACCGATTTAAAAAATTCTTTCAACAATAGAATGCTACATTCTTCCAATTTGGCATTAGGGATTCTGCGTAAAATTTGATGTAACCGAAGGTGTAGAAAATTGAGTCTTAAAATGTCTTTCGTCGAATGCGCGGGAAAATCCTCTAAGGCGAAACGAAGTTCGCCGGGACCGCTAGTATATAATGGTAAAAGTTTTATTTAATTCCAAAAAACAGTTTAGTTTTATCATAACATCTCACACATCTTAAGCCACTTAGACAAAATTAAAAGAGTTTTTTGATCTTCAGGCTCCTGTTGCGGTCTCTTCAGAATTCTTTAAGCAATTTCAAGTTAAAATCACGAGAGGACTGTTATTAAAATTGTATAGTGCGTCACGCTGCACTAGCGAACTTTAATTATTTTAAAGAAACAGAAAATAATATTTCCCCTTGCGGTGCGGGACTCGAACCGACCTTCACGTATCGCGCTTGCTTCCAACTGAGCTGACCTCAAGTCATCGTAGGCGATTAATTTTTCTATTGTATTAACCTCTTAATTTCCGGTGAGTGAGGTGCCGATTGTGTTTAAAACTACACACCCTCACGCAAGTGGAGATTAATTTTTATTGTTTCTTAAAACAAATAATACTAATTTCATGAATGTGCAACGGATGTGTTTAATATAATCATGTCGTCAATGTAATTTTCTCCCTGTCATTCGAAACCGTTCTCCATTTTCATGTAATACGAAGTAAATCGACAACAAACATCTCTAACAACATCCTCTCGTAGGTTTTTTCGTGAAATTCCTTCACAAAAGTGATAAATATGACACGTCGGCAAATTGAGTTTCGCTGAAATACGTTTTGTTAACGTTTAGGCGGCAGACGACACATTTTCTGCTCTTTGAAAAAAATATATACGTTTTTTTTATGTGTTTAGCTTCCACTTGTCCTGAATGCGGGGATATTAAATATTCACATTTTCCGCTGAAATCGTTTATGGATGAGCGCGTTGAATTTATGTCTACGTGGAAACGGTTGTACTAAGTTTTTTTAGACAGGTAAGTATTATTTGGTTGATTCAAGAATTAAGAGAGGTAGCGCATAGCGATTTATCGCTCGAACTGGAGCAGCCCGACTGGTGAAATACCTCCACCTTACAGAAGACCGCAGCCAAATGACAATCACTTCTGTGTTGTTGTGTTCCTACGTGTGAGTAAGGTTTCCAGAGCTCCTGGGGGGTGCTAAATTAGGAGCAGGGGTCAAGCCTTCAAGGTAAGGGCGACAAGTTCAGTAACAGCTTTATTATGCTGTACTTGTCACCCTTAAGCTAGGACCTGATTACCACTTAACATCAGGTGGGATTTATAAACGTCTTGAATTAAATTAAATTTGATATCCAACGAGTCATTATATATATGTATTACTATAATATTTAATTATAATTTATAACGCCTCTTCCTCTACTAATAAGCAATTCGCATCACAAAACAAATAAATGTTTTAAAAATCACATCCCTAAATAGAAGTGCAACCAAGTCAAACATAATTGAAGTCCATTAAAATCCACTGTATTCCCTTCATCCCCACATTAACCCCCCAAAAAAACATCAAAAGGAAATCCCGCCTAATACCACAGCGTCATTACCGACCACTAACAGCAGGTCGCTATGCACCTAACAAGGATCCGTAAACATTTTTCTCGCGCAGAAATCGCCCAAAACACCCCCGGGGGAAAATAACAATAACGTAACGGGTCAATTGTTTACCCTCCGTACGGAACCCCAAATTAATATCGGTTCCGTCGAACACATCTGACGTTTGGGGCAAAAACGACAATTACCGCCGACGATTGGTCCGTCTGCTAGGGATGAGACAACTGTTATCGATAAATCACTGTTATGATAATTCGGCATATCGATTTTACCTAAACTAATATTAAAAAGAAGAGAGATTTGTGTTGGTAAAAAATAAACTTAAAAACGCTTTCGAAAATAAATTATAATTATTTTATAATATTTATAATTATAATTATTCTTAAAGCATATTACTTCATTTCAGTCGCAGTCCAAAACCGCGTAAAAACAGTTCGTAAATACCGCGAATCGGATTTTGTACGATTCCGTTTAGAAGGTAAAAAAACCTGGATATCTTAGTAATTTGATTATATTACATGAGCTAAACTGTGTAGTAACTTTTTTGTAACTTATTTTAAAATAATGTAAATTGATTCATAACTCTAAATATTAGAAACAGATTTTTTCTTATCTTCCCTTGCAGAGGCACTTACCGGAGGCTAACGGTTGATACAGAAACATTTGATCGCCTACGATAACTTGCGGTTAGCTCAGTTGGAAGAGCAGCACGCGCGATACGTGAAGGTCGTGGGTTCGATTCCCGCACCGCAAGGGAAGATATATAAAATTCTGTTTTTAATATTTCAAGTTCGCTAGTACGGCGTAAAGTACTATAAAAATAAAAAATTGATTCATAACTCGTTTAGAAAGCGTATTATTTTAATGCAGAGTCTTTTGTAGTTACGGAGTATGAACTGGACAATACTGGACATACTGCACTTCCTTGGTTTTGCACGCGCGTCTACGATACCGATTTTATCTATATGCGTATTATGTATAGGAAATAATAACGTCCGATCCGTTACACGGAACCTGTACAAGAAGATATTTGTTTATTTATTTGATGAGAATAGCCAATAAATCTTACACCAAATGATACGGTAATTTCAATATCTTACATTTATAAATATTTCTTAAGTGTAGATTCAGTTACAGGCTACCACAAAGTGAAATGTCAACTCTTAGAATAAAAATGAAAATTTCTTCGTAACAATAAAATAATAATAAATGCGCTAGACAACTAAACTGTCAAACTAAGGTTTTCACCTTGTACTATAAGCACCAGACGACGGATACTAACTGGGGGCGTCATCCCAGTACATCCAGACTCAAGTCAATTTAAAAAACTTCGTATGCCAAATTGACCTGACCCAGAATAGAACCCGGGACCTTTCCCGCTTTGGCCGCCTACCATAGCCACTGCGCCACTGAGGTCATTTATTATAATATGTTTTATAATAGACGACCTCAGATAGATATATACAACAACAGTTGTATGTTTTAACAGAACAATATTATCGATTTATCGAAACAATTTACACATCACTACCCACCCCGTTGTTCTGTTCGGAAAAATGTTGTGCCAATAACTCAACCCTTTGGGGGAGTGACCAGCTGATGGACCAATGATGTTTTTTCTGAGAGCGATTGGGGAAGGAAAACTTATCTGGGTAAATATTGTGATAAGGCTTGGAGACAGATATTACAAATAAAATGCCATTGACAAAGGTTTCCCTTGTGATATGAAAACCGGACGGAACGAAGTTGACACACGCCTAAACAAAAATTGTAAACAAGATATAATAACTAAAACTGAGAATCCGTTGTTTGGTCGAATTTGTTGTTGTTGACTTTGACAGCTGGTCAGCTGATTATACTCAGTCGAAGAATCTAATCAACTCACAAATGATCGCCTTACAAACGATATCATGCCTTATTTGTTAATTATTAAACTTGTTTTGTATTAAATTTGTTAATCAGATGAACACAGTTTTAATATCCTAAAATACTTTATTTAATTGCAATTTGACGTCAGTCACGTGGTGTTGCCAGAACAAAAAAAAGTAAAGTCAATCCTATTTTTCACCTCTCCTTCTAGCAAATTTCATCTAAACCCGTTCGGTATTTTTAGCTTGACAGAGTAAACAAACATACATCTCGCTACATCCATATATTCTTACAAAAAATAATTTTAGTAGTGATGATTTGCGCACTCTCTGAGTCCCGGGTTCGATTCCCGGGTCATTATTATGTCCTTTAGGTTTGCATTCACGGGTTGGTGAACACTACATGAAATCAATCCCGGAGCCGGGAATATGTAGTTAATATAGAAATTTATCAGATATCATTCAGTAGACTCCATTAAATATTTAAAGAGTGAAAATATAAAGGATTTTAAGTGTCTAATGTGGCACTATGCACAGAAAAAATGTAAAAATCTAGACATTGTCAAGTCTTTCTGTTTCAAAGAGAACTAGATTTTCCTCATGGTTAAGTGGAAAATGAAAAATTTATTTGTAGTTTTTTATTTAAGAAGTTACTAACTTGTAGTTTGAAGGGAATGGGCAGGTTATGTACGCTATCTATGGATGATAAGTGGGTCACAATTGCAATATAATGGAATCCTAAAATTATGGCAAATATGAAATCTGTTCGTTATTGGACAATATTGGACAACATCACATACATTGCTCTGATTCTGTGGTAAGTAGCTAAAGCACTTGTGTTTGGTAGCAGATCTGTTAGCCTTGTAAAAACACTAGTGGATAAGTTTGGAGAGACCTTTACCCAATAGTAGACAATATAGGTTAAAAACAAAATAGTATTTTTTTTGGTAAAATTTTGCTCGCGGTTTTGGACCAACGTTCTTAATGCACTTTTACAAATCCAGTACATATTTAGCTCGACCCTAGAATCAAAATGATGACCACATTCCATTTCTTCAGCAGAACGGATACAGCATCCAGCCGTATTTCGCAGGTCTCCTTTGGATCCCACCCAGCCAAATCAAATCAAATCAAGTATTTCTTTATAGGAGGTTAGATATAACACTTTTGAATCGTCATTGAATACAATGCAAAGTGATTCTACTGCCGGTTCGGAACCTACGATTAAATCTACCGAGTAGACACCGGTAATAAACTTAAAAGATTAGTTACTGTAGCAGTATCAATTAATGTGTAGAGCACTTTGGACCAAGGCATATAGCTTGATGAGTGAATAGAACATTAAGTATTTATTTTAAGGTAAGCTGGAGCAGACCTGTCCCTGGCCGTGGCACCTGTTCACAAGCATGACGTACGTGCCAGCCGTATCTTCACTGTAAGCCGGAGGATATCTTACACTACGTTTATTGAATCGCGGTCTGTTACTCTGCTCACTCTAGTGGTTATCAGCTATTCATGAGATATGGCCAGCCCATCACCTTTCTTCAAATAATTACTTTAATGAAAGGGTTTTTAATGAATAAAACAAGCCAATTGTTTCTAACGTCCAAGTGGAATATTCATCTTCATAAATTGTTTAAATCGCGATCAGACGGGGCATTCTCCTTTATTTATAGCCTTCGGTAATAAGGCATCCATCTTGTTCTAAACAGGGTTACCAGATGGTAATATTTAAAATGAGGACTGACCATTTGCTGGGCACTGTCACGGGAATACTAATTAAACTGGAACTTCCCAATCAGGGGTCCCCTAGATTGGCGTAGAAAAATGTCAGAAGGGTTATTATACTCTGATGTATGTTTATATTTCTGAAATAAAAAAATATCTAACGGATGATACAATATATATTTTTGTTTCAGATAGAGACAAGAAAATATTACTTTTAATTTGGGGAAGCACGGCGGATGAATGGTTGTGAAATTTACAAAATGTATATACCTACTCGCATAACTTCCTAACAACTACATCAAACGAATGTGATAATTATATGTTTGCTTTGTTTGCAATTGTTAGAAAAAGGTTTATAAGAATTTGTTTTTAAAATCACCGGGATCAAAAATGTTTTTGAAACACTCAAATGTGAAGATAATATTTAACAACCAGATTATGAACGGTGTAGGCACAATCAAAAGCACTTGAGACTATGGACATTGTAACGTCCTTATATTGTTGTGTTAGTGCTTATATTGAGTCGCAAGTGTTTACTTGTATTTTAAAATTGAACTAACTGTTCCCCGCAATAAAAAAAATCTTATATGTTAATCTAGTATGAAAATAAAAAATAAAAAATAAAAATGTTGATACCCAAAAGTACCAATCATTAGTTATGTTATGTCTCTTACAATCTTTCGCATATATAATTTGAGTAGTACACTTTTCAGATCTTTAACGATATGTGACCTCACTATGTCCTAAGTTACCCAAAATGTGTGGGTACCATACTTTTCCTCGATTGCTTGTAAAATTCTCTCGCAAATACCGGAATAGGTATCTGTCTTTAATTAATTAATTTAAACAATTTGAACCGTGAATAATTGGCACTGTTTGTTTGTGGAGCGGGCCGTTTACTATTATTTTGATAAATATTTATTTGATGGCGAAGTAAAGGAATGCTCTGCCTAATCTTGAAATACGTTATTTATTCAGTAAACGATTGTTTAGGTGATTTGCGCAAGGGAATGGTAACAATTAATTGATTGTGGAAGTTATAGATTTTTTTATATATTCTTTTAGTTTATCGAATCTTGTATTTGATGTTAAATTATGTTAAGAACTCTTATTGCTCCAACTTAAAATTAAAACTTGTTTCTTATACAGGTTAAAAACAAACATTATTTTGCAAAAATACAAATAAAATATTTTTTAATTTGTCACTTAAGAAAAAGAAAGAAATAACATTTCAATAAATTACAACACGACTTATTCCAAATGTTATCATTATATTCCGTAACAGAAGGACTTAACGACGTTCTTAATTCAAACAGTATTAACTCTAGCGGCATGTCATTTTTACGATTGTGATTGTCATTAATAAATCATACGTCACAATCGTTAAATCGAAGACAAAATATTGATAAAGCCACAAATCATCGATAAATTCATGAAACTTCATGAAGAAGATAATCATTCAGTTCATCCTTATTGTATAAAGACTATCTATATCTATACTACTCGTATCAAATCTTTAAGCTCGGGTGTACCACAAGGAGGTTTACTTTCCCAACTATTACTGAAGTAATAAAAGCTGGGCGTATCAGGACGGGCGAGCAAATCCTCTGGAAGTCCGTCCTCAAAGAACGTAATATAATTGGAGGCGAACTTCAGTGTCCACCGACACAATATCAAAATCCTATTAAAAGGGCTTACTGAGTCTAGGCTGGCGATGTGGTAGAACGGCATGGAAACGATATAAGATACTGTATAAAACGATGTTCTTGCGAAGTGAATAGGAATTGATGATTTTAGCTGAATTAAATAAAAAAGTAGACTTTTAGCTTAACACTGTTTTGAGCCGTGCTTTCCAAGGTAAGGGATCATCATTCTTATCATCTGATTCAAGCCTACTAAGTCGTAACGAAAGTAGGAAGAAATCTAAAAGGTAAAATGCTAAGACAACGAACGCAGGATATGAATCCAATAATTACCAGCATGGCAGTATGAGACATATATTGTAAATAAATGTTTTAACAATCCATCTTTTGACGACCCCTGGTCGGGGGGGCCTTGGGTGCCGTCGCTCGGTCAATATATGGGAAACGAACATTTCTATTATCGTCTCGGGTCTAAGTGTTGTGGTACCGTCGTGATTTTTAATTTTTGTAACATAGTGCTTTAGCTACTTACCACCGAATAAGAGGAATGTATGTATGTATCTTACATGTTTAAAATCATATTCCATTTATAAATGAAAAAGAACGATCATTCTTTTCAAAATTTTTACAGCGCATTCTCTCGTGCGATTTTGGCCTGATCCGCAGAAATGAACTTCGTTGCATCATTGCAGTTCCCTTTACTACCTATTAAAAAAGTAAAAACCAGTGAATAATAGGTACTTTAGAATCACTCTCGATATTCCGAATAGGGCCTCACGCCGTATTCAATCTAGCATTTTGAGGGAGCCCTGTAAAAGGTCTGATCCTAGATCGAATGAAATTTCGAAAACCCCGTCAGCCATTGGAAGGTTTCAATATGGCCGGCGTCCGTATTCGAACGTGTCTGGTGTGATAAATTCGAAAACTGGAAACCTTTTTCATAAATCTTTCGGAGCTACTACCTAGTACAATGGATGAAATAATAGATTTTTCTAACCACGTTAGAGATTTGTTGGATTCATGAAAGTAAGCCACGTTTGGAAAATATAATAAGAGGCCATTTTTGATTCAAGAACAGGACCTTAAGTGTTTAAATAATCACAATTATGACTACCATCTAGATAGATTTTTATAATTTCTTATAGTGCTTCACGTTCCACAAGCGAAGTCAAAATATTTTAAAGAAACAGATAAGAATGTAGCTCTAAGCTCTTACTGTAGAGGGCACTAAGAGTACATGTCTATTTTGAAGGAGGGAAACGTCGTCTGTGGGACTCCCCCGCTTTAAAAAGAGTGGGGAATACCCACTAAAACCGCACCGCACCTCTTCACCTAATTGATGGACAATGTAGATAAACTCAATTGGCAAATGCACAAAGGCCCCGACCATCCAGAGAAGACTAGACGGAGCGGCCCCCTAGCCAGCTATCGCCGACGGCACTATGGCCGTTATGGGTCTTCAGTTTCCCATAGCGCTGTCACTGGGCGATGAGAAGGTGGGTGGGGTTTTTAGTTCGGGTAGTCCTCGCTCCTGGCGGGGGAGTCCCACACACGTCGCTGTCGTCCCCACGGAAGCGGTATGGTACGAAGAGTATTTTCCTCACCTCAAAAAAAAAGGTGCCAACCAATGTAAATAAATTGCTAATACAGCATGTTTGAATGAGTTTTATTCATAACTAGCTGTACCCGCGGCTTCATCCGTGTGGTATAATGACTTTGGGTATTTCAAATATCTTTAAGCTTGTTTCTGACAAACTATTAGAATGATTACATAAATCTTTCATACTTATTTCCATCGAATATTAGGTTAATCCCTTGTGGTTAAAATGTTACCAATTTCAAATGACTCATTTATTGTGACGACCTCCGTAGCCGAGACGCGAGCTGGCCGGACTTTGGCGTCGCGCCATCTCTGCGGTCCCGGGTTAGATCCCCGGTCGGGTCAATACGGTAAACGAACTTTTCTGTATTGTCCCGTGTCTGGGTGTTGTGGTACCATCGTTGTTTCTGATTTCTGTAACACAAGTGCTTTAGCTACTTACCACAGAATCAGAGCAATTTATGTGATGTTGTCCAATATTTATTTATTTCTAATCTTTCAATTTGTAGCAGGTCAGGTTTTGGAAATTTAGCAATGAATCATTACCAATTTAATATATACGTATTTATGAGTTTAAATGTTTCTTTTCTACGCCGCCATGTTATTCAGAATAAAGTTATCAGGAAAAAAAACACCATTTATGTGTTTTCACGGTCTTATCCATTTTCCGTCATCTATCTACGAGTACTATTTCGTCTACCCAAAAGTTGTCTAAAAAAGATAATTTTTAGTGATAAGACCGCCTTAATTGTACTGCAATTCGTCTGTAAAACCAGTTTCTGTAAATGTTTTGTTAAAATATTACATCTATCTATCTATTCATCCAGCTTCACTTAAAGTCTCAATATATATATACAAGAATTTTCCCGTTTCCTTAAAGATCGCATTTCTGTAACAACCCTTAAATTAATCCGTTTACCTGTTCAAAACGCTGGCTGCGCTATTAAAAGGCAGTCCCCATCAAATTGATCTCGCCATAGCCTGTTGTAGAATAAATCCTATAATCTATTTACTTTAGGCGCCTACATAGGCGTTTACAGCGGGCAGGCTTACGATACTTCATTTTACACGTTACGATCCGATTAGTAAGTATGAAAATTAAATTTTAGTAAAAAGGTTAATATTTGAATGCAACTTACACATATCTATACATCTAAACATATAAATAAAGTTGGAGTATCTGTTTGTAAGATTAAAATGTTGTTGTATTCCACTCGAACGAAGTTGCAAGCACCGCAAGTTACTAATATTATTAACGCGAAAGTAATTATATCTGTCTGTCTAACTGTCAGTCCGGCTTTCACGCCTAAGCCATTAAGCCGTTTTTATGAAAACATGTCATTCATCATGTTAAAAGTTACAATTAATACTAAACAAACAATGCTATTTTAAACAAAGAATAAGCCCTGGGCTATATTGCGCATCGGCTTTTTTTTCTTCCTACCTGACTACCGATGATGGCTTGATGGATGCTAAGCCTTATCATCTTCACCAGGCTTTCGGTGGAGCGCAGATGGCTCTCAACCCTATAGGACTGACAACGTCACGCGCAGGTGCCCAAAATTGGTATACAGTCAACACCACGTCAAGGTAGAACACAACATTCGTCGTTGGATACCATATCCAAAGAAAAGAGTAAGTGTCGAGTTTCTTGCCAGCTCTTCTCGACATCATCAAAATTCCGAGCACGGCGGTAGAATACTTAATTTGTACTGAAGATTCAAAAGTGCTTTCGTAAAGCTTACATGAATAAAGATGTTTTCTATTCTAAAATGTATAGTCTAACTTGCTTGATCGTACATATTGAGCGACACATCTTGCGGATCAATTGCTGCCTAGATAATAACGCTTACCTTTTCCACAAGTTTTGTTAATTTTTTGTTTAGTATTTGAGCTGAGTTGAACAAGCGGCCATTTAACATGGAGTTATTTTAGTCCGTAACAATGACAAATTGACTCTATGTCTATAACGTAAACGAGTCGTATCGAAATTGTATCGTCAGAACGAACTAATCGCAGTCGTATTGAAATCGTACCGTCGGTTATAAAAGGCCCAAGCTTAGATAAAGCCTCAACCGAATGGGCCAGCCGAGGGGTTGGTTTAATTGAAACTTAGTCGCAGGGGCCCTCGTCGGCAGGTTATTTTGGGGATTAACGTACTTGTATACACTGTATGTGAGGGCTTAGGGGGTTTTTTTGTACTAGTAATTGTTGGTGGTGGTGTACAGAAATGTTCACTTCGTTTTAGCGGTTAGCACTTCGTCAACAAACTGAGATACGTCTGTCTATTCGTTTATAAAGGAATCTGCTTGTTACACGATAAAGGACATTTAACACATTAATTGCCGATTACAAGTAACGTCTCGGCATTAGGTGTTGTGATACTGTGTTTGTTTCTGATTTCTGTAACCTATGTGCTTTAGCTACTAACCGCAGGATTAGAACTAAGTATATATATAATGCGACCCACTATCATAATATCTTAAAGCAGATAAAAATTTCATAATTGGAACGAGGCCGGGTCGTATAGCACTCAATTTATTTATTTTGGGTAAGTCAATGCGTTTATGTGTACAGATTTCTCAAGTCGTCAAAAGCACTGGAATCTCATAAAACTAGCCATGCCCATCGACAATTAATCATTACACGCCGCCCTGCGTCAGGGCTGTCATATTATTCATAGCTCAGTCCGCGCCAGACGAGGAGGGCTGGACTTGATCACAGTGCTAAAATGGCAGTGAGCGAACAATACTTTAATAAACCTCCTTCAATGTTTAACTTCTTCTTTATCTTAGTTTTTTTTTATATCACACTTCAAGATTGACCTCATCCCACCTGATGTTAAGTGGTAAGGAGTTCCTAACTTAAGGGCGAAAAGTATAGCATAGTAAAACTGTTACTAGACGTGTCGCCCTTACCTTGAAGGCTTGATTCCTGCTACTAATGTAGCACCCCCCAAGAGCTATGAAAACCTTACTCACACGCAGGAACACAACAACACTGGAATATTTCAAGAGATTTCTATTGTGCATCCGCTACAGAGACTTTGATCCTTATTTGACAAGTCTGTTTTTAACATTGACGTCATTGCTGTCTGACTTACACATACCTTACAAGAGGAACCATACTTATTGGATCATAGCCAGAACCACGGTTTTCCATGCCTTAAAAGTCACGGAATCATCCTTCTTATCAGACAATCGGGTGATTCAAGCCTGCAATGCCTTATCCGAACTAGCAAAAGCCACTAGCAAGTTAGAACAAGTATTTTTTTTATATTGCACTTCAAGATTGACCTCATTCCACCTGATGTTAAGTGGTAATGAGGTCCTAGCTTACAGGGTGACAAGTACAGCATAATAAATCTGTTACTGAACTTGTCGCCCTTACCTTGAAGGCTTGACCCCTGCTACTAATGTAGCACCCCCCAGGAGCTCTGGAAACCTTACTCACACGCAGGAACACAACAACACAGAAGTGGTTGTTATTTGGCTGCGGTCTTCTGTAAGGTGGAGGTATTTCACCAGTCGGGCTGCTCCAGTTCGAGCAATAAATCGCTATGCCCTACCTCTCTCATTAGTACTTGTAATACATACATAGTGTTGTAAGTACTTGGAAAAACAAGTTTCAGTATGAGATAAGCGTGTAATCTTGTAAATATTTTTTCAGTTTTGAGTCAAATATATAAAATGAAAACTGGAATTACTGATTCTATAAATCGATTAAAACACAAACTTAATGCCTTAATATTATTACGGTTTGAACTTTTGTTACTTCAAATTTATTTTAATTTCTATCTGCCTTTATTTATTAGGTTTTCGGAATGGGGTGCAAGGTGAACATAAAAAATATTAAATGGTATTATTTTCATTCAGCTTAGACCATGGAAATACATACTAATAGTGGAATTAAACGACGACGATAGGTATATTTTTTTAGTGAAGTAAACTCCTCTTAGATCATTCAAAATCAAAATGGCATGTGTCATTGTTTATGCCAACCTTTGTATTTACACATTTTCTTTAACTGTGACAATCAAGTGCTTCATACTGTTTTGGCTTAACTGTGATTTCATCCTGATGAAGGGTGCATTTGGAGGGTCCAGTTTGTAAATCAACGGGTTATTTTAGGCGCTGATTGATGTTGCTTTATGCACCGTACTGTACATAGCACACTGGACAGTAAACAGTGATTGTGTGTGAGGTTCTGCAGTCGCCATACGAGCGGAGCGAATAAATTGGCTTATTGGATCGAGTCATTGAATATAATCTTTCTGTCTGCCTAATGAGCAAAAGGGGTATGCAGTGTAAAATGGGTAGCACTTTTAGGCATACTTTCAAGATGCTTGTGAAAAACGAAAGTAATTTTACTAACAGATGACAAACTAAAAAAAAATAAAAAAATATGTACAGTAAACTTTTTAACGTTAGCCTTAGTCCAAAACTTCATGAAGAGGAAAATGTATTTTCAAATATTTGTCAAAATACGATTTGCTAATGGTTTTTCATGAAAGTACGAAAAGATGACATTATGCATTTCACGACCATTAGGCCTACCATACGCAATATGTCAAGTTTATCGCATGAGACGACAAAAGTTCCGATACTGTTGATTCGCTAATAGCATACTACACTCGTATTTTCAGCCAATCATTAACTGACGCACTGACTTCAATCAATTTTGACGCTTGTTAAGAGCGCGATAAAATTTAGTCGCGTTGCGTATGCTAGGCCTGCATGTTGCATTGGTTTTAAAATCACTTCTTACGATATTTCGCAAAAACATAATTGCTAACATTTTGTGTATTAATGCATTGATTTATTTGTGGATGGTGGCATCATTTCAATTAACTCTCAACGGTATGTTGTGTTAAGGTTTGAAGTCATATCTTCTCTCTGAATGTACCAAATAAAGTTGCTTGCACGAGCTATAGAGTTAGTGCACACAGCTTTATTTCGTGTAATTTTGGGATAAAAAGTATCTCACAGGTCAGTGTTTATTAATCTTTAGTATATAGACTCCTATACTAAATGAAATACTAAATGTTAAATACTATATGTTAATAAACATATATTTATAACTAAAATATATTTATGCCACATATTAATACGTTCTTTCTCTCAAGACTTTTTATATTTGTTAAGTTGCCTTTAAAAGGCCTGTCTGAGATAATTAACACATGCTCCAAAAAACTAATTGAAACCCACCATTATTAAGCTAAAGCAGGTTTCAAACTCTAAGTAAAAACCTCCGCCGAGCTATTTCCAATTATAATAATCCCTCAAAATATCCGTAACTTCGCCTCGAAAACTCTGAGAATTCTCCGAACACCGTTTTCTAATAAATCGGTTACCTCCTGATGCTTAATTGAAATCAATCTGCGTCCCAAGTTTTAAGAAACGTCAATACTTGTTTAATTAAAAAGTTCAACTTGTATCCGTCTGCTAGACCGGTCTGATTTAATTAGGAGATGTTTTGAATAGCTGAGACGGGGAGCGGATGCTTTGTAGGTTTAGTTAGAACTTAGGGAAGCTTTTGATAGGAAAGTGAAAGCCATTCGGGTTAGTAATTGCTTATTTATTGTTTGTTAAAGTTTCAATAAGTCAATTGAGAGCAATGAGCTAGGTCATCACTTCATTTCGCGAACTTATTTGAAATTTAAAAATCGATCAAATAAAGATTATTAAATGCTGATTGACTGAAAATACGGTTTGCTAAATAAGAAAAGCCATAAAAAGCCAATAAGAACAGTATGAATTTTTTTCAAGTTTTGTACGAGAATTTCGACGCATTGTCCATACTAGTAAGCGATGTTACAATTCATTCACAGACTGCGCTTTCAACACGTTATTTAGTGGTCAATACTGAAATCAAGTCATCTTTACCATTAATCCCCCAAACCAAATTCAATAGCCCCAGGTTTGTTTCAAAAATTCAAAGCGTTTTTTGCTCGATTCGAGAATCGAACCAAGGTCTCTAATATAATCATGGCTCGATACCTAAACCACTGAATCATCACGGCAAAAATTAGTACTTGTATCTAAAATAACACAGTATTGCATCTGGGAGTGCACCAGGGTTCAATACTAGGCCCGTTACTTTTGCTGAATAAAAAAATACTGTCATGATGTTATACACACGTGATATGTTGGCTACATATGATCTGCTCGTAGTCTGCGCCCTGAGCACGAGTTAATAAACTCCGGCCTGTCGCAGCCGTGTGATATAATTAATAGAGAGTTTGTACGCCTCTGCTGGTGTGCTCCGCTTGCTTTCAGCGAATTGCTCCTACTTTAGAATTTTTTTAATGCAATGATCCAAAATGACGTTCGAATAAAAAATGACAAAATGAGTGCTTAATTGGTCGTAGTGGAACCTATCATATAATAAGTATAATAGGTCAATGTATCAGAAGGTAGTATCATATGAAGTGGATTAAGATAGAGAGAAAGATTAAGTGGTGCTGTGATGTAAGTATCCGAATTTTGAATGAAAAATCTTTTATGGAAAATACGAGTTCCTAGAAAATTACATAGCTAATCATAAATTTCGTCTCTTACAATGTTAATTTTCTGAGTCCAATATTTTACTTACTTAACAAAATAGGCTAAACATGTTAAGTACAATACAGTTATGGTTATTGGAAAGTCAATATAGCAAACATAGGAATACGGCCTGATAGTATTTTTTTATTGGCAAGGCCTAGTTACTTACTAAAAATAAACCGTAGAACAAGTACCCTGTAGTACGAACTTTTAAAAAAATACTACTTTAAAAAAGTTTTAAGAATTACGTCTTTCCTTTATTTATCTGTTATTTTACAATAAGTATTTTTGTGTTCCTCCTTTTCATTGAAGAGTTCTTCAAATTATTCAAATGGGGTCGAACCAAAGCAGTCGCAAGCAGAACAATTCCGCCCCCATGCTCGCGAAATGACAAACTTCGAAAGCGTCGGCAAATAGGTATTTGTCGACTAAATTCGGAAGTTTGTACACAGCCAAACTCAATTACATCCTGCCACTCTTACCACTCGAGCATAAGGCTCATATTCGTGCGAACTTCTCTGCAGAATGTTGAGGATATATCTTCCGATAAATCTTTAGACATCGCAATAACGTTGATAGTAGCAGTTATGTCGGTCTACACGCAAATTAATAATTCTGTGATAGATTAAGCAAAGTTGAATAACATGGTTTTAATAGGTATTTTCCGTGTGTTTGGCAATATGTTTAAGTTTGACAGAATAGAAAGTTTAGAATTTTTATGATTTTAATAGTCCTTTACGCCGTATTAGCGAACTTTAAATATAACATGCGCGTTACGTGAAGGTCGTGGGTTCGATTGCCTCACCGTAAGGGGAAATACATTATTTCTGTTTCTTTAAAATATTTAAAGGTTTGAATGTTTGGAAATCCCTTCAAAAATAACATACTTACTCTAGAAAGCCACCATACTTAACACTAGCAGAATCATCCAGAAATGTTTGTCCTCTGGATCTACCACATTTAACATTTTGGTGCGTGACTGAGATCTGCATCATAGGAAGATTCACCCGCCTCTCTTAAGACTGTAAAAAGACAAATCTTTGATAAAATAATAATAAAACATATTAGGAAACATCATATACCTTACTATTCTGTACAAAGTAGCCAAAGCACTTGAGTTACGAAAATCAGATATAACGACGGCCACAACTTCCAGAGCTTAGACCATAGCCATTTTCATTTTGACCTGGCCGAGAATCAAACCCGACATTTGTCGGGCAATTTGGCTCCATAAGACCTCAGAGATGGCGTGACAATTTTTTAAACTTTTCAATATCAAAATAGCACCTTAGATCTTAAATTGTAAATTCCATCTTTACAGTTCTGAATGTAGGTTACCAGTTTTTAGATATTCACGAACTAAACATTTTAAATTAATTTACGAAAACCAATTCACACAACACATGGAAATCAATTAACTACATTATTGAAAGTATTATTTAAAAAAATAGAAACAAAGAGAGCTAGAAGAACAGGTAAAGATTATTTAAAGGTTTAGGATTCCTAAAATGCCATTCGAACCTAATTAGAAACGTATGTGTGCATGAACAAAGGCGTTTACACTGAATCCTTTACGAAGTCAAACTGTTAAACTAAAAGTCATTCATTTACCAGCTCATATTGATTCATTGAGCTGAAGCCAGCAATAAAATTATTCTCAATCATTATATTACCATCCCGTGTTTTAAAAAGCCAATTTTATGAAAAAAGTAATCGTATTCGCGGCTTAGAAACTGCTGGCTCATCCGTACCTCGCTGAGTCAGCGAGCGAGCGAGCGAAACGAGCGCAATCGCGAATGAGCGCTCCATCGAGCGGAGCGAGCGACAAAGTGAGCGAGACAGAAGTTCACACAGATATACTTTACACGTGGCTCTCTAGATGAGGCTATTTATGATTTATGTATTTATGTTCACTGATAGCGGACTGTGAATTTCAAGCTCGATCCGAGCCGGTGCTACAATCAAATTATAATACGCGCGCGATACATGAAGGTCGTGGTTTCGGATTATTCCACTAGGTGAACTGAAATAAATCACTTGGGTAATATCACTTAAGTAAATAAAGTGTATTTTAAACATTTAAAATAATTTAACGGGTCAAAACGCGACACCATTTTTCTTTAGTAGTAAATACGAACTACTTACTGCCCGACGTTTCGGTTAGGTTGCACCAACCGTGGTCACGAGCTGACTCAGCTCAGACGAGTAGTTCGTATTAACTACTAAATAAAAATGGTGTCGCGTTTTGACCCGTTAAATTATTTTAAATGTTTAAAATGGAACGCGAAAGTCTTAAAATTTATAAAGTGTATTTTATTAGTATACTTTGATCACTCGGACATAAATCACCTGGGTGATATCACTTAGGTAAACAAAGTGTATTTTATTAGTCAACTTTGATCACCCGGAACAAAGTGACATTTTTATGTTTCCTTAAAATGTTAAACATAAACATTAACAACAGCATCCTAGCTATGATAGCGAGCAGGCTTGACTGTCGCTATATGAGGTACTGTAGCACTACTTCTGCTTATGTTTTATAAATGTACGTACTAACATAGGTTAAGTCTTTTATAACTAACTAAAATGAGTCTTGTTACTTAATAATAATAATAATAATAAATGTTTCACTTCCAGCTCAGATACGTCAGTGATGAATGTCTTGAGGGCGGATCGGAAATCACTTAGGCGACGTTTGTGACATCGAGTGCCCGCATCGGGTCCTGTACCGAGCAGCGCCCTGTTCTGAGAAGCCTTTATAGTCTTCTAGAGGGAATGTTTTCTTTGAAACGTATTTCAAATAGGCTACTCAAACTCAAACTATCTTTATTGCATATCATGAATGTGACAAAGTTAACTTTCCGTATCAGCTGTCATCAGTCGTCCGTCAGTCGTTTTTAGCTTACGCCTCGTATAATTTATTACTATACGTATCTAGAACGAGTCGTTTTTTTAATTATTGGAACCAGGCATTTGTCTTTTTTTTTTTATATTGCACTTCAAGATTGACCTCATCCCACCTGATGTTAAGTGGTAATGAGGTTCTAGCTTAAGGGCGACAAGTACAGCATAATAAATATGTTACTGGACTTGTCGCCCTTACCTTGAAGGCTTGACTCGCTACTAATGTAGCACCCCCCAGGAGCTCTGGAAACCTTACTCACACGCAGGAACACAACAACACAGAAGTGATTGTTATTTGGCTGAGGTCTTCTGTAAGGTGGAGGTATTTCACCAGTCGGGCTGCTCCAGTTCGAGCGATAAATCGCTATGCCCTACCTCTCTTAAAAATTTTTGTCTGTCAGTCACATTTGATTTTTATATATTTACTTGTTTTTATTATACATTTCAGTAATTAATATTACTAAAAATACGAAAGTACAGACTATACAATGGACTTTGCACCACCCTTATGCCGTGCGGATAAGAACTAATATCGATCGGCAAATACCTTGACGTGCTGTCGACTGTACTTTTACTATTATCTACAGTAATATTATAAAGCGGAAGAGATTTACCTGGAACCCGCTAATTACAGAAACTAGTGGAATTGAAAAATTATTTTGTGTTGAGTCCAACATTTCTTGAGGAAGGTTTTAGGCTTTGTAACATCATGCTGTGACCACAAATAACAGCTCTGTAGCTCTCAAAAGAAAATACTGACTGGTGAAATAACTCCATCTTACAGAAGACTACAGCCAAATAACAATCACTTCGGTGTTGTTGTGTTCCTGCGTAATAAGGTTTCCAGAGCTCCTGGGGGGTGCTGCATTAGCAGCAGGGGTCAAGCCTTCAAGATAAGGGCGTCAAGTCCAGTAACAGATTTATCATGCTATACTTGTTGCCTTTAAGCTAGAACCTCATTACTTAACATCAAGTGGGACGAGGTCAATCTTGAAGTGTGATAAAAAAGATTAAGATGATATTTAAATGCAGCTATTTTTTTTTTAAAACCAGTTTTGTTTCTTGTTTAAGTAATGTCGGTCCAGCAGAGTAAGAATAGCAGATCTTGCCCAAAATGATGTAACGCGTATATCTAAGGGAACCTATATTTTTTTCCTTATTCCCGATTAATAAATCTAGTGCTGTGTGTCATTCTCAAAACCGGTCTGTCTGTAGATTCAGAAAAATACGTACAAGCTCACTCATTCGGTCGAAACCCAAAGGCGGCTGAAAATTGAATTTAAGGCCGGAATTTACCCGTAAGGGCTGTAAAACGAGATCCGTTCCTATTTCGTTTTAAAAATAATATTGTTTGCTCTATTTTAGCGAAATCATGATCAATTACTAATAATTGATTTATTTAGCTTTTATTAATTTAACAAAGTGCATATAATTTCATCTAATATAAAGATATTTATTTGTGAAACATATGTACATGAAGTGTTAAGTA
Source organism: Glyphodes pyloalis (assembly GCA_037074685.1). Classification (NCBI taxonomy): domain Eukaryota; kingdom Metazoa; phylum Arthropoda; class Insecta; order Lepidoptera; family Crambidae; genus Glyphodes; species Glyphodes pyloalis. The sequence continues at coordinate 1,633,715 of JAYKKO010000042.1, forward strand.
CATAAATAGTTCTCTATGTTTTTATTTAACCACACAAATAACAGGTATCAATGTCAATTTTCAACTAGTACCAACATCAAAACAAATGTCATTTGTTATTAAACGTCGGCGTCCAGCCTAAATCTCAATATGGTTCTCCTCGCTGTTGGCCTCCATAATCAGATCCGTGTCTAATTCGCGCAAATTCACAGATGTCGGTTAATTTAACCGGACTCGCGCTTAACGACATGGTTGTAGCAGCGGTGCGGAATTCAGTGAAGTCCGCAGTAGCAGGGATAGTTCTAGGAGAATTAATTATATCAATGAAACATTTTTCCGCCTAGTCAATAGTCAGAATCATACTCGTATCATGATTGATTAACCTTGCATAATATTTCCATACAAAATTGTATGTATACGCTTTTTCTCGTTTTGATTTTCTCCCATAAGGTTAAAATACTGTACATTATATTTTCATAACTAACTAAACAAAAGCGAAAGAAAAAGATTAATTCAAGCTTCAAAAATTACAAATTCCAAAACAAAGTATCATCCCGTATTTCTATTCTACTACCTTAAGCGTATAATGTTTACAAACTTTGATGTAATATTTTTTTATACGTAATCAACAGCCTAAAAAAATAAAAGCTTTAAAAATTACGATATTTCCATACCTTGCATACCCTTTTTGACCCTTTACAGCCCTGTTTTGCACTAACAAGTAGCTTAAGTTCTTTCTCAGCCTCTAGACAAATACCGAAATTGATATGATCGTGAAAGTGCGACAGACTTATTTTTGCATTTATAATTTTAGTACCTAAGTAATGTTTGTATGTATGTACCTACAGAAGACCACCGCCATGTGTTCCTGCGTGTGAGTAAGGTTTCCAGAGCTCTTGGGGGGTGCTACATTAGTAGTAGGGGCCAAGCCTTCAAAGTAAGGGCGATAAGTCTAGTAACAGATTCACTATGCTGTACGTGTTGCCTATAAGCTAGAACCTCATTACCACTCAACATCAGATGGGGTCAGGTTAATCTTGAAGAGTAATATAAAAATATACATATATGTATTTAAGAATTACCTAAATTTTTTTTTTTATTTTTTTATGTGGAAATTTTCTATTCTTATTTTCTCAAGTTATATTTTATGTGGCCGTTCCCGTTTCTCAATATCTACTATTTCCTCTACCTAAATATTGTCTGAAAGTGATTGCTTTCTAGCAAAAAGAGCGTCTTAATTGTACTTTGATATGTCTGCAAAACCAATTTCCGTAAATTTTCTATACAATAAAGTATATCTATAAACAGGCGACTATTGAAAATCAGCGTCGCGAGACTCAAAAATGTGTCAAGACATACTGCACAGCTGTGAGCTTTTTACCACAGATTTTGTTTGTTTTTACTTCTTGTTTCCTATAGTATTTATTTATTTTGTGTGCTTAATAAACTATTATTCTATTCTACATATCTTTTAATTCTTGTATTTCTAGAACGAACGTTACCATACAAATTAGTTACGAATCACAGTCAGATTTCCGAAGCGGAGTGTGAAATCCGTGAGAATCACATTGGCCGGACTTGCCTTTGAGCAGATTAGGGGGATTTAATGTGGGAATTTGATTTTAAATGTGGGACGCTGATTAAGGGCATAATGGTGGATTAATTTTTAAAGTTAAGTCTGACGGAAGGACGGATACTCAAGTGGGATTCGCATCAGAGTTTTCTAATCCGGATTAATTTTGTTTTTACGTTTTTTTTTGTTATTAGATTATACTGTTTTCGTGAATTGTAACGAAGATATAAATGCAAGTAATGGATGTAGTTTTTTCTTTCTCTCGTTCTAATAATTTGGAAACGTTGAAAATTTGGTAAAACTATTTATTTGTTTTAAATAAATAAACTTTTTAGCAACCTAAACTCACCATTATATGTTTTCCTGGTATTCACGCGTTATATCAGTTATAATAAATTTGCTTCCCTTTTTAGGTACTCATCCGTTACAACAAAAAAAACCCAACGTTTCCTATCGCAAATATAAACATATTGCAAAAGTTCCAACTTTATAGTAAATAAACTCGAAAAAAAGACAATTCTAGTCGCTTAGAATTGTAAATGTCTACATTTGGGGAAGGATCACATTAACCCCTCTTTATCAGTGCATTTATTAGCAAATCTCGGCGGCAGATTTTCAAACAGGCAATAACGGATGCAAATGACGTCACAATGCAATAATCTATCCGCGCCAGTGGGAACTTAGGTTAATGCACTGGGCGGTTTAAACGCTAGGCTAAAGTTTTAAATAAAAGCTTTTTACTAAAAAAAGCAAATAAAAATATGCTTGGTAAGCTGTTCTCAAATGAAAAAATGTTCTTAGGTTCTACTTATCTCTATTTCTCAACTAAGGAAATGTTTAATATGAAAAAAAAAATAAGTTAATTCATAAATATGTTTTTTCGCTTGATTTATTTGAAAGTAATCAAAAAGCGTAAAATGGTTAAAAAACAAGTATTTACAATTCATCCTCCTTTACTTTTTTTTTATCTTTCTAGATTATTTTCGACAAATAAAACGTATATACATATATACATTTAATGTACCCTTAAATTACTGTTACTGTTTACTGTTTTGTTCGCCAACGAATACTTTGAAACTGTTGAAACGTTTAAAAAATTTCAATAAAGATAGTTTGAGTTTGTTGTATTATTAAAAGAAATAGAGATATATTAATTTTGACGACCTCCGTAGCCGAGAGGCGAGCGGGCCTGACTTTGGCGAGCGCCATCTCTGAGGTTCCGGGTTCGATCCCCGGTCGGGTCAATATGGGAAATGATCTTTTCCATATTGTCTTGGGTCTGGGTGTTGTGGTACCGTCGTTGTTTCTGATTTCCGTAAAGTGCTTAAGCTACTTACCACAGAATCAGAGCAATGTATGTGATGTTGTCCAATATTTATTTATTATTATTTATATTAAGGTAAACCAAGGCCTGTAAAAGCTATCAATCGGTACGAAGACAAAGTCAAAATCTTTTTATACATATAGATTACATTAGTAACACTTGTAGATCGTCTCTGTTTAAATAAAACAGTTTGGAATCTATAACAACCGAGAAAATACTGGCAAGAAACTCAGTAGGTTTTTTTTACAAAAAAAAGATAAACTTATTTAATTTTATTCCAAAGTAATCCGAAAAAAAAACGCAGCGTTTTTGATGCCAGTGCGTAAGCTAAGTGTCATTTCTAATTGGACGGAACGCATATTTGCATATAGATTGCATCGGGGCGACGAATCAGGATCCCCCCACTTTTATCCTGGAGGGGATATTCTAATATCTTGTTAGGGTATTCGGTTTCTATTTAACGCTCTCATACACGAGTTTGCATGTCATTTCGAGTGGTTTACACTTTACAAGACCCGTTTTCGTGTTTCGTATTTTAATTCGGTAAAGATTTGTTTGCGCGAAATTTTATTTGTAGCTGTGTTTTTTATCTGACTTTATTATTTTTGAAAAAAGAGATCTATGTATTAAGGATAGAGGAGATGAATTAATTAATTTCCTATTTTTAGTCATGAATTAGTTAATTGCCATTTACTCTATGTAGATATATTTTTTAAATCAATACATTTTACTCAATTGTGTATATCTATGTATTTTTAATAATTTCCTCATAATATTAACCTTACCTGTTTTAGTTTTTAGTAAGCCGTTACATTGCTAGCGTCATTAGTTATCTTATTTATTTTAAAGAAACAGAAAAAAATCCCCTTGCGGTGCAGGGCTCGAACCCACGACCTTCACGTATCCGCGTACCGCTCTTCCAATGCTTATCTTACCCTCTGCTCCAAAAGTTTGGGTTCAAATATATTCAAACTGTATGTAGAGGATTGTTCAGTTTTGTGGGACTCTGCCTATTTCATAAACTTATTTGTTTTGTTTAATAAATAAATAAATATCACTGTATACATGTGGTAGCATCGTTGCTTCTAGTTTCCATAACACAAGTGCTTAAGCTACTCGTACTTGCTTTGGGGTCAGGTCAATGAACGTGATGAAACTACGTTTCACTTTTTCTTTTATTATGTTAGCAATAAATTAACTATAATGATTACAGCTCTATACAATCAAACAATAAAGACATTAGTCTACACTGTTAATTTATTTATTTATTTTCATAGAAAACCAACAGCGTTATATTAAATTTACGTTACAGTAAGTAAATTATTAAAAGTATGGCCAATAACAGGCTTTCCTTACATGTAATAAGTGTTGTTCTTATGCTAATATAAAAGTTTAGTGATGTTTAAATACAAGTATGTATGTACAGTACAGTGAGTACATACAAGGATTCGACAGAAAAATAAACAAAAACTTACGACTAAGCAACCGCCGAGCATTTGCCAAACATTTCACTTTAAATAACTTAAGCCAAAAAAATCTGATTTAAGGACAGGCGAAAAAAAAAAACAATAATGAAAATAAGAGCAGTCTCATGGTATTTAGATTCTACATGGCAACCTAAAGCACACAACCGTCCGACCCTCAACACTCAATCTAATTGATGTGAAGCGGGAGGCAGACAAGTACCTACTTGTATAGACAATAATAAATGCAAAAATGGAATATTAAATAATTAATTAATTAATTCAAAATTTTGTTGATTTCTCTCCTAAGTTTATTTTTACTGTTTGCAAAAATATCAATTTTGTTGTAATGAGATAGATAGATAGATAGATACACTTTATTGCACAGAAAAATTTACAGAAATTGGCTTTACAGACATAATTAAGTACAATTTAGGCGGTCTTATTGCTAGAAAGCAATCTCTTCCAATTTCTTGAGAATTATATGTCGAAACCAAGCGCGAGATAACCGAGTATTTAAAGTAGTTGCTATGGTGCGGAGGAACATGCAGTAAGGACGTGTTACAAGTGCGATACTTGGGTGTGCTTAACTTGATCTTGCTAACCAATTCCGCGCAATATATTTTGCTGTTGACAATATCGTAAAGGAAACACATAAAATTTAACTCAATGTCACTTAAACACAGTTTTAAAGAAATAGTAACGTTAGCACTCCCCTCTGAACTTGCATTGTACTCGAATCATTATGAACTTGCATTTTGAAAATCTGATTGGCCTACTAATTGTTTTTTTTCGAGCCATCATCCCAATTGTGTTGCACGACTTATCAAAACGTCAGACCCGTAAAAGTCATCATACAATCGTCTTCCCGCCAGTATAAACGCCAAATAAATTAAGCAAGCCGAAGTTCAGAACTCTGATTAGTCTATTCATTACGAGCCCAACTAATATTGGAGGGAAAAAACCTCGTCTCAAGGAAACTGTTGGAACTTGTCCGACCGGCGGTGCCTTTGATGCTCCGCAACTATTGGCTGCGGCAAGTTTCGCGGGCATCTGTGCCGCAAGATGGCGGAGGAAGCGGTACGAGTCGACTTTTCGAAGGGGAGCGGAAACTCGCCGCCATTCGCCGTCTGCTCCAGTCTGTGTGATATATAAGGCTCGGTGGTAAGGTCAGCCTCAATGCACCGGACCACAGGATTGCTGAGCCCCCCCATCCCTATAAAATGCGGAACATATCGAGGAACGACTGTTAGACAGATTTTTTTTACTAACGAGGTGGAAATGCCTACCACACCGTCACTCTCCGTGGGGAACAGAGAGTAGTGTGTTGGGCTCGAATCGACTAAAACCCCATCGGTGGCCAACACTGCGCAGTTGTGGGGGAATCGGGATCCCTTAAGGATTCTACACAGGCTCTCCCACCACGCCTGTCGCCAAGCGGCCTTGCTCACCGCGCAAAATGCAGTTGGAGCTAGCCAGGCTACCTGACACGCCCAACCGCGGGTAACTGAGGTAACGAATGCCAGGCTTACCTAACCCCGGCGTCTCCGGTCCCAGTAGTGAATCTGATGTGCTCCACTGTCTACCACCACTGCGGACGGGTGTCCGAATAGCTAGAGTGAGATTGTCGGGTGACACTCTCACTCTCGAGACCCACCAGCCGCGAAGGATAGGGAGGAAATTTAGTTGTTTTATTTTAAAAAATGCATAATTTTTTTGAAATTTAAAAATGAAACTGATGATATCATCCCAGAGAAATCGAAAGGTAATCGGTTTTGGATAAGGAAATTATTATTCAGCTTGATCAAAATACTAAGAAATCAATCAACTTAAAAGCAAAGCATTTCCCTCTGCCATTTCGATAATTACCTACGCTCCTCCATTGCACCACACTTCTTAAACGAGATCAAAGCATGTCGTCCACGACATCATTAAATGACGAGACATGAACAACGTTACCGTCTTCTCTTCGTTTCATTCCTATTTTCTATTACATAAGTCTCATTTCACTCCATGAAAAGTTCTCGATAAGTTTGTTGCACAGCCGTGCGTGATTTCCTATCGACACAGCCTACCATAATTGTAAGGGATAGCTCAGAGGGAGGTATTTTGCGGAGGCTGGATTTTTCAGGGAAATATTATGAAATACCTCGTATGATATTGCAGTGGGAGCGATATCAAAGTGGAGTCAGATCAATGGAAATTTTCATTGGTTTTATTTACCGCTACCGAAGGCGGTTTTATTGGGAAAAAAAGAGTCGCCAAGTCCGTTATAAGAATCTTAGCCAGTTCGATTTAAAATCTTGCAAATATACAATACGGTCGACTTTAAAATGTATACTAATATTATCAAGCTGAAGAGTTTGTTTGTTTGAACGCGGTAATCTTAGGAATTACTGGTTCTAAAAGAAAAAAAATTATGGATTCTCCATATATCGAGGAAGGCTTACGGCTACATAATTTCTGGTTGCGGCTATTAGGAGCGTGAAATCAATGGAAAAGTGGGGAAACGAGGAAAGAATACGTGCGATAGCGGTGGGCCGCTAGAAGTATTATAAATGCGGAAGTTTGTACAAATGTATGGGGTGATATGGAATTTTTGTACATCATAGGTCGTGGGTTTAATCTCCTTTCAGAGTAAACATTCCTGTAATAAAAAAAATATTGGACAACACCACATACATTGCTCTGATTATATGGTAAGCTTAAGCACTTGTGTTACAGATATCAGAAGCAATGACAGTACCACAACACCCAGACCCGAGACAATACAGGAAAGTTCGTTTTCCATATTGACTCGACCGGGATTGGCCTCAGAGGTGTCGCGCCAAAGTTCGGCACGCTCACTTTTCAGGTAAACAGGTCGTCAAAAAATTAATTTGTATGTATAAGGATTTTTTTTCGTGTTTAAGTACAACTGTTTCACCAACATTAATTTTGAGTTCTAAAACTCGATTGCGAATTCACGCTTTTTGAAACCATACAACTTTGTTTGCAAATTCCAAAAAAGTAACGTAAAAATTAACTAAAAACTTGTACCTAGAATCAGACTTCTTAGTAATACGTACTCTATGAAACAAAATCAACAAAGCCATATTTAAGTTGATATAAGCTGAATCATCTTTATCCAGCAAATATGACGAATAAAAACAATATCAGACAGCGAGATACCTTTTTTATTAACAAAAAGACGAGTGGACGTCACGCCCCACTACGGGTATTAAGGAAAAAGGATATATTGTAAACAACATACGTCCGGACCCATTTCACAGTTTGTTTGTTATGTAATTCTCTGGGACAGGGGCTCTCAAACTTATTGCTCAAGTCATCCTTTCATATTTTTGGTCAATACTCGAAAGCATTGTAGCTTGCTCTTCGAAGTAAATGTAATCACATTACAAATGAAAATACAATTTACAAGAAGGTACAATGAAATTTGCGTTCAATTGGTAGTCATATTGGCCATCTGAAAATGACTACGTCATCATATAAAATGAAGGCGCTTCCTACTGTCTGTTTCAACGTAAGCTTCGGTCTTTAAAATTACAAAACAGATACCGTTTTTAATAGATATAGTGTTTAAAGAGGTAGCGGAAGGTATATCTTATATGTATATAAAATTATCGTGTCACAATGTTCGTTATCGTACTCCGCTGCAACGGCTTGTCAGGTTCTCATGAAATTTTGTGAGCATATTGAGTAGCCCTGAGAATCGGCCAACGTCTATTTTTCCTTCCCTTGAGTGTTATCCTTTATGAGTTGTCCACCCTTAATATTTATCTTACTTATATGGCAAATTGCAATATTTATATATATATGGCAAAACAACGTTTGCCGGGTCAGCTAGTAATGTATATGAACATATAACAGTGCAGAAAATCTGAAAACTTTATATGTATTTTGCACACGTGTTAAGCTTGGGCGTATCGCTACATATATAAAGGTATGCGAGCTGATCTGATTACAAAGTGAGAAAGAAATTCATAGAAATTCCGTAATAAAACGACATGGAGTGCTTCAAAGGGAGCGTGAAAAAACTTCTTGCGAGCCAGTATGGCGATGATAACGGATAGGATACTACGGTATCAAATCCGTTGTCATCGCAATGTGGGTTCCTCTCTTGCTTACTATCAGGCTAGGAGGATACTAAGCTCAATATACTGAGTTACTATAACTTTGACGACATCGGTGGCGCAGTGGCTAAGGTCAATTTGGAAAACGAACTTTTCTACATTGACTTGCGTCTGGGTGTGCTGGGATGACGCCTCCAGTTATTATTCGTCGTCTGGTGCTCATAGTAGAAGGGAAAACCTTAGTTTAAACCAAGTGATTGGTGTGATTGTCTGGCGCATTTATTTATTTATTATTTATAAAAAAATTAAACGAAAAACATAACCCCGTCAAACTTCGGCCCCGTTTGAATAGACTTTGAAAGTATTTCCTACCAAAGTACTTTTGTATTGATAGTTTGAAAACTTGCAGGGTACCTATTTTAAAATGTAGTTCAATTTAGTTATAGAGTTAAAGCTAGACAAATACATGAACATTAAGTAAAGTTTTTTGGAAGGTTGCACTTTGAGAAACATTGGCTTAGAACATTTGAGAACCCTTAAGGTTGGGCTACACGTGCCAATTCCAAGCATACAAAGAAAAGAAAAGGCTAGGGAGGCTACTTTGTATGAATAACCATCTTTGTAGTACCAGGAATCTTGACTTAGGCAAACTCAGAAAAATCTTTTTATACTACATTGTAAAGATGTTTTCCCCATTTTAACTTATGAAAAAAGAATCAAAGAAATTCATATGAAAATAACTTATGTGCTCGTGCCGGAGTGGCAATGCTTTGGGAACGATAGAAGAGTCAATCTATACAAAAGAAACACTTGTTAAGGGCTACTGAAAACCACGACTTTATTCTAAATGAGCTCTTTTTAATATTTGGCCAGTTTTAAATAAAACAATTGTATTTCTCTTTTCTTTTGTAAAGTATTTATTGCGTTGCTTTTTTTCGGTCATTTTCGTTTAGTTGTTAATTTGTAAGATTTTATTCAGGTAGTGTTTCTTTCCCATTTTTGTATAAAAATCTGTTCTCTAGGGTTTTCAATAAATTCACTAAAAGTTATATCTTATTTGTCATAAAAAAATAAAAATGGTAACAACTCATGTATGTAACATCAGCCTTAATGTCCCGAACAAAAAAATATTATGTTATTCGTAAAGAAAACATTTACTCAACAAGTTTCTTCGAATACACTAATGATGATATAAAGATTCTCAATATTAACAGAATTTGTTTTCTTTTTCTCACAATCACGCATGATTACAGATTTATTTTATATACTTGTCTATCGTATTTATCGCGTATTATATAATGGGATAAAAAGATGAAATAATAATACTACGGTCAAAAGACCATATTCTATGTGGGAGCACAGCTATATAACAGATTACCAAATAGCATGAAGATATGTAAGAGTATAGAAGCATTTAAAAACAAGCTTAAGGAGCATATAACTGCGAGTACCGACGACTGAAATAAACTTATTTATTAATACTTATTTGTTCAATTTTATTATTTTTATAGTACTAAACGCCGTACTAGCGAACTTTAAATGTTAGAAACAGATTTTTTTTATTATTAACTTATTTGTTATCTCATTATAAGTGAAATGTTAAATTTCTTATGAGAATAAATTCTTTAAACCTAAATAAAATAACAAAGTAAATATTGGACAAGATCACATTCATTGCTCTGATTCTGTGGTGAGTAGCTAAAGCACATGTGTTAGACAACGACGGTAACACAACATCCAGACTCAAGACCAAATTATAAAGTTTGTTTCCCATTATTGACCTGACCGGGAATCGAAACCAGGACCTCATATATGGCGCGACGCCAAAGTCCGTCCGGCCCGCCTCTAGGCTACGGAGGTTGTCAATTATGAAATGAATAAGAAAGATCAGATGAATCACTCTTTCCTCATGAGGAACTTTTAAGTGCGTGGTACGAGACTAGCACAGTATAGTATTTATTTGTCGTGTTAAAGCGTGTCTGTTTTTATCTGTATGTCCGTGTATGTATATATATCTGTCTATGGCGTTGTAGCTACCAAATGAATTGAACTGCTTTGGTTTTGTTTTTTTTTGTTTCAAAGGTGAATTAGTCGGGAGCGTAGCCCAACCGGATGAATTAAAAACCCTGATAGCTAGGAAAATACTAGACTTCCTAGAATCGACCCGGCTAAAGGAGTTACTTTAAACTGGTGGCGAGTCACAATAGATCTAACAGGTCGCAGTGACCACAGTTCACTAGAACTGCACAGCCCCAAGTACCCTAATAATAAAATAGTAGGTACTATACATTTTAACAAAATTAAAATGTAAATGACGGTAATATCGAAATATCGGGGGTTTTTAATTTTTTTTAGGATTTTGTCAATTTTATCCTTCTAAAACAGCGTAATAAAGGGAAAGCAAATTGTGTATCTAAGTAAATACAATAAATTTAAGCTCTTATTATATAGTTACAGTTGCTAATATTGAAAAGTCATTCGGGAACAAACAAACCGTTGTGCAGTGGAGAACTCATCAATTAATATCGTCGGTTGGTTCGTATTGCCACAAAATGAGTTAATAATTAAAATAAAGGAGAACCTTCGAAACTGTTCGCCGAAATGATTCGAAAATATTTAAAACGTAAGTATTTATGATTGAACAGAAAGGAAATGAAGATTATTTTTCAGAGTGCCACAATTTAATTTTGTACGAAAATTTCATTTACGCATCGCGGTATCAGGAAATATTTAAATGTGAGGACAAATTCGTTACGAATCGTGAAATTGAAATTTGATACTCTGTTTAAGATTATAATATTTGTGGTGCTTGTGGGGTAGTGGTGTCAACGTTTCGGAAACAATACCGAACGCTAAGGCAATCCCGCAGGACACTTGATTTAGTTAAGAAACATCTCCGTAATTTGGAAATACCACTGAACTGTTGATTCAGCAAATATCACGTCATTATTCTTTAAACCTTATTTTTCATGAGGGGGATATGCCTATCGCACTCTGCGGGGAACAGACAGTTGTGTGACAGGCTCGCACCGACCAAAACCCCCTCGAAGGCTAACATCGTGCAGTTGTGGGGAGTCGAGAGCCCTTGCGGGTTATACACAGGCTCCCCCACGGCACCAGCCGCTAAGGGGCCCACCTTGCTGCACAAAACGCAACTGGAGTGTGCCAGGCCACCTGATACACCTCCTCTGGACTGAGGTAATGGACGCCAGACTTTTTAGGCTGGGAGCGTGGTGGCTTTCTACTTAAAATTTAATGGCCTTTTTGGAATATTGAACACTCGAACATTTTGCCTCGGAGAACTTTTAGATCCACAAATCATGAACTCGACAGTCCGATAAATAGATACATCAAAAACTCAAATAATCGAAAGATCGAATGCGCAAACACGCCAAAAATAACAAAAATGAAAAATGAAAAAAATCAATGATGATTTTGACGTCCTCCGTACCCGCTTGGCAGGATTTTGGCGTCGCGCTATCTCTGAGGTCGCGGGTTCGATCCCCGGTCGGATCATTATGGCAAACTAACTTTTCCATATTGTCTCGGGTCTGGGTGTTGTGGTAACGTCATTGTTTCTGATTTCTGTAATACAAGTGCTTAAGCTACTTACCACAGAATCAGAGCAATTTATGTGTGTGATGATGTTGTCTAATATGTTTATTTGTTTGTTTAAAAGAGTATATACCTTGGGTGATAGGATTAGGATTACACCACCAAATTTATGTTTAACTATATGCTACTAAATTACGTTGTGGTGGGCTACATTTTATTTCACAACTTTGTAACAATGAATATAGGAACAACTTTGACATGTCGCAACAAAATCCGCGCCAAGCTGAATCGTCTCCAACTTTAACTCTGATGGTCGTTAGTTGTCACGCTACCGATGTCCACAGGTTCGATCTATATTCCGGCTGCGGTACTCGTAAACTGGTTGTTTACGTCGGCGTGACGATTACGTGACTTGCATGGCGTGATGTGTTGACAACCTAATGGCAGTGAGGCGCTTTCAGAGTGATTTAATTCACCGGGAATTACACACCAGTGTAGAAAAAGAATGGTCGATCTGATTTAGGTATTCGTTTTTAATAATAAATAGCTGTTTTATTTTTTTTATTTTTTTTTTCTCTTCATAAGAACCTTCTCCTGTCAAAAAACTGAAATTAGCCGGCTTGACCGAAATGTGTTAGGGCGGTTTACTTTTCTGAATAGATAATTTTCAAGAAACAGAAAATTTTAATCTCCCGTTGTGGTGTGAGACCTTCACATATCGTGCATACTCTTTCAACTGAGCTTACCGCAAGTTATCGTAGGCGATAATTTTTTATGTTGTATCAACCCGTTAGCGTCCGGTAAGTGCCCTCTGCCGAATATGTTTAGTGGTACATGCTTATCGGCCCGTGGTATATTCGTTGCAGAAAACTTTAAAAACTACGAAATTTAACACACCTTGGCATCTCAATAGATTTTTATAATTTTTATAGTGCTTCCCGCCGCACTGTCTTAATTTAAATATTTTAAAGAAACGGAGAAATTTCATCCCCCATTTTGATATATGAAAATTTCGCTAGTGTGGAATGAATGACTACAAATAAATTGTAAAAATCGATGAATAGATTATTCAGAAGTTTTTTTTCCTACCTGACTATCAATGATGGCTGCGAAGCCTTATCATCTTCACCGAACTTTCGGAGAAGCGCAGATGGCGCTCACCTCTAAACTCATACTTTGGGTGTTTTTAATATAGTGTGGATTTCATCACGCACGCTGGATTCCACGCATTACAACAAATAATTGTATGAAAAGGACACTTGCGGGTGTCACGCCCGCGGAGAAATCCCGCGATATTAAAAAAAGCCTTCGTTACTGCTACAAAAATTAGCTGTGCCACGTGGCTGTCACGTCATTAACGCTACTTGACTCTTGTAATAAACTGTTCGTCCCGACTTATGATGAGTTTCGCGAATGGCTGTTTCGCTCATTTATTTAGACGTGTCCAAGTTTTTAGTGCGAACCGTTCGTCTTTCACAGACGTGCAATTTTGACTTTCTGCCATTTTACGAGGATTTAAATTTGAAGTATTACGCGTTGCGCAGGTTTGAGTTAAGTCTGTGCCTGTGTTTTGACTGTTGTAGGGTTTTAATTGGATTTTGTACGCGAGTCCACATAGCACTCTGAATCGCTATGTTTTTGCGAAATTTTTGCAATGAAAACAGTTCGCGGTGATAAAATAATTGCATAATATGCCGAAATTAATAATGTCTAGATATACAGACCGGTTAGCGAAGTACTATTGCTAGTACAACAATATTAAATTGTCAAGAAATGTTTATACTTCCCCCATCTGTTGAAATAAAACTGAAATTTACTAATTAAACACGAAATCTCAGAAAGTACAAAGTCGAAACGTGGCAAATACACTCCTTATGGGGTGTAGTCATTTTTAAAATTTCACGAAATTCCTAAGTGGGTAAAACAGGAGTGAAACAAATGTTTTACGTTTTTATTAATAAAAATAAGACTTAGCATATTTTTAACAAAAAAAAAAGACTTCAAAAACACAAAAAAAAATTCTCCTAAATGACAAACATTCTTCCGAAACCGCATCAAAATCAGTTCAGTCGAACGCGAGATAATCGTGGACAAACATACATACACACAACCAAACGTCTTTTAAAAACAGGTGAATAATTTATTTTAAAGTGACTTAGAAAAACTTTGCAGACTACGAACGTATTTTCTGCAATCTCAAAACAATTTAACGGCTTAGTTCGTCGTCGCATCCAATACCCGTCAAGCTGCCAGCCGTAGTTTTAAGTCTGATGGCCGTAGCCTGTAGGTGCTGACATTTATGAGGTTTTATTTGACGGCAAATTAAGGAACCGCCTACGCCGGCAGCTGGTCGGGGCAAACAGTTTGACGCAGATATATGCCGCGTTTGAAGTTATTGGCTACTTGCCTTTCATGGGCGCAGTGGTATTCCACTACACAATAACGCATTAAGGCTTCTATCATTTTATCGAATCTTTTTCAACCGACGCTATGTTTCACCGAATATCATTTTGATGTTCATTGAAGCGTAGCGTAGGTCGAAACACATTCGATGAAACAGACAATAGGCTTCTTTTAGTATTTTTTCTCTTAACTGACTATAGATGATGGATACAGATGACCTTTTTATCTTCAGCAGGCTTTCAGGGGAGTTCCGCTCCTCTCTCTCCCCCCTAAAAAAATTAAATCACCCCTGCACGTTCCAGTATCTTGATAAGAAGCCTACCAATTGGGATCGCGGTGTGCGTCCTCAATAGCGGTTGAAGTGCTTCTTTTGGCTCAACCAAGTTGAACTACGGGTCATGGTCATTTGTGTTTTTTCCTTTCTCTTAGCAGCTTAGGATGCGCCATGCGAATAAATAATAAACAGGATTGTGGGACTGTTGTTTGCTCATAGTTTGAGATAAAAATAAGCTTTTCAGAAATTTATGAGTAACTAGTGCGTTTCAAGAGAAGTAGGGCATAGCAATTTATCGTTTGAACTGGAGCAGCCCGACTGGTGAGAAGACCGCAGCCAAATAACAATCACTTCGGTGTTGTTGTGTTCCTGGGTGTGAATAAGGTGTCCAGAGCTTTGGGGAGGGGGGTGCTACGTTAGTACCAAGAGTCAAGCGTTCAAGGTAAGGGTGATAAGACTAGTAACAGCTTTATTATGCTGTACTTGTTACCTGATGTTAAGTGCTAATGTACCTCATTACCACTTAAAATAAGGTGGGATGAGGTGGGATGGGAATCTTGAAGTGGAATAAAAAAAAGTAGTAAAGTACTTCAGTACATTCAATTCCATTCACTCATCTGAACAAGGCACAGCCGGTTCCAAACGTCTGTCGGGCAGAGCTATTGCCTGGACACAAAGGTGCGATTCATCAGCTTTGACGCCAACGTTCTGCACCAAGGAGTATGTTGCGAACGACATTGTGACAACCTTACATTGTAGCTATGAGTGATCGTTGCGTTCTTATAAAGCATTTCTTTTGCTTCATGTATAAAATGTTGTAGACTGAAGGTACATACATACATATACATATTGGACCACATCACATAAATTGCTCTTGTTTTGTTTTTTTTTTATAATACACTTAAGATTGACCTTGACTTTTATGGGCGAGTCCGACTCTCACTTGGCCGGTTTTTCTAACTGATTAACTGGTATACAAATGCACATTACTTTGTCATCTTAAAATGACTTTCGTGGGAGCGGTTCACACCCCTAAAAATTTAAACAACTTCTAGAGGGTTTCTCATTGTGAGACGCAGGCCTCGCCTCAGGTCGTCGGGAGGTAGATAGATAGATATATATCTTAATTGCACAAAAACTTTACAGAAATAGGTTTCACAGATTAATTATAGTACAATTTAGGCTTCTTATCTCTAGGAAGCGATCTCTTCCAGACAACCTTAAAGTAGAGGTAGGTAGTTAGGTATTCTTTGAAAATATTTTTTTTGTATGGTACATAATTTAGGTGAATGTGGGGGTTTTTTAGGGGTTTAAGTCATATGGTTTTAAAATAAAAACATTGTACTCTTGAACTATGATGGTTGCTAAAATCAGAGCTTCCGTTCATAAATGCCGAGTTTCACATTGCCAAAACTATCTTTCGGTGAACATACAGTTGTATATTTATACAAGTACAAGTATTTCATTTGTGTAGTTAAATAAATGAAACGTTCGGATATACCGAACGGTCGATACGTCAGCAACTAAATCCGACAATTAGCCAAACTTCGCGACTGGCACAATTAGATTAGGCCCTAAACAAACAACCGAGGCTTATCCGAATATCGAGGTGTAGGGGTGACACAATGCGAAATTACATTGATCTATGACTATATAAAATACTAGCTGTGCCCGCGCCTTAATTCGCGTGGACTACAGGGTTTTTCCAGTTTTTGCCAGCTTACTCCCGTTCCCGTGATATTTTTGCAATATCCTGTTGCAACTAGGCTTTAAGTTTACTAAGGTACCTGCGTGCCAAATTTTAAGCGTCTAACTTAAGTGGTTTAGATTTTTCATATAAAAGGATTTTCTCGCTGATTCCCATTCCCGTGTGTTAGAGCACCTCTACGGTACCTAAGCTACGTCCATTCCAAATTTCAAGTGCCTACGTTTAGCCGTTTAGACTGTGCATTGATATGTCAGTCAGTCAATCAGTCAGTTTTCCTTTTATATGAAAGTCTTCAAGCCTGAAAAAATTATCCTGTTGCCCATACATAGTTTAAGTCTCATAAAAAAAATCTATAAAATACAATGTGACTTACATGACAAATATGTATGGATCTAGAATATCTACTTAATTTCTTAAAAATCTAACTTTGTATAATTAACTAGCGGCTGCAGTTGCTTTGCACGCATACTTTCCTCCTTTTATCTACATTTTCCACTGATGCTTCGCTTCTATTGGTTGCAGTATGATATTTTTATAGCTTAAAGCCTTCCTCGATAAATGTAATGCAAATGTCCAATAAAAATAAATATTCAAACCAGTAGTTCCTGAGATGAGCGCGTTCAAACAAACCAACAAACTCTTCAGTCTTATAATAATTTTGAATTTTATAGATTTAGGTACCTTGTTAAGAAAACATTGTTATATTAGAAACAGAAAATTTTCATCTCCCCTAGCGGTGCGGGAATCGAACCCACGACCTTCACGTATCGCGCGTGCTGCTCTTCCAACTGAGCTAACCGCAAGTTATCGTAGGCGACGAATTTTTTTCTGTTGTATCAACTCGTTATCCTCCGGTTTTGTTTCTATAAAATATTCAAAGTTCGCTAGTACATAAAAACATAAAAATCGGTTTATAATATTAGTATAGATTTAAGTACCTTGTATTAGGAAACATTGTTATATTTGAAAAAAGTACCTAAGTGTCGCGTTTGCCTGTTCACACATCATCAACATTCCAAACACGGCGGGAGAATACTGAACTGACGATTTATAAATGCTTTTGTAAAGCTTACACGCATAAAGATATTTTCCATTATATTTCAGAAAGTATGTCAGCACTTCTTGGTAGCCTATAAAGCTTCGAGTGAGGACCAGCCCTAAATTCGCCCTTGTTTGAGTTAGTGTGGAATCGGCCTAATGTTTGCGCCAATTAAAGCGCTGCGTTTTATTTGCGGGTTAGTAATTTGGCGCTTAGCACTTCGTTAGTGGATGTTTAGTTTCTTGATTGTGGGACGATATTGCGTTTTGATAAGACTTATTTGTATTAGGGAAACTAGAGGCGAAGCACCAAAAATTAAATATCTACTTTATAAAAATAAGTCGGGTTTTCCTTCCTGACGCTATAACTCCAAAACGCACGAACCGATTTTCACGGTTTTTCATTCGTTCGAAAGGTTTTTTTTTATATTACACTTCAAGATTGACCTCATCCCACCTGATGTTAAGTGGTAATGAGATCCTAGTTTAAGGGCGACAAGTACAGTATAATAAAGATGTTACTGGACTTGTCGCCCTTACCTTGAAGGCTTGACCCCTGCTACTAATGTAGCACCCCCCAAGATCTCTGGAAACCTTACTCAAACGCAGGAACATAACAACACAGAAGTGATTGTTATTTGGCTGCGGTCTTCTGTAAGGTGAAGGTATTTCACCAGTAATTTAAAAAATGAGTTGGTCTCGGGCTGCGTGATGCTTATAGAAAAAAAAATTCAAGAAAAATTTAAACAGAAAAGCAGGAAAATCCTCTAAGGCGAAACGAAGTTCGCCGGGACCGCTAGTTTCTTATAATTATAGCTAAAATGCGACAATATTTTTAGATGTCGCGTTTTGACCCGTTTACTTTTTTTCAAGCTTAAAAAGCGGAAATCTTAAAAATATAATATGTCGAATCCGATGACAAATAGCAATTTTTATTTCTCTTAATCGTGACTAAATCGCTTTGAATACGATTAAAGAGTTTGATCAAAAAAAATATATAAATTATTAAAAAATTAACTCATATTTCGGTTTTTATAATTTTTAAAGTGCTTTAAGCCACACTAGCAAACATAAAATATTTTAAAGAAACAGAAAAAAATTATCTCCCCTTGCGGTACGTGACTCGAACCCAAGACCATACCACCACGAGACCACGACATCGTGGGTTCGAATACCGCAACAGGAGATTTTTTTTCTGTTTCTTTAATATAAACTCATATTTGTTAAACGACAGTCTTTAATTTTTTTAAGTAGGCTACAGTTTCCACTTGCTTATCAATGTCACAGTGAAGATAGAAAAAAAAATGGCCAAGTTAGACATATCGTTTTAAAATATTCTTCCTGTGAATATCTTTTATGCAAATAAAAAAACACGTTTCAATTCCCGAACTTTAGCTTTATCTTTCGTTTGTTCGTTTCGTTTTTGTATTGATCTATTGTTTGGGAACGTTTTTAAAGAAAATATGTTTAAGACGCTAGACTAAGTAAAAGGCAGTAGAGGTGGGCGGAGTAGAATGGGCGATCGTTTACGGCCTCGCGGGGCAAAAATCCTCGCATCTCAAAACCTTAAAAAAAATTGTCTTGAACAAGTATAAAAAGTCCAAAAGTATACGTCAAATGGTCGTCCGGAGCAGTAATCATAATCAATTCATTTAGTTATGTACCTAGGTTACAACTAACTCGTATGCATCTTCAAAATGAACATAAACCAAAATTGAAGCTACAGCCGGTTCGGAACCTAATTCTACCGAGAAAAATCCAGCAAGAAACTCTGTAGTTGTACTTATCCTTACAATATTTAGAGTTAGTACCTCCATCTCACAGAATACCACGGTAAAATAACCTTTAGTACAAATTTAGATTTCACTTTTTTGTCGTTAAAGACACGGCCAAAGAAAGCATTGAACTTGGCTCTCATTTACCTATCATTTAAAATTAATCGCAAAATGCATTGGTAAGCGCATAACTCGACAACGCTTGGACCAAATTTTAAATGTTCTTGTTTTCAAATGTTCGTTCAAGTTAGAGGATGGTTTTTACTGAGAGAAAAATCCGAATAATTGCCGGGAAAACTCTAAAGACAGCCCTTTTATTTTTCCAGTACAAACGTTTTCCAACTAAAATTTAGAGTCAAGCCACATTCCAAATCTTTTTGACAGGACGAAGTCTGTCGGGTCCGCTAGTTTCACATAAATTTTCCGCCGTCACTGGTAGGGGTATCAATATAAATGATGTTCATCGATGGTGAAGTACATTGGTAATTTTTGGTATTGACCACCTTACTGTATTTTTTGACAAAATGATTTACAACCTTATTTTTTTTACTAAAAATGAACATAGTTACAAACCTTAACATTTATAATATTAATAATAATAATCGTTTATTTTTCCATCCACAATATAAATTTAACATTTTTTTACACCGACAAAACTGTATATACAAAATGATTACTGTGGGAGACTGAAATTTTAATCTATACTTAAAAGTTTGTATTTTAGGTCATCAGGCCTCCCCCGAATACCATTATGTACGGTTTTGGCATGTGCTATAGGTACCCTTCTTACAGAAAAAAAAAGTCATAAACTATTTTATAGAAAACATAAACTAAGTACAAGCAAGAGCCATTTTTAGTAGGATAGCAGGAATAAGTTTCTATAACTCTATGTACGTTTCTATAACAATAAGGCATTTTAAGATTTTAATACACACCTCAACCCGCCAACTAGACGCGGCGTGACCCCCAGGGGGGTCCGTGCCCGCGGCTAATTGAATGCCGATGACACGGAACATGAGTGACGAGCGGGGTTCCGCGGCGAGACGGGAAAACCGCAACGTATTTACTGTCGGAATTTGCACGGTTCGCTTTTGGAATTGTTTATTTGGAAACTATTGGCGTCACTGGAACATCAGGTTTTGATGCGCGAATTCAAATCATATTTGTGCAATTTCAACTTCTAATTAATCAAACTTTTAGATATCCTTGATTTACCTAAATAAAAAATACTTTATAGCCTAGAACATCAGAAAAACTCGGTGCAAACATCAATAATGATTTAGTTTCAGAATGTCTAGGTTTTTTTTACTGTTCAATACTATAATTAAGAAAGAGACAAAACATAGTTTCCGATTTGGACTCCCATTCAGACGTTTTGTAAATATGTAGGCTGGTGTCTTTTTTTTTGTAGAGGTTCAAGATGCATCTTTCATTCTATGGCAATCTTATCTTTAATTCAATCTTAGATCTGAATTTAAAATTATAAAATACCAGAACCAATCTGTAACCATATGCTAAAATTTAACTGTAAGTAAATATGTTTTGGCTAACTCAGTATCCAAAGGTCTGAAAATCAAACCACTCATGTTGTGACCCACCAAATTTTAATCTCCAAATGCGTGCCTGTCGCAAAAGCGGTAAGACGGCTTAATTTTTAAATCGCCGCTATGAATTTTAGCACTATCCGAGATGCGGTGAAACTTTTCCCGGGATTTTTTTCCTTGTTTAATAGTTCTTGCCCATTACTGCCTCGGGATTGACTTCGTTTCTCTTATAATTTTGCGGGATCCGCGTTTTTGTAAGTGGATTTTGCAAATGCTTTTTGGAAAAGATTGCGGTTTGCTACGGGAGAAACGAGAGTTTTAAAGTTCACTTTAGTGAAATGGACAATTAAAATTGTTTAAATTTTTGAACAAGATTTTGGGCGTCTTTTTATTACCTTTATTGCATACAGTCGTGCATTTATAATTTTACGAAGTACCTATTGAAACTACATAAAATCTGGGATAAAATGATTAATTAATTGCTTTATTTTTAATTGTACTTACTTTTACTTGCGACTTCGTCCAATTTAGTTACTTTAGCAAAATTTAATTTTGATGACACATATTTTCAAAATAAATTACCCGAAAAAATTTACGTTTACTTAATATATAGTCTATCTCCGTCACAAATTTAATCAAAGCCGGTTTAGTGGTACAAAAGCGTACCAAACAAATCGATTCACTTTTGCATTTAATTTAAACTTTAGTACTAAATATAAAACTAAGTTAAAACAAATTTTAAATATAAATTTTTACCGTGATTCTTCGTAATATAAATATTAACATACACTATGCGCCATCGATTTTATATTTTGACCGAAAGGCGAGCGTGCCGGACTTTGGCAACGCGCCATTTCAGAGGTTCCGGGTTCGATCCCCGGTCGGGTCAATATGGGAAACGAACTTTTCTCTATTGTCTCGGGTCTGGGTGTTGTGGTACCGTCGTTGTTTCTGATTTCTGTAACTTAAGTGCTTTAGCTACTTACCACAGAATCAGAGCAATGTATGTGATGTTGTCCAATATTTATTTATTTATATTTTATTTATATTTATTTTAACAATGTTTCTGTTAACCAATTTTTACTTTTATCATCCTTCATATCCGGACCGGGGAATATTTCAGCATTAAAAAAAAAAAATATACGGAACCATATTAGAAAAAAAAACTAAATTTTCATTTTTTTTTCACCGTGTAATATGCTATTTTTTCCTGTCACGATTATGCACGGCCGTATTTCTGGTGGGGTGCATAGTAAGGGCGCGGAACCCTACAGTGTCATGTGGTATCGTTAGTTTACACCGCGTTGGGCAATTTGCGAGCCCCATTGAACTGTTCGGAAAAATAGTTACTTGTATTTTTTTTGTTTGATGTTGTTTTTTTTTGTTTTTATTTTTTTAAGCATGAAGTATTCTGCAGGCTTTTGAATCTATGCAATATTTTTTTATTATTTGCATTTTATTATTTTACTAGCTAGTGTTGTTAGTGAGTGCCGGCGATAGTTACGTTACAAATTAAATAGTTTCGTCTGAATCAACACTATTGCAAACTGTATTTAATAGTTCTTTGTCTCTAAACTAGTTAAATATTGCCAAATATTTAACTAGTTCAGAGAATGATTTTATTTGTTTTTCGTAAACATGACTCAATTGTTCAAAAGTTAAGGTTGAATTTTACAATTGCAAGAATTTTACAAAACAGGAACATCGAAGTTACGCTCATTGTACAGTCAACAGAGAACGAACTTGCTAAAGCTGGGGCGCAAAGCCGACAGATTGGACCAGAACCATTCTGTGGCATTTCAAAGAGGCTATGCAACTACTAAAGTGACTCTGATGAATGCAGATTCTGCAAGGAGGAAAAGGAAACACCTCTTCACCTCCTGTGTGACTGTGAATCTCTGATCCACAAACGAAGCATCCACCTGGGACGACATATATGTCGTCCCAGGTGTTCATTTCAGGTCAGGTGTTCATTTCAGGTCAGTCAGGTGTTAATTCATCCGGTTGGGCTATAGCCCAACCGGATGAATTAAAAACCCTGAAAGCTAGGAAAATACTAGACTTTCTAGAATCGACCCGGCTAAAGGAGTTACTCTAACTGGTGGCGAGTCACAATAGATCTAACAGGTCGCAGTGACCACAGTTCACTAGAACTGCATAGCCCGAAGTACCCTAATAATAATAATAATAACAGTCAACAGCACGTCAATGTTAATAACCGCAGTTCGATATTCACTCTTATGCGCATGAAATAAGAGCGATGCAAAGTCCTTATGTTATAGTCTGACGTGCTATTGTTATAAAAAAAAACTACTGAGTTTCTTGCCGGTATCTTCTCGGTAGTTATAGGTTCCGAACCGGAGGTAGCTCCATTTGCATTGTATAGAGAGGATTCATAAGTATTACAAATGTAATCTACATGAATAAAAAAGATTGACTTTGACTTTGACATCGAAAGGACACACGACAGACTTGACAGAACATAAACGCAAGTGGTGCAATCTCGACAGTTGTGCAAGTGTTAGGGGGAGGTTTATGGATCGGCCGTCTCTACGTTCCCCCTCAACCATTCGGGGGGGGAGGAGTTGGGGCTGCTTGAACAGCTAAAAAAGCTAAAGTCAAAGTGAGCTACACATAGCAATAAGTTAGATACTGCTACTGTAACTGATCTGCTGAGTTTCTTACCGGTGTCTTCTCGGTAGATATAGGTCCCCCGGGGGGTTTTAGCGGGTAGGCCTGCCCGTGTCGTCACCTCCCTCGAGTGAGGGTACGGTGCGCCAAGCATTTCCCCCAGGGGGAGGTTCATGTTCAGGACATCCTTCGATCATATAATAAGCATCCTATTTCGTAATATCGCACACTACACTCCAAGCCTTCAAAGGCGACGTATGCAAAATCTACATCGGAGCGGAGCTAACAAATCGTATCATTAATGGAAAATGGGGGATTTCCCCCCACATCCTCTCGCGATCTAACACAATAACGGGACGCTCTAAACACGGCGGATGTGACGATGGAAATCGGTCCTTACTGTCTGTAAATAACATTTTGAGGAGTGCCGTAAAAATTGATAATAGACACGTGTCGTCTTCGAGGAGCGACAAAGATTTAAAATGTTTATGGAAGGTTACTGGATAGTTGTAATTAGGAACACAATCAATCAATCAAATATTTTATTAATATGGAGAACATTAATCGTCTCTATAAAATGCAAATGAAGCTACCTCCGGTTCGGAACCTATGACTACCGAGAAGATACCGGCAAGAAACGCTGTAGTTATTTTACAAAAAAAAAACTAAACTTATTACTATTTTTGCACTAAGACATAGGTACAGTTACTTTGTCAGTTGTAAAAAAGTATTTAATGAAATAAATAAAATGAAAAAATTGAATTAAAATAACTGTAGGACTTCATGTGTAATATTCAAATACATACATTTTATACAATTTGACCTACATGCTTCTTTGTGGCCTTATTCTGACATTGATATAATTAAAAAAAAGAGAAAAAAATCTCCTGTGTGTGATATTTCCCTCACTTATCGTTCATAAGGTTCTTCAGACAGAGCTATCCACAAGTTAATAATTAAGTTAAATTGTCAATGATATAATATTTTTTCTGTCACTTTAACCTCCAAGCCTTCTTTGAAATTGACAACGGCAGAATCGAAGATACATTGAAAAGTAAATAAAATATTTTTAGCGACACTTTTAATGTTTCAAAAAACAAGTGCATGTGAATAACTTACTTTAGACTGCAACGCGCCGTCAAACGAACTTAAAACTATATCATTGGGCTTCACAGAATCCTTGGAAAGCCATAGGTACAACACCGAATTATTATGAAATTATGTCAATTCCCACGCAACATACATACATGAAAATTGTAAATTACGTCAACATTTCTCGTGTTATCAAGAGGATATTTGAGTATAGCAAAAACTGGCTGTGAACTTTAATCAATCGAGGATTATCAGAACATTCAAAATGTCACATCCAGAATTGTAATACTTACCTACATCCATGTCACCAGCCCATTTTACGCGAAGCAACATCCAGAGACGATTTTGTGTCAACAAAGGAAAATAGCATTTATATTTTTATTATAACGCAAATGGTTTTTATCTTACGTTTAATATTTTATTGGCCCATTGAAATATTCGACAAAATGGCGTTCCGCTTCATAATTGCGGGAATCGGCTCAGAAAAATCTTTTGCATTAGGTGAGAACCTTTGATCGACAATTCGAAATTGGAGCGATCTCATCTTCTTTATCATTAATTCATTTTGTATATCTGTACATATTATAATAGAGTTTTTATTTAATTTTATTTGTATTTTTTTTTATCGTAAATACAAATGCCTTAATTTCTGTAAAGCTTTGTGAAATAAAATTTAAATAATTCAAATATAAACGTAAGTGGTCGTTTATTTAAACTAACCTTCAATAATACAAAAAAAGTGTCGATTTAAGTATTTTTATTTAACTCCCAGTATCTTTGTTTCCAAACATCCATTCAACTCTAAACGCATACTTAATGAGCAATCACCCTATACAGGCGAATAATCCTGACATGATCTTATTAAAAACCACTTTATTTTTTATACGACTAACAAAATTCCATTTTTTTATTTTCCCTTTGAGTTTAGGGTAAGCCCCTCAGTTGGCCACACTGCATCCCACTATATCTGGGCAAAGGTTTCCCCAAAACTTTTTCTTGACCCCGTCTTAAAAGTGTCTTGCCAACCTTTTGGAAGATTAACCGAACAGATGGACCAATTTTTATTCGTGAATTATGCATGCAAGCACGATGAACTATAAATAACCAAAAGAGTTACAAATAAGCTAAAAGTATATTAAATCAATTCCTGTTGTTTCTCGCAGGCAATTTAAAAGTAAAAATACTCTGTCACAAATAAGTCTTTCATATTTAGTAAAAAATTTGAAAACATGACCAACACAAAGTTTGTGTAAACGATTCATAAGGGTTACTCATGCCATTTACATAGGTACAACACAATTAAAAACATATTTTAGAGACGACCTCCGTAGCCAAGAGGCAAGCGTGCCGGACTTTGGCGTCACACCATCTCTGAGGTTCCGGGTTCGATCCCCGGTCGGGTCAATATGGGAAACGAACTTTTCCATATTGTCTCGGGTCTGGGTGTTGTGGTACCTTCGTTGTTTCTGATTTCTGTAACACAAGTGCTTTAGCTACTTACCACAGAATCAGAGCAATGTATGTGATGTTGTCCAATAAAAAAAAAATAAAAAAAATATTGAAATTAGAAAAAAGCAAACGTTAAATCCAGTATAAATATTCTTGATCTAAGGGTCTTGTATCGCGTCTTTCATTTCCTTTTGGATTCAAGGCACAATAAAGAATACAATTTCTATATTCTGACTCAGTACCCACTTCAAATTATTTTGTTTTCATTAAAAATAAATACTAGCTTTTATATGTCTTTCAATATTAGTGTTACTTAAGATCATTCACTTAAAATTTAAAATAAACAATCAATTGTAATTGTAACAAGAAATAAGTTTAAACCGCCTTAAAAAAACACGATTTTATCCAGAAGAAATTGTTTATTGGTCCAAACAAACAATGTATAGTAATGATTTTATTCCAGTCTGTTTCATTTCTTTCTCAAATATTTTCAAGCCACTATTGGTACAGCACTAACGTTCATCTTAGCAGTCTGGGTGAAAAGTTTTTCAGAATTTACACCCTATTTCACAAGTAATAAGAGGGAAATTAAATCAAGCATAGACATCACTTCTCCTTCATTAGGTAAGGTAAGCACCCAATAATAGCAAGGATGCTACATATTGTATGTAAAGAATATGATACACAGCAAGCGATGATTTTAAGCACAGTATTTTAAAGACTGGTTTAGCACCGTGGTTTTTACGATATACTTATAATATGATATTACCATGCCATTTTCACTTAACTACATAGATAATTAACTTAAATTGAAAGAAATAAAGCTTGGACCCTAAAAAACGAATTATTATTTTTTATTTTATATTGCACTTCAAGATTGACCTCATCCCACCTGATGTTAAGTGGTAATGAGGTCCTAGCTTAAGGGTGAAAAGTACTGAATAATAAATCTGTTACTGGACTTGTTGCCCTTACCTTGAAGGCTTGACCCCTGCTACTGATGTAGCACCCCCCAGGAGCTCTGGAAACCTTACTCACACGCAGGAACACAACAACACAGAAGTGATTGTTATTTGGCTGCGACTTCTGTAAGGCGGAGGTATTTCACCAATCGGGCTGCTCCAGTTCGAGCGATAAATCGCTATGCCCTACCTCTCTTAGAATTAAACTAATTTTTATATTTAGGACTACAAAACTGTAAGGAAATAGCAATATCCACTGTTTTACTTAAATTCATGTGGGTGATATATATTATACGCTATATTTTTTTACTTGACGTTGCTATTAATATCGGATCTGACCTTAATAAGTTTAGACCTTAACTTTTTTTGTAACCATAACACTAAGAGGGTACTCGTATTAACCTAAATATTTTTTTTATACCTATTGACATCTTACCAAATTTCAAGAGAATAGTTTTTATTATTTTGGAAAAAATAGCTGTTTGTGTCCTTTTATATGAAGGAAAGACAGACAGACGGACACGAAAAACCAATAAGGGTTCCGATTTTTGCAATTTGGCTACGCAACCCCAATAAACGGAGTTAACACACTATGCGTGTGTGTGAGTGTGTAGTGTACGCAGTAGTGTGTGTGTGTACACAGTAGAGAATATTTAACAGATTATGTTTGTTACTACACACTTCGCAATGTTTTTTACTCTAGCACCAGCTTCTCTCGTAAGTGGAACATCACCTTAAAGCAAACGAAGCTCCTTAAACATATTGGGTACAAAGAGTCTGGGAGGGAATTAGGAGTCTCGAGCTGGAGTAAACAGAGCTCTCGACGTGTTATTAATTTTATTTCAGCCCCGCACGTGGAAGTAATTGCAACTTGGCTCCGACGGAACGAGGAATATAGCTGTACAACGTTGAGAAAATGTTGAGATGCCTCTTAGGATAATTTATTAATAACTAGCTGTGCCCGCGACTTTGTTCGCGTGGACTACATCCTTTCATGGTTGGTTTCACCCCTTTCTCCCCTAATATTTGAAACAAAGAGTAGTCTATATTTCAATCCAAGTTTTGAGCTATATTTGTGCCAAATTTCATATCTCTAACTTCAAAAATAAACATTTTTCCATATAAACTTTCAAAGGTGGTATTACCCCCATCCCCCCTTATTTTCTAATAAAAAGTAGCCTATTTCCGTTCTTGAGATTCAACGTATATCTATACCAAATTTCATCAAAATCGGTTGAGAGGTTTAAGCACGAAAGCGTAACAGACAGACAGACAGACAGACAAAGTTACTTTCGCATTTATAATATTAGTAGGGATAACATACGATACCATGATGTAGACATCATGAGGGGAAGAGGAAGTCGAGTCAGACCTCTCAATCACTCCCGGAAAGACAAAGAAGATGCAACGCGGTCGCCGGAGGAATCCATGACCTCCAGAGATAATTTCCATTTTTGAAGACCTATCCCCATACCCCAACTGTTAATGCGGTTCACAGAATATATCTACTTGAAAGTAATTGCAACTTGGCTCCGACGGAACGAGAAATATAGCTTTACAACGTGGAGAAAACTTTGAGATACCTACCTCTTAGGATAATTATCATTTAATAAAAATAATACTTGTGGTAGGTCATTACATTTACCTTTTTTATGGGTGAGTGAAGCGATGGCTGACGTATACGTCATGCTTGTGAACAAGTGCCACCTTTGGGGATTGGTCTGTTCCCGCCTACCTCACAAAATTAAAAACATATATATTTTTTTACTCATCAAAACAAATCTACCCGACTTGGTCCACAGTGAGTGAACACATAGAAAAGAGTTAGATACAGTTACAAGTACTATAACGATTCTACTGAGTTTCTTACCGGTGTCTTCCCGGTAGATATAGGTTCCGAACCGGAAGTAGAGTCACTTTTGCATTGTATTCATGACGATTCGAAAGTGTTATAGAATGGTACCTACTTGAATAAATAAATATTCGATTTGATTTGATTCGATTATACAAACTAAGCAGTGTATAAAAATGGGCAGTCCTTTTTTTATATTACACTTCAAGGTTGCCTTCATCCCTCCTGATGTAAAGTGGCAATGAAGTCCTAGCTTAAAGGCGACAAGTACAGGATAATAAATCTGTTACTGGACTTGTCGCCCTTACCTTGAAGGCTTGACCGCTGCTACAAATGTAGCAGCCCCCAAGAGCTCTGGAAACCTAACTCACGCACAGGAACATAACAACACAGAAGTGATTGTTATTTGGCTGCGGTCTTCTGTAAGGTGGAGGTTTTTCACCAGACGGGTTGCTCCAGTTCGAGCGAAAGAAAAGAGTCCCACAAACTTGTTTACAAAGCTGACTGCTGGGTCACGGTCATAAATTTTAACATAATTGAGGTTTCATTTGCCAAATTACCGCGTAGGTATATAATTTCATCACACGTGTATTTCAAACAAAGGCCCTAGCTTCAGCTATATTCTACTAATTACTAGTGTACAACTATCGGTTCTAAACAAGATCAACACAGTTCGCAGGATGCAATCAAAGCATGTCTGATCCTCGCTTTGTGCAGGTGACAGCAGATGCGTAATTGCAAACACGGGTTTGGGCCATAGCTTGATTATGGCTCAAACTAAATAGTTGATTGGGTAATTGACGTGATGCTTGGGTAAAGCCGGCTCTTTGTGCGCTGGTGGGCTCTGGTTTCAGGCGGTACAGTTGACAGCACGTCAAGGTAATTACATGCAGTTCGATATTTGTTCTTATACGCACGCCATAAGGGTGGTGCAAAGTCCACAGTGTGTAGTCTGACTTACTTTTGTCTATACATCTGTTATGCATATGACGTAAAATCTAAGCCAAAGGACGATATTGATTCTCAAAATAAGCAACTAGAAAGGATTAACTTTTATTGCCACCAAACCCACTCAAACTTTTAAGAGAGGTACATTGATTAAATTACATCAACTTGACGACCTCCTTAGCCCAAAGGCGAGCGGGCCGGATTTTGGTGTCTTTCGTGTCCCGGGTTCAATTTCCAATAGAGTCAATATGGAACATGAACTTATCCATTTATCTTGGGTCTGGTTGGACCTTTTTTTTCATTACCCTCCATTTTGTAGGCTATTGTATAAAGTATGTAAGCTTTCTAAACTTTACATTGTTTTTTCCGTAGGTATTAATGTAGGTATGTTTCATATATAAATATATTTCTTTAATACTGTTTAGTGTTAGCATCGTTTATTCAACTATTATAATTTTTTTTAACAAATTCAAGCACCGCCACGATATATTCGGTTCAAACTGTGGGGTTAATTGGTAAATAATGCTACTTGCCGTCTTTTGTCTTTTTTATAAGTGCAATAAAGATAAAATAAATAAACAAAAACGTACGGATTGTACACTTGTGTCATAAATATTATGTCATTTGTATTGAACTGTCAAATCGCGTACTTATCAAAAGTTCATGACATTTTAATGGTATTGAAGTTCGCTTTCAAAGCGAACGAAAAATTATGATCACCGCATGCAACTGGCTCTCATCCTGAAACCAGATTGGTTAGGAAACATATTTCCATTCGCTGGGAGGTAGCAAGCGGAAGTCTGTGGCGCATCCGTGTTTGAAATTACGCGGCGGAAGTAGGGTTGGTACTATTCAGATAATTTTCCATTCTGATAGTCTAAACTACTTTCCTAATTTTTAAATAAATCTATAGGTACCCCTTTTTATCACATGCATATGAATATACATACGGTACATATACCAAAAATATTTTTTTAACATTGCTCTGATAGTAATCCAAACAAAACTTTACAGAAATAAAGATGCTTGTATTTTTGTATAATCGAAAAATAAATTGGCTCTGATTATGTGATAAGCAGCTTAGCACTTGTGTTACAGAAATAACGACGGTAACACAACACTCAGACCAACTGGGGAACGAACCCGGGACCTTAGAGATGGCTCGACGCCTAAATCCGGCCTGCTCGCCTCTCGGCTACGGAGATCGTCAACACAACAAATATCAAATTACACACAAATGCATATTGAACTAAAAAACTTTTTAGCTTTACATATCGTAGAGCTGAGAGAAGGGTTTTACAAACTTTTGCTATGTACTATTGTACTTTTTTGTTGTGAACGTACAAACACTAATTTCTTTTTCAATTATTTTTTTTTAGTTTTCCTGGACCTTCTTGATTATTTAAAAACCAAAATTAGCTAAATTGGTCTGACTGTTCTTGAATTTTAACGAACCCCGATTGATATTTATTTATCTACTATATAAAAATAAGTCGGGTTTTCCTTCCTGACGCGATAACTCCAGAAAGCACGAACCGATTTCCAAGGTTTTGCATTCGTTGGAAAGGTCTCGGGCTTCGTAAGGTTTGTAGCAAAGAAAATTCAGAAAAATTTTCAACAGAAAAGTGGGAAAATCCTCTAAGGCAAAATGAAGTTCGCTGGGACCGCTAATAAGATATATTTATTACTCAAGCCGTTGCCAACCCTACTGAGGGCTGAGGTGAGGTACGGAAATGAACGCCTGTTTGTCTTCCCTGCTGTAGCACGCTGAATTTCCTGTTTCTTTTGATATTGCAGCTTTGAATATGCCGGTGTGCTTTATGTTGGAAATGGCGATCAAAAACAAAGCGGATTTTAATTAAAACTTTTCAAGTGCAGACTAATTAAAATGAATTTCTGAAAAAACGCGCAAAACGGCGGACAATCTCGAATTAATGAAGTTCGAGGTTTGATGTCGTAAGCATTGTGCAAACGGAGAAAAATTATTAGCTTGAAGAACGGTTTGTAATAAAAGGATGCTCTAAAACCACTGTTAACCAAACCTCTATACGGCAGAGCAAGTTTTAATTTTCCATTGGTTTTGGACCTTAATTCAAATGAGTAAGGTGGTAATTATGATGGTATATATAACATTTATTTTAACGAGAATACGACATAGCTGCGTATCAATTCACGTTGGAGAAGGCAGATTCTTTTTTAAAATGCGATGGCATAGAAATTGCGTACTAAAATGTAGTAAAGACTAATTATATCCCTGTAATTGTTTAGCTTAGGCCAAATTACCGTGTGTGAAAAGGCTCAGGATATTTATTTATTGCTCTCAAATCGATGATAGATTTTGATACATGAGATAACATTCGATTCGTATTTAGCAGTATTGTCAGATGAACAAAAATGTTAGTAGGTTAATTTAGTCAAGTTTTTTTTTATATCGTATAAGCTAACTGTAATTCAGAGCCTAATAAATATTTAAATTTATACTTAAACTGCTAAAATTCTTTTAGCCATTGAATTAAAAATACAAAATAGCATTCTGACCCCGATATACGGTCTATTTTAAAATAAAACTCGTTTTCAAAATTTACCTAACCTAGAATCGAAAGGGGGGGGACCTTTCGCACCTTAACCGCTGTGCATAGGTCGTGAAGACTTAACTGCACTAATTTATTCCTACTGATAATAAGCATTAATGTGATAAACGTTTTTGTGTCTGGGTGTTTAATATATACAGTTAAGTACAGTACTATTTTACACCAGCTTTTGCCCGCGATTTCGGTCGCTTTATTTCAGAATAAAAAATAATCTACATGTTAATCCAATATGTCACTTTTCTTCCTATCAAATTTGAGGAATTTCACATGACAAATACGTCTCAGTCGAATATCGAAGACTAACAAATTTTCCTTCTGTGCGTAAAATTCCTCGAGATCGAACCCACAACTCCAACGACCAATTGTATTATTTCGAAATAAACCCACAATTCCCTTCAGAACTCAAGTGAACCCTCGCACAAAATGTCTTTACTCCCTCAAGATACCTCCAAAAAGTTATTCCCCAAAAGCAATTAGCAACAAGTCTTACCCAACACTCGGCTTAATCTTCAAACGGGACTCGAACCCGCTACCCGGGTTAATCCAACGGTTCTATATGACAAGGGTGCCACCCCGTAAGTTGAAGTTGAAAGTGTTTTAATCCACGTTTTACTGGTAATTAATTATTCTTAGAATACTTGCGGTTGGTGATAACGAAATTAAGCGTGTGTCGGTTGGTTTTAGGATGGGTAGCCGTTTTTACCTGCTTGATAGGTGGACCAAAAACGATGTCTAAAATGCAGATGACGAATCATGTTAATCGAACTGAAAATGGCTATTAATTTCTCTCAATCGGTCGGTATTGGATTAGCCCCCAATAAAAGTATTTCCCGATTATAGTATTTCCCAGACCAGATAGAAGTATCGCAAAAAACGTGCGATTCGTCATGTCAGGAGTCAGGAGAGGTCTACTACCAAAAACCTAAAATATGTCGGATTTAATTACAGATGATATAATTATATGAATATAATTTTCATAAACGCAATCAACTCATTACGAAACAAAGATTCATACCAATTTACAGCTTATTATCTTTCATTCTGAGGTGACACCCCTAATATGACTGGATTGGAACGCTTTATAAGCAATTTAAACAAACAAAATATTATTTAAGCAAATTAAAAACCAATGCTTTATAAGCATTTTAAACAAACAAAATATTAATTAAGCAAATTAAAAACCACTTTTTATCTCGTGATTTTTCTTTTATTCTTCAAAAACAAAAAAACTAGCGTTTATTGTTTCTATTTTGGTAGTTTTTTTGCTATTGCACTTCAATATTGACATCATCCCTCCTGATATTAAGGTCTCCTGATACTGAGGTCCTAACTTAAAAACGACAATTACAGCAAGTACAAGGCTTACAGAGGTAATCTGTACAGTAAGTTTGAGAAACTCTGCTTATTATTGTTCCCTCTGTTAACGATAACGCCTCTGGCTATATTTTAAACCTCGTAATGATTATACTCCTCATTGCTCTAAGAGGATTGTGTTCGTAATGGTTTTAATGTCCTAAGTGTAATGCAAACGACCTCAATTCGAGGTAACAAAGCAAAGAAGTTAAACAATATTTGTTAGTTGTCTTGTTTCAGAATATGTTACCGAAACTTCTCGGTAATATATTCTATATGACTTATTCGGTGAGTGAATCAAGTTTAAGACAAGAGTTATGTTGTATCAAACACAAATTAAAATTGGAAAATTATAACAAACTCTTAAACTAACTTATTAATAAAAATATAATAATAAAATTAATCAAAAGAAAATGTACAGAATATTTACAAAGGGTTGTCCCCAGGATGCTGGCAACGTTACCTCTTTGGATAGCCAGACCAATGCGTTGGCCGAGGTAGTTGCCAGCATTCCGGTCACCAGAAACCTCAATAAGCCGAGCGGACAATTCTCGAAATAATGCTCGGGCCTCCGGACCCCAAGGCCCCAAAGTCTCCACGCCAAACGGGGCGAAACGGTAGCAGCCGTCGAGTGCAGAGTATTTATTGCGTTTCCGCATTCCCGCCGCTGCAGCGGCTGCCCCCGCGCCCCGGGAGGTTGAGTGGACAATACTCGGCGCCAAAGTGTCGGCGCAGGTCGCATCCCAAACCAAAGCCTTACCTTTGCTCCAAGGAGTAAGAGTCATTCCGTCAGGCCTCTTTCCATCATTCCGACAAATACCCAGAGGCTTCAGGACTGCCGGAACTCTGGAAGAAATAAAGGCCCGACGGAGAACATCATTTAGGCAGGTATGGCGAGGAATGCGTCCCGCGCTCCGGACACAAGATAGGCCGTGATGCCCAAGATGCCCAACAAATTCACCGCAGTGGCAGGTGTGTGCGGCGTTTACCCTTAAGCCAAGACGCAGTAACACCGAAAAAGACAAGGTGATTTTGTCCAGAAGAGTACCCACGCAAGCAGAGGGCAACGCCTGTAACCAGAAGCCAGATTCCCTCTCTGCGACAACAAGCAGACGAGCTCGCTCTGAATCACCGCAAGACGTGGACAGGAGCCGGTCATAAGTGATTTTGCAGAGGAGCTCGTTATGTTGTTATATTTGCTGTGTAATTCGACGGTATGTATATATTTTTTATATTCGGCGATAACTATGTAGTTTATTAAGATGATTTATTTATGTTGATAAAAAGATTTTTTACTCAAATCCAAGAGTTGAGTAAGTTCTATTATCGAACTGTAGTCGGTGTTTTTCAAAATGTTTAATCTGTGGACAAGACAGCACAAGACAAGCCTTGTCGCCAAGTATAAAACTTCGATGGAAAAGAGACGGGGTGTTGTAAGTTTGCCAAAAAAAAAAACTACTGAGTTACTTGTCGGTATCTTCTCTTTAGTTATACGTTACGAACCGGAGGTAGCTTCATTTGCTTTATATAGAGACTATTCATAAGTATTACTAATATAATCTATGTGAATAAAAAAGATTGACTTTGACTTTGTCTTTCTGTCTGTTTATGTGTCTGTCTAGAGCAACGTATATTTTTTTTTGTAAGAATGGTGCACTAGTCGGGCGTGTTCTTAGCTATGTTTGAGATGGCAATAGGTTCAAGATGGCCGCTTTGACAAAATAGCGGGTTACATATTTTGAAACAGCAACGTCTTTATAGGTATCAAATAAAAGGATTTGATCAGTACTATCATGACTAATTTCAAATCTAAAATGCGCTAATGTCGTGCTTTGAGGGTCTTTCAAAATTTATAATCTGAGGGCACGGCAGAGCCCCCGCCAAGTCAGTACCCTCCTTTTCTCGAAGTTTTTCTTTCGTCTTGTATTAAAGGGTTAAACGCTAGTAATAACCCCTTTACTACACAAAACTGCCTAAGTAATTCCGTTTCACGTAAACAAAGGCGTTTTCCCCGCGCGCCTGGCTAGCGGAATACCGTCTAATGATGATAGATACTTCAATACCGCTCGCTCGCTCGCTTCGCTTATCCATTAATCATCCGTGCTAAGATTGCCATCAGAGCCACTTGTTGCGGCCAATCCGTTCGCAATGAAGTTGGACCGGTAAAATGTTTGTGCAAAAGCTTAGAGTTATTGCTATAGTTGATAAGCAAATTTAGTCTTTATATACCTAGACACAGGTCGCATCTTAAGTAAGAGACAGAATTATTTCTTAAATATTGTTGTGCTATATCTATAGATTAAATTATACTTTACCAAGATAGATTGTTGGTACAGAGTCCTAATTGCAAACGTATGGGTGTGTGTAGTCTGGCCTGCTCACAGCCGTGCCATTTTGTTTAACTTACCATATAATTATTCTTTTAAATTTCATCAACAAAAAATCTTTATAAGATGACTAAACTTAGTACAAGACAATGACATTTTTATTTAACAACTAGCGGACCCGACGGACTTCGTACTACCAAAGAGATTTGGAATGTGGCATTACTCTATATTTTAATTTGAAACGGAAGTATTGGAAAAAGAAATGGGCTGTCATTAGAGTTTTCCCGGCAAGTATACGAATTAATCTCGTAAAAAACCATCTTTGGACTTCAACGAACATTAAAAAAAAATTGTCAAAATTGGTCCAAGCGTTGTCGAGTTATGCACTTACGAACGCATTTTGCGATTCATTTTTATGAAATAGATTACTCGTAATCATAAAATAATATCATAATTTTAGTATCAAGAACAATATTTGTGAGGTACAGTATCCTAAATTAATCTAGTCTTAACTTTGTTTGTTGTGCTGCATATGAATTTATTTACTTACCTAATTATAACTTTTACTAATCAAATGGATCAATGTAATCTTTAAAGCAAATAAATTATTATTATTATTATTAACTGTCAAAACTATTATGGTCTAATTCAACAAGGTCTCTTTTCTGCACACTTACAAATGCGTAGGTACCACTATATATTCGTACATAATCAAATATACCACTTTTTTATCTCTCACCCCAGATATATACAAAAAACGTACCCAACAGATAAGACTATTTCCGTATAACGTAAGCAAATAATAATTTTATATCAATTTACCTCGCATCTTGTAGTTTGCTCATCGCATTTTCACGAAAACTTATTCAAACATGGAGGGAATACCTATTTGAGGATGTACAGTCCCGTATCTAGGGGTTGAAAACGGGATAGCGCCTTGGGCGCTATTCAAGGGGGCGCAAAAATCCGCTCTCAAGGCAGTTGCTAAATTATATTTATTTTATTTATTTGATGAGCTCCGTAGCCGAGAGGCGAGCGAGTCGGACTGGCGTCGCACCATCTTTGAAGTCCCGGTTAGCTCAATATGGTAAACGAACTTTTGTTTATCGTCTAGAGTCTGGGTGTTGTGGTGCCTACGTTATTAAGCATAAGTGCTGTAGCTATGTACTCACAAACATAGAGCAATGTATGTGACGTTAACGCTAGAACACGGACCAACTTGGTGGTGACCATAGGAGCAGCTATATCATCAAGGGTGCTGTGGTCATTTTATTTGTACTTAATTCCCATGATACCAATAACGGGGGGGGGGGGTGATTTAGTAAGTAGTATCCGTTCTGAGCAGGGGAGTACCCCACACGCTGCTACCTTTTCAAGCTTCTACTAGTCTACTAGTCAAATTGCAAATACGTATGGAATATAAGAGAGTTATGATGGTGCATCTGGGGCTTAACTTTTTATGAGTGAGAATAATTATTTCGTTTTTTTTTTAACTTAAAGCCTCACTGCTCTTAAGTTTGAATTTGTCATGGTCGACACCACGTCATGATAAATACTTGCAATACCATATTAGTTCCTCTGCGTACGACATTAGGACGGTACAAAGTTCAAAGTGTGCAGTTTGACATGCTGAAGTCTGTACATCGCATACTCCACACGTTACAAAATTCAGAGACGTCACTAAATTTGTTTGTTTTTATTATACTACACTTCAAGATTGACCTCACCCCACCTGATGTTAAGTGGTAACAAAGTCTTAGCTTAAGGGCGACAAATCCAGTAACCGCTTTATTATGCTGTACTTGTCGCCCTTACCTTGAAGGCCTAACCCCTGCTACTAACGTAGCACCCCCCAGGATCTCTAGAAACATTACTCAGACGCAGAAACACAACAAAACTGAAGTGATTGTTATTTGGCTGCAGTCTTCTGTAAGGTGGAAGTATTTCACCAGTCGTGCTGCTCCAGTTCGAGCGAAAAATCGCTATGCCATACCTCTCTTTAAATTACTTCGTAAATTAGTTGTTTATAAAAATTAGTTCGTATAACGTGCATGGATGACTGTGAGCTATGTCTACCGCTTATATTTTGCACCATACTCTGGATTCCCTCAGAAATTCCTATATTGGTCTGATGAAAACGTGTGCAAACATCTGAACGTGACGCGCCGGGCGATCGATGAGTACGCGGGATGAATCGAACAGACGCCTTCTTTTACCGCTTTTGGTGTTATATAAACATAAATATATAACTTTAGGACATCACATGCATTGTGCTTACATATATCTTATTAGCAGTGCCCGCAACTGTAAACAGTTTCACAGTATAAATAGAATATGGAAGTAATAATTATAAGGATGGCTATACTATCGCATTAGGTTAAGTTATCTGTAATGGTAGTATAAGCTTGCAATAAATAAATAAATAAAACTTCGTTCGCGTGGACTACATACTTTCATAGTTGGTTTTAATCCTATCTCCCCTTATATTTGAAACACATAGTAGTCCATATCCAAGTGTCGAGCTATATTTGTGCCAAGTTTCATATATAACTCAAAAAATAATAATTTGCCCATTTATACTTTCAAGAGAGGTATTACCCCCATCCCCCCTTATTTGCAAATCAAAAAGTAGCCTATGTCCGTTCTAAGGGTTCAACGTATACCTATACCAAATTTCATCAAACCGGTTCAGTGGTTCAGGCGTGAAAGCCAGACAGACAGACAAGAGTTACTTTCGCATTTATAATATTAGTTTTAAGTCCTATTAGTATTATAGTTTTACTTATGCTACGTAGCTGAAACAAATGTTACAGAAATCGAAAAAAAAATGGTACAATCAGGCCTAGCATACGCAATATGTCAAATTTATCGCATGAGACGACAAAAGTTTTGATATTGTTGATTGGCTAATAGCACACCGCACTCGTATTTTCAGCCAATCAGCAGCTGACGCACTGACTTCAATCGATTTTGACGTTTGTTAAGAGCGCGATAAAATTTAGTCGCGTTGCGTATGCTACGCCTGCATAAGACCACAACACGAGATTTTAGAAAAGTTTGTTTCCGTTCGGACCCAAACCTGGAATCTTGGGGAAAGTGCACTCGGCTACAGTATTCTGCAGCGGCCATACTGTAGCGGTTAGATAGGTTTGGATAAATTTTACATAATTAACAGACTCAATTAATAGATTTCAAAATTAACGGCCCGGTTTTATACGCGTGCAACATTTTAAATGGGTATCTTTGAAAATATTATTTTAAATAACATGATGTGAATGGTATATTAAATTAACTAAGTATATTCTTAAAGCAAAAAAATATTTAAATGAAATAATGCGACTCTTATAGTTTTTCTCCTTTTGAGCAACAGTAAATTAAAATAATGTTGTACTTACTGAAATCCTTATTTGCGCGAAATAATCCGGAACTTCAGAATTGAGTCTCTAAGGAGACGCTCGGCAGCAGCTTCAAAAAGAATTAACTGTTCGTCGTAATCTACAAAAACGTTTAACAGTCCCATGTGTTGCTGGAAAGCGTGATGTTCTATTTATTTAAGTAATTAAATATGTTTTCAGTACACACACTCATTGTCACCTGTTTACGTGAAATTACAATAAATTAGTGATTAAGAGATGAATGCTACTTTGTACGATTTGAAATAATGAGAGGAAATACCCAGTTTCAGATTTTTACTACCCACATAATATTTAATCACTTGACGGATGCGAGTGACGTTTACGTTTGCTGTCAATGTCAAAAGTAATAAGCGGTTCGTTTCATGTTTGCAGGTGAAAAGTATTTTCTTATTATAATTTGTTAATTAAGGTATAGAAATTCAAGTATTTGAATGGTATGTATTTTCAATACATACCATTCTTGATTTTATTAAAAATACGAATAAAATATTTAAAAGTCAATACTGTGGATTTTTTTGTAATATATTTTACCTTACCGTTTATATACGGTATGAAATAGCCCAAATTTATTATTTATACAACCTGTAACGGAAAGGGGGTAACAATGTAAAGTAGGTGGATACTATACCTTGTATAGATTCTATATACGAAATCCCGAGTTAAAATAAACACTTTATTGTTTTTATGAAATAAAAAATGATTAACTATAATGACTGACTAAAACGTAAACAAACGCATCACAACACTATTGAGGTCAGCGACCCCAAATCACGTTATCACTTTACTACAATCACTGCGATCCTGAATTTCTCCACCTCCTTCCTCGACATGCGCGCCTAGTACTTTTCGGCGTGAGCGCGTGTCGGCTTGCTTGGGCGGCTAAGCACAGAGGAATCGGCGTTGTCACTAGGTACATTGTAGCGAACGTTTATGGAAACACCTGGAACAAACGAAATGAGGACTTATTAACGTGGCATAAAGACCAATTTGTTATTATTAATTACGTAAGTACAATTTTTTACATAGTTTATTTTATTTCTTGAAACCAAATTCTAATTGATAAATTGAGGATTTAGAACAAAGTTATCTACTTACTTTTCAGAGGAACGGTTCAAAATAGGTATTGTCCTTGAAGCTGGATGCATAAACCAGCTCGCCGATAAGAAGATGCGCTAACATTATGCAACATTTGTGGCGTCACTGTACAGAACGCGGCTTTGATGCTTTCTATCATCTCTTCCCTTGACGAGCATGCTACAGCGTACATCTTCCTTTTAACGTAGTCCCACAAGAAGAAGTCCAACAGAGTTAGGTCTGGTGACCGAGCTGGCCATGTGATACGACCTCCTCGCCCAATCCAATGGTTTCGTAAATCTCTTTCTCTAGCTCTTGGTCG
This sequence comes from Glyphodes pyloalis, assembly GCA_037074685.1. Classification (NCBI taxonomy): domain Eukaryota; kingdom Metazoa; phylum Arthropoda; class Insecta; order Lepidoptera; family Crambidae; genus Glyphodes; species Glyphodes pyloalis. Next base: position 1,674,441 of record JAYKKO010000042.1, read on the forward strand.
GCCATCAGGCTGCCGTCGGTTGCTCCGACACAGAGAATCATCTCGAATATTCTTGATTGCTCAAAGACATCACGAAATATCACTAGGCTATCCGTAGGAAGTAGGTAATCCAGAAAGGCAAAAACACGAGATGTTGTCACGGCGACGACAACACAACGACGTAACTGAAGTGTCAAAATGAGAAACGCTAAACCAACAAATTTCAGATGTGATTCAGTAAACACTAAAAGATGAACCACCATTGTGATATTTAAATTAATAGCATAATAGGTACATCCAACTCTTTCGACGATTCCAACCTTAGAGTAAGGAAAATATTAATAGACAAAATTTAATAGGTTTCAGAATTAGTATGAACTTGCGTCTAAATATTGATTATTGAATTTTGTAGCATTACAATAGATTCACTGACGTTTTAAAAGTGTGTACGGCTGCGAAAGAGTGTACGTACTGAACGTCATCTGTCTCTTTTTCTCTTATGACTATTCCATGCTTGAGAAAACAGTACAAGTAGTCATTTCTGAATCACATTTTTAGCACTCTCTCTATTCTAATCTCTGTCTCTCTCTTACTCTGAGATTCCAACTACAAAGTTGTGACAATCAATATTAGGGTTCAAGATTATTTTACTAAAACTAGCAACAAAAAAATCTTTCATTCTCATGGATTCCTGGTAGCTCCGTTACTTTGCATGGTCAAGTTTGAGGATTTAAAATGTAATTTTCAATTAATACTTTTTCTTTATTATGTTTTCGGCGTTCTTACGTAAAATTATCGTCTGTAAACCGATTTTACAGACAGCCAATTTTTTGGACATAACGTATACGATAAGATTTATCGTATTTTTGATAGTTTTACAGTATGGGGCACACAGTTGTAACATAATTTTACCAAGTACCTATTTAATACAATTTGCGAAAAATCTTAACACTGAAGGGTCATGAACATAATTTAAATGTTGGTATTAGAATCGCATCATTAATAACATAATTTTATTATTGTTGAAATTGTAGGAACGAAATAAATTAAAATGCAGAACCCATTTTTAAAATTAGCACTATTTTTGTACCAGGGCCATAATAAAGTATCATAGCTACGAGACCCGCCCATTTTTAGGGTTCATTTAAAAAATAAACTAACTCATTTAGTGGAATAGTTTTGTTTATTAAATATTTCACCGCTTATTTTTTTATTTAAATATTTTTGATAAATATTTAAAAAATACTATTTAGCCGGAATCACTGGGATAAGATAGTTCTTGATACGACAAATTTGTTGATATCATTTTGTAACTGTTAGAACTGAAGAAGTTACATTTCACAATCCTTAATGTCAACTAGCTCGCTCATAACCTCTTTATTCCTAATTTTTTGGACATAACGTATACGATAAGATTTATCGTATTTTTGCTTGAAAAGCCTTTATTGCAATTACGAACTGTTCTAAATAAATAAAGAAAACGCCTGATAGTTTTACAGTATGGGGCACACAGTTGTAACATAATGTTACCAAGTACCTATTTAATACAATTTGCGAAAAATCTTTATACTGAAGGGTCATGAACATAATTTAAATGTTGGTATTAGAATCGCATCATTAATAACATAATTTTATTATTGTTGAAATTGTAGGAACGAAATAAATTAAAATGCAGAACCCATTTTTAAAATTGGCACTATTTTTGTACCAGGGCCATAGTAAAGTATCATAGCCACGAGACCCGCCCATTTTTAGGGTTCATTTAAAAAATAAGTTAACTCATTTAGTGGAATAGTTTTGTTTATTAAATATTTCACCGTATATTTTTTTGATTTAAATATTTTTGATAAATATTTAAAAAATACTATTTAGCCGGAATCACTGGGATAAGATAGTTCTTGATACGCCAAATTTGTTGATATCATTTTGTAACTGTTAGAACTGAAGAAGTTACATTTCACAATCCTTAATGTCAACTAGCTCGCTCATAACCTCTTTATTCCTTACGAGAAAGGTGTTGTTATAGCAAGTTGGAAATGTGAAACCGAAAACGCCTAGTTTTCGATTCAGAGTTACAATCAATATCTACTTTTCCTTTACTCACTTTTACGATCTGCACGGCATTCGATAGACAAAATATGTTGAAACTACATTGATCACTGTTTGTCATCTTACATTTGCACATGTTTACAAAAATTTATAAAAGTTAGGAGATACTAGTTTAGCTTAGTTACTGTTCGTTTTTTTTTGTTTGTTAAAATGTAGGGAAATAATAATACAGATTATAATCCCCAATCATAAGAAATTGAACAATGTATGAAAATAAATATCTGGAACCCATATAAGATTATTTAATTGAATACCAGGAGTGCAGTGTGAGCTGATTGTTGTTGTTGACCCCACAGCTGTTACACCGTGAATACTGTGATAGTGTTGTGCAAGCGTGACTTAGTCAAAATTTTGACTTGTATTTGACTGATATTTCAAAAAAAAAAATATTAAAGCAATAAATGCGTGTACACAGCTACAAATGGTCCCACACAGTTTGTAACCGTTAACTGCTTTGGTATGTTTGATATTGTTATACCCTTTCCGTTACACGTTGTAGATCTAAAAGCTTGTAAAAACGATGTGAAGTAAAATTCAATAACTGTCGCTGATGACTTATAATGACATGAAAAATACATAGAAATTGCTTTTCCTTCGATTACCCTCCACCACAAAACGGTAGTATGATATACGTAATATTTGTGTATATGTATGTAATAATAATAATAAGGTTTATTTGGCACACAAATAAAAACATACAGTACAAATCAATTACAGTTACAATTAAGAGAAATTTTGTTTCAAATTTAATTAATTTAATTAAAATTACAAATGTGCAAAGGCAGAATGCGAAATTATTATGCAATTTACAAGGGCTCCCAAACTAGGCAGTGCCTTTATTTTGGGCAACCTATTTTTGCGTTAGACATTAAGAACTTGGATTATTGAATATAAAATGTGCACATTGTTTATCTTTTATACAAGTATAACACTTTGGTTTTGCGTTACTTGCATTCATTTGATTGACGCCCCATCTCCCCATCTCGGTGAGGTGGTCTGTCCATCTTGACAGTTAAATACGTAGTATTCGGACTCATAGTTTGCACCTAAGCTGGCACTGTCTCCACTACGAGATGGGGATGAACCACTGAATCGGCTGTCCTCGCTTCTCCCCCAAAACATCCCGGGGAGAGATGACGGGCCTGCTAAATTGGACGCTGTTCTGCCAATGATGCTGTGGTAGCACTTCTGTTCCACCGCATCACCAACAAGGCTATGGGACCTTCCGGGGGGGTTAGTATTTAGATAGTAGTTTTAGAGGTGGGCAGGAGGTCCACACGCGTTGTCACCCCTGTCAATGCAATCCCCCCCCCCCCCCCCCTTCCCCCAAAGGATTCAATGAAACGACTATATTGGTGCCACAAACGTGCTTTATTGACAAACAGTGGGCATGTCCGTATATGTACAGCAAAGACTCTCAAACGGCACCTTGATTAGAGTGACCGCGCAAACGGGAGAAATTGGGACGTCCGGAGCATAACACGCAACTTGTATTTCCATGATGAATTTGGTGACCGATTTGTAATGTAACTTGTATTTTCTAGTTTACAGAATTTAGTAAAGCCAAGAAACATGAGGTAACAACATTAAATCTGATTAAAAACAATTAACAAATTTCATGTAACTATTTACTGCCGATTACGAGAACCCTACTATTTTTTTGCCAAAAAAAAATACAATGCATGTTTGGCCAATCAGCGGCCAAACTATACTACAATTGTAAAATGAAGTCTAAATAATAAATTAAACAGGCGTTTTAACTGATAAATTCAAGAAAAACGTATTTTAAATTTCTAAACCTATTAATATACAAAGTTACAAAAACATTACATAATATAGAATAATTCAAGCATTGCGTGTCACTCTCTTGACAGTACTCGGTAAAATAACTAAATAAAGTACCAATCTTGATGCCGTTTGAGAATCCAAATGGTTTATTCACATCAAGCCTTAATTTTTAAAATAAAAACAAATCATCATCAACTTTTTTATTCCCTCTACTGGGAGTACTGCGAGAGTTTAATTAAGCGATCGATGTGAAAATACCATCAAAAATTAACTTCCACATTCATAATGTATTGAAAAATATTTTTATACAATAATTCGGATCAGAAAAAACATCGAATTCGTGCTTTGAATTACGTACACAGGGTTTAAATTTGAATACGCGTTCGCTCAAATATTTCATGGTTTTCAATTTCATCAAATAAAAAAGAAAAAAGAAAGTCGGGGCCGTAAAAATGAAATATTATGGCGAACGTTTACTTTAAAAAAAATGTGTACACGGACGTTATAAAATCTATTATCCATCAAAATCAAATTAAAATACGAAATCTATTAAGTTTGATCACGTTTCGATCACTGTTCGTTTTTAAACATGTACTACACATACAAAATTGATATTTTAAAACAATTTTTTTTACCATGACCACATTAATTCTGTACATTATATTTCTATCTCACTCATATTAAGGACTCCATGACATAGTCACGCATTCATTTTCATGGGACTTTATACGTTTAAACTTAAGGTCCCATATCTAATAACAAATAAACTACGACAGCTCAATTGGGCACATCAGCACACTTTTTCATTTATATGGCTCAAGGAAACGCAGACGTTGGGTTTTTATTTTAAAATTTAATTTAAACACTGTAACCCGTAACCTAATGATATTATTTAGCTTAATAAGACTCATCCATATTGTTCGGTAAAACTCATTACTGTAATGGTAAAAAATAATAAACTAAGCTGAAGTTTGGTCAAAAACATGAAAATAGCCATAGCCATCATTGACGACCTTCGTGACCGAGAGGCGAGCAGGCCAGACTTTGGCGTTGCGCCATCTCAAGGATCCTAGGTTCGATTTTCCGTCGAGTATATGATAATATGAAAAACGAACTTTTCTATATTGTCTGGGTCTGGGTGTTGTAGTGCCGTCATTGTTTCTAATTTCTTAAACACAATTACGTTAGCTACGTACCACAGAATCTGAACAAAGTAATTAACGTTGTTCAATTTTTATATGTATGAATCCTTCAAGTCTCGCTGTAAAATAATTACTTACTAAAACTTCAAATTTACTCGTAAACAGATATAAACTGCTTCTTGGCTGATATCTGTTATTTGTCTGCGTTTTACCTTAATAACTTTACCCGCCATTGTCAAATAGTAATACTATAATTAAAACTGGGCATTTTATGCCGGCTTTAACCATGTCGATATTACATAAGCAAAAAAAAGTATTAAGTTTAAAAGCAAGTTAAGACGCACAGCTCTTACGACATCGAAAGCATCACAATTTATTACTTGCCTACTTCCAACTTAAATACAAAACAACATAACTAAAAAAAAAGAAAAATAACAACTTAAAATATACTCACACTATCCCCATAGTAACTTGCAAAAAAATAAACAGAATTGTTACGACTATTAGCCTAATTAGTATTAATGGTGATTTTTAATTCGTTTATTCATTAAATTTAATTGCCAATTCACATTAGACGTATAATTACATTAATATACAGGGTGGCAGCGTTTAGGGTGACCATGAGATATTTTTTAAGAGACTTGATACATGAATATCAATGCACAAATTTCATTCTTCTTTATACAAAAAACTTTTTATGACACAGGTATTTCGTTAAATAATAAAGTTGAAGTCTTTTATAAAAAGAGGAAATAATTTGTTTCCATGTCTCAATAGAAAAATCAATTCACAATTCATTCACCCAGCATGTATCAAGACACTATATTTCATGTTTGAAGCATAAATCCCTGTTTGCTCACAAAATGTATTACATTCTTACAACATTAACAAAAAACAAAACACATTAAAATTAAGAATCTGAAATGTTTGTTAAAATTCACTAAATGCAAAGGTAAACATTTTATTGCAGTGTTGTGATATATAAATACTCATATTTTGCAATTAATTCATATATTATAGTGTTAAATATATCTTTTAGTGCAGTGCTGCACCGCAAAAGAATATTAAAAACTACGGCTTTTTCAGAAAGGCACAATTTTGGACAAAAACAAGAAACTTGGTCGGATTGTGATTGTTAAATAGATCACGTCTCTATGAAATTAGCAAACGAACCGGTTTATCTTGTTAGAGGTTAACTACTATTGACCTGCAATTTAAGTGAGATATATTTTTTTCTTTTCTTAAAACGTTACGGAATCAGTCACGAGCGTGATACTAGATACGGATTTTAAAAAGGTAATTTCTATATTGGACATTAACATTCTTAATTTTGAACGAAATATAAATAAATGTCATAAAAAAATTCTTTCAATAGATACCCTGTATACCGTAATATTCGGTATGTCGATTTAAGTTAGTAAAAATCTGAATAATATTCATAAGTGTTAGGTACTGATATAATCTATATTTCTATATCAAGTATTTTAATTCAATGAATAAAAATATTTGACAATTGACTATTATACTAATAAAATAAATATTTTCATCAATATCGAGTTTATGAAAGTTTTTAAAATAATCAGACCATGTTCATAACTGATTCTGTAACGATTGGTGAAAATTAATACCTAAGATTTTTTAATAACTCATTTATTAATTATTTTATATGGCTTTTCAATCAGTTATTAATCATTTTTAAACCCTTTTAGTTACGACTCTCCCGAGTTTCGGTACATTATAAAACACCTATAATAAGTAAACTCTTATTCACAATCATTCCGTTCGTTTTCTCATTAGGCTATTTACAAAATAAATTTCAAAGAAAATGCGAAGGTAGTGTTCAGATCAACGTGGTTTGTAGATTTTAATAATGTTTCGATTTAAAAAAATACGTTTTTAAATTTAGTAAATTATCTTTTAGACATGTCAACATTTTTTTAAAATAATGTTACTTTAAAAGGCGACAAATTAAATAAAATTGTTATTGGTATGTTAGGTATACGACGTAGTATTTTAGCATATTACGTACGTAATTATTGGCAATTTGAAATTTAGGTACAATAGTATATTTTTATTTATTTCAAGTATTCAATTTGCTGTCGATCCGCAAAACCCATTTCTATGAACGCTATCTTCTGCCTACATCGAATTAAGCCTAGGCACTTTCGGCAAATATGTTTGGCATATTTAGTACTTATCATTTTGTATCACGACAAAACATTTAAAATTTACCAATATACATACACACTTCTGAATAACTGTACAATGCACTAGTCAGGATAGATTCCCCAATTAAACTAGGTGAATCTTAAATACTAGTGTTTTAACCTATAATTAGAGTGACTTACACTAATTTAGACATTGATAAAGGTTGAAAACCTTACTTTCCAATCCAGTGGCGGCGAGTAACAAAATTATTAACTCCGGCACATTGCGAATGATTCCGGAAAAACATGGCCCCGACTCTAAATTACATGATTCCGGAATCAAAGTCCTATGCGCCGGAATTAAGATTTTATTTCAAACATCGCCCACTGGACTGATCTACTTATTTTAGAATTCCCATCGTGTATTTGACTCGAGAATTTCTTTGTAAAAGAAGATTTTTTTTCATTATTTTAAATTCAAAGTTCGAAGCGAGATAATCTGATTAAATAGAATGTGGAAAAGTGATAAAAGTGAGAGATAAAAGGGGCTGGTCTATTTTTTTATTGTCACAAGGGATCAAACGTTGGTTCAGCGCAAAGCACAATACTTATGCTAAGAGTTTTCTTACATATTGACTTGTATGTCACAGCACGCTTTGATAAACACATCCGTCGGAAGTCGCTTGGGCACGATCAGTTTGTACCGGATTTTTCAACATTCGATGTTCCGGATATAATATTTATGCCGTTTCATTTGCCTTTTTAATTCAGATAATGATATTATAATATTAACTTTATGATAGATTATTAAACTACTCTCATTAAGTACTATTTTATGCGATGCAGGTTTATACATTTTACTTTTTTAATTCGCACGAGACAATCAAAGGACAATAATGGAAAACTAGAATTTGACTTATGAAAATGTACAATTAGCTAAGTGTTTTGGACCCTTAAAATACATTCGTCATTATCGTCTGTGGGATTGGGTGATTTGAAATTAGGAATACTATTTTTTATTTTTTTTTACATTATTGACATTGTTTGGACTAATAAATTTTTAGATATGCGTCTTTCAAAAACTGATCGTGCATCCATTACACCTTCGACTTTAAGACAGTGCTCTTTATTATACCTAAACCGTGTTACCACGGACTCGAGTCCATTCGGCATGTCAATACGAGGTAACATTAGAAAAACAAAAAACTTAAGGCTAACAAATTAAAAGTAAAAAAATGTACTTCGCCACGCACCATAGAACGAGTGCAAATAAGCTTCTATCGTTGATCGTTTTTTAAGTAGCAATCTTGCAAAATGACAAGTGTGAAGCCTGGTATACGCAAACTAGGTACCTCAGATGTTAAAGAAAACAGCTCGTTTGTATCTAATAAAGCTTCGCATTAATTTTAAACACTTATCTATGGACATATCGATGCTACGACCTGCAAAAACACCTCTAATTCAAACAGTCGATCAAATATGACGGTGCGGCCATTTTGTTTTATTGATATTTTACTTTTTTGAAAGAAGGAACCTCATAGATCGTTTCGAGAAAAGTCATTAACTCATTGTTTTGCGACAGTTGAATGAATATTTGTTTTGATCAGTACATATTGCCCACTCGCGAGTCTGCGTTGAAAGGTTGCATAAGGAAATAGTGTTGATGTAGTTTTAATTGCATTATTTTATCATTGATCCATATGATACTACTACCATAGGAATGACATCAACAACATTGTTGTTCATTCATTTGTAAACGTGACATTTTCAACTCCGCAACACGCAGTGTTTCCAGCAACATCAACATGTTGCAGTCAACACAGCAACTCCACAACACGTTGATTCAATTTTGTTCCTAAACAAATGTTTACTATGAATACGAGGCTTTAGTGTAATAATAAACTAGTTTTCTATGATAATAAAGGCGATGAAGCCACTGATATTCACCTAAAACAGTCAGAAACATAAGCTGTTGTGGGGATTGAAAAAAAGATCGTAATAATAAAATGAATCAAATCGCAACTTATCATGAAAGACACCGTACAAAAGAACTATGTGTTTAACTTGGCACAAATAAGCACTCACCAATTTACATTCAATGTTTTTTATGATTTCATATCGAAATCTGCTTAAAAAATAAAAAAGTAATTGAATACGTCGGTACCCAAGTTCATAAAACTAAGCAAATTCTTCATTGTTTTGGCGTAAAAAAGTCGTTATTACCAGTTAATATGACGGTGAGAAGTTTTATGCCACATTACTCTTAATCAAAGGTCCTTGCAGTAAACCAATCAACAATAGAAGCTTTCATAGAACCATTACTAACGTTATATATATTACATGAATGGCTGGCCGTGAATTTTTTATTTTACCAAAACTCCGTTAAAATTCGTTGCGGATAATTTATTAAAAAAATAAATCGGTACAATTTAATTTAACTATGTGCCTTAAAAATATTGTTTGTATAAAAAACAAAAACATTTCAATGCACTTTATAGATGGCGAACTCAAAATATGCAAACTGAACGAGCAAATACCAAATTAAAAACTTCACACGGACCCTTGAACACTGAGATTGATCTTGAGGAGGTTGTATGCATAAAACAGGATAAGAATACAAACCTTCAAAGGAAACTAATTACGAACAAAAATTCACAGCCAACCAATCATGATCTGTTACCAAAAAAGTCCAAAAAGCGCACTAAACATTTTATACTGAACTACAGTAGACGCAATGAAGAATAGATGTAGGATCAGGTACCGTAGATTGTCTTGTCTCACTTTCCTGGAGACCGAATTGGTCCCTGGAAATTTCCCTGTGCGGTAGAATTCTTCAAGCATCTTTTCTTTCTCTATGAACCTGTCGTATAGCCAGTTGGTCATGTCTTCTGTATCCGTAGGTACCTGGACAGAAAGGTTTGGTAATTTTATGATCTGAAAGTAACCAGTATAGGCGTTTGTGTTACACAAACAAATAATAGAGAAGTAGACATAGAGATTGATCGCTCGAACTGGAGCAGCTCGATCTGCTCGATTGGTGAGAGGTTTCCAGAGCTCCTAGGGGCTATATTAGTAGCAGGGGTCAAACCTTCAATGTAAGGGCGACAAGGCCAGTAACTGGTAGTCCGGCCCGCTTAGGCTACGGAGGCTAATAAATGTCAGAAACGATTCTGAATAGGAAAATCTATGTTTTAATGTCTTTCTTACCTTATACAATTGGACAGACACAAAAAATAGATTTTCCTATTCAGAATCGTTTCTGACATTTGTTAGCCTCCAGAAACGGATTCGAACACCTAAACTTATATGTTTTATCTCTTTCTTACCTTAAACGATTGGCTAGTGACTAAACATAGATAGGCCTATTCAGAATCACTACTGACGTTTGTCAATTTGCCCCCGAGACGTATTTGAATTCGGAAACATTTTCTTATCCCTTTCCTAAACTAAATGGTAGGACAGTTTTGCTAAAAGCATGGTTGATCCTCGATTTAGTGGTTTATATTTATGATTTTTGCTAGGTAACTCAAACACGTATTTAATGGTAACCAGAACATAAACTGTTGTCTAGTAAACAGCACATCAAGGAAAAGACATGAAGTTCGATAGTAGTCTTTATATCTGTGACATAAACGCTGTTCAAAATCCAAAAAAGTGTGTAGTCTAAAATGCTTTCGACGTATTTAATATTAATACTTTATGACATTTTAGTCCTTACCTCGCTACTAGGGTACAGCCTGTAGTGTAAATGTGTAGCACAGGGTGGTCTGATAGCGCAAACTATATCCTTTAGATGCAACGGGATCCTCTCGGGGTAAGCTATGGTCACGTCCAGTATCCACTCAATGCTGTCACCAATTTTGTGGCTCACCGTCGTGTTTGTGATGCTTTGGTTGAAGTTTCCGTCTGTAGATATGAAGAAATAAAATCTGTTAGAAAAATAATTAAGTCAGAGGATACTGATGGTAATTGCCTGTCCGGTGGTTTGTGAAATGTATATGACCCTGACTCCTTTAGCTACTACTAACTCAAGCCAAGTCGAAAGACAGTTATACCCAAAACCTCTTTCACCGTTCATCTGTTTCCCTTCATCATTATTTCCCCGTCCCTTCTTCCAAGTATGTTTTGCCGTGCATGCGTGGGAGAGTACGACTAGGGGGGAGCCTAATTGAGAGCCTAAGTAAGCGTGCTACATTGCCTTGGGACTGCGTGACCCCAGAAAAAGGATAGCCTTCTGGTATCTAGTATCCGGTATGCCAGGCTATATCGGATGGTACAACTATTTTCCTCGCTACTCGTGGGATTGGGATTTCTAAGAAATGTTTAACACTGAGTATCTCTTGTTCTTAATCTGTCTCGTTTGTCGGAACGGCTGCGACAGTGGGATCTTCAACATGGCTGCTACTTATGCTAGAAATAATAAAACTAACCTTTCTTAGAATTATCCTTAGACGTGCTTGCCACTTCAGCCTTATTTGGGCCAATTTCTTCCATGATCACCTTCATGGCTCCAGCTCGAGGCAGAGACACGTACTCTAACTTTGGTAAGTTGTTTTTTTCTGCAAACCTGTTGAAAATTTTCGACGAATTAAAAGAAAAAATGAGTAAACATCAAATAAACTCTATTTTAAGTCCCAACTAAAAAATCAATTCTATAAATTGACACAAAAACGATTTAGAAGTAATCGGTATTGTTTTATTACTTTTACCATGTTTTCTGACCTTTCTTATCGTGCTTTTTAAAAATGTACTTGCATAATGGAATAAGGAATTAAGCCTTTAATGAAAAAAAATCTCCATCTTTCTGTATATTTTGATGATATTTTTCTTTACTCTCGTATCTGATGATGAAAATTTAGTGTTGAATAATTTGGACACATTTATTTTTAACCTAAAAAAATAATTTTACAGGAAATTAGAAATGGACTGGACTTGTTAGCCAATAGCAGCCCCCAGATCAATACTCAATACTCAATATTTTTATTGCACCATTAGTGTTTACAAGGTGGTAACTTAACATTAGATCACTAAATACCCTGTAAAGTCACTGCAATTAGAGAGAGGACGCTAATTTTTTAAACACGATCTTTGATATAAATATAATAAAATAGAAAGAAAACGAAAATAACATACACATATCAAGATGTGTCCTGAAAAATACGGCGTGACAATTTTGATCACTAGGCTCGGGAAAAGCAGATCCGAGCTATTAATATCTCTATTCGTCTAACGCCTCCTCTAAAACTCCTCCAACAAAAGGACCGGCCATCAATTTTAAAGTGTAGGTTAAAAATTGCTATTTTTGCACAATTATTTCTCTACCATACCATCCTTAATGCATGACCAGTCTAAAACCTCATACTTCTGCCACCTTGATACTTACCTTTGGCTAATTTCTCTCCTCTTGTGCAAGAATCCCCCTTCAGGGAACAGCACCATGAACTGTCGGCCGAGAGGAACATAATAGTTGTGGATGTGCTGTCGAAGCTCCTCAAGAGACACGTCCCGTTTTGCCTTGCCCTGGAAACAAAATAAATAAATAAAAATCAGACATATTAGACTAAAAAAAATAATAAGAAAACTACATACGGTAGAACTTAGAACCATGATGAAGAAACCAGGATTTTTAATGGTCGTATCCAAGAGAAATCCAGGGTAAATCAGTTTTTTTGTTATCTTAATAGGTACTCGTTTAAAATATTATCTTTATATTGTATTCATAGTATAGGGTAAGTATTATTATTTAGTCATCATATTTTTTATGTTACCACAAACGGTTAAAATTTAGTCAAGGCTAATTAGCAACTACACATTAATTTCCACTAAATGACTTGATAACATTATAGGACAGGGCTCATCTATTAGTTTTGTCGTGTAGTATGGCGATTCGTTTTTTATACACCCACAAAATAACCTAATTAAGCCTACACAATAAAGAAAACTCAGTGTCTGTATATTGTAACTCTTCGCTTGAGGTCCAAGGTCCAGATGTTACGAGATTTTGCAATAAGGAATATGCTAAGTTGCAAGTACATTCAGCATCTTTAGTTTGTAAACAACTCAGTCCCTTGTCGCAATCAGCTTACTATCTTTTTGACTACCTCAGTCACATGGACGTTTAATGTGATAAGGTACTGAAGTGTATACGCACTAATAATGCTAACTGTACATCGGTTAACATTGCACACGGCCCCAATAGCTGAGTCGGCGATCTATTTATTTATTTATTTATTTATTTATTTATTAGGGAAACATACAATTTTCAGTCACATACAGTTACTACAAATATAAATAAGACACAAATCAGTTAAGTTTCCACAGATAAAAGATATTAGACATATTTAAATTACGATAAAAAATAAAGTTTTAATTGAATTGAATTGAACAAAAATGTATATTTAAATTATTAAAAATCTAAAAATCTAAAAACAAAAAAAATACTAAATTTGGTGCCAAGAAAATAATTAAAAACACTATGTCATAAAAAAAATACAATGTCATTAGAAATAGAAATAATAAAAAAAAAATACAAAGTCTTAAAAATAATAATAATAATACAATGTCATAAAAATGGAATGTCAAAAATAAAACTAAGTGTTAAATACAGTGTATGACTATAGACGACCTAAAGCGTTGTTGACGGAAACTGCTGACTTAGTGCCTTGTGTCGCCATCACCGCGGCCAACGTGACCGGACGAAAAGACCATTTCGACACATACATCGGTCGGGTCAATACGTTACAAATAAATTATAGTTAATAGATTTTATTGGAGCTCAATCTTGAGAGTTAAATACTTTTATAATTAAATTCGTTTTTTTTAGTTCTCCGGCTGTGGCTAACGTAATTCAGATGTTAACTGATTTCCTCCATTTGTTGACCTTTGTACACGGGATAAGAAGATAACAGGAGTGAGTAAGGGGACATAGTCCGTTTTGTACTTGACCAACTTCTTTTCAGAATAGTGATGGCGTGACAAAGAAAAACGCATGGGGCCCTATAAATTGAATCATCGTGACGGGCTCGAAAGTGCACACTCATCGCCGATGTCGATAATATCCATTAGTGCTGCAGGGACGGCACTAGTTGAAGAAGTTTTTGAAAAATATTTGCCCCCACTAAATAGACCTATAATCATCCATTTAGGAGAGTTACCCCACTGAATTGACTAACGATCGCCAATTCAGGAAAATAGCTCCCACTAAATTAACTATAATCACCCATTTAGAAAAATAGCCCGCATTGAATAAACCTACAATCACACATTTCGAGAAATCGCCCCCACTAAATCTATAATCACACATTAACAGAAATAACTCTCGCTATATAAAACTACTAGCTGTGTCCGTGACTTCGTTCGCGTGGACTACATCCTTTCATGGTCGGTTTTATCCCTTTCTCCCCTAATACTCGAAACAAAAAGTAGTCTATATTTTAATCCAAGTTTCGAGCTATATTTGTGCCCAATTTCATATCTCTAACTTCAAAAATAAACATTTTTCCATATAAACTTTCAAAGGTGGTATTACCCCCCCCCCATCCCCCCCCCCCCTTATTTCCTAATAAAAAGTAGCCTATGTCCGTTCTTGAGATTCAACGTATACCTATACCAAATTTCATCAAAATACGTTCAGCCGTTTAGGCGTGAAAGAGTAACAGACGGACAGACAGACAGAGTTACTTTCGCATTTATAATATTGGTAGGGATAATGACACATTGATAAAAATAGCCCCCACTAAGTAAACATATAATTACTCATTTAGAAAAATTGCCCTCACTCAATGAATCTATAAAAAAATACTGATTTGGGAGAAAAATAAAAAAAAACACCACTATTTTATGCCACTATTCAGTTTCTTTTAGAACTAAGCACAGTTGTTCAGAAAACTGGTTTTCTTGTATCTGATTCAAAGGAGAGTTCTGCGTCTTTGATCATCCACAGAGAGTTGTTACTTGATACGATCATAGAGAGTTCTTCCTTAACACACATTGTGGATGGACTACCACAAAAAATGATAAAAAAACTGTGATCAGTGAGGCCCAAGTACAAATAGCTTCATAGTTTTTTTTTTTTTTTTTTTTAATCTAAAAGTTTTAGAAGCTTTGGTCGATACATTCGATCATGTCAGCTTCATCTTACCCTAATCTTAAAAACAATCAAAACAACTTCATAGAAGCAATTACAAAATTAAATATAACTTTAGCATTATCCGTTGTTGGATCTGCTAGCAATCCAATCAGTGACCCTATATTTAGAATATTGACATTGAATGACTTAAAAACTAACTCCCTTAAATGTCTATTCCGCTCACATTCCATTAACAAGTGATGCACATCATCCACTACTTTACATATTGTACAGTTCGGAGACTGCACTAATTTCATAAGATATTTGAAATTATTTAATGGAATGTGGCCGGATCTTAACCTATGAGCTATAATTATCTGTGATCGATTTAAATTCGTGTTGATAAACCAAGGGATCCGAGGAGGTTCTGACTGTAAAGTCTTGTACCAGATTCCTTTTTCACGTGATCTTTTATCGTAATACTCTTTCCACTTATGCCAAATCTGTTTTTTAAAAATAATAAACGATTCCAAATAACTAGGTTTTACATTTTTAAGTACTCCATCTGTAATTGCAAGTTTAGCTAAACGGTCAGCCTCCTCGTTTCCCCTGATACCAGTATGAGCTGGAACCCATTGTAAAACAATAATTTTATTTTTTTGTTGAAAACAAAGTAGTTGTTGTATAATAGCATAGGCTATCGCCAGCCCTCTATGGCCAGAGGAACAGCGAGCGATATGCTGAAGAGCGCTTTTGCTATCAGAGAAAATAACTATCCTGTCACCGAATAGATTACTGGCATAGGAAAGTGCCTCATTTATTGCGACTAATTCTCCAGTCATAATGCTAATGTTATCATTTATTTTGAAAATACCCATCTTTTTAAGTAATGGGTGAAAATAGGATGCTCCAATGATATCCCCATTTTTCGATCCATCTGTATATAGTTTCCACCAACCTTGATATTTTTTATTAATTTCATTTAAAGTTTCTGTTCTTAATAATTCAGTATTTATTTTTGCTTTTGCAGTATCTAAACATTCTAAAGAAGTAATAATATGGTTATTTATCTTTATGTTGGAGACCCAGGTTGGCAAATTGAATAAATCTAGACGTGGAGAACTATGTACCCTAGTATCTTTTGTTTCGAGGAAAATAATTTGTAGCAAAGGTTTTTTCTTTCTACTCCAATAGCTACCGGTGACAAGACTGCTAAGCTCCTGCAACAGACTTATAATTTTATTGTCAGTTCTCGATAAAGCTTTTAAACAATATTTATAACCTAGAAATTCCCTTCTTAAGTGGAGAGGTGTAACACAAAGTTCAGTTTCCATCACGTGGATCGGTGTTGTTTTTATAAAGCCACCGATTACACGTAAAGCTGAATTTTGAAGTTTTTCCAACATAGACACGTTACATTCTGCACTGTTGTTATAAAGAAAACACCCATAATCGATACGACTGCGTACCAGTGAGATATACATGCGACGAAGATATCTCGGGTGTACACCCCAGCCTGACCCTGCTAAAATTTTAAGTATATTTAAAATTTTAAGTGATTTTTCATATATTTCTTTTAAATGTTTCTTCCAGCGTAATGCCGAATCAAGCCAAAAGCCTAAGTATTTAATAGTTGGTACTGTTTCTATTATAGTGTTATTAACTTCAAGTTTGTACTGTTGTATTCTGTGTCCACGAGTAAATACACACACTTTAGATTTACAGACAGACAACTGTAATCCTAAATTATTCAGCAACTTAATTATAGCATTTATAGAACTTTGTAACATCGAAAAGCTATCACTTACACTAGTGGAACTTACATATAACACAAAATCGTCTGCGTATTGAGATATATATACCTGTCGTATAGACCAACAGATCTTTGCCGTAACTAAATTAAATAAGAGGGGTGAAATGGGATCTCCTTGGGCTAATCCGATACGAGTCCATCTAGAAATATCTCTTCCTTCTTCTACTTCGGCTCTAATTTTTAAACATCTTTCATTAAGAAATTCCCAAAAGTATCTACAAATCTTTCTTCCCACATTCAATTCATCGAGAGTGTTGACAGTTACTTCCACTAGAACATTATTATAGGCATTTTCAATATCTAAGAAGCAAGCAACGACAGGAATATTTTTCGATAAACCTATTTGAATCTGTGTGACTAATCTTGTCAAACTATCAATACTTGACTGAGATTTCCTAAATCCTGTGGATTCTTCTGCTATTATATTTTTACTCTCTACAAACCATTCTAATCGTTTTCCTATTATGTCATGGAAAATTTTACAGAGGCAAGATATTAAAGATATTGGTCTCAGTTTCATTGAAAGACCTGTAGTGCCTGTCTTGGGTATAGGTACCACTTGGATATTACGCCATTGTTTAGGAACGTTACCAGTATCTAAAATGTTATTATAAATTTTTAATAAACACATTTTTCCAACCATTGGGAGATTCAAGATCATCGAGTATGAGATGTCATCATCTCCTGGTGCTGTGTCTTTTTTCTTTTTATTTAGTACGACCTGAAGTTCATCCATAGAAATCTGTACCTCTAAGGTATCATTATATGAACAAAATGTTGGCATTGCATTAGGAACATAATCTGGAGCCAAGGACCTTAATAATTCGTTTTTTTTTTCATCAGTCACATAAGACTTAGGGTGACTAACACCTTTAACCCATCTCATAGCCTTCCATAATTTGGTTGCTGAAACTGATTCATCCACGCTGTCACAAAACTGTTTCCAGCTTATCGATTTAGCTTTTCTAATTTCTCGCTGAGTTTCAGCTACTTTTTGTTGCATTAATTCCAAATTTTGGGGCGTGGGATTTTGTCTAAACTTTTTTAAAGATAACCTACGTTCGGCAACTAATTTTGATAAACCTGACGTCCAATATGCTTTAGGCTTAAATTTAGAAAGCGGATTATTACATATTTTAATATAAGGAATATTTCTTTCGGCGGCCTCATTAATTTGCTCTATGAAAAAATCGTATATTTCTTGAGTTTCATTATAAGGTAAATCATCTCGAGACAAAGAATCTTTGAGTGACTGCTTATACCCATTCCAATCAGCAGCTTTAAAATTACGTTTTTTGGTAAATCTCAATCTGTCTCGATAGTTCAACGTAAGTTTAATTATTAAGTGATCACTTCCTAAGCACTCATTCATAACATTCCATTTACATTTTATTGCAATGTCCGAAGATACAAAAGTAATGTCCGGAGAACTTTCCTGTAAAACGCCATCAACATATTTAACACGAGTGGGTTTACCGTCGTTTAGACATATAAATCCATTTTCAAAGGAGGAGTCCGCTATATATTTCCCTCTTGTATCATTCCTCGACGACCACAATGTGTTGTGACCATTAAAGTCCCCGGCTATAATAGTTTTACGTGAATAACATGAAAATAAATTTTCCCAGTGAAATGGATCTGTGTGAACAGATGATGGACAGTATATTGATATGATATCTTTAAGATCGGGGCAATTAAGGATACTTACTTTTACGGCTTCTATACCCGGATTATTAAGTTGTATGAGACATTTCTGAGTTTTAAGAGATTTATGAGTAAAAATCGCTACTCCTCCATAGGAATCCCATCTATCCCTTCTATGTACATTATATTCATTTAAACGAATCAGAATATCATCGTCTAACCAAGTCTCACTTAATATAACTACGTGTATATTTTCTCTATTAAGTAATGCTTCAAATTCGACCAATTTTGGACGAATACTTTGGGAATTCCATTGAGCTATATTGACCCGGTAAATGTCTTTAGTCGTAGTCGCCATTTACAAATAGAGAAAATATTTTGGTCATTACATCACTACTACATACTGTCTTCTTTATTAATAATTTAAATTCATCAAATATTATTTTTATCATTTGTGTGATTTTGTCTTCTAAAACTGAATCTGACAGTATAATATTTCGAGCTTTTTGTAACAAGTTTTTGAGTGAGAATAATCTTTCTTTTGTCTGTGCACGATTTGTATCTTCTTCTGTCACGCTTGTATTTTGTTGATAGTCCATCGTACATTGTTCTTCCTCGTTGTTATTAATTTCTCGATTTTTATGTTTAATTTTCTGTTTCTTCTCTTTATGCAACACTTTAGTATTTTCTGTGCTTTTTGCTTTTTGATTGTAATGTTCTTGAAGGTTTTCTGATATTTGGGTTTCTTCTTCATATACCATTGCATTCGCTACCACATCACTGTATAACTTTCTAGAACTATATTGTGTTTTTGCTGTTTCGTTTTGAGTGGATTGAGTGTAACTAAAATTCATATCTTCCTTTTTTTTGGACAGATATATAGAAAGGGCTTTCCTGTAGGTACAATTTTCTTTGCTCATTAGGGATCGAATTTTTTTTTCCTTTAAGAATATCGGGCATTTTTTATCAAAAGATGTATGGTTCCCTTTGCAATTTATGCATTTGAAGTTGGAAGTACCACAATTAGCATGTTCATCACCACATTTAGGACAAATCATTTTCTTTGTTGGACACGCACGGATTAAGTGACCAAATTTCCAGCATCCCGAACACTGGGTTACTGGGAAAGTATATGGTTCTACCTTGAATCGACATCCGTGTGCAAATACATACGGGGGCAAGGCAGAACTTTTGAAGCACAGTCTTATAGTTTCACTCTCAATCCACTTTCCAGTGTCGCTTAATCTTTTGAGTCTACGTGCTGATACAATTTCAAGGTCACATTTGAATGTTTGTTGTATTTCCGCTTCGTCTATATCAATTTCTACTTGTTTGACAATCCCGTAAGTCAAGTTAATTTCATCGGTATACAGACAACGAAATCCTAATTTAGCAAGTTCTTGAGAAGTGAGTAGTTTTTCTGCGCAATCTTTGGAGTCAAATTGAATAAGTACTTTATACGGGGTTTTATACTTTATTCGAAGTATATTTAGTATTTTTTCAGAATGCAGCAACTTAGCCATGGCTATTTGTTTTGGCAGCAACTCTTTTGACGTTATACAAATCTCGTATCTTCCTTGATTTATGTTACTATCTATTTCATTTGGCCCACCAGGTAGAATAAGTGAGTTACTTCTTGCGATGCGCTTAGGTTTTCGTCTCATTACAGTAGTAAAACCGTCATCGTTGTCATCACTATCTTTTCTACATCTCTTATCAGGACGGGTATCATGCGATAAAATATCAGTCCCAATATTGTCCCATTCAAATTCTTCATTTGCCACATCACCGCCGTAGTCACTCTTCTCAACTTCATTTTCACTTAAGTTATTGTCTTCCAAACAATCCTCTCCGTCCATTTTTAAAACATCGAATGTGGGTAGTTGCACAAAAATACTAAGCACGAGAGCGCAGACCGATCCCGACGTGCGCTCGCTTCGCCGCACCGCGCGCAACTGAGCTTCATAGTTAGCCCTTTAATTTGATTCAGTAGTGGAGGTAGTTATCAACCAGCACTCGGACCCGAAACAATATAAAATAGTGCTTTTTTCATATTGACTTTCCTTTATTGTCTTAATCTAGCCCGCTCGCCTCTCGGCTACGAAGGTCTTCAAAACCCTTCCACATCTCTCATCACCTAAATAGTGAAGCTATGGGAATAAATGCATATCACATTGTTGGCCACAGGCAACCCTACGTAACCCTTGGGTGTTCCATCAGGGCGAAGCGAAAAAATACCGTAACAGTTAACATATTGTGTAGACGCCCGCATTTCCTGTTTATTGATTCCGCTTCATTGGCATTCAGTAAGGAATCCACTGATACATTTCTACTGTGGGTAGTAAAAATATGTTGGGTAACCTCACTCTCCTTAGACTACTTCACATTGCCTTGATTCTGTGATGACTACTTATCTCTTTACTTTTTATGCTATATCAAGCTCCTATTACAAAAATCAGAAACAACGTCGGTACCATCCAGACATCAAGACCTTATAGAAAAGTTCGTTTCCTATATTGACGTGATCGGGAATTGAACGTGACATCAGAGATAGTGACGCCAAAATCCGGTCCGCTCGCCTCTAGGCTAGACCTCCGTAGCCTAGAGGCGAGCGGATCGGACGGTAAAAATAAAAAAATAATAAACTGCACAATGATACGTCATATGCCGCTATGATGTAGTGGTTCGAATGTTGAATTACGAATATGATTTCAGGTCCTAACTTCGATTTCCAGATTAAGTAATGTATGTTAATATTTTTTCGAACATTGCTACAGGTTTGTGATCAACAAAGGTCAGACCTAGGAGGTATTTATATACTTGCATATAAATGTTGATTGACGAGTATGTGGGTCTGCCCAGAATGTTCAATGGACAGTCGCGTACAGTAAATCTAATACGGTTAACAGCACGTGAAGCAAGGTAAACACTTGCAGTTCAAAATTCGATCTTATGCGCACGATTAGCTCAGTTGGAAGAGCAGCACTTCACTTCAGCGATACGTGAAGGTCGTGGGCTGAAGCCCCACACCGCAAGAGAAGATGGGATTTTTCTATTTCTTTAAAATATTTGAGTTTCTACACTTATTAGGGTAAATGTTCGCCTCTATAAACGATAGATTACGCGGCTAAACGCTCGTCATGCGAGGTAAGTAGGAAAGTTTTAAGCGTTCGCACCGTATCCTCGACACAGTATAAATAAGCAAAGTACGGGAGCAAGGAAGAAACGGTTGCAACGACACAGTCAAAGTATCGTACTCTGTCAGGCTAAGAATGTATTTTATTTTACAACGCATTTTCTTGTTTCAAAGAGCCACTTCAAAAAGTAACATTAATTAACTTACAAAAGAACGCGGCAGTACAATAATTAAAAAAAATCTCGTGAAGAAACATCTTGCGGGACAGTATGGCGATGCTAACGGATAGGATATTACGATATCAAATCCGTTGTCATCGCGATGTGGGTTTCTCTTGCTAACCATCAGGCTGGGAGGAGCCAATATACAGCGCTACTATAAAAATAATCTCATTCCTTACAAAGTCAAACATAAAAGCATAAACACTTTTTTTATTTAACACAAAACTATTAATTTGCACTTACAATTTTTTTATTGCAGCTGATTTATTTCACACGTTCTGTTTGTTATCTTTTTTATTAAAATAAATTACAACAGTATTTTTTCATGCTTCAATAACCAAGCGATGCTACTATCGTTCGAATCCTAATACTACTGAGACGATACAGGGAAAGAATAATTTTACACCAAGACTAAAACCAAACATTAAATTTATACTTTTTTTAGGATTTATTTTATTAGGAATTATTTTTATTTCGGACAGCTAAGGTAATAAAGTTTAAGTACAAGCTTATTGTATTTTAGTAATAATTAAATTCAAATTAGTAGGTGATTAAAGTAAAGCGGCACGTGACTTTTAAGTGCACCGTTTTGGCACTCACTCCGTAGGTGCCGGACTGAAATAACTTTTAGCACCGTCAGTCCGAGGTTCGATGCCCGCGCGATTGCTGACAGGGGGAACTCACGACGAGTGCAGTTCCCAATGCTGCCGACATAAAATCTGTAACTTTTGTTTTTACTCTTGAAAGTTTTATTATAGTACATTTAAGATGGTTGGGTATTTATTACCAAGCCTAGGCTCCGCTACGGCAGTAATCTTAATTTTTAAGAGCGTGGTTTATAATATCAAAGCTATTTCCACCTGAAACTTTTACAAGAGAAACCAAACAAAGAAGAAATAAATATTAGAAATAACATTGACCTAGTCTTAAAGTAAGCAACCTAAGCACTTGTTATGAAAACCAAAACCAACAGTGGTACCAGAATAAATAAAAAACAACCAGATGCCATTAATTATCGAATTCAATGTGACTATCGAAGCACGGAATCATCATTTTAAAAATATATACAAGTTTGATTTATTTAGCATCCACCACAATAATACATGTGGTATCACTGCGTATACGTATAGGTATGTCTTAGCACAAAAGAAGTCCTGGCGACCTTACGACTATTCTAGCAAAACTAAGAAGGCCGGCGGCAATGGAAAAGCGCCCCCAATCCAGGTCGTTAGTGTTTCAGAAGTGTTCCCGATCGCGCCCGTGGGAAGGCCGGGACCAGGCGCCTTATACCGTATTCGGCAAATTCAATTTGCCGGAATGCACACCAAGAAGTGTTATGGGAATGTTGCAGAATAATTTGAGAATCGGCCAATAGTCTATTATATAAAAATGAATCGTAAAATGTGTTGGTAAGCGCATAACTCGACCACGCCTGGACCAATTTTGACAATTATTTTTTTTAAATGTTTGTTGAAGTCCAAGGATAGTTTTTACAGCGAGAAAAAATCGATAATTACCGGGAAAACTCTAAAGGGAGTCCTTTTCTTTTTCCAGTACAAAAGTTTTCTAACTACAATTTAGAGTCAAGCCACATTCCAAATCTTTTTGACAGGACGAAGTCTGTCGGGTCCGCTAGTAAGATATAAAGAAAAAAATTATAACTACTTTTGGCAACAAACTTGTGTGGACGATTAAAGCCTAAAGGCTTTGGAATGCTCTGCCCCCCGAAACACGACAAACCCTGAATAAAGGAACTTTTAAAATGAGAGTTCTTATTCTGTTCTTCTTATTTGATATATAATTCCATTTGTTACATTAATTTGCTTTATTTATTTACTTGTTTGCTTATATTTATATATACAGTCATAAGTTTATTAAATATTTTATGTTTTTTATTTTATTATTTTATTTTATCATTCGTACGAACATTTATTCTGGTGTTTAGTTTATTGCTATTTATTATGTTATTTTATTATTATATTTTATCATGTACGTATGAATAATCTATTCTGGTGTTTAGCTTATTGCTATTTATTATTATTTATTGTAATCCTATTTATTATGTTATTTTATTTCATTATTATATTTTATCATGTACGTATGAATAATCTATTCTGGTGTTTAGTTTATTGCTATTTATTATTATTTATTGTAATCCTATTTATTATGTTATTTTATTTTATTATTATATTTTATCATGTACGTATGAATAATCTATTCTGGTGTTTAGTTAATTGCTATTTATTATTATTTATTGTAATCCATGCACACATTATTACTGTTACCGCACCCATAAACTATCTGCATGACCCAATGGTTGACTGGTAAATAATTCTCCTAACATCATTAAGTACGCCTTTTGTACTTCTATTTTGTGCAATAAAGTTTTTAAATAAATAAAAATAAATAAAAGTACGTCAGACTTACACTTTGGACTTTATATCGCCCTTATGTCGTGCGCATAAGATCTAAAATTGAACTGCAAGTATTAACCTTGACGTGCTGTTGACTCTACACTAGAAATCATTTTCATTATGTTTGGTCACGATGTAATTTTTAACCAACTTTTTTGTATATTGCACTTCAAGATTGACCTCATCCCACCTGATGTTAAGTGGTAATGAGCTCCTAGTTTAAAGGCGACTAGTATAGCATAACAAATCTGTTAATGGACGTGTCGTCCTTACCTTGAAGGCTTGACCCCTGCTACTAATGTAGAGCTCTGGAAACCTTACTCACACGCGGAAACACAACAACACAGAATTGATTGTTATTTGGCTACGGTCTTCTGTAAGGTGGAGGTATTTCACCAGTCGGGCTGCTCCAGTTTGACGATAAATCGCTATGCCTTACCTCTTTTAAAAAAAGGTTGATTATTTCGTTCGTTTGTGTAAAAAAGCGTATCTTCGCTTGCCATTAAGGGGACGATTAAAAAAAGTCAAAAACATTGCCAGTTCGAAAAGTCAATGTTTTGTGTCTGTCCATTTTTTATATTAAGATAGAGACAAAACATGGTTTCCGAATTCGAATACCATACCGACATTTTGTATTTAAGTTATGCAGGTGAGATGGAAGATTTAATTTTCTTCAAATCTATACCTATCTATCAACACATTTAGTGTCAAATTTAATTCCACAAAGGGAAAAGTCATGTGAAATTCCAGTTAGAATTGAACTCGTGTAACTAACGAATATTGGAGAGTGAATTAGCCAATCAGTGATTTAGATTCGGCTGCGTTTGATCTGATGCTAAATTCCAAACTCAATCAAGCTTTTGTATGGTTAAATGAAATGTTACTTGAAAATAACTTTAATGTTACAAGAAACAATATAATCCTTATGTTCTTGCACTACCAAAATCATTATATAAACTTACACGAAATCGAAAAAATCGGTCTTAAAACGACGAAGTTAGCCCTGAGTACAAACATAATAAGAATATTTACAGACATACATTATATCGATCGAATTGAGAAATTATATCTTTTTTTAAAGAAAAGACGTTTAAGCAATGAAATATTCAAACTAAAATGATCAAAAAAATCTCTTTTTAAAAATAAATATATTAATATTTTGAATCCACCCGCCAAGAATGTTTGACATAAACATCCCGATAAAATCGCCAATACAATCACAGAAAGACATCACTGAGCGGGATCTGCGAAAACTATTACACTTCGGGCACATAAAAACTATACACGCAAGTGTCCAAGGAAATTCGTTAAAAGAAAACTCCGGTTAGTGACGTCAGTGCCCTTAGCGACGGCATCAAGACGAGAACTTTTGCCTCGTTACGCCTCACGAAAGATAAGAGAAAAATCTTAACGTAATGTGTGTACTGGGGGACAGGGAAACTGGACATTTTAAAAAATGTTTTAAGTGTTATATTTAAAAAAATATACAATATTAAATTTCACTTCTTTAATAAAAAAGTTTCAAAAATATCTTGATCAATACTAAAAAACGTGGGAGACGTTGAATTATAAAGGGCTTTTTTAAAGTTACAAGAGTAGACCTATATTTTGAAACACATAAATTTCAGAGCTATATATTGCTGCCACTGCAATTTATAAACAAATTACATTGAAAAATAAATTATGACACTTAATGAAATAATCTAAACACACAAAAATATTTTTTCTTTGTAACATACCAAATATTATTCAGTAGCTGTGCCTGCAATTTTGTTCGCGTGCACTATATTTTTTCCGAAATAAAAATAGCCTTGTTACATTAGCTATCTGCCAATTAAATCCCGTCAAAATCTGGCCAGCTGTTTCAAAGATTAGCCAGAACAAACAAACAGGCAGACAAACTAACAAAAATTGGAAAACATTTTTGGTGTATGTGTACATTTTCATATGCATGTAGTAAAAAGCAGTTATTTCAATATTACTCGTACAAACAGACACTCAAATTTACTCGTATTTATGTCTATATATTAGCGGAATGCTGCTCTTAATTAACTTCAAATTTAATTTATTGTTAAACAAGTGTTTAACTTTGTCTAAAACATTTCTAATTTAAGCAAACACTCTTTTGAAGTCAGAGCAAACTCTAATTTCAAATGTAAGCCAATAAGTCGGGAATCTGTTTAATAACAATCTCAAGCGCTAGTCAACACAGTGAAGATTAGATTGAAGCTGAATAAATATTGTTAGGTTTAACTAACCGCTATGAAGGATAAACTAATAAACGTCCAGACCTAACCGTGGATGCGGTAAGAAATTTGCTTTCAATATTTTTTCTCTATTCACGCTTAAAATAACGCTACATTTTGAATAGCTGGGTCATACAGTATTTTTTCTAGGGTAAAAGTTGTTTTATTTGCCGCATAGCTTCATAACTTCTATGTTATTATTTTCTCCGTAAATTGTATATTAAGTTCAAATTTATATAAATTGTATTATTATTAAAGTGGGGAATTAATTTATTTGTTTTAGCACACCATATAGGGGATATGGTATTTAAATAGTTGAAATGTAGATCTGACAAAAAAAAACAAGAACAACTTAGAAGCTGGGATAAATCAATGAGCGTTGTACAATCAAAATCACGTCAGACTTTGGTCTTTTTATCGCCCTTATCTCGCAGGCATAAGAACTAAAGTTGTACTCCTAAATACATTTACCACAAGGTCCAGCGAAATCTAAGCAGGTACTGTATGTGTAAAATTTTGAGACTACATGTGTGCCAATAAATCTTTCTTTCTTTCTTTCTTCTTCTTTCTAGAGTTTACCTTGATGTGCTGTTTAGGTTACTTATCTTGCTGGTACAATTATTTTGTCCGGCAGTGCACAAGTAATGTCGCTCCGTGCGCGCTCTCATAGAGACGGCCTAATTACCGGGTCCGAGTTCCCCACATTATTTCCCGCGTAATTGCGAACATAAAAACTAGAGAGCATGCTCCGTCCCTGTCATACCTGACACACATACAACTGGACATGGGTTCAGGCTGGTTTCTACTAGGCCGTTTGTAGCAAGGAGTTTTCATTATAGGAAATATTATTAAATAATTCGCTCATTGAAGACGCAATTCCAAATAACTCTATTTAACAGGACGGCTAAAACCACCAAAAAATAAAATGAATTGAGGTACTTTTTATGATTTTTTAAAGCTTATCCATTAGTGTTATAAATCATTGAACTGAAACTATCAAAAAAATAATAAAACATACCTCAATTCGTTTTACTTATTTATTTATTTGTTTTTACATCCTGTAACATTTGGGATTACGTCTGTTTTGTATTTAATAAGCGAATTATCCTTGTCTCAGCGAACTTCGTAATGCCTATTTGTTTTTCAATATTCTTTAAATCTTCCTTAAAGCGCCACAATTATTTCAAAACCAACAAACGTGCATTTAGTTTTTTTTTTGCTTGATATTTATAAAAACTGTTGTTAGACGCTTCAAATATTCACAGAATATTTAGTATATCGACTTCAAAAATAAATAATTTCATTTAAATAAATTAAAAATTTAAGGGGAGCCCATACAATAAACGTGATTTTGAGGCGTTTTTTGCTGAACGTTAATAACTGCAACAGATAGACGCTTGAAATATTCATAGAGTATTTAGTTGTATATTTACTTTTTAAATGTCTGATGTCCTACCATTATGAATAGATAATGGTACGAAACCCTTCATGCCTGACTCTGATTCGCACTTGGCCGGTTTTTTAAACTAACATTTGCTGCCAACGATGACCCAAAATAATGTTCTAATTCAGAGTAAGCTAGCAAATGCCGCAACCACAAACGCTTACAACTCATTTTATTGTAAAACGCGGTACAATTTTGTTCTCACAAGCCAAGTTTAAAAATACAGAACAATTTAGTTGTAACACCAGCTTGGAACTTCTGATATTGGAACCAATTAGTTCCCGGTCGCCTGATACGGTTATTATAGCGCGGCCATTAACGCAATTTGTTGCAAACTTTAGTCCTTTGCTAGTAAAAGAACAGACTGGTAAGTCACTTACATGGTAAATGCATTTCCTTAATACCTAACTACACATAAGTCACATTCCTTATGTCTAGTTAGCTATGTTATTTTTTTTGCATGTTACCACATTTGTAAGTTCGAAAAGAATAACTACCGCGTTTCTCGTCGGTTCGTCTTGATAAAATCAACATTCCGAACACGACGGTAGTTTAACTTAATCTGACGATTCATAAGTCCTTTTGTTAAAGTTTAAATCAATAAAGACATGTTTTTTTATATTCAGTTCTATTCCAATAACGACCTTTTCTGCAACGTAATAAAATACGGTTTAAGAGTAAAAACTTTCTTTCTTTCTCTTAACTAAATCCGAACTTGTGTCCTTTATCAAAGTATTTAAATAATGCTAAGCTTTGTTGGTAATTAATTTAATTTCATATATTTATTTCTATTTGTTTATATCATAAATACTTTATGGAAATTTATATATTTATTTATTATATAGGTATTTATTTGTTTAGTATAGTTTTATTTATCTTTACGTATTTTTTTTTATATTTTTATCTTGTTATGGTATTTATATTGATATTTTCTGTTAGTATTTTTCTCAAGCATTTTGCACGGCTGTACCCGTTTCTCGATGTCTACTATTTCCTCTACCTAAAGGTTGTCGGGAAGAGATTGCTCTCTAGCAATAAGACCGCCTATATTGTACTTAAATATGTCTGTAAAACCAATTTCTGTAAATTTTCTGTGCAATAAAGTGTATCTATCTATCTATCTATCTACGGTTTACCTCGGGCAGTAAAAATAATAAGTATATTGATCATCCCGCTTCAAGGTAAAGGTCTTCATTTTCTATTTCAAATCATTTGCAACAAAAGATACAATCTAAAAATAAGCTCAATCACCACACTTGTCAAAGAAAGATTTATTGCTCGAAAATTCGAGCTGTGTTCGTAAAATCCAAAACATACCAGAAACAGTACTCCGAGATCATAACTCGATACATAATAATAATTTTTAGTTATCCCCGAACACACACATAAAACAATTTAAATAACACATACGATTGAACTGAGAAACATCTTTTTTCCAAATCGATGAAAACTTGCTTTTTAACAAATTAACTTACGAACTACGTACAAACGTTTTTACTTTTAAACTAGTAAATAGGTTCTCAATATGTAGTAGCAGGGCTGAAATAGAGCAAAGATAAAAAAATCGTAAGTCCTTAGCACAGGTAGGTATCACAAGCACCTTTAGATCAGTTACAGACAAAATAACTTCAGTATGGAAACAAAGGCCTACATTTATAGATAAGTTCAAACTCATACGTAACTTATTCTTTATTTAACACTTTTGAATCGTCATTAATACAATGCCAAGTTATTCTACTGCCGGTTCATAACCTATATCCACTAAAACGCACCGGTGGGAAACTCAGTAGATTAGTTCCAGTAACAGTATCTAACTTATAGCTATGTGTAGTTCACTTTGGAGCAAGTCAAATAGTTTGTTTTGACGAGTGATGAAACAATCAAGTACTCAAGTAAGTTTTTATTTTCAAAGCCGGAGCAGATCAGTCCTCAAAATAATTTTAGTCTAAGCAAAAGTAATTTAGTTAAGTAATTGACTGAAGAAGATTGAGCTCAAGCTGTCAATAGTTAAAATTATTAGACATATAATGGTAAAAAATACACGAAAGAACATGTATTTTTCTTAACAACTATTTAAAACATATGAATTTAGCAAATAAAAAAGCATGTTAAAAACATAAAAAATACACAAAAATCAGCATTGATTTTTTTGTGATAAATATGTATTGTTAAATACGTATTCAAAAAGTCTTGTTTATGAAGCCATTTTTGTAAACCTTCCGGACTGTGTCGATATTTATATCGTCTTTCAGTAGTGAAGCCCACGTAGGCCGGTCACCCGATACCGAAGCGATACAAGCACAATTATCGAGTCACTCGATACCCCGGTGATATCGAGGTATTACCGGGTATTCGCTGTTTAGGAATACTCTCCCAAACATATTCAATTTTATTCATATCGCAGTCAAGAATTTGTCAATTACTGAATACTTGCATAATATACTTATATAATTGAAAACAAAAGGAAACATCCTGATGACATAAAAATACATGTAAGAAATACATTTAAATCAAATCTATCTAACTGGCTTCTAAGAAATTGTTTTATAGTGTTAGTCAATTTGTTGACTTTAGTAAAAATTGTTTCCAATTAACTATGTTTTTTATTTTGTAATAAAAAACACTTTTCACACCAAAAGAATAAAAAATCATAACCGGTTTATTCGTTCGAGAGCTATGATGTCACAGACAAACACACACGTATGTGTGCCTGTAGCATGTCTCTCTGTGAGACACGTGAAACTTCTAACGCCCCGTAATTTAACGTGGGCAGTTGAAAAATATTAACAGAAAGCTTATTCATTACGACGAGATCCCAAAAATAGACGACACTAATGACAATATTCCAAAACAGTTTAATGAAGCAAGTTATCCATTCTTCTCCACGCTGTTGCCACTCAATAAAAAGTTACAAAAGTTAAACAAAAGCACCCCCAATTTTTTACTGAAACAAAAAACAAGTTAGGCTCTTATTCCCTTTGTAGATAAAGAGTGACTTCGGATTGGTTCATTATTCATTCTCATTCGGCTAATGGCTTGATGGAAGTTGTATCAAAAAAGTTTTGTTAAAATTTACAGTATGCAAGTTTGAGCACGGAATTTGGGTCGCTCCTTTGAAGTTTATGTGCCAGAAAAAATTGAGAAAGTAATATTGATTTTTTTTATTTATTCCAAAATATTATTGCAAATCTTTCGCGGATATCACTTATTCTAAATGCATATAAGCTGACTCACTGACTGGTCTATCAACGCAGGGCCCAAACTTTAGGTGTTAGAAACATGAAATTTTGCTCAGGGGTTTCTTTTATAGTTGTGATTTGATTTTAAACACTAAGGTTGAAATACCTACACACAGACACTAGCTTAACTAAACTCATTAAAATTGCACAAATATTTTTTAATAATGTGGAAAGTATTTTGTGCAGTGAAAGAGTTATATATTCGATCCACTGGTTTTTACGTAAACAAACAAAACTACAAATACGTCCTCGTGTTCATATTGGTAAATAATAAAATAATAAATAAAGATATCACAGAAATAATTTTACTAATAAATCAATTTTAAAGTTAAATACACTCTCGACTGTTTGATAATAGCGCATATTATATTTGCGACATAAAGCGGTCAAAGTATAAACTAAAACGATTACAAGTATATTATTTCGCCATTTTGGGAAACACACACATTCTTGCATTTGTATCACAATGTATAGCACTTATCAAGCCAATCCTTCAATATAGGTATTTGATACATAAATTGAAGGAGTAGTGTCAGAATATGTCATCCGCCATTTTGTGGCGGCAGCCGTCTTGGATCAATTTTAAGTAATTCCTGACTTATTCACCTTTCAATAAAAAAACAAAAAACAAAATCGGGTCATCACTTTAGGAGTTAAAATGCCACAGACATGCACACATAGGGACGGACAGACAGATACGTCAAAATCGACCTATCGAAAATCGAAATACCCACAGTTTTTGCGTTCGGGACTAAAAAAATTACAAAGTAGAGTAGTAACCTAGTGGTATTCTTTACCAGTCAACCACAGAGGCGAGTAGAAACTATCTTTACACAAAAGAACTAACGAGAAAAAACAGTATTAGTCTTTCTAGTTCCACAAACAAACAGACAGACAGGTTGAAGTTGCTGGAAAGGAGCGTAATGATGGAGGGAGAAACCTTTTCTATTCGATTCATCCCTTACTTGTGGGGGGACCAGCCGATTAGGTGTTTTGATGAGGATAAGAAGTTAATCAAATTCAAGTGTACAGCCCAGCACATCACGGTTAATACTTGGAGTTCGATATCAAGCCTTTTGTCCACATGTTAAGAGCGGTACAGTCGCCGTAGCAGATGCCAATAATAACACTCATAACGTCAATATGTGTCACGCACGTCATGTGTCTCATTTAGCTACCTGTGTAGATGAGTGTTCAGATATTATTGGTTAGTTGTGTGTATAGAAGTTATTGACTAGCATCTGCTCAGATATTACTGAAGTAGTAAATGTTCAGATATTAATGTTAATTTGTAGTGTATGGAACTTTTTGATATTTTTAACTGTTCAGAAGTATTTGGTCGCTTTGTCTGCTCCGATATATCTGACGGTGACTGTACACAGTTCAAAGACTGACTGTTTTATAAAGTGTTTGTTTTTGAGGTCGAGACTTGTGAAGTCTTTTCGAACCTTGTTAGCAATGGTTGTCAAGCTATGAGGATGATAGCGGATAAGCCTGCGATCCGTCGCCAACCAGATTGATGGATGCAATCGGCAACAAGCTGAAACTTGTGAAGTCTTTTAAGCCCTATTCAGTACTGAACAACCTTCATCTGAAATGATGATGACCATTCAATTTGTGATCCATGAATATCTATCGCTGACCACATTCATGGATGCAAGCAACATAAAGTCGAAACTTGTGAAGTCTTGTACAGTCTGTTCACCAGTGGACTACCTTCGGCTGATATGATGATGATAAAGCGTACGTTCCAGAAATATCCATTGCCAACCAGATCATTAGATGCCGCATAAAATCGAGACTTGTGAAGTCTTGCAGAGCCTATTCAGCAGTGGACATCCCTCGTCATAAATCGCACCTTTAGTAAATCAAGATCACAATTGCAGTTTTTCGCTATTTTACAGAAGATCTATTTTAATATATTTTTGTTTTTGATGTAGCCTAGCTCTGTTATCCTTACCCTATAGTTATCCTCCTTTGCAAGACTACATACTATATTTTTTTTAGACATTATTGCTTTACAAGAATAAATAGCTTTCAGTTTTTTTTAATTCCTTTTGTTTTTAAGGCATTGAAAATACCAAAGGTAGACTTAACTTTCTAGGTCACCCAAGAATATCCGTCCATAACCACAAAGCCTCGTCCCCCGACCAGGATGCGGAACGCGGGGACGTCAACAGGAAATGAAGACCACAACTTTGGTCCAATTTGCCGTGGCTCCTACAAAAGTTTCCTAGAGAGGAAATTAACTGGTGAAATACTTTGGTGCTCTTCACTTTTATGCGAGTTGATGTGATTAATTTTTTTTTGCCAGTTTGAATATTTTCGTGTTGTTCCTCTCTCGTTTGATTGAGCTCGTAAAGGGATCTGTTTTGTGGATTTGTTTAAATCGGTTTTCTTCTGGAAGTACATTTTGTAAAGGGCAGATAGATGCTTTTACTCTCAGGAAGTTTTCACATTTTATGTGCGAGATTGCGTAAGCCGTTTAGATTTTTTTTGCCACACATTTGTTTTAGGCGTTTTCTAATAAAATTAAGCTAAATTTTGTAAAACTTTTGTGTTTTAATGACTTCCGTAGCCGAGAAGCAAGATTTGGCGTACAATCAGCGTGCATTTGACAGACATCACATTGAAACGCCTTTCGCCTCGCCGCCGTCAATCTTTGGACTACTGGTTGTTTTCTTTCTCCATACCATCCTCATCGAACATAATTGGTCTGATCCCAAAAAGTACCTTAAACACTTGTGTTATGGAAACCAGATTAGATACCAGGTACTAACACAAATCGTCGTTGCGCGTGCAAAACCGCATAAGAGCACTTCGTAAATGCCACGTATCGGCTTTTGTTCGAATTTACAGGTGGTGAAAGAAATTCATGGTTTTTTTTTATAGAAGCGCTGTACATTGGCTCCTCCCAGCCCGATAGCAAGCAAGAGAGAAACCTATATCGCGATGACAACGGATCCGATATTTATAAATCCTATCCGTTAACATCGCCATACTGGCCCGCAAGATGCCTTCGCGATGTCTTAGTCATTTGACTATATTATTTTACGGGCCAAACTATGTACCTTTTTTTCGTGATGTAGTTTATAAGAATGTAACGGAAATTGACTCTTTTACCTGATGCTATATTTAAATTTTGCGCCTTTTGCAGTTACGCGGTATGAATATGTTGCACATTCGCGATATTGCACGCGCGTCAACGAAATTCTCACCACATGAATATGAACATAAGTTCAACAGCCAAGAGCGCACTAGAAGTGCACTAGCCAAGTTCTGTTACCCAAACACAAACATATTCGAACATAATACCTTAATGGAAATCGGAAATCAACATACCTATTATTAGCATCAAAATACGTGGGACGATCCAGTCATGAACAAAGCGAAATTCCACGATTGTCGGCCAAACTTGGCAATCAGCTATTCAAAGTAAAATTATATAGCGAACAATTATTGGGACGGAAACTGTTTGGCTGGGGCGAATAGGATATTTAGCTAGAAGTGGCATGGTTTTACTACAGTTTTACACGTATTTGTATCTAAATCTTAAAACCATTTAAACTTGATTTGACTCAGTTCTCGTGTTCTTAATAATGTATAATAAATATGGTACAACATCAAATACATTACTTCGATTCTATGGTAAGTAGCTAAAGCACATGTGTTACAGAAATCTGAAACAACGAGGGTGTTATACGAAATAAAAAGCCAATTTAAAGGGACAATAGATATAATTAACTAAAAATAAAATATTAAATATAAGGAAAAATCGAGGTACACCAAACCTGTTGCAAAGCAATTCTGGTAACAAAACGCTTAGCAACAGAAAACGTGTGCCTAGTAGCTGGGTTGCCAGATCTGTCGCCAACAGAGGGTACCACGAGACCAAGATCCGAGACAATATAGAAAAGTTTGTTTGACATATTGAACCGACCAGAATCGAACCCGAGACCTCAGAGATCGCGCGACACTAAAGCCCAGTTTGCTCGCATCTCGTTTACGCAGGTCAAAAGTCTTCATACTTTATATCGAACTTCATTTTCGGCTCAAATGGATCTTTTTAAATTTAAGTACATACAGTTTTCACAATTTACCCATCTGTTTACGGTCTGCTTTGCTTATCAAACAAATCAATATTTCCCCTCATAATATTATTATAGGTAGACCCATACAAAAATCCCTCGGACATCTTCATGCAATATATCGAAAAAGTCAACACTCTGATGGTCACGTACGTCCCTTCAAAACGTTTTTCCTCGAATAACATAATCAGAATAAAATGTAGTCAATATTGCATTAAGCCGATCAATGCAATTATGTTTATTTTTTTAAGGGGAAGAAAGTGGATTTTCGCACCATACCGCTGCCTTGGGGACAGCAGCGGCGTATGTGGCACTCCCTCGCCTCGGAGTGAAGACTACCCGAACTAAAAACTCCCCGCACGCTTACCTATGGTTGGTGATAGGGAAAAACGGTAAAAACCATGACAGTAACAGCGCAATGCTATTACATATCATAGCCTATCTTCAAAAAAATCAATATTTTAACAGTAGCTTCACAATACATTTTTGACTGTATTGTTTACGTACGCAAAAACTTTCTTTCACTAAGAAATCAGAATGCCATAATTTCAACACAAGAAATAAACATAAGCTTGCTGTTCCACATCTAAGACTTCATAAAATTAGTAATTCTTTTGTGGGGTTAAGTCTGAAGCTTTTCAATAAGCTGCCAGAAAATATCACTGCATTACCTATGCATAGATTTAAGTCTCTGATAAAAAAATGTTTAATGAAAAAGGCTATTATAAAATAGAGGACTTTATTAACGACAAAGATGTTTGGACTTGATAGCATTAAATATGTACATTAGACATAAGCTATATTGTTAATACTTTTTTTTTGCATTATTTATACCTACCATATGTATCAGTTTTTGAAAAGAGTAACTATCGAGTTTCTTGCCGGTTCTTCTCGATAGAATCAACATTCCGAACACGGTGGTAGTTTACTTGACTTGACGATTCATAAATGCTTTTGTAAAAGTTTACATGAATAACGACATTTTCTATTTCTTTGCTACCAGCAGACTTGAGTAAGAAAACAGTTCCTCAAATCTATCACTTCCATCCATTAGTATCCGAGAAAAGGACTTAGGGCGCAGGGTGGTTAAGTTACCCCCTCCCTTTGTACCGTTCAATCGCTTGATTAATACAAAGTCGCCATCATTGTAATTGAGGTATCCAAGTTTAGAGATGTTTTAATTAATAATTCCTGTTGTCCTATTCTCCGGTAAAGCCGTAACTTTTTGTGTGATTTCGGCTCTTTTTGAATCGGTGACGCAGAAAAAGGTAAAGTTTGTTTTAGCACTCATATTTGAATAAGGCAGAATCTCGAAATATCAAAAACTTTTATGGAACAACACAAAAGTTTCACTGAGTCGTTCAAGTTAGTGAACATTTGTTAAGCAGCATCTTCGTCATATTTTAAATAAAATAAAATACGTTTTTTGCAGACTACTTAATTGTCCATATCATTGTTAGTATACAAGATCACGTTAGTAATTTACAACGAATTAGTGAAGGTATTTGCCGCCTTCAGGGGGTCTACACTCATAAACGAAATACGTCGGATCCGACAACGGATGGCAATTTTTAATCCTCATAACCATAAAGAAATCACTTCGAAAGGAAATTAAGCGTTTTCAAAAATCAAAATATTATTTATGCAAATCAAAAACCACGTCTTCATTCCCAAACTCTTGAATAATCTTCAAAAACGAAACCTTTCGTTTGTTCGTTTCGTTTTCGAGAGTACCCCTCCAGGGCTCCGGGTATATGCGCATGAGTTTGCACCCAGTGCTGCACGAGGGTCTGTCCCATTCATCCCTCAGCATGCTCATATTTTGAAGAAACAGAAAAAAATCACCGGCTTTTGCGATATGGGATTTGAACCCACTACTTTATGTATCGTGCGATATACTAAGTATGTAATTATAAAAATAAACGGCAGAGGGCACTTGCCGAAGACTTACGAGTTATAAACAGAAAAAATACATCGCCTACGATAACTTGCGGTTAGCTCAGTTGGAAGAGCAGCACGCGCAATACGTGAAGGTTGTCGGTTTGACAGATGTTGATCTGGTGATGGTATCCCACAGAAATTTAAGGGGAAGTCGGATTGTTTTGCTAAAAATGATTATAATCCTTCTTGTTAATTATGTGCGATCGCTTCGTTTGAACTGACGACTGACTAACTGTGGCCAACTTGATTAGACCCAAGACCTACTGTTTACTAACGAAACCCTGTACGATCTACTAAGTACATAATTCTTGGAATCTTAAACGTAACAGAATAGTTTAGTAAACAATCATGTATTTCTTATTAACCAGTCTTAGTAGTTTCTTACATCGTGACGCGATTGACCAATGATATAAGATCATGCCGCAGTGGTTTAATTACGTTGCGCAGTCTAGTCTAATTTATATTTTTTATCTGGCCACGAGCGACTGGAATGACAGTCGATCGACCGTCCGGCCTCCCCTACTATAGGGGTACCAGTGGACTATTTAACGAACTAAAAGCAATCTGATATTTTTGACTAACTCCGCTTTCCTATTCAGTTTCCATACTTTTCTTCTAGCGAGCGGGCGTGTACTTTAACAAATGCGAGCTATATTTAATAAAAATGTTTCTCCACCCACACATATTCCCGAGAACACATTGAACAACGGTCACGTACGAACGTAGAGAGAAATGTATTGGCGCACTGAACACACCTGCTCAGTTCATATGCCCTTATTAGTATTCTAGCTCATGCCTGGAGGAGACTGAAGGGATTTCATTCCCACGTCAACTAACAACGCATTATGTTACATGTTCTTTTAATGCAATGTGTACATAGCTTGCAGATGTAGGCATATGATTGGATTGCGCCGTAGCTGCTACGGAGTCAATATTTCAATGGGGCTTTCTATAATGAATTAACAAAGCTGAAGAGTTTGTGTTTGAATGCCCTCATAATCATAATCATGATCAATTCATTTATTCATGTTGGTTACAAGTAACACTTATGCATCGTCAAAATGAATATAAACCATAATTGAAGCTACAGCCGGTTCGGAACCTAATCCTACCGAGAAGAAACCGGCTAATCTCAGAAACTACTGGTTCGATTAAAATGACGATTCGAAAGTGTTATTATATTATGTAACCTTTTAATAAAGAAATATTTGATTTGATTTGAAAAAAAGTACGTGATTAGCCCATTTATCGAGGAAGGTTGCACCAACCGAAACGTTAACTTTTTTTATAAATTACCTCAAGTTATTGTTGATTTACCTTTGAACAAATTTAAGCTACTTGTTAAAGGTTGTCCTTTGAAAAAAGGGTACTACAAAGTAGAATACTATATTAATGACAAAGAAGTGTGGACCACTAACTAGTATGTTCGCCCTCACATAAAAAAAATTCACTAATTATATTTACTAATTGTATTTCTATTTATACAAACTCAGCAAAAGGTACCTATTTCTTTACGTATTTGTCAACTCGCAAGTTGG
The DNA here is from genome assembly GCA_037074685.1 of Glyphodes pyloalis. Classification (NCBI taxonomy): domain Eukaryota; kingdom Metazoa; phylum Arthropoda; class Insecta; order Lepidoptera; family Crambidae; genus Glyphodes; species Glyphodes pyloalis. Next base: position 1,713,398 of record JAYKKO010000042.1, read on the forward strand.
TAAAATTCTTATTAAGCACGAATGTGCATTAGGACCTACAGTTTGGTTAATTTAAATATATATATTTTTTAATTTTTCTTATTACTTTGAATCAATGAATTATTTTTTACAATTTACTACATTATTTTATCTAATTACTACACTGTATGTCTTAGTGCAAAACTAGTTATAAGTTCAGCTATATTTGTAATATGAACGACAGAGTTTCTTGCCGGGATCATCTCTGTAAGTTATAGGTTCCGAACCGGAGGTAGCGTCATTTGCATTATATAGACGTTTCATAAATATTACTGATGTAATTTACATGAATAAAAGAATATTGAATTTGAATTTTGAATTTGTCGGGCAGTAAATAGTTTGTATTAATTGCAAAAAAAATGTATCGCGTTTTGACACGTTGGTTTATATGTAAACAGGTGTCTGTATTTCAAAATGAAAGTATTTCTTGCGTTTAAAAAGATAAAATTACACGTGTTAAATTAATGTTTACAGTACATCACGTTACATATTTGGACATAACCTAATTAGGATGAAAGCGTTATGGATTATCAACGTAAGCTTTGCAAAAAAGGCCTAAAGTGTCTATTTCACTGAGATACGTCTGAAAATAAATGAGATATAAAACTTTTGAAGCAATGTCACGCACGCGACCACAGAGTGAGAGAAGTCTTGAAGCCTTGTTTTCCGCTGCCATTTTGAGCTCGCGTCTACCAATTTTTTCACCGAAGGTTAAAACCATTTATTTCATAGTTCGCAAGCCACAATTAAATTGATCGCCGTAAAAAGTGATTTGCGTCGAGCCAGTGCGCTCCCTTTGTGAGAGCACTAATTTGCGATCCTCAACGAACCGTGGAGGGTTCAAAATGCCACCACGCATGGCGTGGCAAGCGTGCCTATGACAATTATAGTGTTTCTGACATCTATTTAGAGGGGTTCCGTGGCTTTGTGCGCGATTGGCAAACGAAAGTTTAATTGAAACGTTTGTATGTACATTTAGGAGCTAAAACTCTTTCTTTTTAGTGACCGTTTTTCAATAATGACTACTTGGACAATATTCGAGAACGATCTAAAACTATTTCTGATACTGTCAGTGTAGTGTGTCGAAAATGCCTAGCATGCGCATTACGTCAAATTTGTCGCATGAGACGACAAACATTTTTATACCGTTGATTGGATGATAGTACGCCGTACTCGTATTTTCAGCCAATCAGCAGTTGACGAATAGAAATTGATATTTCTATCATAATAATAATAATAAATGTTTATTTGCCAGAATATGGTTACAAATTTGGTCTTAAAAGTATGATGTCCAACATATTCAGTCGCGTGCGACGTGCAAATTACAAAGTTTATTCCAATTACTAAACATTATATCAGTTTTAATCAAGTAGGAAAAATGCGTCATATAAAATAAATGTCAGAATATTTAATACCTATATCAATGAATTAGATGAATGAATAAAAATAAAATCCAAATAAGGGATACAATTAAAACAAATAATGTCAAGTTAAAAAATAAAAACGAAATACATCAATGTCAAATTCCATCATTCAAGAACTCGTTAATAGTATAATACATTTTCACTTTTAGAAAATCAAACAATGTTTTCTTAAATTTGGATAATGTCAACTTTTTTACATTTTCAGGAAATTTATTATGTATTCGAATAGCCATACAATAAACATTCATTGAATAAAGAACTAGTCTTTGTGGTAGAACTGATCTAAAGAGCGCATGGCGCATGCTAGGCCTGGAAGTGTCTTTAATAGCATTTTGTTATGCGAGAATGTGAGGGTGGACGAAGATTTGCAAGCTCCCCCGAACAGACGAAAACGAGCGAGACCAGTAAGCTCGTGAGCACGGTTGGTGCAACCTAACCGAAACGTCGGGCAATAAGTGGTTCATATTAACTACTAAAATGGAAAAAAACCTGAAATCCAGGCGAACATAGTCGCGGGCACAGCAAGTAACTAATAATATCGTTCTAGTTACGGATAGTATTAAATTATACGAGGCGTAAGCTAAAAACGACCGACGGACGACTGATGACAGCTGATATGGAAAGTTTATTTGAAATAAGAATTAACGACTCGTAGAAAAACGGATAGTCATTGACACGTTACGAATCGTTAAATATTGGAACCGGGCATAAATCAGATTAACCTTCCTTGTCTAAATACTACTCTCAATAGTAACCTACGGATCTCTAATCACCTGAGCCCTTAGCACGTGCCGCCGCTGACGCGCGAACAAGTAGTCACGGCAGTTGCGCGTGCGCAGCCCATAGTCTCATTTGCATATCTACTGAATTGATTAATAGCTCAGGCAACCGTGCCTTGTACAAGTGTGAAATTATGTCCTACATTATTTGTTTGTAGTTGTGTTGTTAACTACATACTGTCACGACCAATGAAATGTAAACACTCGAGCTCTTATGACGTTTTCATATGGTTCAGTTCAGCTTGAAGTTGTTAGTGGCACGCAACTGTACAAAGTACGAAGTTATTTTTTTTTATTCATGTAAATTACGTCTGTTATATAAATGAAAGGTCTATATAATGCAAATGGCGCTACAAGCTACGCTATACAATTATTGAATAAGAAATGGAACTTGTTGTTTTTTTTATTCTGGTGGCATTTTTTTTTTATTGCACTTCAAGATTGACCTCATCCTACCTGATGTTAAGTGGTAATGAGGTCCTAGCTTAAGCATACAATATGATTTACCTTTTTTAAAATATTGGATAACATGACATGCACTACTCTGATTCTATAGTAAGTAGCTAAAGCACTTGTTGCAGAAATTGGAAACAACGATAAAACCATAACACCCAGACCCAAGATAATTTACGACTTTTGCGTGCCAATTTGAACATTTAAAATCGACTAATCGCCACTACCATACTGGGATAGTACGTGACACTATTGAAATCAAAAAGTACAAAAATTACAATAGTGAATACGAATTAAAGTTGTCTTCAGCATGGAATCCAGTGATTAACAAAAATATTTACCGCTGTTAGAACAATCAAAAACAATTTCGGATACTGTCTGTGCATTGTGCCGAACTGACTTCAATAACATTTTGCTATGCGAGAATGTGAAAGTTAATGAAAATTTGCAAACTCTTTCGAACAGACGAAGACGAGCGAGATAAGTCAGCTCGTGAAGGAATCGAACCTGGAACCCCAGATAAAAGACGGGACATATATTGAACTCAAATTCGCATTCCTGCTCATAATGGCACCGACAGCTGTTATTAGCCACGTGATCCGTAACATAGGTAAGACGGTAGTATGCGCGGGCGCACATGAAGTGCACGCGTTCACTTTTTGTCTGTCCGTGTGTTGTAGAGCACGCGCTTACTTTTTATCTGTTCGTATGCCGTCGATGTTGCTATCAATGATGAAATGAGGCAAACGATTAAATAGCTATTCCATTGTTTTAACTTAATTCGAAAATTAAGTTATGATATGGTTAATAGAATCAACAATGGCATTTCTATAGACAACAAATATACAGTCAGCACTGTCCATGAGATGAAGTGGATTGCTTCTGTGTAGCGTGAATCTGTGTTTCACAATGTGGAGGGTTAATGTATTTGTTTAAATATACGTATATATTTTTGGTAAGAAATTATTATCAACCCTGGTTTGAGGAACCATAGATAGATAAATATACTTTATTGCACAAAATCTTTACATAAATAGGTTTTACAGATTGATTATAGTACATGTTAGGCGGTCTTATCGCTAGAAAGCGATCTCTTCCAGACAACCTTAAGGTAGATGGCGAGAAATGGGTACGGCCGTCTTTTTATTAAGAGAAGAACTCGCTGCCGAATCTGTCCATACTGTCGGTACTATTATTTCCGGTTTTGTCTCACTTAGTTTAATTGCCATACCATAGTGATACGAGTAACATCGCCTAGGAGCCGTACTGCGCTCTGTTGTACGAGGTCCAGCAGTCTTAAACTTCTCTGCTCTATCGGCCATCGAATTAACGACATATATGGCCTGTCTATTGCTACTTTAGATTGGCAGTTTTTAAACATTTAAAGTCAATTAACGGGTCAAAACGCGAAAACATTTTTAATAATTAATACGAACTACTATACTACTACGTCGGCATGAGGTAAATTAAATGTAAATACAAAATTTATAACTATTTTGGGAGCAGTTTTTAATTTAAATAAAAGGTTGAAAAAAAAATGTCTCGCCACAAAGTTGTCTGCATGCTAAAATGCTGGTGTTGGGCGGTAAGGGGGTTACCCTAAATTAACAGTTAGTAAAGTTTAGGCTGATATTATTGTTAAAAATGTTTACTCTATTCTACAACATTGACCCAAGACCAGTCAAAGAAACAATTGACGTATATTTTGAACGATCTTATTTCTAGAAACGATCTCTTCCGAATGAAAAGTAAAACATAATTTAAACTTTATAATGATTTTTTATATACATGACCTAGTCGTTTCATAAAATGTCTGAATTATTCATTTGCTTGTAACATGTGCATGCCACGTGCCAATGGGTTCACAAATACCGTGTGGGCCGGAACTACGGACGGACGCCCATTACATAGCTTTATGATTATGCGTCGTGTTACGGAAATGAGGGGATGAGTAAATGATCTTAGCTTGATGACCTGTCATGTCAATTAATTGCAACGACATACGGACAGATGTGAAACCTAATAATGGAAGTCGATATAAACAAAACGCTGTAAAAAAAATTGAGGTTTTTTTTTAATTTTTAATATCTGTTGTCGAGAGGCGAGCGGGCCCAACTTTGGCGGCGCGAGGTCCCAGATCACCGGTCGGCCTAATATAGGAAAGGAACTTTTCTATATTGTCTCGGGTCTGGGTGTTATGGTGCTGTCGTTGTTTCTGATTTCTGTAACACAAGTGCTTTAGCTACTGACCACAGAATCAGGGCAATGTATGTGATGTGGTCCAGTATTCATTTATACAATCTTCTTAGGATAGGTAGATAGAGACACTTTATTGCAGAAAAAATACAAAAAATTGATTTTAAAGACACATTAAAGGGCAACTATTGGTCTAGGTGGATTTTTGAATGGTAATGATTTTTTATTGTAATTCTTAAAAACTTTCTTTTGTACGAATATAAAAAAAACATAGCAGAAAAAAATTAAAAAATAATTAATTTGTACCTAAATGGTTGCGAAGCAGTGTAAACTAATAAATAAAAAATGTACTGTTCTCCATTTATTATACGTTTCATCATTAATTTATACGATCAAAAAATACATCCTCATCCGATTGTATTAGCCTATTAGCCTTCGGTAAGTACCCCCTGCCAGAGACAAAAATTCATCGCCTATGAAAACTTGCGGTTAGCTCAGTTACAAGAGCAGCACGCGTGATAAGTGAAGGTCGTGGCTTCAATTCCCACACCGCAAGAGATGTAATGTTAATTATTCTTACCATAGAATCAGAGCATGATATGTCCAATACTAAACACAGCCTTACCACTCGAATCAGCATCACCGTCCCCTTAATTTCCAACCACCCGTGCTTCAGTCCAAATAATTACCTCATGCGTTTCAATCAAGCCGCACCGGCCGTCATCGAACCGCATCGAAGCCGGCTCGCGGCTTGAAAGCGGCCGGTGAGCTAACGAGATACCGACCGCGGCTATGGCGCCCTGTCCAATACGGCAATCACATTAGCAGGCCGAGGCGGTGATTGCAAATGAACATTACATTAGCTCGGTACAAAGGCAACGGTCACTATTTATAATAATAGCTTAAAAAGAGCTTGAAGAGAGGTAGGGCATAGCGATTTATCGCTCGAACTGGAGCAACCCGACTGGTGAAATACCTCCACCTTACAAAAGACCGCAGCCAAATAACAATCATTTCTGTGTTGTTGTGTTCCTGCGTGTGAGTAAGGTTTCCAGAGCTCCTGGGGGGTGCTACATTAGTAGCAGGGGTCAAGCCTTCAAGGTAAGGGCGACAAGTCCAGTAACATATTTTTTCTGCTGTACTTGTCACCCTTAAGCTAGGACCTCATTATCACTTAACATCAGGTGGGATGAGGTCAATCTAGAAGTGCAATATAAAAAAAAAAAAAAGCTTGGTACTTCATACTTTACTGTAATTAAAGATTGGAGCTACAATAGGATTCAACCCACATGGGGATAAAATAAGGGATGATGGAGTTCACATACAACGAATAAATTAAAACGAACATAACTTTTAGTTCTATAACTAAATGCTAGTTGTTAATATAGGAGTAGTTAGTTCTTTATCTGCAAACTCCTTTTTGATGGGTGGCATTATTTCAAATCTTACAGCATTACTGTTTCCAGTAAGTTCTGTATACAGAACTACAATTATGTATTGTTATGTAATAAGTATACCTTCATATTTTATATATTATATTCTAATTAATTTATATAGTATGTGTATTATTATCGTATATTTTGTGCCGACCTACGACATGACCTACAAGTCGACACAAATACAGCGTCAGCAGAATTGGCGTAGTAAACAACGCTCCATACGTAATGCGTGACATCGATATCCTACATCGCGATATCAGAGTTTTCGTCGCCACTAAGTATATATACGACAAACCAAGATTGGTAGTTGGGCCTTGGTCCCCGAGCAGATAACACCTAGCTCGGCGGAAGTACTTCCACTTTTAGTAAAGAACATACGTTCCTTACATTGGTGACCCCGACTGAGCTGAACACCACCAGCCTTTGAAGAACGGAGCCTTCGCATCAGGCCATGTCTCCATACCCTCAACAGCCAGCTTAGCCACGACAAGAGCACCGGACCACCTCAGCTGACAAAGCCACCTGGTTCCGGGCCCGTGTAATGAAGCAGGCCATCGCAGCCCTACGACCGAGTCATTGGTCCACACCGGCGTAGCAGCAGCTGCCTCCCTGCAACTACACGCATCGGGCACGTGCTTGGACTCCAAAGGGGGGGAGTACTGTGCCGACCTACGACATGACCTACAAGTCGACACAAATACAGCGTCAGCAGAATTGGCGTAGTAAACAACGCTCCATACGTAATGCGTGACATCGATATCCTACATCGCGATATCAGAGTTGTCGTCGCCACTAAGTATATATACGACAAACCAAGATTGGTAGTTGGACCTTGGTCCCCGAGCAGATAACACCTAGCTCGGCGGAAGTACTTCCACTTTTAGTAAAGAACATACGTTCCTTACAATTTAAAAGATACCGTAATGTTATTTTTAATGCTTAATTTATTGTTGTTTAAAATGATTATCTACTACTACCTATATATATACTTACTATCTGCATGACCCAAGGGTTGACTGGTAGAGAATGCCCCTAGCATTAAGTCCACCTGTTGTACCTATTTGTGGAATAAAGTTTTTAAATAAATAAATAAATAAAGACTGCTCAATGTATTTTATTGAAATTTTTCGCTAATAATAATCTAGGTAAGTGCCCACTTTATGTAAACTACTCTCATTAATACATATCATCATTATCAAATGAATAAGGAAGTGATGATTATCACACTCGGTTACGGAGGTCGTTAAAATCTGAATTGAATAACATAGTTCAAAATTTACTAGTTTCATTTAATTAAAAGTTTTATTCCATCTTTTTGGTCACTGAAATAATTTATTTCTTAAAATGTGTAAAATACCCAATTGTTGAACAATCAGCAATTAATTGATCAGTCTTTTGAAACACACACATCTGGAGGTCTACTCTCAAAAACGAAATATGTCGGATCCGACAACGGATATCAATTTTTAATTCTCATAGTCGCAACCAATTCACTTCGAAGGCGACTAAAGCGTTTAAAAAAACACAATATTATTTATGGAAATCATTAACCACGCTTTAACTCCCGAACTTTTGATAAATCGTTTCTCAATATCTACTATTTCCTCTACCTAAAGGTTGTCTGAAGGAGATTGCTTTCTAGCAAAAAGACCGCCTAAATTGTACTTAATTATGTCTTTAAAACCAATTTCTGTAAATTTCTGTAAATAAAGTGTATCTATCTAAATCTTCGAAAACGAATCCTTTCGTATGATCGTTTCGTTTTTGAGAGTAGACCCCCTGTACCATACAACCGTTCAACCGCATACGATACTTTATAATTATAGATCAGCATTAGCCATAGTGATTATGCAAATCGTCATCTATCCACAGATTGCGTTCGGATAGCAGCTAATGTAATGAAACCGGCTTAGCGGACATGTTTTGCGGCGGGGCCGGCCAATCTCATTTCGGAGCTGAAACTGCGGTTTAATCACATTAAATGACGGATATGTCGCTCGGAAACTAATTTAGGAGTGCTAGTGCCGATATTAAAATGCGGCTACCAGGCGATCATGAAACTTGCGCAATCAATTCGATCGTGAAACTAACTATTGATGTATAAAAACGAATCCAAGAGACCAATTCAGAACGCACTAAATTAGATTGTCTTTTTTTCTAAGTTCAAAGTGAAAAAGAGGCAGGGCAAAGCGATTTATCGCTTAAACTGAAGCAACCCAACTGGTGAAATACCTCCACCTTACAGAAGACCGCAGCCAAATAACAATAACATCTGTGTTTTTGTGTTCCTGCGTGTGAGTAAGGTTACCAGAGCTCCTGGGGGTGCTACATTAGTAGCAGGGGTCAAGCCTTCAAGGTAATGGCGACAAATCCAGTAACAGATTTATTATTCTGTACTTGTCACCCTTAAGCTAGGGCCTCATTACCACTTAACATCAGGTGGGATGATGTCAATCTTGAAGTGCAATATAAAAAAATCTTTTATTCATATAAATTACATCAGTAATATTTATGAAACGTCTATATAATGCAAATGACGGTACCTCCAGGTCGGAACCTGTAACTTACTGTAAAGTTCTCGGCAACAAAACTCTGTAGTTCACATTACAAACTTTTATTTTTGTTAAGTAGGTAATTGCTTGACATAAATTCGTAAGAAAAAATCTATGGTAATTCAAAGGAATTGTACGCGCGAATATTCTAGTCCAGTTAGTAATGATATTTAAATAGGAACGCGAAAAAGTTTTACATTCTATAGAAATATCGAATAAAGAAGTACATATGTAAAACATGGATTTGATTGCATACAATTTTAAAATACTACAGAGGACGAAAGTCCTCTTGCTGACTCTTTTATTTATTTATGGTATGAATAAAGACACTTCAACAAATATTCAAGAAATAGAAAAGTAATTGAAAGCATACCAATTAAACCTACTGAATAGATTGGTATAGAGGTGAGATGCTAGATTTACAAACAAATGATTTTTATCCGAAGACTAATTTTGAAATCAACGGCAAGATATTTTATCGCTCTATCAACGATTTTTCCATATTCTGCTTGCTCTTATTGTTCACAACGTAATTTTATTAAGTCTAAAGCCTTCGTGGATAGATGAACAACCCACAAACATATTTTCTCAATTAAAACCAGTAGTTCTTAAAATTTCAGGCAAGCAAACAATATATATATAAGCAAAAAATACTTTACTTAATTTTATATTTGATAAGCATGTTTATTTGTATATATATATATATATATTATGTTATATATCTATGAGTTTATGTATGTTTATAATGCTATACTATGAATATAATTCAAGAAATAAAACTTTATTAATGTTGCACGGCCGTACCCATTTCTTGCCATCTACTATTTCCTCTACCTTAAGGTTGTCTGGAAGAGATCGCTTTCCAGCGATAAGACCGCCTAAATTGTACTATAATCAATCTGTAAAACCTATTTCTGTAAAGTTTTTGTGCAATAAAGTATATCTATCTATCTATCTATCTATCAAACAAACAAACTCTCCAGCTTTATAATATTAGTATAGATAAACAATATCAGTGTCCCATTTGCTCATAAGAACTGCAACAAAAGAACGAAACGACACGTAATAAGATAACCTTAATGGAGTTTCGTCTGATTGAATACACTCATCACAAAGATTACCGGCACGTAATTATCAGAAATGCTACGGACGGTAACCGGAGGGCGAATTACTCCCACACGAGGGTTCAGTACAATGCGCCTCGTTTGCCCAATTGCTATATTGTTGCATTTGCAACAAGCAACCAATATCACTAGACCTCCCCAATCTGGCGGAACCAACTAGCTCATAGGAAAAAATTCCGGTCGCTAGAGCTCAACCCAAATTGGGCGGGCGCGTGTCGAATTTTTTGCGAGTCGCAGAATTCCATTTGTTTAGCCGCCGGCGTTGCCCGGTTGTGTACGATTTGAACGGAATTCCTCTTCTCGTTTGAAAGTTGAATTTTTCGGAGTCGATATTCAGCGTGGGGCGGCATAATCAATGGGCAATTTTTACTGGCTGACTGATCGGAAAAGATATTTCTTTCGCCGAAAGTTTCTTTTATAGAAAATAAATAGATCGTAGTTTTCGAGATTTTACCATTTTTGAAACAACTTTGCTCTTTGTCAGTATCTTCAAAATCTACACGCAACATTTTTGTGGAAAATCTAGAATTTTATTTGTTTTTCATTCGACGTTTTTTAAATTCCAAACGTTATAATTACATTTATTGTAATAAGTTCTAGTTTGTAAGAAGTTGGCTGTTGTTATTACTTTTTAATAAAATAAAAAAACTAAAACATTATAAACTCTTTTATCGTTTTAAGAATTATCACAAAAAATATTTTAACTCATTACATTTTTTAGAAAAAAATATTTAACTTAAAAATAAAGCTGAAACAAATCTGAATATGGGAACTTTAAAAACCTTAAGAGTAAAACAATAATTATAATGTTCGAAAGACATGCTTAGTCCTTGCTTATTTGAATGATTTGCAACATGTTTTTTTATTGTAAATAAATCTTTACTATTTTTAATTTTACGGGAACCAAACATTTTCCTGACAAGACAACCTGAAAAAATTTACAGAGTACTAGAACCATCCAAGTTTTTTTGAAAATCATAACGTGTTCTCAATTCATTTAAAACGTTTTCCTTCTTCTACTGATACTAAAAACTACCAACCTAACAAACATAACATACGTACTTTGCATTTAAGTAATACACAAGCAAGTTGCACCTCGCAAAATGTTCACAGGGGAGACAATATTAGAAAAGAACGAATAAAGGCGATGTTTCAATAATAAATTATTGGGGGACCAGGTTGCTCCCCTGCGAGTCCCCGCGTGAGCAGCGCACCTCCACAGTGTGAACTTAACCTTATAGCGTGGTGCAAGTAACGAGATACTGGCCTTCAAATTTTATTAAAGTGTTTTTGGTAACATCTTGATATTTGAGTATTTGAGGTGCTCGTGGCGTAATAGAAATAACGGTTCAGAAGCCATACCGAAAGTTAAGTTGTGCATGCTGAGGTCAGGCATGGGATGGGTGTCAATGCCAACCTAATCTTACATTTTAGACGACCTCCGTAGCCGAGAGGCGAGCGGGCCTGACTTTGGCGAGCGCCATCTCTGAGGTTCCGGGTTCGATCCCCGGTCGGGTCAATATGGAAAACGAACTTTTCTATATTGTCTCGGGTCTGGGTGTTGTGGTACCTTCGTTGTTTCTGATTTCTGTAACACAAGTGCTTAAGCTACTTACCACAGGATCAGAGCAATGTATGTGATGTTGTCCAATATTTATTATTATTATTATTATTATTTATTAAAACATCCTCGTGTTTCGTCAGGAACGTTAAGCTCTTGGTCACTCTGATATCTTGATATTAGTCCATAAGACTAGTCAAAGGCCATATGCCTACTTTCGCATACGCATTCGCATTGAGTTATTTACGGTTATGAGGATCAAAAGTTGCTATCCCCAGGTGCCACATATTTCGTTTTTGGGATTAGAGGGTCTGCATTCAGTAGTGGGACCTAAATAACTGATTCTGTTCCTTTGCTGAAGAACTGTTCCTTTCTTTTCTCGTCCTATTTGTTGGAATAGTAATAAGTGACTTAATGAGATGATTCTCATTCCCTGGAGCAGAGCAAATCATTGGTTTCAGCCAAGAACTGCGTTTGACTCCATCTCATGTCTACCTCACCTCTCGGATCGTAAGGGCAGCCGCTGCGGATATGCACGCCTAACAAATACTCCGCCCTCGATGGCTGTAACCTTTAATCCCGTTTGGTGTAAAGCTCCTAAGGCCCAGAGGTTCAGTAACATTCCAAACCGGTAGTAGAATCACTTTGCATTGTATTCAATGACGATTCAAAATTGTTACATGTAACCTAATTTATAGAAGCAATATTTGATCGATTGATTGATCAGTGGTCCGTATCGTATTTTATAAATTATTCTCTCTCCTTATATAAATATTTCCGGTGACCACAATGCTGGCAATCACCTCGACCAACGCTTCAGTCTGACTATAAAAAAAAGGTTATGTAGCTTGGGTTTTTGGGAAACTTGAATACAAGAGAGAACTACCTCCTAGTAGGCTTATACATATTTTTATGTCTTTTGGTCAATCGCTTATTTTTTATACTTAAACCGAACAGCGTCGCGTTCACGTAGAAGTTTGAAGACATAAATTAGCGTTCGGAATAAGACAAAGAAAGCGCCCGAAGGCAGTTCGGGGGACGAATTCAGAGGGTATCATGTGTAGCTGATTGATTCTCTTTTAAGCAGTACCTTTACTAGCATATATATCTGTTATATAGGTATATGTGTGACTCATTTGCTTATTACTTTACACATAATAATTCCTGTGCCTTTGTTCACAAATCATCTGACAAAGTAGGTCTACCACGAAAAGAACAAACGAAAGGTTTCGTTTTTGAATATGAATCGAAAGATAGGAAATCACAACGTGGTTTTTGATTGGAATAAATCATATTTAGTTTTTTTTAATTTTGTTTTTTTTTATGTTTATACCTGGTTCCAATATTTGAAAAAAATTCTGTTCTAGTTAAGGATAGTAATAAATTATACGAGGCGTAAGCTAAAACCGAAAGACGGACGACTGATGACAGCTGGTATGGAATGTATATTATGGGCCGGTATTAACGACTTGTGATCGATTGGAGAAAAACGTATAGTAATTATTGACACATGAGGAATTGTTAAATATTGGAATTCACAGTGAGTTGATTACGACCATGAGCTTTAATAATTGCCACTTGCCATCGGATCCGACCAATTTCGTTTTTGGATTTAGACCCTCAAATCCGTATTCATCAACTATCCGTTGTCTCTTTCATAATTAATCTGATAGGAGAGAGACAAAATGAAAGACTTTCCTTATGGAATCTTTTCTGACGTTTATGAATGAGGGGACTGAACAAAATGTAGGTAGCTATTATTTCGTACAAGAACAAAACAAATAGCATTTTGTATAACTATTGTGTCTAATTAAATAAATAAATAAATAAATGCGCCAGACAACACACCAATCACCTTGTCTCAAACTAAGGTTTCCCTTGTACTATGAGTATCAGACGACGGATACTAACTGGGGGCGTCATCCCAGCACACCCAGACCCAAGACAATTTAGAAAAGTTAGTTTTTCCAAATTGACCCGACCGGGAATCGAACCCGGGACCTTTCGCGCTTTGGTCGCCTTCCTTAGCCACTGCGCCACCGAGGTCGTCAAAATTAGGTCATTAATGCCCGGTTCCAATATTCTACGATCCGTAATGTGACAAAAATTAGTATCCGTTTTTCTCCAAACGATTACGAGTCGTTAATACCGTTCCATTATTTACTTTCCATACCAGCTGTTATTAGTTATCTGACAGTCATTTTTAGCGTACGCCTCTATCTTTATCGCTATCTTTAAAATGCAATTTTGCGCCAAAACTTTAATAGTCAGTGAGTTGATAAGTACAATAGTGATATCACAGTGTGTTTCATAGCAAATAATGAATTAATGTGTCTTGACAGGTATATCAAAGTAAATAAGTTGACAAGTCACTCAACATCCCTCTTCAAAAGTCGTCAATTACATAATTAAGAACAGTGAATACATCACCCTTTCAATATTTCCTATTCGGCTAACAAATCCTTTGTACACTTAACAAATTTTAACTCGGTTTGACAAACCTTCGAAGTCAAAAGACGCTCGTTAGGAAATTGTTGATTGTTTAAAGGAAAAGTTAAACACAAAGACAGGATATGTTACTGGAACATGTATGATGTGAGAGTGTAAAGTAATAAATTCATTTGAAACGTAAGTCATCTCACTTAGGACAACTTTTATTTGATTCGAGTGTTCAAGTTCACTGAAGAAAGTACAAATGGTAACCGAGAGTCTGATAAAATTTAGTTTCAGGTTATCTCACAAATAAATGGGTATCTGTTTAAATAAAATAATTATATCGCCAAAATGTATCTACACGCAAAAGTTCAGAAATACGGAACCGAATTGAGTGATAATTTAATACTTCATGTTTTTTTCACTCATCAAAATAAAACTATATGACTTGGTCCAAAGTGTTCTACACATAGCTATAAGTTAGATACTGCTACTGTTCTTGTCTGCTGTTCTTATCTGCTGAATTTCTTACCGGTGTCTTCTCGGCAGATATAGGTTCCGAACCGGAAGTAGAATCACTTTGCATTGTATTCAATGACGATTCAAAAGTGTTACATGTAACCTACTTGAATAAAGAAATATTTGAGTTTTTGAGTTTTTTGTTTGTTAGATTCGCAATGGCCAGAACAAGCTTTGTATTTAAAAAATTGATTGCACAAAAAAGTACAAAAGGTTGTTTTAATGTTAGCAGTATTATTTACCAGTCAACCCTCGGGTCATGCTGAGAGTTCGTTTATGGGATCAGTAACAGTGAAAAAGTGCGTAGGTAAGTATTTTTACGGGAACTATAATCCCTACTAATATTATAAATGCGAAAGTAACTCTATCTGTCTGTCTGTTTCCCACTTAAACCTCTCAACTGATTTGACATAGGTATACGTTGAACCTCAAGAACAGACATAGGCTACTTTTTGTTAGAAAGTAAGGGGGGGGGGGGGAGGGTAATGCCACCTTTGAAAGTTTATATGGGAAAATGTTATTTTTTTAAGTTAGAGATATGAAAGTTGGCACAAATATAGCTCTATTAAAATATAGACTACTTTTTGTTTCGAATATTAGGGGAGATAGGGGTAAAACCGACCATGAAAGGATGTAGTCCACGCGAACGAGGTCGCGGGCACAGCTAGTCCTACTACTATTATAAAGGCGAAAGTTTGTAAGTATGGATGTATGGATGTTTGTTACTCTTTCACGCAAAAACTACAGAACGAATTTGGATACAATTTGGTAGGAAGACAGATGACTTACTAGATTAACATATAGGATACTTTTTATCCCGAAATAACGCGGGCGAAGTCGCGGGCAACAGCTAGTGTTTTATTTTTGAAGGGTGGTACCTTCGTTGTTTCTGATTTCTGTAACACAAGTGCTTTAGCTACTTACCACAGAATCAGAGCAATGTATGTGATGTTGTCCAATATTTATTTATATTTATACTGGTCCCCATATAAATGATTAAATAAAATGTATTTAAAATTATGAAAGGAGTCGACGGCAGACCAGTTGTAATGCAACCTCATTCGATTAATTTTAAGAATAATTTATAACGTTTGAACGAAAGAAGTGATTCATTTGTATTTTCGCCTTGCTTTTAAGCTCGTGCACACTTTTGATTTTCTCTCTAATTATTTTATTTGTGTTTTTCGTTTATGTTAGCATTAAATATTTTAATATACCCTTTTCATTTAAAAAATCAGCTTTTCTTCAATACAGTCCACAAAAGTATAATTACTTATATTTGAAACGTATTTTTTTGCTATAGTAAATGAATTCAGCAATTGTGAAAATAATTATACATAAATAACACACTAAAAAATACAAAATATAAGCAAAAGGCCACAAGCTGTACAGCAATAAAAGGTCCCGCTTGAATGAGAGCCAAGTAGAAGAGAAAAAGGAAAACTATATTATCCGCCGTGATTTATTGCTTCAGTGGTTAATTTATTTCAGTGCAATATTTCGTTTGAACGGGAAAGTCTTTTAGAGTAACGTTTTTCTCTATTTGTGTCTAATAACACCGTTACTAGGAATACATAAGTTTGTGGAGGTGTATTTATCTGTAACATTGACATGGACTTGACATGGATTCCTTCAAAAGGAGCGTAAAGAAACATCTTGCGGGCCAGTATGGCGAAGCTAATATAATCCGTTGTCATCGCGCTGTGGGTTCCTCTATTGCTTACAATATAAAAAAGGCGAAACAGTTTTTCTCTAATTGTATTTAAGAACACCGTTACTAGGAATGCATACGTTTGTAGAGGTGTATTTATCTGTAATATGCACTGCTGGTTAATATAGATAGATAGACAGATTTGCCGCCTAAAAGCTTTAAAATGTTTGTTATTTCAGTGCAATATTTCGTTTGAACGGGAAAGTCTTTCACAGTAACGTTTTTCTCTATTTGTGTCTAATAACACCGTTAATTCATAAATTTGTGGAAGTGTAATATGCAGTGCTTTTTAAAAGAGGTAAATAAACAGATTTGCCGCCTAAAACTTTCAAATGTTTGTTATTTCAGTATAATATTTCGTTTTAACGAAAAAGTTTTTCTCTAATTGTATTAAAGAACACCGTTACTAGGTAGGTATGTATAAGTTTGTGAAGGTGTATTTATCTGTAATATGCATATATAAGCTTTAACACTTTTGTTATTTCAGTGCAATATTTCGTTTGACCGGGAAAATCTTTTAGAGAAACATTTTTCTCTATTTGTGTCTTATAACGCCGTTACTAGAAATACATAAGTTTGTCGGTGTGTGTTTATCTGCAAAATGTATATTTTCGAGATGTTACTTCGCCAAGTACATTACAAATTTATTCTGAACAAAAAAATATGCTTTATATTTATTCGTTTTTTTTGTTTTATGTCATTGCCTTTCTAGCTGAATAATTTCAAACATGATTGAATACATGGATTTTTTTTTCCCTAGATATCCTAAAACATACAAGAGTTTACATTATTCAACGTATGTAGGCAGGTGGTATTTACAACCAAATTTATTTAAATATCCGATTTCATTGAACTGGCTAGCGCTGTGCAAATACTGTGAAGATATAATTGGTGGGGTTCAAATGGGGTTGGCCGGTCGAGAATGCTATTAGGTATTAATTTCGCGTTTTGAACTTGTGTATGTCCAATGAAGTTCAAATATATAAATACATCAGATTTATATACAGATCACCTACTACTTTACTTACTTACTTTTATTTTATATGTATTCATAAGTTTTTTTTCGTTTTTCACGATATTGATATATTCACGACAAGGTAAGGGCGATAAGTCCAGCAACAGATTTATTATTCTGTACTTGTCGCCCTTAAGCTAGGACCTCATTACTACTTAACATCAGGTGGAATGATGTCAATCTTGAAGTGTAATATAAAAAAAAAAGTATTGCGTTTTGAAAATTTATCTGGAAGAGATCGCTAATAGCTACATGACGCCTTAATTATAATATAATATATCAGTAAACCAATTTCTGTTATAATATGTGCAATAAATAGTCTA
The DNA here is from genome assembly GCA_037074685.1 of Glyphodes pyloalis. Lineage (NCBI taxonomy): Eukaryota > Metazoa > Arthropoda > Insecta > Lepidoptera > Crambidae > Glyphodes > Glyphodes pyloalis. The sequence continues at coordinate 1,730,945 of JAYKKO010000042.1, forward strand.
TCTATAAATTCCGTTATATTTTATAGACTCCGCATATCCACAAATCAACCTCTCCCTCATTTAATTACGCTTTCAACCTTAAACCTTATCTAAGAGCGCCATTTTATCTGATAGCCCAACTAATCCTATTAAATCTAATAGAAGGTAGAACAACAGGAGAGAGCTTATTGAATAAAGGGCCATTCTTTGGGCCCTGCTGGATGTTATTAAAGCACTTTGGCGGTGTAAAAGGGTGGTCCTAAGTGTCTTCGGCCCTTATGAAGGAATTAGTGTGGTTATAACAGCAGGGGTTGTAATGACTTACGATGATAGGAGCATTTGGAAACGGATGGATGCTGAGTTATTCCTTTAAGATCGACTTAAAAAAGTTTTTCAATAGGAGTAAGTAAGTAAGGAGTTTATATACAGACTTTAAGACTTTCACGTTCCATTTTAAACATTTAAAATAATTTGACGGGTCAAAAAGCGACACCATTTTTATTTAGTAGTACGAACTACTTACTGCCCGCCGTTTCGGTTAGGTTGCACCAACCGTACTCGCGAGCTGACTCACTTTTGACCCGTTAAATTATTTTTAATGTTTAAGTAAGCAGTTATCTCAATTCTTCCGAATATAGTACTTTATTTATTCTAAAAAAGTTTTAATCCAATTTAGACATGAACAACGGGTTGAGAACCTGCTCCTTTTTTTTTGAATGCGGTTAAAAAAGCAGCTCTTTTAACAGTTTGGTACTTGAACTGATGCACTTTGCATATGTTGCTTTTAAATAAATAAATAAATAAATAAATATTGGATAACATCACATACATTGCTCTGATTCTGTGGTAAGTAGCTTAAGCACTTGTGTTACAGAAATCAGAAACAACGACCGTACCACAACACCCAGACCCGAGAAAATATGGAAAAGTTCGTATCCCATATTGACCCGACCGGGGATCGAACCCGGAACCTCAGAGATGGCGCTCGCCAAAGTCAGGCCCGCTCGCCTCTCGGCTACGGAGGTCGTCAAATAATAGATCAATAAATAAAAGTAAATATTAGACAAGATCATATACATTTCTCTGACTCTGCAGTAAGTAGTCTAAGCGATTTTGTTGTAGAAATCAGAAACAACGACTATACCATACCACCTACGCCCGAAACAATATAGCTTTTTTCATTTTTGGCCTGACTTTTGAGTTTGTAAGTAACTATAAAGCACGAGACCACCTAATGCCCATTTGCAATATTTGAAAAACGATCCGTTTAAGTAACGAATAGTAATAACTTAAACGATCCGTTTAAGTTACGAATAGTGATAACTTAAACGATCCGTTTAAGTAACGAATAGTAATAACTTAAACGATCCGTTTAAGTTACAAATAGTAATAACTTAAACGATCCGTTTAAGTTACGAATAGTAATAACTTAAACGATCCGTTTAAGTTACGAATAGTAATAACTTAAACGATCCGTTTAAGTTACGAATAGTAATAACTTAAACGATCCGTTTAAGTTACGAATAGTAATAACTTAAACGATCCGTTTAAGTTACGAATAGTAATAACTTAAACGATCCGTTTAAGTTACGAATAGTAATAAAACTATACGAGGCGTAAGCTAAAACCGTTCCAGGGGGTCTACTCTCAAAAACGAAACGAACATACGAAAGGATTCGTTTTTGAAGATTTATCAAAAGTTCGGGAGTTAAAGCGTGGTTAATGATAGATAGATAGATAGATATACTTTATTGCACAAAAACTTTACAGAAATAGGTTTTACAGATTGATTATAGTACAATTTAGGCGGTCTTATCGCTAATTGCATAAATAATTGCATAATTAATGATTTGCATAAATAATATTGTGTTTTTTTTTAAACGCTTTAGTCGCATTCGAAGCGAATTGGTTGCGTCTATGAGAATTAAAAGTTGATTTCCTTTGTCGGATCCGACATATTTCGTTTTTGAGAGTAGACCTCCAGACTCGTAGTTAGTTGGAGAAAAACGGATTGTCATTATTGACACTTATAAATAATAAATATTGAACAACATCTCATACATTGCTCTGATTCTATGGTAAGTAGCTAAAGCACTTGTGTTACAGAAATCAGAAACAACGACGGTACCACAACACCCAGACCCGAGACAATACAGAAAAGTTCGTTTTCCCATATTGACCCGACCGGGGATCGAACCCGGAACCTCGGAGATGGCGCGACACCAAAGTCCGGCACGCTCGCCTCTCGGCTACGGAGGTCGTCAATTACGACGCCTAAAATATCGGAACCAGGCATGGATTAGTCAAAATAAAATATTTTCATAGTAGTTTGCAGAAAAAAAATATTCAAAACCAAAAATAAAACCCTATTTTTATTAATCAAAGCAAAAACTCGAACTAAACAGGCTCCCGCTAGAGACGCCCAGTTCCCTTTCGCAACGATAAAATCGCTCAGCGTTTTCAAAGAAAAATCGTTTTTATTAAATATTTTCTTCTCAATAAAATTGGAATGGCGCGCTAAATAGCGGACATACCGGCTGGCCGGGAAGGCGGAAAATTTGAAATAAATGAAATATGGCCGACTTTGACGGGGAATATTGCTTTATTATTTTTAGTTGACTAATAAAGCAACAAGGGAGTCGAAGCAGCTTTGAAGCGTTCTTAAATATATATAATAACTGGCTGTCCCGGCTAACTTCGTAACGCCTTTTTTTCTAAGCTTTTAAACCTTCCCTGGAACTCCACAATTTATTTCAAGACCAATATTAGCCAAATCGGTCTAGCTGTTCTCGAGTTTTAGCGAGACTAACAAACAGCGATTCATTTTTATATATAAGACTAGCTGTCCCGGCGAACGTCGTAACGCCTATTTTTTTAATTTGTACCCTTATAAACCTTCCCTGGACCTCCACAATTATTTTAAAACCAACATTAGCCAAAGCGGTCTAGCTGTTGTCGAGTTTTAGCGAGACTAACGAACACCGATTCATTTTTATATATAAGATATAAGAATATATATAAGAAGATGTAAAAAATAACCAACACACACTATAACCATATGATCAGTAAATATTGTTTTATTTTTTATATTTTTTATAGCTTTATTAGGACAACCAACAAGAAAAACGCTGACAATACATATTTAGGAACAAACATTAAATTAAAGCTAAGCGTCGTCATCTCAATTTAGAGGTTGCCACATGCATGCAATGTGGACTTACATTTTTTTTAATTAAAAATATATTTTTATGTATTTTTAACTTGCTCACAAGATTTTTTTACTCTTATAAGTATAGCATACGCAATACATCAAATTTCTCGTATGACACGAAAGTTTTTATACCATTGATTAGGTGATAGTCAATCAGTGGTAGGTACAACAAAACGTACACCAATGTGTGTGAAGACAGATAAATACACAACAAAGTAATCATTTTTATGATTTTTTTTCGAAATTCATTCAATAATTAGATCTGAGTCCAATATTGTCATGTTTGGCTATCCCGTCCCTAAAATTTTTTAAAACACAATAATTTTAATTCCAATTTGCTATAAATATTTCACATCCATTCAGATTTCCGTTACTATCATGATCAACAAAAGAGCGTAGATACATTTTCAACGCTAAATGAAATAAATGTAAGCCCCGAAATTGATAATAGAAACGAGAGATATTAATAGAACTAAGAGAGGTAGGGCTATGATTTATCGCTCAAACTGGAGCAGCCCGACTGGTGAAATACCTCCACCTTACAGAAGACCGTAGCCAAATAACAATCACTTCTGTGTTGTTGTGTTCCTGCGTGTGAGTAAGGTTTCCAGTGCTCCTGGGGGGTGCTACGTTAGAAGCAGGGGTCAAGCTTTCAAGGTAAGGGCGACAAGTCCAGTAACAGATTTATTATGCTGTACTTGTCACCCTTAAGCTAGGACCTCATTACCACTTAACACCAGGTGGGATGAGGTCAATCCATATGAAACAATATGGTAAAACCATGAAAATTGCAGATTTCAACTTTTTCAACCCAGACCGGAGTCAATATGGAAAAGCATCATAATTACGTTAGTTCAGTTACCAAAATTCACCTTAATCAATTCAATCTGGGGGCACAGCAGTGGTCCCGCCAAGACGAGCCAAGCGAAGCGTAAGAGCACTACCTACCTTTTCTCGAAGTGTTTCGCCGTTTTTTTGAACTCTCATAGAGTTGCTTTTCGATACTTTTTAGAGATAAACAAACATTTACAAACAAACTTTCACATCTCTCTATATATACAAAAGAAAGTCATGTTAGTAACACTGTTTATAACTCAAGAACGGCTGAACAGATTTGGCGGAAAATTTAAGTAGGTAGTTTAGAACCAGAAGGAGGACATAGAATATAATATAATAATTTTAAAGAACCGCTAGTTTACAATAAACTGAAAAGGACACCCCATACTTTTTAAATTTTAAAAGCAATAGGCAAACGGGATTGAACCCCCACCCGCAACACTGCATCAGTCACGCCATCCCTTGATCTGAGGGTTGTTTGTCGTGAAGAGGGCACACCAGGGTTGCTGACCCTCAGGTACATGCTTTGTGCTTACACTAATTGTCTCCCTTGTCAGTGTCATTCATTAGTACACGAGTCTGTAGGTGGACTATTGTTGGAGATGCGACAAGTTGATTAATTAATATACTACAATGGGTGTTGAAATTAATTCTTCAGCTTTTCAACTAAAACTGGCATGGTGCAAAAAAAACCGGCCAAGTGCGAGTCGGACTCGCCCATGAAGGGTTTCGTAACAGCGAATAACATACTAAAAAAGTTTATATTTAAAAATAATTTAACGGGTAAAAACGCGACACAAGTAGTTAATACGAAGTACTTACTGCCCGACGTTTCGGTTAGGTTGCACCAACCGTGGTCACGAGCTGACTCTTAAATATTTAAAATGGAACGCCAAAGTCCTAAAGTTTAAATAAACGTTTATTGGAGTTGATTGATTTAAAGGTAAATTGCTAGATCTCGTTCAAACCTATTTTCCATGGAATGTTTGCATGATAATGTAAATCATGTATTTTTATTTAGTTTTATTATTTACTTATTTTAAAAGTTACAAGGGGGAGACACATTTTAACACTTTAGAAGTGTTTATCGCGCAAACTTTTCATAAAGTCTGAAAATTTCGGAAAAAAGTGGTTGTGACATGCGGACGGACAGACAGACAGACACGATGAATTCATAAGGGTTCCGTTTTTCGAAATTCGGGTACGGAACCTTGATAAAAGGACATCAGACTACATACTTCGGCTTTTGTACCGTCCTTATGACGTACGCATATGGACTAATATTAAGCTGAAAGTCTCTACCTTGACGTGCTGCCGACTGTACAACAATAGGCGTTCCTGGCTGTTATACCAATGGTCGTGGGTTCGATACCTACCCGGGGCAAACATGTGATGTACTTGTGTTCGTTCTGTACTGGGTGTTTATTAAATTTTAAAGTATATATTGTACAACGGAAGTAAAGTCTTTCGCGAAAAATTTAAATGAGTTAACGGGTCAAAACGCGACCTTTTTAGTAGTGAATGAGAACTACTTACTAGGTATGTTGTTACTATATACATATATAGTCACTTTTTGATCTGTTAACTTATCTTAAACGTTAGTTCTGGTTTCTATATCACTAGTAGGCACTTAAACAACTTATTGTGGGAACAGGTCAATGTATTATGATGATGTTTAGTATTAATTAATCACAAGATGTCTTGGCTCTTTCACAACCTTTTTAAAAGTTTAATTTAAAAAAAATAGGCGGTACTAGCCTATGTTTTTTCTTAATTAAAATAATCGCTTAAATAGGTTCCGAAACAATGCGCAAACACAAAAAACATACGCCCAAATTGAGATATCTCTTCCTTTTTTTGAATCGTTTAACAATATCAACAAATATTCAACGAGCGCCGCGTCTTTATTAAATGAAAATTGAAAATTCGTTCATTTGCCAGGAACAGGTTTCAAAACTTGTCTTTTTTGTATAGACTACTGCACAATCAAGTGGACTGCTCGGAACTTCTGCAAAGATTTTACTTTAGAGCACCTTCTAGGCCACCCAGAAAACCTATCACACCACTCTGCCCCCCGTTGCGGCGTACAGTTCTGGGAACACAGTCTCCAATTTGTAGGATGTGCAGACTCTTAAATCTGATTAGTGACCGAGTTGATATTAACCATGTTTCCTTTGGTCAATTCCGTAAGATTCTTCTTGATACACACCACTGAATAGATGTAAAGTATTTTATGTTAATTCTGTTTTCTTTTATTTAATTTAATTTTCTTTCACCATTGGGTCTATTTTCTACTCGGTTATGTTAGTTTTGCGCTGGTGGCGCATGTTTTATATTGGCTCGATTGGTTTGGCCGAGTGGTTAAGTATAACCTACCTACTTATTAGTTTTAAATATAGTTTTAGTGTCAAAATACTCATTGAATGAGGTGTTTACCTATAATTGACTATGTACTTAGATTTTATATTAAAAATATGTTTGTTTATATCGATAATGTATTAGTGCATAAGTTGTTGGTAAACCAATAAATAAATAAATAAATAAAAGATGTTCAGGTACAAAGTAAGTGGCCATGCTCCGCTACATTATATCATATCATGCAAACATTAAACATGATTTTCCCTCAACACGTTGATATTCCAATAGCGTATAAACAACAGTTTAATTAAGCCAGCCAGAGACTTCCAGGATCATAAAATCCGAGGCCCATATTATTCTTCCTTAAGAGATGTTCGTCACACCAACTGGGCTGCGGAAGTGCAAAGTCTAACAGGCCTTTGCTATACTCCATTTTTTTAGCATTAGACATTTCGTAAACGAATATATGCTGTGGCAAGAAACCTTTTCTTTTTGTACAAAAACATTTTATAAGTGATTTTGAGTTAAAAGCAATTTAAAATTATTAGAAATTATGAATAACTAGCGGTCACGGCGAACTTCGATTCGCCTAAGAGGATTTTCCCGCTTTTCTGTTGAATTTTTTTCTGAATTTTCTGCGCTATAAACCTCACGGAGCCCGAGACCTTTCTAACGAATGCAAAACCGTGGAAATTGGTTCGTGCGTTCTGGAGTTATAGCGTCAGGAAGGAAAACCCGACTTATTTTTATATAATAGATTAAGGAAACAGTGCTAAATACTCGATTTTTAGAGCTCCGTAGCCGAATGACAAAAACGGAACCCTTATGGATTCGTCATGTCTGTCCGTCCGTCGATCCGTCCGTATGACACAGCGACTTTTTTCTGTAACTATATGAGCTATACTGTGGAAACTTAGTAAGCACATGTATTCGGTGAACCGCATTAAGATTTTTCATACAAAAATAAAAAAAAACGATAATTTTTAGGGTTCCCATACTTAGGATGGAAAACCATAGTTTGAGGTCAGGTGTTTGATGTGGTTGTCTGGCGCATTTATTTATTTATTTAATTAGTTTTGTTCAGTGTTGATTTCAAAAACAAGCTGTAGCTATCTGCAATGCAATGGTTTCCAAAAATTGAATGAAGCCACCTTTTTTATCATCGAAAAACATTGGTAGGTGGTCAAATTTCAAAATTATACACGACCAGAGGCCATCCAAAATATGCAATCATTCAGCCTTAAGCTTTAGCAAAAACGCAACCGTACCTTATAAACTAAAAGGTGTACTTTTGCACCCAGATCACGCCCCGCTCGTTTTGAGTGGGCCACCCCGATATTAGGACGTAAAGAGGGGTTTTTTTTTAAACTTATTATTGTCGGCCATGCCCATTTTGTCTTTTCGAACGATAAAATAGGTCTCTTTATAGTGGTATTACGCTTTTGCGCTCCGTTAAGTTTATTGTGGTTTTATTAATTTAGGCGGATTTATGAAGGTTGGGTATGAAATAGTTGACGTTTCATTTTTTTACGTTAACAGAGGTAGCCCGTGATAAGAAATTATTTTGATGAATATTTTTCATGTTGAAGTTCAGTTTAAATGTTCTTATTTCGAAATATGAAAAAGGATATAATATGAATTTTCGGAAACACGTGAACGAAACTGATTGACGACCTCCATAGACGAGCGGCGAGCGGGCCGGAATTTGGCGTCGCGGGTTCGGTCCTCGGTCGGGTCAATATGGAAAACGAACTTTTCTATATTGTCTCGGGTCTAAGTGTTGTGGTACCGTCGTTGTATCTGATTTCTTTTACAGAAGTGCTTAAGTTACTTACCACAGAATCAAAGCAATGTATGTTCAAAAAAAAAACCGGCCAAGTGCGAGTCGGACTCGCGCACCGAGGGTTCCGTACAAACCTGCAAGGTTTACAAAGTTCGTTCATTACGACAATCGAGTCATAACTATGGTATTTTTATTGCAAAATGAAATTCATAACATTACAATGGGGAAAGATGGAGGAGCATAAATATTTTGTAATGTAACTAAAAATTTAAGGTTTTCGGAATTTTTCCTTTATGTGTGCTATAAAACGTTGCTTCATGCCAAATTTCAAGATTCTAGGTCGACTGGAAGTACCCTTAAGTAGGGAATCAAAACCTAAGTTTTGATTCCCTTGCAAGTGTCGAAAATTTGCGGCATAAACGGCTGTATCTTTTGATTGCGTTGGCTTAGAAGTTTGATTTTTTCACAGCTTCAAGGGACAGTAGACCTGAGTAATTGATATAAATTTCAGCTTTATACCTCCACGCGTTCCTGAGAAAAAGGGTCTTGACAGACGGACGGACAGACGGACAACAAAGTGATCCTATAAGGGTTCCGTTTTTTCTTTTTGAGGTACGGAACCCTAACTAAGGACGGTTTCACAAACGTTAGTAACAAATACGACTTCAAAAGTAAATATTTTGTCTCTGTCCAATAAAAAAAAAATAAAATAAAAATTTCCAAACCCGAACTCGATTTCAAAGTTTTGTGAATCGGTAGACAGAATTACTTACCTATCTATCACTTATGTCAGGTTCCAAATACTTGAAAAAATATCCTTTCTAGTCACGAATAGTAAAAAATTATACGAAGCGTAAGCTAAAAACGACCGACAGACGACTGATGACAGCTGATATGGTAATTAAATTAGAAATTGGAATTATGGACTCGTAGTCATTATTGACACATTACGAATCGTAAAATATTGGAACCGTGCATTAACTAATATAAAAAAACGCGTTGTTTGTAAGTATGTATGGATGTCTAAATGTATTTTGTTACCCTTTCACGGGAAAACCGCTAAATAGTTTTGGATTAAATTTGGCAGATAGATACTAAAATCACATATTGAAAAATTATGTTTATCTTAATATTTATAATGTTAAAGCCCTTTTATGTGAATGCGGTAGTCTCTCTTTTATAAAGTACAAAAGTCTTTTAAATGTTTTATTAATTCAAGACAATGTAACTTAAGTGAAATAAAATATACACAAGAAAGCAAGTAAGTCCTCACACCGGACCGCTCTTTTCCCATTAAAAGAACAACTTTCAACAAGATTCGCTGTTTATTCACCAGTTATCCGAGTTAAAAGCTTCATTTCCCTTCATAAATATCGGAATAAAAGAGAAAATCTTGTAGCAAATTACATAAACAATATCAAGACAAAGAACAAAGAAATCGAATAACTCAAGTGTCATTGTGAATCTGAAAGTGCTATCTTCAATAATCTGGGAAAGCGGCAAGGGGGAGCCGTGGGTACGATCCAAGGGCCCGTACAATTTTTCATCGTATGATAAGAATTTACATAAACATCTGTCGCCCCAAACGGTAGGATTGATTGAGAGATAAATAGACGCTGTAATATGTTTGTTGCATAAAACATCACAAAGGCACGTATCTGTTTCTGTTATATTCAAGAGAGGTAGGCCATAGCAATTTATCGCTCGAACTGGAGCAGCCCGACTGGTGAAATACCACCACCTTACAGAAGACCGCAGCCAAATAACAATCAATTCTGTGTTGTTGTGTTTCTGCGTGTGAGTAAGGTTTCCAGAGCTCTACATTAGTAGCAGGGGTCAAGCCTTCAAGGTAAGGACGACACGTCCAGTAACAGATTTATTACGCTGTACTTTTTTTTTTATAGTAGCGCAGTATATTGGCTCCTCCCAGCCTGATGGTAAGCAAGAGAGGAACCCACATCGCGATGACAACAGATTTGATATCAAAATATCCTATCCGTTAGCATCGCCATACTGGCCCGCAAGATGTTTCTTCACGCTCCTTTTGAAGGAATCCATGTCAAAGGAAGGAGGAAACACATGAGCCGGCAACGAGTTCCACTTCTTTATGGTCCGGCAAAGATAAGAGTTACCGAACTTTTTGGTTCGTGATGGAATATTTTCCACGGTGAAGCGATGACATCGTTGGCCGGCTCTTGTGGTTCTGTGTAGGAAAGGAGAGGGTGGGATAAGGGAAAATAGTTACTCGGAACACTCCCCATGATAAAGCCGATAAAAGACACTTAATGAACCAATGTCTCTACGTAGTTGAAGAGGTTCAAGGTTCCCAGTAATCTCTTCATAGTTAATAATGCGCACAGCCCGTCGCTGCAACCTATCAAGGTTACTTACTTACCTATTAAGGTACTTGTCGCCTTTAAGCTAGGACCTCATTACACTTAACACCAGGCGTGATGAGGTCAATCTTAAGTGTAATATAAAAAAATATATAAATAAAAAACAATACTTATTCTGCACTGGTAGAAATTTGTAATTGGTGTATTCTTCTGGATAGTTATAGGTTCAGAACCGCTGGTTGCTTCATTTGAATTACATAGACGATTAATTAAAGTGAATTATATAATTTATATTATTAAAAATACTTTGCATTTCTGAAACTGATATAGTTATGAATAATGAACAAATCGAAGTCATAAATACAACAACTTTTTTAGGAATCACTATAGATTCGAGGCTACAATGGGGTCCTCATATATGTGCTCTGGCAGGAAGACTTAGTTCTGCCGCATATGCAGTTAGAAAAATTAGGCATCTTACTGATGTTGAAACGGCGAGACTAGTTTATTTCAGCTATTTTCATAGTTTAATGTCATACGGTCTATTGCTGTGGGGCTCAGCTTCTGACATACAAACTATATTTGTATTACAGAAGAGAGCTATTCGATCTATTTACGGCCTTAGATCGCGTGATTCACTTAAAGAATTATTTAAAGAAATTAATATTTTAACTGTAGCCTCCCAATTCATCTTTGATTGCATCATGTATGTACGTAAAAATCTTCATTTGTTCTATAAGAAATCCGACACACATAATTTTAACACAAGAAATAAACATAAGCTCGCTATTTCAAACCATAGGCTTCGTAAAACCAGTAGAACATTCGTGGGATTAAGTATAAAAATATTCAACAAGTTACCGCAATGTACTGTTGATTTACCTATGCATAGATTTAAGATCCATATTAAATCATGTTTAATGCGAAAAGGATACTATAAACTTGATGAATATTTAAACGATAAACATATATGGACATGATTGTCTGTTCGCTCGCACACCATAGTTTTTAAGTTCTCTAGCTCTAAACATTGTAAAGATTAGGATAACTACTGAGTTTCTTGCCGGATTCTTCTCGGTAGGATTAGGTTCCGAACCGGCTATAGCTTCAATTTTGGTTTGTATTCATTCTGACGATGCATAAGTGTTACTTGTAACCTACATGAATAAATGAATTGACTTTGACTTTGACTTTGACTTTGAATCTTTTCTAGGAAAGCCCATAATTTATATTGGGTCGCCAAGCTATCGGAGTAAGTAAGATTGTTTTATTTCTTTTTCTGATTCTGGAATTTTCATAAATAAATGTTTCTCTGCTTTACCTGAAGGCAATCTAACACCATTGCTGTTAAGCGAGTTTAAAAACAAATGATGATCATATAATGTTTTAATGTAACAATGCCAAGTGATTGCACTGCCGGTTAGAAACCTGATGAAACAATGAAGTGTTTGAGTAATTTCTATTAAAGCTAAAGCACTTTTAGCCTCAGATCAATATAATGGCAGATATATGACAAAAAATTAATTTATGAATACTTTAATAGTGGCCCAACAAGCTCATTCTTCCTTATGACCACGACCACTGGTCAATTCTTCCACAAAGATCTAAATTCATATCACCCACAAATCAACTGCCATCTGTCATTGTTATAAAGCGGCCATATTTGACAATAACGATTATAAATTATTTCACGGGCCCCAAAAAAGGTACGCACGTGGAACGATCGCGTTACGTCGCAGGAAATTAACATCCCCCTCCCCCTCTTCAAACCCCCCCTCAGATAACTCCGAAGATACTGCAGGTATGGTTAACCATTATTTTTGATACATACGTGTGTAAAAGCAATTAAAATGCAATGGACATGATGACAAGTATAATACCCTAGGCTGCAATAGGTGTATACTTAGCTCTATACTAATAAATACAATTTTGAGGGAAATTTAGTAAATTTTTTAGTTCATTTTGAATTCAATTTATTCCAAAAATGATACCATAAAGGAACTAAATACGCAGAAGTGATAATTAGAATTGAAGTGTAATAATAACATTTAAAATAATTTCAATTTAAGTTACTAAAATACCCTATACTTATGAATTTGACTAACTTAACCATAGGACATTTTAAATATTAGATATTTATATCAAGTTTTACAACTCATATCAAGCTATTTTACATTAAAGAAAACTTGTAAACTGTAAGTTCAATATGTCGTATAGGAATTTACTATTAGCTCGTTTTAATAGGGTAAATTATGACTTGAAATTTGAGAAATACATATCACAGTACAGACAAGTTCGTGTGTTTAACCTAGCTTAGAATAAAACTAAGTTAAATGCAAAAAATTAAGTTTAAGCATGCATAGCTTGACCTTATTCGCAAAAACTTAACTCATACCCTTCAAAGTAATATCTGATCGAAAACCTTTATTATAAATTTCAGAGGTGAAAATGAGTTCAGAGTTTTTGTCAGAAAAACATCTAAAAGGAAAAGAAGTGTGTAGACGAAAATGTAGAAGGGTCTAGTGCTAAGTCATAGGTTCTCAACATGTGAAGTACGACCAATAGTGGGCGCAGAAAATTTGGGGAAATGCAGTTTAAAGTTATTTAAATCAGAGTCTTCTGCGCTCTCCTTCAAGATCGGTGAAGATGATAGGGCTTCGCAGCAAACATCGATAACTAAGGCAAAGAATGCAGCATCGATAACTAAGGCAATAAAAAAACGCATATTTATCGGAACAGGATGCGGTATTCAAATTCCAAAACCAACTCATAAGAGGAAATTGTGTTCTAATGAAAACTTCTATTCCGTTATTTAAAAATACAGAGTGACATTTAGGCAAAGTTATTTTTGAGTTTCATTCACGTTTAATGAAAATTAATCATACCATATGGGAAAAGGCCCTTCAAAATTTTAAGAGTATTATCAAACCATACCAAAGAAAATCTCTTTGATAATGCAAATACCATGAAGGTATACCAAATTTAAATACTAAGAGTTCTGTATGTGTTAAATGACAGCTATGTAAATGATATATAGATAGATAGATAAATGATAATGATACAATACGATGCACTTACCTGCTACCATGTGACAGTAGCGTCATTTACATTATATAGACGATTCATAAATATTACTAATGTAATTTTCATGATTGAAAGAATAAATATTCTTATTGAAGCACGTATGTAATCCTTAATTTTTTTTATTCGACAACCAATCGATAATAATATAAAGAAAAATGATATCCTAAAAAGTTTGAGAGCCAATGCTCTAGACCCTTACACTTTTCATACTTAAGCTGTGTCTAGACAGACGGCTTGAACTAACGTAATGGAATATTATTAAATGAAAAGAAAAATATTGGGAGGCAAATAAATTGCATATTTGGAATGAAAAAAAAACGGTTCATTAGAATACCAATGACGCAGGTAAGTTCTTTGAAAAACATTGCAAACATTTGAACAACGACCCGTTTTAGTACGGATAGTAAAAAAATATGCAAGGCGTAAGCTAAAAACGACTTACAGATGACTAATGACAGCTGGCATGGAAAGTAAACTATGAAACGGTATTAACGACTCGTAGTTGGTTGGAGAAAAACGGATTGACTATCCGTTTTTTGACATTTTACGAATCGTGAGTGGGAATTAGTGAGTCATTTAAAAGTTTGAGTGAATTTGAAGGTGAGTTCAAATGGGTAAATAGTTTGATATATATCTATCTGTATTTATGTATATGCGTTCATTCGTAAAAAATCTCATCAGGTATATAATATTAGTATTTAATCATGCATACATATATATCTAAGACTACATAAGATTAGTAATTTCTTTGTGGGTTTAAGCGTCAAAATTATTTAACAAGTTACCTGAAAATGTTATCCAGTTGCCCATGCATAGATTTAAGTCTCATGTTAAAAATTGTTTAATAAAAAAGGGCTAATAGAAAATTTATGATTATTTCAATGACAAAAATGTATGGGTCTAGAATAACTATGATTCTCGGAAATGTTTTATATAAGCTTTGTATATTTTATTTAAGTACCTTGTATAAGGGAACATTGTTACATTGAAAAGAGTAAGTGTCGAGTTTCTTGCCGGTTCTTCTCGACATGATCAACATTCCGAACACGGCGGTAGAATACTTAATTTGTACTGACAATTCATAAGTGCTTTTGTAAAGTTTACATGATTATTCATGATCTTTATAGATGTTTTCTATTCTATTCCATTCTATAAGTTATAAAAAAATAAAATGCCACGGTTATCCATATCACTGGTCATCAAGGTTTTCGTCACACAATATAGTATTTGTTTAAACAATGATGATTTTATTAAAATAAATTAAGTTTTTAAAAGACCCAAATGTATTGTTCGATTTACGTAAATTTTGAAACTGAGTTCAAATGTTTATAGTAAGATATTGGATCAAGTTAGTAAAATTGTCCATGAATATACAAGTAGCTTTAAAATTACTACCTTACTATTGTCACATTTCCGGTGCTTACATTAAATTCGTTTTTATTTGAAGCACTTTGGGGGCCTTTACATTTGTACATAATAGTTTCCGTTTTCGAGTAAAAGTAAAAAAATAATTTAACATTCGTTCAAAGAATTTGGAAGTTCTAAGTATTATGTAGTGAAACTAAGTACTTAGAACTTGTGTGGTTTTGTATATTTTCAGCAAAAAAAGTCAGAAGCCAAATAAGTAAAAAAGAAATAAACGCCTAACGAATATATCTGTCTTAAGAAACAGGCAATAATATTCTAATCATAATAATTTCAAGTTAGATCATCGTACTATAAAGATCGTCTTTCTTTATACATTTTCCTATTGTTTAATAGAAGTCAAAGTCAAAGTCAAAGTCAATATTTTTTACTTTGACTTTGACTTTGACTAAAATGGTTTTATATGTAAGACTGTATCTAAGACTGTACTGTACATATGGATACAATCAATAATTAAACCTTAAAACCGTTACGCTTTGCAATCAAAAAGTCCGCGTCACCGAAACTCGTATCATTCCCATCAGCAGACCATAAAAAAACCAAGAAACGAACGTACGTCCACCCGATCCCCAGCAAAACATCCAAATGAATAATCTCACATCGACTGGGTCCGTACATTTACACGAATGTTTATACTGCAGGCCGCGCCAAGTTGCCAATAAAAACATTTCATAGCTCGCATTAAAACAGTGGCGAAAGTGAGCGGCCCCCAAATAATCAATACGGACCCCGAGCCCTGGGCGCAGGTACGGTGCGCGTCCCCTCCCCGCACCTACCTCCCCCACCACCACACCCCTCCGCGCCGATCCCCTCGGCAAAGAGTAGCAGACACGAGAAGGCAGCCTTCTGAGCACACCTTCATATTGATGGGAAAACTTGATATAACTC
Organism: Glyphodes pyloalis; assembly: GCA_037074685.1. Lineage (NCBI taxonomy): Eukaryota > Metazoa > Arthropoda > Insecta > Lepidoptera > Crambidae > Glyphodes > Glyphodes pyloalis. The sequence continues at coordinate 1,746,846 of JAYKKO010000042.1, forward strand.
TATTTTTAGACTTGATTAAATGAGACAAATGACTTCGTTTATTAAAAGATTGCGATCGAGTCGACATTTGAGAAGCGATTTATGATTTTTGTTCTGTATTTCTTTCATTGATAGATAGATACACTTTATTGCACAGAAAAATTTACAGATATTGGTTTTACAGACATAATTAAGTACAATTTAGGCAGTCTTATTGCTAGAAAGCAATCTCTTCCAGACAACCTTTAGGTAGAGGAAATAGTATTTACTTCATCAACCACTGATTATGATAGAGTTTAGTAGCAGAAAAAAAGAATTACTGTTTAATTGACAATTTTATTTTCATATACAAGTCAAAGTTTTCGCACCTATACCCAAAACTAGGGTTTTAGGTGCATTTGTATGTTATTTGTCAAATTTGCCAGTAGTGAATCAAAAGCTAAGATTTGTTAATCACCAATAACGATAATTAATATCAATAAAAAAGCAACCATTACAAAATAGGAACCCTGAGATTCTCTTTTCATTTAAGTAATAGTCCCGAGTAATTTTAATTGTTTTAGGCTAAACAGCCTAAAACAGTTAAAATTACATGGGATGCTTTTATTTTCTTTATACTCTAGTTTCTATTCTTCAATCGTAATTCATCTAGAAGGGTAATGTGCGTTTAAAACCTTTCTAGATGGACTGGATATAAAATAACAAGAAAATGATGCATATCTTTTAGCAGTTACTCATTAACTTGCAAATAATATGTGATAACAAGAACATCATCAATCAACGAAAGTAAATCAATGCGATTAATAATTCGTTTCTGTTTATTTTCAACCTCGAATCATTGACACGACATGGTGATAACAATAGGCGTATTACACCATTTATAGATACTTATTTTGAACAATTGAATTGATCAATGTTGAGGTCAATGAAATGTATTGTAATTATATTAATAATCGTCAACAGAAATAACTTTGAAACTATGTTTAGAAACGAATACGCCAGTTATGTTACTAAAGATAACAAGTCTACCACGTTTTGTATTAAATACGGGAATACAAGTAGTAAATTTATTTACTTATTTTAACATTTAAATTAATTTAACGGGTCAAAACGCGACACCATTTTTATTTAGCAGTTAATACGAACTACTTACTGCCCGACGTTTCAGTTAGGTTGCACCAACCGTGGTCACGAGCTGACTGGTCTTGCTCGCCTTCGTCTGTTCAGGCCCGTTAAAATATTTTAAATGTTTAAAATGGAACGCGAAAGTCTTATAATTTATACTTAAAATTACATTGGTATGCAGGATGGGTGTATATTTTTAACTAATTTCACAGTTTTACTCTTTGCGTATCATATTTTACGATTCGTAATGTGCTAAATAAATGACTATTCCTTTTTCTCCAACCGACTACGAGTCGTTAACTCCGTTTTATAATTTACTTTCCATATCAGCTGTCATCAGTCGTCCGAGCGTCGGTCGGTTTTAGCTCAGGCCTCGTATAATTTATTATTATGTATTATACTAGAACGGATCGTTTTCTAATAATGGAAGATATTGGCCGGGCATCAGCCATTTTGCATCGAAGTAACGAATAAAGAAACTTAATATTGTTTAAAAATACTAACCCTAATGAAATACGGGTACATTTAATAAAACTCATGTGTAAAATCATATTAAACTTCATTTTCTAATGCAAATAGCCGGGAATACTTCAAAGGTTAGCCAAAGTTAACAAAATTTTAGTGATTTTCTGCTTTCGCTAACCGAATCAAGGAAAATTATCAGGAATATCAACAAACTTAGAAACAGGATATTATCTTTCGACTAACATCAAAGTGAAAAGGTTTTACAAGTCATAGAATTTATAAACCAATATTTTTTTGAACTGAAGTCTACTTTGTAATATTTCTTAAAAAAACATGCTATTGAAAGTTGTTTTTTAGACAGACGCATTCTGTATTGAATTGTTAAATGTAAAGAATTATCTATATCACGAAATATGACTAAATCCACATCAGAAACAGCTTTGATTTATTTAAAATAATCAATTAGTATTCAATCAGAATATTGTAATTTATGTTTAAAATAACTTTAAATTAAACATTGCCCCGACGTTCATCGGACTTTTCATTAAACTTGAAATACAGTTTCTGTTTACGCATAAGCAACTAAGCCATTAGGCTTAATGTTGTCTTAGATGAAAATAGATGATCTATAGTGTCACCTTGCCCTCTTTATATGTGCACAATACATGGGTAACTTAAAATTAACTAAGTTTTAACTTGTACGTGCCTATTTTTACTTAACGCGATAATTCCGCCAACGCTAGGTGTTCAGAGAGACACGTTATTCAAAATAGATCGGTGATGAGACCTAATTCGTTTCTGAAATTAGATTATTTGCTCACATCTCCTAAAACAAAAAAAAATGCACAATAAAGACCAAACAACACAACACAACTAATACCAAACCTAATTTTGTTTCGTAATGTGTCTACAATGACTATCCGTTTGTCTACAACCGACTACGAGTCGTTAAATAATACCGTTCCATACAGCTGTTATCAGTCGTCCGTCTCTCGTTTTTAGCTTACGCCTCGTATAATTTAGTACCACCAGTACTTAGAACGGATTGTTTTCCAAATATTGGAATCGGGCATTAATCTGTCATACCGATTATTTCCAACCATAGCTGGTTGGAAATAATCGGTATGACTTTTGACAGCTAGGACATTTGTTAATGTCTTGAACTTCGTACTTGACATTGGCGGAATCACTGCGTTGTTTGTAAGCGCGGGACAGAGTCCATAAAAAAAAAATAAAAAAAATTGACCTTCGTCATGCACCTTACAAAATGAATACATCCAATAGTAACATCTGTTCTAAATTTGAAATACCAAATATACTACGTTAGCCAAAAATCTTAAAGCAAATCAGACAAGTCATTAACCTCAAAAGTATTCGCGAAATAAAAAAGCATACAATATCTGCGCTCCATACTCTATGACTCAGCTACCAGTCAGCGCTGTCTAAACCGATTGATGCAAGTGAATTTTAGCAAACGAGACGCAACTCTGTTTCCTTTCCAATAAGACAAAGAGTACAGGGGTTAAAAAACTCATCCGTCTGCTTCCGCGCGAAATACCAACGTAATTACCGTAAAAATAAACCAGGTATTTAATAAATTTAAATCTTTCAATCTATTAGAACACCGTTCAAACACAATCGGATATAGTCCTTATTCATAGAGCAGTAGTGTTGTTGTGTCTGAAATGAAAATGTTTAATACAGAGGCCGCGGAGTGGTAGTTGGTTTAATTAATCATCCGTTGGGGCGGAAAATTGTGCAGCTGTTTCCCGATAACGACATCGTCTAGAAAGTTCAAAATCCAACCAAGATTTTGCTGAAAGTTCGCTCTGAGCGTCATACGTTGTCTGGTTATCTTTTCAAACTAAAATTTAATAAAGAAAAAAGTAATCAATTTTTAGGCTTACGTACCGAAAGGATAAAATCGGGACCCTATTACTAAGATATGGCTGTCTGTCTATTTGTCCGTCCGTTTGTCTGTCTCCAGGCTGTATCTGAAGAACCGTGATAGCAAGAGAAATGAAATTTTTACAGATTATGAATTTCTGTTTCCGGTATAACAACCAATACTAAAAACAAAATAAAATAATTATTTAAGGGTTCATATACAACAAACGGGATTTTTTACCGTTTCTTACTCGATATCATGAAAGGTAATAGATTGGAAATATTAATTCAATTCAATTCAAATCTTTATTGCAAGTCACATGGGTTGAAAGTTGACATTCTTAAGGCTAAGTACATGTGACGCCTTGTAAAGAGGGAAAACTGTGTACCTACTATTGTTTACCTAATCTAGGTATTTCGTACACGAAACCGACTCGCACTTGGCCGGTTTTGTTTTCAAATACAAATACAAAATACAAAATACTTTTATTGATAACTAAGGTACATTTTACAGTAAATAGTGGAAGGAGTTGCCTTTTAAGCAAAAAATTTTGCTTGTGCTAGGAAACTCCGCTCTAGCATAACAAGTGTACAATTTTATTCATATACCTAAAACGTTCTCCAATACTTATAAATTACTTATTCTAATATAATAGCAAATTATAAAGTATGCTGATATGGTAAGTGTGTGTGTGTGTGTGTGTGTGTGAGTGAGTGTGTGTGTGTGTTTGTGATGTAACTATTTCTAGTGATGGCTTGTAATTAAAAGGTGACTTCAGAAATAACAAGGTTTATTAAATTAAATTTAAATATTTTTTTTTTTTTTTGATTGACCTGTGATTAATTCAACTTCATCATAACCCAATTCATTCAACCATTCAATTATGACGTTTTTAACATTTTTATAGGTAAGAGGGTAAACATTTAGCATTTTATTTATTTCATTATAAAGAATAGCTGATTGATAACTAAATTGTCGTTTAGCAAATTTGGATTTTACCAACGGTATTTCGACGGCGTTGTAAGCTCTTCTTTTAACAGGAAGGTTAGGTTTATATTGCAGTGTAGTATGCTTTTTAAGAATTATTTGCATTAAGTAAAGTTTTCGAACAGTCAATATCCCACTTAAAGTATATAGGTCAGTGGTTGGAAATCTAAAGGGCTTGAATAGCATTACTTTTATCAATGCCCGCTGAGCTCTCTCTAAATCTAAGAATCTTGTCTTGGATGCACCTCCCCATACAGATATACAATATACAATAGCCGATTATCGGTTGAGCCAGTAAAACGTAGGTTTGGAACAGTAGCTGTTTAGAGGCTACGTGGCGTAGTGTTTTAAATGTCCATAATAGTTTTCGGACTCTGTTCATAAGTAGGTCGGTGTGAATGTGCCAGGATAAACGCTGGTCAAGTATAATGCCAAGGTATTTGACGTTACTAACCTTTTTAAGCTCACAGCATTTGCATGATGTTGGATCCTTACAGAGGTGTAGAAATATTTTGTAATTTTCTGGGGGTTGATTGTTATTGTATTTCGAGAAGCATACATAGTTAGTTTTATCTATATTTAGTGTTAGGAGATTTGTATTTAGCCACAATGCTATTTTTGCAAGCCCAGATTCAGTGCACAACCTCAACAGTTCCCAATTTTTTGCAGAAAAAACTATCGCTGTATCATCAGCATACGAGAAAATTTGACCCCCAGTAATTTGCATGTTACAAAGATTGTTTATGTATGTCAGGAATAGGGTAGGGCCCAAAACACTGCCCTGTGGGACTCCGTAAGTGACAGTAGTTTCTGAACTGAATTCTGCTCCTATTTTAACACGGGTTCTGCGGAAAGTGAGATAGTCTTTGATCAGGTTAAGGGTTGTTCCTCTAATACCAATCTCGTGTAGATTGTTTATGAGAATGGGGACAGAAACGGTATCAAACGCCTTCTTAAGATCAAGAAATACGGCTAGACATTTGAACCCTGAATCAACCTTATTTACTATCAGAGACGATAGTGCAATGACTGCATCTTCAGTACTCAAGTTTTGTCGGAAACCGAATTGAGAATTAGATAGAACTTTAAATTTTGCCAAGTATCTCATAATTCTAGCATTTATTAATTTTTCTAGAATTTTTGCAAAAACTGATAATACTGAAATTGGTCTATAATTTGAGGGATTGTTTCTATTCCCATTCTTATAAACAGGGGTTATAATTGCTTGTTTTAAAGCTGCGGGAAATACACCCTTCTCAAAGCATAAATTAGTTAAGTGTACTAGTATTGGGACTATCTCTTTATGTGCTAGTTGTAGAAACCTTGTTGGTATTTTATCCCAACCAGGAGCACTATCAGTTTTCATGGACATAATCACTGCCTTAACCTCCCCAGGATCAGTATCAAACAAAACACAGGATGATGGAAAATTACTAGTAGTGAGAACTATTTCCTCTTGGTTTTGTGCTAGACGTTTAGTAATAATGTCCTCAGCTAGAAGTTGTCCAACAGTTGAGAAGTATCTGTTGGTAATGTCAAGTGACTCTTTAGGCGATGGTTCAATCTGTAAAAGCTCTAAATTGTGCGATTTTATTTGTTTTCTTTGTGTTATTTTATCAATAGCTTGCCATAATTTCTTTGGGTTCTTGATAGCTTTGCTTATTTGGTCCCTATCGTATTTTCTTTTTAGTTTTTTTATTAGATTGTTGCAAAAATTGCGATAACGCTTGTAAGTGATTTTTAATGTTTGATTATAGGGTTCTAAGCGCACTTTTTTCTGCATATTGTTTCTGTTCTTAATGCAGCGAAGAACACCCACAGTGATCCAAGGTTTAATAGTACGGGCACTTCTACTAATTAGTATTCTATTTGTACTAAGAAGAAAACAATTTTGAATAGTGGTTATTAGAGTTTCGACTATTATGTTAGGGTTTTTTAATTTTAATAATTCAAGTAAGTTGTTATTATTGGTTTTAAGATAGTGTAGAGCCTTTTCGTAGTCAACAATTTCTTTTGTTTTAGCGTGTTTATTTAATCGTGACTTATTTTTATTTGAGAGCAATAGAAATATCATGGAATGGTCCGTTATAGTGGTCTCTAATATGGCGATGGTTGCACTTTTATTACCAGAGTCTAGTTTCAGAATGAAATGATCAAGACAATTTTCCCCTCTTGTTGCCAGTAGGTGACCAGGAAGCATGCTGTGCATAGCCAACATATTTAAGTAATTAATTCTATTACACCGCTCCTGTTTACGCTCTTCTTGCTTAAATATCAAGTTTATATTTATATCACCAGTTATAATTATGTTGTCTTTAAATTGTATGCTGTCGAGGACTAGGCTTAAAGAGTTTATAAAGTCGTCTGCATTTAGTGTTGATGGAGATCTGTATATAGCGATAATAATTAAGTCATTTGTAGTTATCATTAAGCAAGATGCATTGGTTAATGTTATTTCTGTGATTATTGCTTTATGTGTTTCTTTAAGAAAGATAACGACTCCGTCGGCTTGATTGAGGTGATTAGAAGTATGGTAATAGGTGTATGCTTTTAATTGAGGGATGTTTTTACTTTGATTGAGTCGACATTCCGTTAGTATAATAAGGTCTATCTCAAAATTGAGTTGACTGATGTGCAGCACCAAGTCATTGAAGTTAGCATAAATACTTCTGATATTTTGTGTAATGATCTTAAAGTCATTATCATGGACGGTTATTATTTTACTAAGATTATGGATTTGGGAGGTAAACGCATGGGCTACATTTATGTTATCTATGTCATTCAATGTAGACAAGGCGTTATCCATTATTAGTGGTTGAGAGGATCATGTGTTGCATTATGTTAAAGTTTTTTTGCTTGTTACATGTGAGTGTGAAATATGTATATATATTTATAAAATAAGTGTGTGTAAAGTGTGTGTGTGGGTTCATAAAGTATATGGAAATGTGGTCATATTTAGTTGGGCTATAGTATTTTAGTGTAATTTTGTACTGATCATGTATTATAAAGATCAAAGACATAGAATAGTGGCAAATTAAAAACATCATATAAACAAACACAACTAAGGATAGTCATGCAGATATAAGGTTGTGGACCTGAGATTCATTTCTAATTAGGATAATCGGTGCGTTTTCATCTTTTCGAACATACACTCGTCCGAAGGCCGTCCAACAAAATTTGTACCTTTTTGTTTTTGCAAGATCACGAGCAAGAAAATGTAGCCTGGCACCCTTAGCAGTCAGCTGCTCTGAGATAAAAACGGCTGTGTCTTCATTTTTGGTTGCTCCCAGGTGTTTGGCACATATTTTCTCCTTGTGTCTAATGTTAAAGATTTTGCATGCTTTTAGGATGTCGGTTTTTTGGATAGTAGAAGACAACTCAATTACTATAGGACTGTTTACATTAGTCTCTCTTTTACCTTGCACTCGATAGATATCCTTTATGTCTTCTTTTTTCGCGTCGCAGCTAATTGTTTTTGAGAGGTTTAGTACCATATTTATAAGGTCTTCCTTTGATTCTCTAGGGGTTTTTGGCATGTTTTTTATTTCTATATTAGTTTTGCGGCTGCTGCGCTGTAGGTCTTCGATTTTTTCTTCTAATGTAATAATGATGTCCTTGTCTTTCTTTGATTGTATTTCTAATAGTTCTAGCTTTTTCCGTAGATCCTCATTCTGTGCCGTAAGGAAAGAAAGACAAGTTTCTATGTTGTTATTTGTTTCCTTAATTTCAGTCTGTGTAGAGGATATTTTCTTCAGTTCTTCCTTTTGCGCTGTCATTAGAGACGTTATCATATTTTTAATTTCTATCTTGAAGTCGTGTAGTTCGTCTTCAAACCCCTGGTCTCTAGTTCTTTTTTGGCGCTGGTAAACATAGTTTAGTGGTGTACTTGTTTCATCTTTGCTCACGTTTGGCTCCGACGTGCTAAGTGATTTATTCAAAACTGGTGAGCGTTGAGTTTTAGGCATCTTCACAGCTTTTGGGGCAGTCGTAGATTCGTAACACAGCAACACTGACACGCAATTATGAGTCGAACCGTGCCACAGTACTGTAGTCGCAAGCGGTTATGAGTCAGGCGTAGCAAAGCCACCGGTCGTAGCAGGTAGTAGTGGCAAATTTCGACGCAGCGGTTCACCGTTTCTTGGATCAATGGCAATGCACACCGGGCAGCACGCGCAGATTCGTCGGTTCAAATCCGACAAAATCAGCAAAAAAACAATCGGCTCACCAAACTCGGCGGATCGCGGCTTGTGGGGGCTTCAAAGACGGGGGGCGTAGCACCTCCCGAATCGGAGGCTCCGCAACCGAAGAAAGAGCAATTTAAAATATTTTAAGAGCGTAGCAACACGTCCACACGGGGTCACAGCCGAGAGGCAAGAGGAGGAGAGGAGGTTTTACTGGGTTCCACCAGAATACTAGCGCTGTAGCGGTGTTAGAAACAATTCCGTTGCAGCATTTACTGTGGTGGAACTCAATTGACCATAAAACATTATGTGTTATAACTAGTTTATACATTTGGGCTCGGTCAATAAATTTTTTTTTTTTTTTATATTAAACTTCAAGATTGACCTCATCTCACCTGATGTTAAGTGGTAATGAGATGCTAGCTTAAGGGCGACAAGTACAGCATAATAAGGCTGTTACTGGACTTGTCGCCCTTACCTTGAAGGCTTGACCCCTGCTTCTAATGTAGCACCACCCAAGAACCCTGGAAACCTTACTCACACACAGGAACACCATAACACAGAAGTGATTGTGATTTGGCTGCGGTCTTCTGTTAGGTGTAGGTATTTCATCAGTCGTGCTGCTCCAGTTTGAGCGACAAATCACTATGCCCTACCTCTTTTAAACTCTCTCTCTTTCTTTTTTCTTTATTTAACAGGTTCGTTTAATAATTTAAAGGTATTTGTATAAAACCGAGTCTGTGGTCGAGAGATGACAAATAGATCGGTTTACTACCGTCGGTTGCTTTGACAAAAGTTAGATTAGTTGTAGATTACTTGAGAAACAATAATGTGGTCTGAACCTGGAGGCAGGTAATTAATTGATAACTTTGTTCGCCGAAACTTAGACTACTATGAGTTATGCTTTGAAATTCGTCCAATTAAGGAGATTTTGCCAATTAGTTTCAAAACAGAGCTTTGATTGTTAACTGGTATACGAAATATCATTTGGTTATTTGCGAGACGTTTCTAAGAAGTAATTTTGGTAACTATTTCTCGAACTCGGATTGTTAGTTAATTAAATTTCATGCTTCAAAAATATTGAAATTAATATTTAGTGTAATGAGTTTTGATTTATAATTACACATTATTTTTTATTAGAACACTAGCTGACCTGACAGATTATGTCCTGTCTTAACGATGACTATTTAATTATAAATATAACAAGCAAATATAAATAAATAATAAATACTGGACAACATCACATACATTGATCTGTTCTGTTGTAAGTAGCTATAGGACTTGTGTTACAGATATCAGAAACAACGACGGTACCACAACACCCAGACCCGAGACGATACAGAAAAGTTCGTTTCCCGTATTGAGCCGACTAGGGATCGGACCCGGGACCTCAGAAGTGGCGCGACGCCAAGTCATGTTCGCATCTCGGCTACGGAGGTCTTCATAAACATAATATTTTTAACTTTTTCCTTTTTAAGAACCTTGTCCTGACAATACAAAATACAAAAAAACGTGTAATTGGTCCAGCCCTTCACGCGTGATGGCGTGACCAAGGGAAATAGGGATTCATATATACAGATATACACACAACATTATATACCAAGTCAAGTCAAGTCAATTCATTTATTCATGTAGGTTACAAGTAACACTTATGCATCGTCAAAATGAATATAAACTAAAATTGAAGCTACAGCCGGTTCGGAACCTAATTCTACCGAGAAAAATCTGGCAAGAAACTCAGTAGTTATCCTAATCTTTACAATGCTTAGAGCTAGAGAACTTAAAACTATGGTGTGCGAGCGAGCAGACAATCGTGTCCATATATGTTTATTTACCTTAGCGAATAGTATTGTTCTGTATCAAGATTCTCATCCATAGTCTATGGTACATACCTACACATAATATTTACAAGGGACGGCCAATCAAAGTCGTTTAACACGCGACAACAAAACCATGAAAATGCCGGAAATGCATTAACATCATTGACAAGTTAAAGCGATTAAATATAAAATGCGTGTTTCGTTCGTTCCATTTCTATTTATAACGAAAGGGGGATTATGATAAAACGAACAAAATACACGACGATACAATACCATCTAAAAGATTTTGATGAAATTGATGAAAAGGACTATTAGTTTACATAAGTAGTTTAACAAGTGGACCGTTTGTATTGTGTACATATCGCACCTTCGGTAGACTTAAGGGCACAATTGTCAACTGTCTTAAAAACAAAACTAATAAAAAAAACTGAAAGTTCTTAATTATTGTAAAGCACATGTCTAAAAACTCTCGCTCGAACTGGAGCAGCCCGACTGGTGAAATACCTCCACCTTAGAGAAGACCGCAGCCAATTAACAATCACTTCTGTGTTGTTGTGTTCCTGCGTGTGAGTAAAGTTTCCAGAGCTCCTGGGTGGTGCTACATTAGTAGCAGGGGTCAAGCCTTCAAGGTAAGGGCGACAAGTCCAGTAACAGATGTATTATGCTGTACATGTCGCCCTTAAGGTAGGACCTCATTACCACTTAACATCAGGTGGGATGAGGTCAATCTTGAAGTGCAATATAAAAAAAAATAGTATAATGGTTTATGGCTTGCAAAGTAGGACAACTTTAGAGTAACGATAACAGAGCTAGACCACACTAAACCAAAAATATCTTAAAATGGCTTCCTGTAAAATTGCAAAAACTGCAATCGTGCTCTTGTTCTGCCGAAGGTGTGAAATATTGTATTGTGCACATATAATAATGATTATTACAGCCTGTATCGATTTTTATAATCTTATACAGTGATTTACGCCGCACTAGCGAAATTTAAAATATCATAGTCTGTGTTATTATGACAGTATTTAATCGAAAATCAAATATGGGATCTGTTTGAGCATCAATAAAATACTCACCTAATCCAAAAAATAAAACACGCACAAATTTAATAAGTGCGCCACTTGAGCTTGAGCAACTAATGGTTCAGTCAGTATTTCTGTCGCCCAAATTAATAAAAAGCCTGTGAAATTATGTATCTTGTAATATTAAAACACACGTCACGTCACGATACCCACAAAACGTTTCAGTTCTTCATTAATTATCTCCCAGTTAAACCATATGAACATAACAAGCTGCATTAAACTAAAACAGTGTGCCCAACTATAAATTAATGAAGATAATGCCTGGATTCTCACGTGGGGAGCTTTGCTATGGAAACAGCCATTCATTAAAACTTACTACAAAGGATATGGATGAAAGCTAATTCAATAAGCCTCTTGAGTTCAACCCATGGCCTACAACTTGAACAATATTTTACAAGTGTGAATAAAGGGATATGCAGGGTTACACTCCAAATTTGGAGGGACCGAGGAGTCATACGTTAGGGGGTAATAAAAAAATATGGTATTATTATTGTTAGCTATAATTTTGGGCTGACTAGGAAGATCATTGCTCCAAGCGAGTGAAATAAAGAAATTGCTGAAATATTTCTCCTTTTTATGGGCAGCGAGGACGCCCTATTTAGGAGTAGTCAAATAAAACGTTGACTATTTTGATGGTTTGAAATTGGGAGTTGTTTATCTTTTCCGTTTCAAAGCTGTTTATATTCTATGATAAGTTTATTAATTTATTTTGATTGCACAACTACAGAACACAATTAAATACATTGGTAAATTCAGTAATTGGTAATACAAATTATAATTAAATTGCGTTTCGGTAAATTATGTCATTTTATACAACTGTTTGTAATAATTTATTTAAGAAAAAGTTTTATATAGTACTAAATATTCGTCCAAAAAACAATTTGCTTAGCATTAACTAGTTTTAGAAAACTTTTTTAGTTTACGATTATTTCATGTAGTTTAAATATAAGTTGGTTTAGGGTAAAATTAATTAAATTGATTATAAATTAAAAAAAAAAATATTTTTAAAACAAGAGAATAAAAAATTGATTTCATTCTTATATACTTTTGGCAAAGTTTCAACGCAAAATGTGAACTAAAAAATTTTTTATTTTAGTAATTCTAAAATGAAAACGATGATTAATTTTGTTATAATTAATAGATAAGATAATTAATAATTTGTGTGTTATAAAATAACGCTTCATTTTTTAAAAGCTCTAAATACGATTTCGAATACTTTAATCGAATAAAATACTTACTCACTCTCTGACGTAACAAAGTAACCCCAGTTCAGGAAAAAGCAGACTTACCTGTAAATAATAAAAACGCACATTAAATTCAAAGCAAGCTAAACTAAACTTTATGTTCCACTTGCACATAACCATAAACTAATGTGATACCGGTCGCAGAATTCTCTCCGGCCAGTCTGGGAACTTTAGTATCGTACAGTGTCGAAATTAAATTGTGCAAGTTGCAGGCCGCAGACCGGCGGTCGGTAGCTTCTGATGTTAGAAGGACGTCACTACATAATTTTAACTACATATGTACCGCACTTATGTCATATGCATAAGAACTAAAATCGTACTACAAGCGTTTACCTTGATATACGGTACAACGTGCTACGCATTAATATGATGTTAGTACTTACTTACGGTCGAAAGAATGGCACTATACACTTTGAACTATGTACTACACTTACGTCACGGGAATAGGAGCTAAAATCGATCTACAAGCAATTTATCATGATGTGCTTTTCACGGTACTACGTAGTAAAACATGTATCAGTGTTTCAATTATCGAGTTTTAATTTTATTTTTTTTTATGTTACCCTGTATTTCCTAATTAATTAACTGGTTCAAAAAATCCTTGGTCAAAATTTTAATAAAATTTTTGTGTTTATCTTTTAAAAAAAAGCAAAGTGAAATGTTGGGAAAAAATATTCGAAATGTTTAAATTAGAAATTAATCAAGAAACGTAGACGGATTACATTATAAAACACTTCATTTTTATTTTCTAAATTTCTATACGTAGTCGAGATCTTTAAAATTGCAAAAGTGAGTTATGAAATAAGAATGTGAGAAATTTAAACTCATTCAAGCCTAACATGCGCCACGCGAATAAATTTCATCGCGCCTTCAAGAAATGTCAAAATCAATGCGTCAACTGCTGGTTGGCTGAAATTACGAGTACGGTGTACTATCATCCAATCGGTATAGAAACTTTTGTCGTCTCATGCGATAAATTTGACGTATTGCGCGTGCTAGGCCTATTTGACATATTTCGGTTTGTATGACGATTCGACAAAAAACAATTGAGCATCAAAAAATACTAACTGAACAAAACAATAGGTTGGCCACAAATTTAATAAGTGAGCCACTGGCACTTGAGCGACCTGGGGCTCAGTCAGTATTGTTACCGCTCAAATGAAATTATTTCCCGTTAGAAATTACCACAACTGAATTCATCTTTTATATTTACGTTCTTATTTACCAGTATCATCACGACCTGACCAAGTTTATGCGAATATTGCTCTCCGGGATCCACAATATAAACGATTCTCATTCCGCGATCATAAAAAAAACAAATAAATTATTGATGGAAAAATAACAAAACGAAACAGTTTTATTGAGATCAACGATCATACTTTATGGCGTCTACAGTAAAAACAAAACATTGTAATTTTGTTATTTGATTGTTAGGGTTCCGTAGTCAACTAGGAACCCTTATAGTTTCGCCATGTCTGTCTGTCTGTCTCTCCGTCCGAGGATGATCTCAGAAACCGTTTGCACTAGAAAGCTGAAATTTGGTACAAATATGTATATTGATCACGTCAACAAAGTGCAAAAATAGAAAATAAATAAATAAATGATTGATTTTTTTTTTATTTCAATCCCAACATGTGATAATATCGTTGGATAGGTATTTAAAATAAACAGGGGTTTACTAAGATAATTTTTTGATTATTCTAATATTTTGGGAAATAATCGCTCCAAAAGAAAATAAAAGTGTGTCCCCCCCCCCCCCCCTCTAACCTTTGAACCATAATAAGTTCAAAAAGTATGAAAAAAAAACTAAAATATAGAACTGCATAAAGGCTTTCTAGAAAAATTATTTTGAACTTGATGGGTTTAATCGTTTTTGAAAATATTTTTTTAACTAAAGTTGTAATTTAAGGATACTTAAGTATTGTGATGCACTGAAAACTACGGAACCCTACACTGAGCGTGGCCCGACACGCTTTTGGCCGGTTTTAAAATAAACCCTTCGGATCTCCGGGCTGAAATTGTTTCCAATCCATACTAATATTATAAAACTGAAGAGTTCGTTAGTTTGAACACGCTTATATTAGGAACTACGGGTTCAAATGTAATAATTATTTATGTATTTGATAGTCCATTTATCAAGGAAGGCTTTAGGTTATATATTTTGAAGAGGAGCGAAGAAACAGGTAAATGTGGAAAAATTTTGGATAGTACGTGTGTACGGCCGCTAGTTTTTAATACTCGTAATTTCACTCTGGTTCTAGCATCATCTAGTTATTCAACCATCATTGCTTAACTAATTTTTGAAAAACCAGTCCGTGGTATTGTGCAGCAATAAATACTCTCACTCATAGGGCATTTAAAAAATATTTAAAATAAAATAAAGAGACACGCTTAGAAAAATTTAATCTTAAATTTAAAGCTGTTCTAATAATAAAAAACAGTCTCAAAAATACATTTAGTTTTTTCCGCAAAAACGCTAAGACATGAGACTGATCAAAAGCGTGACGTCACGATTTTAATGTCTTCAATAAGTTTTTTTTTAAATCATATTTTTATTAAGAATGTTAAATTCTAGTGTTCAATACAAATATATGCACCCCCCAGTTTTTATAGTGATAATATTTTCTTGTAGTAATACTACCTAGGTACGGTCAAAAATTCATAACATTACAACAAATAACAATAGTTTGACTATACGTTTCATCTTAGTTCTTATATCCTTGACATAAGTGCTATAAAAAGTCCAATGTGAAAACTCTGACGAGCTATAACTGTAAGTAAAGTATAACAGGGCTCCGTCATCCGTAATCTCATTGAGCACCTAATTTGCTCGCATCGTTACGCGGCGTGCGAGCAACGCCGAGACGTGTGCCGCATCCATCAGGCGTCAGCGCAGAATCGCTCCATGTACATATTTAAATTTAGAATGATGTTCTTTGGAACGTGATTATTTTTAAGGTGTAGGCTATTTTATGGGTAAGTTTTTTTTATCTTTGAGAGGTCAGTAGAAATAAGACAAAGATTTTGAACTGCCACAGCAAATAAGACTAATAGGCCGATAATATCATGCAAGTCATAATAAATGTACCATTATACTCAACAGTTTAGGGGTCAAGCCTTAAAGGTAAGGGCGACAAGTCCAGTAACAGCTTTATTATACTGTGCTTGTCGCCCTTAAGCTAGGACCTCATAGGCGATGTGAAGGTGGGGAGGTTTTTTAGTTCGGGTAGTCCCCGCCCTTTGGAGCGGGGGAGTCCCACACACGTCGCTGTCGTCCCCACGACAGCGATATGGTGCGAAAAAGCATTTTCCCTCCCTAAAAAAAAAAAAAAGGACCTCATCACCACTCAACATCAGGTGGGATGAGGTCAATCTTCAAGTGTATTATAAAAAAAAAGACTTATTCTTTTTACCTGCTTTTAATGATAAAAAATATCATTAAAAATATAATTACTAACCTAACTTGTTTATTCGATATAATTACTGTTTGCTTACATTTAAAACTGCCACTGCAATTCCCTCCGGGTGCAAATTTAACATTCATATTGCAATTGTGAATTCATTTCGCCATATACATAACCTGATTAAGCACCTAATGGCTTAATATTAGTAAAAGTCAATGATAAAATATTGAATACGTTAAGCTAAGTCTCTCTGGGGTCCTCAACCGGAAATAAATAAAGTCGCAGGTATGTAATATATGACAGCGCCTACACTCGTAATCTCATCGGGCACCTAATTTGTTCGCATCATTACACGGCGCGCGAGCAAATCTAGGATCACGTATGCCGCATCCGTCAGCCGTCACGCGTAGGCGCTCTCGCGGATGTACTGATTTTGAATTTAGAAAAATATTCTTTGGATTTTTATTTTTTGTTTTAATGATCATGGTTTTATTTTTATTTTTTAAGGCTGGGTTACATAAATGTAGTTTTTACTAAAGTTCGATTGTAACTCCATTATTACCGAAAACTGGATCATTTATACTTTTCAGATCCCAAATTATTTTATAAAAGTTGCAGGGTTTTTGTTGTATTTTTTAATTGGTTCGTAAAGAACATAATAATATGTATAAGAACATACCATACACATAGTGGGTATAATATAATGTGAAATCTATATATAATTTAATTATATAAAAGAAAGTCGTGTTAGTTACACTATTTATAACTCAAGAACGGCTGAAGAGATTTGGCTGTAAATTAATAAGGAGGTAGTTTAAAGCCAGGAGAAGGACATAGGATATTTTTTTAATCATTTATTTTTGCTTTTTTTTAAGTAATTTATTGCCTCTAAGGCGGAACAAAGTTCGCCGGGTCAGCTAGTGTAAAAATTAAGTTTTGAAACGTATCATGTAAAATTCACAAAGCATTAATGGATAGTCAGATTCAAGTGAAACTACTGTCTAGTTTGGAATGTTGAAGCGAGGGTGGATGCCTGTGGGATAGACTTATCCTGCGAAACCATCCCACGAGTAATAAAAAGCTGTGGGCTTGCTTCATACTTGTTATACAGAAGTTAACAGTAAAATAAGTTTATTTGAAACGGACATTACATAGAAGTACTAAGGCTATAAAATAAATACAATCGATCCACAGATATTGATCTCTTTTCCATGTCATTGCGTAAAATTCGTAAATCCGTGTTGGATGGTAAATAAATTTCAAAATTATTGCTCTTTAACAAATACACTTACTGAATTTTTATCCTACATTCTATTTTCATTTTAAAAGATAAACTGTATAATTTTTAAAATATTATTTTTTAAGTCTTCCTAATTCTGTACTAGTTGTAAGTGCATGATGTGTTCGCCTTTAAGTGGCTTAACATTTAGTTAATCTTTCAAAGCATATTATTATCATACCTGTATTAGTGTGTAAGCTGTTGGTGGACCTTTTTTTATAAAAAAAAAAAGTGGTAATTCTATACGATAGACATGGTAATCACGATTTTTTATGTAGTCTCAAATATCAGAATAAGATGTAGGTAAGTTACTACTTCGTGCTCCGGGTCCTATAGTTAGTTTGATGACTTAAATTGTAATTACTTTCCAAAGGGAGTTGAGAGTAAGTCATGCTCGTTAAAACGTCACTGGGGTGGTGGCGAATTTTTTCTATCATAAGAACCTGGCAATAACAAACACATGAATAATATATATAAATAAATGTTTGACAACATCTCTGATTCTGTGGTAAGTAGCTTAAGCACTTGTGTTACATAAATCAGGAACAACGACGGTACCACAACACCCAAACCCGAGACAATATAGAAAAGTTTGTTTCCCATGCTGACCGGATCGAACCCGGAACCTCACAGATACTGAGACGCCAAAGTCCTGCCTGCTCGCCTCTCGGCTACGGAGGTTGTCATTTCATCACAAGGATATTCCTCCTTGGTAGGGATCAAACCTAAGACTTTTGGTTTACCAAAGTTGAGCCAGCAATGCTAAATTAATGTTTCATCGAGTCATAATAAAACTATCAGACATTCGAACAACAAAACGCCATACAAACGCACGTTAAACTAATCCCGCGTCCCGACATTATAAATACTATTACCCCCACACACCCCTCCCAACGGGATAGCTCCCCTAACCCGAAACTATTGGGCATTAATCCCCACGCGAAAAAGGTAAGGATCCCTGGATATTTTTATTATCCAATGCGATGACGGTACAAATGATCCTGCAGGAATCCGTTCTAGTAGCTTTTGGGTAAATATTGTTGTCTTAATACACCATATAACTTAAGCGAGGTAGGGCATAGTGATTTGTCGCTCGAACTGGAGCAGCCCGACCGGTGAAATACCTCCACCTTACAGAAGACCGCAGCCAAATAACAATCGCTTCTGTGTTGTTGGGTTCCTGCGTGTGAGTAAGGTTTCCAGGGCTCTTGGGGGGTGCTACATTAGTAGCAGGGGTCAAGCCTTCAAGGTAAGGGCGACAAGTCCAGTAACAGCTTTATTATGCTGTTCTTGTCACCCTTAAGCTATGACCTCATTACCACTTAACATCAGGTGGGATGAAGTCAATCTTGAAGTGTAATATTTAAAAAAAAAATTTTTTTTCACGCAGTGATTCTGCCAATGTCAAGTGTTTATAGAGGCACGTCAAAAATGAGACTGCGAGCTTATTGGTTGATTTGTTCCTTTTTCAATTTTAACTGGCTGTATGACAAATGATTCCCAACAAAAATGTTTTTTTTTATTTTCTAATTAGCTGTGCATGCAACTACGTTCGCGTGGACTGCATACTTTCATCGTAGGTTTTACCCCTATCTCTCCTAATATTCAAACAAAAAGTAGTCCATATTTCTATCAATTTAAATCAAAATTTCGAGCTATATTTGTGGCAAATTTTGTATTTCTAACTTAAAGAAAAAAATCCATATAAAGTTTCAATCAATCGGGATACAAAAGTATCCTATATGTTAATCTAGTATGTTATCTCTCTTCCTACAAAATTTTATCAAAATCCCTTTGGTAGGTTTTGCGTGAAAGAGTAACAAACAACCATCAAAGTATCCATACTCACAAACGTTCACTTTTATAATATTAATTAATAGGATTTGCATGCTATGTTGTCTGTCATGTATATAATTTATTTTGAAAAGGTCTTTATCTTTTGAGTAGTAGAAAAAATATTGACGTGCAACATAAAATATTGTAAATCTACTTGCAAAATTAATTCCTTCATAAAATTTTATTTAAAATGATTTTATTTTTTTCTCACCATTTCTGATGATTCATTTTATTTCTCATCATTTCCGATCATTGACGATCTCCGTAGCCGAGAGGCAAGCGTGCCGGCTTTGGCGTCGCGCCATCTCTGAGGTTCTGGGTTCGATCCCCGGTCGGGTCAATATGGGAAACGAACTTTTCTATATTGTCTCGGGTCTGGGTGTTGTGGTACCGTCGTTGTTTCTGATTTCTGTAACACAAGTGCTATAGCTACTTACCACAGAATCAGAGCAATGTATGTGATGTTGTCCAATATATATTGTCCAATATATCTCTTGATTTCATTTCAAATAATTTCATATCAGTAAGTACACTATATTAGGGTCGACGGAACTATTTCTCTTCTCAGTCTATTCCTTAGACTTTAAGTGCGCTCTTGAGTTATGTACTAACTGAAACTATCCCGTTTTCACCCAACAAGCTCTCTATATAAAGACGAGGGCTTTGTTTACGTCCGTCCGTCCGTACAGTCATGCGCAAACAGTGTAAACATTACAGCTCTTGAAACGTTATCGTAAGGTCCACTTTGAAATGATTGTGGATACATCTTATGCCTCCTCTACGCGTAGACGTATTCGTCTGCAGATGGCATCGGCGGACGCGTCAGCCGACTTGTAGAGGGTGTGATTTGCTCGTCTGTGGTAGGTATTTTGATATCGATAGACGACCAAATAACCCCCTCTACACGTGTAGGGGGGGGGGGGGGGTAATTGACTTGATTGGCGATGCCATCTGCAGACAAATCTGTCTACGTGTAGGAGGCAATAGATGTATTGTGCAGAGCCAAACTGGAACCGCTTTTATAAATAAACATGAAAAAAATGTTTTGTGAGTCCGCCTTGAGTCATCAATTGATAAAGTTGCGAGTATTGAACTGGAATTTATTGACTAGGGTGCACGTATATAGCTTATGAATAGTTTTGTAAAAGTTCGCTTCTAATGGGTATATTATCTTTTTCATTTTCTATTAATAGTCAACAGTAAACAGTCATATCTTTTTATTTAAATAGCTTAAAACAGTAAAACACTTATGAATAATATCTATATAAATCAACGGAACCTATAACTACCAAGAGGATACCGATCAGAAACTCAGTAGTTTTTTCTTTACAAAAGAAAGCTACACTTGTTAAAAATTTTGCATCAAGACATAGTTTAAGACGTATTGACGATTAAAAATCAATATTTTTTAGTAGTAAATACGAACTACTTACCGCCCATATAAATAATAAATAAATGCGCCAGACAACCACACCGACAACCTGGTCTCAAACTAAGGTTTTCCCTCGTACTATAAGCACCAGACGACGAATACTAACTGGGGGCGTCATCCCAGCACACCCAGACCAAAGTAAATTTAAAAAGTTCGTTTTCTAAATTGACTTGACCGGGAATCGAACCCGGAACCTTTCGCGCTTTGGTCGCCAACCTTTGCCACTGCGCCACCGAGGACGTCAACACATATATGGGCAATAAATGTTTTAAAATGGAACGCGAAAGCCTTGAAGTAAAAAAAATGTTAATGCATAGGTACTGTGTTCTTAATGCAAAAATTATAGATGTAATTAGTTTATGTACGTATGACTGGTGTATACACTTGTAAAAGTAGAAATAAGCGCTTTTATTGTAACAAAATATTAATATCTACTATTGTAACTTACCTTATTTCATACACAATAAAATTTACTTACTTACTTACTTGAAATCTATAATTTATTTTATGTATTTAACACATATAAAACTGAACACCGAACCCAATCAAACAAACGTACCTTTTGCACCCCAAATTCATAATTAATCACATTTCCTTCCCATATATAGCCACTCCATTATGAACTCGTCCAAATAAGATCTTAACATGTGTCTACGGAACGGAAGCTCGGATGTGACGTCACAAAGCTCCCAAATTAGGCCGGGGACCCCTAAAGGGGAGGATACCTTCCTTCCCGGTAACGTGCCCTATTCACTACTCATAACTTCGGGTAAGGGCGTGTGCACATCGCCAAGATTTGAAAGGGGTTCTTCTGCAATGTTTTGTTGGCAGTCAGCTGTGAAACGAGCTGTGTTTATACTTTTACTAGCGACTCGCCCCGGATTCGCACTGGTATAAAATACTAGCTTTTGTCCGCAACTTCGTCCGCGTCCGCAATTTTATATTTTAATTGTATGTGTTATTAAATAGTCTGTTTTGGTATAACGTTTTAATAAGATTTCTTGGCTATTGAAGAACGGATCTCCTAACACAAGCAAAGTGTTTGCTTAAAATGAGACTCCAAACCTTGTAACTAATATTACGTAAGAGATCGAAATAAATATTTTTGTATTTTTGATATAAAAAAAACTAGGGGAACAGAACACTTGGCAGAGGCCTATAAAAGCGTCAGTATGACCACAGGCCGCTTCAGCGGAATTAGATTTACGAGTTCGGAATTGTTCGGAGTTTTTCGGGAACGCCCTGAGCCGGGATCAGTCTCGCGCGCATTATCATATAAATGTGAAGGTGACGCCAAAAATATTACCGCCCACCTGCAGCCGAGTACGTGAGCGTAATAACTTGACATTCGGGAGCTTTAGGTGCGAAATACTCGATATTAAATGTTAATAGAAATATCTTACAACTAACTAACTGATAACTAACGTTATAAGAACTCTAGTGTTCACATTTCATTGCTCGTGACTGTAGGGTCAGCAGCTTGACTTGAAGTTCCATATTATTTCTTATTCCTGTGACATAAAGGCCAAACAAAATCCGAAATGTGTAGTCTAACGTGCTTCCAACTGTACGAGGACTTGTTGCGGACACAAGAATCAATGGCAACATTTAGACATGAAACAAACAAAACTGCTCATCACATTTTTAGGGTTCCGTAGCTAAATGGCGAAAAACGAGACCCTTTTGCATTAGTCATGTCTGCCTGTCCGTTTTTATGTCACAGCCATTTCTTCCGAATATTAGAAACAGAAAAAAAAATATTTCCCATTGTGGTGCGGGAATCGAACCCACGGATTTTCACATTTTACAGCACGCGCGAAGCGTGAAGGCCGTTGGTTCGATTCCCGCAACGCAAGGAAAGATAAAAAATGTCTGTTTCTAATATTTAAAGTTCGCTAGTACGGCGTTAAGTACTATAAAAATAAAAAATCGATTTATTCCGAAACTATTACTATATACCTATACTGTTGAAACTTCGTATGTAGATGTATTCTGTGAACCGCATTAAGATTTTTCACAAAACTAGGGAAAAAACTGTAAATTGTAGAGGCTCCCCCCGTACTTAAAACTGAAACCTTTAGCATGGTTTTGTATGATTATGAATACAGCATGCACAATGACAATCACTAATAAAATGTAGTTTTTTTTTATTACTGGCGACAAAACTCTGATTTGTTTTATTTTTAATATTTTATTCAAAAACTAGACCATTAAGGACAAGCTAAGTACATTATGTAAATATAAGTAAAGCTTCATATTTTATATATAATTTTCTATTTATTTATGTATGTTTATATATATTTAATAGTTTCCGTAATGACTTTTGTAACGCTTGGTAGTTACTATTCTTGTTCATTATGTTTTTTTTTAGATTACTTATGCACTTAGTCACTATTACCGCACCCATAAACTAACTCTCCGCATGACCCAAAGGCCTAGGATTAAGTGCACCTGTTGTACTTTTTTGTGAAATAAAGTTTTTAAATAAATAAAACAAAAAATGTAATAAGTACATATAATACAACCTCTCGTCACCTAAACGGCAGGTGTAACCAAATATTTGGGGGCTGGTAGCGTGCTTTAATGGCGATTCCCGGCCCCCACCATAATAGGCGTTGGGGGGGAAAGTAGTGGAGTTTTTAATAGGTGCAAGTCCTGCGTAACCGACCCCCGTTTCCCCGAACGGGACGGCTGCATAGTGCGTTTCTCCGCACAAAAAAAAAAGGTGTAACCAAATATTTGGCTCTGGATCTAATGGAGATGCTACGACGCGTAACGCCGCGCAAATTCGGATTCCCTGCAAGCTATGAATTTTTATTAGATTCTCCCAAAAACGTTTCGGTGGCTTGTCCGCCTCGGATTTAATTAATTTGGCATTTAATGTAATTTATCGCGGAGCTCCGGTTGCGACGCAGTAAAGTGAAGAACAGTATGGCCTTGGTTGGTACGATTCTCTATATGAGATGCGTAACAATAAAATTAAAATCAAAGAAAGGTTGTTCATTGAACATTTCTCGAAGTGTTTTCCTTTTGCAGATCAAAAGAGACGCTAAGTTTTAGGGGTCGCTTAACTATGCCATTAGGTTAGTAGAACCTTTAGCATTTTAGCATTGTTTTGTGTATGCATACAGCATGCAAAATGACAATCACTATTTTTTTTTTTTTACTGGCGACAAATCTGTGATTTGTTTTGTCTTTAATATTTTATTCAACAATATTTAATATCTGGTTCCAATTAAGTAATTAATTTACTAGCTGATAGACTAAGTGTTATTAAGCCAAATTTTGATGTTCTCTTTATTAGATCACTAGCGGTCCCGGCGAACATTGTTTCGCCTTAGAGGATTTGACGAAATACATTTTAAGGCTCATTTTTCTACACCTTCGGTTACATTGTTCAAATGTTTCCAAGGATCCCTAATTTTGTAGCCTTTGTCAAATTGGAAGAATGTAGCATTCTATTGGTGATATTTTTTTAAATCGGCCCAGTACTTTTTGAGCCTATTCATTACAAACATACAAAAATAGGTACAAATCTTTTCTCTTTATAATTATTAGTGTAGATTGATATTCAAAACAAAATTATTCCTATAATGAACCATAATCTAGTTTTTTTACATTCTAGTTACTTCTATACATCATTAAACGACCATATTTCAATCAATGATCAAGCGAGGAAAATGAAAAAGTGAATATTTCTCACTGTCTTTATATAATGTATACCTTAGAAAGGGGGGTTGAATTAGCCAACCCTTCTCTTTACCGTGACGCACCTCTTTAATATCTGTAAGAGATTAGGTGAGGATGGAATGTGGGGGGTTAAATTTTACACTTTTTAATTTTTTTCTTTTTTTTCTTCAAAATTGGGGTCGGAAGTAGTTGACGCTTCTGCGCCGTAACTTTTCTCATTAAATAATTATATTTGACCCTTTTAATTTTTCACAGAGAAGGTGAGCCCTTTTAAAGTTAAACCTTAATTTTTCATCTTTGATATAAACTTGGCACAACATTGATTAATTTTCTCGGTTTTATTTACGGTTCAGAATGAAAAGGCAGAATTATTTCAAAAAGGTTAATTTGTGATGATTAAAGTATAGTGTTGCGATAAAATATATTTTCATATTATATTAATAGTAGGTACAATCGACAGTACATCATGATAAGTATATGATAGATAGTATTCTTTATTGCACAAAAACTTTACAGAAATAGGTTTTACAAATTAATTATAGTACAATTTAGGCGGACACACATACATATGCAGTTCAATATTAGGTTTTATGTCTACGCCATAAGCGCTTTTGACTGTATCCCCACTAATATTATAAATGCGAAAGTAACTCTGTCTGTCTGTCTGTTACGCTTTCCCGCTTAAACCTCTCAACTGATTTTGATGAAATTTGGCATAGGTATACGTTGAACCTCAAGAACGGACATAGGCTACTTTTTAGAAAGTAAGGGGGGGGGGGGGGTAATGCCACATTTGAATGTTGATTCTATCGAGAAGAGCCGGCAAGAAACTCCATAATTACTTTTTTCAAAACTTACAAACATGGTGACATGCAAAAAATCATAAACAATATAGCTATGTCCAGTATACATATTTAACACTATTAAGCCCAAACTTCTTTGTCATTAATATAGCCCTCTATTTTATAATAGCATTTTTTCCTTAAACTATTTTTAAAAAGACTTTAATATATGCATAGGCAATAAATACGACATACCTAAAGCCCTGCTTTATAAATATGAAATAAGTATTCGTCACAGTTTTCAATCAACAACTATGACACGTCTCGAAGAACTTCCTACTATCCATTTTTTAAAGAAACAGATTTTTTTATCTTCCCTTGCGGTGCGGGAATCGAACCCGCGATCTTCACGTATCGCGCGTGCTGCTCTTCCAACTGAGCTAACAGAAAGTTTTCGTAGGCGATGAAATTTTTCTGCTGTATCAACCCGTTAGCCTCCGATAGGGTTCTCACTATAATAATAATAATATTTATTGCTCAAAAAACAGTGTAGTACAATATTAGCATAACTTTAAGCCTATAACTAATGCTTTAGTATAAATTATGGCATCTGCTGCCGAACTGGGATGTAAGTCCCGTATTTCAGCATTCAGCGCCTCTAGACTCTAGGAGTTAATATTACACATTATTTATAAGTCACAACATTACAATTAGTTTAGTTACAGAGATATTGCTAAATAAACAATAAATTTTAATTGATTTTATGTGAGTCCTCTCGGTGTTTTAGGTGTGAGTGAGTGTATGTATGTGAGAGCTATGAAACAAAACATTCAAAGATTAGTAGTCGTTCCGTCTCCGCCCATAAACGTCTCATTTGTCAAATTTAACGGCGGGCATCGATCCCGTTATTGATGCCGGGATCACTCGGCGCTCAGTGAAGCTGTTTTGTGATTGATACCCAACCGTTACAGTTTAATGGGTATTAGGTGTTTAAACAGGTCAATGTAGGCTATGGCAGTAAAAAGCGTTCCGATACGCCTGTTGGCGATAACGTCGCTCGTAATTGTTCAACGTTGGATTTTGTTATATTGGGGCGAAACTGACGGGAAACATCAAACTCAAACATTTTTTTAACACCACACAGTTGGAGCAAATGTTTAAATATGAATTTCAATTTAAATCAATTCATTCAATAACAAAATATGTAATGATTGAATTACATAGTATCACAAATATAATAGTACCATGCATATGAAATCCAAGAAAATAAAAAGAATAAAAAATTAGTAAAAAAAATACTGTAACCTAAAAAAAGTTACCATCACAGCCAGGGTTGTCCAACATTTTTTTAACACCTACAAAAATGAACACGGATTCCAGTCGCATTCGCCAGGTCCGCTTTTCAATTAAACAACGACGAAATCTCGCGAAACATTCTTTAGTCCCGCGTGTCTGAAAAAAAATCCAGAAAAAAATTTCACACCACCACGCCGCCGTCGCCCATTCACTGTACAACTTTCGCATTTCCACACATGCAAACAAACGCGGCGTACGTGACTCGACACGACACAGTGAAATAGACAAAACAGTGAAATATCAAGCTGGGGATCAAAATCCTTTATGTTTTGACTATATTCTTAGTCCAAAAAATGTTGTCCCTTTAATTTACTTATATTTTGACTCCTCCTTCATGTTCTGTTGTTTCTATGAAATGATGTTGTTTTTACTATTTTAATACATTTAGAATTTTAGAAGAATTCTTCTTCTAAAGAGGAAGAGACTACGTTAGTATAGACTAGTGTAATGTTTACTTGTTTTGGGAGAATGAAGATCTGATCACACAAATAAATGAGCTTTCATCGCCTCAATATAATTCTACTAATAAAAGAAGAGCTATATTTTGCAATAACATATGTTTGTTACTCTGTGACAAATACAAATTGATACAGTGAAATACTAGATTAGCATAAAACATATCTTTTATCCTGAAAAAGCATAAACAAAAACGCGGGCTATTTTTATACGATTAGATGCTAGTAGGTAGAACCAATCAAATACTGTTACTGTTGGCGATCAGCATAGCCTCCTTTTTATTATACCTTTTTATACAGATTTTTATTGTAAATATTTCTTCTAAATTGATCTGTCAATATATTTTCACTTGTCACAAAACCGTCTATCATTTTATATCTCTAACATTCATCTGTGATATTGGTTTCGTGTTCGGCGCTTCCACTAGCGGTGCCACTGCACCGGTGGCTGCGGCGGCCATCAGCGGACCTCACCTACAAATTCAACAGGTTTTGCCTCTACAAGAGCATAGCGCCATCGCGCCATTCATTAGCTCACATACTAAATCGATAAATACTTTTAAAGATATAAAATCACCATGCAAGTCAAATAGGCGATCTACAAAAAATGTTAAGGCTCAAACGCTAGCCGCTATATTGGAGCATGCGCGACGTCTAGTTCAAATTGAAGACGAAAAGGCCGAACGCGCAAAAGCTCTGGCAGATTCTGAGCTCCAGGCAGAGCTAGCAGCCATCGCCATGCGACAATCAACATTGGCTCAACATGAAATGTCGCACGATATCTCGCCTGCCTACCACCTGGGGAATAAAGAGGCTTACTTTGAAAATGAAAACACGAGCCGTCAGAAAGTATTGGTCAGCCTGCGCTCTACATTTGATCCAAGCACGCCGGAGCGAGGGCGCCACCCCTCCACAGCCAACCGTCAAGGGACTCTACTCTCTACCAATGGCTGCGTGAGCTTGGACCACTCCTGAACCTGCCGATGAGACGGAAATTAGTCCCATACAGGCCGCTTTGACTGATGCCGCGGGTTGTTGTTCTTTGGGAGAGAATAATTCGGGCTATTCAACGTCGGTGGCTAACGACAGTAAAGGCAATGGCGATACCAAAGGTGTTATTGAAGCTTCGTATCAGCGCGAGATGAGACGGTGTCGCGCGCGCTCGCCTGGATCTGGGAGCCCCGCCGAAGTGCGGGAGGCATCTACCAAGACTGTGGAATTAGCACAAGATATTGCTAATCACGGAGCAGCAGCGGGCAGTTGTCGTTCATCCTTACCTGACGAGACAACGGCTGTTCAGACATATACTTCGACATCATCCGAAGAGTCATCTGAAGGCAGCACTGGGGACAAGGTTCAGGCTACAACATCACCGCCTCCGGCTCTTCTCCCCAAGCCGCCGCCTCCTCCAGCGTACGTCACGCCTCCGGCTCTTCTGCCCAAGCTGCCACCTCCTCCAGTGTACGTCGCGCCTCCGACTCTTCTACCCAAGCCGCCGCCTCCTCCAGCGTACGTCGCGCCTCCGGCTCTTCTCCCCAGGCCGCCGCCTCCTCCAGCGTACGTCGCGCCTCCGGCTCTTCTACCCAAGTCGCCGCCTCCTCCAGCGTACGTCGCGCCTCCGGCTCTTCTACCCAAGTCGCCGCCTCCTCCAGCGTACGTCGCGCCTCCGGCTCTTCTACCCAAGCCACCGCCTCCTCCAGCGTACGTCGCGCCTCCGGCTCTTCTACCCAAGTCGCCGCCTCCTCCAGCGTACGTCGCGCCTCCGGTTCTTCGGCCCAAGACGCTGCCTCATCCTGAACTCCGCGCGCGCCTCTTACAAAATGCAACGGCCGCTTAGGAAACTGAGTTTGCTGGTTGCCACCTAACTTTTGGTGTTTCACACCGTGGGGGGCCATGTTGGCGATCAGCATAGCCTCCTTTTTATTATACCTTTTTATACAGATTTTTATTGTAAATATTTCTTCTAAATTGATCTGTCAATATATTTTCACTTGTCACAAAACCGTCTATCATTTTATATCTCTAACAGTTACTATGAACCTTGTTTGTCACAAAACTACAATAAAATTAAAAAGAAATCATTTAAGTTTCATTATCATAATCACTATATAATTATTAACATCTATTCATCTAGTAATATCTATTACTTTCAGGTCAACAAGCAGTTTACCAAAGAGTTACCTCACTGTCTCTTACTGGATTACGAAGCGACGAGTTCAAAATGTCTCGCGACACGTGTAGGTGTTCCGTAGGGCGGAAAATAATTTAGATTAAAATGGAATATCCAACATTTATACGACAGATTATTTATTTTAGACATCTGAATACGGATGCAGTTCCAAAGTAGGTAAAATTCGTTGGAAACTTTTATTTTTATAAATATTCGAGAACATAACATATTTAAAAAAAGAAACTCATATGGTAGAAAGCATTTATCGAAGGACTAGCTGTGCCCGCGGCTTTGTTCGCGTGGACTACATCCTTTCATGGTCAGTTTTACCCCTATCTTCTCTAATATTCGAAACAAAAAGTAGTCTTTATTTTAATAAAGCTATATTTGTGCCAACTTTCATATCTCTTACTTAAAAAATAAACATAATAAAAAATTTCCCATATAAACTTTCAAAGGTGGCATTACCCCCCCCCCCCCCTTACTTTCTAACAAAAAGTAGCCTACGTCCGTTCTTGAGGTTCAACGTATACCTATGCAATTTTTCATCAAAATCGGTTGAGAGGTTTAAGCAAGAGCGTAACAGACAGACAGACAGACAGAGTTACTTTCGCATTTATAATATTAGTAGGGATAAAAGGTAGGCCTACGATAACTAGCGGCTAGTTCAGTTGGAAGAGCAGCACGCGCGATACGTGAAGTACGTGGGTTCCAGCCCCACACCGCAATGGGGTTGACATTTTTCATGTTCTTTAAAATAAGTGTAATTCGTTGGAATTTTTTATTTTTATAAATACTAGACAACATCACATACTTAAAAAACATAAACTTATACGGCATTTACCTACAAATAAGGGGTAAGGGCCTACGATTACTTGCGGTTAGTTCAGTTGGAAGAGCAGTAAGCGCAATACGTGAAGGACGTGGGTTGGATTCCCACACCGTAAAGGTGGAACTTTGTCTGTTTCTTTAAAATATTTACAGTTCGCTAGTGTAGCGTGAAACACCGTTAAAATTGTAGAAATATTACATACAGTGATTTGATTCTGTGGCAAGTAGCTAAAACACTTGTGTTATAGAAATCAGAAACAAAGATGGTACCACAACACCTAGACTTAGACAGTATATAAAAGTTTGTTTTCCATTTTGACCCGACCGGGACTTAAACCTGGAACCCTTTAAATTATACTATAACTAGCGGTCCCGGCGAACTTCGTTTCGCTTTAGATAATTTTTCCCGCTTCTCTGTTGAAATTTTTCAAATTTTACCAAGGATCCATAATTTTGTAGCCTATGTCAAATTGGAAGAATGTAGCATTCTATTGGTAAAAGATTTTTTTAAATCGGCCTATTACTTTTTGAGCCTATTCATTACAAACATACAAAAATAGGTACAAATCTTTCCTCTTTATAATATTAGTGTAGATGTGTCTGTAAAACCTTAAATTAAATTAATTTTTTTTTTGTAAATATTTGTGTAACAAAGTATATAAATTAGTTTATCTATCTATCTGTCAACAAAAACGTATGTGTGAGCGTGTATTAAGTAGGAGTAAAGATTAGATAACAAAGAACTACTTTCAATATCTAATTTGAAAAAAAAAAATATATCTACTAGGAACCATTTACTTTAACATCAAGCAAAACACGTCGACACTATGAATGATTATAAGAAATGGGCTGTAAAATAGGGCAAGATTCCCACATCTGTCTTCCGGAACTACAATAAAATCACTGTCCGAATGATTAATCATCATTCAGTTGACAACCCTAAACGGACGTGAGCCAACGCGTCTGTCCAAAAAAATCCATCATACCTTATAGATTTAGCGGCACTGAAGTTGGAGTGCTCGGATCGTATCTTATAGTATATTTTTTTTAATTTCAAATAAAGAAAAAATAATTTAAAGTAACTGTAGGCAACAGTTACTTTAAATAATTTTTTCTTTCCCAAATTATTTAGAGATACAAAGTATCATAAATATGTTAGTCTGATATATCATCCCTCTTCCTACCAAATTTCATCTAGATCCGTTCAGTGGTTTTTGCGTAAAAGAGTAACAAACATCCAGACTCTCAAACTTTCATATTTATAATCATCATCATCATAATCTCATCCTATCGACGTCCACTGCTGGACAAAGGCCTCATCTAACTTTCTCCACAGAGCGTGCGGTTCTGTGCCGGCTGTAACCGACGGCTCCCGCGACCTTAACTATGTCATCGGTCCACCTAGTAGGGGGCCATCCCACGTATTTATAATATTAGTAGAGTAACAGACAGACGTACATCAGACTACACATTTTGCACTTTGAACCGCCTTTATGTCGTTAACATAAGGTCTGATACCGAACTGCAAGTGTTTGCATAGACATGCCGTTGACCGTACGTTAGTGCAACGAGATACACTATTAAAAATAAAAATAAATACTTCTTACTATTCCGAATTACAAATACTGTTATCAAGAAAGAAAACTTAATTTCATAAAAAGTGTTAACGACGTATTCAGTATTGAACCGTAATTGTATAGACAGTAAAATTATTCGTGATAAGTATAAAGGCAGGAAGGAAGGAAAAAATACTCGTGATAAGAAAAAGGAAGCATGTTCGCGCAAGCAATCGTGGATACATAGCCTTATATGTTTAATTAATAGTTGTAATTGTGAAACATTCTTACACATAAAATGGTTTATCATGGTTTTTACAGTTATTCTATCTATAAATCACAAATTTTAAAAATGAACACCGATCTGCCAATCTTTAATATTTTGTAGCCAGTATGCTATACCCGCGCACCAACTTCAAAACCCCATACCCGTTACCTTCGTAAGTGGGGGAGAAAAATAAATAACTATATCCCAGAGCACAAAGGGCCTGTCAGAAACATCGAACCTTTGAAATAATTCCGCGCTTTGACAGAGAGAAATGCTTTGTTCATATCATTTATAACTGAGGTAATTTTAGGGCACGCTATTAAAGGGCCGGACGATTTATCATTCCAGATCGCTTCTGATTATCGCAACAGCTTTTGTTTACTGTATAAAAAAAATTAAAAACCCCCGGCTGTTTTATATTGGCGCTTAAGTTAACGCCATAAGAGCGATCAAAGTTCAAACTATCAAATTGACAGTACTATTATTTGAATTCGCCATTTTGTGATGGCGGACATCTTAAATTTGAAATTTGTCACAATGTTTAAGTAATAATAAATTTATACCTATATTAAAAATAGTTTCAAAATATGTAGTCTGACATTTCGTGGCAGCCACCATCACTCGAAATACATAGAACTTATTTCTTTACCTAACAAATAAAAAATCAAAACCAAAATATGTTTTAAAAGCTACGACGCTATAGCCACTCAGTCAAATTTATATAACACCTCGTAATTTTTGCGTCGGAAGTTAGTATAATCAATTAACATATTTACTTTATTATATAATTGTGTGTTTAGATTTTTAAACCAACTTTAAAATGAAGACTGCGTAGTTGGTTGATCAAAATCTCGATTTATTATGATTGCTTTTAATATTTAAAAAATGAAAATTAAAAACAACTAAAAACCTCTCTAGGTAGCCTTCTCACGTATTATGAGGTATAATTCTGACACCATTTACTACACGTTTCCCAGTATGCTTTGCGCTGTTTTCCTGTTATAAAATTAGGGCCCACTTAAAACAGAGAGACAAACCTTTTTGTCAGACAATTAAGTTGTTGAAACGCGAGCGTCCTCTCTCACACTGCAGTGCCCTAACGGTGTCTATAATGATCTAATTATAAGAATACCATCTGTACTGTAACTACATTATAGCAGCAATAAATGATTGAGTATTGAATATTGAACAGGCATGCCATAACTTAAATTATTAAATGCTGAAAATAAAACAGTAAAAGCAAATAAGTAGCATATTTTCGTAAAGCAACATCACATTGGAAAAGCATATTAAGCCGGGTGTATTCGAACGTATTTTTGCAGCCGTGCAGCATATACTACGAACATACTCTGCATCCGGCTTCCGTAGCACATGCCGTAGCACTGAGCTACGAGTAAACGTACGCTACGAACGAGGATCTACGAATCGTAGCGCCGTGAAGAGCTACGCACTACGTAAGAAGGTAATAATACTATGCTTGTGTATTTTCCACTGATTCTTCACTCCTATCGCTAACAGCGTGATGTTATATAGCCTACTAGCTTTTATGGTCGGTTTTGTCCCTATCTCCCCTAACATTCGAAAACAAAAGCAGTCCATATTTTAATCCAAGTTTCAAGCTAAATTTGTACCAAATTTCATATCACTAACTTAAAAAAATTCGCCCACCACCGCGTATCATGCACTCATTTGTCAACGCGTAGCTATCAAGAACGTCATTTAAACAATTCACACAAAATCATTATAAAATGAAGCCTATGTGTTATTCTGATGTATGAGCTATAATATTGTAAAGTTTCATTAAAATCCATCCAGTAGTTTTCGAATGAAAGAGTAACAAACATCCATCCATACATACATACATACATACAGACAAACTTTCGCTTTTATAATATTAGTTATATAAGAGAGGTAGGGCACAGCGATATATCGCTCGAACTGGAGCAGCCCGACTGGTGAAATAACTCCGCCTTACAGAAGATCGCAGCCAAATAACAATCACTTCTGTGTTGTTGTGTTCCTGCGTGTGAGTAAGGTTTCCAGAGCTCCTGGGGGGGTGCTACATCAGTAGCAGGGGTCAAGCCTTCAAGGTAAGGGCGACAAGTCCAGCAACAGATTTATTATGCTGTACTTGTCACCCTTAAGCTAGGACCTCATTACCACTTAACATCAGGTGGGATGAGGTCAATCTGGAAGTGCAATATAAAAAAAAAAAATTAGTAGTGGTTAGTAGTGATAGTCTTACTCAATACATGGACCAATCAACACCAAAATATTTTATCAATTCGAACCTGTCATTCCTTAGATTAATGCGTCCAGCAAACTCTTCAGTTTTGTAATATTAGTATGTCCTTAGCAAGTTCAACTACACAGTTTTGATTTCGTTCCTCATTCATGTTCAGTAAGAACGATATTTAATTTAGTAAAAAATA
Organism: Glyphodes pyloalis; assembly: GCA_037074685.1. NCBI lineage: Eukaryota > Metazoa > Arthropoda > Insecta > Lepidoptera > Crambidae > Glyphodes > Glyphodes pyloalis. The sequence continues at coordinate 1,781,108 of JAYKKO010000042.1, forward strand.
TTTTTTGAACAAAAAAGCACATCAGATGAATTGAATGCTAGGAGCAATTCCTACCAATCAACCCTTGGTTTCCATAGCTAAGAAGCGAGCGGGCATGACTTGTGGCGTGGTTCCATCTCTGTGGTGCCGGGTTTGATTCTCGGTCGGTCAATATGGCACAGGTTTTTCTATATTTATATTATAAAAATTTAAGTATACCTTCATATTTTAAATATATATTCTATTTAATTTAAATACTATATGTATCTTTGTATCTATTTAAAAGATACCGTAATGTTATTTTTAATGCTAAATTTATTACTGTTTATTATGATTTCTTTTTTTTCTCCACTATTACCGCACCCATATACAAAATATCTGCATGGCCCAAGAGTTGACTGGTAGAGAATGCCCCTAGCATTAAGTCCACCTGTTGTACTTATTTGTGCAATAAAGTTTTTAAATAAATAAATATTTTATCAAGTCTGGGTGCCGTGGTCTTTAACACTGCAACTGGTTTGCGTAACACAAGCTTTTTAGCTACTTAGAAATCAAAATGCCTAAGTGTTTGTGTTGCGGTCAGATATTTAATGATTTTGTAGTAAAACGAAGATAATAATATAGTAATCAATTTTAAATACCACCTCCTCGGTTTTTAAGCTCAACGTTACATTTTATGGAACGCTTTATCACGACACAATGATTCTCATAAAAGCATTATTACATGTTTTAAAATTGAACAATAAACTACTATCAGCTGTGATTACGAGGACGTAAAATATACATGAAACTTTAATACTTCAATGAAAATCTGAATAGCTTTTAAAACAATAATACTGCAAGCTGGAGCTGGTACTCTATACTAATTATAAATAAATAGATATTGGACAAAATCACACACATCGCTCTTATTTTGTGGTAAGCCCTTGTATTAGAGAAATCAGATACTACTAACGTACCAAAACAACTCCAACACTAATATTATTTCCAAAGAAAAAGTCATGTATATACTTTCAAAAATCAACAGGTCCCACACTGTTACAAATTAATTACAAAATCTGATTTTATATCCATGCAAATATACTCCTATTGGTCACGCATCGAAACCAAAATCGCACGCAAAAACACTTCATTCGCACCAAAAGCTGTTTAGAAATTTAACACAAACAAATCACCAACGAAATTTCAACCATACAACCATCTAACCACGTTCTAAAATGCAGTAACGTTACAATACCACCCGAAAACTGTCAATAAAATTTCAACTCTAAACCAAAGACTGAAAGCTCTTAAATTGGAAGGGTTGGTGAGTGCGAATGCCAATTTTCTACGCTGAAATAAAGCAAACGAAATGGGACCCTAAATTGGACGAGATAGGGTTAATAGTGGTGTGGGTTGAGGGCTCCAGGCGCCTGACCAGATAGCAGGTTTTGTTGACGCCATCAATGTTTGTAGGAGACATGGGAACGACTCACACTGGTACTTTTGGGAATCTAAGTTAAAAAAAAAAACATTACAACAAGTTAATTATAGAAAAACTGCAATAAACATACAAATTTGGTAAGCCACGACAAATTATGGCAAACTAACTACCTATTAATAAATATTCAAAAGGAAATTATTTTCCATGCTGTAAGACCGCCTTCATACTCAATTTCATGATTTTAAGTTATAAATGTTTAATTTTCACTGATATTCCAAAAATGGCCGTATCTTTAAATAACTTTGACATAACAGCTTGATTTTAATAGCTTGATTTATGATTCATAGGCGATACACAAAAATAAAATTGATTTATGTACATAACAAGTGCTTTAGCTACTTACCACGGAATCAGAACAATGTATGTGTAATTGTGCAACACATTTCAATTCTAGCTGATGTTTGCAACTTTGAGCATTTAATAGAAGCTCATCTATCTTTTTACCAAATTTCATCGAAGTTCATTCAATAGTTATTCCGTTAAAGAATTACAAACATACATCTATATATTATGACATCGAGACATACAGACATTCATACGTTTGAACATATTGTCGCGTTTATATTATTAATTTTTAATGTCTGATTCCTTTTTTTAATCGTTAGCTTTTCAACATGCAGTAATCTTTTAGTTGAATGTCAAGCTAAGATGCGAGGTAGAGCGACTGTAACTTTTCAACCATTATTGACTAAAAAAGCCCTATATTTGCAAATTTTTTTAGGAATGATTGCACTGAGAGCGCAACTTTATAGCAAGAGGGATGTGCGAGAGATTTGTCGGCGAGCAGATGGCGGCATCGTGCTGTGAGCAAGTGATATATCGGCAGCGGACTGACTTTACATACTAGTTCCATCTGCTTATATACAGATACTAGCAGGACATGAAGAACAGGATGGAAGTTTCCATGATAATGTACAGCATTAACTTTTTTTAGTTTTATCATTCTCTTATTTTAGGGAAATTACCAATAAAGCCGATAAGTATGTAGTTCTAAACATATTCGGCAGAGGGCACTTACCGGAAGGCTAACGGTTGATACAGCAGAAAAATTTCATCGCCTACGATAACTTACGGTTAGCTCAGTTAGTAAGAGCAGCACGCGCGATACGTGAAGGTCGTGGGTTCAATTCCCGCACCGCAAGGGGAGATAAAAATTTTCTGTTTCTAATATTTTGCTAGTACGGCGTATATAGTACTATAAAACCACTTTGGAAGTGACATACTTGAAAGTTTGCATGTACATCATTATATTTTTTTGTGTTTTCATTCTCTTATTTCAAAAGGGGGGGGGGGGAGGAACATGTCACCACTTTAAAAGTGTCTCTCGCGAAAAGTATTATGCTTAGAATTTTTTATATAATTATATAATTAACTTAGAAAAAAAATTGATAGAAACCTTAATAATTTTTGGAGACCTATCTATAAATACAATTAGTATTAAATCTACTGATCTTATAAATCTGATTTTTGAGTTTAAATCCAAGGCATGGGAACAACAAAAATTTACTGTTTTATGCGGTTCACAGAATACATCTACTTACCAAGTTTCAACAGTATACTTCATATAGTTTCGGAAATACGGACGGACAGACAGGCAGACAAACATGATAAACCCGTAAGGGTTCCGATTTTAATTAGGTGTTTTTGAAAATATTTCTCTTAATTAATTTACGACGTAGGCAGCCGCTAAGAAATGTTTCAAAAATTTAATTGCTAACGGCATGAATGGATCCGAATACTTTTCCAAATTTTTGCAAAGGCCATGAAGCAGGGGTCCAAATACCATGAAGGGCGAAGTCATGAGTGCCTGCGAAAAAGCTTGTAAAAAAGCTCGTAAAATGGCGCCGATAACATCACCGTGAGCGGCAAGTTCAAACGGGAAGCGATTTGGTTAACAACGTCCTGAGCGTTTTGAGCGGCAGTGATTGATATTGAATGGTTTTGATGGTGAAACGATGGTGTTTTAAAGTGTGGAAATGAAATTCCACGCATGCTCGTCTATAAACTCGGTTACGAGGTTCCAATAACTACCTCCGTAATGTCGTGGAGATACTGCGGGAATTCCAGAGATCGTGGTTTCGAATCCTCTTTGGAGAGGGGAGGAGGATGCAATGACGCACTCTATTTTCACTTCAGAGAGGTGGCAGCGTTTGTTAGAATCACTGCCCTAAAAAGAACAGGACTACCTACTAAAGTTCCCCAGTTGGACCTCATCGCCTCGTCGTGTAGTTATGGGAGTTCAAAACCCTAGTAGATAATTATACTTCGCATTTTATTACCAGGGTGGTTAGAACATTTCAGACTTAAAATAACTACGATTTTGTGATTCAGACATGTTCAAAAACCTATATAAATAAAATTTCAACTGTATGTTTACTCGTCATCTACCATTTCCTCTCCCTCAAGTTTGTTTAAAATAGATCATTTTCTATATATATCACCCCATTAACTGAAATATAATCCCTACTTAATATTATAAATGCGAAAGTAACTCTGTATGTCTGTCTGCCTGTTACGCTTTCCCGCTTAAACCTCTCAACCGATTTTGATGAAATTTGGCATAGGTATACGTTGAACCTCAAGAACGGAAATAGACTACTTTTTGTTAGAAAGTTAGGGGGGGGGGGGGTAATGCCACCTTTGAAAGTTTATATGGGAAAATGTTTATTTTTTAAGTTAGAGATATGAAAGTTGGCACAAATATAGCTCTATTAAAATATAAACTACTTTTTGTTTCGAATATTAGGGGAGATAGGGGTAAAACAGACCATGAAAGGATGTAGTCCACGCGAACGAAGTCGCGGGTACAGCTAGTTCGTCTATAAAACCAATTTCTGTAAATGTATTGTACATTATCTATCTATCTATTCATCCTAATGCAAAGGCACTATCTCTCAATGACAAATCAGTAAACAACACACAAAGATTTTAGCCCTTCAGGAATATAATTCCACTCACATTTTGCTCTTGACCACAGAAGATTTTGATAACCGTACCATTAAGAATACAAAATTAATTTATTGTCATGACGGATTAAACATCAATCGTTCAACGCTTCATATCGGATATTCGGCGCACTCCATTAGTGCGGCGCGTCCGGTTATCGCCGCGCGCCACTTGCAATATCCGGACGCTCGTTCCGCTAATTGATTCCGCCGCTAGTGGTGTACCGCGGATATGAGGTATGTGAGGTAAATAATTTCTAAATAGATTATGAGAGTTTTACATATTGCGGGCGAGTATGGCGATGCTAACGAATAGGATACTACGGTATCCGTTGTCATCGCGATGTGGTTTCCTCTCTTGCTTGCCAGGATAGGAGGAGCCAATATTATCAGCTACGATAAAAACATTGACATAAAAATTTCAACCCCCCTTGCAGTATCGGAAACGAACTCAGGAGTATACAGTTCTAAATTCATACGACAGAGCTATGCTAACGGATAGGATATATCAGGCTGGGAGGAACCAATATACTGCGCTACTATAAAAAAAAGAAAAAAAGTACGTGAAAGTCGTGGTTGAGAAAGCGAGTTCCGCAATGCAAGTGATAATATTGAAATTGTTATGGTTCTTCAAAATAGCTATTTAAAGGTCGTTAATGCGGCGTAATACACTATGAAAATAGTAAAAACTATATTGTTAGAGTTTAAAACAGCTCCATTTTAGGGAGATCAGAAAAACTAAACAAATAAATACGTCAGATAATGTCATTAATGCAATAAACCGCTCAAGTGGTTTTTTCTTGCACTATATGCACCAGACGACGGATTCTAACTCAAACAATTTACAAGGAGAAATATTCAAGGTTTTGCGGATGCACTTGTAAGATTACTTAGCAAAGAGTTAATTACGTAATGGAGCATTGAAAAAAAAAGTTATGATCAGAGTTATTTACTTTTCAAGTAAAAATAATAAAACATGGTCAATAAACCGTGAGGCTGATATAAATAAAAAATCAGTTCTCAAATCTGCTTGGCACCCACAAGATTTATACAACGTGAGTTATTATTTAATGTCTTAACTTTTGCTTTAAAATCATATGCATGAATAAAGAATCAGGCAAGCATGTTATCGTGTGAGGTTTTAAATCGGATATTCGGCGCACTTCGTCCGGTTATCGGCGCGCGACACACACAATATCCGGAGGCTCGTCCCACTAATTGATACCGGCGCTAGTGGCGCGCCGCGGATATGAGGAATGTAAGAAATATAACAAAAGTAAATCTATTTTGTAAGATTCTCGTTTAGGAAGTCGAGTAGAAATACTAAAATAAGTCAGATAATCACACCTATCAACTGGCAACTAAGATTTTTCCCCTTATACTAATGTTTACACTAAACAAGGCTTACTAATTAAAAAATGTATATTAAGAGTAATTTTACGCAGCTAGATTAAGCATTGTCCTAATTTCATCGTAAATTAAGACAAAAATCTTTGCAAAATACAAAATTATAACTTATGTCATTAACACATGTAATAAATGCAAAAATAATTAAAAATATGCCATCACAATTGCCAAAACTTGTAATCAACTGTTAGGCTCATAAAGAGCCTAACATGATCTTATCCATTGAAACTAAAAAAAACTGCGTTCGTTTTTATTTTACTTTAACTAAGTACTGTAATGGTTTAAACACGGTTAGATTGTCAATTTGGATCGAGAATAAAAGTAATTATTTTATTTAATACAGAATAAAGCAAGCACATGGTCAGTTGAGGTTTTAAATCGGATATGCGCTCTTGTACCGGTTATCGAGGCGCGACACTCACAATATCCGGATGCCCGTCGCGCTAATTGATTGCGCCCAGGGATACACGGTATATGAGGAACATTGCAACAAAATACAATAACACTAGCAGCAAATACTATTATCTTAATGGTATATTGGCTCTTGTTCCAGGTCATGATCTTAGAGTGCTGGATTCAATTCCCGATTCCAGCACGGTATGTTTCAGATTTGTAAATTTTATGTAAATACGTTGTATGTTTTATGTAAATACGTATCAACAAAGTTGATCCAAAATCCATTTTGCGCGAATCAGAGAAACTTTTGCGTGAAAGAGTAACAAACATACGTTTTTTTTATATATTTTTTATTTTACTCTTCAAGATTGACCTCATCCCACCTAATGTTAAGTAGTAATGAAGCTTAAAGGCGATAAGTACAGCATAATGAATCTATTACTGGACTTGTCGCCCTTGCCTTGAAGCCATAACCTGGTACTAATGTAGCACCCCCCAGGAGCTCTGAAAACCTTGCTCACATGCAGGAACACAACAACACAGAAGTGATTGTTATTTGGCTGCGGTCTTCTGTAAGGTGGAGGTATTTCACCAGTCGGGCTGCTCCAGTTCGAGCGACAAATTGCTATGCCCTACCTCTCTTACTTATGTTTAGATGTCCATACATCCATATATTCTTATACACTTTCACTTCTACACTTTTAGTTGGTATACACCTTGTGCCTGGTACATCACTAGATTAATCACTCAAATATAACGGGAACTTTGTCAAAATTCGGCGTGTAAAACGTTATCGGTTCATCGTTGGCCGAATTGGAAATATCAGTCCATTTCATTTGAACTCGATGTGGTAAGAGGCGACTCGTTTAAGTATCGAAATTCATCGAAATACGGATGATACGTGGGTAAAAAAACAATAATTTTATTCATTGCGTCACTTAATAAAAATGATTTTTTAACCGACGTCATTAAATATTAAAATGAGGATGTTCTCAATTCTACCGTATACACACTCACACACATATAAATCGCTAGTTTTTTTTATATTGCACTTCAAGATTGACCTCATCCCACCTGATGTTAAGTGGTAATGATGTCCTAGCTTAAGGGTGACAAGTACAGCATATTAAATCTGTGGTTCATGATCTGACTTAGATTTTTTCTTAATCTTATTATATTAACCAATAAATACAAATTGATTTTTATTATCGGCATAATATTTCAGAGGAGGGGTGTGTTAACAAATGTGTTTCAGGTATTCAATTTCAAACCAAAATTAAGTAACACGAGCCATATATCACAGTCTGTGAAGTTTTTATCTCCCGCTAAGGCGACTGAGCACTGATACGGGTAATGTATGCGTCTCCCCCCTCCCCCTGTCCTCTTCTACCCTCGCGCTGAGTATAGCAGACTACGATTTATGCCCCTAATACTACAGTTATGAAAACGCAATCGAATTTATAAACAAAGACATTAAGATGGTACTGTCGCTGTGAGAAGTTTGAAGAAAGTTTCGATTCAGTTTTGGCGTTAAGACAATACTGTCCTCGTATGTACATATGTATGTATGTATGTACGCTTGATGATCAAAACATACTTTCGTTACCATGTTTCTATTATCCGTAATGGAAAAGAAGATTGGGACTGATTACCAGATTTACCACACAATATATATATAATTGTGATGCATTTTTGCAAAATGGCATAGATTGGGAGCTATGACAACTACAAGGCTTCATTAGTAGTTTTATGGCCCCGAATGTAAGCGGCATTATATTTAAATTCTAAAACCAGAAGCGCGCCGCGTAACAAATATATTTGGGAATCCTGGTGTAGACAATTCAGCACCGCCGAGGTTATTAAATACATTTGTTAAATTGACATCTTAAAACATATTTATATCTGTTAAACATCAAAGTAAATTAAAGCAAACTAAACTTTAAAATGAAACAACCATTGTTCCATTTCTAATGAATCACCTACCTCATTAAAATCTACTATCTCATCCACTTCCCTTGCCGACTGTACCGAGTAATATGACTCGGAATCGCGGTATAAGCAATATTTATTGCGCAAACTGCTGGTAATTATTTAGGAAGGAGCACCTCGCATTAAAGGGGGGAGGCGACGGGGGGGGGCTATTAGAAAGTGCCGACTGAATTAACTTGGGCCCTCTATGTTTTAACTTATACGAAAACATTGTAGAATAGGAATGAAAAAGACAGTTAGCCTATTTTTTATAGTTAGAACTCCTTTTTTTGAAGGTGGGTAAATACGTTTGCGTATCATACGCTCAAAGTAACTGCTACAGCGTTTTGGAACCAGATATGGACATGATTGTCTGTTCGCTCGCTCACCATAGTTTTAAGTTCTCTAGATCTAAATATTGTAAAAATTTGGATAACCACTGAGTTTCTTGCTGGATTCTTCTCGGTAGAATAAGGTTTCAAACAGGATGTAGCTTCAATTGGTTTATGTTCTTTGACGATGCATGAGTGTTACTTGTAACCGACATGAATAAATGAATTGACTTTGACTTTCTAGTTATGAATTGTAATAAATTATACGAGGCTAAAACCGACCAACGGTCGACTGATGGCAGCCAATACATTATAGAACGGTATAAACGACTCGTAGTCGGTTGGAGAAAACGGATAGTAATTTTTGACACATTACGAATCGTAAAATATTGGAGCCGGGCATAAGGCGTCCCAAGTGACATTAAAACTAAAAATCGAAAAAAAACTTAAAGGATAATGTTTCTTCCGTATCATGCTAATTCAACTCGCATCTGAGTTCAGTCTCCAAATCACTGGGCGGAGGAAATAAAACCGAACTCCACACAAACAAAGCGAACATTACACAGGGAAGAAACGGTCGAATTACATTCGGCCACGAGATCGGTCCGAGGCTCATGGACCGACATTAAAGGATTTTTTTATGATTTATCTTTAATAAGTTCGGTCCGTTCTTGTGTGGACTCGTTTTAAGCGATGTGATTGGGGCTATTTCGACTTTAAGCAAGTTTAAGTGTTTTAGCCTGGAAACGACTTTTCTTTGTATAATAGACTTAGATTTATGGGGATATTCATAGCAGAACTAAAGTCATCGACATAGCTCTAAGGATTGCCAAACTAATGCTGCGATGACCAGGCTATATAAGCGTTGTAATATGCCATATTTTTAAGTTCTCTAGTCCCAAATGTTTTAAAGATTAGGATAACTACTGATTTTCCTGCCGGATTATTTTCTGTAGAATTAGGTTCCGAACCGGCTGTAGCTTCAATTTTGGTTTATATTCATTACTTTAAGAGAGGCAGGGCAAAGCGATTTATCGCTCTAACTGGAGCTCCCCGACTCTTTTCCACCTTCCAGAAGACCGCAGCCAAATAACAATCACTTCTGTGTTGTTGTGTTCCTGCATATGAGTAAGGTTTCCAGAGCTCTTGAGGGGTGCTACATTAGTAGCAGGGGTCAAGCCTTCAAGGTAAGGGCGACAAGTCTAGTAACAGTTTTACTATGCTATACATTTCGTCTTTAAGCTAGAAACTCATTACCACTTAACATCAGGTAAGATGAGGTCAATCTTAAGTGCATTATAAAAAAATACCAACATGAATAAATTAATTAATTATGATTATGATATGCTGGTGGATAACGTGATGAGTTCCACCAGGGGTTTCAGAGGGTATTTCTGCCTGCCTAAGGGCAGAGAGTCACACACACGCGCCGTTACCTCTCTCGGGTGACGGTACGGTGCTTCAATGCAATTCCCCCCGGAAAAAATATTAAAAAGGCTACATTTCATGATAAACCAGTGGACATTGGGGCAAAGTTCTATAAATACGACCACGAAAATTGTCTTTTTCATCCCTGACAAGTGTAAATCTGGAAAAATGTAATTCAATTTTACTTTTTTTAGCTGCCATCTCCTGGCTAGACCATATCTAAGTATTTATGTACAAAAACAGGTCCAGCCAGGTGTTAAAATGTCACGGAAGGTAAAATGTGTTAGTTAATTTATAAGTAGGATCACTTTGCATTTTATTCAGTGACGATTCAAAAGTGTTACGTGTAACCTATTTGAATAAAGAAAAATTTTAGTTGAGTTATATATATAGTACAGTTTTATATATAATTTTCCTTCTGAAAAAATATATACGGTCAAACTGAGAACCTCTTCCTTTTTTTTGAAGTCGGTTAAAAATATGACTATATCACAACAATTCGGAATTTAAAACAGTGAAAGCTAGCAAAGCCGCGGAAAATAAAGTCAAAGTCAATCTTTTTTATTCACATAGATGACAGTAGTAATACTTATGAATAGTCTCTATATAAAGCAAATTATTTTATAATCTTTATAATATTTTGTGCCTGAGAGAACCTAAAAATACGGTGTGCGAGAAAGACAATCAGGCTCTTTATACATATGTAATCCACATCCAATTACACTTGTATGAATAAACGAGTCACATAATTCAAACACGAAACAAAGGCTAATCCTGCCGTAATGATGGCAAGTCAAAGAGATCATACAACGCGAATTATTTTAAAATCAGCATCAGATTCGCGCCTGGTCGGGGTTGCATCCCTTTGTTGTTCAAAGGATTTGTTTATATGCGAGGGTTCATATCGGCTTCATTAAGAACCGAGTGTGTTATTTTTGGGGTACGAAAATTTGAGATGGTACAAAAATCAGCTAAATTTACGTTAGCGTAAATCAAAGGAAGCGCTCTTAACGAGCGTGTAAAGAAAGGCGCGGAGTTTTCATGCTTTTGGAAAAAATTAAAACTCAAATTATTTGTAACTATAGAGGTTCTATGTGAAATAGAATACCTTTTCATCGCCATTTGCCGTAACAGTAAAACATGTGTTTAAATTTTAAAATTAGAAAGGTCACTAATATTTCAGTAGGTATATTGTTATTAATAACATACATTAAAATAAATAAAAACAAAAAATATTGGACAACATCACACACATTACTCTGATTCTGTGAAAAGTAACTTAAGTACTTTTGTTATAGAAAACAGAAACGCCCGATGCTACTACAGTAGTGCAACACCCAGGTTTGAGACAATATAGAAAAGTTCGTTTTACCTCATGAGTAGGCGTGGTGAGCAGTTATATATTGCACCCTTATCTTATAATAATAATAATACATACTGGACAACATCACATACATTTAAGCACTTGAGTTACAGAAATCAGAAACAACGACGGTACCACAACACCCACACCCACACCAGAAAAGTTCGTTTCCCCTATTGACCGGGGATCGAACCCGGGACCTCCGAGATGGCGCAACGCCAAAGTCCGGCCTGCTCGCCTCTCGGCTACGGAGGTCGTCGTTATAAGCATTCATTATGCACGAAGCGAACATACACCTTCTATGGTGTATCATCTTAGGCCTCACCTATGCTATCTACGAAGCGAGATTGAGGTCAAACGTGAACCTATTTTGTATAAAAATCTGTGAATCAAAAGTAGATGTTGAAAAACTTAAACCTTACAAGTAAGGTTTCCAGAGCTCTTGGGGGGTGCTACATTAGCAGCAGGGGTCAAACCTTCAAGGTAAGGGTGACAAGTCTAGTAACAGTTTTACTATGCTATACTTTTCGCCCTTAAGCTAGGAACTTATTACCACTTAACATCAGGTGGGATGAGGTCAATCTTGGAGTGCATTATAAAAAAAAATAAAAAAATTAACAGGTATTATTTTCCGCATGCATTTGTTTTCCGTTGCATTACAGCAACAGCATTGCATTCATTGTTGGTGGTCGTATATCAATAAGTAAGTAAATGCAAGTTTCTATGCAAAGTTTCTGATTTCGGTACCACAAGTGATAAGGTACTTACAACATAATCAGAGCAATGAATGAGATCTTGTCCAATGTTAATTAGTCAGTCGTTAGGCCCTTTCGGTATTCAACTATCTTCGGTATCTCTCGCTTCTTGACTTCCAACTGTTGTCATAAGCTGAACAGGGAGGACCACAGCTGGCCTGACACTCTGAGGGAGCTTGATTATTCCCTCAGAGGTACAGGGTCGGCTCAACACGCGCCGACAAGGGCCGCATTTTCATACAATTTGCATAATCCGACAGAACCTCGCCAGTTCACAATTCGCTCCAATCATAACATCGGGAGTGAGTTTTATTGTTTTACTGCTTTCGACTTCTACTTTGGGACTAAAAGCCTTTGTGGGGAATAACTGTTTATTTGGTACGGTGCTTGAAATTTTGTTTTTTATTTAATTAGGCTACTTACGTCTTTTTTCTGTTTAGAGACAATTTTAATCAAAATTTGTGAAAAGCATTTGTACGTATGCCTGAAGAAATATCGCTCAATACAATCTCTTCTGCATTTTACGCAAATTAATAACAATCACTTCTGTGTTGTTGTGTTCCTGTGTGTGAGTAAGGTTTCCAGAGCTCCTGGGGGGTGCTACGTTAGTAACAAGCCTTCAAGGTAAGGGCGACAAGTCCAGTAACAGATTTATCATGCTGTACTTGTCACCCTTAAGCTAGGACCTCATTACCACTTAACATCAGGTGGGATGAGGTCAATCTTGAAATGCAATATAAAAAACAAATCTCGGGCCAATATGGTAAAAAGAAGTACAACTTTAGCTGCCGAGTTCAAAGTCACTTGTATGGCTCGTTAGAAGTAAACGAATTTTTTTTATTTAATGCCCGACACTTCGATATAAGCTCATATAGGATTTAAAATTGGCCATAATGTATTAAATGTTTTACTCAAGCTCTTTTACTTGATACCTTTATTAAGGTAGTAGTAGGAAAATATGTAATTCAACATTTTATAGCGGCGGCCATCTTGGAGCGAATTCCAGCAAACATAGGTAACACTACCGACTGATTCACCTTTCAATCAGAAATACGAAGCAAGAACACATTTTAGTAAATTCTCATTAATTTTATTTTTATATCATGTTTATTCAAATTCAATACACCTTAGTGTAAAGCCACAGTCGGTATTATTATGTCTGCAGGCATACTCGTTAGGGCGTGTTTACATTGTGAGTTATCTAACTATGCGCTAACTCGGCAGAGGGCCCGGCGCACTAATGAATAGGTTTTACAGATTGATTATAGTAGAATTTAGTCGGTCTTATCGCTAGAAATGTCTCTTCCAGACATTAAAATAAGAAATTAAATTAAGAGTATTAGTTTTGATTATTGTAAAACTAACTTTTAGTGCAAGCTTGTAGGAAACATTAAATACCTATTATTATATTATTATTATTCGAGTATATTTTTGTATTCTCAGCGCTGGCGGCTGGTATACTGAAATTCAGGGGCCTAGGCCAAGTGTATTTCAGGGGGGATGCGTGTTAAATCAGTTGGTATTGTTGTTGTGTTGGTTGTTTGGTGTCAGTATGTCGGTCTGTAAAAAATTCCTAACTATTATGCAGGTGTTCAAAATAACGGCTTTTTGCATTTACATGTAGGTTGAAGAAGGTAAGGATAGAATGTCTATTGTGGTGTGTAGTTGATTGGGAATTACTCCTGTAGTAGACAGAACATTATTATGGGGACAATTGTAACACTGTTGAGTTTCTACATTATTATTACTAACTAACTGTGTCAAAAATAATAGAAAATAACAAAAACAGTGGATTAAAGAACACGTAATAAATAGACTACAACTGTGAAACATACACGATAAGTATGTACTTCTAAACATATTCGGCAGAGGCACTTACTAGAGGCTAACGGGTCGATACAGCAGAAAAAAATCATCACCTACGATAACTTGCGGTTAGCTCAGTTGGAAGAGCAGCACGCGCGATACGAGAAGGTCGTGGGTTCGAATCCCGCACTGCAAAGGGAGATGTTTTTTTTCGGTTTCTATAAAATATGTGATACATACAGCTGTAGTATATTACCGACAACTGTAGTCTATTGATGACTGTGATAGTAAAATCAACTACTATCTGGGAACTAAAGAAAATGGCTACAATCACGCAATCAATAGGGAACGAGCATCGTACAATGTCCTATAGAAGTTTATGAAACAACAGATGCACTGTAGTTGAGGAATCAAGAATAGATTAAAAGAAAAATAGTGTATTAAAGAACAGGTAAATAAAATAATCCAACTGTATCACATTCTAGGTAAGAATAATAGCAGCAATAATGCAATCAAAGAGAACCACTGTCGTACAATTTTATACAGAAGCTTATTAAACAACAGATTAATTGTGGTTGATGAGGAATCAAAAATAGAAAATGATAGAAAACAAGAAAAAAAATGTATTAAAAAACAGGTAGGTAATTGATTGCAACTGTAACTCAGTCTGAGAACTTAATATAATAGTCTGAATATTGTTCTAGTGAGGCTTATGAATTAAAATTTATGAGGAATCAAGAATAGAAAATAATAAAAAATAAGAAAAACAGTACATTGAAGAACTGGTAAGTAATAGACTACAACTGTATCACAGTATAAGTAACTACAGTCTGAAAACTAAAGATAAAAGCTACAAGCTTATTAAACAAGAAATAAGCGTTGTACTGTGTTGAACTTACGAAAAAACAGACGTTTAGCTACCTCACATAACGGGAATATCTGGAAAAATGAAATTTAATCTATACCTATGCTAAAAATATAAATATTTATCTTACTGTGTTTTTTTTTATATTGCACTTCAAGATTGACCTCATCCCACCTTATGTGAAGTGGTAATGAGGTCCTTTTTTTTTGAGGGGGGAGAATGCATTTGCGCGCCGTACCGCTGCCGTGGGGACGACAGCGGCGTGTGTGGGATTCCCCGGCCCAGAAGGGACAGGGACTAACCGAACTAAACCCCCCACCCCCCCACGCTCTCATCGCCTTTGGTTGGCGCCATGGGAAAAACGGTGGAAACCACAGCTCCTAGCTTAAGTGTGACAAGTACAGCATAACAAATCTGTAACTGGACTTGTCGCCCTTACCTTGAAGGCTTGGCCCCTGCTACTAATGTAGCACCCCCCAGGAGCTCTCGAAACCTTACTCACAAATTCAAATTCAATATTTGTTTATTCAAGTAGGTTACATATGATAATACTTTGGAATCGTCATTGTATATAATGCAAAGTGATTCTACTTCCGGTTCGGAACCTATATCGCATGCAGAAACACAACTACACAGAAGTGATTGTTATTTGTCTGCGGTCTTCTGTAAGGTGGAGGTATTCACCCGTCGGGCTGCTCCAGTTCGAGCGACAAATCGCTATACCTTACCTCTCTTCTGTGTTATTATTACAGATATTATTATCAAACGCGAAAATATTTTTTTGTGAATCTATTTACAAAAATATTGCAAATGGCCTTTAAGTTTTTACTTTGTAGTAAAATGCAGACTATCTCATAATTGAACACATTCTAACTATCACCGGTTGAATATAGAAAAGCTATTGGATTGACTAAATCAATGTAAAAAATCCAACTGCAATTAAAACAATGAACAAGTCCCATCAACATACTCCCCAACATCCGCCATGAAAATTCAGAAGTCACAGTCTCCCAACTGGCTGCTCAGTCGTGCTCACACAAAGTACTATCTCAGCGGGATTAAGTGTCTAGTTGACACTTTGTCGTACTAACGGAATTGAATTAACAAGGCAATGCAGGGAATAGTGTGGGAGGCAACGTTTAATTTACTAGTGATTAAAAAGGTTACTGAATTTTGTGAAAAGTTGAAACTTTTAACGTACCAAATTTTATTTTTTAATTAGCTAGGTTAAGGCTTCTAGGTATTCACCAAGTAAGGATTTCTAAATTCAATACCAAAGGGGATGAACTAAAGGTCAAAACTCCACGCGAACAAACATGTAGTGACACAATAAGTTACAGATAGCTAGAAATGTGGTGAACAATTCTATACTTTCTTAAATGTAAACATAATTTCTTTTAAATCTACACTAGTACTCTACTATTAGAGCACTAGTGTAGATAAAACTACAGATCTACTAGTAGAGTATGGACTCTTAACCTTCTTTGTCCTCGTTTTGTATTTTTAAGAATGAGGGAAGCGAACAGACACTTGGTAATGAAACCCGAAGAACTTAGGACGTAAATTATTAGAAAAGTCATTATCCTGCAAATAGTTGAACACTTTTATCAGCATCAGCGATCATAGTAGTTTTGATCAAATAATTAAACAACCACCTCTTGCACTAAATTCGGATTGTTCATCGCCGCGCATGTCAAGTTTTACCGTCTGTATAGTTTTATTACTCTAGTTTGGATTGCAGTTCCACAGACTTGGCCTTTAAACTTCCGTGCACGTAATAATATATTGCTTGAGGAATGGCCGGGTCAAATTTACTATGATGGTAACTTTCTTTAAAGAGAAGCGGGTTCATAGCAAAATTTAGTCAGAGAATAAAAATTTTGCACCTATTTTTGAAATTTAAGGGCATGACTAAAATTAAATAATGCAATTATAGAGATGAACAACTGGTTTTTGTACCAACATGTGTTCTATAAAAATGGGAAAAGTATATAGATAATGTATTTTGTACTCTTTTTAACATAGCAATAAGTTAAACATTGCAACTGTAACTAATCTGCTGAGATTCTTGCCATGTCTTTTTGATAGATATAGGTTCCGAACAGGAAGTACAGTCATTTTGCATTATATTCAATGGCGATTCAAAAGTAAATTTTACTTATCTAAGCAATTAACTATTCAAACAGAACAATCCTAATACAACATCCTAATTAAATTTGAAAACAAAATCAACATCTCAACACGTAACAAATTAACAAAAACCTCCAATCTCTCGTACTGCTTGCTCTATAGACAATTAATCCCTACTATTTACACAGCACCCCCCCCCCCTCATACGGATCAAAACGTTTGCCGGGTGTCAACCCCGAGTTTGATTAACTCGGTGCTTCAAAAAAGACAAAAAGCGGCTCATTATCACATAAAACAAGTGAATCACCCCTCAGTTGCGTTCTAGGGTTCTGTTTCACTGGGACACCATGTAGATGGGGTCAGTAAACCAAAGTATAGTCAAAAACAACAAAATTTCATAGTTAAGCTTTGCAGTTTGATTAGAAAGAAAGAAAGAAAAAAAAGGAAAGAGAAAGAAAGAAACATTTATTTACTACAAGCAAAATAATCACATACTAAAGATAATAAAACATCGGGAGTCACGAGAGGTCACTTAAGATTTAACCTCAGCATAATAAAATATGCTATGACGACTTTAATGTTGACAGTGACGGCTATCTGATATTCATAGTAGTTCATAGAATTGATGCCGATGGATAGGCGCATTCCAAATTAATTTTAATAAAAAAATAATGAAACATTAAAGTGGCTAAATGGGTCCCAACCTCAACATATGCTGTGACGTTTAAAATCTCATAACTCCTTTGGATTCATTTTCACAATTTATATGCCACACTTTTAAAAGCAAAATTAGTTATAAGTTCAGCTTTATTTGTAATATGAACGACAGAGTTTCTTGCCGGGATCTTCTCTGTAAGTTAGGTATAGGTTCCGAACCGGAGGTAGCGTCATTTGCATTATATAGACGTTTCATAAATATTACTGATGTAATTAACATGAATAAACGAATATTTAATTAAATTGCATAACTTTAATATCGAGTAATATCGACCGTACCCCTCAAGAGTGGGCCTTAGAAGGCGACGACGGCAAAATTCAGGCGCAAATTTAAAATTAAAACTTTCTGATTGATTTGATATACTTTAATCGTATATTCATATGAACCAGCTTTTTTTGAAATCACAAGTTATATAAAATATCACGTTATTCAATCTATGGTTTTTTTTTAATTTGCACAAAAATAAAATTTGCATTTCGCTTTGTACTGTTATTTGGTGCAATTTTAAATAATAATAAAAAAAAATTAACCACCCCTGTGTCGTAGGCCCTATCCTAAACAAGCCGAACGTCTCAGCCCTTGCTGCAAACATTTGTCTAGCGCTGTAGGGCTGTCACATTGCGAAATTACATTCATTTGTATGCAGATGTCATAGATTAGGAGTTAATGAAGTTAGGGCCCGGGGATCGCATCCTGGTTGGAAAGGATAGTGATTAAATACTTGGTGGTGTACATAAGTTGGTTCCAATGGGTGGTGCTATTTTAGGTTTTGTTAGTTATGTTACTTTTATCGCTATTAACATGGATAGAATACAACAAATGCCGTGTTCGGAATGTTTTCAAAAATTAAAAATAAAAAAAATCAAAAACAATGGAATTTAATTTTAGTGTACAAGCATAAAGAGAACTAAGAAGTCAAAACATTTCAATAATTTTCTCTTTTATTTATAACCTTTTTCTTGATTGACAAATATTGATCTGTGACTTAAATGTAATAATATTTTTTCAATTAATGCTTATCAATTGTCATCAGATCCTTGTTTCCTTATTATGGCACCTCTGTCGAAATATCTCTTTCATCAACAAAAAAAATATCAACTCCGTCGTCAGAACCGCTTTTGGGTTCATAACTCACGAATTTTACGCGAAATCATATAAAATTAGATATTCGAAGTGAGAAACCTTTTTCTTTTAGAAGGTAATTAAAAATAGAAAACTAAAATATTTTAAACCTTGGATTGAATTTTTGCAACTGTGTAATTGATTCAAACAAACACAAATTTCGCGAAGAACTCAGATAATTTGTATGTTCGGTATTTTGTCCAGGCAGGACACGACCAGCGTCCCAACTTCGCCAGCTCCCGATCTATCAGGCCGAGGAATTAAGTCGGCTCCTTTGACTCGTGCGAATAATTCACGGAAATTAAGCCATCGATTACAACCCTAGCCTATTACTGGGCGACAAAGATATAATAATTCAATGTGATATCAGCCGCAAAAGTTTTGTTTCGCGCTTTTTAAAGTATGCATCAGCCATTTTTAAAATGGCCGCCATCATTGAAATCAAGTCATCGTAACAACAATAAGTCGTGCACACTAAATCGTCACTGGTGGCGGGTTTTTACATTCTCTTCAATATGATTGAATGAAGCGATGGCCGGCACATACGTCGTGCTTGTGAACAGGTGCCACTTTTGGGGACTGGGGGTCTACTCTCAAAAACGAAACGAACAAACGAAAGGATACGTTTTTGAAGATTTATCAAAAGTTCGGGAGTTAAAGCGTGGTTAATGATTTGCGTAAATAATATTTTGTTTTTCTTAAACGCTTTAGTCGCATTCGAAGGGAATTGGTTGCGACTATGAGAATTAAAAATTGCTATCCGTTGTCGGATGCGACATATTTCGTTCTTGAGAGTAGACCTACTGGTCTGCTCCAGCTTACCTAACAAAAGTAAATACTTTATGTTTTATTTACTCATCGAAACAAAACTGTATGTGTCTGTCTGTCTGTCCATCCGTATTTAAAAGTCACTTTTTTCCGACACTATGAGACTAATACTGAAAAATAAAATATAAAATAAAATAAATAAATGCGCCAGACAATCACACCAATCACCTGGTCTCAAACTAAGGTTTTCCCTTGTACTATGAGCACCAGACGACGAATGGAGGCGTCATCCCAGCACACCCAGACCCAAGTCAATTTAGAAAAGTTCGTTTTTCATAATTGACCCGACCGGGAATCGAACCCGGGACCTTTCGCGCTTTGGTCGCCTACCTTACCCACTGCGCCACCGAGGTCGTTGAATAAAACTTGGTATGTAGATTTTATTACTGACACAAACGATGATATGAATCGTAAACCGCAATTAACCTTTATCTCAATCAACTCCAATATAAACTTCTATATTATGTTACTTGCTGCCCCGGAATCCTTCATGGGCGAGTCCAACTCGCACTTTGCCGGCTTTTTATGTTCTTAGTTGTTAACGTTTTATACTCCTAATGCATGCAAACAAACTTGGGATGCAATATTTGTATGACAGATTCGCATCCAACGTTTTAAATTATCCAGTTTGTATGCTATAACTGCCAGAACCAAAATGGACTTTACTCCCTGGTCTTACTACACCAGTTTGGCCGACCCGGTGCGGTCGACGCCTCTGCACGCCGAAGACAAACAGGCCGTCAGATGGCGCTGCGATCGCGCTGTTTATAAGCGCTAGAGATTTAGATGCGTCGCCTCACTCGTAACGCAAACGCCTGTAGCCTACAGAGATACGAATGCGAAGCGAAAGCGAAACGTACTATCGGATGTAATACAAGTATTTATTTATTGAGGACAGCCAACAAATCTTACACCAAATAATAATAATAATAATATAATAATAATAACTTTATTTCATAAACCAACAAAAACAGCTTTTGGATTACACCAATCAAAATATAAGTAAAGCGTAAGTATATGGTAAGGAAACCTTTATCTCCCGTGCTAGCTAAAAACTGTGTTACGGCAAGATAACAAATGACAGTAAGTACCTTATATATATATATATATATATAAACATGCTAAGTGCAGATTCAGTTACGACTTGCGAGTGTGAGTAAATCAATAAAAACTTAAACTTCTTATAAAAAAATCAAAATAAAAACTTCTTCAATCTTTCAGAAAACACAGTGTTAATCTTTTAAATTTTGAAAGACTACTGGAATGGATATCAACATATGTTGAGCTCTTTTGAAACTCGTTGTATTGTCGCTGCAGCCTGTTCATGATCGAATGGTGGCCCAGATTGCTCTTTGATCCTGTGATATTAAATGGAACATATCGTCCTGCTCTTATAGGTAATTTGTAAAAGTACTTAGAATCTTGTGATAAATTTTTATCTATATTATAAGTAAATTTTTTTTATAGTGATTCACGCCGCATAATAATAATTTCTTTCATATGAAGGGGTTTATATATTTTATTTGACGACCTTCTAGCCAAACATTTGGCGTCGCGCAATCTGTCGGGTTAATATGGAAAACGAACTTATGTATCTCGGGTCTGGGTGTTTTGGTACAGTCGTTGTTTCTGATTACCATAACACAAGAACTTTAGTTTCTTATCTCAGAATTGGAATAATGTATATGATGTTGTCCTATATATATTTAACTAACAGCTCGCCGCGGCTTCGCACGCGTACTATTCCCGTTTTATCTACATGTTCCACTGATTCTTCGCTCCTACTCATCACAGCGTGATGTTATATAGCCAAGAACCTTCCTTAATAAATTGAGTATCCAACACAAAAACTATTTCTCAATTCGAACCAGTATTTCCAAAGAATAACGCTTTCAAACATACAGTTTTATAATATTAGTAACAGGTTGTCGCCGCTATGCAAGCACCTCCTTTATTCTGGCAGACAGTATTAATTAGTACTCGCGACGTACTTGTTGCTTACAAGCCGCTCGTTTATCGAGGAGAGGCGACGTGGAGATATCACATGAAAACCGCGAAACTCGGAAGCTGAAAGGAGGTATTAGCAAGCGTTAGTAATGTGGGAAAATATCGTGTGGTAAAAGACTACCAATTTCACACGGATCTGGTGAATTTTAAGTCCTTTATTTACCTCTTCTTTCAGGTTCAGTGCAGATGAAAAGGCCGTCTGAGGCCATCATCATTTATGTCCGTTAGAAACTAAACAGAAAATACCTTTTCTTTGTAAAGCAGACGACACGACTGAACAGTCTATTAAGTAACTTAATGTCGCAGAAAGAGAAGTAATTTTTTTTATTGATTAATAGAACACAATAACACACAAGCGACAGGGAGATATTAGCAAGCAGTGTGGGAAACCATCGTGAAAAATAAAATAATAGTATAATAAAAAAAACTAAAAAACACGCTTTTTAGTACGCACTGAAAATTACAAAATAATTCTTACATTGATTTATCATGAAAGAAAGCGTCGAGCATTTATGTAATCTTTACTCTTTGGACCAAACACTCCACGCTTCCTTATTTGACGAGAGTGGTTATGATAAACTTACCAGTTTTTATTCAGAGGAGAAATACTTTTCGCAGTCACTTACCTGAAAATAAAAAACATATTTTATTTATTTTCTTGCTAAGTACATTTCATAAAATCCTGTCTTGTCGGATGCCCACGTTAATTAAAGACATCCCCCAAATTTCACTCCAGTACGGACAGCGGTTTAGGCTGTGCATCCATTCAGTTATAATAAGCGACATATTCTTAACTAATTATTTTATAAACCGTAAGTTTAATCAATCAATCAAATTTTTAATTTATATAGATTACATGAGAAACACCTATGAATCGTCTCTATACAAAGCAAATAAAACTACATCCGGTACAGAACTTATACTACCGAGAAGATACCGACAAGAAAGCCAGTAGTTTTTTTTACAAATAAAAAGCTCAACTTATTACATACTAATTTGACACCAAGATATACAGTTAGTTTTTCAATGGTAAAAAAGTAATCAATTAAAAAAAAATACAATGTAAATTAAATTTACAGATGCAAACTCATGTGTGCGCGCACTACGTATCTAAAGCAAATAATTTATCTCATCACGAAGAAAATTACTTAACCATTTCCAGCTCAACACAAAAGTAGTCTTTTTTGACATCTGTCTAAACCAACACAGGCAAGTACACAAGTTGCGCAGATATGAAAAGGCAAACTAAACACGTAGATCCTTTGCAAAGCTTAATTAAAATAGAGCCACCGTCAAAGAGCAATTAATTACTTGGTACAGAGTGGACAAACAGAAAGATTATGTTTTATGCCTAAAATGTTATGGATACAAAAGAATCTACAGTTTTTTGGACAGCTATTGAAAAAATAATAATATAATAAGACTATTTTATTAAATTATGTGTGTAATAATACTGTGCTATACTATACATAATTTATGGATGTTTTTTTTTTATATTGCACTTCAAGATTGAACTCATCCCACCTGATGTTAAATGTTAATGAGATCCTAGCTTAAGGGTCACAAGAACAGCATAATAAATCTGTTACTGGACTTGTCGCCATTACCTTGAAGGCTTGACCCCTGCTACTAACGTAGCACCCCCCCAGGAGCTCTGGAAACCTTACTCACACGCAGGAACACAACAACACAGAAGTGATTGTCATTTGGCTGCGGTCTTCTGTAAGGTGGAGGTATTTCACCAGTCGGGCTGTTCCAGTTCGAGCGATAAATCGCTATGCCTCTACCTCTACCTCTACCTCTCTTGAAATATATTGGATGTAGGCTTAGATTGATGTTGCGAAAAAGTTTAATTTATCGACAATGGTTGTACAAGGATGACGATTATTAGAATCCGTCGTCTGGTGCTCAAAGTACAAAGGAAACCCTTAGTTTGAGACCAGATGACTGGTGTGATTGTCGACGCATTTTAATATATTTATTTATAATTACCTACTTGCAAAAAAAATTGAATGCACTCAAGACACCGATCTCCGAAAATACAGACTATAGGATCTAATTCGTGTGTGTTCAAATTCATGTCTTGGGTGTTTGTCTACAGAATCATAGTTCCGAAACGCATGAACCGATTTTGAAAGGCGCATTATATTAATAGTTATAAGTATTCTAAGTTATATTTCATTGCAATCCGTGCTAGACAGTCGTCGCAAAATGGTGAAGTACATGCTTATTTTAATACAACGCCATCACTATTTAAAAGTATCAAATAAAAAAGGGCCTTTATTAAACCAAAAGTCAAATACGTCATTAACAACCATTCAATCTTCGTATATTTTAAGTAACACCGAAAATTTTAAACTAATACTGAAATTATTTTCTAACCAATTTTATGAAACTAATTAATTTTAGTCAAATACAAAATTCTTTAAAACCTTAACCATATTAATAAATCAAGCTCATATCCCGTTGCAAATCCGAAATTGCTTACACTAATAAATTTAATTAATTATTTTAATAAAGATCTAGAAGACGTTATTAATAATTTGCTGCTAATTAAATTACTCGGCCGTGGGAGTAGGCAGAATTTCCCGAGGGACTAAACAGGGTTCAATTATATCCTTTTGGTTTGGTAAGGTTAAATTTGGGTAGTTTTAGTTTGCTCATTTGAGGTTTGGTTATAGCAATCTTGAGGCAAAATTTAAACCTCGCTTTATAAAGGGACTTAGTGATATAACCATACTAATAATAATACTTGCTGTGGTAAATACTTGAAAAACTTTACGATTTCCTCTAAGGCGATTCGCATTTCTGTAAAAATCTTATCTTTTTACAAGATTTTGTTTAACTTGCTATGTAAGTATGTTTATCCGGGTGGAATCTTGCCACTTAATTTTGAACCAGTTATCTTTAAACGTAAATGTCTGTTTGTCTGTACCGTTTTTTTAAAGGTTGGCAAGACTTGGCACCAGATAGAGAGTGCTGGAAGTGTATTTGCCCAGCAGTGGGATAGTTTACAAGCTATGTAAAAAAACTTCAACCGATTAAACTAATATTAATTTAATAACAGTTTAATATGTTGAAGATTACATGCTCAGGTTATATTATGATGTATGGTTAGCTATGTGATGTTATTCCTAAACTATTATGGCGGATTTTTCAAGATGGCTTTCATGCAATTTAAAATGTTTAATCGGTACATTGTACCGAATTCAATAGTTTTGTTTAATTAGAAGCTTATTTTAGTAGATATTTTTAGGTCACTTAAATATAAGCTTATATTATAATGTTTTATCAGGAAGATAGTTAATAGCCAACCCTTTTATCAAATTGTCCGTATCTTTGCAAAATGACTAGATTTTTATCAAATGTTTGTTTTAAATGTGCGGTTTTATTGTGGTGGAATTTCCTGGTTTAGGTAAAATATTTGGCAATTCATGACCAATTCTTGCAACCTTAGATTAGTATATGCTTAGTTGCATTGTTATTAGTTATCCTGACGCTATTAGTATCGTATTTGTAGAAACCGTAGGCACTTGCCAGTAAAAGAAGATATTTTTATACTGTCATGTCCGATTATTAAAAAAACTATACCTAAAGGTTCAAATCAAATTTTGTTGGTTTTATTTAAAATTTATTCGACTTAAGTGGGTTTGGAGTTAGTATGTACAATGTGACGACCTGGGTGGCGCAGTGGCTTTTATTTTAGCGCCCGAAGCGTAAGAGGTCCCGGGTCCGATCCTCAGTACAATGAGGGAAAAAACTTTTTAAAATTGACTTGGGTATGACAGTACCCGTCGTCTGGTGTGTGCTATAATTATTAGGGAAAACCTTAGTCTGATACCATATTAATGGTGTTTTCCTAGCATATCAATTTTATATCTGGCGCAATACCTGTATAAATACATACACACAGTGGCAAGTAAGTATTTCTTAGAAAATGTTTTCGTGGGGCTCTCTAATCTATTCGATAATTAGAATTGGCGGGTTAGTAGTCGATTGGCACGAAATTATTCGCCCGATTACATGACTCTATTAAGAAATAAACGCTTACTACTCAAAGTCAAAGTCAAAGTCAATTCATTTATTCATGTAGGTTACAAGTAACACTTATGCATCGTCAGAATGAATACAAACCAAAATTGAAGCTAAAGCCGGTTCGGAACCTAATCCTACCGAGAAGAATCCGGCAAGAAACTCAGTAGTTATCCTAATCTTTACAATGTTTAGAGCTAGAGAACTTAAAAACTATGGTGTGCGAGCGAACAGACAATCATGTCCATATATGTTTATCGTTTAAATATTCATCAAGTTTATAGTATCCTTTTCGCATTAAACATGATTTAATATGGATCTTAAATCTATGCATAGGTAAATCAACAATACATTGCGGTAACTTGTTGAATATTTTTATACTTAATCCCACGAATGTTCTACTGGTTTTACGAAGCCTATGGTTTGAAATAGCGAGCTTATGTTTATTTCTTGTGTTAAAATTATGTGTGTCGGATTTCTTATAGAACAAATGAAGATTTTTACGTACATACATGATGCAATCAAAGATGAATTGGGAGGCTACAGTTAAAATATTAATTTCTTTAAATAATTCTTTAAGTGAATCACGCGATCTAAGGCCGTAAATAGATCGAATAGCTCTCTTCTGTAATACAAATATAGTTTGTATGTCAGAAGCTGAGCCCCACAGCAATAGACCGTATGACATTAAACTATGAAAATAGCTGAAATAAACTAGTCTCGCCGTTTCAACATCAGTAAGATGCCTAATTTTTCTAACTGCATATGCGGCAGAACTAAGTCTTCCTGCCAGAGCACATATATGAGGACCCCATTGTAGCCTCGAATCTATAGTGATTCCTAAAAAAGTTGTTGTATTTATGACTTCGATTTGTTCATTATTCAAAACTATATCAGTTTTTATTTGCCTTACATTTGGCATTGTAAATTTAATGCATTTAGTCTTTTTTGCATTGAGGACGAGGTTATTTGTAGTAAACCAATGCAAAACTTGTGAGAGCGTATTATTTACATCGTCATAGGATTGCTTATGCCTGTCAACTTTGAAAATCAGAGATGTATCATCTGCAAACAACACAATCTCACATAGACTTTTGGCAAAGTGAGGAAGATCATTTATATAAATCAAAAAGAGAAGAGGTCCTAATATAGAACCCTGGGGCACTCCCATGACTACTAGTTCTTAAAGGTGTCGATTCGCACGCGTTTAAAATATATTCGTGCAAAAAATATTTTATTGAAAGGGGACGATTCGCACGTTCGGGCGAATTAATTTCATGCCAATCGACTACAAACCCGAATTAGCCTGGTATAACAAACGAGAAAGAGGTCTAACAGCGAATCCATAACAGGAAATCAGCAGGGGACTACTTTGTCTAAAATTATGATTGTATTAAAGACGATGAATAAGTGATTTAAAAAAACCCATTAAAATATGTTTGTCTTCTCATATCATAACAAACAAGCTTAGGCATGCTTCAATCGTTTGTCCCGTCTGTACATCACCATAATCTGCCATATTTCGCCGCGGGCGATCGGACATCCGCCAGCGGATCGTGTCATTTACACACACGTACCCACAAACGGCTGTTTACATACAACGAATACGAGATGATGTACCCTTTCATACAATTTAGTGGACGTACTAACATATATGTATAGTCAGCATTAGTTTGTGTACTACTGAGTACCTTGTCACCTAAACGTCACGTCGTTTCACGTGCAAAACCAAATAGATAGTAAATACCGCGTATCGGCTTTTGTACGATTCCGGTAAGGAGGTGAAAAAACTTGTTTTTTTCACGCAGGAACACAACAACACCGAAGTGATTATTATTTGGCTGCACATAACAATTTACAAGGTGGTACAGAAATTAAAGAAGGTATACCTACATGTGACGCCCTGGGAGAGCACCGCAACTCAAGAGGGCTCACTACTTATTTTTAGTATCTACATTATAGCAGCAATAAATGATTGACTAAGTAGGTATATACATACATACCTACTGCAAGCAGACCAGTAACAAAGAAAAAGAACCTGGAAGGTTTTTCGAACCGAATTTGTCATTTTGCACCCAGATTTTCCAGCTCTAGCTAGATTCTGGATAATTGGCGCAAAATGTTGACGGCCGTTTGCTACTTTTTTCGGACCGCTACGTAACAGCCTTAGCTGCTTTTTAGGGTTTCTTTCTCCCAGAAGAACCCTGATTTCGTTTCTGGATTTGTATATAAAATATATATATCTACACTAATATTAAGTTCAAGTACAAGTTCGAATTGAAAAAATATTATTGTCTTAGATGGTCCATTTATCGAGGAAGGCTATAGGTTATATGACGTCAGGTCAATATGCTGCCGTACTAACGAAGAGTGCAGTAAGTCGTGTTTTTGGGCAGGTTGACTTAAGACTATATCTGTAATTAGATATGGTCTTAAGTCAATTTGCCTAGAAACGCGACTTACTGCACTCTTTGTTAGTACGGCAGTATGGGAAACGAACTTTTCTATATTGTCCCGGGTCTGGGTGTTGTGGTACCGTCCTTGTTTCTGATTGCAGTAAAAAGTGCTTTAGCTACTTACCACCGAATCAGAGCAATATATGTGATGTTGTCTAATATTTATTTATTTATCAAATATATAAAAATAAGTTGGATTTTCTTTAGACGCTTTAACTCCAGAACGCACGAACCGATTTCTACGGTTTTGCATTCGTTGGAAAGGTCTCGGGCTCCGTGAGGTTTATAACAAAGAAAATTCAGGAAAAAATTCGGGAAAGCGGAAAAATCCTCTAAGCCGTAACGAAGTTCGCCGGGACCGCTAGTTTATTTATATAACATCACGCTGCAACAATTATGAGCGACGAATCAGTGAAAAAGTGGAAGCATACAAACTCCTTATCCTTATATTAGTATAGTTAACGGTGAATGGGCGCGACTCTCGTGACCGACTCAATCTTGACCGTTTCTTGGCGCACTATGATCGTGAGTGATTGGTTATGGTTAACAAGACATTAACAAATATGTCACCATGACATTTCAAAATAAACAGTTGGGCCAAAGAAATAGCTCATCACCTCACGCGCAGTTTCTTTTGTTGACGCTTCTCTCTAAACACTGGACATTGGTGGAATCACTGCGTTGTTTCTAAACGCGGCATAGAGTCAATTTAAAAAAAAAACAGTCGGACCCCACGTCTACGCGACGCCATCTAGTGGATTTTTCATGAATGAACACCCTCATTGGTTCGAGTCCAGTTGTTCGGTGCAATTCCCATTGTTGGAGCATTTATTACTTACTACCTGTGCTACGACTTCATTCGCATGGACTATCTCCTTCCATGGTCGGTTTTACCCCGAATATTAGGGGTACTAGTCCTCTTATATTGTTTCTAATATAAGGGGTATCTCCCCTATAACAAATAGTCTATATAAAATAATATAAATATAAAATAAAATATAAAAAATATCTATATAATATTTTAATCCAAATTTCGAGCTATATTTGTGCCAAATGTCATATCTCTAACTTAAAAAATAAACATTCTCCCATATAAATGGTGGTTTTACTCCTTCCCCCCCCCCCGTTATTTACTGACAAAAAGTAGCCTATGTCCGTTCTTAAGGTTCAAGGTATACTTATACCAAATTTCATCAAAATCGGTTACGAGGTTTAAGCGGGAATGCGTAACAGACAGACAGAGTTCCTTTCGCATTTATAATATTAGTAAGGATGACGGTGAGTGAATGCGACCAATTCCGACTCGATCTTGACCGTTCCTCCCCGCACCTATGTCTCGCACGCTCTGCAGGCGCGTGCACAATGCAGCTTAACGAATGCATTCCGAAGTCACGCGGCGGGGCGAGGGTTGAGCTTTATGAGCTATTTTTTTCGAGTAGGCAAAATTTTTTGGTAACATTACTATCTTGGAGAGAGCTTCTGGGATTTATTAAAACAAACTTTAAAAAAATCTCTATTTTTTGTTTACCTATTCGTAGTGCATGATGTTGTTTTTATTATATTAAACTAAAGGTATTTTTTTGTGGTGGGGACTTCTTCACGGTCATGAGCGTGGGATTTTTTTACCATTCATATTGCATACGTGTATATTTTTAGTTTTTATACCGACATCAAAAAATAATGAATAATTGTGTTAATAAATTACTATTAGATATGAATAAATAAATTTTGTTCTTTTATAATTTTGAGTGTCTGCTCTTAGGGTTATGTTGATTTTTTTAGGTCTGTTTATTTAGTAGCAAAAATTTTGTAACATTAACTGTATTATATAATAAATTGTCGGTATAAATTACATTGTGGTACAATTCAAAATTTTACTTGAATCAGAAATTAGCTATTTTGTATGGTGGAAAAGGTTGGTAAAAAAGCTGCTCTTTCAATAACACAAACAACTACGTCAATTTTACTTATATGTACAAAAGATGTATATATGACAGACCGAAAAGAGTATATTAGAACACCAGGCATTGTTTATTGCAACGTTTCCCTTATTGCGAATTCGGGTATGATTTTCGTATGCCGAGCGCCGCCCGTGCGTGCACAATACGGCTTAATGAACGCATTCCAAAGGCACACGAGGGCGGGATTAGGGCTGGCACAAAGGACATGGATGAACAAAATGGTACGAAATTAGCATTAAGTTAAGCATTCTTTGTAACTAGCGAGCCGCTGCGGCTTTGCAGTAATTGTATCTCGGTTTTTTCAAATTTTCTACTGATTCGTCGATGCTATTGGTCGCAGCTAGTGTTGCCGGATAATCGATTATCGATTAATCGATTATCCCCCCTCAAATAATCTAATAATCGATATGACAATCGATACTATCGATATAATCGATTATATCGATACCTATTTTTATTAGATATAATCGATTATAATCGATCAAAGAAAAAAATATTGCAAATTAATCGATTAAATCGAAATAATCGATTATATCGATAGTATTGTATTTGACTTAGATTATAATCGATTAATCGATTATAATCGATTATATCTAATAAAAATAGGTATCGATATAATCGATTATATCGATAGTATCGATATTATCGATTGTCATATCGATTATTAGATTATTTAGGCCTCTTTTGGAATAATCGCTTATAATCGATATACAATCGAATCGACGGCAACACTAGTCGCAGCGTGATGTTATATGACCTCAACGCGATAAATAAAACACATATATATTTTAGAGGTAGGGCATAGCGATTAAGCGCTTAAACTGGAGTAGCCCGATGGTGAAATACCTCCACCTTACAGAAGACCGCAGCCAAATAACAATCAATTTGGTGTTGTTGTGTTCCTGCGTGTAAGGTTTCCAGAGCTCCTGGGGAGGGAGGGGGTGCTACATTTGTAGCAGGGGTCAAGCCTTCAAGGTAAACAAGTTCAGTAACAGCTTTATTACGCTGTACTTGTGCCCTTGAGCTCGAACCTCATTACCACATAGCATCAGGTAGGATGTGGTCAATCTTGAAGTGCAATATAAAAAAGAACAAACTCTTCAGTCTCATTAGTATAGATGAGAACTGTAGTTTATTGCCGGTATCTTCTCTATAGCTATACCTAGGTTCCGAATCGGAGCTTCATTTGGTTTATATGTCATTTATATACTACAGTGCCTAGTGTATTGTGTTACTTCAATATCTTGAAAGTCCAAAGTAATATTACAAAACTGAAGGTATTTTTTTTAACGTGCCCAACTCTGGTTTGAATGAAAAAAATATTTTTGTGTTGGATAGTCATTTTGTCAAGCAAGGTTTGAGGCTATATAACATTACGCTGCAACTATTGAAGAATCAATGGAAACAGGGACAGTACGCGTGCGAAGCCGTATACTTTGATTTCTGAGATATATTGCCCATATTTTATTTAGATTTGAAAAGATATGTCAGTCTGATTTTTTTTTACTTAGGCTATTTTAGTTTCTTTTTTATTTGACGAATTAGTTCGATATTTACCAACCCTACGTTCTTTCCCACAGGCCTGCATGCCCTAGGGACCCTGTAGGTACGAGGGGAGGTTTTCACTAAAGGTCAATGCATCTGCGTCGGTCATTCGAAAAGCTTTCATAACGCATTCGTGTATACTCCGCTTTTTTCCCTTTGTTTTATCTCTTCATTGTTTTCATAGCTTTATTTTTATGGAATTAAAATTTTGTTTCATACATTCATTGTGCTATTTTATCACTACGATTTGTTGAATTGGAAATAATCTTTCTGACTTTTATGATGGTTGTTTGAATGGTTAAGCCTGAATGGGACTCGAATGAAAAGTTAAATATTTGCACCACGAAACGGGTATTATAATAGAGATTCGATGACAATAGAGATCGAATAGACACTATATTGATCCTATTTGTTTAAACAATTTCATAAAATCAAAACGACAAGCATTTTTGTTATAATGGCATTTACAATATTTATTTTTTGCTTTGAAAGACTTACAGTTTTTAACTACGTTTACTATATATAAAGATCTATACTGTTTATAAATTTCCGCATTATGCTTTTTTTCGGTCTCATTCGAAACTAGAATTTAATTAATTTGTATGTTTCACTTCAGGCCTTTTTTTAACGTGTACAAAATTACGCGGGGCCTAGTAATTTGTTTGTTTTTTGTGTGGAACTATGGGTTTACGATAAACAACCCATTCAAACAACCTTATACTTATTTTATAGAACCTTATAGAACCCATAAAGGGTTCTATAAATTAGAATACTTTTACAAAATACTGTTTCTAAATAATTGATTTTTATTTCTTTTTATCAATTGACTAACTAATTGTATGTTTTAGTGCAAAATTAGTAATAATGTTTAGCTTTCATTTGAAAAAAACTACTGAATTTCTTGCCGGTATCATCTCTGTAGTTATAAGTTCCGAACCGGGGGTAGTTTCATTTGCTTTATATAGAGACTATTCATAAGTATTACTAATGTTATCTATATGAATAAAAAAAAAGGTTGACTTTGACTTTGAAAAAAATACGAACCTAACCTAAACAATAGGTTGTCCACAACTTGAATAAGTGAGCCATTTGAACGTCTTGTGGCTCAGTCAGTATCTGTCGCCCAAATTAATAAAAACGTGCCTGTGAAATTATTTCTCTTTTTTTATTCATGGTTGATTTATACATAAGTAGTACCTATCATGAAAGCTATTTTGGTACAATATTCTCATCAAACAGCTATTAAACATAACAATCTTCCTAGCATACCACCCGCTGCGAGTAATAAGATTGTTTCGTGAAGGGTTGTTTGTGCTTGCGACATTGCTCTTATGGGTATTTTTTCGATAAAAATATCTCAGTTCAACCAAAAAGAATAAAACTACTAATGTTGAAAAACTTTTTGAAATCCATTCTTCCTGTATGTTTTATGTGACAATCAAAAAGACGAATCTTTCTTCTTAACTATACAACGTAGTATAGATGGTTATTGAAGGACTGGCACTGGCATTATTATTCGGTTATTACATAGTCAATGTAAGTAAGTGATCAATTGTAATAACTATTAAAACATACCAAGTACTATTGTTAATTTTTATATCAGTGATATCTATACTAATATACTAATACTAATTACTAATACTAATAATATTATAAAGAGGAAAGATTTGTATTTTTGTATGTTTGTAATGAATAGGCTCAAAAACTACTGGGCCGATTTAAAAAAATCTTTCACCAATAGAATGCTACATTCTTCCAATTTGACATAGGCTACAAAATTAGGGATCCTTGGTAAAATTTGAAAAATTTCAACAGAAAAGCGGGAAAAAATCTCTAAGGAAGTTCGCCGGGACCGCTAGTTAATGATAATAACGGCAGTATTTCTTTCAAACTATAGATTTGCCTCATTCTTATCAATTAATAATACCGAGATAATGGATAGTTCTATCAAAATTTATATTTTCTATTCTAGTAATGATTTCAAATTTGACGTATATGTATGTATAATATTATTTTTATTTACTATTCTACCTGTCGCTTTCCCTTGCTTCTATGAAACATATTTAACATTCTAATAACGGCTTTTAATATTTTGAGGCTAACGGGTTAATACAATAGAAAAAATAATCGCCTACGATAACTTGCGGTTAGCTTAGTTGTAAGAGCAGCACGCGCGAAACGTGGAGGTTTGGGTTCGAGTCCGCACCCCAAGGGGAAATTAAATTTTATCTGTTTTTTTTATATATAAAGTTCGCAAGTGCGCCGTAGAGCACAATAAAAAAATATAAAATAGATGGCTTTCCTTATTTTATATAATTTTCCCTTTCCTTGTCCCTCAACAACCACAACAATATCGATAGTTGCGCAGCACATCTCCATACATACAACATTTATACTAAGCGCAGTTCTACATACACCACACATAGCCAGTTCAGAAGCAGAAATCAATATAATCAAACCAATTACACATATCTCGTTACCAGGAGCCCTTTGATCCCGCTCGTGGCGGAACAAGCCTTTGACATATTAGTTATAATGAAAGACTAATCATTGTGAATTCCAACAATAAGCCTGCTGGCAAAGCCGATGTTTGCTGAGCCTAATGTAATTAATTCGTTAATTAACAATATCGTCTTCGATCTGTGTTTCCGTTCTCTGTTTTACTGTTCATTGAAAGATTTACAGTTCTGATATCAAAAAATATGAAATGCCTAATATGTCTAAAAGTCTCATAGAATCGTAATTTAAAATCTCAAACACAATTAACAAACACCCAGATAGAGAAAACAGAAATATTATGTTTGATTAATCAATGACCTCAGTGGCGCAGTGACCAAGATATATACCCTAAGCGGTCCCACATTCGATTTCCAGTCATTCTAATTTGGGAAACGAACTTTCTAGATTGGCCTGTGTCTGTACCTACATGCTAGTTTATAAAAAAAAATACCTAATAATATTGCAGAGTCTGCAATAAACGTAATAGTCTGCATTGCAGACTATTTAATTGTCCATATTATTGTTTAACGTACCCAGTTTGTTTGTATGTCCACCGTCTGGTACTCATAATAGGTACACCGGAAAATCATTAGCGTTAGACCAGATTATTAACGTCAATGCCTGTGGCATATATTTATTTATATTAAAAACATGAAATTGTGACCAGAATAGGATTCAAACCTTCGTGGGTTTGAATCCTAGCAGAGTAAAAATAAAACTGTATCAAGTACTACCCTTCTTATTTGTCACCAGACATCGAAATGACAACAATACCCCTCTCTTCCAACAAATCGATTCCGACAGTTGCACAAAACTCTAAGAAGAAAATTACATAGATTCCCATGGGAAGAAAAGATGGGGGACGTACCTCGGCTACTACCTACCCATCGACAGACGGAAAAGACGTCTAAATAAAACATCCCAGTTTCACCTAGATGGGTACAAATGATGTTCGCGGCGAGGGGGATTGAAAATGCCCGTTAATAATTGAATTTTTGGACTTTGGAGTGAAGAAAACCGTGCAGTATTTCAGCGAATGAAGTCTTATTCAACGCTCATAAGAATCATAACATTAATGGTACAATGACTACGTTATAGTGCGTGTCATGGTTATTCGAAATTGCGCAAATGAAAAAAAAATATAAAAAACATAAATAGAAAGCGTTTAAATAAACCAACTCAGGATGCCTCCGGCTCGGAACCTATAACTATAGAGATTAGAAGATTACCCAAAGGGTATTTCCTTTTCACTTAGGGTAATTAATTGCAATCGTCAGATTCAGTTTAACTGCTGCCGTGTTAGGAATTTTGAGGGTATCGAGAAGAACGGGCAAGAAACTCGATGCGTGTCCTACTACCACTAGTGAATTCAATGGGTACACCATGTATTTTGTGGTTTCATGGGTAGGTACACACCCACGGTGGAAGTCACAAGCTAGTCTTAAATCAATCAATCAATCAAGTATTCCTTTATTCAAGTAGGTAGGTTTCATGTAACACTTTTGAATCGTCACACCGGAAAGAAACTCAGCAGATTAGTTACAGTAGCAGTATTTACATATAGCCACTTTGAACCAAATCATATAGTTTGGTTTAGATGTGTGAATAACAGATTAAGTATTTATTTTTGTGAGGTAAGCTAGAACAGACCAGTTCCTAAAGATGGCATCTGTTCACAAGCATGACGTATGTGCCAGCCATCGCTTCATTCAATTATATTGAAGGGAATGTGACCCGCCACATAACGCCACCACCCCAGTGACGTTGTGATGAGCATGACTAACTGTATGACTGAATATTAAATACTAAGTAAATAAATATTGAATAGGCCACTTAAAACAGTGAGCTTTTTGCGGTGGTGAAACGAACTCTTTTATTCTCGTCTCATGAAACGTCGTCAGTTATAATTGGCAATGTTCACTTTTGTGCAGTTGCAAGCGGAGTGCACGTAACGCCACTCCCGATCCGAGCTCGCGAGGCTTGTGCAAATTTGAGTTTCATTACTGCACCCATTTTATTTTCCGCAAAGCTACTTCAACATTTGGTGAAAAGTCCAACGTTCTACTACGAAGTAATTAATGATATTTTAGTTATTCACGTCTTCAAAATTTAAGACCTTGAAGAAAATTTGCCTTAGCAAGTAAAACTTGTAAAACCTGTTTTAGTCGGTATGAGTGTTACATATAAATACCAACCAGTATTGCTCAAAAACATAAAAAATACAGTAAAAATATTATGAAAGAAATTTACATGCTCCTGTGGGGTGCTACATTAGTAGCAGGGGTCAAGCCTTCAAGGTAAGGGTGACAAGTCCAGTAACAGATTTATTATGCTGTTCTTGTCACCCTTAAGCTAGGACCTCATTACCACGTAACATCAGGTGGGATGAGGTCAATGTTGAAGTGCAATATAAAAAAAAAAACATGCAATTCATTCTATTCCTTAATATATTTGTCTTCTTTTTATTATATTTGCTAATATACGGAAATTTCTCCTATGTCAAATCAGGGTCATAATTTTAGCAGATCGCTGGCTCCATAATAATTTAAAATAAGCTAGAAAAATGAGATTCATCAATAATAATATGTAGCCGAAGTAAAAAAAATACAAAAACTCTGCAAAGGTTGCATTCATACAAAATGTGTCTGCCTGAATACCTATGCATACTGTTATTCCGTTCGTCTGCTCACACATACCAAATACAAAATAACAATAGCCAAACAAATTCTGATGCAAAAGTTCTCTTCTAGTTATTTTTCAACCGACGCTTGTTAAAGTTCGTCAGATTTAATTGGCAATGCTCACTTCGCTGGAAGCTCGGCGCCCGCGACGAACAAAATACATGAAACGCCACTTCACGTAATAACTACGCGGCATTGTGCTAATTTTACTTTCGTTACTGCTACTTTATGTTATTTGCGTTTTTTTTACAAGCTACAGTATCAAAACTTTTGTCGTCTCATGCGTGAAATTTGACGTCTCTTTTGTGCATGCTAGGGTCAGCCTCCCACATGAAACACAAAATTTATTTGACAGCTTAAAAAAAAACTATACAGTATCAGTACTATAAATTGAAATTCAGAAAAAGGTCATCACTATGAATTCAGTGGCACTGAAAATGGAAGTCATAAAAAGGTCAAGCCGCCCTTGAAGGACTACTTGAGATCCCTCCCACTTACAAAGCACAGTTCTGGGCCCTTCCTTCGATTAATAAATAAACTAAACTAGAATTAATTACAGCAACATAAGAAATTACACAACATATTAAGTACTTCTTTCTCGTCAACGTCGGCGGCCGTAATCGCCGCCAGTCAAACGACGCCTTGACATTAACAAAACACCGAATATTTATCGGCATATTTTGTTTTACGACACTTAAACTTTTATTCCGCAGCATACTGATTGGCAATTAAGCACTCAAACCTACTATTACAACAGCGAGACGTAGTTGGCACAGTAAAAGAATAGAACAGAATGACACTACCGGTTACCGGTTCTTCTCGATAGCATCAATATTCCGAACACATTAAAAACCGTATGGTTAACTAGTAGCCAAACTAATGGTCATGTTTTTATGTCACTTACATTGCGGTAACAGTTCAGAAAATAAACTGAAAAAAGACGTGCTGCAGTTTGGTACTAAATGGATGTCATTGTCCATGCCTACTAAATTTGGTTCCATTGAGAACGAGCATCCCAGTGATTCAGACGCAAAAAAAGTGATTCGTACACCTGATAAAATGTGCTACATCTGTTCTGAACTAATTACTAGTAAGGTTGATTATAATTTAGTTTAAATGGGATTGAATTCAACCTGCATTCAGCCTCATAATTGAAACATAAATAAGTAATGGTTTTATTCATATAATTAACCTTACAAAAAATTTACATACGGTTAATAATACTTTTACTGTGTCATCAATCTAGTAGGAAGGTAGGCGTGCGTGGGCGCATATCGTGTTGATGTAACCGACTACAATGTGCTTGCATAACCCACATATGGGACGATGTACTCACTTTGAACTTTGCATCCTTTAGGAGATCAAAATCTTATAGCAGATCTAGAGGTATAAGCTCATGTTGTTGAGTATTTCATCAAACATTCAAAATAAAGGAATTGTTTGTTTCACAAATTCAGTTATTTGACAAAAATAACAAATCTTGAAGCAAGGTTGGCCCCTTACGCTCTTTATTTCTGCGTAGTAAAGATTTATCCAATCCATCTCGTAGTTGAAATACACATGTAATCATTATAAAGTGAATCTTAGTGCTGTGGCACTAAGATTCAGGATGTGTCCTGAGCTTAAGTCAGTGTTTACCATTTATTACTTGTAACTGCGTTTAGTATTAGAATTATTATTTAGAAAACGCAAAACAATTAAAATTATGATCATTTTTCTTTTGTTACCATTTTTTGTTGTACCATGAATAAGCATTCAAGTTAGTATGACAAGGTAGAAATATTAATAATGCAAAGTTTTCGAGGCCAAAAGTACTGAAATATTGTGTCAATATTACACCTGACGCGTATTGCCTTTTCTAATTTAAAAAAACAACTAAAAATAAGTGGCAAATTCTTAATAAAGGTTGGTGTCAATCAAGGGTGAGCTCTAAGTCCGTTGTTTTCAAACTTGTGTTTAATCTTATATTTGGTAGCTAAATAATGCATTTGGTGTTTTTTTATTTATTTTATTGCTTCTGCCTTGATGTGGTTTTAAACTTCGATTGGACAGTCCAATGCAGACAATCCTAAGTGCATTATCAAATAAAGACTTTTAAGAAATTCTCTGGCAAAGGCAAAAAGAACTACTTACTATAGTTCTTTTTTCCCGTAAGGTGAGTGGCTCATACAATTTGATGGCGGCACACGCGGAGACGCGATCGCGTACATAGAGCGATCGGCGAGCCGAGTTAACTTGAGAAATACCCTCCGTACCCTCTTACTAGCGCGAATACTAACAAGACCAGAAGGGACACTCGATGGTTGTTTTATGCATAACATGTTTATCATAGAAGTTAAATGAAAAATGATAAACGCACGTTCACTCTTCAAAATTCCCTGTGGGTAAGCCTGTATTTTTTTTTAATCCGAGAAGTTGATCGACTTTTAAATAATAAATAATAGTTCTTCGTAAATTACTAACATAGTTTTTGTATACTAACAATAATATGGACAATAAATTAGTCTGCAATAAACGTATTTTATTTTTTATTTTATTATTTTTTTTAATATATGAATTTTGAATTATTAAATAGAGGTTTTCCCAGCAGATGAATTATTAATAGGCTTTTTCAGAAGAAAATATATTAAATTCCTTCTACCTAAAAAATGTTGCAAATGATTGATCATATGTTTATCATAGTCATGAAATGGACAATATACGTTAATTAGATACAAACTTACTCGCAATAACCTAAACTGATAAATAGATTTACACTTATAAGTTTTCAATCTTTACATGTGTAAAAGACTATAGATTTTATCATTTTTTATGAAACAGTAGAATAATTGAAAATGTTATCCAAAATAAATTAAACCAATACTGTCTTTTGCTTTTTTACTCAAACACTTAACACTAAAAGTGACATCAAAAGAAAATGAGTTTTCCAGACAATATTTAGGTAGAGAAAATAGTAAATAACGAGCAATGAGTACCCACTTGCCGTGCAAACATAAAAAGAGATAATTTTGTAGCTAAATAAACACAGGAAAAAAAGACACCCTTTTAAGGCATTTCATTCTTTGACTGTTTCAACTAGGAAAGGGCGTAGCAAAGAAAGCGGCTCGGTATTGCCCGTAAACGTACGTCGATGTGCAGGCTCCCCCCACACCCCGACCCCACCACCCCGGCCACCCATCCGCTAAGAACTCGGTAATATTTCTCGGTAAATGCATTTAAGTTATATTGCTTTACGATTCAAGGACTGTATAATGGAAAAATTGCTGAAATAATTTCTGTTTGCCGCAGCCACCGATGTGGAGCGCTGGAAAATGTGAAATATAATAAAATATTTGCTGTTCTACTGCAAATAAGTAACTGCGGAGACTGGAAATGATATGTGATGTTTTTTTAATGCTTTACGAATAATAAAGATTGCTTTACTAACAGGCATACGTTGGGGGAAAATGTTGCGTTGCAATTTTAGCCTTTAATTAAATTAAAATTACGACAAATGTTAATGTTAAAAGTATTTACGAAGCTAATCTTCAACACAAATTTAAAAATAGATCAATTTTGAATCAATGGCCATATTAAATTATAAAAAGATGTTCTTTCTAACCATCCTATTGAACAACATGACACACATTGCTCTTTTTCTGTGGTATATAAATCAGAAAAAGCGAATATACTACAACTCCTATACCCAAACAATGTCGAAAAGTTCGTTTTCCATATTGATCCGACCCGGAATCGATTTTGGGACCTCAGACATGGCGGTACGCGAAAGTCCGGCACGATCGCCTTCTGGTACGGAGGTCAGTCATATTAGATAATTGAAAAATACTTACCTGTTATTCCACAATAATTTAACTTGTTCTATTTAACGTAGGACCTTTCCCTCACCACAAAATTGAACTACTATGTATTACGAATTTTAAATCTGTCAAAACATTCAGAGTTTCAGTAAACAAGCCTCCCACGGAAACGAGATTACCAAAACGCGTTTCGATCTCACAATAAGAGCATTAACAAGGGCCGCGCGCCCTGTCGATGAACCAGCGCCCGCAACAACGCAATATAAAATGAAACAGTCTGGAAGTGTGTGAAAAGAAACGACATACCGTGAACCGCACGCAGATAAACACTTGCACTTCAATTTTAGTACTTATGTGCACTACATAATAGTGATACGAAGTTTAAACTGCATAGTCT
Source organism: Glyphodes pyloalis (assembly GCA_037074685.1). Lineage (NCBI taxonomy): Eukaryota > Metazoa > Arthropoda > Insecta > Lepidoptera > Crambidae > Glyphodes > Glyphodes pyloalis. The sequence goes on from JAYKKO010000042.1 coordinate 1,822,008, forward strand.
GACGTGCTTTAAACACTCTTTAGCACGTTAGACTTAAGACTTTGCACCGCCTTTATGTCGTGCACATAAGAACTAATATCGGACTAGAAGTATTTACCTTAACGTATTGTTTACCGTACACGAGTGTTAAGCTAATGGTCAGGGGTTGATCTTGGACAAACATATATATTATAAACATAAGTTTCCACAACACAATTACTTAAAATACGTACTCTGGGATTAGATGAAAATGATGATGATGTTGTCTTAAATTTGCATATTTATCTATATGTATATACAAAACACAATGACATTTTCGGAATGTAACGCGAGCCACAAAATAATCTACAGTAGCTATCACAAATAAGTACAGACCATCGTTAAAAAAATAATTAAAGCCCGAACATTATAAATTAAAATATGTTATTTGTTTCAAACGACTGTAAAACATTTTACAGTATTTTATTGTGCTTTGCCTTGGAGCAATCATAGCTATGAGTAAAGTTGTCATAAAATCATTGTTAGTACTTTTAAACACATTTTTTTTGTTTAAGAATTCACTGTAGGAAGCTTTTTTAATAAGGAAAAATTTTGTGTAAAATTTAATAGCTTGATGTGGACGGAATCATCGCGTTATCTAGACAGGCGAGATAGAGTAATATTGTTATTGTTTTTGGACTCTAAAGTTGCATGGTGTTCTTTTTATTTTTTCTTTTAATGACATTTACCATACATTGTATATTGTTTTTAGGGAATAAATGAGTAAGTGCTTGACTGCAATGTATTAACCGATTCTGTTTTTTACGCTAACAGCTTTCCGACTGTCAAATTATTTAGACTGTGGCAAAACTAAACGCAGAAAGTCCAATTACAAAATCCCATCATTTCTCTTTCATCGCGGATCAAAGTCGAATCTCTTTGCTGCGCGAAAAAAAAACTCAAAGGTCCAAATTGAAATCTCTAACGGAAACGGTCTAATTTCAAAAATACGAGCCAAGCGTGAGCTGATTCTGTTTTTAAAAGTTCTGTAATGATTTATTTTTTTATTTAAATATTATAATGACAGTGAGTTTATTATTAGGCACGTCATTTTTTTTCTCATGTCACAACACTAAAAAATATAATGTGAGCCCTTCTACGATATTTATCCGGTATAAATTTTTTTAAATAATCAAGTTTGAAATTACTAAATAATTATCAATTTGAATAGTTCTTTATTGCAAAACTAATTGATTTCAATCCTAGTGCTCATTTCGATACAGACCATGATGTTTAAAAGCAAAAAACCTAGTTTCTAAATAATGAAGCGATCGCCATCCCATTTAAAGAACAATTAAAATGAAACCTTTAAATGGGCACTTGTTGACGGTACACACCCAGACCCGAGACAATATGGAAAAGAATTTTTACCTTTTTATTTTTTTACAGTAAATATAAGTGATGATATAAGTAATGATGATATGTTACTGAATAAATATATAAATGTGCAGTTGTCGTTGGTACTTCAATACCCAGACCCGAGACAATATAGAAAAGTTCGTTTTCCATATTGACCCGACCGGGAATCGCACCCAGTAGCTGGTTAGTAGTAGTCGTAGAAATAAATTCGCACGAAAAAACTATTTTTATTGAATGGGGGCGATTCTCACGTTCGGGCAAATTTATTTCGTGCCAATCGAAAACTAACCTCCAGTAGCTCAGAGATGGCGCAGCACCATGCTCAGTTTGAAGATCAATAGGCGCGATACGTGAAGATCGTGGATTCAAGCCCCACATCGCAAGGGGAGATAAAAAATGTCTGTTTCTTTTAAATACTTGATAAAGATTGCACAATTACCAAAATATGTATGGTTGTATCGAACGATTCCGAACAGGAAGGTCTGTGTTTTGTCTCTATCGAATGTTTATGGCAAGAAAGAGATAAAAACTAGGTCCCAATCTAATCAGAAATTTGTGAACCTGAATCACCCGGTGGCACATACATTTTCATAGATGGAGCTATTTGGCATCTAGCTCACTCCGCCACTAGTTGCTATGTCGTAGATACAACAATTAATAAAGAAATGTAATAGCATTTTAAACGCCTGTTATTCGACCACTTAGATACGACCTACATATGTAATTAGTAAGAGGCATGTAAGAGGGGGGAACACTAGTTTATATTATTTACCCGCAACTTCGCTCGAGTTTTTTCTGGATAAAAAATGTACTAACAGTACTAATATAACAAGATAATGAAATATTTATTCAATGACATACATTGAAGAGAGGTAGGGCACAGCGAATTATCGCTGTAACTGGAGCAGCCTGACTGGTAAAATACCTCCACCTTACAGAAGACCGCAGCCAAATAACAATCACTTCTGTGTTGTTGTGTTCCTGTGTGTGAGTAAGGTTTCTAGTGCTCCTGGTGGTGCTACATTAGTCCAAGCCTTCAAGGTAAGGGCGACAAGTCCAGTAACAGCTTTATTACGCTGTACTCGTCGCCCTTAAGCTAGGACCTCATTACCACTTAACATCAGGTGGGATGAGGTCAATCTTGTCGTACCGAGCTTTAGAACAGTGTAAGTGTGGGGAGTTACTGGTAGAGAACGCCATTGGGCATTAAGTCTGCCTTTTCTTTTTTTTAGGTGAAATAATATTTCAATAAATAAAAAAGAATATGATAGATGGCGATCGATATGTGGTATGGTCTTGAAAGACACGTTTCACTGGTTGCCCATCAATTATTATTAATGTTTTGTATTAATTGCTTTAGAAGTGTATGGGAAAGACTAACCAGTAAAGGTTCTTTTTTGTGTTTTGTGTAGATACTTTAGACCAAATCATTTAGTTTAGTTTTGAGGACTAGATTAGGTATTTATCTTTGAGAGGTAAGCTGAAGCAGACCAGTCTCCATCCCCAAAAGTAGCACCTGTTCACAAGCATGATGTATGTGCCATTTGTTGCTTCACTCACAATGTAAGGTCTTATACTATGGGCTCGGGACCTTTCTATAGGTTTGGTATAGGGCCTCTCAATTCTCACCGTTCCCAATTTCCCATTACAACAGCGGAACGCTAAGACCGCGTTCTAATTTTAAAATTTAACCGCGGCCAATCACCGGCCGGTGTTAGGGCGCGCACACAGCACCCACTTTGTGCAGGCAACTGCAGACGGTCGTCCGGGGCGACGCACACTGGTCCGGATTTTTAATATGGAAGACTTAGGACCCAATGTCAATATTTCGGGCTGAAAAAAATCATGTGGATAGATAAATGAACGTTCATCAACGTTTGTTCTAGCAGTTTTTATGAAATTGGTTATTTTTGCGAAAAAAAAAACATTGAAAAAAAATTTGTATGGAGAAAAAGTGAAATATTTTTTTTTTTCGAAAAGTTCAAAACTGTTAGCAGTGAAACCTTTTGTGTGTTATTGTATTACACTTATTCGTTAATTCCATATTTTTTTTATTTGCATATACTTGCAGCCTTGGCCAAAATATGCATCGGAACTTTCATTGTATTTATTTCAACTATTTGTGACAATTTAATTTTTTTATTGATTTATAGTCACATAATTTACGCATATTTTCAATATAATAAATTTTAAAATCCATTATTTGTTGACTATGAATGATTTTGAAAAATAGATTACAATTTAATTTAAAAAATCAAAATAATATTTTACTTCTCATGGTTAGCTGTTGCTTAAAGCACAGCTAGTGATCGAATGAGGCATTGCCTGCCTGCTAATATTCTCCTATTCCCTAATATAGCTATCACTTTTATTTTCTACTATTGCTGTCTCTTTCATTCTCTTTTGCTCACTCTTTTTCTTCTTAAGACAAGTGGTGTTCCACGCTTATAAATCAGATAAAATAGACAAGAGCTCTACTGGTAATACAAAATATTTACTTGCAGCTTTGGCGTTTATTTCGTTTATCCTAATATATATTTATTTAAAATCAGTACTTTTGCTTCTTTAAGTGGTTTCGGGAAAGTAAATTCGGTACTAAGATAAAATCCATACTAATATTATTAATGTGAAAGTGACTCTGTCTGTCTGTCTCTCTGTCGCTCAATCACGCCTAAACTACTAAATAAATCTAGTGTCCCAAAGAATATCTATACCAAATTTCATCTATATCGGTTCAGTGGTGCAGCGGTAAATTTAATGTAATGTAAACGACCTTCAATTATTTTTTATTGTACTGCGAGAATTGTGCAATAAACTATTTCTGGTTATTTTGTTATACATTTTGAAGTTGATTTATGAATAACTAGTGGCCATCCGCGACTTCGTCCGCATTAATGTCGGTTATCGCGACGCTATTCACGCGGACGAAGTTTTAAGTAGCATAGGGTATGTATGTAAATGTATTACAAAATAACTAAAAATTGTTTATTGCATAATTCTTGCAGTACAATAAAAAATAAATTGAAGGTCGTTTTCATTACATAAAATTTAATACATTTTTTATCAATTTAGTACATAATAAATAATAATAAAATAAGTAATTAAATTAAAAATAAAGTAATTAACTAAAACTATCTATACATAACATACAAATTAATATAAATAACTTAAAACTACAATAGAAAATAATTGAAGGTTGTTTACATTACATTAAATTTAATACATTTTTCATTAATTTAGTAAATAGGAAATAATAATAAAATAACTAAAATGAAATTAAAACTAAAGTTATTGACTAAAACTATCTATATATAACACGCAAAATAATAGTTATAAATAACTTAAAACTTATTCTAAAGGATCTGGCACATTTTCTGGAGCTTCTTCATCAACTTCAATTTCTTCTTCAACTTCTATTAATTCATCTGATAATATCAACTGCGTAGCTTCTGGAAACATCCTTGATGACTTAAAATTGGTGTATTTAGGTTTCAGATGAGATATATATGGATCTGATGATATCAAAAAATTGTGTATAATGTCTTCATTATTTTGCAGTCTTCCTGTTTTCCTCGTGTGTCGCTCTCTGGTATTTCGAAAGTCCTTATTTCTTGCTTCTCCTGCTTCTTCTGACAAAATTCCGATAGGAAGGCAAGAGAAATGTTTGCATATGTCAGCGCCATGTATCAACATTTTGTGTATGCTGGAAGGCATATTGTACCAGGGGTAGTGATGTACAAAGATCTCAGCAGTCTCCTTGCAGTATTCACGGAAACTATCGATATTGACAGCCTTTCCACAAGATAACACTTGCAATATAACTGCGAAGTGCTTTATCAAATCAGCATCAATCTTCGTTATTTGAGCACTTTTTTTGTATTCCCGAAAAAATCTTCTGGCCGTGTTTCCGTCATTAGTAGTTCCAAAGCCCTGCTTTACAACATCAATCAAAAGTCCCATTTGTTGTTTGAACTCCGATTGCACCATATCCTTCCTTAACTTCTTAAGGTTTTTGTTGTCACCTCGTGCACTCCACATTTTGAAATCTAAATTATATGAAATATGTAAAAGACACTCCATGCTTCGAATCCACATATGGAGTGTTGATAGTCCATATTGATACACATCGTCCCGTACAGGTCTTGAAAACATTTCTGAAAGATTATTCATCTCACTAGGTTTTGCAAGACAAACATTGCACGTAGCTGCAGATGGAGTATCTGTAATAATTGTAGCCACTTTCCCATCAATCATTGTCATGTGCAACTCATGAGTAACTTCCAAGTTTCCGCAACTTGAAATAGTCAAATTTCGTATTTCTTCCTCCATTGCCGCTTGTTCTTGCTTAACAAATTCGGTCGTTTCCTTCGCAAACTGAAATTTAATAGGTCTGCAATAAGATGTTGAAGATGGGTTTGGATTATTCCAAATAACAACATTGCCGCTCTCGAGCTTCAAAGGAACGAGGCTCGTCATGAACACAGAGGAGTCGTCGAATTCTGCCAGTTCACTTCTTTGCTTGTAGTTGCTCTGTGCTGAAGATCCATCGAATCCCCACTTGGAGGTAAGCTTCAAGTTTTCACTGCACATATTTAAATCATCACCAACGACTTGCAGTATTCTTCGAGTTGTCACGTCTAACAGTGCTTGTAGTTTCACCTTCACTAAATGTTCTGATACTTCAATATCTCTGGTATCTGGATAACACCTCTGCTTAGCTTCCAACAACTTGTAGTAAGACGGAAGCTTCAATTGCTGTGACAATGCTGACCGTAAAGTAAGATACTTCCACTTTGACAGATCCAATGATGCAGTAAGGGCCAACGCTTGATCTTCCTGCATAGTGTCCGTCTTCTCGTTTGTTGATAAAAGTGATTCGACAGCTTCAACCTTTTCAGGATTCTTCACAAGGTGATCGATGATGCGAGCAAGACCTTCTTTCCCATTAGACTTTAGCTTCGTGACAAATCCAAAATTGCTTGATGCAGTCGTTTGTAATCCTTGAGGTCCTCTTGTCGCAGAAACACGTAAATGTCCAGGTTAGTGCCAAATCCAGCCATGATCAAGTTGCTAGATTATTCACGTTAAAATTTCCAGGTATGTTGACTCTTCAAGGGTTGAATGTCTAATGACGCTCCAACATGAGCTCCCGTCTGTTTTATTTGATTCATAAGCGCTCAACTAGCAAGGGTTTCAAGGAGCGAAAGAGAGAGAAGTATGGAATGAAAGAGATAGCGATAGTAGGAAATGAAAGAGATAGCAATATTAGGGAATGGGAGGGGAATATTAGCAGGCAATGCCTCATTCGATCACTAACTGCGCTTTGAGCAACAGCTAACCACTAAGAAGTAAAATATTATTTTGATTTTTAAAATTTAATTGTAATCTATTTTTCAAAATCATTAATGGATTTTAAAATTTATTATATTGAAAATATGCGTAAATTATGTGACTATAAATCAATAAAAAAATTAAATTGTCACAAATAGTTGAAATAAATACAATGAAAGTTCCGATGCATATTTTGGCCAAGGCTGCAAGTATATGCAAATAAAAAAAATATGGAATTAACGAATAAGTGTAATACAATAACACACAAAAGGTTTCACTGCTAACAGTTTTGAACTTTTCGAAAAAAAAAAAAATTTCACTTTTTCTCCATACAAATTTTTTTTCAATGTTTTTTTTTTCGCAAAAATAACCAATTTCATAAAAACTGCTAGAACAAACGTTGATGAACGTTCATTTATCTATCCACATGATTTTTTTCAGCCCGAAATATTGACATTGGGTCCTAAGTCTTCCATATTAAAAATCCGGACCAGTGTGCGACGAGCTCGGCCCGGGCGACCCTCCCTAGGTGTACACAGCCCTTTACAGCCCCCACGCAGCCGTAACCACGCGATAATAGACTCTATTACGAGAAGATTAGGTTCGTTACCCGCGGGTGGGTGTGGGGAAAGTTGAATTAGCGATCTGTATGCTATGCAGCAAGGAATACGGTTTGCTTTTCGAACACTAATTCGGTTATTGCTGCGGCGGCGGTTATGTTAAAACGTGTTTTGTGTCGCGGGGGTACGGTCGGTAGTTGCGCGAGCAGTTGGATGGGGGCGCGAGTGGGGTGAGTAGGGGTGAATTAGGGGGGAGGGGGGGATAGGTCGCCTCATTCATAATCGCTGGGATGTCGAACGCTCAGGTGGTTTAGGTTTTAGATTTATCGCCGCGAGGTGAGATTGTCCGCTGCGATATAATCTGTATTGTTTTATGCGGGCGTATTGTTTTATTTTCTGGCTTACGACGTACTGGGAGGTTAAACACGGTGTTTCAGTATTTATTAGGAGCTCCGAGGTGTTGTTTATCAGCTAGGTTCATTCATAAATGTTTTGTTGTTTTAATAAGATAAAATAAATTTATACTTACCAGCGTGTTCCACACCTCGACGATTTTATATTTTGTTGGCGCAAACTTACCTGTAAAAGAAAATAAGCATTATATAGAATATTAAGTAAAAGTAAAGTTTATAAACTAATATTACTAATGTTTAATTTCTTCGTCTTTTTACGTAATATTCGGGTCTGGGTGTTGTGGTACCTTCGTTGTTTCTGATTTCTGTAACACAAGTGCTTTAGCTACTTACCACAGAATCAGAGCAATGTATGTGATGTTGTCCAATATTTATTATTATTATTATTATTATTATTATAATATTGGGAACTGCATACATTTTTGTAGATACAGTTTTGAATATTTATATGTACAAGAAGTACATATTTCAAATGAAAATTTACCAAGTAATATAATAAAATATGATAATGCTTAATAAGACATGTGTATTTTTTGAGTTAAAGTTTATCAATAATTATAAAATACTTTATGATAGTGATTAAAAACCATTTTGTATCTTTTTTGCTAATTTGTATTTTGATTTGTCTATTTAAGTTTAATGGCAAATAATCTCGTTTCCACAAAAAAAAGTTAATTTTCAAAACAACATCATGTTTATTACCAAAACACACTTCTGTTACAGCCCAATAAAAGTGTACTAACCTTTTCATCTAAATTTCATCACAAAAATAAAGTAGACATCTTACTGTTTCATTTTCAAGTTAATAAGATCTCATTTGCATAAAGGCTTTCCAAAAATAAAGTCAGAAAATAAGACGAAACCTTGAGTAAAAGCGGACGCAAGTATAATATGAACTTATTTTACTACTCAACTTGAAGCCGACCGAATCGAGGTCAAGAAAAAATCGACCCTTCTGCCATGAACAGCCTATAAGGTAAGAACCACAAACTCTGTTTTATGACTAGAATCTACTAAGAGAGACCCATTAAATGCCCTAGGAAAATCTCGTAAAGTCTCCTTAGACGCATCGTTTTATCCGGCAACCTTATTACAAAAGAAAAAGATTCAAATTTGCATGAGTAGACGGAGGTGAGTCCTCGCTTTCCGACCGTCATCCGCCATTCCGTTCATCGTAAAAAGTTAATGGGCTCCTCCGTAATTTCGCGTAGCAACAAGTAAAATTAAATATGTAATTACGGAAAGAATAGTCTGTTTCGTACAATTACGGCTGGCGTGTGATGGGCGACGGGAGTGCGTTACTGAAATCCGTTTTATACTTGGATTACCATCTCAAATAATGAAGAAATAAGAACTAATTTTGAATTGCGAGTGTTAGCCTTGCAATATGGTAGCTGTCAGGTTCGAGTTCGTAAAAATACGGGGATCATAAGAGTGTGAAGTCGCGGCAGGCAGCTAGTTTAGAATAATTGATTTCATAAAACGGACATACATTTTCAAACAAAAATAAATATGGCAAGTTTTCGTGATTTTAAAAATTATAAAATATTTTTTTATAAAGGTTTTTCAATACTTTCTTCGTTATTCAATCGTAGGATCTATAATTAATAACGTTTATTACTCTTTCACAAATATTATTATAATGTATTTAAAAAAAAATTGGTAGCTAGACAGATAACAAACTAGAATAACATATAAGATACTTTAAATATCAAAATCTCGATGAAAATCGAAATAACGTGAACGAAGCCACCGGCAGAAGCTAGTTTACATTTTTTTCTTTTAATACATCGTAACTGTTAACATCGTAATTTGGATCGTGTGATCCACTTCATGCGAAGAAACTATTGGATAAGTATTCAATTCCCAGACGAAAAAAGACGTCAATTTTCCTGTCCTAAAAGCTCCAAACGCAAACGGATTATTAATAAATAAAATAAAAATGCAATATTGTCCACAAGAAGGCATTATTTTATGTGATGAAGAAGGACAAACGGAACATCTGACCAATTACAGCCATTTATATCAATGTCTGAGCTCTGTATCGCTACTGAACACCCGGCGACCCAGTTATTATTTAACCCATTGGTGACAACCCTATTTTAGGTCAATTAGCGAAAACTACACAGTGTCTTTTATTATTTGTAGGTTCCCGTACCCAGTGGGTAACAACGTGACCCTATTACTAAGACTTCGCTGTCTGTCTGTCTGTCTGTCTGGCTGTCTGTCTGTCTGTCCGTCCGTCCGTTTGTCCGACTATCACCAGGTTATATCTCAAGAACAGTGATAGCTAGAGAGTTGAAATGTTAACAGATATTGTATTTCTGTTGTCACTATAATAAAAACTACTACAAACAAAATAAAATAATTATTTAGGGAGGACTTCGATACTACAAACGTGATATAAAGGGTTATTAAAAATGAATGATCAAATATTTAAAAAAATATAGGTGGTAGGTAGGTTTTCAAGTTACAATAAACGATAAAAATTAATTCGAACTTATACTTTACCGGCTTGTTCATTTTTATATGACAATCCAAAAATCAGCCTACAGTCAACTTAATTCAGTCTGATAATAATTATTCTACCCTCTATTCTATTCACTTCATTGTCCCACGTGCCTAACATTGCTGTCAAAACGGTATCCGAAAGTGTTATTCAGCTATTATACATTTGTGTATATTTACGAATGGGTATTTCCGAGTAATTCCGGCTGTCTTAGGGGAGAATAAACGGTTCCAGTTAGATGAAATGATACACAGGTGGGTTAGATGGAAGGGGAGCGAATATTAGGCAATATTAGACAATATTAGATGATCTCGACAATAGTTGTAGCCTGTTTGAGATATCACAGGTTGAAATAGTGTTAGAAATCGTAACTATTGTATGAAAAACGAATGGAGTGGATTTAATATGAAATTTAATGGGCTAGTACAATAAGATTATTATATTCGAATAAAATAAAAAATAAATGCGCCAGACAATCACAGCAATCACCTGGACTCAAACTAAGGTTTTCCCTTGTACTATGAGCACAAGATAATGGATACTAACGGGGGGCGTCATCCCAGGACACCCAGACCCAAGTCAATTCAAAAAAGTTCGTTTTCCATATTGACCTGACCGGGAATCGAAAACCCGGGACCTTTCGCGCTTTTGCCGCCTACCTTAGCCACTGCGTCTCCGAGGTCGTCTACTCTACATTCATACATTGCAATGCTAAAGCACTTGTTGCAGAAATGAGAAACTAAAAAACCCAGACCCGAGACAAATAAAAAAGTTCATCTTGTATTTTGATCCGACTGGGAATCAAACCCGGGACCCTCAGAAGTTTGAAGAGGTAGCTTTTGATAGAAACACGGGTTCTTACCACGACGTATGCATACTACGGAATTGGTTATTTTTACCAATAATGAAAGGAACAAAAAAAAATACCAGGATCACATGAAGTTTCAAGAGGTTTCCTCCGATATAAAGGCATGTTCTAACCACGTATGCATACTATATAGAAATGTGTATTTTTACCCATATTAAAAGGAAGAAAAGTGGAACACCAGGGTCGCTCGAAGCTTTTAAAGAGGTAGTCTCCGAATACTAAGGCAAGCAAGTTCAAACCACGTATACATACTACATACATACCTAATTGGTTCTTTTTACCAATCATGAAAGAAGAAGAAGAAGAAAATGAAGTACCAGGATGAAATGAATGAAGTTTAAAGAAGTTTCCTTCGATAGAAATGCGAGTTCTAAGCATGCATGCATACTATAGAAATTGTGCTATTTACCAATAATGAAAGGAAGAAAGACAAGAAACACCAGGAACGCATGAAGTTTAAAGAGGTAGCCGCCTATAGAAAGACCGTATATGCATACTACAATATTGGTTCTTTTTACCGAGTCCCTTGCTTCCGTAACACAAAATATTATAGCAGTCCATCTTGGCAACCATTTTGCTGACCCCCGGTAGTGCGGCTGGGCGAGTTTTTATCGCGAGTGAAAAATTAGCCAAATCCGTCTAGTCGAGTGAGAGGAGAGGAGGATACCGCGAGTCAGCTAGCATTGTCCCTTTAGAACTTGCATAAAAAGGACTAATGCGGAAATATTATCAAAGGGATTGTTTGTGTTGGTAAGTCTTTCATGCAAAAGCTACTGAATTGATTTAGATAAAATATGCGTAAATAAAAAAGTAGGTGAGCCGGTAAAACGATAAAGGAAATATTTGAGACGCGTTGTTAACCGGTATATAAATAAATAAATACCCACTGAATCAAAGTGAAAGTCGAATATTTTTTTATTAAAGTAGGTTTCATATAACACTTCTGAATCGTTACTGAAAACCTATATCTACCGAAAAGACACTGGCAAGAAACTCAGCATTTTTTTTATATTACCATGCAAGATTGACCTCATCCCACCTGATGTTAAGGGGTAATGAAGTCTTAGCTTAGGGGCGACAAGTACAGTATAATATACCTGTTACTAGACTTGTTGCCCTTACCTTGAAGGCTTGACCCTTGCTACTGATGTAGCACCCCCCAGGAGCTATGGAAACCTCACACGTAGGAACACAACAATACCAAAGTGAAAAATTTGTAACAAACAATTAAAAACATTAGAAGTAAGTATCCAACTCATTGCTATGTGTAGACTACTTTGTAATGCAAAGCTATCCTTCCAATTTCCCAATCCCAACTCCAATTACGTCATCACTCATTTGGTAGCGAATGTGTACTTATCATCTCCTAGCATGCTTACGCCCATAATGAGCTGTTATGTACATCGCATAGTAGTCACCACATTACCGTTACCTTATATAGAAGTCAAACCAACCGACAAGAACGGCGGTCCTTTTGATTTCTTTGGCATCCGGAGCGCAATAATTTAGTATACAAGTATTTGGTGCGTTGCTTTATCTAGCTGCATTTGTAAGTGGCTTTAGGAAATTCGTCATTCAAAATGGAAACTTGCTGCAGTTGCCCAAACGTGAGGTATGATAGTTTCGCTTTGTGTTATACCAGCTGTTAAATTCAACTTTATAAACTACTAGCTGTGCCCGCGACTTCGTTCGCGTGGACTACATCCTTTCATGGTCGGTTTTACCCCTTTCTTTCCTAATTCGAAAGAAAAAGTAGTCTATATTTTAATCCAAGTTTCGTGCTATATTTGTGCCAAATTTCATATCTCTAACTTCAAAAATAAACATTTTTCCATATAAAATTTCAATGGTGGTATTACCCCCATCCCCCCCCCCCCCTTATTTTCTAATAAAAAGTAGCCTATGTCCGTTCTTGAGGTTCAACGTATACCTATACTTAATAATTTCATCAAAATCCGTTCAGCCGTTTAGGCATGAAAGAGTAACAGACAGACAGACAGACAGAGTTACTTTCGCATTTATAATATTAGTATGGATAAGACTTTCGCGTTCCATTTTAAACATTTAAAATAAACTAACGGATCAAAACGCGACACCATTTTTATTTAGTAGGTAGTTAATACGAACTGCTTACTGCCCGACGTTTCAGTTAGTTTGCACCAACCGTGGTCACGAGCTGACTGGTCTTGCTCGCCTTCTTTCTCTTTTTGGTCTTTCGGAAGGCGAGCAAGACCAGTCAGCTCGTGACCACGGTACCTCTCGAATGTAAATGCTTACTTGAGTACTTAGTTGGTACGTAACTCATCAAAACAAAACTATATGATTTGGTCCAAGTGAGCTACACATAGCAATAAGTTAGATACTGCTACTGTAACTAATGTACTGAGTTTATCTCTTCTCGGTAAATATAGGTCACTTTGCATTGTATTCAATGACGATTTAAAAGTGTTATATGTATCCTACTAAAATAAAGAAATATATGAGTTTGACTTTGGACTTGGCACCGCCTTTATGTCGTAGGAAAAAGAACTGCGAGCTAAAATATGTAATTTTATATTTTTATTACTTGTGTCAGTAGAATCGTGTATGTTTATGTAAATATATGTGTGCTTTGGTGCTTTACACTCAAAAACGAGTATTTGACCATTATAATGCAACATGGTTCCTGAGTGACATAAGATATTTCCTATCTGAAATCAAACACGGGCGAAGTCGCTGGCAAAAGTTAGTCTGTTTACATTTTTAAACAAAGTTACTTATTCTTTGTACCCGAAATAAACGTGTACTCTCGAAGTATTAGAAAAACATTGCGCCAATTTTCATATTGCTTTGAAACGAGCTCAATAATAATGTAAGTATGTAGCAGGGGATATGTTGGATCCAGTTATTTCAAACAATTTCTAAGAAGGTCTAATTATAATACCTGTGCTGTCTAGAAAATGTGTACAGTGTACATATTGAGCAATCGGATAATTTCTTCAAGTAATAATAGTATTTCGTGATTATAAACGGCCTTATTATGTTCGATTCTAGGTCAACTGTTTGTTTACTTATGTATAATTTAGAAACGCTTAGGATAACTGCATAGGTAACAAGATATGCATAGCGCATAATTGTACTCTACTTAAGAGTTTTACTTGGTGTTAAATCTGTCCTTTTTCAGACAGTATATTTTCCCAAAATACCTATACACAAAAAGGTTCACTAAAAATTTTGTTTAAAAAAAAATAAAAATAAATAAAAATAAAAATCTTTTATTTCAGACCAATTTTGTCCATACGTTAGTAACAATGTACTTAAAAACTATGTTAGTAAGGTACAGTAATTATCATATGCTGAATGTTATTATTATTATAGGCACTTAGTAATTATTATTATAGGCAGACCAAATAGGTTCACCGATTTCCGCGTTTACTAACATGCAACTCGGTGAACCTATTGAGGACAACAGAGTCCATTCTATCCTCAATCATCCTTAGGATCCCGTTAGCGCTCCCACGGATATGCAACAAGACAGCGGCAGTCTTTTTGCGCATAATGGTGTAAAAATCATCAACACCAGCATGCGCGAACATACCCGACGCGCTACAATATCGCGGGAGCCCCAACAAGGCCCTAAGGATGTTATTATATTGCACTCTGAGATCATTGTAGGCCCTCTGCGTGAAACTGGCCCATAGACCACTTGTGTAATAGCTTTGACAGAAGGCTTTAAACAGAGTGAGCTTCACACTAATAGTACAACGCCTGAAACGATGTGCCAACATATTTCCACGCACTGCCAAAGCCCTTCGCTCGCGCTCAATATCAAAATCATCATTTAGATTTTCGTTGACAATGTGCCCCAAGTATTTGAACTGAGATACACGATTTAGCGGTGTTCCATTCTGCAAAAGAGGCGGGACTTTTTTAGGCAGTCTACCAGAGCTCTTAAAGACCAATTTAAAGACTTATTTTTAATACTTAAAATTAAATTTAAGCACGATTTCCCTCAGCCAAAATTTCCTAAGTCACCCAATTTTAGCAGATGTGGGAATAATGGTAAGCTCTGCTGTCGGTTGATATAAGGGTAATGGGTTTGATTCACACCTAGGGCAAATATTCGTGTGATTAAATTGTATTTCTTCTGTTTGGTTGTTTGTAAATATATGTAGGTACGTGTTGTTTCCCAACTTCGGTTTTGATTTCCATGTTATTACGATATTTGTAGATAAAATTTCTTTATTAATTGTCAACTTTTCTATTCTATCTAAGAGAACAGTCGTTTTTGTAATCACATAATGAGTTAATTCTTCATTATTTTGCAATTTTACTATTTGTCAATTTGAACAGTTAGTGTTTATTTCTTTGTGTTATATTTCTGCTACCTATTAATATAATATAGTATTTGAATACAACATCAAATGTTAAAATTATAACAGGAGCGACTTGCACAAGTGGGCGTTTTTTAAATAAAAAATACTAAGAATAAATATTTCTTTGTTTTTTAAATTTTTTTTTTACTTTACAGGAATAAGACAGATTTCCGAATTCCACACACTACCAACGACACACACAACACAAGTCTCCCGTAATATTTCTGCGCCTCAGGGAATATCGTTAGGCCGGAACGCTCTAGCTAAAAGCAAAAGTATATGATCGGGCCGGGACCGGATAAATGAACTCTACGATTACATTTAGCTTTGGGTTTGGCAGAAAATGTAATTTCGGACGAGGTTCCCTTAGTGGTAAGTTGTAAATTTTTTTTCCGGACTCGATTTTGGTAGCCTATTATATAACTCTGACCTTTGTGGATAAGGGCGGAGAATCTCATATCGGTTACCGCAAAATTATCGTTTAGTTGCTGGGAATTTATTTTGGTGAATTTACTTGGAAGTACGAGTAAATAGACGATAGGCGAGCAGGCCGGACTATGGCGTCGCGCCATCTCTGAGATCGCGGGTTCGATTCCCTGTGGCGTCAATTTGGAAAACTATTTACCTTTACAGGTTACACAAGTGTTTTAGCTGCCACAAAGTCAGAGTATTGTAGGTATGTATAGTCTAATATTTATTTATTTTAATTTCTTCATCAACTTTTTGTTAAAGAAAATTATTTAAAAAACGAGAACATATCTACTCAAATTCAGGCGATCTCAATGCGAAACATCTCGTTCAGGCAACTTTCAGGTAAATGAAATAAAAGAAAACATGAACCGTACAAAGTATAGCTTTGTTTTAACGTTCAAATGTATTTTTCATAAAATAAACAGATTCGAAAAATAAGTTCGTAAACAAACCAAACATTTTATTTGTTAGATTTTTTTTAGAAAAATAAAGTGTATTAATGAAAACAAAACATACAGCGTGTCCCAATCAAGCCGATCGTAAAATAAACGCGAAACACAGGTCACAATCACGGACATCCCGTATTATCTGAATCAACATAAACATTCGTAATTAAAAACAACATGTTACCATTTGTACCGGGTCTCGGGTAGGGTTGTGGATCTAAACCGGTATTTTATCGGTAAACTGTAATAAATACCGATCGCAAATATTCAATTAGAATATTTAGTCATAATTCATAATTTAGTCTATTTAAAAGATTTATTGATATAAAAAGAAACTAAGCACAAAATTGCGCGTTAACGCATATTAACGTGACGTCACTTCATTTAATTTCAAAATAATAGATACAAAGCGCATATTATATGTTTTTATATAAAAATATTACATTTAGAAACTAAAAAAATCATTTTTACTGTTTGGAGCTTGAACCCACGACTTTCACTTAACTTTAGTGATGCTCTTCGATTTATATTTGGGCACGAAGTTTTCTAAAATGTTCAGCTTTACATATTAGAGTTTTGTAAGTTCACTTGTGCCGTAATAAACTTTACCGAATTATATATTTAAGAATTTATCTTTTTTTGGCATGCTAAAAAACACATACAATAAAGGTTTTTCTACAATTTCAAATCAATTATCGAAATAGAGATATGCAAACATTATAAAACCATTCGTCCTGTCTTTCAAGACTCTCATAGACCAAACTATACCTATAAAGAGGTTAATGTATTTGGCACCTGTGTAATAATGTGAAATTGTGAAAATAATAAAAAAACTATTTACTATCAAATACTAGAGATAACGAACTGCCAAAACGGATAAGGATACCAACTTACCGTTGCAGTTCCGTATTAGTTTTATGCCGTTGACGTGAAGGCGCTATACAGTCCAAAGTGTAAGTCTGACGTGTTTTTACTCGTAATTATACATTCCTTTGCCCGTGGTAACGGTAAAAAGCCAAAAGATGAATGCCTGCAAACGGGTGACAAACTGGGCTGAAAAAGTTTTTACTTCATAACTTCTGACAAATGACAAAAAAAAAATGTTCAATCAATTAAAAAAATCCCTCTCCAGTCGGCGTTACATCTTTACGAATCGATTCACATCACTAATTCGTCCGTAAGCGGCGACGGGTGTAATCCGGTTCGGTAGGGCAAAAAAGGATGAGGGCGTGACGTGTTTTGTCACGCTGTAATCAAATGTCACGTTACGTGGGGGGGGGGGGGAATACTTTGCAAATGTTTGCTTTGCCACCTTGCTTTGGATTAGAAATTTTTAGCCCACCATCCCTGGGAGGATTTGGTGAGGCGAGTTCGATAAGTACAGGATCAAATGGATAAAAAACGTAATCCGGGAGCGAACAATGCTTAGGTTGAATTTAAAATTTAACAAAAATCTAGTGATGTAACAAAAACACCGAATAATCTTACTCATCAAATAAAAAGACATTTAGCGGACGGGACATTGGAATAGCGCCATCTCCGGATTTGATTCCCGGTCTGGTTAATATGTAAACGATTTTTTCTATCCTGTCTCGATTCTGGGATTTTGATGATTCTGGGAGATGAGATTCTGTGGTCATCATAGCAATACACTTATGTGATGTTGTCAAATATGTTTCACCGAAAACAGTATGGATTTACGCAACAACTGGAATCACAAATAGTATAATACTAAAAGAAATTTAGTATTTAAAGAAGTACCAATTTACCCTACCATTAGCAAAGGCATTAAAAGAATTCAATTGTATCATCTCACGGCTGATCGAAGTCGAATGAAACAAATACAACGGCTCCTATCGGATTATATATATAACATTTATATATATAAAACGACTTTTTTTGTGTAGTAGCGCAATATATTGGCTCCTCCCAGCCTGATGGTAAGCAAAAGAGGAACCCACATCGCGATGACAACGGATTTGATATCGAAATATCCGTTAGCATCGCCATACTGGCCCGCAAGATGTTTCATCACGCTCCTTTTGAAGGAATATTTTGAGGACTTGTTGTTCTTTACTCTCCTAACTGTTATTGAGGCTTATTTCAAAGCATTGCAAGGCTCCGCTTATGTTTTTATGATTAGTCCGTTTCCCCGCAAGCGCGATCAGGATACCTTTAATGTTGAATTATCTTTGCGGCTCACAAGATAATTTGCTTCATCTTTGATCATCTTTATTATTATTTTTTATGTCATGTCAAAAAGTACAAAAGGAGGACTTAATTCCTAGTGGCATTCTGTACCAGTCAATCCCACAAATTTGAGCGAAAAAAATTGTGTTGCCGGCCTCTCTATCCTCCGCGGCCGGTGGGTCTCGGTACTCCATCAAGCTCTTGGAGGGAGAGCTGGAGTGAGAGTATCGGGTGTTCAAAGTGGCGGTGGGCAGCGAAACCGCACATCAGAGCCACTGTTGCGACCAGAGACGCCAGGCAAGAGGTAAGCCTGGCGTGTATTACCTCGGTCCCGAAGGGGTAGGGCATGTCAGGTGGCATTGCACATTTCATCCATGCACTCTTTGCGGCGAGAGGGCCGCTTAGCGGTAGGCGCTGTGGGGAAGAGCCTGCGTAGAGTCCCAACTGATCCCGACTCCCCCACAACTGCGCAGTTGGCCACCGAGGGGGTTTTTAGTCGGTGCGAGTCCGACACACCACTCTCTGTGTCCAGCAGAGAGTGACGGTGTGGCAGGCATTCTCCTCGACAAAACAATGGTAAGAATTACTGATGCTCGATTTAATAAAACCCGTTAAAATTCAGCGCAACATCTTCTCCGTATATTTTTAAAACAAATATGTTACATAAGTCCCTTAACTGAAATTTGATGCGCTGTATCATTGTTAATTTTTTTTCTGAAGCCAAAAAAGTCGATAAAAAACAAGTAGCATATTATAGAAAAAAAAAACAAGATAATTTTACAAGAACCGCCAGTAAATGAAATTCTTCATATTTCAATTCCAATTTTAGAAAGTAAACAAAACAACGACATTATTCTCGAACATTTTATGACGACCTCGGTGGCGCAGTGGCTAAGGTAGGCGCCCAAAGCGCGTAAGGTCCCGGGTTCGATTCCCGGTCAGGTCAATTTGGAAAACGAACTTTTCTCAATTGACTTGGGTCTGGGTGTGCTGGGATGACGCCCCCAGTTAGTATCCGTCGTCTGGTACTCATAGTACAAGGGAAAACCTTAGTTTGAGACCAGGTGATTGGTGTGATTGTCTGGCGCATTTATTTATTATTTATTTATTTATTTTATATAACTTAAATATGTTTATTTGTATATATATATATATATATATATATATATATATATATATATATATATATCATGTTGTATATTTATGAGTTTATGTATGTTTATCATGTTATACTACGAATATAATTCTAAAATAAAAACTGTATTTATGTTGCACGGCCGTACCCATTTCTCGCCATCTACTATTTCCTCTACCTTAAGGTTGTCTGGAAGAGATCGCTTTCTAGCGATAAGACCGCCTAAATTGTACTATAATCATTCTGTAAAACCTATTTCTGTAAAGATTTTGTACAATAAAGTATATCTATCTATCTATCTATCTGACAGCAACTCCGTAACTGCACAACAATTTGCCTCAAACACAAACCAGGATATCCCGAAGGACAAGTTAAGCTTATTTGGTTCCCGGATTTGGGTCAAACTGAAAGAAAATAAAAGTGTACATAGCAACATGTAAACCGTAAAATTTTCCTGTGAGCCCAAACTTTGGGAACCGCAGTCCCAGACGATTGTATAAGAATGAACTCCCTAGGCGACAGATACTCATGCGAAACTTATTTAGCTTTATACTCGCGCCGAAATGTGGAACCCACATAATAAATACGTAGGTAAGAAACTAGGGACTAGGTACAGAAAGCACGCCAGTCTACACACTTTGGACGCCCTTATATCGTACGCATAAGAACTAATTTCGAACTGCTAGTATTTGCTTTAACATGTTGTCGACTGTATTTTAGTGGAATTCGAGTAAACGGAGATGGGCAACTAAAAACAGGCCAAGTGCGATTCGGATTCGTGTGACTCGGTAATCTACTTTTTATTGTCTTAATTTTTACTTTTCACATGACGACATAAACAAAGTGTTTTTATAAAAAAAATCAAAGTCAAAAGAACTTTTTTTATTTTACGGTATTTGCAAAAATAAGTGTTTTACTAATTACTACATTTATGTGACACTTTTTATTCTGATTGTTTTCAAATTTATTTAAAATTTTGCCATAAAACATAGAGGAATCATATAATTTTGTTCGTTTTTATATTTTGTATTGAAATAAGAACCATCTCAATTAGAACAAATTTCATCGGCAATAAGCCTATTTTTAAAACAGAATGCAATGTTTCTGTTTATTTTAGTTACATGTTTCTGACAATTTAGTTGGATCACAGTGCTTGTTTTCTTTACAGCTAAAAACGAGCCCGCATAACTATTTCAAAAGATCGACTCTACTTTTTTTTAAAGTGAATTTATCATTTATCCTTCACTTCATCACTAAATTAAAATTCGTCACAGCAGCTTTCAATTAGCTTAGTTGGAAAACATTAAACCACCTACTTATTAAAATTTTGTGTTAGTATGATTTTAAACTTAAACGTCAAGACTAAAACTTTGAGAACCGGTGATCCAGACACAAAGATAGCAACTAACACAACGAGCTATCCCGTAAGTCGACAGCGCCTCTGGCGGCGCTTTAGCGAAACACAATCTCAGGGTTTTAATTAAGCGTTATGTACTTTACACGCTATTTACCCGCGCGAATGAGAAAACAAACGAAAAGTTTTGTCTAATGAAATTTAATGTGCACGGTAGTGTGTGGCCAAGTCGAGAAGTTTTCATTTGTATTGTTAGGACCAGAAATACCGAATAGTTTGGAAGTTAAAATGGTTTTCTCTGCCTCTTCATTACACGTACATACACTTCTTGTGAAGGATAAAATACTTAAGGCTTAAAGTCTAATAAATTGGCACTTTTTTACTGTTATTTTCGTCGTCTTAGCATATACTCTCAATTCAAGAGTATGAGAAGGAATAGTAACAGATCTTTGGAAAATTCTAAGTTTTTGTTTATTTGTTAGTTTTTAATAAAATGAAGTATTATGGCAAAATGCATTCTTCTATTTTACAGAAAATCCGAAACACACTTTGCTCAACCCAGGAATCGAATCTCGAAATCATGGTTCTCATTATCTGGTTAACCCATTTAAATAAATATTAAATATTGGACAATATCACATACATTGCTCTGATTCTGTGGTAAGTAGCTTAAGCACTTGTATACCGAGGCAATATAGAAAAGTTAGTTTCCCTTATTGATCCGACTGGGGGTCGAACTAGGGACCTCATAGATGGCGCGACGCCAAAGTCCAGCTCGCTCGCCTCTCGGCTATCTCGTCAAATTGAACGCTAAGCGTGTTAGGAGTGGGCGGGGTTTCAGAAAAAATCGCCATCAAGCTTGTAGTAAATACAAGACAACTTCCCAGACATGATAATATAAGGGTCGGTCTAGACTATAAGGGGCTTATGTCTATGGTTACGAAGCTTTATTCACTGGATAGGACGTAATTAAATAAAGAATCCTTTATGTATGGTAACGAGGTGACGTCGACTTGTGTTTGTTCGTTCTCTTAAGCCGGAGCTGGATTTGTTTGGATAGGTGAGTGGATATTGTGAATTATCGTTGGGGCAAAAGTAGTTTTGGCTGTCTCTTGGTGTCTAGCTAATGTTTTGTATTTATATTAAAATATTTGTAGCGAATGATTTTTTTGGCTTCTCCGGGCTATTTTATATATATACTAGCGGTCCCGGTGAACTTCGTTTCGCCTTAGAGATTTTTTCCCGCTTTTGTGTTGATTTTTTTCAAATTTTACCAAGGATCCCTAACTTTGTAGCCTATGTCAAATTGGAAGAATGTCCCAGTACTTTTTGAGCCTATTCATTACAAACATACAAAAATAGGTACAAATCTTTCCTCTTTATAATATAAGTGTAGATTAATCATCCTCATTTATCGCTCAACCTATTGAAAAACCGCATCAAAACTAATTGCGCAGTTTTTAAATCTAAGCAATTAAGCATAAATAGAGAAAATTTTCGTAAAGCAATTTTGTTTAATTATGAGGCAGTAACCTAGTGATATTTTGAAATAACTAACATTATAAAACAATCAACAGCACATCATCATACGACGTTTTCAGTTAAATACAAGTTCTCTCACTAAGTTATTAATTCCAAGGCGTGTCACTACACAAATCAACATGGCACACTTGTAATGCTTTTGACTGTATCTTATAAAACATTTTAATTCTTAAGTTTAAGGACCGCGATAAGCACGTCAGACAAGATTTAATCATTGCACTTTGTACCTCTCTAAAACCGTAAGCATACAAACTAAAATAATATATTTAAAATAATTTAACGGGTCAAAACGCGACACCATTTTTATTTAGTAGTTAATACGAACTACTAAATAAAAATGGTGTCGCCTTTTGACCCGTTAAATTATTTTAAATGTTTAAAATGGAACGCGAAAGTCTTAAAATTTATAAAATAATATATTTAATTGCATTTGTTTATATACTTTTGGCGTACAGTTAAAAACACAACTTTGACCCATTTCTCATTTATAACACAATCCATTATCAACCGAATATCTAGACAAGAAAGTTAAGTTTGATTTGGCATTTGTTTTGAAATGAACCGTGCTTGTATTTTTGATTGCAATACGTAACTTTTTTTTTCAATTACTAGAACTGCTAAAACTTCTTGAAAAATCTTAGTAACTGGCAGACTGAAAATCAATCAAAAATGAAATTTATACTAACACCTCACATCGAATGAATAGCGCCTATATTTAGCAACTACAAAACGATGAGTTTTAGAAGGAAGGAAATTTGAACATTAATAACACTATTGTTTTCTACCTCAAACGACACTAATGGAACAAGAGCTGAGTGGAAGACAAAGGATGCTCTTAAAATTGTGTGCGAAATTCACGCCTCTAACGACGCCAAGTTAAAAGCTGAGACGCGTAAAAATCCCGAACCTTCCTTTATTAAATTTGAAAATTTCCTTAATTCGGCTCCTCGCCTCGCGATACAATCGGGCCGGGTCACTGACCCGCGAATCCACTCCACTTTTATCTCAAAATTCATTTTCCGAGTATAAATTTTAGATTTTCACCCTCATTAACTCTTATCGTCGATTTAAAAAACGTCTAAAACGGACCGCGAAGTTTTTTTTCCATTATGAGCCTGTCGCTAGCCGGCCATGAATGCAATTTACCATGATTTGAAACGGGAAGGTATTCGCTTTTCAAACGCGAGTTTTGCAAGCTTTAACCGAGTAGCAGTGACTATTTCCACTCTATGGAAATGTTTGAAATTATTTCCTCTGACACTGAAATTCTCTTGCCTAAGAGGAGTTTTGTATTCGTACTTTTCATTCGCATTTTCATCGCATAAAACACAATGCCAGTGGAGTGGAATATGTCCGGTTTCCGGATTTGGCCTTGTTGTTAAAGTATAATAGGATGCACGCTATTTTAATATTAATGCCTTTTAAAAGAGTGTTTTTAAGGTTTTATATTGGGATGATAACTGCAGTGTATGATAGAATTTTTATAATTTTTTTCTGCATAAAAAAGATAGAAGGAATATATTAGCTATTGCCCTATTGTTAATGTTTAAAAATAATTATAAATTATGTGTGTCAATGTGGAAATGTCATATTTCAATGGAAACATGAAATATAGCTTATATTCATTTCAACTTCATAATGATTCGAAATAGTACCGGCTTTATTAAAATCTGCATGCATTTCATATTTGATGAATCAGTTCACAGCGAACGAGCTGCGTTACATTATAAATCGCTCGCTGCAAATTAATTTATTTCTCTTTTTGCCTACATTTAACATAAGCCACATCAATATTGCCTTTCGTTCATGTGTATAATTCTATTTGTAATGTAATTTACATGTTTTTAATTGAAGCTCAATTTATATTTTGGATATTTAAACCAAACGTTTTATTCCTACCTTCACAACAATACAGTTTTTCTACAATGTAATGTTTAAAACAACAAATAATTTCCCACGTCTGATTTTCTCATGATCTAAAATTCTAGCCATCCGTGTTTTTTGATAAACATATTTAAATATCAATGAAGTAACTAATTCGACCAATAGAGTTAGTTGAAAATACGAGTAATTAATATAATAGAAAATTTCTTTATTAATTTAAACTTTTACAAAAGCATTTATGAATCGTCAGATTAAGTTTAATTACTGCCGTCAAACATATTGATTTGAAACTGAGTTGTTTACAGATTTCCTTTAAGCAAAACATAAATAACAGTAGGTTTTATTCGTTCCACGTAAACGAAAATAATAATGCTCGTTTGGAACACAAAAACTTTAAAGTTTGCTTATAAATCAGAACACCCCTCAGAGAGGGCGTATAAAGGTAAGTACGTAATTTGAGATAGATCCAAAATCCTGATGTCTCTCCCCTCTAATACATCAAGATCAACCAATTTATTTCAAAGTCCAATTCAACAATTGCGCACAATTTTGATTCTTAAATTCGAAGACCTAGTGTTCAATTTGGATCTGATGACGGGATATTCTCAAGTCGGCACGAAAAAGAAACTCAAGAAAAGTGGCCCTTTGTTGGCAGGTGTATAAAAAATGTGACGTATTTCACTCACCTATTGGAATGTAGAAGGTGGAATGAATTTAGAAAGGGAGAGTTTCCGTGGAATATGGCAACGCTCTTCTGGAGATTTTTAAAAATTGTATCTTGTCGACTCTTTAAAACCAGGTTCCAATTTTACTTCCGGCAATTAGCATTTTTCATTGTTTTTTATAAAAGAACATATTGCTCCTCTCAGCCTGATGGTAAGCAAGAAAGGAACCCACATCGCGACGGATTTGATACCGTAATATCCTATCCGTTAGCATCGCCATACTGGCCCGCAAGATGTTTCTTCACGCTCCTTTTGAAGGAATCCATGTTAAAGGAACGAGGAAACACATGAGCCAGCAACGAGTTTCACTACTTAATGGTGCGGCAAAGATATGAATTACCAAATTTTTTGATTCGCGATTGATATTTTCCACTGTGACATCGTTGGCCGGCTTTTGTTGTAGGTTATCAGTGCAGTGCAGTGCAGTCAGTGATAAAAATGGTAATAAAATACAATCAATCATTCTTGTATCTAAGCCAGTATGTATATGAGCCTAACCTAGAATCGAACTAGGCTTCCCAAACAACGTAGTGTCTTTTACGAATACGAAATTAAGAAATAAGTAAATAATAAGAAAAAGGTGAGATCGTGTAAAAGATGTAAATGGAGGAAATATGTTACCTCCAATATACTGGCGATGATTGTAAGTATGAATTTCTATAAGATCACAAATTGTAACGCCATTACCGCTCATAGATTTGAAGAAAGAATACCTTTTGAAGAGCCGCCCGATTGGCCAATAACAATCGATCACGCGGCACCCCTGAGCAATGAGGGCTAAGCCTGATTGCCCAATAACGTATTGTGATAGATGCGGTTCCTTTGTAATCTTTCTTCTAGGCAAAATTTTCCTTTTCATAAAGGTTTAAGTAGTATCTTAAAATAGAAAAGCTTAAAAATTAATTAATATCCTCATTCGATTTTTTAATAATGTTCGTTCATGTCATACTGTCTTAGTGGAAAATTTGTTACAATTTCAGCTTTATTTGTAATGTGAATGAGTTTTGTGCCGGGATTTTTTCTGTATGTTATAGGTTTCAAACCGGAGCTAGCGTCATTTGCATTATATAAACGTTTCATAAATATTACTGATATAATTTACATAAATAAAAGCACTTTGAATTTTGGACCATAAACCGTTATCAAACGTTCAAGAAAAAAAATCCCTTACTGCTTACGTAATCGGGCCAGCTACCCTTCGAGAGGGCGAGTGTTCACCGCTAAATTAATCCCTCGGCCCTCGGGCATTAAGCATTCATGGCTGGCCAATTTCGTTATTTCTCCCGACGCACGCTCTCTGCTCCCCGTTCGGTTATTCTTTATTTCTGTTTCTGCATTTCTGTGTTTCCGCTTACAATGTTTCAACTCGCGGAGTACCGGCGCAAAAAAGTTTCAAGATTTCTATTGCAAACAAGGATGGGAGGAAAAAGTGATCCAGTTTCTTTTATTTTAACCCCCGACACAAAAATCTATCACTTTCGTTACAATTGCCTTCAATAATGGCGGCCTGTGTTTTGCACTGGGATTGTTTATTGCAGTGATTCTTAACCTTTTAGTCAAGAAGGACCATTTTACCAAATATTTATCTTGTTGGGGACCACCTAGTAACTACAAACCTCAAATTTGGGTAAGCCAACAGGGTGGTCCTCGGCAAGACAAGACCCTTAATTTAGGTCTTAATGTAAGGGTTGTTTGGTAAAGAAAACAAGCACAAGTTTATAATTTATTCGCATTTATTTATTATTCCTTTCTTCCGCGCGCAGCTTCACGTTGTTTTTAGTCGACTTATTATGTCACGTCACATATTATTAGGATGCGCGAAGCCATCATCATCATCACGACTTGGAATGCCTCCAGGGACCACAGTGATCCTTAGAACACTGGTTAAGAACCACTGGTCTAATGAGACGTTCACTGTGCACTTCACTTTTATGTTGCTAAATTACCCACATAGTATGCATCTTCTGTGGCTTGATGGTGACGAATGCCACAGATTTTTGTCTAACGAACCCCTTTGTTAACGTTCGTGATAGTAACAAGCTTAGGGTGATCCAGAGATCGTGGTTTCAATTCCCGCGGGAGTAACTCCTTAGGTTATTTTTTCCAGTTTAGTTAGGACTACTTCTGATTGATCGCTTAAGATCTTTCTACATTTCTGTGTTTCCGTTTATTGTAAGTTTTGGCCCGCGAAGTTCCGGCACGAAACAGTTTCAAGATTTCTATTGCAAACAAGGACACAAAAGTGGCTATAAGTCTACCTATCTGTGTATGTCTGTCTTTAGTATCGTAACTGCCAAACAGCTGAAGCAAATTTGATTTTCTTTTATGTTTCAAAGGTGAAATAATCGAGAATGTTTATACTATGTTTGATTGAATTCGGTCCAAAATAGTAGCCAAATATCGGATTAGATACTTTGATACAACTACCTCAATATAGGTATCAAACATGAGGGCTTGCATTGCACTATAAAATATGTTGTTATATTTAACGCATATTCATATGTAAAATCTGATGCGTGGTTTTAAAGATTGATTTAAGAGGTATGTTTACATAATTTATAATACATATTATACTACAAGAAAAGCCGAAAAATTAATTAGAATCTACATTGATCCCGAAAGCCAGCGCGGATCGTAAAAGATAAAAGAGATAATACACAATATCTCCTTATCGAAAAAATAGCACATCAAAGTCTGTCAAACGCTTGCCATTTCGTTCAAAAATTCGTACGAATATTACACCTAGTGATGTTAACCAATTGCAACTGTACTTACTCGATACATTTTTATTTGATCCGATATTGAACACACTTTATTATTTTTTACTGCTTAAGAATTCACAGCTCCCATTTCACATTAAAATAAGACCCAATAGATACCTACCTGTACACTATCGGTAACTTAAGTTTTAAAAGTTATGATTATATTTTAGTAATAACTTTTCAGGTCATCTATTTTACATAATTATACGGCGTTTAACACCTCCAAAGTATTCTCCTAAATTATCGCCATCCTTAAATAGATGACTTTTATCTCTTAGTGTTAGGTTCAATTCTAGATTAGGCAGAGTACGGTACGGATTTTTTTTTAATAATGCTGATAGTTGTAATCACTTGACTATCGTGGTAATTAAGCGTTATTGCCATCAGTATCATGCAAAGTGATTTGAATAATAGCGGCCTGTGTTTTACAGTGGGATTGTCTAATGAGACGTTCGCTCTGTACTTCACTTTTAAGTTGCTAAAATACCCATATAATATTCATCTACCGTGGTTTGATGGCGATGAAAGCTACATTTATTTATTTATTTAAAAACTTTATTGCACAAAAAAAGTACAAAAGGTGGACTTAATGCTAGGAGCATTATCTACCAGTCAACCGTTGGGTCATGCAGATAGTACGTCTATGGGTGCGGTAACAGTAAAAATGTGAGTATGGATAGCAACAAAATTAATAATCATAAATAGCAGAAAATTACACACGAGAATAGAATAGTCATACATAGGTTCATGATAAATAAATATAATAATTAAACAATATAATACATATTTTTGTGTAATAGAACTTCATGATCAAAACTGCTTGTGTTCTTGAGATAACAAGCTTAGGGTGATCCAGAGACCGTGGTTTCGATTTCCGTAGGGGAACCTAACACCTTTTTTTTTAAGTTTGGTAAAGATTATTTCTGATTGATCACCTAAAATATCTGATGATGAAAACGATCCCTGCTGTTGAAAGGGCATTTAAATAGTTATTTCACGTCTAATCGGGCACTGTAAACTTAGTTTTTCTTAATTGGTTAATCTCAATGAGATAAGCCCCCTTGTACGGTTTATTATGTTCACAACAATTTGAATATTCCCTCCATTATATTCTAGTTCCTGTCTCTGAAACGTTACCCAGGAATAAATCTAGTTTGTAATTAGATTGAGAGCGAACCTTCCTCTATTTTCAAACTTTATGGGCCACAAATTAGTTTTCCCTCAATCTAATTTTCAAACTAGTTTCATGCTCACCTGAAAGGAAAATAATTAGGAACATAATTAAGCCCTTGCTGTTAGTTAAAATTCAGTTAATTTATTCAGCAACATTCGTTGCATATATTTTATGAATCTGTAACAGTATGAAATTATTTTTAAAAGTGTTAGATATGAAACAAAAAGTCTAAGACAGTCTATTTGTAAGATACGGTGACAGAGTTTATAAATGACGAATTTAAACCTTATGACCTTAAACGTATTACTAAATTTAAAAATATAGTATTACGTATAAGGTCGAACTAAGACATCTCCTTTTTTGAAGTCGTTTAAAAACACACGTGTGCTTGTGTGTGTGTAAAAATCTATATTCAATTTAAGTTTTTTTTATAATTTTGGAGGTCGAAGAAAGGTTTAAAATATAAGAAAATTTAAAAAAAATAGAGGTCTACATGTTTGCTGAGACAACCAGTACATTTTTAAATATCATCAAAAAGAAATAAGATAATAATATTTAATTGTTCGTTTAGCCCGTACGGTAAAATCAAAGAGTATCGATATCCGCACAGCGATATCTCTCGCATCCCTATTCTCAACTTCAAATACGTATCCAGTATTCATCCACGTGTTTCCACTCACATTGTGGATTCACGGGGCAAGAAACAGATAAAAGGGGGGGTAAATACCCGAATTAATTGATTGATGTTACAAAGGGAGCAACTTATTGGTGAGGTCCCGTTTTCAATTCCACCTTTGTCGGCCCCTACTATTGATTTACGATTGTCATTCACTTTATAGGGGCATTAAATTCGGACGACAATTAATTTCGATCGTGATTCGGACGTTTATGAGTTTCACAGGATGATGGGAGCGTGTGAAATTACTTTGTGATTGGTTATTTATTGCTAATAGTAGTGATGAGAATTTGCAACGCAAGTAGGTATAAACTCTTTTCATTTGCTATTATAAAGTGATTTTGGTTGTTCATTTTTTAAATTTAAGTTTTTACTAGATTCTCTCATTTTTCCCCAAAAAAAATATTGAAATAATAGTTCAGTTAGAATATATTTCAAGATTTCAAGAGCTTTGAGGTTTAAATTGCAATGACTACAAAATGTTTAAACCTAGCTTAAAATTGCTTACTATTTTCCTTTTTGTGACAAATAATTAATTTAAAGATTATAGAAGGAATTCGATAAGTTGCACATGCTATGTATTTAAAAAAACTAAATTATAAATACTTGCTTACCTGTCATTACCACGCTAATTTATGTCGAATCACTTACCTGAAAACAACAAAGAATTTTAAGTTCATAGTTTGTCAAACGTCAAACCACATCAACACAAAGTTAAAAATAAGTAATTTGCTCATAAAATGCAGCGAATAAATCAATACATCACATTATATTACATTTTTGAATCCCAATTTAAAATAACACAGTCATCTGCTCAAATTCATCACGAGACTTAATAAAACTAGTAAATACCAAAACTCTGATGATACTAAAACGTTTTTGTTTCAATATATTTTTGTGTACGTAATACGATACGTCAAAGTATCAAAATCAGATGATGATCAAAGAAAGGTCAATTATATAAATAAGAAATAGTTTATACATTTTTTTAAACATTTTTAATAGCAGGGGAAGAAGAGTATAATAAGAAATACCTCATTCCACTACGCAGTCTCATTTTTGAAGTCTCTCTAAACACTTGTCATTGGCAGAATCACTGTTTCTAAATGCGGGATAGAGTCCACAAAAAAAAGGATAATTTTCGAATTTTAGACTCATTTCTTTATCACTTTTATATTCACAGTTTTCTCACTCATAATTTCCTCAATCGAATGGTAGGGGAAATAGCACCGCGAGATTCCCAGTAAAGAGATCAATCTTAAAGGCTCGATACACGGGCGCGCTGATGGATCGCCCCCCAGCTGATGGTTTTAAATTTTTCAAAGTAACGACTTTTGTAAAACTTCGCAGATTCTCTGGGTTCCTTAATGACAGGAAGCAAACCTTAACAGAAGTATCTTACAAGGGTTCTTTTTAAATTTCATAAGTCTTTTTAAATTTAATAAGAGAGGCAGGGCAAAACGATTTATCGCTCGAACTGGAGCAGCCCAACTGGTGAAATACCTCCACCTTACAGAAAACCGCAGGCAAATAACAATCACTCCGGTGTTGTTGTGTTCCTGCATATGAGTAAGGTTTCCAGAGCTCTTGGGTGGTGCTACATTAGTATCAGGGGTCAAGCCTTCAAGGTAAGGGCGACAAGTCTCGTTACAGTTTTACTATGCTATACTTTTCGCCCTTAAGCTAGGAACTCATTATCACTTAACATCAGGTCATCAGGGGATGAGGTCAATCTTGAAGTGCGTTATATAAAAAATATATAATAATAATAATATATATATTGACAAAAACAATCGTAGTTCATTAGTCTCGCTATAAACTCGAGAACAGCCAGAACGATTAAGTTGCTTTTGGTTTTGATTTGTGGAGGTTCAAGGAGAGTTTAAAAGGTAAGAATATTTAGGTTCAATATGGGAAACAATTTTTTTCATTTCGGGTGTGGGTTTTGTGGTACCGTCGTTGTTTCTGATTTCTATAACACAAGTACTTTAGCTACTTACCACAGAATCAGAGCAATGTATGTAATATTGTCCAATGTTTATTATTTATTACTTATAAATATATGTATATATATTTAAATATGTATTATACATTGCTTTGAAGAATCAGATTAATCTTTGTGATGCTGGCTGACATATTTTTTATGTTTATACATCCGTGCATCCAAATTTTCATATTTCTAATATAAATCTAGATAAATAGGTCTTTGAAAAATGTAAAACTAACTAAGTTATGTCATAAAAGATAGGACAAAGAACTCTTCTTTGAGTTGCGACGTGGAAATAGTTTCCTTTTATTCGTTTTCCGCTTCACCCCCTTACTCTTGACAAAGGTAACTTTATGCGCTGCCAACAAAAACGGCAGAAAAATGGAAAATACTTTAAT
This sequence comes from Glyphodes pyloalis, assembly GCA_037074685.1. NCBI lineage: Eukaryota > Metazoa > Arthropoda > Insecta > Lepidoptera > Crambidae > Glyphodes > Glyphodes pyloalis. The sequence continues at coordinate 1,854,165 of JAYKKO010000042.1, forward strand.
AACCGACTTAAGAAAAAGAGGTTTTTCATTTTTTTCTTGTAATGTCGCATAGGATGATTACAACACCATTTTTGGATGGAATCTGCTCGGCATGTTCAATTGGGAACTCAAGTTCAAAATATTATAAACTTGTCTTACTGATATTATAAGTGCAAAGGCTTGTAAGAATGTATAGCCTACTGGTTTTAGGTATACCTACATGTCTGGATGTATACACATACAGATGTATTCTTATATGGATGTATGTTTGTTTGGATGTATGATTGTCACTCTGTCACGCAAAAACTACTGATACCTATTTATAGCCTGATAATATAATAATATGTAAGTTTAATAAGTTTTTGATGTTTTATCATCATGTTTTATCATCAAGTAAGCTTTAGTGTTTTAATTAGGTGTGATTTTTCTTAATACTATACAAAAGTGGGAGATTAGTCATGAAATCATTGAAGACGAATATAGAGATGACTAAAAATATATGTTAAGTCAATCGGTAAAGTTAAAGTTTCTTCAATCTTGACAACAAACACTATTTTGTATACCCTTAACAAGAAACAATGTTTCGTAAAATAGCCCCCTGTTACGTATGTGTATCAAATACAATCTTGTATGTAAGGATGTAGATATATTTCACCAGAATCTAAATCATTCCTAAAATGTATTAAATGTTCCGATAATGTCAGTTTACTATTATGTTACAAGTGACACAAAAATATGCTACATTGTACTAAACAGATACGTACCTAGCGATTTTTCAAAATGTTGTATTCTAATGTTGTGTGCAGCTATCATTGGAACTCAAATTTAATGCTATCTTTAACGCTTATTGTAATTGTTTTGTTTAATTTGTGTTTTGTTGCTGTACCTTATAAATAAATATTGCTTTAAAATTTAACGCAACATCAAATGTTCGCGCATCTTTATGAATTTGTGGCGTATACCCACCTCTCCACTGAAATTTAATGGGCTATATTATCACCATTTCACTTGACTGGATAATTGGCGTCTACGATTTGCGAATTCTTAGAAATCTATAAATCACCAAACACACGTACACATCGTATGAAAAAAAAAACATGTTTTATTGTCAAATTTCATCAATTTTCACACAACATCGGCGAGAAAAGACTTCGGTTAGCAATTATAACACATAAAAAAAGACCTTAGCTTTTATTATGAGAATTTATAATACGCTAAAGCAGAAAAAATACTTAGGCGTTATCGATTTAGGGCGAAAATCAGCAGCCCATAAAACGTTACAGGCGCTCAAACCTATTTCAAGAGGCTCCAATTACACTATTTACAGTGAAGGTTCGAATAAGGACTTGGTCACACATACTTACTAAAAAAAATACATTATCACCCTGTTTGATGACCTTTGTAGCCGAGAGGTGAGCCGTACTGTGGCGCCGCACCATCTCTGAGGCCCCGGGTTTGATCTTCGGTCCGATTAATATGGTAAACTATTTTGTATCTGACTCGGGTCTGGGTGTTGTGGTGGTTGTTATCTTTGATTTCCGTTATTCAAAAGCTTTAGCTACTAACCAAATAATCAGAACTATGTATGTAATGTCATCCAATGTTGATTATTGTTTATTACCTATTTAAATTACACCGCCGCGCTTGAGCTCCGATCTTCAAAAGTACAATGGCTACTGGTTTCATCACCAAAATGCTAGCCAAATGCTTGTTGGTGATCCCAAATTTGGTCTATGTTAGAAAAATCCGAAGCCTAATTTCTTTGACCCGGGTATCGAACCCAGAATACCGAATCATGGTCCGATACTTAAACCACTAGACCACACCGAGGCATTATATCAATAAAACTTCGATTTTAAAGTTATCAGAAAACTAAAATGATTAAAAGCTGATTACATCACTACATACCGACATCCATACTACTTCACAAGCAAAGTAGGTAAATCATTTACCTTAGATTTTATCAATAATATACCATATTCGATAGGAAATGATAGAGAGTGCTGTTTCATCCATCCATCCATCAGCCTCTTTTTGTCCACTGCTGGACATAGGCCTCCCCTACAGAACGCCACAACGCGCGGTCCTGAGCTATCTGCATCCAGCGGCTCCCCGCACATCTGACGATGTCGTCAGTCCATCGTGTTGGGGGCCGCCCCACGCTGCGTCGTCCGGTACGTGGTCGCCACTCGAGGACCCTCTTTACCCAACGGTCGTCAGTCCTACGAGCGATGTGGCCTGCCCATTGCCACTTCAGCGTGCTAACTCTTCGGGTTATGTCGGATACACCGGTCCTTCTACGGATCTCCGTATTACGGATCCGATCATGTAGGGAAACGCCGAGCATAGCCCTCTCCATAGCACGCTACGCAACTTCGAGCTTCGTTATGAGGCCAACATTCAGAGACCACGTCTCAGTTCCGTAAGTCATCACTGGTAAAACACATTGGTCGTGAGGATATGCCTAAGCTTCCCGAACGCTGCCCAGCCGAGTTGGATTCGTCGGTTGACCTCTTTCTCGAAGTTGGATTTGCCTAACTGGATAGTTTGTCCCAGATAGACGTAATGATCGACAACTTCGAGAATCGCATTCCCAACAGATACTGGTGCCGGAGTCATATGGACATTGAACATTACCTTGGTTTTATCCATGTTCATCCGTAAACCAACCCGTTGGGAAACACTGCTGAGGTCATTGAGCATTGTGCCAAGGTCCTCCAGGGATTCTTCCATGACCACGATATCGTCTGCGAATCGAAGGTGAGTGATGTATTCGCCATTGATGTTGATGCCGAGTCCGGTCCAATCGAGAAGCTTGAAGACGTCCTCCAATGCAGCGGTGAACAGTATCGGGGAAATTATGTCCCCCTGTCTGACACCTTTCTGCAGTGGGATCGGTCTCGTGCCTCTATCTTGGATTCGAACTGACATGGTGGCATTTCTATACAAACACTTCAACGCTTCGATGTACCGATAGTCAATTTGGCACCGCTGGAGGGACTGCAGCACCGCCCAAGTCTCGACTGAATCGAAGGCCTTCTCATAGTCCACATACGCTAGACACAGAGGCCGATTATACTCCTCGGCCTTCTGTATAATCTGACGCAGCGTATGTATGTGGTCTATGGTGCTAAAGCCTTTTCGGAAACCGGCTTGTTCGGGAGGCTGGAAGTCGTCGAACCTGCGCGAGAGTCGATTTGTAATGACTCTCGAAAACAACTTATAGACGTGGCTCAGGAGCGAGATAGGTCGATAATTTTTCAAGCGGGTTTTGTCACCCTTCTTGAAAAACAACACCACCACGCTCCTGGTCCACGCCTCTGGAACGATGCCCCCGAGGATGACAGAATCGAATAGCTTCTGAAGGGCCACTAGGACCGGCTTGCCGCCCGCCTTCAGAAGCTCCGTTGTGATTCCGTCATCACCCGGTGCTTTACCGTTTTTAAGCTGCTTGAGAGCCATTCTGATCTCGTTTAGGCTGACGTCCGGGATGTCTTCGGTATAGTGTCGGGTTAACTTAGATCGTGGATCTTGGACCAAGTCGACAACAGGAATATGGGATGTCTTGTACAACTGTCCATAGAACAGCTCGACCTCACTCAAGATCTCATCTTTGGAGGAAACGACAGTGCGGTTGTCGGTCTTCAGCCTGGTTAGCTGGCTCTGCCCAATAGACAGATCTTTTGCGAACACTTTGGAGCCTTGGTTCCGCTCGATCGCCTCCTTAATCGCGTCGCACCGATTTCGAGATCTGTCTATTTAGCTGCCTTAGCTCAGTCCAGGCGGCTGGAGACTGCACCGTCATCTCTCTCCTCCGATCCATGAGCTCGAGGGTGTGGTCCGAGAGTTTTTTGGTTCTATGGGAACGGCGGGTCCTGAAGAATTTCGACCCCACCGTGTGGACAGTTTCCACAAACCTGTTGTTCATATCGTTCACATTTTCGCACTCGTCTAGGCATTGGAGTGCTGTTTCAATACAAATAAATTATTATAAACTCAAACAGTGTAGCCTAACCCTTAATCCGAGCCACAAAGAAATCTGGATCTTCAAGGAGAGTCCCGAGTTATAAAGATAGCCTATTACAGGAGGCCTCACGATAATGGAATTTCAATCAGCTGGGTGTTGATAGATGGAAGGTCCTTTAATGCACTTTTTACAGAAACTGGTATACATAGATCCTACCTACAAGTCCTATTAATATAAAACTTAAAAGTTAGCATGTATGGATAGATATGTTATGCCCGATTAAGAAGGCTGGAAGAAAGCAAAGGAGCAGAGATCCCTGGTCTCAAATTATTTTCCAAATACAATGATAGTGATTACTAGTCTGAAATCGATGAGATACTAGATAAACTTTTAGGATAGTTTTTATACCAAAAAAAAGCGTTATAAATCGTGCGTAGCAGATAGTACTTAATACATACATTTATAAACAGCCAAATACAAAAGATCCACAAATGTTTTACTAGGCGGGAATCGAACTCACGATCCGTGGCTAACCACTATTCTGTGGGATATGGACGTACCCGAACGTATTGAATGTGTGTACGAATATCCGAATGGTGTGAGTGATAGATAATGATGAGTGAAGAGTAAGAAGAAGAACAAAATACGGTGCATTTTGACAGACGACGTACAACGAGGAAGACGAAATATCTTCTCTTTATAGGTTCCGAACCGGAGGTAGCTTCATTTGCTTTATATAGAGACTATTCATAAACATTACTTATGTAATCTATGTGAATAAAAAAAATTGACTTTGCCTTTGATGTGTGTGTCTTAATTTTACAAGTTTATTTAAGTGATTTTCGTTATTATATTTGATATAACTATAAATTTGTTCTCATTACATTCCGACCCGCTTCAATTCCATAGAGTAACTCAAAAACTAAACAGATTCCGTCTTTAGAATTAAAAAAGCCAACGTAAGCGTATCTATCTGTCGAAAGACGCAAAATTTTACTGCCATCTTGAAAATTCCTTAAGACTTTGTTCCACTTCGAAAGTAATAATGTCAGATCCAGATATCTATATATATAAAAGGAGAAACTGACTGACTGACTGACTGACTGACTGACATATCAACGCACAGCCCAAACGGCTAAACGTAGGCACTTGAAATTTGGAAGGGACGTAGCTTAGGTACCGTAGGGGTGCACTAAGAAAGGAATTCCCGAAATTCCCACGGGAACGGGAATTAGCGGGAAAATCCTTTTGTATGAAAAATCTAAACCGCTTAAGTTAGACGCTTGAAATTTGGCATGCAGGTACCTTAGTAAATATAAAGTTTAGTTATGGCTGTATTTTGAGAAATTCCCACGGGAACGGGAGTTAGCGGGAAAAAACTTTTGTATGAAAAAATCTAAACCGCGTAAGTTAGATGATTGAAATTTGACATGCATATACCTTAGTGAATGCAAAGTTAAGTCATGATTGGATTTTCCAAAATTCCCATGGGAACGGGAATAGCGGGAAAAACTTTTGTACCGCGAGTTAGAGGCTTGAAATTTTTTAGTATATGGGTATCTTAGCAAATGTACAGCTTCATGGGAATGGGAAACATCTTTTTCATGAAAAAATACTGCACTAGCGCCAGATTCAGAATAATTGTTATGTTGTTTTTTAATGTATTTTCTCAAAAAAAAAAAAAAACTTTTTAAAATTTTTGAATGCAACATTCATTATTATTTACATTCGACACACACCGAGAAAAATACTGAAATGACACAATAACACGCCACGCGGACGAAGTCGCGGGCAAAAGCTATCGTATTTAATCACCTTGGCGCTAATTCCGGCTGGGGCGAATAACTCATCGTCGCCATTGCTTCGTAATGGAATATTTACGACGAGACGATGGCTAGAGTAAGATACTGGAAATCCGCTTTGAGATAAGATATCATAAAAGATTTCAATGCAATCATATTGTGTATAGTTTTTTTTATTGTGGTAACCTATTTACAATGTGATAGAGGAAACCAAACTCACTCAAGTGGTCGTCTTAAGAATTAAAATTCTTATAACTCTCTCGTGTGGTCGTCTTAAGAAATATTATTCTTGTAACTCTCTCAAGTGCTCGTCTAAATAACAATCACTCTTAAAACTCTCCCACATGGTCGTCTTAAGAATTAACATTCTTAAAACTATTTCGTGTGATCGTGTTAAAAATTACCATTCTTTAAACACTCTCATGAAGTTATCTCAATAATTACCTTTCTTATATCACTTTCATCTGGTTGTCTTAAGTCTTCCACCGGGGTTAAGAACTTACTATTTATTGGTTGGAGCAACCTTACTGATATGTCAGACAGTAAATAGTTCATAGTTACCTATTAAAATGCTATCGCGTTTTTACCCGCTAAGTTATTTACACGAAAATATTTTTTAATTAATTTAACCCTAAAGTGTTAAATCATAAAATGTCTTCGGTAAAATCGCTCCCACCATTCTCGTGGCCTATATCGCACCAACCGTCACCCTGACAGCACACTTAGAGCCTTTATCTGGGAGCCTCGTTATCATAATACTTTAATAAGAAACTTCGCGCTTTGAAATTTTTGTTCGACTGAAGTTCCAATGGTATTCTTGTGTAACGTTTGACAGTTGCAATATGTTTTGTGATACTTAGGTTGAAATACTTTATTACACAAGACATTTACAGAAATTAGATTTGTTTAACATCTTTGTGTAAAATTATATTGATTTTTAATTCTAGATCCCTTTTCAGTGTTTTGTTATTATATTTTTAGTCAACTTTTATCATTTATTAGATTTGGAGATTAATTATGTGAGTTCAAAATCTTTACAACAATGTCGCCGAAGTATTAGGATTGAAGAAAATATTGGTAACTCTATAATGTCACAAATAAGAAACGACTTGTATTTTTGTATAAATGTATGTTTGTTACAAAACGACGGTGCCGATTTTAAAAAATCACCATTGGTAAGCTAAATTCAACCTTAATAACATAGCCAATTAGGCCTTGCATGCGCAATACGTAAAATTTATCGCATGAGACGATAAAAGTTTCACTACTGACGATTGGCTAATAGTACACCGCACTCGTATTTTCAGCCAATCAGCAGCTGACGCACTGACTTCAATCGATTTTGACGTTTGTTAAGAGCGCGATAAATTTAGTCGCATGGCGCATACAAGGCTTGTATATTAATTGCAAGAAAATACTAGCTCCACGCGTGCGAAGTCGCGGGATGGCACTCGTTATAAATAAGTAATAGACATCTAATTATACACAGTAAATGAGGTGTCGGTGGTATCAAAATATTACTACTTAAATAAATTTGTAAACACCCAGATGCAGTCAAATGTTTGTCGGGGAGAAGTATCGAACCCACGATCTCTGATTCAACGGCCAAGAACTCTTGCCGTTGTTCTTATTTTGGGCAGTCTACCTTTACGCAGTAAATCTTTATGCACTATTTTTCATAGGGGATGGGGACGAACATTAATCCCACTTAGAGCAAAATAAAACAATGTTGTGCATGATTTAGACACTAATTAGATTAAATTTAATAGTAAACTTAGAAATTCTAAGCCAGACGTATAAATCACGTAAGTGCAGCTAATATACATTTATTTACGAAAGCGACCGGTGGGTTTGGTCATGCTTCATATGAAAGCCATATTTATTTACATTAGATGCACTATCTATTTATGGTACTTAATTAATAATATTAATAAATAAATACTGGACAATATCACATAGATTGTTCTGATTCTAGTAAGTAAATGCACTTGTGTTACAGATACAAGTAACAACAACGGTACCACAACACCCAGACCTAGTATTTTATCTTGACTCAACCGGGAATCGTAACCGGGACCTCGGAAATAATTCGACGCCAAAGTCCAGCCCGCGGACCTCTCCGTTACGGAGGTCATCAATTAAATCAAAAAAATATGCTATGCCTTAAATCTATTCTTAATTTCACATTATAGCGATTGAAAGCGTCTCTCAAAGTCGAGGTAGCTAGCTTTTGGGTCCCCAGTAGCGTTGACTAAGCTTAGTTTGTGCAAGCAAAATTTGCACCACTACGTAATAATAGTAATAAGAACTTAACTTCTCAATGTAAGTTAAAGATGGAAGTGTAAATGTGTTACGGAATCCTCGATACGTGAGTCCGACTCGCGCTTGACCGTCTTTATAGTTCGGTCTCAATATAGTGCCCTTACGTCGCGACCATTAAACCGAGCAGGAGATTAACAATCTGAGCGGAGCATGCATGCACCCGCGACCTGGCCTGACCTGATCTCGACCTAGCTAGGGCGCCTCCCCTTCTAGGTAACAATAGGACACGTAGGACTTGTCGGTATTCGTTAGGAGCTATGAACTTGTAGGTTTATGGGATAAAATTATTTTTTTTGTTGTCAGGTGATACTACTCTTTATTTTATTTTTTCACGGGGAGAAATGCCTGACGCACCGTACCGCCACCCGAGGGAGAGTGGCAGCGTGTGTGGGACTCTCCTGCCTACCCCCTACCTTACTCACACGCAGGAACACAAAAACACAGGAGTGATTATTATTTAACACGACAGTTGTGATTGGCACCGCCTACAGACCGCCACGTCAGGATCTAAATATTTTCCTGGATGCTGTTGCAGAATCTGTTACATCTTTCACTGGACATGATGGACTCATACTGGCTGGAGATTTCAATGTTAACCTACTGGAGGCTAACGGCAATAAATCAAAACGGCTATTTCAGTTCCTGCATAGCGTCAATCTTGACCAGGCAGTTAAGGAACCCACACATTTCACAGCTGAGAGTTGTTCCCTTATTGATGTGCTTTGCACTGATACACGGGTTCTACAGCTAACAGTGAAACACACGCCTGATCTGGGGCGACATGCTATGCTCTGTGCGGTGATGAAAGTAAAAAAGGACAAGCCACATCCGCGCTTTGTCACATCCAGAACTCTAAATAATATAGTGTTGGAACAACTCAACAAAGATCTAGACAATGTAGACTGGCAACACTTTCACAATATAGCTGATGTTAGTTTGCAGGCCAACATATTTACAAATTGGATAATTACACTATTTGACCTGCATGCCCCAGTAAGGTGTTTCAAATCTAAGCATCCCCCACATCCATGGGTCACCGACACTGTTAGGTCCATGATGCGCACTAGAGATAGGTACCACAACCACTTCAAGCTGCACAAAACAGAGCAGGCTAAAACTTCCTATAAAACAATGAAGAATATAGTTCTAGAAGCTATTGAATATGAGAAAAAAAGCTTCTTCACAAAAAATATCAACAGCAACATCAGTAACCCTAAAAGACTTTGGCGCAACCTAAAATCCACAGTGGTGCCAAATAAAAAGGATGTGACTGATCTTCCATCGCACATGAATAACCCTGACAAAATTAATGAGCACTTTCTCACCATTCCCGGCAGTGAACTGGTCACAATATCACAGTTGACTTTCTATGAGCACCACAGACACAGTCCAGCCACATTTTCACTGCAGCCGGCATCCGAGCAGGAAGTACTGAAAATTATAGAAAGTCTAAAGTCAAATGCAGAGGGCAGTGACAAGGTCTCTCTGGATATGATAAAATTGACCATGCCTCAATCATTAAGTGCCATTACAACTTTAATTAATAGGTCTATACTGGAGGGCACCTTTCCTGATATTTGGAAAATAGCGGTTGTGAAGCCACTACCCAAAATTAATAACCCTTCCACTCTGAGTGACCTTCGTCCCATTAGCCTGCTGCCTTGTATTTCCAAAGTCTTGGAGAAGATTGTATGCAGTCAGCTTACAAAATACCTCGAGGACAACAACATACTCCCACTCAAACAGTCAGGGTTCCGTAGGGGCTTTGGTACGGCCACTGCACTAGCTGACGTGGTAGACAACTTGTTGGCAGCACAGGACTCAGGTCAGATCAGCATGCTGTTGCTTCTGGACTTCTCACGTGCATTTGACTCGATAAACATATCACTGCTGTTGTCGAAAATGGCCTACTATGGACTTGATACCAACTCGATCAAATGGTTTCACAGCTATTTGATGAACAGGCAACAGTATGTTGAGCTGACGAAGTCGGATGGTACTAAAATATGCTCGTCAACAAAGATTGTCTCTCGTGGAGTCCCGCAGGGATCGATTCTAGGACCGATATTGTACATTTTATACAGTGCGGACATCATAGATACCATTAAACACTGCAAGTATCACTTGTATGCAGATGACCTACAACTGTACTACTCATACAGCCCACATGACCATGATGATGCAGCAGCAAAAGTGAACAATGATCTGGACAGAATCACTGAATGGTGTGAGTCTAACAGCCTGGTCTTAAATCCTAAAAAGTCTAAACTCCTGCTGTTGGGGTCTAAGAGTCATGTTCAGAAACTAAGCAATTTACCTCTATATGTACACATAAAAGGCAACCAGATAGAGCAGGTAGACAAAGCTAGAAACCTGGGGTTAATTATCGACAGCCGGCTCAATTTTGAATCCCATGTAGCAGAGTGTTCACGTGTATGCTTCTACAGACTAAGGTTACTATATAAAATAAGACAATACCTGAGCGAAAAAGTCAGACTAATGCTCTGCGAATCATTAGTATTATCCAGACTCAATTACTGTGATATTGTTTATGGACCGTGCTTACTTTCTAGGACATCCAAACTTATTCAAAGAGTGCAAAACGCCTGTGCACGGTTCTGCTTTAGTATTCCTCCTCGTTCACATGTCACGCCTTACTTAAATGCGTCTAATATTCTTAAAATGGAGGCACGTCGAAATCTGCACCTGGCCGCACTCATGTTTGGGGTAATCAACACAGGCAAGCCGAATTATCTCTTTGAGAAACTGACATGGTCTCGCAGTCAAAGCAAGTTCCCCAAGAGATCGCTCACCCGCATATTTTCAGCAAGCAAACATCGCACCGTAGCCTTCAGAGGCTCTTTCAGATTTGCCGCCTCGCGGTGCTGGAACGACCTTCCTCCCCCGTTGCGTGAACTAAAAATAAAAAAAGGATTTCAAATAAGATTGAAAAATCATCTTTTGAATATCCAAAATGAAACAAACTTACCTTCAGTTTCCTCACGACACGCTAAGGGCTAGGCTGGCCAGACTCCAGACATCGCTAGGGCGGCCATCTATTCCTCGTAATTCAGCCCGCAGCATTTTACTCGTCGGACCAACGTAAACGAACCATCAACCACGCTTGTCTCGCTTGCTTTCTTAGCCACACACATAACCACAAAACGTCTAGCCAAGCATTACGTGGCGTGCTATGGCTGAAAATGATGTTTGGTCACTGAATGGCCTGCTGTGAACTATTATCTGTGTTCTTCGTCTAATTTGTTTTAATTCACGTAAGTTAAACCCTTAAATTTACCACAAATACATAGGTAGGTACTTATTATTTTCACCGGCGATCACTCGATGTCACTTTGTTTGTTTTTAGTTTATGGTTATTTTTTGTTTTGTATTCTTTCTTTTTTTTTTTTTTTAATATTACTCTTCCTTGTCTATTCTTTGACATAGAAGACAACGGTCCATTGGAGCGAACTTTCGTACGATGGATCGACTTTTATAGATAAAAAATAAATTTAAAGTCACGATCCCTATGCACTCATTCCTTGTCAATGTTGTATGTCTGTCTAACTGTGAACCGTTCTTATTTTGTTTTGTCATGTTTAATCGTTTAATTAGCGTGTTGTGTCTAACTCTGTTATGTTTAAAGTAAAGTTAAGTGATGGGGGGAGGGGGGGGGGGGGGGTAGCTGATTTTAAATTATTTTACTTTATTTTTGTGCTTCTCTCTCTCCCTTTCTCTTATTATTATTAGTATTTTTTCTTTTTCTCTTTATTATTCAGTTCTTTCTTTTTTATCAGTTCTTTCTTTTTTTTTTATCACCGCGCCACTCAGCTTAAGGTTCCGCCAGAATACCAGCGCTACTGCGGCATCCAATGTCGTAGTAGTTTATGCTGAGGCTGGGACCTTGTTAGCTGCGCAATCACTATGTTTTTTTTTCTTTTATTTTTATGTTAGTTTACTTCTACTGTACCTATTAATTGTTTGTGTCACTTTTATGTCTGTGTACTGTGTATTGATTGTGTGCTAATAATAAATTCTTATTCTTATTTAGCTGCGGTCTTATGTAAGGTGGAGGTTTTTTACCAGTCGGGCTGCTCCAGTTCGAGCGATAAATCGCTATGCCCTACCTCTTCACCTTTTTTAGAATTTTCAGATAAAGACATACATTTAAAGATTATCTTCTTAGTCGTGCACTCTTGACAGAGTGGTCGTAGTCATAATGCAGTGTAGCTTTTGCCAGTTGCCTCCATCTACTCCTATTTTTCGCACTTCTGCAACACTCATTCAGAGAAATGTTTGTGGTCCATTTGATGATTTGATTGTCCATCGAGTTGGTGATCTTCCGCGCGAGCGCCATTTAAAGATAAGTATTGCAAAATAACTTTAAAAGATATACCCAAAAACATTAGCTGTTCACGTATAAAATTTTTAGTCCAGCAGGTTTCATCGATGACTAAAAATATTTACCTCCGTTATGAAAGATTATTAGCCTTTACTATTATCTCTGATTTTCTAGATCTTACAACCTTTTACTAACACCGTCACTTGAAATTACAAATTAGTTCCTCTACACTTAATTTGTTTAATTTTGTAAAGTTTTACAAATGCTCTAGCAAACAGTGAAGTCTTAATTACTTTTAATGTTAAATTACACCTTTTTTTTAACAGACAAATTCAATTAATCAGACATTTATGTCCCACCTGCTATATTTACAACATCAACATGATTTCAAAAACCTTAATTTCCAGCTTACACATAACAAGCCTTATAGCCTCATACAACGCCATTACCCACTACAGATTCCCCGATAACCGCGATTATTAGCTAATTAACAAAGCTGAATTTTGGCAGCTGCGGTCGTGTGCAAATTCCTTAATTGACATGCCGTGTGGCCACCACTCCACACGTGGTCACGGTATGCGATGCCAAACGATGGCAAACCACAAAGTTTCTAAATGAAAAGGTTAGACTTTTTACTTTCATGAACTTATAGCTTTAAAAACCTTAAATTATATACAAAATGTCTCAATTGTCTATTGGCATCTTATTCAAGACAATGTCGTTTTTATTGTCAACTCTTCATGCATTTAGTAAACAAACTAATGTTTACTAAAAATTTGGCTTAGATAAGAAAACAATAAAGTAATTAGTTCAAACTATAAAACTAACGGATCTAAATTATAAAAACTTCTTTTAATAGGAAAACAATAATGTAGTTTGTATAAACTATAAAACAAACAGATCGAAATTATAGAAATTTTATTAATATGGTAGGTATGTCAGTGCGGAGTGCAATGAAGAAGTCACGACCAAAGTGAGACTAAACTTGTTACATAAGAGTAGAATATCAAGAAATGATTTTTCTTCAATAGCTTTAAACGTGTGGCCCCACTGTTTCTACGCAACACGTGGTCACACGCAGTTCAGCAAGTGACAGCGAGCTGGCGCTCAGTCTGACTAACGGCCCGTGACGCGCGTCCGGACACGAGATTATGGGATCTCGAGACATCCAAGTACTGCACTCCTGGTGGGGTTAACTGGCCCGACGGTTGAATCGGCTTTGAATTCGCTTAAGAGGATTTCCAGATACTGGAATCCTGTCCCAGTTTGAATACAAAGTGATGGCAAAAGCAATCTTGTCATTACTGTACTGAATATAAGAAGAGCTGATGATAAAAGCGAAACTGCTTTGAATAAAAAAAAACAAAAATGTAATAAGTACAAACAACAAAACAAAATTACACAAATTTAATAAGAAAACCCTAACATAATTAGTACAAACCACGAAACATATAGATCGAATTTATAGAAGTTTCTATTAAGATGGTATGACAGTACGGAGTGCAACGATTGACAAGACAGGGTTGCTTAGAAGTCACGGCCAAAGTATCTGACACTAATAACATTGGGAAAGAGCAGATTATCATGAAATGATTATTCTTCAATAGTCTTGAACGTGTGACTCCGCTGCTCTACGCAACACATGGTCTAGTAGTCTCGTGATCGTGGAGATTATGGAATCTTGAGATATCTGAGTACTTACTCCTGGTAAGGTTAACTGGCCCAACGGTTGAATCGGATTCGAGTTCGCTTAAGAGAATTTCTAGATACTGGTGGTTACTACTACTGGTGTTGACCAAGATAAATTTGATAAGAATATTAAAATATACTATTCTGTACCACGTTTTCATAAAAATGGAAGGCAAAAGCAATCTCATAATTCGTTTACTAAATATAAGACAAGCAGACGATGAAACGAGACGACGTTTTATTAAGAAATGCATGAAGGTAATTAGTACAAGCAAAGTAAAGTCATCGACATAGCTCACAGGATTAGCAAGCTGAAGTGGCAGTGGGCTGGCCATATCAGCCGCAGAGCCGACAACCGTTGGGGTAAACGAGTTCTGGAGTGGAGACCACGCCTCGGTAAACGTAGTGTAGGACGCCCTCAGGCCAGGTGGAGTGACGATTTGCGCAAGACGGCTGGCAGGAGCTGGATGAGAGTCGCCGAAAATCGAGCGAAGTGGCGAACATTTGGAGAGGCCTATGTCCAGCAGTGGACTGCAACAGGCTGATGATGATGATGATGATGACAAGCAATAAAATAAACAGATCCAAATAAGAGAACGTTATATTTTAGCAATATTACCGACAGTTGAACTGGCTTGGAGATGCTAAGACGATTTCTGAATATTGGATGTTAAGAAAAGAAAAACTTAAACTAATAACTATAGGACCGTTTCACCATTTGTGAAGCGCACTTAGCAAAGTACTTATTCTGTTTTTCCAATACAAGTTGATGGCAATACTTATTAATGTTTATGAGGAACCAGGAAAGGTAAGAAAACAATTAAATAATTAGTTTAAACAAAGCAATTTTTAGATAGAGCTGTTAACTAATAATAATATTTTGGGAATACAAAAAGATAATGGTATAAGACATGTAATACTTAAAATGGCTGCCTACAATTGAATCACGTGCATTTTCTGATCTGGAGACCTAACCAAGGGTCACTTATCCAACTGCGATATTGGCTAGCTATGCGGTTCCGCACTTTAAACTTTTCTTCTAAATTCGATTGCTTGGGTCATGTATCAACAAAATATGTACGTTCCAACATACCTATTTTTGCACTTTTACATATTTAACAAAATCCCAACGCTGAATCCACAAATTACACTGCCTAAACCCAAAACCATTTATTAGTTGCCTAATTTAAATTCGATTCCTCTAGCCCTACGAGGCCGAACACACTCAAAAATGACGTCACGTAACGCAACCCTCGGTTCCGCACGATTACAGTCACAACTCATAACTTGAATCCGAAGGGCGAGTTTCGAACCCATTAACATTTTCATTAGCAGAATATGCATAAGGGCATTTAGCTCTGTAGATGACGATTGGTGCAAAGACAGTGAACCAACTCTTGCAATTGTTATTTAAGCCAAATGTCTAATGCATACCCTATTATCCAGAAATAAGTTGTTTAAGTGCCAAATAATATTTAGAGGCTCTCCTTAAAATTTCTAACTCAGATACGTATTGACTCGGGGCTGGGTATGTGGTACCGACGTTATTTCTGATTTCTGTAACACAAGTGCTATTACTTACCGGGAAATACAAAATGATTTATTAAAAAGCAAATTATTTGGTCAAAGATATTAGTTTCGAATTAAGATTTTTTAGTTTTACAATCCAATGACTATGAAATCTCTATCCTAGTATTTAGAACACAATCAATAGACGAATACTTGATTTTAGACATTTAATATCGACAAACGTAAGATTTTTTTGGTGTGACATCGACGTTTTTTCTAATTTTAAGCAGAACTACTAGTCTAACAATCGTTGATAGGTTGTCAAGATGTAAAATCATTAAAGAGCAATTAGATCATTTGGTTTATTATCGAAGTAGATAGGAGCTCTTATTGCACCTTGTAGATATTTAATGTATATGCAGCGTTTCACTGATCTCATCTCTACACTATGCCCTAATGGTTCCTTAAAAAACTTATAGGGTTAAACCGCGTGAAAGGATATCCCGATGGCAGTCATCAGGTATGCACAAAAAGGGATGAATCACAGGGAATGACATTTAAAGGTAGCTCCGGTGAAATTTAGAAACTCAACTGAAGGTACCGTTTGTCTTGCAAAGGGCCAATTCTAATATCGCTCGAGAACATGGTGGCTTAGCCAATTGGCAGTTCGCAAGGGGAGATAAAAAAAATATTATTTTCGGTGTGGAACACTATTAAACAATTATGAAAATCTATTGCATTTCTCAAAATTTGGTATCGTTTTTACAAGTTTTAAATGGTATTGACATTTCATTTAGAAAAGACACGTTATCTTGCAACGTCAAATTTCGAAGTTTGATAATTACCACATGGGTAGACCCCTTTTTTTTTATAGTAGCGCAGTATATTGGCTCCTCCCAGCCTGATGGTAAGCAAGAGAGGAACCCACATCGCGATGACAACGGATTTGATATCAAAGTATCCTATCCGTTAGAATCGCCATACTGGCCCGCAAGATGTTTGTTCACGCTCCTTTTGAAGGAATCCATGTCAAAGGAAGGAGGAAACACATGAGCCGGCAACGAGTTCTACTTCTTTATGGTCCCTTGGTCTCAGATTATACTTTTATTCCTATCTCTAGGGTGGATCTAGTAGATATCTGCTTTATGCTTTATGGTCTTGCTGGAGTTTCAAACTAAGAGAATTATAGGCAGTGACTCGTGCCTCTTCTAAGCCTCGAACACCAGTGGCGAGTGGCCTATTATGTATGACTTTTATTGATTAGATTTCGGTGATTGAAAGCCGGAACTGTATCCGATCGAATATGTTTTGATATTGTCAAACAAAGCGTAGTTTTGGAAATAAAAACTGTTTCTAACGTTTTATAAATCGGAGGGCTGTTCAACAATTGTAACAACAATGTATTAAAATATAACCAATATTCTGAGCTACTATAAAAAAAATTGTATGACATTATAAGTGCAATCACTCAACGTGCCCCTTCTTCGCTTGGTATCGTTTTATCTACATAAATTGTTTTTATTAATTTAGGAAATAATACGTGTTGTTTAACCCTGGTTAAGGTCGCAACGAGTGTGCACAAGTTGATGAAATAAAAAAAGTCCAACACTAGTACACGACAGGTTTATTGGAGAGCCAAACTTACAAAGTACTCGTCTCATCTTATATGTCTACGGAGAAAAATCTTGTCACATGTTATTAGGGACAACGCCATCTGTTAGCGATTTAAGGAACTAACATGACTTAGATCTATAGATCCTAAACTTAACATTTATTTTCTTTATTTATGTGGGATGGTGAGAATGTGAAACGGAACGAAAGCGCAGTGAAATGGAACGTAGGATTAAGGAAAGGGAAGAATGAACGAATGAGTGAAAGAAGGAATGAGTGAGAAAAGGGGTATAACGATTTGAAGACGGACGACGAACTGCTCTGTAATAAAAAGTGTTTTAAAATTCAATAAATAAGGATTATCGCAAAAAGCCCTAGTTTCTCTGAACCCACAATTTTGGGGGCTCACCGGGATCAAGAGAGACTGGAATTTCTGCGAAACTACGCGAAAATCCTGAGAGTGACGGTTACTGCAAAAAACGACGGTTACAACGACGACGACGACGACGCTTAGAAATTGCAGAAATCGTTATTCGCGATGCCTAAGGACACAAAAGAGCGACGCAAGAGCAGACAGGACGACTACGAAGACGTTGAGACTGTTGCAACGACGACGCAGCTCAACACGTTACACATGTCGGCTCCCTACATTTCAACGGTCAAGATAAGACGTATCCTGTGACACGATGGGTGCAGGAGATTGAAGACAACAGCGAGATATTTGGCTGGTCGGAGTTGCAAACCTTGTTAATTGCACGAAGATCGTTAACGGGTACTGCATCTCTTTGGCTCAAATCGGAGCGCCCGTTTAAATGTTGGGAAGATTTGAAGATGGCAATCTCCAAGAAATTTCCAGACACAGTTGACATCAAGACGGTACACGAAATGATGAGTGCCAGGAAAAAGCGACCAGATGAACCGTGTATTGATTACATGTTGGTGATGAAGGAGTTGGGCAAACGCGGCAAGATGCCAGATTATGTCGCTATAAAGTATATCGTGGACGGCATAATGGACGACGAGATCCACAAAATGATGTTGTACGGAGTTACTTCGTATTCTGACCTGAAAGAAAAACTACGGGTGTATGAAACAATAAAGGAGAAGACGAGGAGCGGCTGCAACCTGCAAAATCAACGACGAGGAGGCATACAATATACTAATCATCATCGCACGCAAAGGCAGCATAATGTGTTATCATCATCAAAGACTTGTTATAATTGTGGTGGAAAAAATCATGTGTCATCGGAATGCCCAGATAAGCAACGAGGAACGAAGTGCTTTAAGTGCAATTCATTCGGTCATATTTCGAGAGAGTGCAATGGCGGTTTAGGTGCTGGTACGAGAGCGAGCGAGACGGCTGACCGAACGAACGAAACGAAATGGCGGCGTGAGGTTGGCTACACTGGCGGCAAGGCGATGTGCGTCGATGTTCACTCGGATCCGAACCAATACGAGCGAGGCGATTCGTGTTTGCGTAGTGGTAGTAATGACAATTCAAGCGTAAAGTGTGTTAATGACATTTCCTCTGTCGTGAACGTAAACAAAGTCGAGAAAATGCATAGGCCGATGAAAAGCATAGTTTTATGTGGGAAAACGTTCGAGGCTTTAATAGATTCTGGCAGCGACGTTAATTTGATAAGATGGGACAGCTTCTGTGCTTTGCATGTAAACGATTACGAGCAGTGCGAAATAGTGTTCCGCGGATTAGGAGCTTCGCATGTTCAAGCAAAAGGACGCTTTATTGTTACGGTGTGTGTCGAAAACAATAGTTTTAAAGATGTTTTGTTTTATATTGTTCCCAACGATGCTATGTCATACGCTGTAATTCTAGGCCAACAGTTTTTACAGAATGTTGTAATGATAATGAACAACAACAATGTTTCGCTTGTGCCTTCGAATGAGGAATGGTTGCATAATTTTACAGTTGTTTCTGATTTTGATGTTATAGGTAATGAGGTGAGTTTTGAAGCCCGAAAACAGGCAAGGCATTTGATGAATACCTACAGGCCCTTGAAGACGAAAGAGGCGCCGATCGAGTTGCGTATTATATTAAAAGACGATATTCCAGTGGCTCAGAGACCAAGGAGGTTAGCCTTGAAAGAACAATGTGAGGTAGACCAACAAGTAGCTAAATGGATGGATGAGGGAATAATTCGGGTGAGTCATTCTGAATATTCAAGTCCTTTGGTACTGGTTAGGAAGAAAGATGGTAGTATACGAGTTTGTGTTGATTATAGGCTTATAAATAGAAAAATGGTTAAAGACGAGTATCCATTACCCATCATCGATGACCTTATTGACAAGTGTAGGTCAGGAAGAATATTTAGTACGCTAGATTTAAAAAATGGATTTTTTCATTTAAATGTTCATAGAGACTCCGTTAAGTATACTTCATTTGTCACTATGAAGGGACAATATGAATTTTTGAAGGCTCCATTCGGTTTGTCAATATGTCCAAAGGTGTTTACTAGATTTATCAATATAATTTTCAGAGACCTAGTAGAAAAGGGAATTGTGTTGATATTTATAGACGATTTGCTAATTCCAGCGGAGACCGAGAATGAGGCCATAGATAATTTATCAGTGGTGTTGCGGAGAGCTTCCGAGTATGGACTGGAAATTAATTGGGGAAAATGTCAGCTCCTAGAACGCAAAGTTGAATATTTGGGCCACGAAATTGAAAATGGAGAGGTGAGACCATCCCCAGGGAAGACAGATGCCGTTAGAAAATATCCGGAACCAAAGAATATAGTACAACTTCAAAGTTTTGTTGGATTGTGTTCATACTTTAGAAAGTTTATACCACAGTTTGCTATGTTAGCCCAGCCTTTGACGGATTTATTAAAAAAGAATAGAGAGTTTACTTTTACAGAAGAACAGAGAAAGAGTTTTGCAACATTGAAAGAAAAACTGGTAACTAAGCCTGTATTAAAAATTTATAATCCTAGATTGCCCACAGAACTGCATACAGATGCTTCCAGTGTTGCATATTCTGCGATTTTGATGCAACAGGATGATGGTGAACTACACCCAATTCACTATATGAGCAGGAAAACTTCAGAAGCACAGAGTAAATATTCAAGTTATGAATTGGAGGCTTTGGCTGTAATAGAAGGTATAAAGAAATTTAGACATTATTTATTTGGTATCAAATTTAAAGTAATAACCGATTGTAAGGCATTTCAAATGACAATCAATAAGAAAGAGCTATCTTTATCAACAAGAGTGGCCAGATGGATTATATTTTTGCAAGATTATGATTTTACTGTTGAGCATAGAGGAGGTAGTCAAATGAGACATGCAGATGCCCTGAGTAGAAACCCTCCCATTGTGAGTATGTTGTTTTCAAGTTTGCATGAGAACATCAAGTATGCCCAAGAGCAGGACGAGGGTTTGAAGGCGATTATGGATATATTACAACATCAGCCATATCAAGATTATTGTTTAGATTCTGGTTTATTATATAGAGGAAGTGAGAAGAAGTTGGTTATACCTAAAAGTATGGAAACTGAAATATTGAGAATAATTCATGGTAATGGACATTTTTCCAAAAAGAAGATGATGGAATTAATAAGTAAAGATTACTATTTTGAAAATATAAATAAGAAGATAGATGATTTTGTAGTAAGTTGTATACCATGTTTATTAGCTTCACGTAAACAAGGAAAACAGGAAGGTTTTCTCAACCCAATTGAAAAGCAAGAAATCCCATTTCATACAATTCACATAGATCACATTGGACCTATGAGTGAGACGAAGAAACAGTATAACTACATACTGACTATGATAGATGCATTTACAAAGTTTACTTGGATTTTTCCTACAAAGAGTACTACAGGTAAAGAGGTATTGGATAAGTTAAAGATTTTTCAACAACATTATGGAAATCCAACCAGGATAATTTCAGACAGAGGGACTGCTTTTTCATGTACTGAATTTAAAGAGTTTTGTCAAGATGAAGGAATTCAACATGTGATGATTACAACCGGTGTACCCAGAGGAAATGGCCAGGTTGAAAGAATACATAGGACAATCATCTCAGTGCTGACCAAGCTCTGTATAGAGAATCCTACATTATGGTATAGACATGTAAGTCGTTTACAAAGATCTCTTAATAGTACCTATCAGAGAAGTGTGGACAGTACTCCATTTGAACTGTTAATTGGAACAAAGATGAAGATCAAAGAAGATGTTGAAATATATGATTTATTATTGCAAGAAGATAGAAGTAGTTATGTACAAGACAGGGAAAATTTAAGAATTAGAGCCAAGCAGCAAATATTAAAAATACAAGCAGAAAATATCAAGAATTATAATAAACAAAGAAAGAAGAGCACTCAGTATCAGTGTGGTGATATTGTGGCAATCAAGAGGACCCAGTTTGGAGTAGGAATGAAATTGAAACCTAAGTACCTTGGCCCATACAAGATTACATGTGTCAAAGGAAAGGATAGATATGAAGTAGAGAAGATGGATACTTCGATGGAAGGTCCTAGGAAGACATCCACGTCCGCTGATTACATGAAGGTTTGGCCGGATCCTTGCAGTCGCTTTGTAAGTTCAATTTCTCATCCTCATTATTAATTATATTTATTATGTAAGTCGGGACACAGCGAAGTATTGTTGGTTGTTCAATCATATTTACTTTTAAGCTATATTTGTCAGAGATGGAAGATGTTACAGAAATTCACAGTTCATGTTTATTTAATGTCGTATGTAAGCAGGTGAATAAAAATAGAGATTATTATGTTTAGTGTTTATGTAGTTTAAGCCGTGTAAAATGTAATTTCTAGAGTTACTGATATGTCCGCTCAGTCTGAGGGCAGACTAATAGCAGGATGGCCGAGTGTGGGATGGTGAGAATGTGAAACGGAACGAAAGCGCAGTGAAATGGAACGTAGGATTAAGGAAAGGGAAGAATGAACGAATGAGTGAAAGAAGGAATGAGTGAGAAAAGGGGTATAACGATTTGAAGACGGACGACGAACTGCTCTGTAATAAAAAGTGTTTTAAAATTCAATAAATAAGGATTATCGCAAAAAGCCCTAGTTTCTCTGAACCCACATTTATATTTAACATATACTTTTTTACTAACAGTTATTAATATTATTTTTATTATATGATTGGTCTTACGACATACACGTGTATAATATTTTTGTCTACCTATTTAAAGAACCACAAACAATCTAGTATTTTGACCCAGTCCGCTTCTCTATTATATATTTTAACTTTTACGTACATAATTATATATTTTGTACGTTCCTGGGCATCATAAATAAACCGATTACGAGTGGTTCCTCATACCGCCCCACTAACAAATGCGCAGGCCAGTACCCTGAGACGACCGTCGGCCGTTTTATCTGTATAATTTATTCACTGGCCACGCGAACTTGTACGTCTGTATATCACTATCCTCGGAGGAGGTTGCCGCTTCTAACGCAACTATGTAGAAGGGTAGATAACTAAACATTTATGTACATCTCATCAGTTAGATTACATACATATATAAGACAAGTATTCTTTGTTTTTTCAAAACAAAAGTCTACTCAGATACATTTCTTTGTGCACTTTTTTACGGCCCTAACGTGACACACGCCCCTCTACTATTATTTGAAGCGCTGTATCATTACCAATTTATTATAATTTGAAAATCTTACCGACGTAGTAAATAGAACCATTGTATTTTATTTACCAAGTAATCATCCATATTATCACAGAAAGATTAATTTGCTTTTAAGGAATCAATCCTTATCACTGCATACAATCGAACAAAGGGGCTTTCGTTCTCTGACCGAGTGTATTACTCGTAGATCTTTTAAACTACAGACAGACAGCGACTTTGTTTTTACTATGTAATGGAACTGCCCAGCTCAATGGGACTTAAGCATAAGAATAAGAAGTTATTTATTAGCACACACAATCAATATATACAGTACACAGACATCAAAGAGACACGAACAAAAGATAAAGTAAAATAACAAAAAAAAAACAGAAAACATTAAAATTGCGCGGCTAATTAGGTCCCAGCTTCAGCATGAGCTGCCACGACATTGAATTCAATGCCACAGCTGAGCTGGTATTCTGGCGGAACCTTACGAGAGTGGCGCGGTGACAAAAAAAGAAACAAACAGAAACAACGGAAGAGTGTAGACTTACATGGTTTAATTGTGTGTTTTATTTCCATCCCTACTAATATTAAAAATGCGAAAGTAACTCTGTCTGTCTGTCTCTCTGTCTGTCTGTCTGTCTGTCTGTCTGTCTGTCTGTCTGTCTGTCTGTCTGTCTGTCTGTCTATCTGTCTGTCTGTCTGTCTACTACGCTTTCCCGCTTAAACCTCTCAACCGATTTTGATGAAATTTGGCACAGACAATTTTTAGACCCTGAGAAAGGACATAGGCTATCTTTTATTGCGAAATAACTCTGTAGTCCACGCGAACGAAGTCGCGGGCACAGCTAGTCTTACATAAAAACAAAACAGTTTTTTTAATTCTCTTTCATTACCTAGGTTGGCTTTTTCTAACAGTGGGTTGAGACTCCCAGGGGGTCGCCTAGATACTCAGGAGGTCGTGGTCTCCGGACTTTTATCAGTCAAATAGGTACTCAAAATTAGTTACAACGCATAATTAACGATGAAGAGATTACTGGGAACCTTGAACCTCTTCAACTACGTAGAGACATTGGTTCATTAAGTGTCTTTTATCGGCTTTATCATGGGGAGTGTTCCGAGGAACTGTTTTCCCTTATCCCACCCTCTCCTTTCCTACATAGAACAACAAGAGCCGGCCAACGATGTCATCGCTTCACCGTGGAAAATATTCCATCATGAACAAAAAAGTTCGGTAACTCTTATCTTTGCCGGACCATAAAGAAGTGGAACTCGTTGCCGGCTTATGTGTTTCCTCCTTCCTTTGACGGATTCTTTCAAAAGGAGCGTGAAGATCTTGCTGGCCAGTATGGCGATGCTAACTGATAGGATATTTTGATATCAAATCCGTTGTCATCGTGATGTGGGTTCCTCTCTTGCTTACCATCAGGCTGGGAGGGGCCAATATACTGCACTACAATAAAAAAAAAGTTACAACGGACTTATTTCCTGGTATAGAAGGTCGCATTTTCATAAACTTTTAAAAAACACTAGCCTAGGCAAACTAGGTAGCTATAGGCATCAATGTCAGTAATATCTAGACCTAGCATCAGCTAGACACTAACCAGCTCTGGCCCACCGCCAGACGGGAAACTTGTGAAAATTTCAGCAACTCGGCGGACTACTGAAAATTTTATCCGTACATAGTAGAGCGGTAGGGTTGACACGTACAACATTTTATAAAACAAATCACGATAAGTTAATAGATTTTTAAATTTTAAGGCTTCACGCCGCAGTGAACTTTAAATACATTAAAAACAATTAACCTCCCCTTGCCGATCAGTATTCTTGCCCGATAAGTATGTAGTTCTAAATGCACTCGGCAGAAAGCACTTACCGGAGGCTAAGAGGTTAGTTCAACAAAAAAATTGGTCGCCTACAATAACTTGCGGTTACCTTAGTTGAAGAAAAGCAGCACCCGCAATACGGGTTATTGAATTAAGTACGTAGTCTTGTTAAAAGAAAATAAACTATTACAAAAATAATGCCAACAAAAAAAAATACTACTTATTTGGACTGCCTTTTTACAGTGTGCCAACCCTGCTCAGGTGTCTTCAAAGAGATACGTCTGTGGATCGTTTAATTTTTTATTTGCTACCTCGTAATTCCTGTAAAGCGTATTTTATTTAGAAACGGACTGAAACTTGTGCGTAAAAAGTAAGAAAGAAGTCAAACTTATACTAAAACTCCTTTAGTAACTCTGAAAACCCGCACGAAATTGTTACCTACTGTTAATAAATAATTCAAACTGTCACATTCCATTTGAATAGATAATTTTATGAACTACAATTTTTGTCTTGGGTATGTTTATGATAAAAACGCGCGCTGTGATTGGTCCGCCCTCGTGACTCGCTCCCTCCTTGGAAACGATATGAGTACCGTCACTCACAATTTTTCAAGCCACGCCCACCGTGCCTTACTTTTCGTGGTGCCATTTTCAAGCGTTAGAGTGTTAAAAATACTTCTATGTTTTTTCATTCACTGAATGATAAATAGAAGGCAAAACGTATGTATTGGCGAAATGTACGCAAGCAAACAATTTAACAAAACACATGATTTGTGATTTTTTTATTTTCTATGCATTGTGTTATTTCTGTCATTTGTCTATTTATATCAACCTCAGCAACTTAATACTGAAAAACTTAGTAGCTTTTCTTGCTTATCGTACATGAACGTTAGCAACTAAGCTATCATGTAGGTATACATCAGGCAGCTAATTAACAATTGCCCATAAATCCCGTCAAACGTACACGGTCGGCACTGAACCCAGACCGCGACATGACCGCGCTGGCACCGCGCCAGCCAGGTCATCATACTTACTGGGTTAGACTACGACCCGTTAAGTGTTACGTTAAGTACGGTGAAGAAGTATTAGCAAGGGAAAATCGCTTGTTGAAACATACGAAGGTTTTCAATTCAAAACCCACACTGGCATTGTGCTTTTACAAAAAAAAAAAACAAAAACCCATCTGTTGTTTAGAACACATCAGGCCATTATGAAAAGTTTTACATAAACCATTTTTGACGTTTATGCACTTATAAATTTGACGTCCATAAACTTAGTTATTTAAACTTTTATAATAATAAATGACCAAGTGAAGTTTTAACTAACAGAAATACTTAGGATCCAGTAAAAAACATTGAAACATAATATGCGTACCCAATCTCTAAGTGAACCCATCCGTAATCGAGCCTGGGGTCACGAAAAGTCAATTAGACATTTTGAAGTACACCCAAATTAGCAACCTCCAACAAAACCCGATACTTTCCGAAACAAGGATCGAGTCTGCCAACCCATCCTATTAGCAGAAAAGACATCGATCATAGCCAGTAATCGGAGCCGCTTTACAGATACCGGTGTTAGGGAACCAATTTACCAATCTAATTACAGAGATCTAATTACAAAGTAAACTGTGCCTTTATCGGTGTCGAGCCACCGTTATTAGAGACAACAATCACTGAAATCCTGAAATTCTATTACAGGGAAAATCCCTGATGCTGCCACAGTGTAGCGAAAACGGTGCTATGGGGGAACTGATAAGAGTAGATGACAAAAAATTACCCTTTGGTTCAACATATCACAAAAATATAAGGACACGTATTTTTTTTATGGAAACAATCATTAAGATCCTTTGCGTTTAAATTAAGCGCAGCGTCAGTTCTTCGTAGCCTTTGGGCATAGTCATGACAAATTTGTATTTATTTGTTGTAAAAAAAAACATATTTTCATTGTATTTTTATATCTAATTGCACGGACTATTTCATTTTTTTTCCAAGTTTTCAAACTGATTATGTGAAAATTTCATCATACCCCAGTACGTTCTATTTTTATTTTAACAGGCTACAATTCAAACAATAATTTCATCTTCTTTTCACAACATGTTACCCATGAAGTATTTTCAACCAATAAATAATACTCCAACAGTAGATACAAGTAAAATAGTACAAACTTGTCTTCCTTAATGATTAAATATTAGAAACAGAAAAATTGTATCTCCCCTTGCGGTGCGGGAATTGAACCCACGACCTTCACGTATCGCGCGTGCTGCTCTTACCAACTGAGCTAACCGCAAGTTATCGTAGGCGATGAAATTTTTCTGCTGTATCAACCGTTAGCCTCCGGTAAAAATTTTCTGTTTCTAATATTTAAAGTTCGCTAGTACGGCGTTTAGTACTATAAAAATAATAAATTCGTTAATGATGTTAAGTCATTGTTACACTATTACTGTTCTGGCTTAATCACTACACTTGCCAAATGCGAATTGGTAATCACGAACCTCAGCTTTATCAACATTCTTTAACATCAATTCTAGGACCAGAAATCATAATACAATTTAGTATTTTTAGCGACTAGACCATCGACTTCACTTCGCTTTACTGTTACACGATAGTACGGCAATTTCAAATATTTTCTACAGGCATTATATACAATTATTTCACTTGAATGTGCAAAGTGAATAAGCGTACTGTCACACACTACTCTAGGACAATTTCAAAGACCCAGGACTCGTTGGATAAATTTCTGGATGTTTGTTTATTTTCGCAACGTTACGATAATTGAGTTTCTTCAGATGCCGGCCGGCTCGAAATTAAAATTAACAATTCTTATTGCGGATGAAATTCCAAAGGTATTCGGCAGGTATATTTTCTGGATGAAAATTGGAGCCATTTGAATAACATTGTTTATCTTTTGATCAGAGATTCAGGGTCCGAAATTGCACAGTCAATGTTTTTGAACTGGTAATATTCTGTTGAATAATGTGTCAAACGTATAAGTTACAACGCTTCAGAACATTAAACCTTAATTCACCTAATTGTGTGAAAAATATAACGAAAGGTAATAAAAAACAAGCATGCCTGTCTATTTTTCCTCCTGTCGTTTTAACATTCCATCAAGAGAAGGGATTTAATTATTTTTGTGCCAATCCCTTTTTATTTCGGACAATAATCGAATGTTATACCTCGTATTATATTTATTGTAATTAAGTGCTGATAAATTAAACATCGACCCTTTACCTTGCTACACAACTGTGTAAAACCTAGTTGGTATATTGCGCCCTTTTGGTTTAGTTTATATGTCAAATGACATTTAAATTTTGATATAAAAATCGACAAAAACAATTGCCATTTTACTTTCCTAACACATAATTGGGGTGATGACTTTATTGTCATTGGCGACGTCACGGTTTCGTATTTTCATTTACGAAATCGTGTTTTGACGGGTATTCAAAAATACTTCAATCGCCTAGCCAGTCATCTTTCTCATTACCTGAAGTAAAACGGGCTAAAAGCGTGTCGGGCCACGCGCAGTGTAGGGTGCCGTAGTTTTCAGTGCATCATAATACTTAAGTATCCTTAAATTACAACTTTAGTAAAACAATATTTTTTTTTAAATTTCAAAAACTATTAAGCCCATCAGGTTCAAATTTTCCTAGAAAGCCTTTATGCATATTCTAGATTTTATTTTCTTTTGGAGCGATTATTTCCCAAAATATAAAAAATTATCAAAAAATTATCGTTGTAAGCCCCTGTTCATTTTTAAATACCTATCCAACAATATATCACATGTTGGGATCGAAATTAAAAAAAAAAACACTCCCCAATTTACGTGTAGGGGGTACCCTAAAAAAACATTTTTTTTTTTTTGCACTTTGTTGACGTGATTAATATACATATTTGTACCAAATCTCAGCTTTCTAGTGCAAACGGTTTCTGAGATTATCGTCGGACGGACAGACAGACATAGCGAAACTATAAGGGTTCCTAGTTGACTACGGAACCCTAAAAAACGCACTATTCAAGGCTTGAAAGCTGTTCAATGCGGTATAAACACCATAATCTTCATGAATATAAATCCCTCCACCATGAAACCAATCTTCGGCGACATTTCTAAGCCGTAGAGTCGTAAAATATCTCAAGTTATCGCCAGGCCCAGGTGGGCTCCGCCTAAATTCGCAGCGATTTCGGTAATTGAAGATAACTTAAATAGCGGACGTTAAGATGTAAAATTGTTAGTAGAAAATTTACAGAGGGCTCTCCTTTTGTAATTGTCACGTTATTTTCGGATTTATGAGACTAAATTGTGGGGTACTACGTAGCTAGTGTTCAGGTGTCCAATTTGCGCGGGACGTCCCTTTTTATAGGGGTCTAGAACGCGTTCTGACTTGTACCTGATCAGGACTTGATCAGGATCTGAATAGTACTTTAAAACGCAACAATTTAAGCCCAGACTTAAAAACTCCTTGTTTTTTTTTACTGTCTCGATCTGCAAACTTTTTGGACCTCATGTACCGATTTAAAAAACGGACCTGGCAACACTATTACGTATAGTGATACGTAGCTCTTAAGAGACTGGTAGTAAAATTAGATTGTAATAGAAAGACTTACAAAGACAGCTGTAACTAGATGAAAGATGAAATCTAGTTGACAGATATCACACACAAATACACAAGTAAATTATAACCAACCTACTCAATTTGGTCTCAAAAACAACTCAGCACACCCAGACCCAAGCCAATGTACAAATAGAAAATTTATTCATGTAAACTTTTATTAAAGCATTTATGAATTGTCAAATTAAGTAAACTGCCGCCGTGTTCGGCATGTTGATTCTATCGAGAAGAACCGGCAAGAAACTCGATGTACAAAATTTCGTTTCCCAAATTGACCCTACTGAGAATTGAACCCAAGAACTTTCGTGCATCGGATACCCCTACCTCAGCCGCGACGCTATCTAGGTCACTAGCATTTTAATGCTTTTGATTCCACCGGGCTTAGAGCTAGCGCCGTTACTTTAGCCCCATATATTTTGTAATACCCTTTCAATACAACATTGTCGACGGTCTCAAATACAAATGAGCACACCCAGACTCAAGCCAATATAAAAAAAGTTCGTTTCCCAAATTGACCTAACCAAGAATCGAACCCAAGACCCATCGCACATCGGGTGCCTACCTCAACCACGACGCCATCGCTAACATTTAATTCTCTTGATTCCACCGGGTTTAGAGCTAGCGCCATTACTTAAACCCCACATATTTTGTAATACCCTTTCAATACAACATTGTCGTCAGAGGCAGTCATTAGCTCGGCTCCTGCATTACTTAAACATCGGCTGTATAATGATTTTGGTTTACTAGTTCTGTCTATAAAGGGGCTGAACTGTAAGCGGATAACGAAACATTGTAAGGGCGCGATTGTAGGACAAGTAACGGAATGCAGCGAGTCATTTTATGTACGATTATAATAGTGTAACAGTGTAAAGTGAAGCGATGGCTGACACATACGTCATGATTGTAAACAGGTGCCACCTTTGGGGACTGGTCTGCTCAAGCTTACCTCTAATAATAAGCACTTAATTATTTATTCACTCATCAAAACAAAACCATATGACTTGATACATAGTGTTCTACACATGGCTATTAGATACTGCTACTGTAACTAATCTGCTGAGTTTCTTACCGGTGTCTTCTAGGTTTTAAGTTCCGGACCAGAAGAATCACTTTGCATTGTATTCAGTGACGATTCAAAAGTGTTACATGTAACCTACTTGAATAAAGAAATATTTATTAATTGATTGATTGAATGTAAGCAATAATATTAATAAATACAGTCATGTATTATATCGTTATGATTGAAAACTATTAGTACAGACACCCATTTTACCTGATGATTAGTCAGGTCTACTAGGGTACTAGTCACTACTATTAGTGACTAGTAGTGTCTTTAATCGCTATCTCTGAGGTCCCGGGTTCGATCCTCGGTCGGGTCAATATGGAAAGCGAACTTTTTTATATTGTCTCGGGCCTGGGTGTTGTGGTCCTGTAATTGTTTCCTATTTCTGTAACACAAGTGCTTAAGTTACTAACCATAGAATAAGAGCAATATATGAGATGTTGATAGGTAGATATATGATAGGTATATCATAATATCCCGAGTCAGCATGCCCAATTTAATTTGAGCTACATCTATGATGACAACCGCCCTCCTCTTTACCGGAATTACAAAAACCATAAAATAAATAAATTTAAACACATATTAATAAATACAAATAATGATTGCTTAGCATTGGACCAAAAACATTAAAACCGCATTAAGCATTTCAAGCATACATACGGAGCATTCAAACGAAAATTGGAAACCACTACTCGTTTAAACAGCATTATTAATTTAATCACTGTTATGAATTAGCGGTCAGATATTGCAAACCTTTTCCATTCAATGGTTCGGAAATACAGTTAAGTTTGCAGCACAACCGCATTGATGAACAAACAGAATCGTTTATTTACTAACTAGTGTTCCGCCCTGGCTTCGCGCGGATGCAATGCTGATACTTGATATCGGTACAGCCGCGATTACTACGTCGCTACATTAAAGTCGGTTTTTTTAATTACATTAAATAAATGGTCATATTGATCTTTATTACATGCAAAATGTATTTAAGTTAGTTAACACTTACATTGCCAACAAATATTGACTAGTTGGCATTCAATGTGTTGATTGGATAAGATGACTGTTTTATCGCTACTTTCATTAATTCAATCACGTGTAATCTTACTTCATCCTACCATCTATATGCAGACGATTTACAACTATATTTACAGGGCAGCCTTGACGATTTACCGAATGTTATTAATCTAATGAATGCTGATCTTATTCGCATCTCAAGTTGGAGCAAGGCGTTTGGTCTCAAGGTCAACCCTGCTAAAACGCAGGTGATTATTGTTGGTGGCTCTCGATTGATCAGCATGATTGATTGGAATTATCTGCCTCCTATTACATTTGACGGTGTCCAGATTTCTTATAGTAAAACTGTAAAAATTTGGGAGTTTATGTTGATGATAGTTTGAGTTGGGATACTCAGGTCAAGGAGGTTAGCAGGAAAATGTTTGCATCAGCAGGTTCTATCAATCGATTACGAAATTTCCTACCTATACCCACCAAAATTGCGCTAGTACAGGCATTACTATTGCCTATTCTTGATTATGCTGACTGTTGCTATACAAATCTCAATGAGGTATATCTCGACAAACTTGAGCGTCTTCAAAATTTCTGTATCCGCATCATCTTTGGCTTACGCAAGTATGACCATGTCTCCAATTTTCGGGCTCAGCTTAATTGGCTTCCTGTTCGTCGTCGACGTGACCTCCATCTTTTATCTCTTCTATATAATATTTTATTTAATCCTCTTTCCCCTCCTTATCTGAAAGAACGATTCCATTTCTTGCAATCCATCAATGAGCATAGTATGCGATCTTCTCGTAAACTTCTCCTTGCTTTTCCTACTCATACCTCTGAATACTACTCACAATCTTTCACTGTCCAGTCCATACGTTTATGGAATTCCCTTCCTTAATCTATCAGGGAATCTGAGTCCCTTCCAATTTTCAAATCAAGAGTAAAATCTTTATTTCTTTCTCTTTACTAAACGCGAACTTCTTTATCAAAGTGTTAAAATAAAGCTAAGCTTTTGTTGATATTTAATCTGATTTAATTTGTTTATTCTTTATGTTTGTTTAAACCGTAAATACTTTACGGATTTGTATATATTTATTGATATTTATTTATGTATGTATTTTTTATTTATTTGTGTTTTATTTTTTTTTATGTATTTATCATATTATGTTATTTATATATCCGGTTATTTATTTATTTTTGTTTTCCTCAATAAATATTTTGCACGGGCGCACCCGTTTCTCGATATCTACTTTTTCCTCTACCTAAAGGTTGTCTGGAAGAGATTGCTTTCTAGCAATAAGACCGCCTAAATTATACTTAATTATGTCTGTAAAGCCAATTTCTGTAAATTTTTCTGTGCAATAAAGTGTATCTATCTATCTATCTATCTATCGCTTAAAATCGTTTCATTTAATACGTTATTTCTTTTTGTTAAAATTGAAATAAAAAAATTATTAAATAATTAATTATTAAGTTATGAGTATTCAGATATTATTGGTTAGTTGTGTGTATAGAAGTTATTGACTAGCATCTGCTCAGATATTATTAAAGTAGTGAATGTTCAGATATTAATGGTAACTTGTGGTGTATGGAACTTATTGACATTTTAAACTGTTCAGAAGTATTTGGTCACTTCGTCTGCTTCAATATATCTGACGGCGACTGTACTTATCTGATCTATTATTTTACTGTTATGGGACTACTAATTCATTTCATGTTGGCCGTTGATAGCTCAAACATTAAACACTAGTTTATTTTCAAATTTCCGGTTAGTGTGATCGCAATTAAAGGATAACATTGATTTTATTTGTTTGATTCAATGAAAATTTGGTTTAGGTTTGCAGTTATTAATTATTCATATTCATCGGTTCAGCGATTCGAATAATATCACGCATTTATTTTGAAACAATGCATCATAGTGTTACTATTACAATTTAACTTAATTCAATGTGAAAGTTGGTTTCAGATTGGCGTATTTTCCTGCGCGTACACGGTCGTTTTAGCATACGTACTTACTCGCGCGCTACATTACACGCTTCTAAAGTAACTCGCGTAAACGGGCATATTTCGGCGTGTACGCTCGAACCGATAGTTGTGTCATGTCAGTATCAACACGGATTCTAAAGAAGAAACATTACTATTGCGTTACTCTCGCGGCTCGCCCTTGTACGAGCTTAGAAGCGCGTCAACGCTCGTACGTGTTGAGCGTGTGCCAAAAGGCGCGCTTGTACGCGCCTACATGAACTTTCAAAACCGAGCTTATATGCGCGTATAAAACGCTAGTATAAAACCGTAATGTACGTAATATATATTGTTAATTAACTTGCTCTGTTTTCACGTATATAATTTATTTTAGCAGAGGATATCAGTCCTCCTGTTTTATTATTTTCACCAGATATTAAATGGGTAAAATTACATTTCTTTGTAAGGTCGTAAGTAAAAAATAGGGTTACAATAATAATAGTTGTTATTACATAAGAAACATTTAGAAAATTAATTAATTAATAAGTCGAGATTACCGGTACCCACGAGTGAAAAAGGTATGAGAACAAACAAAACTGTGTTTTTTTTAATTAGTCCACAGTGATGAAACTTTGAAAAATAATAAAATAAAAATGGAATTTCATTGAAACCCTCCTTCTGCATTTAAGTCAGAATCTGTTTTTAAACATTTACTATTCTATTACCCAAAAACCGCTCCAACCTCTCACTCGCACTCAGCCCTCCCAATTGTTCTTACCTCCATCCGACACACGCGCGCAATTAAATTCAGACTTTGTTGTAACTTCAATAAAACACACAATTGCTGACGACATTGTTGCTACGAACGTGTCATTTCCTTTCGTGATTTCACCCAACCGGTGTGTTCAACTCGACCAAATCTATAAGACCCGTTGCCTTGAACAATATGTTTTGAAGCTAAGCTCAAGTTAAAATTGTTAGGTTGTATGTTTTTTTAATAAGACATTGATTTTCTTCGTTAATATTTTGTCTGAGTGTGCATTTGTCGTCAGAGGGCCGACTAATCGTTGGATTAAAATGGGGGAACGCAAAGATTGGGAGAGTAATAAATTATTGAATAGAAAAATGTAAATGTCTTTTGTCTGAGTGTTAGCGGTATATGGAGGGCATGTCAAAACATACTTAAAGTTCTATGTCATCGTGTTTTATTCATACTTGTCTTCCATTAAGAACGAACCCTTGTTCATTTGTATTGGATTAAAAATGTATGCATAAGACATGTTTCCAAAGAGTTGTTTATGCATTTGATGGTTTCACTCTCTGGCGTGTCACATCTCAGAATAAAACTATGTTATCAACATTACGTTTGTTGGTTTTGATGCTTATTTATATGATTTTATGTCAAGGCTAAACCAAAACTTGTCTTTATAATGTCGTATAATTCAACAAGCTTTTCTGTACCAGTGCAAATATAAATAAATTCACAAAGTCAAAGTCAAAGTCAAAGTCAATATTTTTTTATTCATGTAGATTACATTTGTAATACTTATGAATCGTCTCTATACAATGCAAATGAAGCTACCTCCGGTTCGGAACCTATAACTACCGAGAAGATACCGGCAAGAAACTCAGTAGTTTTTTTTACAATTAAAAAGCTATACTTATTACTCATTTTGCACCAAGACATACAGTTAGTTTGTCAGTTCGAAAAAAAAAACAAAAAAAGTATATAGTTATTGAAATAAATAAAATAAAAACATTTAAATAAAAATAACTGTAGGGCTTCATGTGTGATATTCAAATACATCATTTTTATACATTTTGACCTACATGCTTCTGTGTGGTCTTAATCTGACATTGATTGAGAAAACTTATTAAAATAATATACAACGCGTAAGTACAGGCGAGCAGACTAGTTAGTGATCCACGCGTTCTTATCATTAATATACTCTTCTACTTTGTAATAGCCTTTTTTCAAGAGACAACTTTTAACATATGTCTTAAATTTATACAAAGGTAACTCAATAATTACTTCAGGAAGTTTATTGAACATTTTTATACTTAAAGCAACAAATGAATTACCTATTTTATGAAGTCTACGTTTAGGAACAGTTACACAGTCACCGGACATTAGCTAATGCATATATAAAATATATAACGTAGATATAAAATATAACTGAATCAATCTCACTGTACAATGAATCGATCCTAAAGTAAGCACTTGTTTTAACACCAGGACAGGCTGTGCTACAATGAAATACCTGAGAAATGAAATACACACGAATATTTGCCCTGACTGGGACTTGAACACAGCCCTTTGGTCGGTCGTCAGGAGCACAAACTATTGTTCTATCGAGTCAATCAACAAAATTAATCTTACAAATCTGTAGGGTTCACACTTAGACAATGCCACTACGAATTAGACCTGCCTTTTGTACTTTTACTTGCAATAAAGCGTAAATAAATAAACATTAATTTCATATTCCAATATATTTCTCTCCTGTTTAGTGTGCAATAAAATAGGATGGGAGGCAGACATGTGGCGCTCGGGTCATATATTATGGAAGGTAAAACGCAGACGATAAAAGTACTAAAGAATTATTGGAACGCGATGAGGAGCTCCTCACATCAAGAGAGACAGGAGCCGTCTATATGATGAGATATAGCATCGTCTTGAATATATAATGATTGTACAAAATCGATTAATTGAAGACGAACGACGATATAGTAGTTAAAGGTAAGTGTTATTCAAAGGTTCAAGCAAAAAATTATTCATATTTTTGGAAAATGACTTCAGCTTTGGCAAGCAAATCACGCTTACCAAAGCTTTGCTTATATATTTGTCAAAATAGGTACACCAACAGCATAATATGTATAAAACTCATACAAATTGGATATAGTCGTAAAATTCTTCTAAATGATTACAGGCGTACCCAACATTAAATATAACAAAGACTCATACTTAAAACTGGTTATAACAAAGACTCATACTTAAAACGGTAAGTGCCGTTAGCTGCGGTGAATGCCCCCCCACTTTATTACCCACCTATATTATGGGACTGTAAAAATATGTAATCCGACATTTTGTGGCAGCGGCCATTTTGGACCGATATCTATCAAACACAGCTAAAAACACTTCCGACTAATTAACATTTCAAACAAAAATCACAGAATTAAAATCGGTTCATCCGTTCGGGAGTTACGATGCCATTACAGAGAGACACACAGACAGACAGCCACACAGGTCGAACTTATAACAACCCGTACTTTTTGCATCGCGGCTTAAAATAGAAGCATTTTACAATCTCGTGTTGTATTACAAAAATGCCTTCAACTATACATAAACAAGATGACGATCCTTGTCACATATATAACGACACATTCTGTGATCACAGCAGCAATTTCCCTTAAACACATTCTTATCTAGAGCACCGCATGACGTCACACTTGTCCACAACCGTGACGTGGCGCGTCTTTGTCTCAAACTCGCCGCATTGTCTCAACTTCCATCAGATACGAGTTGAACATGGCAACACTGACATATAGTGTTGTCATTCTTCTCACATTGCGAAGTTCTTTGGAACTTTCTCCGTTGGAAGAGCTTAGGTTAAATATGGACGTACATTGTGGAAACTGCTATCTAGTTTTCTAAATATTAATGTACTATAGTTAAATAAATAAAGTAATATTGGACAACATCACATACATTGCTCTGATTCTGTGGTAAGCAGCTAAAGCACTTGTGTTACAGAAATCAGAAACAACGACGGTACCACAACACCCAGACCCGAGACAATACAGAAAAGTTCGTTTCCTATATTGACCCGACCGGGGATCGAACCCGGAACCTCTGAGATGGCGCGACGCCAAAGTCCGGCACGCTCGTCTCTCGGCCACGGAGGTCGTCAAAGTATAGGAGGTAGTTAAAGTGCAAACTGACCAAATTTGTTTCAGAACGTTCCAATCTGGTATTTTTTTTCATTGACAAAACATCATGAGTAAAACGTGTCATGGCTCTTCACTCATTATTTCAGCTGAACGACTGTTAATAAGTTAATACTATTTAATAAGATATAACCCTTTATGATGTATTTGCAGTTTATAATCTTAATATCTTATCATAATCATATAAAAAAAAATGCCACTTCTCGTTGTAATTTTATGACTTAAGAAAAAAAAAGAACGGACTTACCTATCCAAAGCAGATGCTTAGGCTCTGTTCGGATTATTAAGTACTTAGATGGTTTATAAGTTTGCACAAAATCGATCGAGCGGTTCTTCATTTGTCACATTTTTTGTAATAATCATTTTGACCCATAGGAGCAAAGAATCGATGGCAAATGTGGAAAAAAGAGGATAATACACACGCGCCGCTTGTTCTATATATACTTTTGACGACCTCGGTGGCGCAGTGGCTAAGGTAGCCGGCCAAAGCGCGGAAGGTCCCGGGTTCGATTCCCGGTCGGGTCAATTTGGAAAAACCAACTTTTCAAAATTGACTTGGTGTGCTGGGTTGGGTCTGGGTGTGCTGGGATGACGCCCCCAGTTAGTATCCGTCATCTGGTACACGTAGTACAAGGGAAAACCTTAGTTTGAGACCAGGTGATTGGTGTGGTTGTCTGGCGCATTTATTAATTTATTTTATTGAAATCATATTGTATGAAAATGTATATTACGACTTTGATTTTTTTAAGACAGTCAATTTTTTTTATTATTGTTATTGTAAAATTTTGGCTAAAAACCAACGCATTCAAAAAAATCTTTCATAAGAATAAAAATGGGACTTCTCATATAGTTTCTAAAATAGTACTGTCACTGCTCTAGATAAACCATTTAACCGTTGACATAATTATCTACAGGTAAGATTAAAGTTCCTATTATTTTTTTACCCCTAAGGGGTTTTTAGGACAAAGATGTATCAATGGTTGTATTTTTTCTTTTATACATTACAAACCAAATACAATCAAGTACAATCATAAAACAATCCGACTGCAAAGGTCAGTCAACTCACTAAATGATAAAATAATTGATGTCAATAAATCCCCTTGTAATATCCTTCAATCAGCAATAATCACTCCGAATTGAAACGGAAATAACTCAAATATAGAGTAAATATAAAACGCCAAGTTCGGTTTACTATTTTGTGCTATATGACTTAAACTTACAGCTAAATTTAAATTCAG
Organism: Glyphodes pyloalis; assembly: GCA_037074685.1. Lineage (NCBI taxonomy): Eukaryota > Metazoa > Arthropoda > Insecta > Lepidoptera > Crambidae > Glyphodes > Glyphodes pyloalis. The sequence continues at coordinate 1,892,635 of JAYKKO010000042.1, forward strand.
TCAGGATTCCTGACTGAAGTTCAGGAAGCAGTTAAGAGCGGACATAAAATGTTGTAGGGAATAATGGATCAGTCTTACAAATAAATTACAAAATCTGATCCATTTTTGTCTACTTATTCTCGTGAAAAAAGCAGTAAAAAGGGTGATGCTCTTTATTATTTATTTTGCGCTTATTTCAAGCACACACATACAATATCAGAAAAACGAAATATGCACATTTATAGTTAATTTTTTACCAAAGAAATTAGACCTACGTTTGTCTGTGTGGTGGAAATACACAACATATAATTATAAGAGTCATTATAGGTTTTTGTTGCTATTCCACGTGCTAGTAGGTTGGGCAACTCATAAATGAACCTTATTTAAAATTTTTACTGATATGCTTAGTTCTTAGATTAATTATTTCCACGGCGCATGAAGTCGTTTTCAAATGATTGGCAACTTGGCAGGAGCACTGCCACAGCCAAAAAGAACTCCGTATCACAGTGCACAAATAATTGGGCGTAATGAAACGCACGAATCGATTCGGAAGGAAAACAAAATTAATTATTGCACAGTCAATCAATGCGTCGACAGAATCGAATTAATAGGCTCATTCTCCTGCACTGAGCTCACTCGTTCATTTATCAGTCGCATCGATACAGTTTTATTTTAAAAATATACTTAAGACTCGATTTTTTAACCCAGTAAATAAATTAACGGGTCAAAACTTGATATAATTTTGGTAGTTAATACGACACTCTAATTTTATTTATATGTATAGACAAATAGACTAGCTACCCGCCCCGGCTTCGTACGGGTGCAAGTAAATACAAATAAAGCTTTGGGTGTTTTTGTACGTTAAAATGTATGGATTATACATATAAAACTTCCTCATACACTCCATCGAAAAAAATCTAATAAAAATCCGGTGCGTAGTTTTAAAGATCATACCTACATAGGGACATACAGAAAAAGCGACATGGTTTTATACTATGATACACACCGGTCAAAATTATAACCCTCTTTTCTTGCTTCGCCGTAATCGGGTAAAAGGTTCACTTCACGTTCCGCCTAGAGTCGAGTGGCTTAAGTATACCTCGTCTTCTTTTTACAACCCCCATTATGTTGCGTTAGCCCACAACTGGGCTATTCGGTCTTTCCTCCACCGGGGTAGGAAGGTCAAGTGCCCTCGACATCAGTGGGCCACGTTCAGGGACGACAGAACTACTTAATGGAACAACGGAGGGCCAAGCTCGTGCTGGGTGAGCGCGAGAGGGTTCCGTAAGTACGGAAACGAATTATAGAGAAGCGGACTGGGTCAAAATTCTAGATTATTTTTAGCTTGTAAAATAGTAATAAAAAAATTATTAGACACATAATTTTATTTAATATGCCAAATAAAAAAACTACTGAGATAAAAGGATGCCAAGTTGCGAGGGGGTTGGTCACTGGTGGGTAGAAAATGTACTTCAGATATGTTAGTTAGGTAACTTTTTGCACCCGATACGAAGCGGCAGGTAAGCAAGATACTAGGTCGGTGTCTGAGGGTAAATATGAAGTACCAAGAGTTCAAAACTATTTTGGCTATAGAACGTTAAAAGAACAAGTACCATACCTTTAAATCATTTACCCTTAAACATCCCACAAGAGATAAATAAAATAATTTTGAAAACGAAGGTGCACAGGTACATCTCGGCACAATAATGTTATTTTTTATGTTAGACCTTGATCCCGCAGACAAACTGTGTAAACAGTTTTTTGGGACTCTGCCTATTTTTCTTCACTTACTTGTTTCGTTTAATAAATTAAACAACAAAAAAATATTAGGTTCCCTATCTCCCTATTCCCTATCTGTTTGACAGAACCCTAAAACGTATTAGAAGGTAAAGGATACCCAAAACGTATTCGCCGTAATGAAATAGCGTTGCGAGTGGTTGTGTTCACGCTCGGTTTGAATAAGGCCCCGGAATACCTGGTAAGGAAAGATTACCTTCTAAGGAAAACCTGAAAGTAATCCCGCAGGATGAGTCAGGGCCGCACTTAGAGCTTAGCTCGGTCGGAAGAGTTTTTGTATAAAAACATCCGTGTAAAAAAGAAGGCCTTAGAGGATGACCTGAGAATATTACATTGTGAAATCTGCATATAAATATCTCATGTTAATATTATAAATGCGAAAGTTTTGAAAATTGTATGGATGTATGAAGGTCTAGGTGTATTTATGTTACTCTTTCACCCAGAAATAAAATATAAAGTACTACAAAAAAAAATTTAGAATACAGTAATATGAGATTTCTTTTTGTGACGGCGGGAAATGCTTTTACTTACTATATCGTACTTCCTCTCACTTAATGAATGTTAATTTATGTCCTCTATCTATAATTCCAGCTGGGCATGTTGGTTGTCAGTAATTTTCATACACTTATCCTACTTATTAACATTATTATTGTTATTTTTTTTTTGAGTCAAAACTCTTTACTTGATTTTATATATGTTAAATATGTTTATATATATATATAGAATAGAATAGAATAGAATAGAAATCATCTTTATTCATGTAAACTTTACAAAAGCACTTATGAATAGTCAGTAGGTACAAATAAAGTATTCTACCGCCGTGTTCGGAATGTTGATCATGTCGAGAAGAACCGGCAAGAAACTCGACACTTACTCTTTTCAATGTAACAATGTTCCCTTACGCTAGGTACTTAAATAAAATATACAAAGCTTATATAAAACATTTCCGAAAATTAAAGTTATACTAGACCCATACATTTTTATCATTTAAATAATCATCAATTTTGTAGTAGCCCTTTTTTATTAAACAATTTTTAACATGAGACTTAAATCTATGCATGGGCAACTGGATAACATTTTCAGGTAACTTGTTAAATAATTTAACGCTTAAACCCACAAAGGAATTACTTATCTTATGTAGTCTTAGATATGGAACAGCAAGTTTGTGTTTATTTCTAGTGTTAAAGTTGTGGAAGTCAGATTTTTTAAAAAGTAGATTATAATTTTTGCGTACATACATAATACAATCAAAAATGTATTGAGATGCTACGGTAAGTATGTTAATTTCTTTAAATAAGTCTCTGAGAGAATCCCGTGATTTAAGACCATATATGGCGCGGATAGCCCTCTTCTGTAAAACAAAAATATTTTGAATGTCAGCAGCTGTTCCCCACAAAAGGAGACCATATGACATAACACTATGAAAGTAACTGAAATAAACCAGCCTTGCCGTTTCAATATCAGTCAAATTTCGAATTTTTCTTACAGCGTATGCAGCTGAACTAAGCCTTCCTGCCAGGGCAACAATATGGGGTCCCCATTGCAATTTAGAGTCTAATGTGATGCCGAGAAATACTGTAGAATTAATTATTTCCAAAGGCTCACCATTCATAGACAATTTGATGTTGACTTTTTTAACATTCGGCATTGTAAATTTGACACATTTCGTTTTCTTAGTGTTAAGCAGGAGATTATTATTCGTGAACCAATGTAGCACTTGTGAGAGAGAACTATTTACATCTTCAAATGATTCTTTACATCTATCAACTTTAAAGATGAGAGAAGTGTCATCAGCAAATAACACAATCTCACAGAGATCCTTCGCAAAGTAAGGAAGGTCGTTAATATAAATAAGGAACAACAGAGGTCCCAATATTGAGCCCTGGGGCACTCCCATCGCTAGAGGTGCACCAGAAGAGTTAGTTCCATTCACATTGACCCTTTGAGTTCTGTCAGAAAGGTAAGACTGTAGAAGACTCAGTGAAGTGCTTACAACACCATAATGCCTCAACTTCATCAGCAACGCTTGGTGATCAACGCAATCAAATGCCTTTGACAGATCACAAAAAACTCCAATGGCGTCCTGTTTTCTCTCCCAAGCATCGAAAACATGTTTGATAAGTGCCACACCTGCGTCCGTAGTAGATCTACCTTTAGTGAATCCAAATTGCTTACTATGTAACAGAGCATTAACTGTAAGATGAGCTAATAATTGATTGAAAATAATTTTTTCAAAAATTTTGCTAAGTGCTGGTAATATGGAAATTGGTCTAAAGTTAGACGGATCACTTTTATCGCCTGATTTATAAAGTGGAATAATTTTACTTGATTTCATTAAATTAGGAAATTCACCAGCGTCAATACATTTATTAAATATGAAGGATAAATAAGGTGCAATTCCATGAATTATGTTTTTGAGTATATCAATGGAAATGCCCCATAAATCCTCAGTTTTTTTCATACTTAAACTCTTAAAACTCTTTATAATTTCCGCAGGACAAATATGAGTAAAGTTAAAATCAGCTTGACACTTATCTACATGAGATTTCAGGAGAGACTCAGCAAGACGGGGGCTGGAGTTTAAGCTACTCGTCGTAGTGACAGGTATATTTGTGAAGAAAGATTCGAATACATTTGCAACATCTGAATCGGAATCAAAACTCCTATTGTCTAATTTGAGAGAGAACTTGTTGATTTGTGTTTTGTTTTTACAAGTCTCTTTATTTATAACGTTCCATGTTGCTTTACTTTTGTTAGGAGCAGATATTATTTTTCCTTTCAAATAGTTACATTTCGCAATTAAACATACCTGCTTAAATATTTTTGAGTATTTCCTAACATAATCTATTAATGAAGGATCAGTTGAATTCGCCTTTATTTCATACAATTCAAACAATTTTCTTCTACTTTTATATATACCTGTTGTAGCCCATTCACAAAATTTTGAACTAGTGCTACTGATTTTAATTGTTTTTTTCGTAAAAATTTCACGAACTTCGTTTTCAATTATATTAAATAGGTTTCCATATAGTTGATCAACATTGTTACCATGGAAACTCAGAAAAGATACTTTATTAGAAACTTTTTCTCTAAATCTGTCTACACGCGATGCGGTGACTGGTCTACAAACAATACTTGACGAAGAGGGGGCATGTCGGTGTTCCAAAACAGCTAATTGACCACAATGATCTGAATTTATAAAGTTAATGATTGATTTTTCCAACACAACACAATTGCAAAAAATATTGTCTAAACAAGTTGCTGTTGTGGGAGTAACTCTGGTAGGTTCGTTAAAAAGATGTTGCAAATTAAATGAATTAAATAGATTCAGAAACCTTGTTGAGTTTTGAGTCGCATCTAATATGTTGACATTGAAATCTCCGCACACTATGATTTTTTTATTTGATTCAGAAAGTTTTTTTAAAACATCTTCCATGACAGACTCAAAGATCATGTAATTAGATGAAGGGGGTCTGTATACACATAAAATAATATGTTGCTCTGTCTCTGTACATGCTAATTCAATTGTTCGTTCTATCGAAAGAGAAACGACATCTTTCCGTTCTTTAGACTTAAGGGCCTTACGTACTAATATGAGTGATCCGCCTCTTATTGCGGATTTTCTGGTAAAAAAACTACTAACTTTATAATTGTGAATACTAATCATTAATTCGTACTGTTTCAACCAGTGCTCTGTAATACATAAGATATGAATATTCTCTGCCTCTAAAAATATCTCTATTTCTAATTCTTTACCAGAAAAGCCCTGTATATTTTGATGAATAATATTTAGGTAATTGGACTTTTCCTTGGTCACAAGTTTGCTAGAGTGATCCTCTATTGTCTTAAACAGGCATTTAAATTATTTGGAACGAGTTCCAATGTCTGATTTAATATAATGTTTATATTGTAGACTAATAAGCTAGCCAATTGTTTTTTAAATTTATAAGGCAAATAAAAACTTTTGCCAGTCATTAATCTATTATTAATAAATTTATTTGTGTCAAAAAACACAAAATTGTCGCTATGACTACATGCCAAATTGTATAATTGAGTATTCAATATGTGAATACAGTTGTTCTGATTAGAAGTGTAATATTTACAAAAAGGAAAGGCACACAAAAATACTTTTTTTACATCAAGTCCTAAAAGTATTGAAAAGCCTCTTAAAATGTCTCTTTTACAAGTATTTAAGCCGTCTGCCATCATAATAATAATTATTGAGTCCTTATTATAACTACATTTTTTTATTTTTATACACATTTCCAAAAAAGGTGTCTCCGGTAAGCAATAATTAATTACATTACATTTCAATTTTTCTTTAAGTAAAGACCCATAGCCAACTCCAATTTTATCAGAGAATAGAATCACATTATTACTATCTAATTTAGTGCTAGATATATCTTTTGAGAAGTGTGACAGATGGTGCTGGCTGTCATCAGTTTGGTGCTGGTCCATATCACTCAAGTGTTGGTTACAGCTACAAGAGTCTATGAGTTTATTTGTAGCAAGAATGTGCTCATTTAGTTGTGCCTGGGCAGATTTGTAGTTGCCAGTCATGGTTTTTAAGGACTCATGCAACCGTAAGATGTCAGCCTGCAGTCCCTGAATATCTTTTTCATGCCTAAGCCTACTTTCATCCAACTTTTTGCTATATAATTCTACAGTGTCAAATAAATCTAGTCGTTGTTTTCTTAAAGATACATTTGTGTGAAAACATTTTTGTTTTTTAATTAATTTTTCTGTCCTATTTATAAACTTTGTTATTTTAACATACTTTCTAATTTTATTATTACTATTAAAATGTTTCCTAGTCTTATCAATACAAGAAATGCGACCTAAAGACTCCACATGCCCCCCCGGTGAATCAATCAGCTGTTCGTATAAGCTGTTTACGTGTGTGGCCTCTTGACACCGTTTCTCTTCTTCTTCCTGTTTTAAGAGTTTGTTGGCATCCTGCAGCTCCACTTCCAGCTCCTGAATGCGCACTAGGGCCCTCTCGTAGGTGATGCAGCATTGGTCAAAATTGTTGATGGTAGCAAGTAACTGATCCCGTTGTCCGATCACATCCAGGAGTTGAGCATGCAATTCTGTTAGTTCACACTTCAATTTATTATTGTGTTGAATGATTTGAATTGATTCTTCTTCGTTTTCATCCCGTTCCTTAAGGAGTTGGCTATTTTCATCCTTCAGATATTTAATTTCTTCTAGTGCTTGTTTCAATTTAAGCTCTAGGTCCTGAGCAGTAGCTTTTCGTGTCATCATCTTTGTAGACTGCTGGCTCATTCTGTAATTTAGTAAAACAAGGGTGTGAACAAGAGATATATGTGGAGAAAGTTACTAATGATTTACGCTTTGTTTGTTAAGCTAACAAAAAAAGTAACATAAAATGGTTTTGAATGTTATGCTATGCAATGGGGAGTTTTGATTAAATTGAATTAAATAAAAGCTAAAAAAAAATTTTTTTTTAATAACTTGGGAGGGTAGATAATTATGTGTTACCAACCACTATAACTGTAAAAGTGAATTAGTTGATCAAGATCATTACTGCAAAGAAATTAACTATAATAAAACGATTGGAAACTAGCTAAATTGGACAGGTAAAGTGTGTGTGTAGCTTGTGTGTGGCAAAGCGTTGCTTATCATCAACTTTACTTCCACTGTACGTCAAGTAAAGAGAGGCACAACAGGGCCAGTGTCGTGATTTTGGACGTATCTCGCTTTAGCGAGGTATGTGGAGTGTGATGTGATGTCTTTAGTTTATAATAGTAGTAAAACTAGTACTCCCCCGGTTTATTGGTGAATAATTCCGCAGGTTTCGTTTTGGCACCAGCCGTTGCGCTTTGAATCCGTCTCGGCAACTTGTAAACTTTGTCCGATCTTTTTGCCTACACTTTCACTTTAGAATTATCACTAATGCAAGCAATTACACTTAAAATAACACTTATTGAACAAATAATAACTATTTAAAACTAATTAAAATTATACAGCGAAAATATTTGACAACTGTCACCAGTGTTGCCAACCGTCTATATATATATATATATATATATATATATATATATATATATAATGTTATATATTTATGAGTTGATGTATGTTTATCATGTTATACTACGAAATAATTCTAAAATAAAAACTGTATTTATGTTGCACGGCCGTACCCATTTCTCGCCATCTACTATTTCCTCTACCTTAAGGTTGTCCGGAAGAGATCGCTTTCTAGCGATAAGACCGCCTAAATTGTACTATAGTTTTTCTGTAAAACCTATTTCTGTAAAGATTTTTGTGCAATAAAGTATATCTATCTATCTATCTATCGTCACCTGAGGAAGGTGACGGTTGGTGTGGGACTCCCTGACTTGATACAGGGTAGAATAGATTAGGGATGAATGATATTCTTTATAACGCAAATGAAGTTGCGCAAAAAGAAATGTCTAATAAGTTTTGTAATGATAAGATTTAGGTCTTATCTCAGGTATTTTAGTCTTAAACCCTATTGTGATATTTTAAATCGAGACCTAAAGGAGACGCTACACTACAGAAAAAAAATATGAAAAAAAATAATAGTTACTTCTTTCGAAAGTAAGACACACAGTTTTTGCCCTGACCAAATAATTACATTTCACAAAATTCACGTTAAACTTTACGATTCGCAAATTCACGTTAAACTTTACGATTCGCAAATTCGGTAACTCAATAATTTTAACGTCATTTAATATTCCAAGTCTTTCCCCGAACCAATCCGTAATCGTTATTAAGCATGATTCCCAGTTTCAGCAAAATGGCAAATTGAAATCCAATATTGTTTCAAAGAACAAAGCCTATGAAATAATAATTTCTAATGGAGCAAAAAGACGAAAATGGACGATTCAGTCAAACAAAGAATACTGCGATTTCGCGTTTCACTTTTTACTGAATAAACTAGCCTTGACTGTGACTTTATCTTAAGTAGATTAGTTTAATAAAAGAAAACTCTGGATTGATCTTGTGGGGTCTTAGTAAAGTCTGAATTTTCAAACGGGGTGAATGTGATTTGTAACTAAAGTATAATATATATTTATCTCGGGGAAAGTAGTGTGCCTTAAAAAATCATTTTCTAGAATCTCACCCTAACAAGTGGTGACTTGTTAATTTATTTAGTTATCCATTTATGTACAACTAGGTGTAGTTATACATTTTTTAAATGGATTCTTTACTGTAACTAAAAATACGTAAGTTTAGAATTTAATAAAATTATACATACAGCACTAAGTAGATTCGATTGGACAAATTTTACATTACCATATAAACGTAGCAATAAAATTGTAAAAAATTAAAAACTCTATAAAAAGCGTGATAAATTGTAAAATTTTGCACATCCAGTGCTTATCATCATATAAAGAAACTAGCGGCCGCCCGCGACTTCGTCCGCGTGGATTTCGGTTTCCATACAAACTTTCACCCCCCTTTTCAACCCCGCACGCAACGGAAGCCCTCAAGGATGAATAATTTTCCCCGTTTTTTTTCACATTTTCCATTATTTCTTCGCTCCAGTTTAGTTGCAGCGTGATGTTATATAGCCGAAAGCCTTCCTCGATAAATGGTCTATTCAACACAAAAATATTTTTTTAATTCGAACCAGTCGTTCCTGAGATTAGCGCGTTCAAACAAACAAACAAACTCTTCAGCTTTATAATATTATAGTATGGATATAGATAGAAAATATTTTTATTCACGTAAGCTTAACAAAAGCACTTATGAATCGTCTTGTTTGAAATATTGATGGTGTCGAGAAGAACTGGTAAGAAACACGACACTTACTCTTTTCGAATATAACAATGATTGAACCCGGAACCTCAGAGATGGCGCGACGCCAAAGTCCGGCACGCTTGCCTCTCGGCTATGGAGGTCGTCAATGATGATAAATGATGGTCGACAATATTATTATTACCATATTATTGGTACATTCCTTACAATTTTTAGTTTTGTGTAAGATCTTTCTTCGTCTCTTGTTATGTACGCACTAAAGTACCGTTTATTACTAACCTCCATCGTTCATGCGATTCCCACATTCCTTTTCTGGAAAATTCAATGAACAAGCCGTCGAATCCTACATTTTTTTCCACTCAAAACCGCCATTTTGTATTACATCTCGGGCTCAATCTTGCGAGTAACTAACCGACTATTTACGATTCGTGTAACAAGGGTCGAATGGTCAAAAGGGTCACAGACTATCGGCTGTAACTGAATTTCAGTGCGTTCTCGCTCGAGAACAAAGGTAAAGTGAAGTTTAATAATTAAGTGCGCAAATCAAATTAGCTCCGAAAATTTGAAGGTAGACTTTGAAGAAAGGTCAGAGTTAATGAGAATTTTTCTAATAAGGTCGCATTTTTAGAATTCCATACCCAAAGGGCAAAATACATTCCTTTATTCAAGTTGGTTACATATGACACTTCTGAATCGTCATTGAATTCAATGCAAGGGTTATTACCGGTTCGGAACCTATATTTAACGAGAAGACACCGGTAAAAAACTTAGCAGATTAGTTACAGTAGCAGTATCTAACTTATTGCTATGTAGACCACTTTGAACCAAGTCATACAGTTTTTTTATGAGTGAAAATACATTAAGTTTTTTTTGAGAGGAGCAAATCCGTCCTAAATTCAACATCGGCTAGACCGATTTGGATTGATTTGAATGTTGATTTTGAATTAATTGTGGAGGTCCAGGGAAAGTTTCAAATATTCGAACATTTGGAAAAAATAGGTTTGCCGGAACAGCTAGAGGTCAATAAATGTATTTCTTTTATATTCACGTCTAAGTTAAATACATGCTAATAGTATTGGTAATAGTAGCGATTGATTTCTCGAACTAGAGCAGCCGGACTGGTAAAATACCTCCACTTTGCAGAAGACCGCAACCAAATAACAATCCCTTCGGTGTTGTTGTGTTCCTGCGTGTGACTAAGGTTTGCAGAGCTCCTGCAGGGGGATGCTACAGTGGTAGCTGGGATCAAGCCGTCAAGGTAAGGGCGACAAGTCCAGTAACAGCTTCATTATGCTGTACTTGCCGCCCTTAAACTAGGACCTCATCACCACTTAACATCAAGTGGGATGGAGTCAATCTTGAAGTGCAGTATAAAATGCTAAATGCTACTTTGACCACTCACCGCTTGTATAAAGAAGTCCTCGTGCAGCACGCTCACGATGCCGAAGTTGGTGAACTTGAACACCCGGTCCATGATCCACATGAGGTTCGGCAGGACCCCAGGCCGAGGGTTCCACGCCGCCATCAGCATCGGCACGTCCGCTGTGCTCTGGTGGTTGGCAAGCACCAGCGTCCGTCTTCCGCTACATGCTGCTGGCTCGTCCCCAGATTCGATTACTAGAAAGAAAAGAAAAAGTATTACTACTCTTTGTTGTATTACATCAATTGATTTCGCAGAATAAAGAAAAATAATAAATTCCCAAAATATGATATAATAAAGAATAAAAAAAATGAATAAATGCGTCAGACAACCACACCTGGTCTCAAACTAAGGTTTACCCTTGTAATATGAGAATCAGACGACGGATACTAACCCGGAGCGTCATCCCAGCACACCCAGACCCAAGTCAATTTGGAAAATTTCGTTTTCCTAATTGACCTAACCGGGAATCGAACCCGACTGTTCTCACTTTAGCAAGCAAGGTAGGCGTACCTTAGCCACTGCACCACCGAGGTCGTCAATACAGCATCACATACATTTCCCTTAATCAGTGACGGAGTAGTTAAAGCACTTGTGTTACAGAAATCAGAAACGTCGACGGTACTACAACACATAGGCCAAAAACATAATAGGAAAGTACGTTTTTCACATTAACCCAGCCTGGAATCGAAACTGGGACCTCTGAAATGGTGTCACGCCAAAGTCCGGTCCGCTTGCCTCTCGGCTACGAGATCGTCAAAAATAGTTAGATAGACAGATATACTTTATTGCGCAAAACTTCACAGAAATTGGTTTTACAGATAAACCATTGCACAATTAAGGTTTATTGTTTTGGACAACATTAGGGTAAAAATGTAACCTAATTTGTTTTTCATAAATGTGTTCTAATAACGATATTAATCACCAAAATCAACTTGGATAGCGATTTAAAAATCATGCCTTCTAAACTTCTAAAGAGAAGACCTTTTACTGTTCACAAAGGCAGTCTTATAATATCCCATTTAAACTTTACAGCACTTATCATGAGGTAAGTCTTCCGTGCAGCTACTCCCGTCGCATGCAACCATCGAGTCAGTGCATCAAATTTATATCTTCATCAGTACCGGAGTTATGTCGACGACGCATCGTATATTCGTGTCAGAACCAGCCACCAGTTATTATTGGTGTTAGCTGCATATCGATGAATTTTCGTGGGTGTAAAACCGATTTTGTGTTTTCGAATTCCTGATTTTTTGGTAAAACTCTCAAAATTAAAATATGGCCTACTTTTCGTTTAGAATATTTGGGGAGCTAGGGGTAAAATCGACAATGAAAGTATGTTGTCCACGCGAACGAAGTCGCGGGCAAACCTAGTAATATAATAAACAAGGTTGATTTCAATATGATAACTAAAATACGATTTTATTTTATTATGCTGTTTTACAATGACTACTGAACTGAAAAAGAAGAATATGTGAAAAAGAAGCTCTTTGCATTTTATTTTGGTTGAATGGCTAGCGTAGCCATCACACCTTCATATTTTATAACTAAAAAACTTAAATTTCCGAAATAAAATCGAAATTAATTATGTCGTGTAACCGTTGGTCGCAAACACAAACTTTCCTAGATATAAAATAATGACGTAAGTTTAAAAAAAAAAATGTAATGTTTACCACATTAAATATTCCGCAGCCACTGCCAAATGTATATGAAAGTCCGTGGTCCGAGCGTCGCAATACTAACTTGAGAGCGATATTTTATTTGCCAAACCGCTTTGATCCAGGAGTTTGCGGAACGTGACATATAAGATCTCGCTGGGAAATAGTCTTGTTTAGTGAGCTTTAGGAATGGTAAGTTATTTCGACGATATAATGGTTTACTCGAAAATTCTACGTTCATGTTCAACTATCTATATTTTTATGAATAATGTTAAATATGCTTTGCTGGGATGTATAAATAATAAATGAATAATAAATAATAAATGCGCCAGACAATCACACCTATCACCTGGTCTCAAACTAAGGTTTTCCCTTGTACTATGAGTACCAGACGACGGATACTAACTGGGGGCGTCATCCCAGCACACCCAGACTCAAGTCAATTTAGAAAAGTTCGTTTTCCAAATTGACCCGACCGGGAATCGAACCCGGGACCTTTCGCGCTTTGGCCGCCTACCTTAGCCATTGCGCCACCGAGGTCGACATCATGCCGAGGTATGCATGTTTGTTACTCATTTTAGCAAAAATAATACTAAATGGATTTAGATGAAATATGGTAGTTAGTCACATAAAGTACAGTAATTACGTCCAAGACATTTTTATACCGAAAGAAAGCAAAGAAAGTCGTAGCCAAATGTAGTATAAATATCGTTTATCAATAAATAAACAAGATATTAGCACAGATAGATAGATAGGTACACTTTATTGCACAGAAAATTTTACAGAAATTGGTTTTACAGACATAATCAAGTACAATTTAGGCGGTCTTATTGTTAGAAAGCAATCTCTTCCAGACAACCTTTAGGTAGAGGAAATTGTAGATTTCGAGAAACGGATGCGGTCGTGCAAAAGTTTTATTGAGAAAATATTAACAGGAAACATAAATACCATAACATGATTAATACAAAAAAATACATAGAAAATAATAACATAATAAATAAATCAATAAATACATATAGAAAAAAAATATATGAAATCAGATTAAATACCAACAAAGGCTTTATTTAAAATACCTTGATAAAGTTTACGTTTAGTTAAGAGAAAGAAAGAAAGATTTTACTCTTGATTTGAAAATGGGAAGGGACTCAGATTCCCTGATAGATAAAGGAACCTGATAGATAGGCATAGTTTGTGCTAAGGTAAACAAAAATTAAACACATCCTACATAGGTATAATAAAGAAATATTCGAAATATATACAGAACACTCACACCAAAAAAATATAAATGTTTGCCCCCAATGTTAATCGAATCCACGGCCCCTAAGAAATTTTGGACTATTTAATCCAGTACAGAGAAGAAGAGGAAACAATAAAAAATGTTTACAAACTAACACAAAAGTCTCTACCATTCTTCAGATTGAAGTGAAACTAATGCTGTGTTTCGTATGTTGATGTTATCGAGAATAACCGGTAAGATTTCTAATCAATCTTTTCAAAAATACACACATTTAATAAAAGTTATAACTATGTCTTATATATTTAAACACCACATAATGAACGTAATAAAATTAAGTAGCTTTCAGTTTGTCCCTACTAATGCTTATACAATCGTTAAGACCACGCACGGATTTTGGTGCTGTTTATTTAATACATAAAGTGAATATGGATTTTTTTTTTATATACAAAGAACTTTATACTAGAGAAAATTCGAAAAATGTTTAAGTAAAAACTACTTTACACCATGCGAAGTTTTGAACTAAAAATACAATTTCATAATTTATTCATCAAACCAAAAATATCCCATTTCGGTAGCTAAGATGTTATTTTCGCCAATTAATATATTTCGACATAGCCTCTGTCGATTATTTTCATTAAAAACCGTCGCTTTGACGGTCTGGAAGCCCATGCATTTTTTCCTACTCAAAATAAATAATGGTCCAGTATTAAGATTCAAATTACTCTCTATCTTCTTAAGCGCACTGCCTCCAATCCCCTTAAATAAATAAGCCTCCCTCAGTTCAGTTGAAAAAACCTCCATAAAAATTATTAACATTTTCATGAATTCGCAATTTTGTTTGCCGGAGGTATTGAATTGGAGCCAGTGAAGTTGAGGTGCAATCTGGGTAGGGAAAATCATAGATGTTGGGTTTATCGTTGTAGAGACAAAAAAGACGTAATCTGGCGTATTTTGCAACGTCTTAATGTCGTGCACATAAATTAATATTGAACAGCAACTTGCTGTTGACTGTACTTGGCCTTAAATTGAAGTAATGCAGACTGTCTGTATTTTGTATCGCATAATAATGTGATCAACACTAGAGTTACTTGTAGCCGAATTATAAATAATTTTCAAAAAATGTCGTTTGGATTGTTACTTTTAAAATGATATCTTTTGACTGTTTTTTAAACATAAACGCGAAATCAATATAGCTTTGATTTATTTAAACATTAATTCTTTGTTTTACAGACTTAAATACATTAAGTAACATAACTAATTAAAAAAATATTATTATACAAAACACACACATAAAAATATTCCATATTAATTATATCAATAGTCGAATTTCGATCGGCTACACTAATCAACGCGCCTCAATGTATATACCTTTCGCTTTAAATAACAGTTTTGAAGACAGGAGACATTGGTGTTAAAACCTAAGTATACGAGTAAGTATTCTAACTTACTCTAATTACCTCTGTAGTCTTAAATAAAACTATCTTTCAGCAACTAAAGTTATTCATGTCATACAAGAACGGACTACGATGGCGACCCGAAACTAAGGGTATTCCGTAGTTTTGACACCACTGTTGCTATATGTTTAAGTGCGTTTAAACATTGAAAAACTAACTTTAATTGCAACATTATGGGAAACAATTCTTATTTTATTCTAGTCTCAACGGAACAACATCTCTACATAGTATAAAACAAAGTCACTTTTTCTGTCCCTATATACTATTACCGCACCCATAAACTAACTCTCCGCATGACCCAAAGGTTGACTGGTAGAGAATGCCCATAGCATTAAGTCCACCTGTTGTACTTTTTTGTTTTGTGCAATAAAGATTTTGAATAATAAAAAAAATCCCTATGCACGCTTGAATCTTTAAAACTATGCAACGGATATTAGAAACAGAAAAATTTTATCTCCCCTTGCGGTGCGGGAATTGAACCCATTATGCAACGGATTTTGATGCGGTTTTTTATAGATGGATTCAAGAGGCAGGATTTTATTTGAAATAAAGAATGGAAAAGTCAATATTTGTAAGTATTTACATTACATCATTTATAAACCCTCTTTATTAATTTCCCCAGCCATTTGGAGCGCCTTAACATCGCTAGCTCCCATTCTAGAAGGAGGGAATGATTTTTGAGGAAGCTCTCTGGATTAGGAAGAATAACAGTGCCGCCCCAGAAATAACTAAGATTGTTTTTCATTAAAACCGGAGGTGTGTGGGTAGAGGCATTGCATTTTTTATAAGCGAGTTACGTGGAGGTGTTTTCTACAAGGGCGGTTTTTGTAAATTTATTTAAGAACGGCGTGTTTGCTCCCATAAGTAGTCGCAAGATATTGGAGTGGAAATTCCAAAGACGTGTTATTTTGTGCCGTTTATGGCATTTTATTTGCGGTATGATTCTACAGTTGATCTTGGCTGTGTTAGTTGTATCGCGTTTAGGCTGACCCAAAGGTTGAGTGTTAGATATATGGGACTAAATTTGACGACTTCAGTAGCCGAGAACCGAATAGACCGTACTTTGGCGTTGCGCCATCTCGGAGGTCCCGGGTTCGATTTCTTGTCGGATCAATAGAAAACGAACTTTTCGTTATTGTTTAAGGTCTTGGTGTTGAGGCATCGTGTTTTTTTCTGTGTGTTTGTTATCTGTAAGACAAGTGCTTTAGCTACTTACCACAGAATCACAAACGTAATATTTTCTAATCTTTATATTAAAACCAAATCTACGTACCTATGTTGTTTCCAGTTCCCATAATATGCAATTAATTATATCAATAGATCACATTATCGATTAGAAAGGCATACAAACATATGCACACACACTATAAACGAACTTGATCTCTATGAGCACAGCAAAGACGCTCTGGTTGGGCTTACACTGAAATCCAAGTGAAAAGATTGCTCAATATGTTTGCAGATATAGCTTCAAACACAAATCATATCTGCAAATTTGAAGTAGCTACTTTATAAATTTTCATTTTCAAAATTAAAAAATTAATGGTGAATCAATTTCATAATGCACTTTTATGTTTAGGTTTAATGGGCATTCCTATAAAATGCAAAGTTTTTTAATTAATTCACTCTTTAAATGTGTTTAAGTAGGACCAAATATATTTGTATAAATACATAAAAAAATACAGATAGATTGAGAACCTCCTCCTTTTTCTGCAGTTAGTTAAGGATGGAGATTTTTTTTCACATCAAGCCATTATTTATTTCATCAAAATGTCACAAAAAAATATAACCTAGACTTTTGGCGACGTTAGCTGACATAAAACAAAAATCACTGCCACAACACATACTTCTAAAGAATATCTTGTACAAGTGCGTAAGATAGCACAGGTCTTAAAACCAGCCTCTACAAATATATTAATTCGCTCAACAAATGTGCTACTTAAAATTTGTAACACAACAAAGAGTGTTTAATTCTTGCGAAGTCCCAACTCCCGCTTATCCTACAGGCACTTCCCGTTTCCCTATTCGGGAACAACATAAATACAGCAATGGCGACTATTAAAACTTGGCGAGTGAACGTTCCCATTGAGCTGGCGATAATCCCGGTATATCACAGTATATGGTATATCAGTAAAGTCACAAGTACTTGAAAAATACTGTGAAGGATACCGGTTCCCCGATTCTTCAACGTAAGATCGCACAGGTAGTTCATTTATATTTAATCAAAGTTTTAATAACGTTTTATTTGAATGTCCAACTCTTGATGCAAAACATTCTTGATTTGGCTTTGATCTGATAAAGTTAAAAAAATAGTGATGATGACTCGATAAAAAAACAATACTTTTAATAAGTTCATCAGTTTGATTTTCAAAATACAATTAAAATATATTATTCCTTAAACTTCTGAATAAAAGTTTACTTTTACAGTGCGAACTAGTCAAACTATCCAAAGAAGTGACGTCACGCTAAATTAAAAAACCATTTAACTTATTATACTTTTATTTACACGATTAAAAAAACACGTATCTTATTTTTGGTGATCTAACTCTTGGACCAAACAGAATTTTTTGTCAACTACCCTATTAACGAAGAAAATAATTAGAACTATCAAAAACAATTCCAAATACTGTCGTGTAGTGTGAGCACTATGTCGAAGTAATTTGAAAAACATTTTGTTATGCGAGAATGTGAGGGTTGAAGGTTTGCAAGTTTTCCTGAGCAGACGAAGACGAGCGAGACCAGTCACCTCGTGCCCGCGTTGATGCAACCTAACCGAAACGTCAGACAGTAAGTAGTTTGAATTAACTACTAAGAAATGTTGCATTTCGACCCGTTGCCTTATTTTAAATATTTAAAATGGAATACCAAAGCCTTAAATTCTAGACCCTATTAAGTCTATACACAACATTGCACTTACCATTTTAAGTCCGTACAGTAATCTCCTACTGTCGCTATCTAAAGTGTGCCACAACCTCTGGAGGGGAAAGAAAACTCTTCATTACGCGAGTTTATTAACGCGCCCCCATCGCGACATGAAAAATGTTGCCAGTGTGTGTTGCCTTATGACACTAATTTGTCACAGCAACACGGATTGCCGCTTCAAAAAATAAACTTTGAAAAGTATACACATTTCCTTTTAAAATTGTTTCGAATGAAACATCATCTTGGTACAGTCGCCGTCAGACATATTGGAGCAGACAAAGTGACCAAATACTTTTGAACAGTTTAAAATGTCAATAAATTCCATACACTACAAGTTACCATTTTTTTTTTTATATTGCACTTCAAGATTGACCTCATCCCACCTGATGTTAAGTGGTAATGAGGTCCTAGCTTAAGGGCAAAAAGTACAGCATAATAAATATGTTACTGGACTTGTCGCCCTTACCTTGAAGGCTTGACCCCTGCTACTAATGTAGCACCCCCCAGGAGCTCTGGAAACCTTACTCACACGCAGGAACACAACAACACAGAAGTGATTGTTATTTGGCTGCGGTCTTCTGTAAGGTGGAGGTATTTCACCAGTCGGGCTGCTCCAGTTCGAGCGATAAATCGCTATGCACTACCTCTCTCTGAACATTCAATTACTTCAATAATATCTGAGCAGATGCCAATAACATACACTAACACTCATAACGTCAATATGTGTCACGCACGTCATGTGTCTTATTTAGCTATCTGTGTAGATGAGTATTCAGATATTATTGGAAAGTTGTGTGTATAGAAGTTATTGACTAGCATCTGCTCAGATATTACTGAAGTAATGAATGTTCAGATATTAATGGTAACAAGTATATGGAACTTATTGACATTTTTAACTGTTCAGAAGTATTTAGTCACTTTGTCTGCTCCAATATATCTGACGGCGACTCTACGTATCTCTTTATTGATCTTCGTATTCGATAGTAAATCAATTTTCTATACTCATATTTTAAAGCTCAAGAGTTTGTTTGAATGCGTTTTCAATCTCAGGAACTTCTAATTCGAATTGAAATTATTTTTGTTTTGTGTGCCGACATAGGACATTACCTACAAGTCGACACAAATACAGCGTCAGCAGAATTGGCATAGTAAACAACGCTCCATACGTAATGCACAATTAGCCGATCAATAACATCGATCCTGCATCGCGATGTCAGAGTTATCGTCGCCACTAGCTATATATATATTTATACAACAAACAAATATTGGTAGTTGGACCTTGGTCGCCGAGCAGATATCACCTATGTAGCTCGGCGGAAGTACTTCCACTTTTAGTAAAGAACATATGTTCCATACAGTTGTATAGTTCTTTAGCCCAAGCGTTGTCACAAGCCTACCCCGGCTTACTATCCTCGTTTATCCCTTAACCAGGCCTGGAGTATCGAAATTTTTCATTAGATTTCGCCGGTAAGTGAAGGTCTTAAGGTTCAAATTGAGGTGGTAACTATTTGTCCACTGCCTGTTTAAAGGTTAAACCACATTTTCCACTGATTCTTCGCTCCTTTAAGTCACAGCGTGACTTGTATAGCCTAAACCCTTCCTAAGTCAATGGACTATATTTAATGGACTAAAAAAAACAATTCAAACTAATACTTGTTCATGCGATTAACACATTCAAACAAACACACTCTTTAACTTAACAATTAAATGAAAAGAAATAATTAATAAATATTGGACAACATCACAGACATTGCTCTGATTCTGTGGTAAGTAGCTTAAGCACTTGTGTTACAGAAATCAAAAACAACGACGGTAACACAACACCCAGACGCGAGACAATATAAAAAAGTACGTTTCCCATGTTGACCCGACCGGGGATCGAACCCGGGACCTCAGAGATGGCGCGATGCCAAAGTACGATCCGCTCGCCACTCGGCTACGGAGGTTGTAAAAATTAAAATTTTATATGTATAGATTTTATTTAGTTACTAATTTCCGAATGTTTCCTTTGTGTGGAAATCGAACCCACAACCACAGTTTCAACATTCAGGCTTACCATTGGTTCTACCTAGCAATACAGCAAAAACTTTACTAAAGTGCTAATATAAAACTCATGGTAACAGCAGTTATTGCCTAACTACAATAGAAATTCAGCGAAAATAATACCTTAACTCTGTTATTGCATGTCTGCATAGCGTGAGGTCTCGAGTTCAGTGTAGTGCGACTTGCATTTAAATGTCGTTATATTTCAGTACGTTATGAAACTGGTTAAAAGTGCCCTTGAACAAATGTAATAAATGACTTCAGTTGAAAGAATTTGTTACTTTAAACGTCCTTGGAGTAAAGGCTACCGATACTGGAGACGCCATAAAGTTAAACTAATTACTAGCAGTTAAAATTTGATCGGGGAAACTAAGGCATACTGACTATGATGGTTTGGCTTTATCGAAAGGGATGCAGATCCTACTAATATTACAATCGGGAACGATTTTTAGAACGCATGGATGCTTTCATGCAAAAACTAACTATCAGATTTAGATTAAAACTTAAGAGGAAGAGAGGACATACTAGATTTAACACATAGCATACTTTTTATCTCTCCGAAATAAAGCAGGCAAAGTTGAGGTCAACAGCTACTCTCTACCAATATTACAAATGTAGAAAGTTTGTTTGTTAGAACACGCTAATATCAGAACCTATTGGTTCGATTTGACAATTTCCTGTTGTTTTGAATAGTTCATTTATATCGAGGGGATTTATATAAGAGGGGGCGGGACATTGTTTTATTTTCTTTTGGAGCAATTATTTCCCAAAATATTAAAATGATCAAAAAATTATTTTAGTAAACCCCTGTTCATTTTTTAATACCTATCCAACGATATATCTCACATGTTGGGATTGAAATAAAAAAAAATCACTCCCCAATTTACGTGTAGGGGGGGGGGGGGTACCCTAAAAAAACATTTAGTTTTATTTTTTATTTTTGCACTTCGTTGACGTGATCAATGTACATATTTGTACCAAATTTCAGCTTTCTAGTGCAAACGGTTTCTGATATCATCCTCGGACGGACAGACAGACAAACAGACATGGCGAAACTATAAGGGTTCCTAGTTGACTACGGAACCCTAAAAAGGAACTATTTGTTCGAATTAACAATATCTTATTGTGTTTTATAGTCCATTTATCGAGGAAGGTTTTAGGCTATATTACATCACGGTGCCACCAAAAGAAACGAAGTATTCATAGAAAATGTGAAAAAACCGGGCTTAGTAAGCTTGCAAAGCGTATTAACGTTAATCGTACCACCTGTGTGATGAGTAGGTAATGAACGCCCCAGTTTGACGCTTGCTAATTAGATCTTTATGAAGCTTAGCACTAACGACGTTGGAGTTAGCTACCGTGCTCATCACGGTAGTGTGGAATAACCTTATTCCGTGTTAACGTTGTCTATCGAGGCTAATACAGTTATAAAGCGTCTTTCACGCTCCACACCCTCTACATGAAATGCTTAATGAGTACGCTAGAAGGTTCAATTATAGATATAGCGTAGGAGAAATTATTTCACAGGCACCTTTTTGTTAATTTGGGCGACAAAAATATTGACTGAGCCACAAGTCGCCTATGACCAAATGGCTTGTTCATCAAAAAAAACTTACCCAAACTTTAGGTAAGTATTATACGAAATTATTGAATATAGTTAGGTTAGGTTTTGGAAAATATTCTATCATTTTTTTTTGTTTTGTGCACACACTTTGGAAGTTTTGTTTTGACTAATGAACAAAAAATTATTTCTGTTGGCCATAATAGTCAAAAAGGCGCCTTTTAATTAATAATCTTTATTTTTGAGAGAAAACTGGAATAAAATAGCGAAACGATGATTATCAAAAACTCGATCTGAGAGTGACGTCATCTCTCCCAGCCACTAAATGTAATCCCGGCAGTATAAAAAGAAACGAATCCCGCTCTAGAGCCGGCGAAATCTCATTGCCGTCGACGGCTTCGTCGCTGCCACAATTAGGGGGAGAAACCGAATAAAGCAAGTCTGACTTACGGTGGTATAAGGGCTAGGACTTCCTATGTCTAGATTTAACATTCGGTGAAAGATATTGGAAGGAAGAGCATTATCTAATTAACTTGTATAAGAGAGGCAGGGCAAAGCAATTTATCGCTCGAACTGGAGTAGCCCAACTGGTGAAATACTTCCACCTTACAGAAGACCGCAGCCAAATAACAATCACTCCGGTGTTATTGTGTCCCTGCATGTGAGTAAGGTTTCCAGAGCTCCTGGGGGGGGGGGGCTACATTAGTAGCAGGGGTCAAGCCTTCAAGGTAAGGGCGACAAGTCTAGTAACAGTTTTACTGCTAAACTTTTGCTTTTTTTAGGAACTCATTACCACTTAACATCAGGTGGGATGAAATTGTCGGGGGAATGCCTATAGCACCGTCACTCTGTGGACAACAGAGAGTGGTGTGCCGGGCTTGCACCGACTATAACGCCCTGGGTGCTGCACTACGCCAAAGGGAGGTTGATATATCTATAGAGCATACATTTTAAATTTTAAATCTTGACAAATATATTTCAGTTTTTAAAATTTTTTTGTTTATATTATAAAAAACAAAAGTCATTTTATGTTTCAAGTAAATTCCGCTACAACGTTTCCAAGTACCTATTAAACCGTAAATCTTGCTCTTTCCACACAGGATTCTAAAACGAAAACTTCGCAAGGCTCTTAATCTCAAAACCGTCACCGAAAGGGGTGAAAAAGCGCCCCCCATAAAGGTGCTTTCAGATTAGCTTGGTAGTTTTATGGGGCAATTTATTTCACTGTTTATTTATAGTGTAGCATTAAATTAAACTGTTAAATATAATGAATTTGAAAAGGCAATTACACTAACTAATCACAGTTTACTTTATACTAATATTTTTGTATATTGAAGCTATGGGTTCAATACAAAAATATATTTCTTTTTAATTCTAGGATTTGACGAGCTTAGCTTCGTTAACGAGATTCGCCAAGAGGCGAGCGAGTCGTTCTATGGCGTCGCCGTCAGAGTCCGAGTTCGATTCGGTAATCGAACTCGGAACCTCTGACGGTTGACCGGTGTCAAGCCAAAATGGAAAACGAACTTTTCTATACATATTATCTCAGCGTAATACCTTCTATGTTTCTGATTTCTCTAACACAACTGCTTACCTAAGAATCAGCGCAATGTATGCTATATTATTTAATATATTTTATACCAGCCTTATTTTCATAAGTTAGTAGAATATCAATCACCAACTTATTTTCATCTCAACCATTTTTAACATTGTTAAGATATATTTTTTTCGTAAAAGCCGATCAAATCTCGAATTTTAATTATTTTGTTAAAAATTAAACTGTGTTCAAACTCGAAACTCATACTTTTGCACGTAATACGGAAGCACCCTAACATCTTGCCCAAATATAAACAGTGAGATCCGGCGACTAATACCTGAGTTAAATTTAAATGAGAAAGGATACCGGTAATTAAACGTCTCAGAGGGAGGTTGTTTAAGTAATTGAAGGTTGGATTTCTCGGCTGGATTTAAGAAATAGGGCTGCGGCACTGTGGAAGAAAGGTGCGATCGGTTTTGTTGCCGGTATTTTTGGGTATAATTGGCATTGGGGCATATCACCACCTGGAGACTGGCTAATGTTGTGTAAACACCTCAGCCGGCATTGCACTCACAATCCTAACAGCAAATTAGGGGTATTCCAGTGGATCGGCCATTCTCACTCCCTCTTCAAATCCTTCCGGGGGGAGAAGATAAGACCGCTTAGTAAGCTGTCATTCTGCTGGTGGTGCTGTGGTAGGTGTTCAGTTTCCACGGCATCATCATCAAGGCGATGAACTTTTAGTGGTTATTCCTGCCTTCATCAAAAATTCTACACACCCATCTCAGCTGACGGTGTGTCAACAATCCATTTTCCCCCGCAAAAGATAGACCGCTATTTATCAAGCGTAGTGTAATTCAAAACAAGTCGCTTCCGCTATCTGTTCCTATATATGCTTAGATCTTTAAAACTTAGCAACTAATTTTGTACCGGTTTTTTAATAAAAATCGTTATTCAAGAGAAATAAACATATTATGGTTAAGAAAAGCCGAAAATTTTGGGTCTACATTCCACCCGTGTGAAGCTAGTGGGGATCACTAGTAATACATAAATACGCCACGCAATTACACCATTCGATTGTTCTTGAAATAATGTTATAGATACTACATGATTAAGAAACTAATGTAAGTGTCAATCAAGCACACAGACTCAAGTCCATTTAGAAAACTTCATTACCTTAATGAACTTGACTTCTGTGTTCTTTTACACTTCATGCGTCTGTAGCCATTGTGTCACTGAAATCGTTCAGAAAGAAGAAATATAATATTTTTAGCTTAGATACTTGATCTTATAGTTTTAAAAGGAAGCTCATAGCTGCAATGACTAAACTTAAGTCTAATTTTATTTTAATAGCAGCCGTCATATAATTCAACAAATAATTATGATATTAAAATATTGAATATAAGCTTTCAAAACTTAACACGTTTATTTTTGAATCAGATTTACATATTTTGTCTCTTATGATAGACATTCCTTGTGTTGGTTCATTCCAAAATATATCAATCAGATGTCAGTAAGAAAAACTATTTCGAGTTTCGGTACATACGTACATATGTCTTAATGAGTGATTAATCACATTTCATCGAATATCAATGAAAATAACTGGGTAGTATGTATCGTTTTGTGAAAAATATACAAAAACATAAGTGTATTTAAAGAAGCTATATCTGTATACAAAAATAAACGGTTTTAAAAAAATATCGATTGAAACCAGCCACCGGTGGCCCAACGCTATTTGTAGCAAGAAACGAAACTCTCGCAAATCGGTTCTTTGGACGTTGAAGGATTGTTGAGGTCGTCCGTTTTTTGTTAGAAAGAGACGAATTTATTTCACTCCACTTCAACTTAAAGGAGAAATAGTAGCACCACATTTTAGATGACGTTCTTTTATACCAGGGTTAGTTCGTGGACGCAACGTTGCTGGAAATCTTAGTTATTTTTCAAATATTCAATTATTATTCGACCAGCTGCTACTAACGCAGCAAATGAAAAAAATATCAATAAATTTAAACGTAGAGTTTGAGATTTAAATTAAATGAGAAATTTTCTTAGTCATATAAATTACATCGGTAATATTTATGAAACGTGTATATAAATATAAAACCATAATTAGGTCAAAAAAACAATTTTCCTTAATTTTTTTAAAGACCGGTCAATTTGATATTTTCAATAGCGTGTGATTTAAACACATGACATGTACACTAAAATTATTGCATAGTCTCTAAACATTTAAGTTAGCACGCTGTACCAAAACTTAATCCAATTTTTAAAAAACTGAAAGGAAGAGATATCGCAAATAACCTATTTCACATTCAATGCGACTAGCATCCAATTTGAAGAAACGTTAGTTTTTCTACCAGAAGCAGTTCAGTAGTTTAAACGTCTACGGCAAGATGGCTTCCTTTCTTCGGCCCCAGGGAGCGATATCTTATGCTGACCAGCAACGTTGGGACCATAAAGTGTTACCCTCTAACTTACCTTACGTGCACAAATGGTAGTTTTATTATAGCGTAGCTATTCTCGTTTGTAGACAGACACTACTGTATATTATATCTTCTAAATATATATATGTAGCTCAAAGGTAACTGACTGACATAGTGATGTATCAAAGCT
Organism: Glyphodes pyloalis; assembly: GCA_037074685.1. Lineage (NCBI taxonomy): Eukaryota > Metazoa > Arthropoda > Insecta > Lepidoptera > Crambidae > Glyphodes > Glyphodes pyloalis. The sequence goes on from JAYKKO010000042.1 coordinate 1,918,602, forward strand.
ACACCACTGGACGGATCGGGCTAAAATTTATCATGCAGATAGATGTTATGACGTAGGCATCCGCTTAGAAGAATTTTGATCAATTCCACCCCTAAGAGTATTAAATAGGGGGTTGAAAAAGTTAATATAAATAATGTTTGTGTTGGATAATTCATTTATCAAAGAAGGTTTTGGGCTATTGAATAGAAGCAAAAAATCAGTGGCAATTGTAAAAAAATGGAGATAATGATTTATTGACGGAAAATGATAATGCTTTATTGACGGAAAAATAATGCTTTCCATCCATCCATCCATCAGCCTCTTTTTGTCCACTGGTGGACATAGGCCTCCCCTACAGAACGCCACAACGCGCGGTCCTGCGCTATCTGCATCCAGCGGCTCCCCGCACATCTGACGATGTCGTCAGTCCATCGTGTTGGGGGCCGCCCCACGCTGCGTCGTCCGGTACGTGGTCGCCACTCGAGGACCCTCTTTACCCAACGGTCGTCGGTCCTACGAGCGATGTGGCCTGCCCATTGCCACTTCAGCGTGCTAACTCTTCGGGCTATGTCGGATACACCGGTCCTTCTACGGATCTCCTGCATTAAATCCTGAATGCTTTATTGACGGAAAATTATAATGCTTTTATTGACAGAAAATGATAATGCTTTATTGACGGAAAATGATAATGCTTTATTGACGGAAAATGATAATGCTTTATTGACAGATAATGATAACGCTTTATTGACGGAAAATTTGTTACATTAGATTCTCCTGAATAGAATTCATTGCCAAGCCATTGCCTGTTATGGAATGCAGTATCCTCTGCCAATTGATGCGTACAATATTGTCTTAGCATAAGTACTTACGTAATATGTAATGACTACTTAGTACATTTGATAGATTTTTAACAAAATAAGATTGAGGAAAAAATACAATTAAAATGGTGAGCGTGTACCGATTTGCTTGTGTGTGTGTGTGTGTGTGTGTGTGTGTTATATGTATATGTGCCTGGGTGTGTGGTATGTCAGTAATAATAAAGATAGCGCGTGCCAAGCCGTGGCGGGCCGCTAGTCATTACTAATATTGTAAGGCTGAAGAGTCTGTTGTTTATTTGAACGCGCTCATCTTAGGAAATACTGGCTTGAACTGAAAAAAAATATTATTGTTTTGAATAACTCATTTATCGAGGAAGGTTATACGAAATCTTATAGAGTGTAGCTACAGTAAGTAAGCACTTAGTTGAATTGAAAGTATTATTAGTGTGTTAATGACGTGTGTGTGAAAAAGTGTAAGTAAATAAATTATTAATTAATACGTATTGGGAAACATCACATATATTGCCCTGATTCTGTGGCAAGCTAAAGCAATTGTGCTACAAAATTCAGAAACAATACCGGTAGGTACCACAATACCCAGACCCGCAAAAATATAGAAATGTTAGTTTTCCATTTTGACCTAACCGGGAATCGAACCTGAGACTTCAGAGATGGCGCGACGCCAAAGTCCGCCCCGCTCACCTCTCGGCTACGGAATTTGGCCAAAAAACTATAGTACCCAGTATTTGAGAGTGTCTTTGTGTATCTAAGCCAGATACAAAACATTTTCCTCCCACATCTGCGTGACTAAGCATCATTATTCCTACAAATAACAGTAGGTACACGTTCCCAAAGGAATAACATTTATTTACTCCGTGCCCCAGTGATAACACTATCTTATGAAAGGTCACAGAAAGGTTCGAGCGAAAAAAAAGATCTAGATACAACCCACCATAATCCCGAAAGTGTATTTTCGTTGCTCCGGGTATTTTTTGCACAATGGAACAAAGTAATTTTTCCTCTTTGCATACCTACAAAAGATCGACCAGCATAGCTTGACCCTTAGACGTTACTAAGCCTTTCTTATTTCAAAGAAATTCGATACCGCAGATAGATTTCTACGGTCCTAGTTTTTTTGGTTGTGGATTTTTTTTTGCTATCTCTGAGGTAGGTATTCGATGAAATGTGCCAGACGAAGGAGAAAATTACAGGAGAATTTGTCATATCCTCGTGATATTGTGTGATAAATAAAATTTGTGGAAGACTGCGTCCGTTTATGTATCTATTAGTAACGTTATTTGACGTCCCGAAAGGACGGGCTCTTAATACATTGTCATAATTTTTCCCAGGCCTCGGCTGTATTTTATTTTCGGTGGAGCTTTCTTGAATATCATTCGCTGTTATTACGAGAAGAGATAAGAAAAAATAGTTCTTTGAATACATTTAATCTGTAGTGACGACCTCCGTAGCCGAGAGGCGAGCAGGCCTGACTTTGGTGAGCGCCATCTCTGAGGTCCGTTCGATCCCCGGTCGGGTCAATATGGGAAACGAACTTTTCTGTATTGTCCCGTGTCTGGGTGTTGTGGTACCGTCGTTGTTTCTGATTTCTGTAACACAAGTGCTTTAGCTACTTACCATAGAATCAGAGCAATGTATGTGATGTGGTCCAATATTTATTTATTTATTTATTTATTTAATCACTTTACAGCTTTCACACTAAACAGCTTCAATTTTTTTTTTGCTTACTCTCGACTTAAAACGACGGATTATTTTAAGTTACACGTGTCTGTTTGTCTGCCTGTGTATGTATGTCTGTACATATTAAAAAGAAACAGAATTATTTCATCTCCAGTAGCGGGACACGAACCCAAAGCCCTTTATGTATGGCGCGTGCTGCTCTTCCAAGACCCACAACGCAAGGGGAGATAATTTTCCTGTCTCTTTGAAATATTTAAAGTTTGCTAATGAGATGTACAATACACCTAGAAAAAAATTAAAAAATCTACATATGTTAGACACATATTATGACACATGTTATTTGAATTAATGTCGCGGGAGAATCGACATAATTTCACATTAAAACATGGATCTTCGGTACCTTTCAAGGATTCTAGTGATTAAGTACACCCTCAGAAACCATGATCTATACAGATAAATGAAACCAGTGAGTATGTTTGTGATATTAAATTAACTGCGTTTTACTAAATGCATGTTGTACGTAGGTACCACCTATCAATGGTGTGAGCATACACTAAAATAACACTTATAAAATGTTTGTCTGTCTGTCTGCTTGTTCCAGCGAATCTCTAAAATGACTGAACTTAACTGGCAGGTAGCTGATTTAAGCTTAAGCTACTTCTAGTTTAAATTATTATTTTTATTTAAAAAAGAAGTTGATATTTTAATTAATAACTATTTTAATAATGAATTATTTATATACCTACAAAGTTCAAAGCACAGCTAATCCGAAACATACTAGCCGAGCATCTTAAAACAAATCCAAGATGGCGACACAGCGCTCTTGTCAAATACTTAGAACGCTCCGATTCCGTCGGTCTTAACTTCTCATCTGCCAGGCGCGAGGGCGCGCGCGTCATGAATTATTTAGATGCCGGCATATGCCGCAGGTCGCTCGCTAATGCCTCGCCCGCTCTCGACGCGACTCACCTTGCGAGCACTGGCGTAAGTTACTAACTTGTCACATAATTTGTGCACTCAAAGCCCTGAAATGAGACTTTAAATGTTTTAAAAGCCTTTCAAGAAAGGCTTGTTGGTTCGAGGTATGGATTACGTTGGAGATCTCCGTAGCCGTGAAGTGAGGGTGCCAGCCTTTGATTACTTATAAGAAATAAAGTATTATTTATACAATACCAGCTGTTGCTCGCAACTTTGTTAAGGTTATTTCGAGATAAAAAGTATCCTTTATGTTAATCTAGTACCTATTTTCTATTTCCACTAAAATGTGTTTATGTAGTTTTTACGTGAAAGAGTTAGTTTTCGCGTTTGTAATATTAGTAAGTCTATCTGTTGTTCGCAAGTTTGTTCGTGCTGTTTTGGCATAAGCAATTCTATACGTTATTTTTGTATCTAATCTGTCTAACGACAAAATTTCATTTAAATCCATACATCCAAGAACAAAAAAATATCCTTACATCCTCACTTTTACTTAAAAATTTAAAATGGCTGTTTCAAATTATTGTTATTAGTCTAATACTTGATGGTAAGTCAATTTATTTAAACTAGCAATTAAAACTTCACAAACGAAAGAAATGTGCGGTAGTAAACCTGAAAAAATGTTAGATTACTTTGAGCATCAAGTCCACGTGTTGTACTTTTTTGTTTCATAAAGTTTTTAAATAAAAAGACCGGACATAATAAAAAAATACGGATATTAAAAAGACATATGTAGAAGAATATTACGATAAGAAATTTGTACAAGACACAGAACGTGCTAAATAACGCCTTGCAACAAAATTCATCAATCTATTTCGCTATTTCATATAACTTGGGCTTCACTATAGTTTGCGTCACACACAGTACATTGTTACAATTTTATTTGGCAACGCGCATGCATATTTATTTAGGTTAATTGTAATCTAATTAGTTATAGCTAATTGGATCGCCTCGCTTGCATTGTGATCGATTGTAAATAGGATACAAGGTGCGGCTTAGTTGGATTGTTAATCGAATAAATGATGACAAGTTAAATATGGACGGTTTATTAGGTGTTTTAAATACTTTTTCCTTAAATACATGTTGTGTATTTGATTTATTTGGTTCGTTTGCTTCGATTGTATTTGGTTCAAGTATCAGGCCATGATATCCTAGGCTGCGGATTTCCGGATCAAGGAAAAAATCTTATTTGAATCGTGCTTCCAATAATTGGCTACTTGACAGTTTTTGAAAAAGTATTGTAAAATGTGCGCCCGTTCATTTTATATCCCAAGCAATTCGATTTATCTGGAAATAATCTAAATAACCAGAGAAAAATAAGATTTTGTGTAACACATTTAAAAAGCGCGCGAAAACGCCTAGTCGCGTCACTGTTGCAATTGTGACGTCAACGTCCTAGACAACGAACCGATACGCATAGGAACGACTTAATTAAGATAAACGGAAAGTTTCAATAAATTCTTTATACGATTAGAGACACAATAATTCAATTTAATCGGTAAAATAATCATTGTTTCGCCACATTAAAATAAATAATTTTCGCCGACAGCTGTCATTTCCCAATTGCAATGGTGGTTTCCGTTTCGGTTCTTTTGTTCCACAGATAAAAAAACTAAAATTTATTTTGCAAAAATAAAATACTAACTATGCTTTTAATTAAAAAGTAAAAATGTAAAATGATTACTTAACTAATAAGCTAACATATCTAACACTTTTCATATTTTATTGTTAACACTGTCAAGTAGCCAATTGAATGTTACTAGTGTACTCTATCATAGTACTAAATTTAAGCCTGAAGGCAAGAAGCCATCTTCCTTTAGTAAAAGATAACATCCACCGCTGACGCAGTTGGTCCCAATTGTGTGAATAAATGTCTGAAAGTATACAGTATTTACCACCTAAAATAATCAATTCGAACCGAGGCTACACACATAAATGAAGCTTGGTTGTGGCTTAGTGAGGCTGTTGTGTTAGTGTTGCGGACCGATAGTTGACTCTCTAGAAGTTTATCGATAAACCAATTATTAAAACAATATCGATTGCACAAAATAAAGCAACATTATCGCATATTTCAAATACTGTCGAATAAACTTTACTGTACAATCCACAAATTGTAATTTGGTAAACAATCAACTATTTAGATATCACAGCGGTTGTTAATTAAATTAAATTCATACATTTTACTTGCAATCCAACTAATATTACGTATTGTCGTGAAAATGTGTACAAAATTATGTATCTATTCATATACACATATGTAGCTTTTTTGGATATTTGCAGAATCGAATCAATACCAATTGTCATAAATAGATTTTAAATTAAAAATAAAATACGAAAATTTCTTTGATAAGACGGATTGTGAGTTGTGGTGTATATTATATACACATTTCGAGTGTTAATCTTTAGACATTTCGGTCCTCGAAATATCTTTCTCAAACATTTATTTACAAGCAATAATACTATTCATATTATTACACTCAGCCCATAGAATATACGAAACTGTACAGGCCAATATGGCGTACTTGATAGTTGATGTCAGATGAATTGTAGTTTTGTAATAACAGATGTCGCTTTTTTACATCGCGGTGATGAGATTTTCCAGTGTTTGTATATAAATGTCCCGGCTGACAATGAATAAGCATGCTCTTGAACAAGTTAAAGTGTTGTGGTTTAATTTACTTCGGAAACAGTAGTATCCTGAGAGAGCAAATGTGCAAAATGAGCAAGGTCTTGTTCAGCAACCGATGTCGATACTTTCGATTGACACATCGATACTAAACCTATCAATACTTCGGCAGCACTACAACGCAGTGCATTTGCAGCCGAACGGCCTACACGGATTTATAACAGCCATGTCAGAACTGCTGTTAGTATTCAGAGCGTTTCAGCTTTAAATCTCTCTACCACTCAGGAGCCTGAAGATTGAAGTTCAGGCTTTGAATACTGGCGATTAAAAACTTATTTTTTGTTTTTAAAGGTTTCGAGCGATTAAAATTTGTTTGAACAGGCGTCATAGAGTAATAAAACATAAACTTAACCCCATCCCAAATTTAAAGCAATAAGGTTGCGGACTTAATTGTGAAAGTCCTGGGAAGGTTTAAAAGGTTAGAAAATTCGTTAAAAATAGGCGATACAACGATTGTTAGGACAGCTAGTTAAAAATAAAATTATTCAACTTTTAATTATGTAAACATAATTAATTACAAATTTGCCTAATAATAAAGCTAGATTGGTGTTGATGCGCAGGTTTTTAACGTCCTTTCTAACCAGCCGACCGCGGGTGTGGGGACACCCTGGTTGGCCTTGGTCCTCCACAGATTCGCGGGAACAGCTCTTCGGAAGTGGCGGGAATGGTCAAGGGAGACTAGACGGAGCGGACCCCCTAAGGGGCAGCTATCGCTGACAACGCTATGGGTCTTCAGTTTCCCATAGCGCTGTCACTGGGCGATGAGAAGGTGGGTGGGGTTTTTAGTTAGGGTAGTCTTCGCTCCTAGCGGGGGAGTCCCACACACGTCGCCGTCGTCCCCACGGCAGCGGTATGGTACGTCCCCACCTCAAAAAAAAAGTGTTAAACGTCCCAATTTGCCGGTTTTATTTTAATCGATCATCATGTATTACATATTTATGACTTGTGGACTTTATTCATCAAAGTTATGGTTGATAATACAATGCCACCTACTTTTGAATTAATTCAAGCTCCCAAAGGCTTTAGGTACTTCAAGGTTGGAGTCTTATTGGAAGTGCACCGCATTGACCTTCACCTAACCTTGACTTCTACTAGATCCATGCGAATTGCTGAAGTGGCCTTAAACTCTTTAATATTATATCGCAAACCGATTGTGGATACAAAACGTGGCGGTTGTTTGTTTCACTGAAGGTTTAACAGTTTATAGTTCGTTTACATGAGAAATATCTGAAATGTTTGTATGTAGCTCATAACTGCGACAAAATTGCATATTATTTTTTCGTTACGTTTATAATTCTAATTAATAATCTAATTAGTAATTGTTACTAACCCAAATAGACCTAAGTTGTCTGAATAAATAAATAAATATATATAAATATAATTCTTAGGATAAGGTCAAAAGTTTAAATTTTAATTGAGTACGGAGTAGTCCAAAGCGGCGAGCCTTAAATTTATCATATCAATCAAATCAAATAAAATATATATGTATATAACATACTACAATACTTTTGAATCGTCATTGAATACAATGTAAAGTGATTCTACTTTCGGGTTGGAAAATATCTACCGAGAACATACCGGTAAGAAACTCAGTAGATTAGTTACAGAAGCAGTTTCTAACTTATTGTTATGTGTAGGTATATCACTTTGGACCGAGTCATATAGTTTTGTCTTAATGAGTGAAAAAAACATAAAGTATTTATTTTTGAGAATTAGGCGGTAGTAGACTAGTCCCCAATCATAAAAAACATACATATACACATGTTATTAAAAATCAAAATTTAGTAAGTTCAAGTAATTAATTGACTATACAGCTGTTTAAAACAAATATATCCGTCTAACCGACGTTACATTTCAAGTTGAATCCCGCTATCAAAAATATATCTTCGAATTTCCTTCGTTCGCATTAGTTCCATTGCTTAGTCCCATGATGGTACATTAGTACCACTTATAAATCAAGATGAAATGATGGAACTACTGCGAATTTTTTTTCGCATTATTACCACTTATACGTCAAGATGAAATGATGGAACTACTGCGAATACTCAAATTAGAATTCTCAGTTGTACCATTTTGTAAATTATGTTATAAACTAACTAACACAAAATTCACCCGAGTTATTTCAGAAAGAAAAGTATTTTATTAATGTAGTATGCCATTTTTCTTCCTACCAAATATTATTCAAATCTGCTCAGCAGTCTTTGCGTGTAAGAGTAATTAACATCTTTACATTTTTACAAACGTTTTAACGTTTAATATTAGTAAGACGCAAAGTCAAAATCATTATTTTGTATACACATCAGTACTTTGTCAAATTAAATCTGTCAAGTTAAATATGCAGTCAGTTACTCAGTTGAATGTGACAAGGTTCTTTTTATACAAAGTTTCGCGTTTATAATATAACTAGCTGTGCCCGCGACTTCGTTCGCGTGGACTACATCTTTTTATGGTCGGTTTTACCCCTTTCTCCCCTAATATACGAAACAAAGAGTAGTTTATATTATAATCCAAGTTTCGAGCTATTTTTGTGCCAAATTTCATATCTCTAACTTCAAAAATAAACATTTTTCCATATAAACTTCCAAAGGTGGTATTACCCCCCTCCCCCCCTTATTTTCTAATAAAAAGTAGCCTATGTCCGTTCTTGAGATTATACCTATACCTATACCAAATTTCATCAAAATCGGTAGAGAGGTTTAAGCAGGAAAGCGTAACAGACACACAGACAGACAGACAGAGTTACTTTCGCATTTATAATATTAGTAGAGATTAGGACTATGTCTAGGATTAGCTGGATTATGTAGATTAGTACATAGGTATGGAAATTGACCAACGAAAAAAGTTTCTCGAAAAAGGCACTGACAGTTTCCCAAACATCGCGATGGTTTCCGATTTCAGGAAACATCAACCAACATTCTCCATCTTCGTTTTCATTTTTGCAGCCAGTTTGCCGAACAACCAGTTCCGAATGAGAAATATCCGACCAACCTTTTCGAGAGGCCGAAAACTTTTCAATTTTGTTTCGCAATCCGCAGACGCTTTGTATATTTTGGGCTGAAAGGGTAAACACTCCGGATTAGAGTAGGCTCCGGCTTTGACCGGATAAACTTGATCGAGTTGCACAGCTGTACCGGGTCAATCTAAAAGTTCTGGCAAAGCCTACTGCGAAATTAAAGGTATACAAAATGAAATCTTAGTCTCGAATTAAGCCATTAACGATTTATTAGATACTACCTGTGCCCGCGACTTTGTTCCTATCTCCCCTAATATCTACTATATAAAAATAAGTCGGGTTTTCCTCCCTGACGCTATAACTCCAGAACGCACGAACCGATTTCCACGGTTTTGCATTCGTTGGAAAGGTCTTGGGCTCCGTGAGGTTTATAGCAAAGAAAATTCAGGAACAATTTCAACAGAAAAGCGGGAAAATCCTCTAAGGCGAAACGAAGTTCGCCGGGACCGCTAGTTCGAAATAAAAACTAGTCTATATTTTTACCATTTTCCCATAATTATAATCTTTCAAAGGTATTATTAGGAAAGATTCATAGGCAAACAAAATAGGGACGCATTTTCAAAAAACCCTTACTAGCACAGGGTGACATATGCCGACTTTCAATTCTGACAAAATGGCCGCCACATTTTACCATCTTCCGCGTAATTCGGGCTTAAATAACATTTTCTCGTTCATAAAACATCCACAAACATCTCCGAGTTACTACTTTTATTTAATACCTCCATCTAGACTCTGTCACGTATAAATTTGTCAGAGCGGGACAACGTAAAAAGACGCAGTGGAACTAAGATCAGATACTTCTAGATACGGAGTCGACCGCTAAATGTGGAATAGTAATGCAGTAAAGAAAAAGTAACTATTTTTTTATTCAGTTCAAAATTTACCTGATCCTTATCCCACCTGATGGTAAGTGGTAATGATTTCCTAGCTTAAGGGCGAAAAATACAGCATAATAAAGCTGTTACTGGACTTGTCGCCCTTACCTTGAAGGCTTGACCCCTGCTACTAAGGTAGCACCCCCCAAGAGCTCTGGAAACCTTACTCACACGCAGGAACACAACAACACAGAAGTGATTGTTATTTGGCTGCGTTCTTCTGTAAGGTGGAGGTATTTCACCAGTCGGGCTGCTCCAGTTCGAGCGATAAATCACTATGCCCTACCTCTTTTAAAAACTTCGGATTTGTTATCATCGATCCGCATTCAGCTTGATTTCAATGATTTTAATATGCGAGTATCAAATTCCAAGAAGATATATCTTCCAGTAAAAAACTATATCAGTAATAATTGTCTTATTTCAATTTCGAAATTCTGTTAGGTAATGCGCTTACTCACAATCTCTCATAGTACACAAAATGTATCGAAATATTTTTAACATACTGCCATAATAAAAACTAAATTGTAAAAACCTCTGAATCATACAAAAGTACCCAAACAAACTACCACAGCCTTGTATAACAATTTCGTTTAAAACGTTATGTCCAGTTAAATTTTCATGATCCAAGTCGGAGCAAACCAAAAAGAACCAGTGAAGGTCATAACTTACATGAAACGTAAGCCTCGGTAAATGATAGGCCTACGTGTGGGGTTCCACAAGGGGGGTGCCTTATGCGGGGGGCATAAAGGTCAGATTGGGCTGGACCGGTTGACACTCTTGTAATGCGATAGGAATTAATTAGGCATGTAAAAGGACTATTTTAGGGCTTCAGTCCGGGGAAAGAGAAAATTTAATAGCTTTTATTTTACACATAACTATTTAGGTAACTATAAAATAAAGTGATGGTTATCCATATAATGTATTTGTATATCGTACTCTACATCACTGGAAACTTTGAGTATTATATTAAATTTCATTAAATATATTTAAATAAATGATCTAAAATAATAGCTTTGTTTTGAATACACATCATATAAATTTAAAGTAAGTAAACTACTTTAAATTTATGTAAAACTTGGTGAAGAAATTTCTTCTGAAGTCTACTGTTATTATTTAAACAATAAAATTTGCTTTCATTTTGCACCTAAAAGGATTTTTTTCAAATAAAATCATTTAGTAATGTTCTTATAAGAGGAATTGGAAAAAGCAAATGTTACCCCTGAGAACAAACATTTTGTTACTTACGCTTATGATACGCATATGATATTCTGAAAATTCTTCCTAAAACCAAGAATTCGTTACTTAGCATTTACCCATTTCTAGAAGATATAAAACAGCTCTTGTTTTAAAGTAAAGCCTTTTAAATGGAACGAGGGGTTTAATCCCCAGCGCGTCATTTGGGGAAGGTTGACATAACAATATAAAATTATGTAACAGGTCGTTAGTGCGAATAATAGTTCCACTTGGACTATGTCACGACTTTGTTCCACTATTTATATCAAAAGTAGGGGTGGACTTTAGCTCCGAAATATTACGCGAAAATTTTCATTTGGTTACAATTGATTCGTTCACGATTCGAGTTAAAATCGATACATTGTGTAGAAAAAGAAATATAAATCATCTTTATTCATGTAAACTTTACAAAAGCACTTATGAATAGTCAGTACAAATTAAGTATTCTACCGCCGTGTTCGGAATGTTGATCATGTCGAGAAGAACCGGCAAGAAACTCGACACTTACTCTTTTCAATGTAACAATGTTCCCTTAAGCTAGGTACTTAAATAAAATATACAAAGCTTATATAAAACATTTCCGAGAATTAAAGTTATTCAAGACCCATACATTTTTGTCATTTAAATAATCATCCATTTTGTAGTAGCCCTTTTTTATTAAAGAATTTTTAACATGAGACTTAAATCTATGCATGGGCGGGCAACTGGATAACATTTTCAGGTAACTTGTTAAATAATTTAACGCTTAAACCCACAAAGGAATTACTTATCTTATGTAGTCTTAGATATGGAACAGCAAGTTTGTGTTTATTTCTAGTGTTAAAGTGTGTATGAAATATATGTAAATATTTGTGTCTCAATAATTTCACAGGACATCAATGTACTGCAACATGATCGGTGTATTAAAAACAAACATTAGCATGAAAAGAATTCAAATTAAAGTAGATTTAGGAGAAAAAACACTACAAATGCAATTTTCAAATTAAAATTAACATTATTTTTATTCAAGCTTAATGTCTTATTGTGTTTTTAGAAAGTATTCGATCTTATACTTTTATAGAAATAAAATATTAAAAAAGGTTTTTTGTGAGAAGACAACGTGTTTCTAATTTAAAAAATGAAATAAGAATGCTTAGCAAATTAGGATGATCGATATTTGTATAATTTAGCATTCGCATCATATAGGATCACGTAAGGATTGTGTTTAACGGCATGCCTTGAGACAGGCCTGTATTAAACAGTAGCCTGAGAGCTTCTGAAGATTTTTACAAATCCCTTCTACTAATTCATTCGAATAATCATATTCTAGAATCGAATAGCCACCGCCTTCACATTCGCTCGTCTCTAAATTTAAAAGCACTGTTTGCTCAGCGGTGAGTATGAATCGGCTTTTTGGTCATTGTCGGGTTACATTGTTTCGCTTTTGCTTGTTAATGAGATGACAAGCCAATTTTACTTTACTTGTTAGAGATTAAAACGGTTTTCTGGAGAGCGACAACGCTTTATTGCGGTTTCATTTGTTTTAGTTAAAATAACGGTTCGCAAATCTCAGCAAATGTAACTATTAATAAAGATGGTATTGTTGGTGAGAATTCTGGATTGTTTCGTTGAAATCGTCATTCTTATCATCAGCCTTCTGGCTTCTGGAAGTTTCTCAATTCGGACGTATATAAATGTATTTTATAAATATGTCTTCGCGGAAGTTGCGTGTAAGCCGGTTTTGATAATATTAATAGTTTTACCTCTGAAAGAAAAATAATGCAGGGGCGGTATCAAAAAACACAAACCAGGTATCCTAGAGTGCGTTTGTTAGTTGTTAAAGCTTTATAATGAAGGCCTGAAGTTGATCTGATGATGGAGCCAAAAGTCAACACCTCAAACATTTACTGCAATGACCCAGGTCATGTTTGGATGTTTAGATTAAATAATTTACAAATGATGTATCTTATAACAAATATTAAACAAGTAAGAGATTATATGATTATACAAGCTGACCCGACAGATGTTAACCTGTCTTAACAACGACTATTTAATTCAAATATGTTTTGACCCAATTTATAATTTTCATAAGAACGTTTTTCTGAAAATAACATACTCAACAAAATAATGTGAAATTGGTAAGCCGATCACGCGTGATGGTGTGACCAATGAAAATAGGGATTCATTTTTATACATCCCTACTTCCCTACTAATATTATAAATGCGAAAGTAACTCTGTTTGTCTGTCTGTTACGTTTTCCCGCTTAAATCTCTTAACCGATTTTGATGAAATTTGGCATAGGTATACGTTGAACCTCAAGAACGGACATAGGATACTTTTTGGTAGAAAGGGGGGGAGGTAATGCCACCTTTGAAAGTTTTTATGGGAAAATGTTTTTTTTTAAATTAGAGATATGAAAGTTGACTAGTAGACTACTTTTTGTTTCGAATATTAGGGGAGATAGGGGTAAAACCGACCATGAAAGGATGTAGTCCACGCGAACGAAGTCGCGGGCACAGCTAGTAGATTATATAATAAAGATATTATGGATTTGATGATAAAGGAATACCATAGATCATCAATGATATTTTTTATTTTTATTTTCCTGTTTAAAATAGTATTTACGCGAGACAGTAACAAACATACAACCAGACATCAATACATTATTACAAACTTTTCAATATATAATATTAGTAGGACTCTATTTAATTAAGTGTTTGTGCCTGTAAATAACAAAGAGTTAAATCCCAATTTTTTGTTCATGCGAGAAGATTTTTTCCATGAACTAACTCCACGTACAACTCGTACCAATTATAATAACACTAAACCCTTACCGACCGAATAATGTAATTAGCATATGAAAAGTTTCCACTTTGCGCCACTAATCGGACCCTAGCATGGGTCGCGAGGCCGGACCCTTAGTAAAGGGGAAAATGTCTTTTCAGCTCTTTCGGTAAACGAATTTAGTGCGAGCATTACACGATTGATGTTGGCGAAATTCATGAATTGGTTTTGCTTTCGTAGTTTCGTTAATCCTTACTAATATTATAAATCGGAAAGTGAGTTCACGGGACACGAATCCATAGCCCTTTATGTATGGCGCGTGCTGCTCTTCCAAGTCCCAGAACGCAAGGGGAGATAATTTTCCTGTCTCTTTAAAATATTTAAAGTTTGCTAATGAGATGTACAATACATCTAGAAAAAATCTACATATGTATCTATGTTAATTGAACTATGGTCGCGGGAGAATCGACATAATTTCACAATAAAACATGGGTCTTCGCTACCTTACAAGGGTTCTAGTGATTAAGTACACCCTCAGACACCATCCTTACTTTCTTACTAATATAATGTTTGTTCCGCTTTCACGCCGTAACTACTGAACCGATTGCTTTGAAATTTTGCTTATTATTGGTAAAAAACAACACAGCAAAAAAAACACTGAACGGATCTTGATGAAATTTGGGACGAATAGATCAACATTTATGGGGTATTTTTAATACTAAAATAATGCGGGCTAACTCGCGGGCAACAATTAGTTGTAACTAGTAGCGGTATAATTAAAAAAAAAACGAATTCATTCTCGTATTTAACATTAAATAAATAAACATTGGAAAATATAACATAATTTTAAAAGAGATATTTTAAGAGAGGTAGGGCATAGCGATTTACCGCTCGAACTGGAGCAGCCCGACTGGTGAAATACCTCCACCTTACAGAAAACCGCAGCCAAAGAACAATCACTTCTGTGTTGTTGTGTTCCTGCGTGTGTGTAAGGTTTCCAGAGCTCCTGGGGGGTGCTACATTAGTAGCAGGGGTCAAGCCTTCAAGGTAAGGGCGACAAGTCCAGTAAAGATTTATTATGCTGTACTTGTCACCCTTAAGCTAGGACCTCATTACCACTTAACATCAGGTGGGATGAGGTCAATCTTGAAGTGCAATATAAAAAAAAAACATAAATTGCTCTGATTATATGATAAATTGCTAAAGCAACTGTGTTACGAAAATTGATGGTGGTACTGACCACGACAAATTATTAAAGCACAAACAATAGGCATAGATACAAGGATAATACCGAAATAAACTGACGATGTTTTTGGTTCAATCAATATAGTTGGATATTGGAATGAAAAACCAAGTGGAAACTCCAGGTAAAAGAATATAATAAAGGTAGCAGAGACAGATTTATACGTAAGAGAATGACAGAGTGTTGTAAAGACATTAGGCAATATAAAAGTTTAAACTTAAACCTAGAAAGAACAATCATCTTGCCAGTGTTGTGATTATATAAAACAGGTTTTATTAACACCTCTTCCACTTGGTTTTTCATTCCAATATCCAACTAATATTATAGCATAAATTGTAAATATAAATGTGTCTAAGAATTTCTTTTTTTACGTGTTATAAGAAAACATACGTGTGTTATATTTTTGGGAACACACCTTTTTATTTAAATACACTACTACACCTTACTTATTTAAGGACTCGAAGCCATTTGCTACAGCCAACATCATTGATTACACCTATACACCTCAGTACCTTGTCACACCAAATCTCCGCGTAACTACGCAAGTCACATAGACAGTGACTTAATGTGACAAGGTACAGTGTTGTTCACGAACTAAATCCACTGACTGTACACATGCGTTTGTTAAGTTATTTTGTACATTAAACATTGATACGTTATTTTGATTGTATCGGAAGTGAATCTCCTTACAATATATACTGTGCTTTCAATAACACAATAACAACACTCGATACAAGTACCCACATAAACTGTAATAATGTAAATAATAATAAATAAACAAATTTGCTTATTTATTAATATACGAGCTGTGCCCGCGACTTAGTTCGCGTGGAATTCAGGTTTTTTTTTCATATGTATATGAAAAAAAAGACCATGGTCGGTTTTACCCCTATCTCCCGTAATTTTCGAAACAAAAAGTAGTCCATATTTTAATCCAAATTTCGAGCTTTATTTGTGAATCTTCATATGTCTAGCTTAAAAAAAACATTTTCCCCATCCCTACCAAATAATCTTTCAAGAGTGATATTACCCCCACCCCCCTTATTTTAAAACATAAAGTAGCCTATATCCATTCTAGAGGTTCGATGTATATACCAAATTTCATAAAAATCGGTTCATTGGTTTAGGCGTGAAAGCCGGACAGACAAACAGACAGACAGAGTTACTTTCGCATTTATAATATTGATATGGAGTATGGATTAAGCAAATCAAGTAAGTATACAAAAAAGGTATAGTCTCACAAAACGGTTTATACTAATATTAAAAAACTGAAGAGTTTGTTTGTTTGAACGCTCTCATCTCGGGAAGTAGTGGTTCGCATTGAAAAAATATTGTCGTGTTCAATAGTCCATTTATCGAGGAAGGCTTAAGGCTATCTAACATCACGCTGCGCTTAATACGAACGAATCAATCAGTAAAAAATGTGGCATAATTATGTACGTACGATATATATTATGTACGCGTGCGAAGCTGCGGCCGCTGTTTTGATAAATCGGCTTACGGAGAATATAAAAAGGTACTGACAGTTTGACACGTTCCAAGAACGTTTAATCCAGAACAGTTCGACGAATAGAGACGATTTTTCCTTTTACACGATCTGACTAAACCTTTTGCCGGTCTTAAACAACATGTAACGAAAACAGACTCCAATGTGTTGTCAAACATTTTACGGCGTAAATAGAGTGCGGCGAGCGAGCCCGCGGGATATTACATGTAAAGTGCCCGCAAACAGACTAGCGCTCGGAGTAACGCGGTGATGAGTCGGCAACATGTCGATAATGCTATTTATCGCATAAGTTTTAGTTTAATGAACTAGATATATTGAAAAATAGTTACTGTATTTCGGCTGTGTCATTATCATATCCATACGATTATAGTTTATTACGAATGAACTATGAAAAAAAAATGACAAAGTGTAATTGTGTGTGTTGGTTTATCTATCTTCCACGGCGAAATGGAATACCGAATTGACGTGATTTTTACGTAATAATATTTGAAGTTTTCTAAAATGTGGGTGGAAGTTTGGAAAATTTTAGGTAGAAAGCAAAAAAATTACACGCTCTCTACCTTGAAAATTGATTATTTGTGTAATCGGTACAACTATAGCATAGATAGCAATCGGTTACAAAGATTACCTATTGGTAGAAAAAAGAAACAAAGAAACATTTACTTAGTGACTTACACTGAATTGATAAATCATCAACTTTAATTTATTTGATAAAAAATATAAATATGTTAATAGAGACATACCAAAAAGGCAAATACTCAGCATCGAGTTGCGTGGCGGGCAGTGCTTTGCACCCAGCGACAGTGAGAAAAACACAAAATATAATAAGTATGCAATAGCTGTTTGGAAGAAATTCCCAGTTAAACATTTATTAATTACGATGGGTGACAGAAAATCAGTCAAGTCCAATACAGAGCGTTTGTCATCTCAATTACATAATCGCTAGCAGAACCTACAGTTACATTTAGTCATAATACATTTTACAAATTTACAAGTAGTTGGTAAAATGTAGATTCAAGATACTCCTTGAATCAACGTATAACTAAAGGATCCCAAACTCATAGTTTCTAAAGAGTTTGTGGTATATTGTTCCAACATTTATCTTGTTCCGTCATTTCGTGGTAATATCGACAAGAGTTACACGCGTCCCTCGAGCCAAGCCCGCAAATATCGGAGGACAGGGAGGCCGAGGGCAGAGGACTGATTTAGTTTGCCCAGGCTGAGACATTATCGATTGGGGCAGATGAGGTCCCGACTTTATGTATTTTTATGGGGGTCGCCAGCAATCTGGTACGGGAACTGTGTTAACATTGGTACAGATATGGCGGGTTCAGATTTAAGTTTCTGGGACAATATAAATAAACGGGCTCAGAGATTTACATTGAAAGTGTTCGTAGTCAACAAAACTGGATGTGACTACACTTTTTAAATTTAAGTACCTGCGTAGTAGGTAAGTAAGCCGGTTTCGGCGTCACATCATATTTGAGGTCTATGGTTCGATTCCCGGTCGCGTTTTTATGGAAAACTACTTTTCTGTTATGTCTCTGGCCTACCGTACCGTCGTTGTTTCTTATTTCTTAAACACAACTGTTCTAGCTAATTTCCACAGAATCCGAGCAATGTATAATGTTCTCCAATAGTGATTGAAACAGCTGATTCACACGACTTCATCCACAAGCAAATCAGACCTCCATTTCATCTTCTTTGACGAAAGAAATGATACGGTAAATTCATCATAACCCTCTGCCAAAAAGCCAACGGATACCGACTTACTTTCGCAAGAAAAAATTTTTTTTTTGTTTATGTTCTTAAACTTTTCTCTCAGCTTTTAGGTCAATAGAACCTAACTGCCTTATTAAGGAAATGATTTGCAACCTTATTTTCAGCAATAGAATGAATATTTTATAAATTTGGACACTGGCAATTAAGTCGTATTTGAGCGGCGCTATTTTGTTCATGTTCTATTCTTCTCTCTAAAAAAGGAAGTTAAAATTTGTGATTTTTCTATGATGTATCTTTTTTAATATGATAGTAATTTGTACAATTTGAGTTGTTGATAAAAAGTGAGTGAAGTTTCTGAAAAACAATATCTTATGCCACTCAGTAATTATTGTAATTAAAACTTGTTTAGGATGCATATATTAAAAATCACAGCACTGGTAAGATAACTATGTATTCCATATTTAAGATTAAACTTTTATACTGTCTGTCTTTGTAAAACTTTGTCTACTCTATCTCTAAAAATAAACACCTCGAATTAATAATAATAAATAATAAATGCACCAGACAATCACACCAATCACCTGGTCTCAAACTAAGGTTTTCCCTTGTACTATGAGTACCAGTTTCCTATTAAGTATTTTAAATAAATTTCCTTAAATAATGCCAATGATCTAATATTTATTGTAATCGGTCCAGTTGTTTTTCACTTTATTTCATAATTCTAATAACGTAATTCGTCACAACTGTTCTTAAGGGGCATTAAACTAAACCACATTACTTACTTATAAGGCCGGTCAAGTGCGAGTCGCCTTCGAGTATCGGGGGTTCATTCAGTAACTGTCCCTTTTCTTTCACGTTTTACTCTACCCCCTAATAAAACAATCTTATTTTAACCGCAATATAGTAGTCATTCATTTATTAGGTTAATAAGTATGTAAAATGACCTTTTTTTTATTATAATAATGTAATAAAATATAAAGTAATCATTTACATTGAAGTCTTCAAACTAGCAACTCTGGACTAAACATATTGGTTGTGTCGTAGCAGCTTTATTATTATATTTAATAGAAAAAATCAAAATCTTGATTTTATACAATTTTAAAGTCCAATTCTGAGTTATAATAATTTTATCTTGCCTCTGATGAATAAATTAATTAATGAACAAAAATCACAATAAAAAAGTTCCATACTATTACTACTATAGGAGTTTTAAATGTAGGCGTGTGTTGCCCTGCCCTTTGACCTAACCAAGAATCGAATTCGGTTCTTACAGCTCTGGGAAAGTTGCACAGCCCCACCGAAGTCGTCTTTCTTGCCTCGCACATTCAGTCCTGGGTTAGGCTATAGTTCTGGGTGGTCCACGGAACCCTAAAACCTTTATTATTAGAAGCTCGTTTCAATACAATGAGCGGCACGCTCACATCCTTATAAGCGTGTGCTGTAGGTGGTCCGTCTGTCTGTAATGAACGTATCCTGCCTCCAACAATTGGCTAATTGCACTACCGACCTATTTCGTGCGTACACATTGTTGCATAATATTGAATAATGCATCCTAGTGCGTTTCGCTACGTATGGGTTGCTCGGTTACTTTGCGGAAGTACTTGTTTTAATTTTAAACTTTGTTGCAGTTTCAAAGGTACAAGTAATCGCTTCATCGATTTTCAGTCATCGTACTATGCGGGTAGTTATTTTAAAACTGGCAATTTCTTCCATCAACTGCATTTTTATACTATCTGCTATCGCTGCGTGCAGCACTGCTCGCAACTCGAAAGGCGTATACGGAAGACCAGCGTCGAGTTGTAACTTTAATACCTCGACCAATGCAGAGTATTTGCCTTATTAGTGATAATATTTTATTAATTAAGTAATATTAGGTCAAAGTTTTACTAATTAGATGTTTGCCACTAAATAAACGGTTTTCTTTTCGGTTTGATGCTTAATTGAGCATTGATTAGATAAAAAAAGGCTTGGGGAAAGGCGTTTACACAATTTTGGAAATATGGCAATGGATTTTTTTTGTTTCAATATACTATCGTTATCCAATAATATATGTAATTATAATTATTAATACAAATATATAATTATTAATACAAATTAATAATTACATATATTTAAATACAAGTTGTATACCAATATAAATTTCACGTCAATCTATCTATTTAATCTATACGATCGACAGCCCGTCAAGGGAAACACTTGTAGATCGATATTAGTTCTTATGTTAACGGCAAAAGGGCGATGGCATGATCATAATCTCTGACGTGCTACTGATTGTTCATTTTTATAAAGTAAAACCGCTAAGACACGATGTTCCAAACTTCAACCCCTACGGGATGAAACATGAAGATATGTGGGTTGAACACTAAGCTTCCGATTAAGAAACAAAAACAGCAAAACAACGATTGTGCTCCGTTACGCATGTAGCCCTCCATGCGACATTACAGTTGGTTATAAGTTATTCATGACTCGGGTTGATTCACCCCTGATCTAAACAAATCAAATAAGTACAGTGTAAGTATACAGTAGGACGCGCCGTTCAGGGACTGGAAAAAATTACCAGATGGCATAGTAAATAATGATATTACAAGTTTGATATAAGCGTTCATTATGAAATAAAAAAAGATATATTTATTTAGTGACATGACAAAGGATTTATAGAACAGCAAATAATAAATTCAAAATTAAGAAAAAGATTTAAAAGCAGTCAAAGTTTAAACTGTTTCGTTGGCAGCGCCTATATAATTTCGCTATTTAGTGCGAGTGGCCATCTTGGACTAGAAATTGTTCATAGTGTATATAATACTCATAAGATTTTTTTTATTTTTTATTTGGTACCCAAGGGATTTGCGCCAAACTATGTAATCCCACATTTTGTGGCTGCCACTATCTGTTTTTAAATCGTTTTCTACCAAATAAGTAGCTGCTAAGAATACTCTCTTCATACTTTTTACGTGCAAATATTCTTAATAAGTAAACCCGACGTGTTCACCTTTCAAACAAAATAATCAAAATCGGTTCATCTGTTTGAGAGCTGCGATATATTTTTTAACTTAAAACTTACATTCAATGGTATTCAAAGCCCACATTTACTTGGATGACATCTACAGCAAAATCCAATAAATATACTTTATACTGTGATTAACTGTACTTACGACACTGCACTACCCTTATATCCTCTGCATAAGAACTAGTTTCAAACTACAAGTGGTACCTTGATGTGGTGTTTACCGTACACATAATATATTTACAGATTGATCTAAAAACTAAGTATGCTCCTAAAATGTTTAGATTAAAACTACATTATGACTCAGATATTTATTTATTTATTTAAAAACATTATTGCACAAAAAAGTACAAAAGGTGGACTTAATGCTAGGAGCATTCTCCACCAGTCAACCGTTGGGTCATGCAGATAGTACGTTTATGGGTGCGGTAACAGTAAAAATGTGAGTATGGATAACAACAAAATTAATAATCATAAATAGCAGAAAATTACACACGAGAATAGAATATTCATACATAGGTTCATGATAAATAAATATAATAATTAAACAATATAATATATATATATATATATATATATATATATATATATATATATATATATATATATATATATATATATATATATATATATATATATATATATATATATATATATATATATATATATATATATATATATATATATATAAATAAAACAAATATATTAAAAATCTTGTTAGAAATTAGAAATACATGATAAAATAATTTATAGAATAGACCTACTGGTATATATTTTACTGTGACTAACGACGTATCGTACAAGCATTCATAGGTGTAACAGTCGCTCCGTCCGTCCGTTAATCAATATTCGTCAATAGTACCTATACATACAACCAACAATTTGTCTGATTGGTGTGCACTTAAAGCTCCCAGGTACTGTATACACGGAAATCGGGCCATTTAAATGTGATTCAGTTTGTTCGTAAAAAAAGAGCATTTAAAAATTAAATGACTTCCATTAACTATGACTTTTGAATGTGTAATGCGTTTCATTTCCGAACTTTTATTTAAAACTAGTTAGTGTATTGTGTCTGGTTTTCTTGGTCTTACGACGTTAAAGAAAGATTGGCCGTAGGGATACAAAAATACAGGACAATCAACTAATGCCCGTTTCCAATATTTGAAAACGATCCTTTCCAGTTAAGGGTAGTAATTAACTACACGAGGCGTAAGCGATAAACGACCGACGGACGACTGATGACAGCTGATATGGAAAGTAAATTTGAAATCAGAATTAACGACTCTTAGAAAAACTGTCATTTTTGATACATTACGAATCGTAAAATATTGGAAACGGGCATTAAATAACAGTTAACAGTACGTAGAGGTAAAAACACTTGATGTTTAAGTATATTACGTTTTCACAGTCCAATCTCGATTGTTTTAAGAATACAGTAACAAAATGGTTGGGTATCGTTTTTTGACGGCAGTTTTCAAAGAGTTGTTAAAAAACTTTAAATTTTTACAGTAATGTCAAGACAAAATCATATTATTCATATAGATTTCATCAGTATAACTTACGAAAAGTCGTTATATAAACCTAATGATGCTACCTCCGGTTCGAAACCTATAACTACGGAAAAGATACCGGCAAGATTTATTTTGCACCAAGACGTACAATTAGTTGTCAATTGTAAAAAAAATCATTACAATTTGTGCAACGTGTGCAATGTTCAAATACATCGTTTGGGGCGTTTGCTTGCATGCGTCATTATGATTTATTGTTAATTTAAGGAAAGTCATTGCCCCATGCTCCCCCCCCCCCCCCCTTAACTAAGGCCATGCACCCCTACACTTCAACTTGAAGTTATTTCAAAAGCAAACATTACTGGAAACATGTCACAATTGTGACTAGTATGTTTACCCACACACATTGGAATCACTGTCGAACGTGTCAATATTTGTAGTACAAGCTTATGTGTAAGGCATGGCTTTAACTATCGGTGCCTAAAAATCAATATTTTTCGTGTAAACTTAGATTTTGGAGAATGTTGTCTATAAACACAAAAATAAAGCATCACTTTACGAGGCAAGCGGGGCTGACTTTGGTCTTGCGCCACGTTGGGGTCCCGGTTTCGATGCCCGGTCGATTCAATATGGGAAACGAAGTTTTTTATATTGGCTCGGGTCTGGGTGTTGTGGCACCGTTGTTATTTCTGATTTCTGTAACAGAAATTCTGGAGCAGCTTATAACTCAGAAACAGAAGCATCAGAGCAATGTATGTGATGAAGTCCAATCTTTATTAACTAGCGACCTGCCGCGGCTATTCCTGCTTTTTCTACATATTCCATTGATTCTTCGCTCCTGTTACTTCTAGCGTGATATTATATAATCTTCCTCGATATAAGGACTATCCAATACAAAAATTATTGTTCAATTCGAACTACCTACCTAGTTCCTAAGTCAAGCGCGTTCAAACAAACTAATATTATATTAGTGCTAGCTGTGCCCGCGACTTCGTTCGCGTGGACTAATATTCGAAACAAAAAGTAGTCTATATTTTAATCCAGGTTTCGAGCTATATTTGTGCCAAATTTCATATCTCTAACTTTAAAAATAAACATTTTTCCATATAAACTTTCAAAGGTGGTATTACCCCCATCCCCCTTATTTTCTAATAAAAAGTATATGTATCTATGTCCGTTCTTGAGATTCAACGTATACCTATACCAAATTTTATCAAAATCGGTTGAAGGGTTTAAGCAGGAAAGTGTAACAGACAGACAGAGTTACTTTCGCATTTATAATATTATATATAATATTAGTAGGGAAGTAGGGATAGTAGGGATAGATTTAATACCAGCAAGTTGGTCAGACCACCCCGTGATGACAGTGGATCTAAATCGGAGAAAGTCAAGATTTAGGGAAATCTTGGACTATATTACAGAAGACCAAATAATAATCACTCCGGTGTTGTTGTGTTCCTGCGTGTGAGAGCTCCTGGGGGGTGCTACATTAGGAGCAGGGGTCAAGCCTTCAAGGTAAGGGCGACAAGTCTAGTGGCAGCTATTATTATGTTGTGTTTGCTGCTCTTAAGCTAGGAACTCATTACTACTTAACATCAGGTGGAATGAGGTCAATCTTGAAGTGTAATATAAAAAAATTAAAAAAATATTTAGTAGTACTTCGATAGTCAGGAAATCAAAAATGAACCTAATGTTTAGGTGACATTTCATAGTTTACAAGGTTACAGGAGTTCAGAAATAAGGACGGTGCCACAACACCCAGACCCGAACCAATATAAAATAGCTCGTTTCCCATCCTGATTCGACCGGGCATCGAAACCGGGACCCCAAAGTAGCGCAAAACCTGGGCTGGATTGCCCTGGTCTTTTGGAACAACTACAAATAAACGTCCCATTTAAATTACCAAGGCCAGGTAAATATTTGCCCTTTAATATTAGCGGATCCAGAAGCAAGCTCGGTCACCACTCAATAATAAACAGATTGCAACGACAGTATAATGAGTACCAGAAAAGAAGCGGTGTTGACATCTTTTCAGATAGCCTTTATAAATTTAAAAAATATTTACTAGATTATTTTAAAAGGTAATTAACTTTGTCTGAAATTAATTACCTCACATTTGCAAGTCGTGGCAGCCTGTAAATGAATCTGCACTTAGACTTTATTTCAAGTTTGTATGTAATGTTATTTTTTAGTGTAAGATTTGTTGGTTGTCCTATATAAATAAATAAATAAATAAAACTAAAGTCCACCCAGCTCGCCTCTACGGAGGTCGTCGTTATATAAGAATGATCTATCTATCTAACTGAGTACTTTCTTGAAAGTTAGGAAGGTTCCTAACAGTACTAATTCATATCGTTGATATAGTGGCCCACTCCCGGTTCCTCGTAAATTATTCATCTACCCCTTGTAATTGGTATGCTCTAATGCCGCTACCCCACTGATGGGCCATTATGCTGAAATATAGCTGAGGAATTCGTATATATTGGGCAGACGGGATGGGTGTGCCTTGTAGACGGAACGACGTTTAAGGCTTTGTAAAAAACGCGTCGGAACTTATGTAAATAAAAAAAAATACATTGCTCTGATTCTGTGGTAAGTAGCTTAAGCACTTGTGTTACAGATATCAGAAACAACGACGGTAGGTACCCCAACATCCAGACCCGAGACAATATGGAAAACTTCGTATCCCATATTGACCCGACCGGGGATCGAACCCGGAACCTCAGAGATGGCGCTCGCCAAAGTCAGGCCCGCTCGCCTCTCTGCTACGGAGGTCGTCAAACTTATGTAGCAAATTAGTATTAGGCTGTTGCTATTAATTTAGTTATTTTGTAGAACTAGCGGCCTGCCGCGGCTTGCCATGCGTACTATTCCCGTTATTGCCACATTTTTTAATCATTCTTCGCTCCTATTGGATACATACTCTTCAGCTTATATCTAATGGATTAAATATTCAAAATCATATGAAAACATTTTTTTTTTCCCAAAGTATCACCCTATCCTCCACGATACATCAACTCGCTAATGCGAGTACCTTTACCTATATCTTGCCTTGGGTAATCCCAATGTAAATATTTGTGGTGTATTTTATCATAGTTTTATAGTTTATTTGATATATTCTTTCATCGTTATTAAATATAATATTAATCGACTGCGAAACGCAAAAATCCTGCTTTTTTAAACCAAACTCAAACTCAAATATTTCTTTATTCAAGTAGGTTACATATAACACTTTTGAATAGTCATTGAATACAATGCAAAGTGATTCTACTTCCGGTTCGGAACCTATATCTACCGAGAAGACACCGGTAAGAAACTCAGCAGATCAGTTACAGTACTCAAGTAAGTATTTACTTTCGAGAGGTAAGCTGGAGCAGACCAGTCCCCAAATGTTAATCTACTACTCCTATTAACAAAAATAATTGTTCCTAAGTGGATTCGACTCTGATTTGTCCACGCCTGATCAAGCAAAACCCGCTTATTGGTTTACCGTAAACCGATCTATTAATCCACAATATAATTAGCGGGATGGTACGTATTCCGTATTATGTCGTCACCTGACATAATCCGTTAACAGTATTAGCAATCAGAAATAAAATAAATTTAGTTAATTACTTTGTTTTTGGGCTAACCTCACGTTTCTATACCATGATTTGTCGAAGATTTTGTGCATGGATTAGTTTTAACTTATATTGAGTAAAGTAATTACTTATATATGGTCTACTATTCTTTGAAATGCCAAAATTATGGATTGCATGTTTTAACACAACTTCAACAATATCGGTATCATACAAAAGGGCTTAACTCGCAGAATATATTTATAATAACAAATTTCAAATCCAAGATGGCCGCCGCCCGAAAATGACGATTTCCTAAGTTTTTTGTCACAACTCCCATTATAGGTAGGTATCAAATAAAAGGGTTTTTTCACACTTTTTTTTATGTCGGGGTTTTTTAAATTTTCAATTTATTTCAAAGTCTTTGTCCTGTGTACATTAGGCCGTTACGTTAGTCTTATATTCTACTCAATTTCTTCTTGTAAATTCTGAATTCACTAAACATTGTGCAGACCCACACATGCTTAAAGTACTTTGTGTACTTCACTCAACGGTCAAAACTTATCCATGCATCTCCCATCGGCGAACTATTCCATCGACAATGTAATATATGTTTCACATAACGTCTATATATACTAACACTTCATCAAGAAGCAATCTCAATTACGTCACAATGTAACAAGACACCGACCTCACGTTATGTGCAATACCTATATCTTATACGAATTACCTTATAATATGCCATAAATTGTTGTACAGTCAGCATAATGATTCAACGACAGATTTGGGAAGCCATTTTGGAAACCGCGTGGTGTGAGTGCAGATTATTTTAATATATAAAACATCTTATTATCATCAGTTTTAATTTGGTTTTTTTTCCTAACTTAGTAACTGATGACAGCCTTTTCATCTTAAACGGAATTTCGGGGAAGCGTAGGCATCACACCCCTAAAAAATTTAAACAGCTGCCAGAAGGCACCCAAGGTACATTAGGCACCGTAGTGGAGCTCGGGTCTCGGCTCAGGCCGTTGTGATGGTAGCCTAATGTACCTTTGGTGGGGGAGGAGAAGCCTCCCGGCAGTTGCCGGTATTGCGAAAAGGGCCCTACTGCTAGGGGGGTCGCGTCGCGCGTCCTCGCTTAGGTAGGCTGAAGGACGGTATAGCGGTCGTTGTGGAGTGTTAGCTGTCGCTAGCTATTTGGCTTCGGCCATCGCGACGTGATGGCGTCGTCAGAGTCTAGGAGGACGTTCCGAGGCCTATGTTTACGGGAGCCAATTCAGATAGGACGTAAGCTGCAAAACTACTAGACTATTCGGACGGTGATCATTGTGATAGTTGAAAAACTAGCGTAACTTTTGGTGTCATAACCTCATTTTTGTACTTACCGATCCACCACGTACCGGACGACGCAGCGTGGGGCGGCCCCCAACACGATGGACTGACGACACCGTCAGATGTGCGGGGAGCCGCTGGATGCAGATAGCGCAGGACCGCGCGTTGTGGCGTTCTGTAGGGGAGGCCTATGTCCAGCAGTGGACTAAAAGAGGCTGATGGATGGATGGCGGCATACCTCATTTGTTCCCAGTAAATTAAGCTTTATTACGTTGTGAACAGTACTATTGTAACGATGCAGATATTAGGTCGCGTCGCGAATGCTACGGATGCCGCACTCTCGGCTATGCGGAATGATGGGTATGCTGCTTAGCTGATATTACATGCTAAATGGTGCTTCCATGGGATTCCAAACTATTCCTGCTGCATTACATTATATACGAGATGTTCTTATAGATTCGGCAGTCTGATGAGATCTAGATTTGAGGATCCATCTCTAAGCTTAAAGTAGCAAGATTATTACCGTCTTTAATAAGGGAATATTCTACCTCTATATTTTCGCTTCAATTCTGTAGGCTTGACTGGCAGGGAATGCCACTACCTACTCATTAAATTCGTCCTTTGTACTTATTTTTTACGTTATATTAAGTTTGAGTAAATAAATAAATGCTCAACTACGTGATTGTAATAAGCATTTAAGCATTATTCTGATTGAAAAGAAATTTAATTAAAAACACAAAAAATAAAACTTTTCCTATCGATATTGCCTGGTTCAAAGACCATCGAGAGTCCCGTCAATAACACTGTCTCTATAAGATAAACACTATCATTAGTTCGCCAACACTGTCATCTAGAGGATTACTCCTCCAACACGGTTTTTACTACAAATGAATTTATCATTTAATTCTCTTACAAACTGCAAAGTAGTTTTTTTTCTAGCTTTCGCGCTCACAAATCATTGTGTTGGTCTGTCCGCAGCACCAAAACGCCAATTATTGGATGACCTAGTTCCAGTAGGGCCATGAAATTCTAACACACGGTACTAAATTACAACGGGGTGTTTGACTAATAGAGTAACTTAAAGAAATATAGAACAGAAGTAATATATTTATCGTCCTTTTTGATGAAAGGACTATAAATATATTACTATTTTCAACTAAACAAATTAAACTCTGCGCAGTGTTTCGGGATGCGCGTTAGTGATTCGTTACAATCCCTATTCTGATAGACCCCACTTAGAAAGATAACTAAAGCAAAAGCTCAGATTGTTTCTCCACGTAAACGAGTGGCGACATGAATTCAAAGATAAAATCTTATGAGGAGGAAAAATAAAATCACAGAAATAATATTTAATAGACCGACAGTATGTGGCAATTAACAATAAGTGATAAGTACAGCTGTTGCTGCTACATTTAAATCCATGCATGTTTTCCAACTGCTATCAAACTGTCTGCCAAAAGCATTTTATTCTTTAATCAACTTATTACTAAAGACTTTAATTTTGGACATTTCATTATGTGCTACCTAAAGTGGCTTTTTTATCTTGATCGTTTTCTGGCCTTAAATAAGCCCATAGAACAGAACAGAAAACAAGTTCTAAACATACAAACTTTAGTTTGAACTAAAACTATAGAAAAGAACAACAAAATGAGTTCACAACAACCATACCTCAACATGAAAGACTTCGGTAACTGCAACTGAATAGTTCGCAACTAGAAGGCGCCACTTCGCCTTTCAGCGAGCTGGGGTGTATCGCAACTAATTAGTTTCTTGTTCGAGTTCGCATCTCGTAACTCTTAACTTTACAAAGATTCAATCTGAGAGCTTCCCGTATTTATGAACTTCGCGATCGACTAGCGTACTTTATCGTGTCAACGCGTCTTATATTCTGTACTCGCGACCCACCCCGGCTGCGCACTGATGTAATGTAAATACTTAGAAATATTGGCCTTTCTATTCTTTATTGCAAATAAAAACCTTCCTCTTTAATCACTCTTTAAAAAAAGACATCATAATTCGTTGCGTTGTATTAAAGATTTAAGCATACATAGGGATATAGGGACAGAAAAAGCGTTATATTATACTTTGTGATGAAGCATATACCTACCACTTTATTCATGTAAACTTTTACAAAAGCATGAGTCAAATTAAGCAAATAACTTGCCTTAGGTATATGTTAATATACAAGAACAACAAGAAGTGTTTCTAACTACATTTACATTTGCTGAAGTTATACCTAATTGACCACATAATGTTCTGTGTGTGTGTATTGTTTTTTTTTTTGTTTTTACATCGTGTTGTTGTGTCAGTAAAAATATTTATATTCTATTCTATTCAAATTAAATTAACTGTTGAAAATACGATCTCATTTTTAGTAGTTAATTGTGAACTGCTATATGCTTTTTTTCAGGTGCGAAATGTCACTATATAATGTAATAAAAATCAAATTATTACATATCTCATAACAATAATAATAACTGAACCTACAGACATCACCACCTGAACCAAGATGGTATACTTTTGGCTTAGGCCCGTGTATTTCAATACACCAGTGTCAATGGATGCTAAAGTAGCATTATTTCATTAATATAGAGACTATCCATAAGTGTAGTAACACTATTACTATATTTTTTTTAATCAGTATATGTAATCTATATGAAAATAAAATTCGACTATTGCTGAAAACAATAAAAGTATACAAATAATAATAATAGATCCGGTGTATTCAATTCACACACCAAATGAAGTATCGTTACCTATTACTGGAAATTGTAATTTAGGACATTTCCTATCACCGTTTTATTTATATTTGTTTGTTTTCCTTATGGCATACGATAACAAAAATCAATACTACAATAATACAACATCAATGATATTTGTAAGAGTAATGCCTCCTCTACACGTAGACAGATTCGTCTGAAGATGGCATCGACGGACGCGTCCGCCGACTTGTAGAGGGTGTGATTTGCTCGTCTGTGGTAGGTATTTGATATCGGCAGACGAGTGAATAACCCCTTCTTCACGTGTAGAACAGGCAGTTCGATTAGGTAAGTCCAATTTTCAGAGAGAGGTCAATAGACGGACCTAACTCGGCTGGGCAGCGTTCGGTAAACTACGAAATGTCTTCTCGTCCAACATCCCTCAGTGCCTTAAAACAAAGGTGTACAACCAGTGTGTGTTACCAGTGATTACTTACGGCTCTGAGACGTGGTGCTTCACAAAAGAACTTTTTAGAAGGCTCAAAGTCGCTCAGCGAGCTATGGAGAGGTCTATGCTTGGCATTTCTCTACGTGACCGAATCAGGAATGAGGAAATCCGTAGACGAACTAAAGTTGCTGACATAGCCCGAAGGATTAGTAAGCTGAAGTGGAAATGGGCTGGCCACATAGCACGAAGATCAGACGGTCGATGGGCAAAAAGGTTCTTGAGCGGAGACCACGTACCACCAAGTGCAGTTTGGGACGGCCACCTACCAGATGAACCGACGACCTAGTAATAATTGCTGGGTCTCGTTGGATGCAGGTGGAAATGGACCTGTCGCACTGGAAATCGGTTGGAGAGGCCTATGTTCAGCAGTGGACAGTAACAGGCTGAAATTATGATGATGATGATGATGACACGTGTAGAAAAGGTGATTGACTTGATTGGCGAAGCCATTTGCAGACGAATCTGTCTACATGCAGAGGAGGCATAAGAATACGAACAGAAGACGTTGCATTTTGGCAGACGACGTACGACGAAGAAGACGATGTAAATTGTTTTCATTGCAGCCCGACCCGATACAGACATATAGATTACGAATAGTTTCAATGGCTAACTGTTGCACGCTCATTTAATGGCCCCACGGAACAACGGACGAACTCGTTTAGTTGGCAAACTCCACTGAACCGCTCGCTCTAAAATCTAATGGCCTTTTTGTGTTTTGTTTACACAGCTCTCCGCTCCGGGCATCACGTAAATAGTTACTATTCGATTACGTACGTATCTAGACCTTCCTAGGTACAATGAGACTGTATTAATAGATTCGATTTGACCTTTGACCTCCGTTATAACTACGGGCGGGTTGGTTTGACATGTCTGTCTGTTTGTATGTACGTTTGTCTGTCTATGGCAGGGTTTCTCAACCTTTATTCTGTAATGGACTATTAAAGACTATTAAAAAATGTAAATAAATGTGTCACCTACATTCTACATTGCCCTTATAATTTATGTTTATTTTTTAACAAATTGATAGCTTCTGTATCTTCTCGTATAATTGCATTAAAATGCTTTATAGGCCACTAGCAGCGGCTAGCTTGTGTACAATCCCCGTTTTATCTCCTTTTTTCACTGATTCTTCGCACTTATTGGTCACAGCGTGATTTTGTACAGCCTAAAGCCTTTCTCGATAAATGGATTAACTACAACAACACAAAAATATATATATTTTTTTATAGTAGCGCAGTATATTGGGTCCTCCCAGCCTGATGGTAAGCAAGAGAGGAACCCACATCGCGATGACAACGGTTTTGATATCGAAATATACGAATCCGAACGAACGGATAGGAATCCGTTAGCATCGCCATACTGGCCCGCAAGATGTTTCTTCACGCTCCTTTTGAAGGAATCCATGTCAAAGGAAGGAGGAAACACATGAGCCGGCACGATGAGCATGAACGGCATGAACGAGTTCCACTTCTTTATGGTCCGGCAAAGATAAGAGTTACCGAACTTTTTGGTTCGTGATGGAATATTTTCCACGGTGAATCGATGACATCGTTGGCCGGCTCTTGTGGTTCTGTGTAGGAAAGGAGTTTTTCCAATTCGGACTAGTACTTCCTGAGAAAAGCGAGTTCAGACAACGAACTCTTCAGGTTTATATTATTAGTAAGTATGGATTCACTAATGCCCAAACCCGTACCAATCCAACATTCCTCATTACTCACAGTTCAACGACCCAACCGACCCGTGTAATTTGATAACCCATTCATTACCGGCTGAATGAGATGACACGCCGACATCCCATAAACAATGGCTTCAATGCAACTCAACTTGCATCCGAAATCGATTGACGGGCGAGAGGGCGTGGGCGTGATCTATGGCCGTCTTTTGTTTTTGGTCTCATCTATTGTAAGGTGTTCGTTTTCTTATTGGAAGGGCTAGGATATAATAGATTAAAGTTGATTAAAAACCACCTACGCAAAAATACTATATTTTAAAGAAACATTTAAAATTTTAAAAGTTAGGCCTTGAATTTATATCTTTTCCTTCCTTTTTAAATAGAATAATACTTATATTTTTAAATTTGAAAGCCGAGGCAGAGAACCTGTAATGCATCTGCACTTAGATATTATTGAAAGTTTGTACGTAATTTTTTTTTGTGACATTTTTTGTTTTTTGTGCTAAAGGCATTTTTATTATAAGAGGACTGATATAAATATATCTTTAAAAATCTCTTAACACACTTTTAAGCTTGACATTCGACGTAGCAACTTTCCAGTTTACATATAAATCTGATACCCACTTAGAGTATTCATGCTTCCATCGAATAGACTAAAGATAGCCATTCTAGGGAACTTCAAGGCAACGCGATCCACGCTCACCCATTTGCATAGCAAAGGAATGCGCAAAGCGATTCGTGACACCGGATGGAATATATATCAAAAATGTGAGAGTGCACGGTTATCTGTCTTTTGTACGGTCAATGGCACATCAGGTCAAGATTTAGAGTCCGAAATTAGCTTTTACGTCCTTGACATTAAGACGGTACTAAGTTCAAAGAGTTTGCCGTACCTCGATAGTTGTTACTAAAATAATGAGTGAATGTTTCCTTTACTGATAATATAAAGTAATCGTGTATTATGTTTTTATTTTATTTTTTAGATTACTTATGCACTTTGTCACTATTACCGCACCCATAAACTAACTCTCCGCATGACCCAAAGGTTGACTGGTAGAGAATGCCCATAGCATTAAGTCCACCTGTTGTACTTTTTTTTTGTGCAATAAAGTTTTTAAATAAATAAATAAAGCTGAGGAGTTTGTTTATTTGAATGCACTAATTTCAGGAACCACAAGTTTGAATAGAAAAAAATATTTGTATTAAATAGTCCGTTTATCGAGGAAGGCTTTAGGCTGTATAACATTACGTCGGGACTAATATAACAGTGGAAAATGTGGAAAAAAACGGGAATAGTTCGCGCTCGAAGTCGAGGCAGGCCGCTAGTTTGATTGATGATTGATTGATTGACGCACCACACCCAGCCAGGACGCAATTCCTAATCCGGTAGAAGCGGCACACCAAGGCACCAAGTTTTTGTAAGGAGGGACACCCTCTAGGATGGGATAGGACGATCAGCTAGCCGCAACCGGCCGACCACAACCAGCCCAGTATTCACCGTTACAACCAGTATAGGATGACATATATAAAATAGGCTCATTTTTGACCTCAGACAGATTAAGAAAAAAAAGTATAAAGTCAGCGTTCTCCTCCCCAACCCTTAACCCTTTGACTGCCAATGACCGGAGGCTACATTATCCGTTAGTGTGCAGTTAAAGCTTACATCACATTCAAAGTTAACATTACAAATTCCGACTCATTAGGCCGAAACATAACAATCCGAGTACATCGCTGCCGGAAGGTGCTCCAGATATTGTGACGTCACTATCGGCTTCCACTCCATTACCCGGCAGGACGTTATCTCAACAGGCACCAACTGTGACGCCATTACTGAACTAGTTTAGGGTTAAATTTAGCATACATTGCTGCCTTTGATGTGTTCCGTTTCTAATAGAGGTGGTAGTCGCCAGTAATGTATGGTGTCTTGCAACGTGGTGTAAAGTGAGAAACGAGTGTGTAATGTTCTGGATACACTAAGGTGTTGGTAAGGTAGTTTATGATACACCCTTAAACTGTTAAAGTTCAACGACTGGAGGTTGCTATTGAGTTCATATCATTTTTATTAAGAAGTAATTCGAATATTTATAATTGCACAGAAAAATATTTGCTGAATGTTAAAATATATATATATATTTTTTGTTATAAATAATCCACGTTATAGTTTGGACTTTGACCACTCTTATGCCAATATTACAAAGCTAATGAGTTAGTTTGCTTGTTTGAATGGGCTAATCTCAGGACCTACTGCTTCGAATTAAAAATTTGGATTGTGTGTTGGATAGTATATTTATCGAAGAAAGCTTTAGGCTATATAACATCACGTTGCCACCAATAGGAGAGAAGAATCAGTGAAAATTGTGGCAAAAACTGCGGTAGTACACGTGCGAAGCCTTCGCAGACCGTAACTACCACTAGTAGAGAGGTAGGGCAAAGCGATTTATCGCTCGAACTGGAGCAGCTCGACTGGTGAAACACCTCCACCTTACAAAAGACTGCAGCCAAATAACAATCACTTCTGTGTTGTTGTGTTCCTGCGTGTGAGTAACGTTTCCAGAGCTCCTGGGAGGTGCTGCATTAGTAGCAGGGGTTAGGCCTTCAAGGTAAGGGCGACAAGTCCAGTAACAGATTTATTATGCTATACTTATTGCCCTTAAGCTAGGACCTAATTACCACTTAACATCAGGTGGGATAAGGTCAATCTTGAAGTGTAATATAAAAAAAATAGTGTAGTATAAAAGCGCTGTGTCGAAGTGTCAAGGTTTTACGTTTTAAATTTTTGTATCGTTGACTTGACTGAATGATGGAGGCCTTGGCCCTGTCGTGGAGTATTGAATAGGCTCTACTTTTTCTTGGCAGATGCACAATACTGGCACGTGCCAGTACCACAAGTTGCCGTCAGACGTAGCCGACGGGGCCCGCATAAATCAGAGGCGGCACCTCGGAACCCTTAAATAACTGCGACCATGTGTGTGAAATACCGAGCGGCCCTTCGGTCCTTGACGAGTGTATGTTTTGAAAGCAGGGCCATTTTGTTTCCTAACCGACTATAGATGATGTCAGCACAGGGCCTTTTTATCTTCACTGAGCTTGCGGAGGAGCGGAAAGCTCTCACCCCTAAAAAGGCAGGACTAGTACATTAGTAAACTATGTCAATAGAAATGATGATGATATTGCTTACAAACATTCTATCAATTATATTTTGCACGGTTGTACCCGTTTCTCGATATCTACTTACTATTTCCTCTACCGTTTTTACCTACTACTACCTATAAGGTTTTCTGGATGAGATTAATTTCTAGCAATAAGACCACCTTAACCGTGCTATAAAATATGTCTGAATTTTTGAAAATGTTCTATATAATGGAACAATGACAATTAGTGAAAAGGCATTCAAATTTAATTCTTTTCAGAAATACGCCTTCAAAGTCAAGATAGCAAGTATGACATTAACTAAATACAAAAATTCAAAAACAAATTTTCTCAGGCCAAATTATTTTCAAATAACACTGAAGATTGTTGTAACCATTTTTTGAATAGGTACAAAACCTTCCTCGGATATTAATGTCGTTGCATTTTTTAATGACAATTTCAATACTTCAAGTGTCTTACTGGCATAGCGCACACGACTTCATTGCCATTCACAATAGCAAACGGTGTTACGTCAAGAGCAGGCATCCTTCAAGAGAGACCTGTATCTGTGTATGCAGATATAGCATGGCATATGTTTATATAATGAGATTTAAATTTTCTTTATCATTTATTTACTAACAAATCTATATATAAAACTTACCTATGAATATTCATAAATAAAAAATATTTATAAATAAAAAAGCTTAACCTATACGTATATATAGGTTAAGCTTTTTTATTATATAATTTTAAATCGGCCCAGTACTTTTTGAGCCTATTCATTACAAACATACAAACATACAAAAATAGGTACAAATCTTTCCTCTTCATAATATTAGTATAGATTAGTACGCAAAAAAAAGGTTTACCTCATGTGTACTTCCCGTAGTCGATACATTTTGGACAGTCATTGTCTATAAATTATTATATCATTATGGTATTATTTTATTGTAGTGAATATCTTGTGCCAAATAAATTATTTAAATAATAATATAGTAAATAATCATGAATATCAACATCCAAACGTTCGTGATTTGCCTCAGCCTGATGCGCTTACTAAAATCATTTAATAAATTTCATTGCACAAATTAAAAATACAAAAGGCAAAATTAATGATTAGTAGCAGTGAATGCTAGTCAGCCCTACAGATTTCAGCCGAAATTATGGTGGCGGTGGGTGAAATTGATACAAAAAGCTTTAGCTACTTATCACGGAATAAAATCAATGTACGTGATCTTTTCAAGTAATTTAACGGGTCAAAACGCGACACCATTTTTATTTAGTTGTTAATACTGCCCGACGTTTTGGTTAGGTTGCACCGTGGTCACGAGCTGACGATAAATTATCTTAAAATTTTTAAAATGGAACGCGAAAGTTTATAATATATGTGATGTTGACTTATATTTATTATTTATTCAGTTTTATTTTCATTCCACTACCCTCCACTGCAGCCGTGATACTTTATTTATCACACTCACACAACATCTGTCAAAGTGAAACTGTACAAAGATTAATTCTCACAGAAAGGTCATGTCAACCATCCCCCCCCCCCTTCCAGTGGCCCGTTCTAAATGTAAATGGGTAGAAGCGGATGTCCCACTGTCAGTTGGGACAGCGGGTAGGCTGTTATTAAGTGGTCTCGAGTCGACCTTACAGGGATGGTCTGGGGGGGAAAAGGGGGAAGTTCGGGGGGCAAAGTTTAAGTTGATGTGTGAAGAGAAAAGATTTTTGTAATTAATGGTCCTTTAGTTTGTTTTCGGTGAAATTGTGGGCCGACTACCGAAAGTGGTAGGCAGCGGGTGGATTTTGACTATTTGGGGAATGTCTATGACATAAACTGGGGGCTATTGATCGGTCATCGTTCAACTAGTTATGCCAAGTATCCCAAATAAATAAAATAAAGATAAGGGGTATATACATATAAATAAAATATTTAAAAAAGCGCCAGGCAATGGCACCATGCAACTCGTCCTAAGCTTAAGTTATCTATACAAAATTAGAGGCTGGTATAGATAACCAGTAATGGTTACCGACGGTTTACTTAACCATTGCGTAACCGAGGTATTTAACAAAATAATGGGATAGATATATATGGAAGATCTCTTTTTGGCACATTTTTTTATTTTAAATAGGTACATTTTCCTTTCCTCGATTCATAATTACTAACAGATACTAA
The DNA here is from genome assembly GCA_037074685.1 of Glyphodes pyloalis. Lineage (NCBI taxonomy): Eukaryota > Metazoa > Arthropoda > Insecta > Lepidoptera > Crambidae > Glyphodes > Glyphodes pyloalis. Next base: position 1,956,700 of record JAYKKO010000042.1, read on the forward strand.
CTAACCCATAAACGAACTATCAGAATGAACCAACGGTTGACTGGTAGAGAATGGTTCTAGCATTAAGTCTGCCTTTTGTTCTTTATATTTTGTACAATAAAGTTTTTAAATAAATAAATATTAAAAGGTGTTAAGCATGTTTATTAAAATACATATTCTATGTGAAACGGATTAGTATGATTAATATTGATTTACACTACTAATCAAACTAGTTTATAGGACCTTACATTTATGACGTGTACATTTAAACCCTCAATAGCTTACAGCGATCCACGTCGTAAATCTAACCCTAAATTTCCGGCACTGACAACAGGTTATAGAGTGGTCAGAGAGACCCTCAATAAAATACGATATTGACAATAACGTTGAGTGTCGTGATGACACTTACTGTCGCCCGTGACGTTATAAGGGCTATAATGAGCAGGCCTCGTGTGAAGGGTTAAAATGAGAATGGGTATTTTCTAATTTACGCTAATTTCCGCAATTTGCTGCCACCCATGATGCTTGCGTTTTTGCTATATTTTAATAAAACTTAGGGCTTTGATTTCAATTTAAATTGTAAAAGTTTTTATATAGCTTTTATTAGTTTACGGATTTCTTATTCAGATAAAATAAAAATTTAACTAGAAATCGATAAAACTCTTACGTTAGCACAATGGTTTTTCAATGATTTAAAGTTTTGAATAAAATGTTTATAATCCACAATTACATGCTCATTTCAAGGCAAAATCAGGTTAAAAGTAAGTTGTCCGCGTGACGAGTCAGTTGACATTAATGCGCGTTTGAACGTAGTTAACTGTAAACAGTTTTCTACCGATCATGCACATCACTGTGCAAATCCATCACATATTAATCCACACTTGTAAAATTACATCGCATTTTTATACATAAATAGCTAACGTTTGACCTCAATCTCGCTTAATAGAAGCCGAAGATGAAGGCATCTGAATAAGATTTACTTTTATTAAATTTTTCAGGCAAAAACTTCTAAAGGTATTTAGATAAAACTTGATAAAAACAGAGATGAGATCCAAGATTAATATACCTAGTGATCTTTATCCCGAAACAAGGAAGGCAAAGTTGCAGCCAACCACTAGTAAATAAATAAATATAGGGCCCAACCAAAGCTATTTGCTATTTTTATTTATTTTTCTATTTTTACTATCAAATTTAACGTACATATGTTTTGTTTTCTTTTTTCTGCCTATCACTCTTTCTTTTTGTCTTTATCATGTATATTTTCTTTGAATACACTGTTTTCCTTATTTTATATCATCTTCCTTTCTGGGTCCTTCAACAACTGCAATAGGGGCGAATTGAGAAACCTCCTGTTTGTAAGTCATTTCTGCGACGCCATTATCCTCAAACACTAGTGGATTAAACTACCGTTCTGTCGGAGCACCGGACGCCAGCACATTTAGAGATAGCATAACATCGTTTGTGTACGGAAATCACCGGACTTTTTGTGTCTACTGGACAGGTGACAATCTGCTCTCGATTAGATGTTTTTCTAGAAGGCAATTTATTTACCGGATTGAAACGGTTATGTTTCTCATGCGTCTGTATTAATGTGTGTCATAATAATAATAAAAATAGGATTCTTCTAGGAGCTGCTGGGGGTAGCTATGAAATTCCCAGCCTTCCCCACCAAGTTAGATGATAAGATTTCGCAGCAATTATTGATTTGATAGTCATGTAAAAATAACGAGGTAAAAATAAGAGAGGTAGGGCATAGTAAGAGAGGTAAGGCATAGCGATTTATAGCTCGAACTGGAGCAGCCTGACTGGTGAAATACCTCCACCTTACAGAATACCGCAGCCAAATAACAATCACTTCGGTGTTGTTGTGTTCCTGCGTGTGAGTAAGGTTTCCAGAGCTCCTGGGGGGTGCTACATTAGTAGCAGGGGTCAAGCCTTCAAGGTAAGGGCGACAAGTCCAGTAACATATTTATTATGCTGTACTTGTCACCCTTAAGCTAGGACCTCATTACCACTTAACATCAGGTGGGATGAGGTCAATCTTGAAGTGCAATATAAAAAAAAATAATTCAATATAATTTGTTATCACCACGGCATAAAGACATTTCAAAGACTGACGTGAACGTATTTTAACACTACTTCGTTTGTATTGTGTATCTTTACATACATATAAGGGAAAATGGAGTGTCCGTTTCTAATATAAAAATAACCGCTTTTTACTACATGCATATGAATATATATTCGGTTTATAGACCAAAATAACGTTTTTTATTAATTTTTGTCTGTTTGTTCCGACTAATCTCTCAAATATCTGGACCGATTTAACGGGACTTTTACTGGTAGATATCTGATATAAGAAGGAATAACTTAGGCTACTTTTATTAAGGAAAAATAATTGAATGTTATAAAAAAAATTGAAATCCTGTAGTCCACGCGAACGAAGTCGCGGGCACAGATAGTAAAAAATATGAAAACCTCAACCTCATTATCATAAACACAATTGTACATATTTTGAGTTCCTTCCACGCAACCAAAAGCATGCTTCTAATAAAAATATCTAACGTAACAGTACAAGCAATTAGCCTATTTACTCAGAAGGCACAGGAAGCAGCGAAAGGTTGAACAAACTCGTAAACCGGCGGACAATCGTGCGCCGGCGCCGAAATAACTTCCTCGTTAGATCGAGGATGCGTCATCAATGATAATTAATCTGACGATGCTTGAACTTTAACAAAAGTGGCCAAGTGCGAGTCCAGACTCGCGAACGAAGGATTCCAAGATTGACCTCATCTTACTTGATGTTAAGTGGTAATGAGGTCCTAGCTTAAGGGCGACAAGTACAGCATAATAAAGCTGTTACTGGACTTGTCGCCCTTGCCTTAAAGGCTTGACCCTTTTATTAACGAGGGGAAATACATTTATGTACCGTACCGTCACCCGAGTGAAGTGACGGCGTGTGTGGGACTCCCTGCCCTGAGCAGGGCAGGACTACCCACTATAGCCCCCCGATTGGACCTCATCGCCGTTAATGGTGATGCTATGGGAAACTCGGCTTAGCCATAACTACCACAGCACCACAGGCGGAATAGGCGCTATTGTGCGGCACCGTCTCTTCCCCCCGGGTTAGTCGAAGGCTTGACCCCTGCTACTAATGAAGCTGCGAAGACTTACCATCTTCACCTAACATTTTAGGAGCACATAAGGCTTTTACCCCTAATTATCAATTGCTGCTGTTCCATTTCCTTCAAGCGAATATATTAAGCATTTAACTAAAAGCACTCCCAGAGTAACGTGAACAAGCTAAGTTTCCGAAAGTACTCCGTTTTACAACCACTAAAAGCAACTAAACAACTAAAACATATTCAAAAACGTACTTTGTAACAGCGGCAACAAGTTATACAGTGAGCGCTGAAAGCGCTATAAAACCATTTACCGAATCTAGAATTAATCAGACATTTTATGGGTCCACTTTTCGAAGCACCTACAAACCCTGGGATACCAGGATAAGGCGTCGCTAGGAGATTTATAAAGATGATACCTCACCCGGAGCATGTTTATATTTATAGCAGGTTCTATTTTAAGTTCGTCTTTGAGCATTACATTACAATACTACCTTACTTACTTACGAACATTCGTATGTAATTTTATTTAATAGATAAGACTTTTAGCATTTAATTACAATTGTACACTCTGACTGCGACTGACTCGAATTCGAACATTAGGTACATTACAATTTCCCCTCTCTGACTACGGAGCATCCGCGTGTAATGTGACATTTTAGAGTCGACTTTGAGCGTTACATCATCACAGGTCCTCTCTGAATGACGAGCATTCGCGATTAATGTGACATTTTAGATTCGACTTTAAGCTTTTCATGACAACACTTCCTGTCTGAATTACGAGCTTTCGCTTGTAATGTGACATTTTAAGTCTGACTTTGAACATTAGATACATAAAAAATCTATTTCTCTGACTACCGAGCATTCGTCTGTAATGTGACATTTTAGATTCAAGTCTAAACATAACATTACGATACTGTCTCCTTGATAAGCATTTGCGTATAATCGTATAATCTAACATAGTACATTTAACGTGAAACACCATAATAAAAAAAGTTTTATCCAGACATTAAAATTTTTACCCCCCTAACTTATTTAATGCTTAAATCATCATATCAAGTCATATAGAGTCTTGCCAGTTCTTCTCAATAGCATCAACATTCCGAACACAGAGATAGTTTAAAGTAATCTGACGATTCATAAATGCTTTTGTAAAAGTTTACATCAATGAAAACATTTTCTTTAATATTTCTAAATCTGTTACGTTACAGTATACTCGTAATACTCCCGGTGAGAGAGCACCTTTAAACGGCAAAGCTTTAAACAAAGTCGCAAGAGTGGCATAGTCGACGTCGATCGTAAAAATGCTGCCGAATAATCAACTGACTTCCGCGTGTAGTGTTGCCAGGCGTTCGGATAGAGCCGGGCATAGTTTTATTGCGCGTTCGGCCAAAATAAACTATGTCCTACGTGTCCTGCTTTTTACATTTCATAAACGAGCGAGCGAGGATGAACGCAGGTGATTTTACTGTCAGCCGCTCGCTTCCTCGCTTTGAATGGAATTAACAAACAATTTAGGAATAATAAAATCCGCACATAATATATTTTAGCACAAATCATTAAAACTGAGATATGTTCAAATATAAAAACCACTCTTGTAAAAAATAAATCAAGACTGATTTATTTTTGATTACCTGATTTTAAAAATCATATTGAAACATCTAATAAGACTATTCTTGAGAGAAGTGCATTATAGCTAGTAGCATACAAGATCTTTAATAACAGTGTGTTCGGCCTTTTTACTCAAATGTCCGGCCAAACGGGCTCATATGTCCGGCTTAAGTTTGACGAGCGGGCAACCCTTTCATGCTTGCAATGCAACTGTATAGTGCAGCGTGGCACGGGGATAAGAGAAATACGAAAAGGAACTCGCACTTTGAGATTCAATGTTTCGAAAATAGCAAAGTAACTCACAAATGTTATTTTTAGTATCTTAAATGAAACGCCCATCGCAAATCATTGAAATCTTGTAGCTTGCAGTTAAAAAGAAAACGTTTAATATAGATACGACTTACACATCACATTTCAATTTACGAATGTCTATTAAAAAAACATTAAGAACACCAAGTTACACTTTTTGACTCTCACAATCTTTTCCAGACAACCTTTAGGTAGAGGAAATAGTAGATATCGAATTAGTAAATTTCAATGAAAATTTTCAAGAACTAGTCAATTGACATAATCATATTATACGTAATAATATATTAAGATTCAAAATAGTTTAAAACATGGCCATAATTCAGAAACGGACTACGGGTACAGTCCGTTCATTTTGACGAGTAGCAATAAAGATTGGCCATACAGGAAATATCCTAGGGCAGCCTTCCATTGGCTGTGCCCAAAATCACTCAATAGAGAAACAATGTTCAACAAACACCTCCTCATTAGAAAAGTTACTAACCCGTACGAATATTCTTATTAGAAACTAACTGCTTTTTATTCTTACAAACATTAAAAAATATAACTAAAAAAATAATTATCTAATTTCATGCTGATCTGAAGTTATGTTCGTACATTTTGTCTATTTTTATATTGATAAGAAAATACACATTGAATTCTAAGTTTTCGCTCATCAAAATTCTAGCATTCTATTTAGACGGAAAAACATATTTGAATTGACTCCAACTCTGACATGAATATATCTCCATCTATGTTAGAAATACAATTTCCTGTTGTTATAGGTATTTGGTATTATTTTATTCTAAAACAATGTACCTATGTACTATTAAAAAAAACAATTCATCTCATATCAACATTTGCCAGTTTATAGACTCAAAATCAAAGTCAAAATACTTTTCTTTAAGTAGGTTACATTAAAACACGTTTGAAATTTCGTTGAACACAAAACGGTGACCCTACCTCCAGTTTGGTTTGGGTCTTATTTATTCTGAGATACTAGCGAGAAACTTAGTATGATACACTCATTACATATTCACAATGTATTGTATATGTCAGCCATTGTCATCTACTACTTCCTTTATCTAAAGATTATCCGGAAGAGATTATTGCAATCTCTACTGCCTGAATAAAATTGTACTATAATTTGTTTAGTTTAGAGCTATAAGTTAGATACTGCTACTGTAACTAATCTACTGAGTTTCTTACCGGTGTCTTCACGGTAGATATAGAGTCCGAACCGGATATATTATGTAACCTACTTGAATAAAGAAATATTTGATTTAATTTGTTTGTGAAATCAGTTTGTTTTTTCTGTTTTGTGCAATAAAGTATATCTATGTATATATCTGTTTTTGATATAAACAAACAAAAATAACATTACATTTCTAATAAGACACACATATTATTCCATTATCTCATTCATGATCTCAGAGATAAAGCGATAGTAATTTCCCAAATTCAAAGTGCGAAGTTACCGCATGACAATCTCCGAAGCAACTTTATTGTACCGTACCCGGTTTTAGGTATAATGTATTCGGCAGCCATTACCGTGTTTATGTTGGTCGTAAAATTGTATCATGTATACTTAATACCGGCACGTTGTAGAGGCGTAGTAGTAATACAAACTAAACGTAAGTCCAGTCTGGAAACTATGAAGAAAAGGAAACAAGTCACTCAGGCGGCTGTAATGTGGATATGCTGTATCCATTCGGCGTAAGTTCGTTACATTTAAACATTCAGTTAGGATCGCTCATACAGTGTTTTTTTAAAGTGGAGCAGAGATCCATTTACCAACCATCAACACTATTTTGCTAATATCCATACGATACCGCTTGGTATCGAATGCACACATATGTATACATAAAATTGGTCTTTTTTTTTTCTTTTTTTTTATAGTAGCGCAGTATATTGGCTCCTCCCAGCCTGATGGTAAGCAAGAGAGGAACCCACATCGCGATGACAACGGATTTGATATCAAAATATCCTATTCGTTAGCATCGCCATACTGGCCCGCAAGATGTTTTTTCACGCTCCTTTTGTAATATTGAAATAATCGCTTTTACATGCATATAAATATTTTTTTAACAAGTCTGTTTGTTCCGGCTAATCTCTGAAATAGCTGGGCCGACGACACTTTGTTGGCAGGTGTAATAAGGAGTGACGTAAGCTTCTTTTATTTAGATAAAATAAATTCAAAATCTTGTAGTTTATTCGAATTAGGTTGCGGGCACTGCTGTTCTATACAGCGGCAAAGCGGAGATTTTGAGCATTTTCATTCGTTCAATAATATGATTTGCCAAGCTCTGCTCCGTTTAAGTGGAAAAGCACTCTAAACCGTTTGTTACTTAGCATTTTTTTTCCAATACCTTTTCGCAAAGTTTATCAAACACTAAATTTTTGCGCTTTGACGGAATCGGTTGCAACAATAAATTAAGCCAATAGGAATAACACCTATAATTTTAAACCAATCACAAGCGCACCTTGGCAGAGCTAAATAGTTAATACATTTTCGTGAAAATATGAGACAGCAAAAGGGCTGCTACTGGTTCCACTCCGCAAAAAGATCTTTACTTCTCGACTGAGTATTATTTATAGTGTAGGAGTACCTTATTCTGTAATGAACCTTCCATGCAATCTGGTCCGCTACGGTAATCTCTTATCGAGTCTATGAGCATGAAACGATAACGCCAAACCCTTGTACAAATAAATCAACTAACTGTGCATTTAAAATGCTACTTGTTCGCAGTCATTTCGGCGGCTTATTTCAATTCAATATCCTACCTACCAAATATACTACTTATTTACCAAACTACAAAAAAAATCCAATAAGAATGTAAAGTACAGTGTTACAAAAAATAAATCGTTGGAACTGGCATTGATAGTGAATTCTTATAACACTTTTCCCTACAAAATTAAAATTATTGTTTACACTTTTATACCTAATTTTAAGTTAAACATTTCTACATCACTCGTTTTGACACTAAATCAAAGTATGTCTTAGGTTAGAAGCTAAATTATTGAAACCGGTCTACATGAGTTGGAGACCTGGTGACCTGTAACACAGGTTTCTTACCTACCACGGGCATCAGCGATCCACAGCCAAATATGTAGATACTAGCTCTTACCTGTATTCTTATATATATATATATATATTTGGATTGTGGTGAGAAATAAACGCTTTTTATTATTATTATAACAAATTCGAAAACAAATGAAGTCAAACATAATCGGAAATTGAAATCTTTTAATATCTAAGCATCCCTACTAATATTATGAATGCGAAAGTGACTCTATCAGTCTGTTACGCTTTCCCGCTTAAACCTCTCGACTGATTTTAATGAAATTTAGTTTAGGTATATGTTGAACCAAGAACGGACATAGGCTACTTTTGGTTAGAAAATAGGGGGGGGAGAAATTGGGGTAATACCACCTTTGAAAGTTTATATGGGAAAATTTTTATTTTTTAAGTTAGAGATATGAAATTTGGCACAAATACATATATGTAGCTCGAAACTTGGATTAAAATATAGACTTCTTTTTTGTTTCGAATATAAGGGGAGATAGGAGTAAAACCAACCATGAAAGGATGAAGTCCACGCGAACGAAGTCGCGGGCAAAACTAGTTATTATATAACGCTTTCTTTGGATCTTAGCTATCTACAAAACAAGTTTTCATTATTAAAAATTTAAAAAAAATCACGGGTACAATCCCATAACCAAAATAAAGCAACAACAAAGAACAAATTATTTCTAATTCCTGGCTTAATGACTACAGATAAACCCCGAGCATCATTTCGTCTCGAACCTCACAAGGCACACAGGCCAACTGGAATCCTAATTAGTCCAATAGATCAACGAGCCAATAAAAGCGTCGATGATAAGAGAGCACAAATCACTTGCTTCGATGTTCACTTTAGAGGTTCCCACGACTGGGGCACAACATACACAGTGACAGTGAAGAAATTTAATCTTAACTTTAATGAAACGGTAACAGCACATCATGGTAAACATTTGCAGTTCAATTTTAGACGTACATATTATGACGGAGTTAATGTCTAACGGCATTATAAACTAGGTGATTAATCTAAACAATAATTTTAGTCATCATAAAAAGGCATCTAATACTAATACTGCTTAACGTTTGTGTAATAAATAATAGTTTAAAAACTAAAAATCAAATTAGATTCCAAGATTCCGTTACAAAGTTACATACATACATACATACAGCCCTAGCTTATAAAAGCATGTTAAAAACACATCAAATAAAGAAGACTGCCGCCAAATAACAATCACCTCTGTGTTGTTGTGTTCCTGCGTGTGAGTAACGTTTCCAGAGCACCTGGGGGTGCTTCATTAGTAGTAGGGGTCAAGCCTTCAAGGTAAGGGCGACAAGTCCAGTAACAGATTTATTATGCTGTAAGTACTTGTCACCCTTATGCTAGGACCTCATTACCACTTAACATCAGGTGGGATGATGTCAATCTTGAAGTGCAATATATAAAAAAAAGGAAAGATTCGTTTAAACATAAACATTTAAAACAAAACACTTACCAAGCAAGCAATGCCAAAATATAATACCTACGTTTAATGAAGATTGAACGGAAGTTACTTAATTATAAACAATATTTAATATTGCATACGTTTTAAAATACATCTTGTAATTTCTACACTGCACTTGCTTACATTATGCCAGTGAATCTTTATGGCTAATTACGTGATGTTGTTAAAAAAACTACGGCAATTAATTTAGAGTTAACGTTAATTATGTTTACTTTCAAGTAGTGGTTTGCTACCGTTCAAATGAAAATGTCTATTAGTTTAATTAACATATCAATGCCAACTTATATTAATTTGATTGACTTGAAAATTAACACGAAATAAAATATTGGGCATACTGATCTCACCTCAAAATTAATAAGAGAAAAAATTGGGCCGATGATACAAATGTAATTAAGATATATGGCAATAAATCAAAGATTTTATATGAGGATTTTATTTACTTGTTGCATTAAAGTGGGCATCGTAATGCAACAAGTAAATAAAATCAAATATTTCTTTATTCAAAAAGATTACATATGTATAAGACTTTTAGATTTACATTGAATATGAAGCAAAATAATTCTACTCCCGGTTCGGCCCTATATCTACCGAGACGACACTGGCAAGAAACTCAGTAGAAAAGTTAATGGTACAAGTTCAAGTTGCTGATACTTAATAAATTTAAGTTATATTGTATGTAATTTATTTGTATCTAATGTTAAAGCATCTAAGAGTAAAAAAGTGTTGTAATTTCTTATGTCAATGTTGTTTTTATAAATTTTCGTTGTATCATTTGTTGTTTTTAACGTTCTCGCTAATGTAAGTAATTTTTATAAACCATTGCACAAAAAGTGCAAAATGTAAACTATGGCGTGTAACGATTAAGTGTATTAATAATGATGTTATTTAATAAGTAAATTTTTTGTACGATAATAGTTGATAAATACATTGAAACTGGAATATTTATCTATTGATAATTATACCATAAGTTAGCGTTATTTTAATACATAAATAAGATTGAAAATCACTCCAAAAAATTAAGAAAGTTCGACTACAATACTCCCCCAAAAAGTAATAAAAAGGTAACAAAGAACAATGCCACTATTAATACTGAGAACCACTCCGCACCCGGACTCAAATCTGGTCCCAACTTGCCCACAACACGACCAGACAAGTTAGAACAAGTGTACGCGAAAAAACTCCACAATATAATGCAGCCGAACAAAACCGAAAACGGGATTGTAAAAGGAATCGAGCAAAGGAGGCCTTCCTTTCACGGGACCCTTTTGTGGAGACCAGGCGAAAAAAATAAAAAGAGTTTTTGTTGAAATGGGACGACGGCTTTAGTGGGCGAGATTGGTATCGATGCTAATTGGTCTAAATAATAAAGTATTAGTTTTACGAGACGGATGGCGATTACCGACGTGGTTGGGTTAGGGATTTATCGATTACATGGCAACGTTTTTGCAATTTTGCGTCGTTTCGTTTCGTGGAGAGTTAAGAATCTTCTATGCTTCAAAAAAGTAAGAATTTATTTATTAGCACACACAATGAATACACAGTACACAGACATAAAAGTTACACGAACAAATAATAGAATCCTACAGTAGAAGGAAACTAAAAAAAAAAAAGAAAAAGAACATAGTCTTTGCACAGCTACCAAGGTCCCAGCCTCAGCATAAGCTGCTACGACATTGGATGCCCCAGAAGAAGAAGAAGAAGAAGGTTTTATTATAATAGCATCACAAGCCTTCCAAATAAAGCAAGCTTCATCTCGTATTTAAGGGATTACTAAATTACGCATTTTACTTTCATACTGAATAAGAAGGAGAAACACATTTATTGGTCATGAAAACGTTAAAAATACAAGAAAATACATACATGGATATGTGACACAAAAGTTTAAGAAAAACTCAAGATATCTAAAGAGTTTGTGGCCAACGAGCGTAGCCTGCATACATATAATAGTGATACACGTGTACAAAATTCATGAAAACGTCCACTTCTCTCGTTATTCGAAACCAAAAAGGCAAGAAGATGGTATTTGTCTACTATTCAAAAACAACCAAAAGGGTTAAACTCAACACGGACATTCAATATCATTATCACCACTTCAACTTCGAAAGTTTCGCGAAAACACCGAAAAGAGTCGACCGACGGCAATGTTACTGGTATAATAACAGAGTGCTAAAATATTCGCCGCAGCGATACAAGTATAGACCGCAAATTGCATAATTTCATCGGCTACAGTGCCGGTCATAATAACAACACGACACAATAAGATATGGCGTGGTTTAAAAGTAACGCGGGCAGCGGATTTATAACGCACGCACATTTTCTTCAAACTAGTATTGCTAAAGAAGTTAAAACTTGATCTTTATTCGAATGAAATGCTATAGACCATAATATTATTAAGATCGTATCAAACATTAAGATAACGTATTAAGATTATTTACGCAGGCAAGAGACGGAGGGAATTATTGTAACAACAGAAACAATAAAGATACCTCTACATAGTCAATTGACATAATTAGGATACCCACACAATTCGGTGCACTAGTATCAGAAAGAGAATTTTGTTCAGTATCTGAGCTCTACATTTTTGGTATGACAGCTTTGCTTATGCAATCTTTGCTAGGAATAATGTCATTTATGTTTATATTAAGGTCATAGTACGATATTTTTGTGATTTGGCAATGTGTTAAAAGCTATTCCGATAGTCATGATCCACACAATTTATATACGCGTTCTTACATCGTTACTTTATGGTTTTCATTAAGAAGAGGTCGTGAATATACATAGCAATGCATGCTTTACCTGTCATTACTTTAATCCCTATTCAAACATTGTCGCAAGGATAACTTGATTTCAATGGTGGAGGCCTGTCCCTTCAGTGGAACATTAAATAGGTTGATACTTACTTAATTAACTTTGGTAGAAAAACAGAAAGGACCAGATGTAAATTATGCTTGAATCAAATCAGTCACAAATCTTTCAAGAGGCAAATCCATTTTCAGGAATATAAAATGACTTTATAACCATAAGATAGTCACAACAATTGAACAATCGTTGTATCTGATTTCTATAACACAATGTACGTGATGTTGGCCAATATTTATGTGATGTAATCCAAATGTATTAAATCACATTGCTTACGAGCGCTACCACTTTTGATTCATTCCTTCTGATTCTATGACTTGGACCACGCCAAGGCACGAAAACCGATACAATCTCCGGGACGATACGACAAAGAAACTGCCGTTATTTCCCACGGGTGCGAACTCTTATCCCTTTTCGGACGCGGTCATTCATTTCTATCCCGCCGATAGATTATATTCGGAGGGTAAGACGGTATTACCATACCGGGCCCTTCGCGCCACCCGGAGAATTGAGTCAGCTCCTTTAGGAACGGATAAATCTTTTCCGGGATTCAGGGTTGATTTCGTTTTAACTGTTGTACGGGGATGAAAGGAGATCGGTGGCGTTGCGACTTGCTCGGCCGACCTTCGATCTGGAAACCGGATGATATAAATCCTCCACGATACGGGACTTTCAAAAGTCTCCTATTTATTTTTGGAGGTATTCTGGAGCGTTTCTTTCACGCGTCGTGTGTACCCTACCTACTAACGATTGTAATGTTTTAATTTGCGTATGTGATAAAGCTAAAGCACTTGTGTTACAGTAATCAGAAACAACGACGGTACCACAACACCCAGACCCGAGATAATATAGAAAAGTTCGTCTCCCATATTGACCCGACCGGGGATCGAACCCGGAACCTCAGAGATGGCGCGTCGCCAAAGACCGGCACGCTTGCCTCTCAGCTACGGAGGTCGTCTATGACGACCGTATACGTGAGACCAAGACATAGTGAAGATAATCTACGGTATTACAATTTTCTTTTTTCTAGTGCTGTTAAGCTTACAAAGTGAATTGCGAATTTCCTTTTAAAAAAACGTACAGTTGATTTTCTATGGTCTGGTTTTATTCTTACTGCTTTTTAATACACGAAGTATTGTAAGGTATGAGCCTACAATAAGACTCCGGCAATTCAATTGAAGTGGAGCTATCTCTACTCCGTTACCAAATTATGAAATCCGAGGATCTACAATAATCGTCCTACCTAATTTCAGTCAAGGCGGCCCATTTCATTGAGATCAACCAATTAATTATGCAGGACTTGGTTTATAGCGCCCAAACGTATGCACTCTATCTTCCTTTACTCTCATGATACTAAAATACAGCAAACGGTCGCATGACTGAGTATTTACAAGCCCTTCCAAGAGCATCTGGAATTATCCTATCCAAACTTGAAACAACATACAAGTGCGTTGCCTCTACAGGTATCCAACCCACGACCTCTAGGGCATGAGCCAAAGCCGGTTACTACTGGACCTCAGAGGCAGTTTAAGGGCAAGCATTTATACAAATATTACGACCGCCCTACATATGATTTTAAGAGAGGTAGGGCATAGCGATTTATCGCTCGAACTGGAGCAACCCAACTGGTGAAATACATCCACCTTAGAAAAGACCGCAGCCAAATAACAATCACTTCTCTGTTGTTGTGTTCCTGCGTGTTAGTAAGGTTTCCAGAGCTCCTGGGGGGTGCTAAATTAGTAGCAGGGGTTAGGCCTTCAAGGTAAGGGCGTCAAATCCAGTAACAGATTTATTATGCTGTACTTGTCCCTTAAGCTAGGACCTCATTACCACTTAACATCAGGTGGAATAGGGTCAATCTTGAAATGTAATATAAAAAATATATATATACTGGTATACATTTGTATGATGTACTCTTGAAAACACAATAGTAAAACTACCATACACTTTGTTCTTCAGCATAAACCATATCTCTAGTCCGCAATAAAAATGGTCACAGTCGTATTGCCGAGAGCGTCCGCCTATAAATCACGCTGGATGTAAAATTGGCCTGACAATGTCGTCGGTCGAGGGATTGGACGCATCACTCCCTGTGCGGTAGCTTGATACTATGTGACCTCGTTTCCTTCCTACTTCGCTGCATGTAGGACGTGTGTCGTTTAAAGTAAAAAAAAAATATATTGGAAAAAAAAAGTAGGTTTACGGTAGGGTTGCCAACCGTACTCTAAAATAGAGTATTGTCCTCTATATCATGTAGGCGTACTCTATAATCTATAACACTAATAAAGTACGCTAAAATACTCTTTTTAACAATTCCTTTAAAAACAATGAAAAAATGTTTTGTGCCGCAAAAAGGACAAACAAATACCCTTTTAAAAGTAAAAAATAAATGATACTCTTTTTTGTAAGGCCGTATTCTTTATTTACCTCCTTTAAAATCAGATATACTTTATTTCTGCTAAAAAAAGTTGACAACCCTAGTTTACGGACGGTAGTTTGACATGACAACGCTGAGCCGCTAGATCGAGCCGATCGTGCCTCTCTATCGTTCGTGGCACGCTCTCGCTTGCGGAACGCGACAATGAACGTAACGGGACAATAGGTCCTAGCATGAGCAATATGTCAAATTTCTCGCATGACGACAAAAGTTTCGATACTGCTGATTGGTTAATACTCGCACTCGTATTTTCAGCCAATCGTCAGCTGACGCACTGACTTACTTGATATTTATATCCGGGCATTGATATTATGTACATCAAATCGCCTCTCTTCGATTGCAGTGCCCTAACAGGGTCTATAATGATCAAAACATTTATATATAACACCTTTGTACTACATTATAGAGCAATAAATAATTGAGTATTGAGTATTGACTTCAATCGCGCGATAAAATTTGGTCACGTGGTACATGCTAGGCCTGAATGACGTTGTCTTTATACAGGAATATTTTTTAATTACCAGAAAAATTTTAACCACAGTATCAGAATCAGTTACTTATTACATTTATGTATTTTAAATAAAAAAACGGACAAAGTAATTTATCTCTTTAAAAGAAGTAAATAGCAGGCAATCTATCATTTTACTACGACTAGCGCGCATCAATACTACGTTTTCATTGAATAATCGCATCGTTTTCCTGTTTACGCACACACACTCATAACGCGGGTGTGTGGCGGGAGAGACGCAGCGGGGGCGGCGAGGCACGGCTCGGGCGCAACCCCTCAACCCCGCGCCCGCGCAACCTACTAGTTTCGTCTTGACCGTTGACCGTGACCTACTTAACGTCACATGACACGCGCGCGCGAAATTAATCACTGGACTGAGAATTATTTCTTGTGGACCAGGCCACACGGTTCGTTTTACGTGAGTAGAGCAAGGACGAGGAAGACCGGCGCTCTCACAACACTTGTACGACGACGTGGTTGCGTACTTCGAAGAAGACCCGCGAGGAAGCACTAATGATGCCGCTCGTCAGTTTGGAATATGCTCATTACTCCGCCTGGAAAATAATTCATTCGGACGGCTTGCATCCATACTATTACCAAAAATTACAACAGCTGACGTCCGTGGACCGAGCGCCAAGGATTGCTTTGTGTAGGTAATTGATTGTTAAACAATCCTAACGCCAATGTATCGTTTTCGAATGAATGCCTGTTTACGCGGATTGGAGTCAATTTTTTATTGAGATTAAGTGAAGTGTTTATGTTAGTGAACCAAACACAGTTGAAGTGTTAAAGCAGTGAATTTTAGACGCTTTTAACCAAGTGCGACAACAACAAAATGTCCTTATTTCTGTAAAAGGAAACTGACATAAAAGGGCGCGCCTGTGCATTGATAATGAAGGTAAACATTTTTAACAATTATTAAAATCCGTGTAGGTAGATGTTGTGTAGATTTTAGGACAATACAAAAGTAATGCACACACTAAATATGTAGCTCTTTAAATACGCCAAGATTCATTTCAATTGTAGGTTAGTAGCTACCTAGTTATGAAAACGTGATATTTTCGACAAATAAGTAGATACCTAATAACTAAAACGTAACGTAACGTGTTGCAAAACGTAACGTGTCTTTCCTAAGCAAAAAAAAGTATTAAGGGAGAGTTAGATTACAAAATGAAAGTGTTTTGACTAATTTGATTATTATTACGCTTACGCGCGGAAGCGCCCTTTTGGGGAACTCAGCTGAGTGGGCGTTGTCAGTGCACTCTCAACCTTATTCCGATTCTATGTTAATTTGTTTTTCTTTGAGAAAGGTAGTAAGGTAGTAGGCAGTAACCTGCGATAGTGAAACAAGATGTCGTGCGTATTTCATTGACATGTTGCGTGCCAATAGTTTCATTGAGTAAAAAGACGGATGTCCACACATTTTTTGTCAATTTCAGTAAAAAACAAAGCGTAATAACTCAGTCAATTTTAATCGAAAAAAAAATCGGTTTGCACTTTTACAATTAAGACCTTTGTCTACATACGTGATTAAATTTTTTATGGTAAATAAAAAATAACGGTGTATTTATCTTGCCTTAAAAATGAAGCATAATTTACATACAAGTACATACCTAGACGCTGCCGAGTTAATTGATATGCTGTTGAAATGGAATCACTTACCTGAAACAAAAAATAACTTTAATTAGTTATAAGTGCGAGTATATCCGTCACCTTTAATAAAAAAACCGGCCAAGTGCGAGTCGTTCTCGCGCACCGAGGGTTTTATACAACACTAGACATATATATGAGTAAGTCATATTTTACCTAAAAATAGTTACCGCCATATTTTATTCATCTGTGTTATAAGACGTTGCTTTTTATCCAATTCCAAGTTCACAGCAAAGCCGAATTTGGCTTAGCAATAAGTCTATCAATGTTAGTTTCTGAGTGTCTGTCTGTCCGTCCGTCTGGCACAGCCGATTACTCTGAAACCACTGGACCAATTGAGATGAAATTTGGTACACATATGTAAGTTAAAGACCCAAAGGTGCATGTGTAACGTAAATAAATAAATTATGAATTTGGGGGTCACTTTTGGAGGGTAAAACACAACATTAAAAAAAAAATTTGCTAACCATATCGTGTGACATATCAAATGAAAGATCTTGCTGTAAGAATTGCAAATATGTATCATTTATAATCTTGAAATAAATAGTTTTTAAGTTATTTAAGAAAATAGGCGAAAATTGACCATTCCCCCTCCCCCTTATCTCCGAAACTACTAGGCTAAAAATTTTGAAATTAATGCGGAATATAGCTCTTTACCTATAGATTACAGGAAAACCTATGAGAAGTAGGTACATGGATTAAAAAATGGGTTGTTTTGTTAACCTGCCTGTGCCATGTGATTATTTTCAGCTATATATAGTTTTTTCATGCGAGTACTTACCAGGTTCCAGAAGTATTTAATTATCTAATAACCTTTTACCATGAACACGTTTGAAAGCAAATTAAATTAGCTAAAGAACAAGAAGAATTAATTACTTTAAAAATCGACGTCAACAACTGTAACTTATTTACCTACATTTGATAAATAATTGTTTAGTTTATTGTGACCCATATGCGCCTAACGTACGGAACCCTCTCCACGCGAGTCCTACACGCACTTGACCGGTTTTTTTATATTCATACTTAAAAATAAAAAAAATGTGTACAAGTATTTGTGTTAATGTGAGAATAGAAATGGTTTCCCTAATTTCAACATATTTTAAACAATTTAAAGTACTTAACGCCGCACTAGCGAATTTTAAGTATTTGAAATAAAAAGAAAAAAACATCCCTCTGAGGTGTTAATTATTATGACAAAGTCCTTGAAATACTGACAAGTTGTAAACAGCAAACCAAGACAAGATCAATTTGTCCAAAAACAAACACAATTTTAACGACAACGTGTATCTTCCACCATCAAGCAAGGCAGTCATTTAAAATGGCTATGCATAAACAATCCATTGTTCATCGTTATCTCTCCTCATTTATCCAACCGTCACTCATTATGTCACAACTGATCGAATCTCAGCGAGGAATCTACGTTCTGACCTCGCGGAAACAGTAACACAGTCTGACAAGCCTTCAAAAATACATCACTTCCATTAATGGCACTAGAAGTTAACAAAAATTGGTATACAGAAAAATATAAAACGTTTTAAGCTTATCGTTAGAAATACATAAATCTTGCCGACAACCTTTAAGTAGGAGAAAAAGTAGACAACGAAAAATAAGCGCGAAATGTATCATAATTGAAACCACTTTCGACTGATGCCCCTCAAACACACTTACAAGATTCTTATTCCCTTTTTAAACAAACAAACAAATCATAAACGATTGATCTGTTTAGGAGCTACAGAAGTAATACACTTCGTCGGTTTTGCACCAGTACTTAAAACGTACTTTTCGAAATGACACAAAATCTAACTTGAACTGTAGCTGAAAATTACTTTTAGATGTCGACCTTTTTGCAGGTATACCAATTTTTATCTTTCGACTTTTAAAATTGCGGTATACTCCATACAAACTTCCCTTCCCCATTTAAAGATAGTGGCAGGGTTAGAAAGAGACAAAAGCTAGCCTATGTCACTCTTCATTCCATTAACTATCTCTTACAAATGAATTTGACCGTACAAATAAGCACCAATTGTTGCCCACTTAGTCTAAGGCCTTGTATTTAAACCTTCTTACTTTAAGTGTAAATTACACTTTTTTATAGTAATTTTCAATAAAATTCTAGAACTTTTTTTACATAACGCTTACTTGTTGGTGTTTTCTTGTTTTGACAAAATATACGTGAATGTGATGTCGAGATAATAAATAAAAACTTACAAATCTTCCACAAAATCTCAATTCAACATAAACGTATTACCAGACCTTTCCCATCGGAATTCGTTCTTTATTTCACTGTCCCTGCTGATTACTGTAAGTATTACAACACACCAATAAAGCCTTAGTTTCGTCCGATCTTTATAGCGGCCATAAACGCTCAGCGGCTACTGGTCCCTTGTTAATTATTCTGAATGTAATTAAGAGATTTTTACTGTCCCCCACTAATCTACTCGTTACTTATAAAATAAAAGTGTAATGCCTGTCTGTATATGCCGCTAGTGTATTTGTCTATTTGGTAGTTAAGAGCTGTTAAGTAAATTGCTTTATTAATATGGGGAGTTTTTATCCTATCTTTATAACATGACTCCGAACAATTTTTTTTGTATTTTTCATCGAAGGCTGGAAATGCAGGTAGAGAAATTATAGGTTGGTACAGGCTGCATATAAATATTTGATAATTGATGAAAACCAACATGAAAAAGACGGAATAAATTAAGTAAATAAATATCTGACAACATTACATACATTGTTCTGATTATGTGGTAAGTAGCTTAAGCACTTGAAACAATATAGAAAAAAATCCCATATTGACCAGACCAGGGATCTAACCCGGGACCTCAGAGATGGCGTGATGCCAACGTCCGACTCGCTCGACCCTCGGCTACGGAGATCGTCAATATATAATAATAAGTATCATCGATACAACATCAAATGCAAAATGTTACCCCACGTAGACTTTTTTTGACAAAAAAAAGGAAAAATAATGCAGTATTCTAGCAGTTGAACAGTATTTACCACTAAAATATCTCTGTATCACCCAGGACTGACTGGTAGAGAATGTTTATAGCATCAAACCCAGCTGTAGTAGTATTTTTTGTAATAAAAATTTAAATAAATTAATTTAATAAAATAAATAAATGCGCCCGACAACCACACCTATCATTTGGTCTCAAACTAAGTTTTTCCCTTGTACTATGAGCACCAGACAACAGATCCTAACCAGGGTCGTCATCCCAGCACACCCAGACCCAAGTCAATTTTGAAAAATACGTTTTTCCAAATTGACCTGACCGGGAATCGAACCCGGGACCTTTCGCGCTTTGGCTGCCAACGTTAGCCACTGCGCCACCGAGGTCGTCGCTAATTTAAATCTTTCTACCATGTCACAGGGGATGAAAGTTAATATTCTTAAGGCTAAGTTTTTTTTTATATTGCACTTCAAGATTGACCTCATCCCACCTGATGTTAAATGGTAATGAGGTTCTAGCTTAAGGGTGACAAGTACAGCATAATAAAGCTGTTACTGGACTTGTCGCCCTTACCTTGAAGGCTTGGCCCCTGCTACTAATGTAGCCCCCAAGAGCTCTGGAAACCTTACTCACACGCAGGAACACAACAACACAGAAGTAATTGCTATTTGGCTGCGGTCTTCTGTAAGGTGGAGGTATTTCACCAGTCGGGCTGCTCCAGTTCGAGCGATAAATCGCTATGCCCTACCTCTCTTAAAGTACAATTAACTATTAATTGTCTAACGCTATCGATATTTCACGGAAGAGCGGGCCCCCGTTTTCTAATTACCCGCAATAAAAGTGATAGTTGTCATTATACGCTGGCCTGCCTGTTAATTTGATATGTTTCTTTAATTAAGTACCTAGCCATTGTGTTGAATCACAGCTCTGACAGGACCGGTTTGATCTTGTAATGTGTTTATCTGATTTGACAAGTTACATACGTTACGTATGTTTGATTTTGTTGAGTAATGACGTTGAGGGGATTTTTATTGAGTTCCTCGAGTGCTGAGTGAGTGCCTTAGTGCATTTACTCGCATTTCGCGTGCATTTTTGCGGCGCTTCTCCTCGACAGGCCCAACGTCGAGGCGCTAGTGGGAAAAAATAATTGACGTTCCATATTAAATAAATAAATAATTATTTGACAACATTACATACATTGCTCTGATTCTGTGGTAAGTAGCTAAAGCACTTGTGTTACAGAAATCAGAAACAACGACGGTACCACAACACCCAGACCCGAGACAATACAGAAAAGTTCGTTTCCCATATTGACCCGACCGGGGATCGAACCCGGAACCTCAGAGATGGCGCGACGCCAAAGTCGGGTACGCTCGCCTCTCGGCTACGGAGGTCGTCAAATTATTTATTGTAAATCCATTTGCAGAAGTAAATAATTTCTTTATCTTCAAGATTTACCCGTATAATTTTCATGCCACTGTAAAAGATATAACATGCTGTTGGTCTCATAATACTTTGAAAGTGGTCCAGTAGTTTTGTGTTGATTCGTTGCAAATGTCTTAAACCAGCCAATTCGAGTAGGACCCGCTCGCGAAGGGTTCTGTATCACTATCCAACATTAGACCCAATGATGAAACCTTGTTTTTAGTTTCCCAAAAAAACGTTGTTTGCTGTATGGGAGCATCATTTAAATACGAATTTATTTTGTTATTACTATTTGTTGTTGCAGCGGCAACAGAAATACATAACAGTGATAATTGCATCTCTCTAGCTATCTCGGACGGATGGACAGACAGCAAAGTCCTAGTAATAGGGTCCTATTTTTACCCTTCGGACACGGAACCCTAAAAACACACATCTTTCCTTGTTCTCTCACACTCACTTCAAGTACCGATACGATACAACTGTACACCGTCAACTGCTTATAGTTCGCAACATAAATCCGAGTGTATCGCGTGTTGCTGACACTTCGAGAGGTGTCGAAGTGTCGCCCGAGATATTAGTAGGATTCCCACTCTGACTGGTGTAGGTCGGACTAAGGAATATTGAATTCTTACTGCAGGAAAAAGTATAAAATGTAGACTTAACGCTAGAAGTATTATTTACCAGTCAACGCTTCATAAGTTAATGGTGAAAGTCCACAGTGATCATCATCATGCTAAACTAGTACCATGTTAGAATAGAATAGAATAGAAAATGTCTTTATTCATGTAAACTTTTACAAAAGCATTTATGAATCGTCAAGTCAAGTAAACTACCACCGTGTTCGGAATGTTGATTCTATCGAGAAGAACCGGCAAGAAACACGATAGTTACTCTTTTCAAAAACTGACACATAAGGTCGGTATAAATCATGCAAAAAAAAAAATGTTTTAACAATATAGCTTATGTCTAATGTACATATTTAATGCTATCAAGTCCAAACATCTTTGTCGTTAATAAAGTCCTCTATTTTATAATAGGGACTTGGCTCCAGTTTTCTTTGGTCCAGGGATCCAGGGATCTCGACTGGAGTCAACATTGGAATGACTAAGAATGGGGTCCAGAATTCATAAGCGGGTCCACGAACTTGTTATATGTTACGAAGAAAAAAAAGTTTGGGAACTTATCTAAATAAAATGTGTGAGAATTGATTGGTTTTACTGTGAGTAAATGTAGATTTCTAAAACGTTTAGTTGTATGAATTCACTTTTTGATTGGCTAAATTTGCTTTATGACATCCACTCACAGCTCAATTGATTGAATAATTTAGACCCATCAAATACATTTTGAGAGTTGAGCTTGCCAATCGGGTAATTATGGAAAACGAACTTTTCTTTATTAAAAATAAATGCGCCAGACAATCACACCAATCACCTGGTCTCAAACTAAGGTTTTCCCTTGTACTATGAGTACCAGACGACGGATACCAACTGGGGGCGTCATCCCAGCACACCCAGACTCAAGTCAATTTAGAAAAGTTCGTTTTCCAAATTGACCCGACCGGGAATCGAACCCGGGACCTTACGCGCTTTGGCCGCCTACCTTAGCCACTGCGCCACCGAGGTCGCCAAATTATTGTCTCGGATCTGGATGTTTTGTTGCCTTAGTTGTTTCTTATTTCAGTAACACAAGTACTGATCAAAGTACGTATGTTATGCAGTAGTATATTTATTTATTACTAGCGCCCCATGCAATCCTCCTGAATTTTATTTGGACAAACGTCCTGACAATCAAGTCAATAACAAAAAAAACTGTGCAGTCGCTGTAACGTAATGCGTATACATAAACTTCAACGATTTATATATTTTTCTAAAGATAATATTCATACAATTCTACCTAACGCTCATTTTCAAACATAATGGACTCAAGAAAATACTGTAGCAACGCCGTACGTGCTTCAAGCTTTTGTTTTAAATCATTTATCTTGGCCGACACTTTTTTCGATCGCTAGCAGCCCCCGTGTTTTGTGTTACATCTCTTTTATGCAGTAGTGTATTTTCTTTATTAATCTCTGATTGCGAATCAGAGATTAATAAAGTATGTCTTAACTTGTATTTTGATCATTGGGTCGTATTTTTCTACAGTAATTTTAACTGACTCGATTACCATTAAAACCTTTGTTGCTTTAAATATAAATTTAAAACGCTACAGTCATTAGGCCCAATTACTATCGCATTTAAACTAGGTGTGTCTACACAAATGGTCTGTTTATCATATCCAGTAACTTATCTAGCAGCCTAACGCGTCTTCGCACGCATATTAATTTGTCAACAAAAATGTGATAAAGAAGAATCGCTTTACCTATTTTGTATAAACCCCAGATAAACCATCTACACAGAAGTAAATTTAATATTCTTTAATTGCAAAGAAACACAATAAAAGTCATTTACATACCGATTCAATCATTATACTCGTAACTTGTAACGATGGATCATACATTTTCGAATCATCGTTAAATCATAATGAAGGAACTTTTTTCCGGGTCCCATCTCACGTACCTGCAATAACCGAACCGCAAAATAACCCATGATCATACCGTTACATACTGTACTTATACTTGTATCCGTTTCTTATGAGAGAAAATCAACTAATTATACAATTATTATATAGTACATTTAATTTTGTTCTTTATGTTTTTAAGAAACAGAAAAAACTATTTCCTCTTGCGGTGTGGGATTCGAACCCGACCTTCACATGTCGCACGTGCTACTCTTAAAACTGACTGCAAGTTATCGTAGGTGAATTTTAGTTTTATATTTTTCTATTAGCCTTAGGTACATACCCTCTACCGTAGAGTTTAGAACGACATACTAATCGGCCAGCGGTACATTCGTTAAAGAAATGTTTAAAAACCACTAAATCAAAGAAACCTTGGCATCTAAACAGATTTTTACAATTTTTTTGTACTGAAATTGTGAAAATATATTATCATGTCTCCTTTTGATTACAAGGTCAGTTTTACCCTCCCAATTCTTTAGAAGGCTTGTGTAGCCCAACAGGTAGAGGCCTTTTGAAACATTTTATATTTACAATTATTTTTGTACAATAATACTTGAAGATTAGTACAAAATTGTTGTTTAACATTCAAAGAGTGCAGTTTAACCTGACGCGTCGGACAAAGGTGGCCAATTCAGCAGCGAGCCTCGAGCGGAATGCATTCGGCGAAATGTGATCCTCCGTGAGCAATTTAACTGTGACTGCACCAGACGGGGCTTAGTGTTGGGAAGGAAGCTTCTCTTAAGATGGGACATCATCTGAATCATAAATGACTTGATGTTGCTATTCAGCTGCATGACTAGCTGGAGCGCAGAGCAAAGAGGATCATAAGCAAGGACTCCCCCTTGGATGCAAATCTACAAAGCCTAAAACACCCCAGTCGAGTGGTATGCCCATTGATTTTTTCCGTTATTTTTGGGTGAGTGTGCGGGGGTTATCATAACCTGCCAAAGCGGAAATATCCACGTTGAGATATCAACCAGTCCAGTAGAAAGTAAAAAGGCAAGTGACTTCATAATCAAGAGGACGAGAGGTCATAAAGCTATCTTTTTTCACGTGGCACTTGTTCATCACTATCATTTTATCACTAGATACTTTAGTACTTCAGTGAAAAGACGTAATAAACAAGAATAATCGACATCTACCGGTATTCGTGAAATTCCTTACATCTACATTTCACTGTGATTTTGCTTATCGCAGTTCCCCCTATGTAAGAGTTCAGGGTCAACTAACATACATACAAAATCATTTTTGTGTTTAACATGCTATAAATTGAACCATCTTAAATTTCGACATTCATTATTGTTGCCAATTGACTAAGGTTTTTGTTGAAACATCGGTATCTTTTAAACATAATAATAAAAATTGTTTACTTTCTCTCACAAGAGTTGTACATTCACCGAACTATGTTTGTGAGAGACTGGTGCCTGAAGTAGGCTTTCTAAATAGCCCGTAATAAAGGTCATCAGTTTGTTATTACTAATAACGGTTTTGAAGTCTAAACCCCATTTTTTCGGGACGGCAAGTCCCACTACTGGGAC
The DNA here is from genome assembly GCA_037074685.1 of Glyphodes pyloalis. NCBI lineage: Eukaryota > Metazoa > Arthropoda > Insecta > Lepidoptera > Crambidae > Glyphodes > Glyphodes pyloalis. Next base: position 1,982,187 of record JAYKKO010000042.1, read on the forward strand.
AGCACTGGCCGTGGTACGTGCTCCCCGGGCGGGCGGTGCGGCGTTATTGCTCAAACTTACAATTCTTACAATGTCGCTGCTAGATGCAGCCATTTGGCTCCATACAAATCTGCGATCGCAGACCTTCTAGGACCGTTTGGTGTCGCGCTTTCAGCGAGAACTGAGGGTAAGTGTCGGCAGAGGTTTTTCGCCATTTTCAGCAATATTCGTGGGCGTAATTAGATTTTTTATAGTAGCTCAGTAAATTGGCTCCTTCCAGTCTATTGTTTTGAAACACTAGCGGTGCCCGCGGCTTCGTACACTTGAACTTTGTTTTTTCTATCATGAAATATAGCCTATATAACTCAGGGTGAATTTAGCTTTCCAATGGTGAAAGAATTGTTTTAACTTAAAAAAATTAAATCGGCACGGTAGTTTATTTATTACAAACATACATACAATAATACAAATCTTTCTTCTTAATAATATTATTATAGTAGAGAACTTCGTTTCTGAATTAATATTTAAATTTGTGAATAGACAGACCGGTCACTAGCGAAAGTAAATTTGGAAAAATAACAAAACAATGTGCTTCAAGAAATTAATTCTAGACAAACTCGAAATAGAAAGCAGATTGCAGCTCGAATGGAATCTAACAGTCGCCACGCGAGACAGCTCTGAACACCCCGTCTCGAGCTGTCGCTATTGACAGAGTCTATCCTCGTTAGATTTAGTGCAACAGCTAAATATAAGTGCAGTCTCGAAGCTACAAAGAAACGGGCAAAAGGACACATTCGGATATACTTGTACATGAATATTTCAAGTTCAAATTTCATTTTCAGTTTTGTAATTTTTGTTTCATCACTAAATAGTTTAGTTAAAACAAAGTCGCTTTTTCTGTCCCTATAGCACCTACGCTTAAATCTCTAAAACTACGCAACGGATTTTGATGCGGTTTTTTTTTATTATTTAGAGTGATTCAAGAGAAAGGTTTTTATTTGCATTAAATAATAGAAAAGCCAATATTTCTAAGTATTTACATTACATCCGTGCGAAGCCGCGGCGGGTCGCTAGTTTGTAAATAATTAACTACCGTTATCGTAACGGTTGACCGTAACTTATGAGTTTTTATAAGCTTTTTAGTTGATATTTTTATAAATGTATAAACATATCAATTATCATGTGAGCGTATAGTTGTAATCGGTTATGGCTTAATAACCGCATTGGTACAAAGAGGCCTTTAACACTTCAGGCTCTGGCCACGTGCTCAGTGCGCCCAGTAGCGAAGATGGGCTTGGCAATAGGCTAGAGCATGAGTTTGAAGGCGCCAGAACGGGGAATTCTGGCGTCGTTCGCTCGAAATGCAACACCATCTGACTAGAGGAGGGCTGGACCACACGGAGGTCAAGTCATTTCGATTCCCACACTCTACTCTCTGTCTGAATGATGGTTCGTGGGATGGACCCTGGATAATTCTGTTTCTTATTTCATTTCGCTAGAGCGCGTCAGGGCGTCAGAAGTTAATGGCCGGAGAACGCCTAAACCAAATCTTAGATCTAAGATATGCTAGTTATGCTTAGATCAGCCCAGTGCACAGTGATAGTCCAACTTATTGGTAAAGTAAGGTCTCTAGCATTAGGAAGCTGCAATAAATAAGAACCTGGTAAAATCGCGAGTGTCTTTGTAGCTTCTAGACTGTGGTAACATCTTGATTGTGTTGAGAGGGCGCTTTGGAGTTTGAAATATCTACGATTTGATAGCAATGTTCCTTATTTTGTTGCCGATAGATAGAGTATTCTGTATGTTAAGTTTTTATTTTCTTGTTTTTCTTCAGTTTATTTTGTTGATGGTTCCGCTTGAAAAAAATTTTTGAGGGTAAAAATGGGAGCCAGTTACGAAGACTCCGCTATCAGTCTATCCACATGTCTGTCACCTGACTATACTAAAAAAACAGAAACTCCCATTCCAACTCTCAATCTAATCGCATGCCGTAAAAAAATGTTACAACGCGGGATTAGAACCCACGACCTTCATGTATCGCGCGTGCTGCTCTTCCAACTAAGTTATTGTAGGCGACGAGTTTTTCTAATATAATTACCTCTTAAATTTCGGTAACTGCCTGCTGCCGTTTTAGTTTAAAACTGCACACTCATTGACCCTTGGAATATTCGTTGCAGTTATTATTATAACTATATTCGTATCTTTTGACTAATATTAGTTACTAGGAAATGTTTCAGCTTGTTTATTTTTAATGCAATTAATAAATATTGTACGCCACACCGGCAGGTCGTAGTGCACTTTTGATTTATTTAAGACCTGGAATGTAATCTAAAACCGAACACAATATATGTTTTTATTGATTGATTGATTAGAAAACGGAATCTGAATTTATTCTTTCTATCTTGTTCAAGTGTCTTCATTTCAAAGTAGGTACTTCGAATAGAATTGTGCCTCGTTCTGTGCTAAACAGGCTATCAAAGCGACATAAAAGGGGTTTTTACTATCACTTCCATGGGTGGCAGCGAGTGATCGAGGAACGATGCAATGCCATAGCTGTTAGTTCGCATTTATGTGCACTTTCTGCAAACAACTGTATCAGCCGATGGGGCGCCGGGGAAGGGTTGTCACCTGGTTGTCACATTCGTTTCAATGGGTTTCACAACCGTCAGAAACTATTCCGATTCGGAATAATCTTTTGTCTCTGTTCAATCGTTCGTATTGAAAAAGGGACAAAACACAGTTCGCAAATCCGAATCCAATCCTGTTTTTTTTAGATACCAATACAGATATATATATATATATACAAAAGCTGTTGTGCCGGCGCTCGTGCATTTTAGACAAGTGCATCGAGTTTCTCTCGATATGGCTCAATAGCATAAACCGAACGCGGCGGTAGTTCAACTTAATCTGACGATTCATAAATGATATTAAAAGTTTACATTAATAAAGACAATTAATATTCTTAGCTCGCGCGATTTCGTGTTAAAATCCCATACGTTAATCTACAATCTCATCTATTTTTCGACAAAATTTCGTCCAAAACCATTATGTAGTTTTTACGTGAAAGATTATACAAAAATACATCCATACATATTGAAATACTTTCACGTTTATAATATCATTAGCTGTTGCCTGCGATTTCATCCGCATTATTTCAAAATAAAAAATATTAAATTCAGGTCATTGTTATTAAAGAATTTAATCTACCTACTCGTAGTATGTAATCTCTCTTCCTACCAAATTGTATACAAATTAATTATGTAGTTTTTGCGTTAAATAATAATTTTCAATTGTTCAAAGCACCAACCCTACGCCCACTGGCGCCTTGAAGCTTCGCAGCCGATGGAATGGGAGCAAATGCACCGGGCGTGTGCATTACGCAACTGCAGGGTCATCTACATAGGTAACGTGCAGAGTGTATACGTCGTATAGACATGGAGAAATCACGAAATTTCACGGAATCCACTTCACATCGGCCTTGTTTGTTTCTGCCTGTGAGTAAGGTTTCCAGAGCTCCTGGGGGACACCCCTCAAGTATTCCACATATTTTTATAATTAAAAAAGTCTTATACTGTGTAATAACCCTTTTTCTTAGGTGAGAGTGTGCAACAAAGAGATTAACATATATATAACAATCACTTCTGTGTTGTTTTGTTCCTGCGTGTGAGTAAGGTTTCCAGATCTCCTGGAGGGTGCTACATTAGTAGCAGGGGTTAAGCTTTCAAGGTAAGGACGACACGTCCAGTAACATTATGCTGTACTTGTCGCCCTTAAGCTAGGACCTCATTACTACTTAACATCAGGGGGAATGAGGTCAATATTGAAGTGAAATATAAAAAAATCCCTAGGGATATCATTAAATCCCGACAGATGTCGAATTAGTCCATTTTGACGATGCATAAGTGTTACTTGTGACCTACCTAAATAAATAATTCTGCTTAACCTACCTCAACAAACAGACAGATAGCATTATTTACATATTGTCTGAGTAAGATGCAATTTAAAATCCCTCTCAGAGTGTTGCGACAACAATATTCGACAGCATAGATAAGTTATCAAGGGCCAAAGGGCAACGGATGCGATAACGACCCAGACGAACAGACTGTTTGTTTGTCACATAGAAATAAATACACGACCACATTTGATGCATATAATTCTGTGGCCTGGTGCTAAAAGGGCCAAAGTACGTTAATATTAGTAATTATATATTAGAGAAAATATTCCATCACGAACAATACAGTTCGGTAACTCTTATCTTTGCCGGACCATGAAGAAGTGGAACTCGTTGCCGGCTCATGTGTTTTCTCCTTCCTTTGACATGGATTCCTTCAAAAGGAGGGTGAAGAAACATCTTGCGGGCCAGTATGGCGATGCTAACGGACAGGATATTTTGATATCAAATCCGTTGTCATCGCAATATGCGCTACAATAAAATAAAAATGATATTGGCCCTATTAGCACCAGGCCATAGAAATATATCCGCAACATCCCTACTAATATTATAAATGCGAAAGTAATTCGGTCTGTCTGTCTGTCTGTCTGTTACGCTTTCCTGCTTAAACCTCTCAACCGATTTTCATGAAATTTGATATATCAAAAAACGTATACCTATAGGTATACGTTGAATCTCAAGAACGGACATAGGCTACTTTTTTTTAGAAAATAAGGGGGGATGGGGGTAATACCACCTTTGAAAGTTTATATGGAAAAATGTTTATTTTTGAAGTTAGAGATATGAAATTGGGCACAAATATAGCTCGAAACTTGGATTAAAATATAGACTACTTTTTGTTTCGAATATTAGGTAAGAAAGGGGTAAAACCGACCATGAAAGGATGTAGTCCACGCGAACGAAGTCGCGGGCACAGCTAGTAAGGAATAAAACAAATAAGGAAACAGCATCAGATGCCTACATACTCGTAAAAACTATTTAAGTCTTGCTTGTACTACCTAAATGTTACCGCAACCTCTTCTATTTAAATTACTTTTAAGCACATTATGTGTGTGCCTCCTTTCCCCTATTGCCATTCTTACTCTTAAATTAGAGAATGATAAAACTAAAAAATAAATATGGTTGTCATTGCTTTGCAAATCTTTACTGAAACTTGGTTTGAACGAGATCTAGGATCTAGAGATTTTATTTATTTAAAAACTTTATTGCACAAATAGGTACAACAGGTGGACTTAATACTAGGGGCATTCTCTACCAGTCAACCCTTGGTTATATGCGTTTAGGGTGAGAGATGTTTGTATTTGTGCAAAGCAATGTTCCCATATCTTCTAAATTTTTATATGTATCTACATATAAAAGTATATAATATAATTCACATATGTATGGTATGTATAGTAAAATTATTATTGAAACATCTAAATATAGCTTAGAGAAACAGACACGTTAAGTCGGGGGTTTTGAGTTATTTTATTCTTTTTCGATAAGATTTTTACCGTCGTGGGATTTTTCAACATTTTTAATTATGCTTTTTTTGTTTTTGATACGTCATTAATCGTAGACCGCAAATTACATATTGTAACACAATATATAGAATTTCTGTAGCCACTCACTGGCACGGAGAAATAACAAGAGTCCCCGGCTTTAGTTATTTTTTTAAGCAGGTGCTGCGCTGATAGAAATAATTTGCTGAGATGGAACCCAATAACCATAAAATGTTATGTGTATGTTTTATTTTGTTTATACCTCTCTGACCTCATTACCACTTAACATCAGATAGGACGAGGTCAATCTTGAAGTGCCATATAAATAAAAAAAAAATGCAAACACGAATACCTTTACGTCGTCATTATCCACAACAAACCAACCACAGCAGCATCCAAATTGTCACAGTTAACCGCTCCGCGGCATCTCAAAATTCGACCGTTTCGCAACGCGTGCCAAATTCGCGGTCAGACCGCATACATGACACCCCCGTTTGTAAATAGGTACATTTAATTTGATACCAAATGTGTTGTTCAAATACAATCTTTGGGGAAAAAGTTGAAAGGTTGTTTGGATGGCTGTATTTGCCAACAGCAGAATGAATGAGTTGATTTTTCTAATGAGACGAAGCGGTCTAATGTTAAAAGTTCAATTTAAAAAATATTTTGTTCCGTAATATTTATGAAACGTCTTTATATAATGCAAATGACGCTACCTCCGGTTTGGAGGCGAATTCAGCGTTTTCAAAAAACAAAATATTGTTTATGTAAACCAAAAATCATGTTTTATTTCCCAAACTTTTGATTAGTCTTCAAAAACGAAACCTTTCGTTTGTTCGTTTCGTTCATGGGAGTAGACCCTCAGTAGTTCCATTTTTTGTCGAGGGGGAAATGCCTACCGCACCGTCACTCTCAGCGGGGAACAGAGAGTGGTGTGTCTTGCTCGCACCGAAAAAAAACCCCCCGGTGGCCAACGCTGAGGAATTGTGGGGGAGTCGGGATTCCTTGCGGACTCTACACATACCCTCAGTAGTTCCTCAGATAAGCGCGTTTAAATACAGAAATAAATAAACTCTTCAGCTTTATAATATGATTAGTATAGAATAAACCAGTCTCGAAGCCGAACCACATTCTCACTTGCTCCTCTAATTTCGGACAACAATTGCTGCACGAACGTTTGAACGTAATTAGTGAACTACTTCTAAAGGAATCCGTCCGAAGAATTAACCTAGAGAGCAATCCGACTCCCTCTTTAATTGTTTTATACACAAAATAATTACTTTAAATATTGTGTGGCGTGCGATCCCGAGCAATCCTAATGAACCCGTAATTGTGGCCACAGATTATAAGCACGCGATCAGAACACGTTTATGGCATTTCTTCTGAGAAAAACTGTAATCATTTTGCATAGAAAGCTAATAGAATTTGCGCTAAGCTACAACGATTAGACGGTATGATAACTTTGTTGGTGAACGATGAAGTCTTACTTGGCATTTAATGATTTCCGATTATGGTGTAATTGCTAAGACGATTGTTTGTATTTTTAATTCCTTGAGAAGGTTTATGTTTCTCGAGTACCACCTTTGGGGACTGGTCTGCTCCAGTTTACCTCTTAAAATAACAATACTTAATGCTTTTTTTCACTCATCAAAATAAAACTATTTGACTCGGTCCAAAGTGTTCTACACATAGCTATAAGTTAGATACTGCTACTGTAACTTATCTGCTGAGTTTCTTACCGGTGTCTTCTCGGTAGATATAGGTTCCGAACCGGAAGTAGAATCACTTTGCATTGTGTTCAATGACGATTCGAAAGTGTTATTATATGTAACCTACTTGAATAAACATAATAAATTATATGTTCCGCTACAGAAACGGCTAAAGGATTTTAACGTATAAGGTAAAGTTATGTTTGTTTTGATAGAGGAAGTGAGACTGACTATATTACAAAATTAAAATTGGCAAATTTTGAAGGCCTAGGGTTTTTTGAACGCTATTTTATATTTTTTAACCAATAAATTGAATTGAGGTATCAAATAAAAGGCTCTAGTCATTCATGTAATTAAGTCTAGTAAGTTCAATTAAAGAAGACGCGTCCTGCTAGTTTTGATCTTGGGCCCCCGGTCCATAAGGGTTAAACGGGAGGAGTTCCAACGTCCTTTCTTTCAAGACTTTAGTTACCACGTAAAGATCTGTCAATGCATCTGGTGTGTATCCTGCTATGCTATTCATTTGTGAACAATCTTCGTGCATTTAAAAATCTAAGTCCCTTCGCCGGTGGAAAATTATTAAAAACTAGCGGTCCCGGCGAACTTTGTTCCGCCTTAGTGGCAATAAATGAAAAATCTTCAGAAAAAAAGTAAAAAAATAATATTATATGTCCTCCTCCTGGTTCTAAACTATCTACTAGATTCTAGTCCAGCATCTAGGAACGAGATTCCAGTTAATATTAGTGACATTAGGAGAGCCAGCTCTTCTTATGATCCAAATATAGCACTTTTAATTCCTCGTTTATTTGTACCACCGGTTCCATCAAATACCCGAAAGTCATTTGATTCGTAGCGTGAAACCAAAAGCGGCACGCACACATCAAAGTCAATGTCAGCATATTTGGTCACGACATGACCCCTATGCTAATTTTAAGGTCAAGTTTGCGTTACAAAGGAACGACGTACATAATGGCGATGCTTAGAAAAAGGAAACGGGGACCGCGCAAGAACGAGTGAAACTTTGTAATAGAGAAAAGACTGAACATTAACATTGAACTGAACTGAACATTTTTAGCCTGTTAGATTGTTAGCATCGTTATATCTGAGTATTTTTTATTATTTTATCACCAATATTCGTCAAAACGACCTCTCTGCTCGAATGTGCCAAGCCGAATGCCTGTGCGGCTTTTTACTCTCATTTTAGTGTTGCCACTAAATAAATTTAAAATTAACACTAAAACCGAGTGCAGACGACTATGAATAATTCAGCAATTTTTCCAACCATTCATTTATGTAACTAATATTTTAAACTCTTAGCGATTATCCCAAGAACCATATCACACCTCTGGATGAAAACCCACTTCGAGTTAGTCTCGTTAACGAATTCCTCCTTCAAACATCTACAGTTCGATTATCACACAAATAAGCCAATTCAACAAGCTGAAGAAAACGTTACCCTTGAGAATACCTCACTGGACTTTTATTTAATACCTGTGCTATATATCTTTAAAATGTATTCTTCAGTAAGTAATGAAAAAAATATTTTTCGTTTCTGGAGTTTTCATTTAGAGGTGCGATATTTATACTTCCTTTTGGTACACGCATTGGCTATATTAAGCACCGAATACACTGCCCACAAAACACACAGCTCATACCACATAACACGCTTGCCCACTTAGGAGCTTATACCGAGGCAATCTTGAATATTTCCTCCATGAACTCATGTAATCTCGCCAATCTCAGCGACGCTGCACGTCCGAACCGTTACCAACAAACACAGCCAGGACCGAGCCATTCAGTCTGCGCTGAAGTAGTTTCATTAACAGCAACACTGACCTACTAGTGCGGGAGGTGGAAGCATTATATAACGCCGATTTTGTACATGAAATGAAATTGTATTCACCATCGACGGGACTATCAGCCATCAACCACACAATTCCCTAGAATAACATCTCACGAATAGGAACGGTAGGAATAAGCTGAAAACTATCGCTGCCCAGGATCCATTCTCGAGACAGCATTAGGTGAGCTTTTTTCCTTTTCTCTCATTCATAATCCATCTATGTTTGGAACAGACTATGTGTTGTGTTTTGTCTGTAAGTTGAGACGATAAATGTTTTTTTTCTCTTTCTTCCATAAAGCCATTGACTTATTTGGCGATTTGTTTCCTTCCTGAAAAACATACAATAGGAAACTTTCAAGTTTTTAAGATGTGTTATATCGTAATTTAATTCAAAATGTAATTCCACTTTACATTGATAACAATGACGACTTTGGTGGCGAAAGGTCTTGGGTATGGGCGAGGCGCTGGCGTTCGAGGCGCTGGCAGGAAAAAATAATTGACGTGCAAAATAATTTATTGTAAATTCACTTGCAGAAATAAATCATTTCATTTCATCATTTCATTTCATTTCATTTGATTCTCTACGATGTCAAGTTAGGAAACGAACTTTTATAAATTGGTTTGGGTCTGGGTAACTGGTCCAAAGTTATCTGTAATCTAGTATTCATAGTAGAGACCAAACACTTTGGACTTAGCACCGCCCTTATGTCGTCCGCATAAGAACTAACATCGAACTGCAAGTATTTACTTTGACGTGCTGTTGACCGTATATTGTTGCACACTCTCACTTATGAATGTTAATTTATGTCCTCTATCTATAATTCCAGCTGGGCATGTTGGTTGTCAGTAATTTTCATACACTTATCCTACTTATTAACATTATTATTGTTAAATATGTTTATATATATATATATATATATATATATATATATATATATATATATATATATATATATATATATATATATATATATATATATATATATATATATATATATATATATATATATATATATATATTTATATATGTGTTTTATATATAACAAATATTTATATTTATATTATATATATATATATATATATATATATATATATATATATATATATATATATATATATATATATATATATATATATATATTTGTTGATATTTATAATGTTATATATTTATGAGTTTATGTATGTTTATCATGTTAAACTACGAAATAATTCTAAAATAAAAACTGTATTTATGTTGCACGGCCGTACCCATTTCTCGCCATCTACTATTTCCTCTACCTTAAGGTTGTCTGGAAGAGATCGCTTTCTAGCGATAAGACCGCCTAAATTGTACTATAATTTTTCTGCAAAACCTATTTCTGTAAAGATTTTGTGCAATAAAGTATATCTATCTATCTATCTATCTATGAGAAAGGCTTATTACATACTGTATAAGATTTTTTTACGATAAAAATATGTGGAATAGTTAAAATGTCGACCTGCACCTAGGTAATCTTTATTGGTTATTTAAATGCTATATTGTTATATTTATTTAAAAAGAGGGCCTGTTTAGTTTGGTGCGGCGCTTGTTCTCAACAAAACCAGTGTTGAGGCGCTGGTAGAAAAAAATAATGGACGTGCAAAATAATTTATTGTAAATCCACTTGCAGAAGTAAATCATTTCATTTCACTCGCAAAGTAAACTTTGCTTAGTTTAGATTAAATGAAGTTCCCTTGAGTCTCTAAAATTTTTTTAAATAAGGTATCTATAAATCTCACTCCGACCATACATGGCTGCGCTTGCATCTACCTCTTGTGCTACATTATACAAGTGTCATTTAAGACAATAGCTTCCAGGCTGACAAATCTATTCTATCTACAATCTAGCGATCTACGAGCCCATTGCGTAACACAGGTCATCCCCGGTATCTCAGTCATATGTTTTCAAACTGTGCGACTAGTATGAGCTGGTTATATGTTATTTGGATAATAAAAGATTTTAACTACAACCAAATATATATTTTGTATATATATACTTTTGTATTTTCCACCTAGTCAGAAATTAACAGCCGTACATTGAATTTAATTGTCGCGTGACGTCATTGTGTATACATAGTACCTTATTTTATTTCATTTTTAGTTTGAGTTCAAGACTGATGGATCTCTCTAGGCACATACGGAAATGAATGTGTAATATTTTTTTGGTAGCTGTTTATTTATTTTTAAAAACAATCTGATATTTCGACCGAGCCCGCTTCCCTATTTAACACGAATCTGAAATCTAGCACTTTGCCACTGTGTCATGATAACTGGGTAATAGTTTGACGACCAGTGTAGCCAAGAGGCGGGCCTGACTTAGGCGATGCGCTATCTCTGAGGTCCCAGCTTTGATCACCGATCGGGTCAACATGGAAACCGAAACTTTTGTATATTGTCTTGAGTCTGGATTTTATAGTACCGTTAATGAGACTCCGGTAACGATACGGTGCATCAAAGCAAAACCTACTGTCACAATAATGGGATGTTCGACCACAAAGTTTGAGAGACTATAACCGACAATTGTCTGGCAGGCAATACGTAGCGGAGTAATGGTCGTGTCTACCGCGATCATGCGACCTCCATTACGACGAGTATTTGTCAGATACGGGCCTCGTAATGTGTCCGTCCGTGGTCAAATGTGGGATTATTGTCCAAAATTGTCAACCCTATTTGCTTATATACTTTGAATATTTACCGTTTTTATATATACTATAACTACATCATCATCATGCTATAATATGTAAGGGAGCGTCTATAAATTACGTGAGGTGTTTTTGTACAAGCAGCTACGTGAATGTTGTGGGTTCGCGCAAGCTGCTCTTCCAATCCAATTGACAAATCATTTTAAGGTTCCCATACCCTAAAATAATATTTTACATAACGTCGTCAGACTTTTTTCATTTTCTTTTTGAAATGGTCTTCGAACATCGATTTTTAAACCCACCGCGACTATTGAACACACAATGAGCAGAGTAAAATTCGTGACGTCATCGACTCGTATTTTCGTAGAAACTAAAAAGTAATAGTGTATTGACAGAATTTAAAAGGATCTTAATTTACTTTGATATAAGCGTCAAACTCGCACATCGCCCTGAATGATTTCCTTGAAAATTATGTTCGCTACGGTTCACTCACAAGTGAATAATAGCCCACTTCTAATTACTATGTACGCCACCTCATTCGCCGTCAAAACTCGTAACTAATGATTCACGAGTGGAATGAATAAACATTTAAAGTACAAAACAATGGAGCCAAGTGATTTGCATTTACCTACTATGGTAAGTAACGTCGCGGTCAAAGAAAACTTGAAATATTTTTTGTAAATTTTCTTCCTAGAAAAAACTTTTATTAACAGTGTTGTAATTTTACAATAATTTCCATAAACAAGAACAAACCTATACATGAAAATATTAAAAAAAAAGGAAAACCTACCTATATACAAAATATTTACAAAAGATAGTCCGCTCCAGTGTTTAGGGTGCCCAGAATGCTAGCAACATTTCCTCATTGAATGGCCAGACTTAAACGTTGGCCGAGGTATTCACCAGCATTCTGGTCACCAGAAACCTCTACGAGGCGAGCGGACAATTCTTTGTATAAAGTTCGGGCCTCTGGACCCCACGGCCCCAAAGTCTCCACTCCAAATGGGGCGAAACGATAGCAGCTGTCGAGGCCCGAGTACTTCAAACGTTTACGGGCCTCCGCCGCGGCAGCGGCTGCCCCCGCGCTCCGAGAGGTGGAGTGGATATGGCTTGGAGCAAAAGTATCAGCACAAGTCGCATCCCAAACCAAAGCTTTGCCTTTACTCTTACTTCCTAGCATCATATATAAATGTAAAGGTTATTCTAAACAAACAAACTGTAAACAGCACACTGTAATGTTGAGTCACTGTGAATAGAAATTATTTTAAATATTATTTTAAGAGAGGTAGGGCATAGCGATTTATCGCTCAAACTGGAGCAGCCCGACTGATGGAATACCTCCACCTTACAGAAGACCGCAGCCAAATAACAATCACTTCGGTGTTGTTGTGTTTCTGCGTGTGAGTTAGGTTTCCAGAGCTTCTGGGGGGTGCTACATTAGTAGCAGGGGTCAAGCCTTCAAGGTAAGGTTGACAAGTCCAGTAACAGATTTATTATGCTGTACTTGTCACCCTTAAGCTAGGACCTCATTACCGCTTAACATCAGGTGGGATGAGGTTAATCGTGGAGTGCAATATAAAAAAAAAATACAATGAAAAGAAAATGATGTCTCTAATTTACTATTAGTCAGCACGATAAAAAAGGAACGAAAACTAAAATGTATAGTAAAACGACCTCCATAGCCGAGAGGCAAGCGGGCCGGACTTTGGCGTTACGCAATCTCTGAGGTCCCGGGTTCGACCCCCGGTCTGGTCAATATGGGAAATGAACTTTTCTATATTGTCTCGGGTCTGGGTGTTGTGGTACCGTCGTTGTTTCTGATTTCTGTAAAACAAGTGCTTAAGCTACTTACAATAGAATCAGAGCAATTTATGTGATGTTGTCAAATATTTATTATTTTATTTATTTATTATAGTAAATAACAATGGGATAAAATATGGGATGAAAGTTTGTATGAAACTTTGTCAATTTCAAACCGATCGGGCTGAACATTGCATGCATGAAGCTACTATGACGTAGGCATCTTCTAACAAAGGATTTTGTTAAATTCCACCCCTAATGCCCCATTTCCAAAATTTGACGATTCGTAATGTGTCAAAAATAACTATTCGTTTTTCTACGAGTCGTTAAATCTAATTTCAAATTTACTCTCCATATCAGCTGTCATCAGTCGTCCGTCGGTCGTTTTTAGCTTACGCCTCGTATAATTTATTACTACACGTAACAAGAACAGATCGTTTTATCAAATATTGGAATCGGGCATCAGACTACACACTTTGGACTTTACACCGCCCTTATGTCCTGCTCATAAGAACTAATATACAACTGTAATTTTTTTATTTTTATTTTTTTATTTTGCTTTATTAGGACAACCAACAAGAAAAACGCTGACAATACATATTAAGGAACAACATAAACTTAAAGCTAAGCGTCTTCTTAATTAGAGGTTGGCACGGCATGCAATGTGGACTTACATTTTTATTTTATAAACAAAGGTAAAATAGGGCTTAAAAACATAATATTTGAAGTATTTATAAACACAATTGGATATGAAACAGTCAGTCTCTATTTTGGCACCATATCAAAAGACCGAAGTATCTGACGTAATGTTATATTGACATGCTGTTGACTGTACAAACCAACGCACAATATATTCTAATTGAAACAAAAAGTAACTGACGCATAATAATGAGCATTGTATTAGCGTCCTTGGACAAAACTTCCGAAAACACACAAATTTTAATTTGGTCACATGTGAAAGTGTTGTAATATGCATTTAAATAACTTGGACTTATTACTTACGCCACCTATGAGGTCCCGGTTTCGATTCAGGGACGAATTGATTAAGGACTTTTCTAAATTGTCTCGGGTCTGGGTGTTGTGGTATCGTCCTTACTTCTGATGTTTGTTACACAAGTGCTTAAGCCACCACGCAATATATACTATATTTATTTATTTGTCCAATATTTATAAAAAAGTTTTGGACTTAAGTTGGTATGTGGAGTAGTAATTTAGAAACATTCGAGTTTTTTTATTAATTAGTCCTTACGAATAAACAAAACGCCTCAATAGTCGAGTGCTTTAAGTATCGAGCCACGATGTTTTTTTTATTCTACGTTTAATTTGGGGCGTTTATCTACAGGGATATGTCAGCTCCATTGTATTTTCACAGTTACAAACAACAATCAATATAAAAATAGAACATCAAAACTTATATTTATTTACATAATTAGAAAGGAAATCACTGTTGAATTATTTTAACAAGGTCGCAAAATCATTTAACTTTTTTTTTATATTGCACTTCAAGATTGACCTCATCCCACCTGATATTAAGTGGTAATGAGGTCCTTTTTTTTTTTTTGAAGGAGGGAAAATGCCTTTGCGCACCGTATCGCTGCCGTGGGGACGACAGCGACGTGTGTGGGATTCCCCCGCCCAGAGAGGGCGGGGACTACCCGAACTAAAAAAACCTCCCCACCTTCTCATCGCCTATTGACGACGCCATGGGATATCGGTCGACCCATGACTGTCACATGGTAATGAGGTCCTAGTTTAAGGGCAACAAGTACAGCACAATAAAGTTATTTCTAAACTTGTCACCCTTACTTTGAAGGCTTGACCCCTGCTACTAAAGTAGCACCCCCCAGGAGCTCTGGAAACCTAACTCACACACAGGAACACAACAACATCGAAGTGATTGTTATATGGTTGCGGTCTTCTGTAAGCTACACCTGATTTTGGTTATGACAAAATATTTCGTATTAGTCTCTTTCATTCTTCAAACAGTGATTTCCTTTCAGCCTCGTTTTTGACACGTCACGATCACGAGTCACGATCTTAGGATCCGGGGTTCGATTCTTGGGTCGAGCAAAGTATATTAGTTTTTTGTCACATAATTCTGGCTTGTGATCACTAAACACATTTAGCAAGCGTGGTGATAAGCCGGCACCTATATGACTTGGTTCAAAGTGGTCTACACATAACTATAACTTAGTTAGATACTGCCACTGTAACTAATCTGCTGAGTTTCTTACCGGTGTCTTCTCGGTAGATATAGGTTCCGAACCGGAAGTAGAATCACTTTGCATTTTTTTTTTTATATTGCACTCCAAGATTGACCTCATCCCATCTGATGTTAAGTGGTAATGAGGTCCTAGCTTAAGAGTGACAAGTACAGCATAATAAATCTGTCACTGGACTTGTCGCCCTTACCTTGAAGGCTTGACCCCTGCTACTAATGTAGCACCCTCAGGATCTCTGGACCAGTCGGGCTGCTCCAGTTCGAGCGACAAATCGCTATGCCTTACCTCAAAATGCATTGTATTTAATGACGATTCAAAAGTGTTCTATGTACCCGATAAAAAAAAGTATTTGATTTTCACTACTATTACAATTGCTTGATTTCATTGATATAATGGAATCCTGCAAAAATATCAGATTTTTATACAATTTGACTATCTAGTCAAATTGTACTAAGTAGGCATCTACCTAGTTCCATCAATAATCTTCACGAATTTTCCACAATATTCTATCCAGACATCTCATTTGTAAGGCAACAAGATAGATTAATAGCTTGTGAAGTTTGTACGCACAGACTGCGTAAGTACTGGCTAAAAAAAAATATTCAAGTCTTAAGGTTGACTTCTCAATTGTCAAATAAAAGAAACCCGATAAAGTTTAACCTGTTTCAATTAAGAACGTCATTAACTAAATTTGTTACGGAATATTATGATGACAACATTAAAAAAGTCGTAGTCTACTGACTACGACTTTAACAAACGAAATCCCAAATACCTTTATATTACAGGACGTGAAAAAAATAAAACGAATTGAGGTATTTTTTATAATTTTTTTGATACAAAGTTCTAGTTTAAATGATGTATAACACGAATAGCTTTAAAATAATAATAAAAATTACTTCAATTCATTTTATTTTTTCATTGTTTCAGCCGTCCGCGTCCTGTTAAATAAAGTTATTTGGGATTGCGTCTTGCATTTAATGAGCGACGTTTGCGCCCTAACATCACCAGCTATTGTTCGAGAGCACGGGCCGTAGGCACAATTTGCGTCATAAATAACTCATGTTAGTTATTGCCAGACAGACGGACAATGCGGTTTTCCTCGTGACCCGGTGGAAGGACGATGAACTGATTAAGGGGGTAAACACACAATTGAATAGCAAGAGTGCGTCACGCTAAAGGTACAGACAAAAGTACGTCAGACTGCGCACTCTGGACCGCCTTTATTTCGTTAGTGTAAAGTCTAATATCGTTTGCCTTGACTTGCTGTTAACAGCTGTCCACTGACTTATACGAACTAAATCAACATAAAAAAATTAATATTGGACAACATCACATACTTTGCCCTAATTCTGTAGACAAAGTAGCTAAAGTTCAAGGAAGGCACGTGCCTTCCTTATACTTTTTGTCCAGACCACAAATAGTTCCTTTCCTATTTGACTCGACCGGGAATAGAACCTGTGACCTCAATGTCCAAAACCGACCCGCTCGCCTTTCGGCTTTTTAGGTCGTCAAACTTGAAACTGACATTGATTGACGACCTCCGTAGCCAAGAGGCAAGCGGGCCGGACTTTGGCGTCGCGCCATCTCTGAGTTCCCGGGTTTGATTCCCGGTCAATTCAATTTGGTAACGAACTTTTCTTAAGTTAGGTATTACTGTTTTCCGTATCTTCAAAGTTTGCAACACCGCTTGCCAATTTGTCAGCCGTCGCCGTCTCGACAAATATTGGAAAGGCCACACAGAAGCTATAAGGACTTAAGCGACATCAGCTCGTATGCCCCGTTCCAATATTTGAAAAACGATCGTTCTAGTTACGCATAGTAATAAATTATACGAGGCGTAATCTACAAACGACTGACGGGCGACTGATGACAGCTGATATGGAAAGTTTATTATGGAACGGTATTAACGACTCGTAGTCGGAGAAAAACGGATTGTCTTTAATAAGGCATTGGCCCTCAACGTCACCCGTTTGTTACCATTCTTGGTAATACGTGACTAAGAATATTGAAAGGATAATGAAGATTGAAAGGCGTGCGAGAAACGAATTTGTAAAGTGACAATTTGCGGGCACACACGCTCACAACATTTATACTTGTTGGAGAGGCTGGGGAAAACCTAATTTTTCATAGAGTACAGCGGTTCATATGAGGAGGTCCTAAAAAGGGAATTCCATCAAGAACAACATATAAAAGCTGACCATATTTGAGGGGGAAGGAAATATCAATACCAGCCTGAAACAGGCCCCCAAATATAGATGTTTAGTTTCCTTAATGATTTGATATGCATAATATTCTCTGATAATTAACATAATTCTGTCGTGTACAAATAGAGATAATCTATTGGCCGAATTGACCTTCTTCCTAATTTAAGTAAAAAATATATGAAAATTGTATATACCGGCAAAACAACGCTTCTATAAGTATCTAGTAAGCCTTGTATCATTCTCCATACTCACACGTTCAGAGGCTGATGATTTATTTCCATACTTATCTCAGTCGAATAAGGTTTAATTAGATTTGACTAAATTACACTTCTGCGTCTTTTGCAATGCAAAAAAAAACTACATGACTTGGTACAAAGTGATAAACACATATCGATAAGTAAGATACTGCCACCGTAACAAATCTACTAAATTTCTTACCGGTATCTTCTCAGTAGATATAGGTTCCGAACCGAAAATAGAGTCACTTTGCATTGTATTCAATGACGATTCGAAAGTTTTATTATATATTTTAAAGAAACAGAAGAATTTCACCTCGCCTTGGGGTGCGGGCCTACCACCTTCACGTATCACGCGTGCTACTCTTACAATTCAGCTAGCTAACAGCAAGTTATCTTAGTCGATTAATTTTTCTGCTGTATCAACCAGTTAGCTTAAGGAAGGACCCACTCAATACTTAATATCAGGTGGGATGAGGTCGATCTTGAAGTGCATTAAAGAAAAAAAACAAACAGAAAGAGTCTCACAGTCTGCTGATGATTTTTCTTTCCTCCCCGATATTAAAAACATATTCACATCAAAACTAGTTTACTAAAAACAATGAGACAACGAAGACCAGTATTAACTTCGTAACAGACATAATGAAAGCGAAAATCAACAACACATGTGAGCTATTTCAAACAATAGACGCGCTCACAAAAACGTCTCAACTTGTTATGACGTTTCGGCAACATCCGGAGCCACTGCCAAATGTTGCCTAAGTATCACGTTACTACGGGCTTGAGGGATATAATTTAATAACCATGCCAATGGTGTCGTGTTCAGAACTAAGAAAAAAAACCGGTCAAGTGCGAGTCGAGCATGCACGTACTCAGTTTTAGGGTTCCGTAGCCAAATGGCAAAAAAACGGAAACGTTTGGGATTCATCATGTCTGTCTGTCCGTCCGTCAGTTTGTCACATTCTTTTTTCCGAAACTATAAAATCTATACCTGCTGTTGAAAGTTGGTAAGTACTTGGATGTATTCTGTTAACAGCATTAAGATTATTCACAAATTTAGAAAAAGAAATATGAATTTTAGGGGCTCTCCATATTTTTTGAAACTGAAACTAAAAATTTTAGTTTTCTTCAGACCAATACGTGTCCAATATAGGTATAGGCCTTTTTACTTAATTGAATAGTTTGCGCGAGAGACACTACTAAATTTTAAGAATTTCGCGTTCCATTTTAAACATTTAAAATAATTTAACGGGTCAAAACGCGACACCATTTTTATTTAGTAGTTAATACGATACTTACTGCCCGACGTTTCGGTTAGGTTGCACCAACCGTGCTCACGAGCTGACTCTCAGTCAGCTCGTGACCACGTAAATAAGTTACCAGCAGTAAGTAGTAAAAGACACTACTAAAGTGATAAACCTGTATCATCCACCGAAAATTGGTTCGAACGAGATCAAGGAACGATATTAATTAAATTCATTATTTATACATCATAAATCGTAAACCGCAATTTACCTTTAGTTCAATCACCTCCAAAATAAACTTTTATATTATGTTACTTCGTGCAACGGAACCCTTCATCAAACAGAGAGCAAATTTCTGAGTCGCAGTGTTTACTCTCGAAACTAATGTTTGTCTTATTCTACTTGCGATGCAGTTCTTGTTTCTAGAATCACAAAGATATACTCATTTGTATGTCGGAAATTAACTATTTGTAGAACACAAGCTATGCTCTAGAAGCATTTAAGAACTATGTTTTGTCAATATTCCGTAAGTAAGTACATCAATTTTTTGTAAATAAATATAATAGACAAAAATAATAGAGGACACATACATTGCTCTGATTCTGTGGTAAGTAGCTAAAGCACTTTTGTTACAGAAATCAGAAACAATGACGGTACTACAACACCCAGACCCGAGACAATACAGAAAAGTTCGTTTCCCATATTGACCCGACCGGGGATCGAGCCCGGAACCTCAGAGATGATGCGAGGCCAAAGTCCGGCACGCTCGCCTCTCGGCTACGGAGGGCGTCATAAATCTGTGTAATTAATTAGCAATTCAAAAAAAATTGCATAAAAAAATATTTTTTTTTATTATTTATGTTTTCTGTTGATTATGTAAGTGATTTGCATTCTTTATGAGAAAATTAACATCTGTAGGTATGGTAAGTAAGTATATAACAATGTTTTTCAAAAGAAACCAACCTATATAAACATAAATTGGAGTGTATGTTTGAAATGTTTAAATGACAGATTGTAAATGCATACAGAAGTATACATGGCACATTTACCAAAATATATATTTTCTCTAATTGCCTGTCTGTCGGTTTTTTCTGGGTAATCTCTGTAACGGCTGAATGAGTACTATCATTTGCAGATAGCTGATGTTATTTGGAGTAATTTCTTTCTGCCTGCTAATTTATTTATTTTCAAGAATCATGAATACACATTGACGCACATGAAATCACAAATACAGCTATTAAACAAATATAATAGTTTTTGTTACATTCCGCGAAGGCACAGCTAGTTAATGATATCTTTCCCTCCCACTTTACACTTCATTACGTTATAATTCTATCTATTTTATCCAAAATCGACTACTAATTAATTAGCTATCACACACTAAAATGTCCGATTCACAAATCAAATTGTGCCTTATTATCTTATCCATTAAGGTTCTATGTTCTATTCCCCGGCATCTACTTAACTTTATGACTTATCCAGAGATTCATATCACGCTAACTATGAAACCATTCAATTCATTAGCTTTTAACACCTTCCTTTGCAAAATCGATCGTAAAATCGCATAAGCGTACTAATTTAAGACGACCTCGGTGGCGCAGTGGCTAAGGTAGGCGACCATAGCGTGAAAGGTCCCGGGTTCGATTCCCGGTCGGGTCAATTTGGAAAACGAACTTTTCTAAATTGACTTGGGTCTGGGTGTGCTGGGATGACGCCCCCAGTTAGTATCCGTCGTCTGGTACTCATAGTACAAGGGAAAACCTTAGTTTGAGACCAGGTGATTGGTGTGATTGTCTGGCGCATTTATTTATTTATTTATAATTGATTTGCCAAGTACCGATTACTAATACACATTGGTGCATAATAGACCCTAAGTCAACGTGTTAAGGCTGCAACTTCTATTATCGTATCATCTACATATAGGTACATTTAAGTATTTGAATTTGAATACGACTGCACCTTTAGACCTGTAGACAAATATTTACAAATAGGCTCTACTAGAGATGGGGCATGGTGTTTCATTATTCCCGATTCGATAAAAGTTTTCGAATAATTTTGATGAAATATATTCGAATTTATAAAATAATTTAAACTGAAACATAATCGGGTTTACAATTTTACAGCAATATGAAAAATTTGACAAACTTATTAAATGCAATTTTTTACTTTAAATCTGGAAAAACACAAAAATAGCTAATTGTTCCAATATTTTACGTTTTGTAATGTGTCAAAAATGACTATCCGATTTTCTACGAGTCGTTAATTCTAATTTCAAATTTACTATCCATATCAGCTGTCATCAGTCGTCCGTCGGTCGTTTTAGCTTACGCCTCGTATAATTTATTACTATCCGTTACTAGAACGAATTGTTTTTCAAATATCAGAACCCGGCAACAGTAGAACTTGAAACTAAGCTACTAAAAAGGTCGGATTTAGTTTTGGCGTCAAGGGGGGTCGCACAGTCGTGGTCAAGACTTTAGATGTTATAACATCAACTGTTTTTACAAATATAACGGAATACAATTAAGATTACATAATAAAAGAGAACGCGGCCGTAATTTACCGACAGCTTTTCAAAAAGGCTAAAAAGTAGCTGAACAGTTAAATTAAATATTGAAATGGAATGTCCTAGAATAGTGTCAAAACAAATACATAAGTGAGCTTCTCAATTTTGCTTTAGAGTACTAAACTTCCTTCTAGATTCTAATTAGTGACTGACTAAATTGTATGTCTTAGTATGTACTTATTTAATCTGCTTGAGCTAGGCTTTTTCGTAGCAAAAGTCGCAAACATGCAATATCATGCAATTGAAACTGAAAATGCTAGCAATAGATTAAACATTGTTAATTGATAATACACCAGTTTCCATAATTGCCAATGATTATTGGCTGCGGATGTTAATGTGGTAGTAGAGTCAGGATCTACCCAGACCGGGGGCGGGGGGTCCTGACCCCCATGACCTCCTGGTTCGGCCCTGGGCTACTAAAGTATTGTAATCGTATTAGACGTCCGAACAGTGATTGATTACAAACTTACGATGATTACATTTGAATTAATCATCGTCATTGGATGGTTATGACCTTTATGCCTCGCCTCCTATAGTTTTAGGGCCCACCCAAATATGAAATTTCTTCCAAAGCTTATATAGTGGGATGTAAATAAACAAATAAAATAAATAAATGCGCCAGACAACACCAATCAGCTGGTCTCAAACTAAGGCTTTCCCTTGTACTATGAGTACCAGACGACGGATACTAACTGGGGGCGTCATCCCAGCACACCCAGACCCAAATCAATTTAGAAAAGTTCGTTTTCCGAATTGACCCGACCGGAATTCGAACCCGGGACCTTTCACGCTTTGGCCGCCTACCTTAGCCACTGCGCCACCGAGGTCGTCATGTTGTCAATGTATATCATGTTGTGTATATAGTGTACAGACACGTGCACTAGTATGTATTCAAGCTCATTCTAAATCGAACCTTACATTTGCGTCATAAGAGCTCAAGTGTTTACATTTCTTTGCTCGTGACTGTAGCTTTCTCTTGCCTGGTATTCAAAGAAAAAACCTCTTCAACTTTATAATATGCTCAAATTTTAATAATTCGAGTAATGAATGACCGTTCTCTTACGGCCTCCGTAGCCAAGAGGCGAGCCCGAATTTTGGAGTCACGCCATCTCTGAGGTTGCGGGTTCAATCCCCAGTCGGGTCAATAGGGGAAGTAAACTTTTATATATAGTTTCGAGTCTGGGTAATGTTGTACCGTCGTTGTTTCTGTGTCTCTGCCCATGACAAGTAGATTTAATTTCTGTATTACGCTTAAGCTTAAGTTATTAATTCTTAAGCTACTTACCAGAGAGTCAGAGAAAGGTATGTGATGTTGTTCAATATTTATTTCAGTAACTGCTTGGCCAGTTCAAAAGCACGCCCATCTCTAGACTAGGCCATCGGAATCCAAAGATACAATGGCCGATGCCCCACCTCTTCTACAGCTCGTTATCCTCTCAGAAAGGTCAGACGCGAATATTTATGCTTTTGACCCATAAAACGGGAGATCGGTCCGCGAATACCATGACCGTTTTAAGTGTAGCATTTTACTTCGACCGTACTAATTGTAGGGAAATTTAATATGATTATCAATATGATGCAAATCTCAGTATACCTACATATTTTATATATATTATATTCTATTTAATTTAAATAGTATGTGTATTATAATTATATATTTAAAAGATACTGTAATGTTATTTTAATGCTTAATTTATTCTTGTTTAAAATGATTTCTTTCCACTCTCTTACAACTCTTTTTTTCTCTCCACTAATACCGCACCCATATACAAACTATCTGCATGACTTAAGGGTGACTGGTAGAGAATGCACCTAGCATTGAGTCCACCTGTAGCATTGAGTCCACCTGTTGTACTTATTTGTGCAATAAAGTTTTTAAATAAAAAAAATGTGAAAAGAATTATTTATACAGCTACTACAATACAATAGGCTGTTGATGATGATTAAACTAAGGACCAATTCTGTGGCCTGGTGCTAAAAGGGCCAAAGTACATTAATATTGATTTTTGATATTGGCCCTATTGGTACCAGGCCACAGAACTATAAATTCCAGACCATAATACACATGGAGGTCAACCTGATCCCAAAATAAGTATCTTAAGTACTTGTTATATAGAAACTAAAACCAGCGTTGGTTGGTACCGTTGTATGTTGGTCCATACATACACACTACCAATGAATTAAAATGGCGCTTCACAAGCCGAGATAGACCAATTTGGAATAACATCATAACATTTTTGGATTTCCACTAAAACTGCGCTACAAGATTTAAGCGTCAGAATTGTATAGATGTTTGTTAGGTACTCTTTCACGTAAAAATGAATGGATTTGAATGGGACTTGGTGGTATGGTAATACCTAAACCAGTATCTAGGATACTTTGTTCCAAAAACTGGACAGCTAGTTCTTTAGCGACAGCAACAACAGCTAAATCTTCAGCGGCACTCTTTTATAAATATGTATAGATAAATCAGCTCAATCTTTAGTGAGACTCACTCTTAATAAATATAGATAAAGTCACGGGTGGAAAGATATTAAAGTGCAAGTCTTTACCGTGATCAGCTTTTAGCCGATTATATTCTACTTTGGCGGAATTCCGGTAAAAAAGCAAACACATCTCATAACTTTAGCCTGAGGTTGCTAAGTATTACGATGCTACTCCAAACAGGCAGTATATTGACACTCGCGTCTCTATCAAACATTCCAAGGTCAACGTAAATGGCTCGCTGCCTGATTCTTCACACCTCGAGTCGAATAAAGGCTTTCACCGAGCAGGTAGCATACAAAATTGGCTGTTGTTTTTCTACAGAAATCGACCTGTAAAGTAATCGGAGAACAATGTAGGCTCAATACCCCGCAGTGTTGCACAATAAGCGAGTCCGGCGATGTAATGCCATCACCCCGAGGGTATACCCACGACTTCGTTGCAGATAAACATTTGCCACACAACAAACAACCTTGTCTCTCAGCAACAATGTTCAAACTGGCGCGGAAGCAGCGGTTCAAAGGGCCCAGCCGTTTCAACACACGAATTCCCGAACCGAGAAATATTGGAGGCCCTGCGTCCGATGCCGTACAGTCACGATCAACATAAATAAAGCTAGAATCTCAGCATCCAATTCCAAATCATCACAATTTGAACTCTATGGACGTGATGGAAAGTATAAAATTAAATAACAGTCGGGAAAGATCAGGAGATGCGCGTGAGCGTGGAAGGCATCCGTTGTGCAAGCGAGACAAATGCGAGCTTCCAGCAACAGCCGACAGATTGCGCTGGCGTACATCTTTGTTTGGGATTTTGGCCCAATTCGGACGGGATGAATGGATTCGTGACGAGAGAGCGAGAGGGAATGTTTTTTACCGTTACCGCTCTGTTGAAAAAAGTTTGTCGATGAGGTTTTCTGATTCGGGCAGCGATATATTAAAGAGATTAATCGCGTCGTGACGACACAATGCGGCAGATAATGCTGGGCGATCGTTCACTTTTTTAAATGTCACGCATGCTGTATTAGAGGCTAATGTAGGCTACACAATTAATGATGACTCGACTCTTAGTGCGGCGGAGGTTGAATAGATTTTTATCTAATAGATGACATAAGATGGTTCATGCTGTTAACACACTGTCTAAACTTTTGCTGTTTGCTTTCTGAATTCATCATTTGGCTTTGTTGTGACTGTAAGTATTACTAGCTAAACAATAATTGCGCAAAACGTTGCTTCAGTTTGTACGACGTATGGTTGATCCACTTTAATAAAGAATCAGACCACCTCTCCATCTTTATTAGTGATCGTCAATCATGATAGAAAACACAATTTATCTGTTTTTTTTTACTGGCCCATTTGAACCAAGTAAGCATCACTGGCTGTTGATACCTATTCACAAAACGTCGTAAGCGGATTCGTACACTATATTTATCTCTTTTTTTTAAAAGCACAGTAGGGTAAAGGAAGGTATATTGGTGATATAGGTAACTTGATGATAACGTTTTAAACTGATTGCCACACAATGTTAAATTTAAATTTTATTTAAAATTTAAATAAAACACAATTGCTTACACTCGTAGCAACCTCCTTAGCGCTGTCTCATGAATGTGCTCGCATAGGGAATTGTGTGGCAATCAGTTTAAAAAGTTATCATCAAGTTACCTATATCACCAATATACCTTCCTTTACCCTATATTGGCTCCTCAAAGTCTGATGGTAAGCAAGAGAGGAAACCACATCGCGATGACAACAAATTTGATACCGTAATATCCTATCCGTTAGCATCGCCATACTGGCCCGCAAAATGGTTCTCCACCCTCCTTATGAAGGAACCCATGTAAAAGGAAGGAAGAAACCGACAACGTGTTCCACTTCTTAATGGTGGTAGGTATCGCCATTTATTGTGATAATTAGTAATATTATCATCATCCTAATTAAGTAATAGTAAAGTAAATTTTGACGATTGTGTGATGTGTTCTAACATTTATTATATTATTTATTTATTAATACAGATTCTATATCAAATCTCACATTTATGACACTTACACAATGCATTTATCTGAACTCAGGAGCCATTAGGCCCGCTCAGCACGCGCGATTAGTCGCCGGCACGCTCGATTTAGTCGCGGGCGATCCAGACGTCGGTAATTGCAGTTTAACTGCACTCTTATGGTGCGCGGCTAACTGACGACGATGGTTTGGTGCACGATTTTAAATACCATCACGCTAGATGGTAATTTATTTTGATGGAATGAAAGTGCAATGAGATCTGATACGCTTATGTGTTTCGGTGAGTGTTTAGATTAAATTATTACTTTAATGTTTCAAATCTACAGGTTGATTCATATTTAAGCTACTGATACTACCATTTATTGATTCATTAATATTACCGGAGGCTAACAGGTTGTTAAAACAGAAAAAAAATCATCGCCTACGATAACTTGCAGTTAGCTCTGTTGGAAGAGCAGCACGCACGATACGTGAAATTCGTTCGAGACCCGCACCGCAAGGGGCTGATCTAAGATACATCTGTCAAACGAGCATCGTGTTTCAGCGCTTTGTGGACCACTTACTTTAAATTGTGCCTAAGCAAACGCTTAAGCTGGATTGTTGGTCCCAATTTATACATACCTACGAAAGTTATAAAGCTCCTAAAGCCCATGTTCTATCATATTGAATAGAACTTCAATTCAAAATATACAAAGCCTTTATGGGATGAAAGTAAATAGAACAAATACAAAAACTTCCATTTGATACCAGCCCTTATATTTACGGCAAAATAGCGGTCAACGTTACTTCAAAGAAACTGTTACGTTGGCTTTATCTTTTATTAATTTCGCAATTTTGTAATGGCGGCCATGTTGGATTGGTTTTGCTTCTTTAATGAACCAATTTATATTTGACTGTACGTGTTAAGCATCAAGAAATACCCTTGTAAAGTAAGGAGGCATACTAAGCACATTTTATTGCAACCTAACAACCAGATGTCTATTAAGGCCCGTGAACACGGACGATTAACTTTCTTTCACTCGATTTACTAACAACAGCCGAGCACAACTTAGCTAAATACAACTTTACAAGACTGTAAGTTCAAGACAGCCACGACTAACTAAAAGGATAAGAACGTAATTTCCTTATTTTTTTTTTCAAATTTATGCTCTTAGTTTGCATTGAGTTCAAATTAAACCACGGATCTGCACTCTTCAAACTAAATGTTAGTTTACCACTTATTAAATAAATGTTTAATTATGTGTAAATGAATTAAATTTAATTGTTAAATCGATTTATTTATCACAATTATTATATATACTATTTATTTCATGTTATTCTGATGCTACGTCAATGCAATTCCTTTTGTGTAACACCTGTAATGAAGATAGCACTCAAACTGTTATATTGGCATGTATAATTTAGTATTAAACAGTGTATGTCTTGTTGGTGTTATAAATAAATAAATGAAAACAATAGATGATATGCACATTTCAAGTTCATTAAATATTCATGCGGTACACTTACGAAACACAAAAACAAACATAAAATATTGTAAACACAATAAATTATTGATAGCCCCACCTACACCGAACTAATCAGAAGTAAAAAAACGACGTAACAACAAATTTAAAACTTTACGCTCATTAGAATAAGATTCAAAATGTGCATAAACAATAAACACAATGAAAAGAAAAGAATTACTAAACTTCAAATAAAAATTTACGACACAACATTTGCATTCTGTCTCTTTGCAAATAAAATTTTAGAGACGTCATTATGTCCTCAAATTTCGACGTAATGACGCATTCCGATTCGAAATATAAGTCGTTACTCAGCACGATACAAAAGTTTAATTGTGTTTGATGAGCCACATAAATATTGACAGTTTCTCAAGAATCATTATTTATACTGGTAATACAAATAACTACAAAACTTTCACAGCTATTCAAAGTATCATTATTGGCGAAAGTAATAGCCGATTTAGCAACGGTTCAATCACGACAAACTATAAAACAAATTCGCTTTTCTGATCGACCCTGTGTATGCATCGGTCTTTAAAACTACTCGGCTCTTTTAACAGTGATTCAAGATAATGGTTTATGTGTAAAATACATACACATAAATTTAAGACGCTTGTGAAAAGATGTCTTCTGAAACAAGGATACTACAGAGTAGAAGACTATATGAACGACAAAGATGTGTGGATCACTAAATAGTCTGTTCAGCTACACATTAAAATTTTACTTATTTCTGTTTCTGAAAATTCTACAAGAGGTACTTCTTTATTTATAATAGCGGTCCCGGCGAACTTCGTTTCGCCTTAGAGAATTTTTCCCGCTTTTCTGTTGAAATTTTTCAAATATTACCAAGCATCCCTAATTTTGTAGCCTATGTCAAATTGGAAGAATGTAGCATTCTATTGGTGAAAGAATTTTTTAAATCGGCCCAGTACTTTTTAAGCCTATTCATTACTCTTTCGCTATTTCATTCTTTATTTTCATTATTTCATTTCTTTCATTATTTATTCTTCTCTCTCGCTAATACATAAATCGTAGACATGAATTTTTCAATTGCTGAATCCATTTATATAGTTATTATTTATTTTATATTTTTATGTGGTATTATTTACTTATGTATATATAAGTATATTTATGCTCATTATGTAAATATAAGTATAACTTCATATTTTATATATATATTATATTTATTCATGTATGTCTATATGTATATTTAATTGTTTCCGAAATGAATTTTGTAACGCTTGATAGTTACTATTCTCGTGTATTATGTTTTTATTTTTTAGATTACTTATGCACTTTGTCACTATTACCGCACCCATAAACTAACTCTCCGCATGACCCAAAGGTTGACTGGTAGAGAATGCCCATAGCATTAAGTCCACCTGTTGTACTTTTTTGTGCAATAAAGTTTTTAAATAAAATAAAAAAATTACAAACATACAAACATACAAAAGTAGGTACAAATCTTTCCTCTTTATAATATTAGTGTAGATAATAATGAACAACTACTCGCAAGTTGGCAAAATTGTTGATAAGCACAATGCGCCTTCGGACCTACAGTTCGTGTATTAATCCTAAACGTGTCGCCCCGCTTATAATAAAATAAATAAATAAATATAAATAAATAAATATTGGACAACATCACATACATTGCTCTGATTCTGTGGTAAGTAGCTAAAGCACTTGTGTTACAGAAATCAGAAACAACGACGATACCACAACACCCAGACCCGAGACAATACAGAAAAGTTCGTTTCCCATATTGACCCGACCGGGGATCGAACCCGGAACCTCTGAGATGGCGCGACGCCAAAGTCCGGCACGCTCGCCTCTCGGCCACGGAGGTCGTCAATTATACTCGTACTAAAAGTATTAATACCTAACTATTAAATGACGAACTCCTTCATGATGTTCCATGGAACATAAGAGTCCCATGTTCCGTGGGATTATGTTACTATAAACATTGGCCGATACAGTCATTGCTGAATAATAATAAAGTAACCATTTACTCTAAAAAAATAAATTTGTACAAAACCGAATTTTCGAAATATTATGTTAAAATTCAAATTTCAAAGTTGCGATTAAAAGTTTCTTTTTTGTCTAAGTTCTTGAAAGTTAGAAATAAAGCTCTCTTCTATAAACTAACCACAAAAGCCTTTTATAATCACAAAACACGAACATTTATTGAGTAGTGTGAGGCCTTATTTATAGCACGTCAGTTTAAATCTTAATCGGTGTAATTCAAATAGAACCTCGCTTACAATAAAACTGAATGACGGCATCATTTCCTTCAATTCAGAACACATAATAGCCACGTACTCGTCATCGAAAAAACAATACATCTTTCTTTAATTTTGAAAAAATTAAATCAATTTCCTAACGTCTTAGTCGGTCAAACAATGCCGCAGCCGGTTCGGGTCCAAATTAAACACGATAAATAAAAAACCCTTAACCCTCTAAAAACCGTGAGAACCGCGCTCCGATCTCTATATTTGTACGGTATTAAAGGCACCGCGAGGGTATAATCGCTTCGGGCTAGGGTTAACATGACTGACGTACGTTGAGAGACTTTTGGGACTATCTTCACTACTAATATAAATCGTAAACTTGGTCTGGCAGAGAGACGAGAAATGTATGATGTAAACTTTAAGACTTTCGCGTTCCATTTAAAACATTTAAAATAAATTAACGGGTCAAAACGCAACACCAATTTTATTTAGTAGTCTATACGAACTAATTACTGCCTCACCTCACGTCACTAGTGGCTTAATCAGTTGCAGACGGAATGTAATTTTCCGGCAAAATATTATCGCAACGCAAATAACCCACATTTTTACAGGATTTACTATTTTAATGAAGGCGTATATCAAAGACCAACTTTTACCTTTGGGCTGATTTGCAAACATCAGAAACAATTACGATTCGGAAAGTCAAAGTTTAATCTCTGTTTAACCGTGTATGTTACGAAATAGATAAAACATAGTTTGAATTCGAATTCGAATACGATATTTTTTTTAATATATACGATTCGTTATAAATGTTGTAGCCAGCAAAAAGTACGTACATAGCTACATCTATCGAAATAGTAGAGTTTTGACGACCTCCGCAGCCGAGAGGCAAGCGTGCCGGACATTGGCGTAGCGCCATCTCTGAGTTTCCGGGTTCGATCCCCAGTCGGGTCAATATGGGAAACGAACTTTTCTATATGTATTGTCTCGGGTGTTGTGGTACCGTCATTGTTTCTGATTTCTGTAACACAAGTGCTTTAGCTACTTACTACAGAATCAGAGCAATGTATTTGATGTTGTCCAATATTTATTTATTATTATTTATTTATAAATATGTAAAGACAGAACTAAATGGGCAACACTGGAGGAGGCCTTCACCCATTCTGGGGTTCCGGTAGATTAAATAAAAAAAAAAGAAATAAAAAAAAAATAACTTAAATGAATAACTTAAACAATAAGTAACATAGAAATAAACAAATTAAAACTAACACATGAATAGATTTAAAGAAATGTAAAATTTACTGGAAATAATAAAAGGCTTTTTTATGTTATTTTATTTATAAATATGTAGAAAATATCCCAAAACTTTTAAGTGCCATAGTCACCCCGATTCATCTCCCTAAGTTCACCCGCAACTCACGCGCAGGGGAACATTGCACATTACGGCTTACACTCTAAAATCTCTATTTAGATTTAACACTCATTGCTCAAAGCCCCTTTTATAGCGTATTGCGAATTTAGAAGCATTTTTCTCGGTATCATAAAACTTATTGAACGAGCAGTTGGGAGCCGCTGATTCAAGTTAATCATAAACTGTATTTGGAACTGAGTGTTCAAGGTAGTCGGTGACTTAAATTGTGACTAAGATGGTTAGTAACTTATCATATTAAAACTTTACTGCGTCACACTCTTGTTATCCCCGTTTTTTGCACATTTACCACTATTCTTCGCTCATTTTAGTAACAACGTGGTGTTATATAGCCTATAACCTGCCTTAATAAATGAACTAACCAACGCAAACATTTTTTTTCCATTTGAATCATTAGTTTCTGAGATTAGCGTGTTCACACAAACAAACAAACAACC
The DNA here is from genome assembly GCA_037074685.1 of Glyphodes pyloalis. Classification (NCBI taxonomy): domain Eukaryota; kingdom Metazoa; phylum Arthropoda; class Insecta; order Lepidoptera; family Crambidae; genus Glyphodes; species Glyphodes pyloalis. Next base: position 2,014,172 of record JAYKKO010000042.1, read on the forward strand.
TCTTTAACTTTATAATATTACTATAATGTATAGATATTCATATTTAAGATTGACCCCATCCTACCTGATGTTAAGTGTTTATAAAGTCCTAGTTTAAGGGTGACAAGTACAGCATAATAAAGCTTTTACTGGGCTAGTCGCACATACCTAGAAGGCTTGACCCCCTGCTACTAATGTAGCACCCCCAGGAGCTCTGAAAACCTTACTCACACGCAGGAACACAACTACACTGAAGTGATTGTTATTTGGCTGCGGTATTTGAAATGAGGTATGTATATCGCCAGTCGGGCTGCACCATTGAAATTTAAATTTATTTCTTTAGCACTTGAAAGATGGCATGATGCTGAAAAGCACTGTTTATCCGAAATATAGTTTTTAACAAATAACGCACCAACGATGGGGACCCATTAGTAACGTAGCGAGCCCCCTTCCTGCAATTTGCGATCGTTTGAAATATGTATGTTTTTATTAATTGAACAACTGAAAAAATACGTGTCTATTATTTGAATTAAACCAACCTTAAAACAATCTTGTATTTTCGACCCAATCAGCTGCCCTATTATACTAAACCACTGGCCATATAATAGTACAAAACTAATTACCACAAAGTACGTACCTGCGTCAGAAGGGCTCGGTCACGCCTCCGCCCTTAGAGGGATGACTGGCCGACTCCTAAATATTAATTCATTGTATCCCAATGACGGATCAGTGGCTGCCTAGGCACCTTGGTGGCCGCAATAGTGTTGTACATTTACGGATATGATATCCCTACACCGTCCAGTAAGTCTTTAAAGAAATCACTGACATTTTACTATTTCCTTCAAAAGGAGCGTGAAGAAACATCTTGCGGGCCAGTATGGCGGTGCTAACGAATAAGATACTACGGTATCAAAACCGTTGTTATAGCAACGTGGGTTTCTCTCTTGCTTACTATCAGGCCGGGAGAAGCCAATATACTGTGCTACATTATAAAATCCTTTAGCTAAAGATTGTCTGGAAGAAATCGCTTTCTAGCAAATAAGATCGCCTAAATTGTACTTTAATATTTTATGTTTGTAAAATCAATTTTAAAATATTTTCTGTGTAAAAAAGTGTATCTATCTATCTGTTTTAGATTATAGAAAAGGCATACTCTATTTCTTATCCATGCAAAGTTAGCATGATGCCAAACCGCGGGAAATATTGAATCCATTAGCTTGTGAAAATTTGAACCTTATGTTCTTTTACCCTTAGATTTAACACTAACGAAGCCTATCATATACAACGTGTAACGGAAAGGGTATAACAATATCAAAAATACCAAAGCAGTTAACGGTTACAAACTGTATGGGACCATTTGTAGCTGTGTACACGCATTTATTGATTCAATATTTTTTTTTTAAATATCAGTCAAATACAAGTCAACATTTTGACTAAGTCACGCTTGCACAACACTATCACAGTATTGTTGGAATCGTCGAAAGACTTGGATGTACCTACCTATTATGCTATTAATTTAAATATCACAATGGTGGTTCATCTTTTAGTGTTTACTGAATCACATCTAAAATTTGTTGGTTTAGCGTTTCTCATTTTGACAATTCAGTTAAGTCATTGAGTTGTCGTCGCCGTGACAACATCTTGTGTTTTTACCTTTCTGGATTACCTACTTACTACGGATAGCCTAGTGATATATCGTGATGTCTTTGAGCAATCAAGAATATTCGAGATGATTCTCTGTGTCGGAGCAACCGACGGCAGCGTGATGGCCGACCGAAAGCTAGAGAAAGAGATTTACGAAACCATCAAAACGCTCGTTTCCATCTGTGGATTGGGCGAGGAGGTCGTATCACATGGCCAGCTCGGTCACCAGACCTCACTCCGTTGGACTTCTTCTTGTGGGACTAATATAAAAGGAAGGTGTACGCTGTAGCATGCTCGTCAAGGGAAGAGATGATAGAAAGCATCAAGGCCGCGTTCTGTACAGTGACACCACAAATGTTGCATAACGTTCCTAGACCTATCAAAAGCCTTTGACACGGTCTCAGTACCTAAACTGATTGAAAAGATGGAGGAAATTGGTATGCGGGGCGCAGCTTTGGACATTTTTCGAGACTATCTAACTGGGCGTGAACAGTGTGTCAAGCTAGGTAATCTCACTAGCGAATACAGACCACTGAGCTACGGAGTCCCTCAGGGTAGTATCCTCGGACCTACCCTGTTTCTAATTTACATCAATGGCCTGTGTCAAACAACACTACCTAACTGCAAAATCATCACATATGCAGATGACACGGTTCTGTTGGTTAATGGGAATACATGGGAACATGCTCGTACCCTGACTGAAGATGCGCTTCGAGTTGTTGCCAAATGGCTTAACACCAACTTACTCACCTTAAATGTGGGTAAAACTACGTACATTACTTTCTCCGCCTCGGCAATCTCACAGCCAAAGGAACCATTCGATGTGAAAATTCACATATGTGATGAAGGTGAGCGATCCTGTCACTGCTTGCCGTTGTCACGCTCCAATACAACAAAATATCTTGGCGTTCACCTCGACAGTACCCTCAGCTGGACAACCCATATTAATGGCTTGACTTCACGACTGCGTAAAGTCATGCCCATTATGAGAAAGCTGAGAAATTCCGCAGACATCAGCACCCTCAGGCTGGTTTATTATGCATTGGCGCAGTCAATTGTGACATATTGCATCCCTGCTTGGGGCGGTGCTGGTGTCACACACTTTCTTAGACTTGAGAGGGCCCAAAGAGCGCTGTTGAAGGTCATGACAAAAAAACCTATTTATTATCCCACTACTCAACTGTATGCCAACTGCCAAGTCCTCTCAATAAGACAGTTATATGTATTGCAACTAATCCTAAACAAACATTCCTCACTTCCCCTGGATATAACTCTGCTACACAAGCGCACGAAATACAGAGTGTGCCAGAGTGTATCTCATAGAACGTCTTTTGCGAGTAGACAATATTACATTCGTAGTTCATACCTCTATAACAAAATAAATAAAAATCTGGCCATCTATACACATCCTATAAAAAAAGTCAAGCAGATCCTAAAATCTTGGTTACAGAACCTTACCTACATTGAAACTGAAGATCTTCTGAAGACAAGTTAAATACAATAATGTGTCACTTTTATACACATATTGCACATACGCACACACATGCACACTCACACACAAACACACCTCACACACACACACCCACACTCACACACACACACACACACACACACACACACACACACACACACGCACACACACACACACACATACACACACACCTCTCTCACACACACACGCACACATAATACTGTAAAAAACTTTTTTTTTTTATTATATATTTTTATTTTTTGTTTAATTTTTAAAACATATGTATATAATCAGTAACATATATAATAAGTGTTTGGCTCTGTTAAATTACAACATGTCTCAACTCTGGAAGAATAATTGGCGTCTGTCACACAGTTTCTATGTAAACTAGCGCAGACGTTAATGTTTCCTTCTTACTTAATGGCTCCTTTAATTGTGATTTACGTAAGCTAAAATATGTACCTTTATTTGCATCAATAAAGATTATTATTATTATTATTATTATTATTATTATAATGTTCGCGCATCTTCTAAGAAAGTACTAGGCGCGCATGTCGAGGAAGGAGGTGGAGAAATTCAGGATCGCAGTGATTGTCGTGAAGTGATAACGTGATTTGGGGTCGCTGACCTCAATAGTGTTGTGATGCGTTTGTTTACGTTTTAGTCAGTCATTATAGTTAATCATTTTTTATTTCATAAAAACAATAAAGTGTTTATTTTAACTCGGGATTTCGTATATAGAATCTATACAAGGTATAGTATCCACCTACTTTACATTGTTACCCCCTTTCCGTTACAGGTTGTATAATTGTGAAGCTGATGTCGTTATGCCGTTACTATAAAAATAAAAACGTACTTACTGAATAATCTTGAACCGCTTTTTTAACATATTTGTACTTACCTGAAACAAAAAGATAAATTTTAATAATTTATTGATTCTTCATACGAGTTAATCAATCACCACCGAAAGTCTGTTTGTAAACTAAGAGTAAAATTGACAAAGAGACAGCTTATAAAAATTACTTAATCGCATCAACACTAGTCCAAAGACAATTCCAGAAACTCAATAGATGTAATTCCCAATTTCAAAAGATCGTAGGTACCGTCAACAGCACGTCATGGTAAACACTTGCAATTCAATATTAGTTCTTATTCACGCGACATAAGAGCAGTGCAAAGTCCAAGGTGTTAAGTCTAACATACCTTCATCGTACATTGTTAAAAAGTCCGCTACTCGTTTTCCTAAATACACCCCAGTCACATCACTAGTGATGACGCGGTGAGTTTTGATCCTCCCCAAATCGCAATATGTATTAATGTTTTTTGACGTAAATATGTCTTTGTGTATGAGCCAAGGGACTTATTTAAAGACCATTATTTCGGTATGACGAAATGAAGATAATTTAGAAAAATGTACAACGGTCGATACAAAAAAAAGATTGATGAGCAATGTCTTATTACTATCTTTTCTATATCATATAAGGTAGCCCTTTGAATAGAAAAGAAAACATCTTTATTCATTAAGCTTTACAAAAGCACTTATGAATCGTCAGTACACATTAAGTATTCTACCGCCGTGTTCGGAATGTTGATGATGTCGAGAAGAACCCACAAGAAACTTGACACTTGCTCTTTTCAAATATAACAATGTTTCCTTGTACTAAGTACCTACTTAAAGAAAATATTCAATATTGATATTCAAGGTAGCCTTTGAATGGTAAAATTTTAAGTGTACGAGATATTTAATTAATTATGACAATACCGCAACATACGTTGTTTTTCTTTTCGGTGGGTAAAATAAAGTGCAGGAATTTATACATCTAACAAACTTAGTACCTAAATGTGTTGAGATGCTAAAATATAACGCTTTTTCTACAGCCAGGAGTAATTATACAGTATTGTAATTCCCATAGTTTTATCCCAAACTACCTGACCCGGCCAACTTTGTTCCGCCTTAGAAGCAATAAATGAGCAGATTAAAGAAAAATAATAATAAAAAAGTGTCCTTCTCCTGGTTCTAAACTACCTCCTTATAATTTTTCAGCCAAATCTGTTCTGCCGTTCTTGAGTTATAAATAGTGTAACTGACACGACTTTCTTTTATATATATACTAGCTGTGCCCGCGACTTCGTTCGCGTGGGCTACATCCTTTCATGGTCGGTTTTACCCCTATCTCCCCTAATATTCGAAACAGAAAGTAGTCTATATTTTAATCCAAGTTTCGAGCTATATTTGTGCCAAATTTCATATCTCTAACTTAAAAAATAAACATTTTCCCATATAAACTTTCAAAGGTGGCATTACCCCCCCCCCCCCCCTTACTTTCTAACCAAACGTAGGCTATGTCCGTTCTTGAGGTTCAACGTACACCTATGCCAAATTTCATCAAAATCCGTTCAGCCGTTTAGGCGTGAAAGAGTAACAGACAGACAGAGTTACTTTCGCATTTATAATATTAGTATGGATATAAGATTTATTAAACAAACAATTTAAAAACCCGTAGTATCGCCACTGCACTAACGCCACAATCGTTTTTCAAAACTAAACAAAGACTTAAATTGCGACTTAATCCAGAAATAGCCTTTCCATAATGATAGCATTTGCCAAACTCCGAATTATAATTCAGTTTTTTATTTCATGCTTTCGTTATCGTATTAATAAAACATACCGATAACCGAAGCTTGTAAGTCACGATCGGACCTCCGGTTACGCAATAAATCACCAACATTGTATGTATTTACTCATATAATACCAGTTTTTATAACTTGAGTAATGGTCATTATAATAGAAGTCCTTTTAACGTTGATTTGTGGATAATAAAAACTGATATATTGGTTATAAATTAACTATTGGTTATGTTTATTTGGCGGTTTGTATCGAATGGGATTTTTTAATGGTAGGAGGAGTGAATTTTTGAGCCATTTAAGAAAGTTTTTGTTTCAATAATTTTTCTATTTACAGTTTTGGTTTGAGTTTGGTTTTTCTGTCTGGTTTGGGACGAATGTAACTAATATTTTTTTTCAGCTTTTCTTTACTTAATTATATATTTACACATTACTGCACTTATTTAAAAAGGACATCAGGCGGACTCATTACCTAATGGCATTCTATACCTGTCAACCCAACAGATTTGAGGCAAAAATATAGTGACGGTGCATATAATTTATACAAAACCTATTAAAATAAACAATACTTGAAATAAATATTTTATCAACGAAATATTATCGATTTACATACCTTATAGTATTATATAATTAATATAAATGTGACATACACACACATAACACATAATGAATCATTTTATGGCTAAAAATTGCATAGAAATCCGTTGAGTAGTTTTGAAAAGAAACTTTTTTTTAGTGACATACTACATTTAATTTATAAAAAACATCAACTTAAATTTAAATGAGAGAACGAGAAGAGAGATGGAGAAACAAAATTATATCACTAAAAAGGCAAAAGCTCAACTTTATATTCAAAAGATCTAAGCAAACAGTGAGCGGAAATACCATTCATTTTATATAAACGTAGTTTACCTATAGAAAAAAAAAAGTTCATAGATTCATTCAAATACCAGTTAAACATCATACAGATTTAGATATAGCTATATGTGTACGATATTGCAAGTGAACAAAACAAAGGCTGCAAAGATTGGCTCATCGCCAGCGGAGACAATCGCAATGTATGATAATTGTCATAATGAGGCGAGATTATTGCTACGCTTTCATCCAGCTAGCGTGGGCGCGGATATACATAGTGGCCTACATTTTTACTGATTAGTGGATAGGCTGTTTCAACATATGGAGTATACAGTATATGTTAGTACGTTTAAAATTAATATATATTTATTTGATAATATTTACTGTGAGTTTTGTTTATTTCAATATATTTCGTATGGATATTTTCGGCTAAAATCTGTGTGGTTGACTGGTATAGAATGTCACTGGGCATTAAGTCCGCCTTTTGGACTTTTTGAAACGCGCAATTAATTAAAAAAAAGAAATAAAAACGACAATCATAGTACTATAATATATGATAATACTTATATTTAAGCTCCATCCATACAATTTAGCTATATCCAAAGTAATTTCATCTTTATTTTAAGGTTCCTAAAGAAATTCAAAAGATCTTAAGCCATTTTGTCTGAAAGAGTATGGTAAGTTATCTTATTACGTGCCTTAAATAATCAAACTCCGCTGATTAATCCGGAAAACGCAGCCTTATCAGCACATCGTCACTTATCACTGTCAGTACACACTAAGGCATCTGTAATTGCACGCTTTACTCCAACAAACTCGGACCTTATTCCAACGAATTAGAGTTCTAACTAAAACCAACATAATCCAACGCTGAGGTGGTAAGAAAAACAGTGAGTCATACAATTTGACCAGGTTAAGGAGACACTTCAAATGGACGACATCATGCGTACGTAGGGGTCTAAGCTAGTGGAATTCGTATCAATATTAGTTCCACGAAACAGTTGTATAGTAGCCTCGGTAACACCAAGGTGACGACTTGTTTTGTATTATAATGTATGTAATTGGATATAGTTGACTTGTCATATGCACATAGGTATGACAAGTCGAGATTATGTGTGAAGATTACACAATAGTGTACTTACTGATTATGCAATAATGTATTCAATTCGCCAACAAACGCCGTTATCGAAATAAAAAAATACCTAGTCAACGAAAATTAATCTACCTAACTACGAATACGAACTATATAGTTTACTTGAAAGAAATTGAGTACGTACTCTGCTAAATACGTAAAATGTTGTGTTTTAATGATATAAGGTATAGTTAAATGTAGTTGTTTATAACTAGTAATATCGGCCCACCAAGTTTGCTATCGTCTTGCACTGTACTATCAGTAGCTTTAGTTCGTGAACAACTCTGTACCTTGTCACATTAAGTCTGTTGTTGTCACTGTCTATCTGACCTTCTTAGTTACACGGAGATTTGGTATGACAAGGTACTGTGGTGTATACGAACTTATGATGTTTTGGCTATACCCGTTTTTACCACATTTTTCATTGTTTCTTTGCTCCTATTAGTGGCAGTGTGATGCTATATAGCCTAAAGCATTCCTCTATAAAATATGTACTATCCACCATTAAAATATTTTTTCAATTCGAACTTGTAGTCCTAAGATTTGTGCGTTCAGGTATACAAATTCTTCAGCTTTACAATATTACTATAGATTAGAGACCGGACTATTAATTCGCTTGTCAAATATGTATTGGTAATCATAAACCCAAGCTATGTTCGATAAATCTGAAACATATTAACACGACCCTGGAATCGAACCTAAGTCATCGATATCGACCATCAAGACGTTTAGGACTAACTAGAGCTGCGTAGAAGATTAGTTATTTCTTTAAGTGTGAATTAAAAGAGAATACGGTCGAAACTACGTCAGACTACTCACCCTTTGGACTTTGTTCCGCATTTATGTGTATGCACATAAGAACTAAAATCGTGCAGAATTTACCTTGATGTGCTGTTGACTGAATCACCTTATAAATATGGCTAATTTATATCGAATTAAACATGTAAACCAAGCGCTTCACACCCATCAGGATTTTTCCATCGTTTAGCATTTTAAGGATTAACCTTACCAACAGTTAACATAATAATCCCTCGCATCCTATCAAAACATGTGGCTTAAACAAGCGTGCACTCTTGGAACTCTGTAAAGGTTCCCTAAATTCAATTTCCCAGGGATTAATCCAGCAAGTACGTACGAGGTGACAGCTTAACTAGACAGTCAAACAAGACCCGGTTTAGCGCTCGGCTAAGCTCTAAGACAATCTATGAGTTGTGCGGGAGTCACCTGTTACACCGAAGCGTAAAGCCGAGTTCCTATTTGAATTTTCAACGAACAAAAGTTGACAATTATTGTGTTGTCAACGCGTGTTGTGACAAAAGCTTAAATGTATACAAATTATGCCAAGGACAGCGAAAATTGTATATTCAATATCAGAATTGAATCACATACACCAAACTCATCCAAAGTAAGTAGCTTAAGCACCAACCAAACCAAAACTAAGGACTGTATCACAAAATACTTAAATACGTCAGAAACAGAATTAAAACAAATTTCATCCTGTTTTTCTCTGGTGGGGATGGAACCCAATACCCTTGCTCAACTACCAGGGGACTGATTCACAAACGTCTGAAGCGATTCCGTTTCCGAAAGTCAATGTTTTGTCTCTGTCCAATCATTCCTGTTAAGAAAGAGATAAAACATAGTTTCCTAATTCAAATCCGACAACGACGTTTTATAAATACACGTAAGCAGGAGAGAATCATTTTTCAAAAGGGCCAGTTAATCTATTCATTCATTCATTTATAAAGCTAAAAGCGTGTAGTAAGCGTGCAAAACCGCGGTGGGCCGCTAGTTATGACGACCTCCGTAACCGAGAGGCGAACGTACCGGTATTTGGCTTCGCGCCATCTCTGAAGTCGATTGTGAGGGTTCGATTCCCGATCGAGTCAATATGATAAACGTACTTTTCTATATTGTCTCGGGTCTGGATGTTGTGGCACCGTCGTTGTTTCTGATTTCAGTAACACAATTGCTTAAACTACTTACCACAGAATCAGAGCAATGAATGTCGATGAGATGTTAGCTGGGACCAGTCCAGCTATATTATAATTCCTGTGGGCTTTTTTTGGGGTATTTTGTATATTAACCTCAACCTAGTTACTATAAAGGTACGTATCGGTGTAACAGACGTCCAAGCGTCTAAAACTATCAAGTTTAGTGTTCCCAGTCTACGGTCACACAGGGCGGTCTGGTCCTAATGAGATTTCCATCCCGAACCGGAATAGAACCAATTATTATCCGTCAAGCGGTTCATCTATTTTTGAGACCCGGAGTATGGGCCCTTATTGGAACCTGTCAATATGTCAATTAGGTTTAGAATTGTTAATTTTTAAGGCTAACTTCGGCTTCTGTCGTGGGAAAATCAGACTTCAAGCATGGGTAAATTATAAGCCAGCATTTTAGAGTAGTAGGGAAGCAGATTGGGTTAAAAATACTTGATTATTTTCAGTTTTTTTATAATCATAATCATAATCATAATGACGTCATGCGACTATTAATTTTTTTTTGATTAGGTGGAAAGTGAAAAAATACATATCCCGTATTTTTATACAATTTTAACATATTTTAATTATTAAAGTGCTAAAATTGTATGTTTTATTAATTTTAATAACACTGGTCAACAAAACTTTGTAACAAGAAAGGTGCTGGCTAATTTTAAATTACCTACCTATCCTCATTTTATAACCATATTTATTTTGATTCCATCAGATCTAGTTTTCGTGTTACAGCTACTACCCACAAAATTAAAAGTTAACCGTTTTTATTTTACTTTCGCATTCACAGAATATGTTTATTTGAAGAGCATAGTGATTTGTTCTGTTTTTAGAGTGAAGTCATTCTTAAATAATGTCAAGAAAGTGTAAAAATGATCCTGACATTTTTTTTACATTTGTGGTGACATTACTTTTAAAACTAAGCGAATGAATTTAACACCATTTTCGTAACTGAGTTATATCAACAGTATTTTGGTTTTGCCATCAGACAACAAGACAAAGCATAGGTTCCACACATCTGTGTGTTACATGGGTGGGTCTTCTCACTGGATGGGCGAAAAGATCTCGATCTATGCCTTTTGCAATCCCTATGATTTGAACGGAACCAACGAACCACTCATATGATCGTTATTTTTGTCTTACTGATACAAAAGATATTACAATTAAAACAAAAAGTAAAATCAAGTATCCTGATCAGCTAAATGACCAATCCCTCATAGAGAGGATACCAGAAACACCTCAAACTAGCGATCTGTCCCTTACGCCACAAGTCGAAAAAAGAGACATTGGATCCTGAATTTCAAGAAACTTCCTAAAGAAAGAGAAAGAAGGCATATTTGTTGGCCCCAAATCAGGCAATTAATCAAAGATAATATATTTAAAGAAAAGCTTAGTAATTTTGAAAAATCAGCTTGGGAATCTTACATGATAGTAACTTTAAATTTTCTGGGGAATCAGCGATCAAGTGACTATAAATGTTTTCACGGAGCTTTTATCGACATATAAAGCTTTGGGCTGTAATATGTCATTGAAAATACATTTCCTCCATTCACATTTTGATATCTTTCCTGGAAATTTGGGCATTGTCAGCGATGAACACGGTGAAAGATTCCATCAAGACATCTTTAGTATCAAAAAAATATATCAGGGCAAGGAGAGTCCACGTATGTTAGCGAATTACTGTTGGACATTAAAACGAAGCAAAATACAGACAAAAATCATAAAAATAAATTTATATTAATGTAGCAATAAATCAAAATAACTTTTTTTTGTTTGTAACAATTCTAAATTTCCAAAATGTTATAAAATGGTATTACAAAAAAACTATTCGTATTTGAAGCATTTAAATTTTATCTCTAGTATCCTTATCGTTGCCCCTAACATAACTAGACAAAAGTTCTCATGTTACACGCCAAAAATGTTTTTTTGTTGACCAGTGTAATTTTTCTTTAGTATTGTTTACTAAAAAACAGTTTTTAATCCGCTTCCCTATTCTGATCAAGTATAGTAATTAGGGATTGCTGAAATACTGAAATAGAAAAAACTATAAAATCAGAGCTATTAAAGTGATGTTATACAATAGATATTATTATTAAATACATGCAGACCCAACAGACTTCGTCCTGTCAAAAATGTTTGGAATGTGGCTTGACTCTAAATTTAAGTAAGAAAACGTTTGTACTGGAAAAAGAAAGTCTTTAGAGTTTTCCCGGCAATTATTCGAATTTTTCTCGCCGTTGACTTCAACGAACATTATTTTTTTTTTATCAAAATTGGTCCACGCGTTGTCGAGTTATGCGCTTACCAACACATTTTGCGATTAATTTTTATATATAATAGAAAATAAGATGTTAGAGCATAGAGAAAATTTTTGACCAAAAAACATTACCCTTTTAGTAAAATTTTAATTCAAATGTTGCATGAGGAAACAAATATCTGTAATTAAGTTACGTTTGTAATTTAAATCTTAACATTTGTCTATAAATCCCTAGGGAGCGTTGCGAGTGTGGAATCTAATTATAATATGATAAGTAGCTGAGCCAATCTCACGTTCTGTTGAATTTTTAATTTCAGGCAATGGTAACGTGCTGATACTAGTGATGGGATAAAATATACGATACCAGTATACTTTATTTCGTGGAATAGTATCTTATTAAGAGTGATGAAGCGTTTTCAATTATTCTCAAAAAATAAATATTTCTTTTCGTAGTTTAAGTTCTACCTGCCTACCTTCGTAGTGTAGCGGGTAGGACTATAGGCTCCAAACGTAGTCACAAGTCTGGACCAATAAGGACCATAGTCGGACTCCCGTTGTAATGGATGCATTCCGGTGTAATACACGTTCTGAAACTAATATTTAACAAGAAAAAAACAAACTTCAATATTAAGGTAACACGAAGTAATTCGTAATTTGAACTTGATGGCAAGTAATTCTATCTTCAGAACTTCCATGCCCTACTATCACAATTAATTACCATAACAATCCGCACACAATCATTAACCTTTCACTATCTCATTGTTAGCATTTTATCGCGAGATCTTATCTTATCGACAATTAAGACCAACACACTTTCACCGCATTCCTCATCCAAACAATCGATATCATCTAAAGGTATCGTCACTACATTTTTTGTGGACCGTTAAATCACTTGTTCGAGGCGACGCGTGGGGTCCATCTCACACGTGGTACAAAAGCCCCCTCGAATCAACCCCTCACGCTCTCCGTCCAAAAAACTTGACCCCCGCGTAAATACCGATCCTTTGAAGATAAAGGACAATAAGGTTCGTTTTGTCCGTCAGGGAGCTCAAGTAACAGTGGTCACGGGAAAAGTAACAGCTGTTACTCGGAGTCTTCCAAAGTAGTTTACTTCACTACTAATAGTTTGATACGTGATCTATCTGGCCCTGCGCAGGTTGGATGGAACTTTTATAAACAGTTTGTGCTTAATAGCCGATGGATAAGGGACTTTTTTGTTTCAGCAAAGGTCCGGGGAAAGTTGGCTAAGTCATGCCCATTGTCCACGAAGACGCCAAATAATATTGTTATTTTTATGTTCTTTTGCAATTAAGTGTTGCTTGAACATTTTCTGTTAGAATTGAACCTTTGAACCAATATACCGAGATGTTAAGACTTTCGCGTTCCATTCAAAACATCTACACAAAATTTTTTTTTTTCACAAAACTCTTTGTATGACGTCCGCTTATTATGACGTTTTTGTCAATTCCTTTCGATGTCATTACGAACGGATTCAACTGTACTTATAAGGTATAAAGCTGATGAGTTTGTTTATTTGAACTCACTAATCTCGGGAATTATTGGTTCGAATTGCAAATTATTTTTGTGTTAGCTAGTTCATATATCAAGAAAAGCTTTAGACTATATCATGCTGCGAAAAATGAGAGCGAATAATAAGTGGTAAATGTGGAAAAATCTGTTAAAGAAACATAAATAGTTTAATCAAAATGAATAAAAATAAAAAAGAGATTTCACAACTAAGGAATGCTAGTTTTCCGTAGTCATTGCAATAGATTGCGATGAACGAAGTCGCACGTAAAAACTAGTCGAATTATTGTCAAACTTTGTTTAAGAAAATAAAACAGATATCGGTTACCAATGAACAAATTCCTTTTCTTTATCAAAAATGTTGCGTCTATAAAAACAGTTACGACAATAGATTAAATATGAACGCAAAAACTCTTCAACCATAACTTCAACAAGAGTGAACGTTTTTTCTCATCAGAAAAACTATTTTAACAACTGATGACAAGTTGGATAAACGTGACATAACGCAATGAAGACATTGGACCGCGAATTGCGAAAAAATCATTAATGCTCTAAGCACATCGAGACCAACAACCATACTCAATAAATACTTCGTAAAATAAATTAGAGATCATATTGTGTCTTTACTTAATTTCCTAAACGTGACATATTTTTGCAACTAGACCTTTTTAAACATTTAATTGAATTTTAATTAAAAAATAAACATAGTTAAGTTAGTTTAATAAGTTTAGAGATTTTAGCTCTCAAATTCAATCAAATGATCTTGACCACGTACGACATACAAAAATACAAAAAGATGTCAAATTGTCGGCAAAAGCGTAGAAAAAATGCTGTAGATATGTAATTTATATTAAATACTATGTACCTACATACATTTATCAGCTAAAGCCTTGTAAAATCCTGGCTACATTATATTTTATTGTTTTTATAAAACACAACACACAAATAAAGTACAAGAAGTGGACTTAATGCTAGAAGCATTATCTTTCAGTAAACCCTTAACCTTGACTTTACATTGTAAAATAAAAAATACTGCAACCAAACATGACAGTTTTGACAACTAATATTTATTTCTTTGTGCTCTGATCAGCATTAGCACTCTATTAATAACAGACGTTAATGAAAACATTTTCGTTTTTTTTATAGCTCATTACCTACTTCTACAATAAAATTTTCATCACAAAATCCATTTCCTATAATATCCGCAATCTATGTCACAATTCTTATTAATTGTCACATCAATATTATATCAAGTGATATCGACTTCCAAAATTCCAATTTAAGTAAGTAATACTAATTAGGTATTTGGTGCAAATATTCTGAGTGTCCTACTTTTGAAATTTTGCAACCATTCCAAGAATGCAAAACTCGCAACCCAACATATCAATATCATTTAAAGACCATCACCTATTTGATAGATGTTTATGAAAATGTATGTTGAAAACACAACTTCCATCGCACTTTGAAGAAAAACAATTAAATCGTAGACGCAACAAATATTGTACGTTACAGAAAGTGCCTCTCATTTGAACGATAGTTATGCAATATTTACAATTAATTGATTATTGCGTCAGAAATACTATGACACACAATTAATATTAGTAAATGTAATCAGACCAATTAGCATTCAATCAGTAAGCCTTTTGTAATTGAATGACAATAATTAAATCCGTCCAAATTTAATGCAAATCAGACCTTAAACTGATGAGGATAGGGTAAGTTTTTGATGACACTGATCTGAACGACCGCAGACAAGCAATGATCTGAATGGATTCCCGAAATCCTCGCGTTAACGCAACTTCGCTCATTCAGAAAACATCCTATTAAGTAATTTTTTCTGCCCAAATCTAATGTTGAGGGTGGCAGCCATATGGTCCTCTGGGACTCCCAAAAACACTCACACAAAAACCACTCCAATTGCAGACAAAATAGAAATGGAAATACTGTGTGCGTGGTGTGTCAAGTTGGTAAAAATAATGTGTTTGAGAGGCCACCCTAGGTTTGGTCGCGGGCAGCTGGCAGAGAGTGCACTATGCGATTTTAAGCCCCCGAATGCAATATTGTGTAATAATAGTAAATCTAAGTAGACAAGGGGTCGGTAGTAAGGGTTGCGACAATTATCGCGTAGCTCTCATGTTCTGCTCTATGTGTTACATGTCTTGGATGTGAGGTATAATTGCGGGAATACTTAACCCTCTACACGTGTTAGAATTACGAGTATTTAACCCACTGGGAACTGACGGTAAGTTACGATGTGTTGGATTGATGAATTTTGCTGAAGCTGTTACTAGGAAATACAATATAATATGCTCCACGTACCACCAAAGATTTTCTATATTAAAAGAGTTTACATGATGGTGAAGATAGTGAGATGAAGGAAACACATCTATAATACGTATCCCATACTAATGTTGTAAATGCGTAAGTAACTCTGTCTGTCTGTCCAGATTTCACGCCAAAATCGATAATAGCCATGGGGCTATACCAAATTTCATCAAAATCGATTCAGGGATTCATTAATAGGTATATGTGGAACCTCTAGAACGGACATATGCGATTTTTTATTTGGAAATAAAGGGAGATGGGGGTAATACTGCCCTTGATAGTTTATATGGGAAAGTATATTTTATAAGTAAGATATATGACATCTGGTACAAATATTGTCATAGCTCGAAACTTGGATTAAAATAGGAACTACTTTTTATGTCGAATATAAGGCGAATAGGGGTAAACCCAACCATGAAAGTATATCAACCTTTATGGAAAGAACCTGCAGTCCACGCAAACTAAGTCGCGGGCTCAGTTACTTAATATTTTAGTATTCATCGACGACAGTTAACCTAACCTAACCTAAGATAAAGTGGTTCGTCCGCCATTTCTTCCTATTCTATATTAAAAGAGGTTCCATAATGGCGGAGATAGTCAGATGAATCAAAACACATCTATAATACGTATCACTAATAGACGAGGGTGAGACCCATCGAGACTATTGAGATTGATACTATCCTAATGCAAAATTTATTGCATCTTGAACCCCGTCTGATGTCTCAAGCCCCTTCTATATACATATAAGCAGCTCGCGTCCATCTGTCTGCCGAGCCAATTAACTCCTAGCTCTATAGTATTAGCACTCGACGTTGTCTGCAACGGCTCCTTCAGATTATAGGCTGAATAAGGGACAGTTGCAATCACATAATTGCTTTACCAATTAAGCCTTTAGAGGTAAACGATATTCCAGTTGATTGGTTTCAGTTCTATTGTTACTGACGTACCAAATAATGACATAGATCATATAATATGATGTGACTAATAATAGGAAGCTTAGTTTAAAATATTTATCAACATCACAGCATGTATAGAAAACATGATTAACGTCCCTATGACTAGATTTCTAGATTATTACAAAAATAAAAGATTCCCTATTGTGTCTGGAATTCTAGTTTGTGATGAGCTTTGTAAAAAATCTTCCATCAAGGACACATATGTCACTAGATCCTACGAAACCCGAAATTCATCTATTTACTCGAATATTCTAATGACTGATTTCAAATAGTATATTATTTTTCCACATGACGTTATATAAGCACCCCCCATTCATATTTGACTGTGAAATATTATGATCCGAGTAGTTTTTATAAATATAAAGAAAGAATCCGAGAGTCAAGAGAACTTATCAGATTAACTAATAACTGAAATATGTT
The DNA here is from genome assembly GCA_037074685.1 of Glyphodes pyloalis. Classification (NCBI taxonomy): domain Eukaryota; kingdom Metazoa; phylum Arthropoda; class Insecta; order Lepidoptera; family Crambidae; genus Glyphodes; species Glyphodes pyloalis. The sequence goes on from JAYKKO010000042.1 coordinate 2,031,357, forward strand.
TGGAGATTCTAATCAAACAACAAAGATGCAACACAAAAATCTTAATATTAATTCAGACATTAAATATTTACAGCTGAATACTTTACCTACACAAACATTAGGAAATACAATACCACACAAGCACAAACTCAGAAAAAATTTCACACACACTCAGAATCAAAATCCCTCACTATCGACGCCTCTCATCTCGACCCGCTGTATTTAAATGCATTGTAGTCAGAATTCTTTGACAAGAGCACAACCACGACAGTACTTACTCCATAATCTATTTGCACAAAGCGGGGACAATATGAGCCTTCACAAAAGAGTGTTTACCTAAACCCCTTTCGCACCTCCATTGTTCGCCACCCACTCACAAGAGAGCCCTCGGCTTACTTTCAATTCCTTGGCACCAGCTTTTGTTGGGAAGAGCCCGGGAGGGCAGGGTAGGTCCAAACCGGCTGGTCATCGGGCCAGCTGAATGGCTGTAATGCTGAATCGGGCCCTCTCGTTGCGAGTACAGGAATTTTAAACATGCGGTGTTGACGGTATTTCGATGTCTAATACTTGTGTCAACAATGAGAGTGGAACTGTGTTTTGTTAAGTTGTTACTTCCTACATGGAACGTGTTGTGACGTCGGCATAAGAGAGATGTTTGTGAGCGTTCCGGAGAATAAGTCGTGACAGTTCTTGATGACTGTTCATGAAAGTTATAACAAGGAAAGTTCAGATAGAAGTTGCAGCATGAAACTTGTGTCAACGAGATATTTTTGCTGTTATTCTTAACTAATTGCGATGGAAAAATAGCCGCAATTACAACGCTTAACCATCAAGGAAACTTACGCCTTTCTGTAAGAATATTAAAAGAGAAACGCTGCTTAGAACAAATTATAATGGTGTTAGAACCATAAGCGCTTGAATCTTCTCTTAGAATATTACTGACACGGACATTAAAATTCCCCATACGATTTTTTTTAATTTACAAGAAGAAAGGTAATTTGGTTATGCCCCTGACATATGCGCCAGAAGTCAATGGGTTCAATCTCCACTCAGGACAGACCGGCAAAAACGTAAAGAAACGCAGTTGATTGATATTTCCTACATTACTTTTTGGGCTACTAACTTTGAATTTGCGAATACTGATAACAAAAATATTACTGTTTCCTCTTTTAGTTTTTCTCTGAAATTCCATTCTCTGTCTTCTTCTTTAAATTGTTAAACAATACCTCTTTAAGAGCCGACGCAAGAACAAGCGATCAATCCACCCACGTACAAACACTCTGTTCACATCAGCACCAAGAGTGTTGCGCCAATCCAGCGATTTACTGCGCAAACAACATCCTGCAGCCATTCCCCATTGTGGGCAAAGTCTGGGCGATTCTGTAATGACGCTATACTGGGGCGATTTGTTTGGCAAACACCGCAGCCTATTGTTCGAGATGTCACGCGAGAAAATGGGGATTAGCAAAAGGACTGAATATGGAATAACTTTTGTTGCAGTTTCGCTTGAACTGTCGCTTCATTTTAACGGCAAACAACTTAAAGAGATACTAACATACTCATGCAATAATACAAATATGACTCGTTTGAAGGTCAAGTGGTTTAAATACTGGACACTGATCATGTAATCTGAAATCTGGGAAGATAAATAGCTAATTTTAATTTACCTTCCTATTTTACTTATGGTTTGAAATTTCACGTATGTTTATTAAAACATTTTTTTTGTATTGCACTTCAAGATTGACCTCACCCCACATGATGTCAAGTTATTAACAGATGTTAAGTAATGTAGCAGATTTTTTTTACTTCATTAATTTACAATTGACGAACTAGCTGTGTGTCTTGGTGCAAAATTAGTAGTAATAAGTTTAGGTTTCCATTGTTAAAAAAAAACGACTGAGTTTCTTGCTGGTATCTTCTCTTTAGTTATAGGTTCCGAACCGGAGGTAGCTTCATTTGTTTTATATAGACAATATTTGGGAGTATTACTAATGTAATCTATATGAATAAAAAATATTGAATTTGACTTACTTTCACCTAAATATATATGTAAAATAAGTCAATATACGTTGGTTGTTGAAACTAAATAGAACTCGAAGGCGGTCCGTAATGAAATTACTATTTATGGCCTAACGAAGCCGGCGACCGGCTTGTCAGTTATGGTAATCGTGACTGCTAACTGTTGGTAATACTATTATTGTTCCTGGTAACTACCCTCTTGTTCCTTTGAACAGTAACCTTAGATATCCATACTAATATCATTTTTTTTTTATATAACACTTCAAGATTGACCTCATCCCACCTGATGTTAAGTGGTAATGAGGTCCTAGATTAAGGGTGACAAGTACAGCATAATAAATATGTTACTGGACTTGTCGCCCTTACCTTGAAGGCTTGACCCCTGCTACTAATGTAGCACCCCCCAGGAGCTCTGGAAACCTAACTCACACGCAGAAACACAACAACACAGAAGTGATTGTTGTTTGGCTGCGGTCTTCTGTAAGGTGGAGGTATTTCACCAGTCGGGCTGCTCCAGTTCGAGCGATAAATCGCTTTGCCCTACCTCTCTTAAAAATGCGTAACTCTGTCTGTCTGTTTGTTTGTTAGTCCGACTTTCACGCCTAAACCGCAATTTGATGAAATTTGGTATAAGTATTCGTTGAACCTCTGGAATATGCTACTTCTTGTTTATAAATAAGTGGGAATGGGGGTAATACCACCTTTGAAAGGTTTATGGGAAAATGTTTATTTTTTAAGTTGGAGATATGAAATTTGGCACAAATATAGCTTAAAACTTGGCTTAAAATATGGACTTCTTTTTATTTCGAATGTTAGGGGAGATAGGGGTAATAACGACCACCTATATTTATACCAAGTCACGGGCGGTCACTAGTCAATACATATAAATAAAGTTAGAATGTATATTGCGCCTTTTATTTTATACATATGAAATAATATATACGGTACATTAACATTTTTTTACAATTTTTGTTTGTCTATCTGTAAGACTGTGTGCCAGCTGATCTCTGTAATGTCTGTACCGATTTTGACGGAACGGAAATTTTTATTGGCTAGCTGATGTAATAAAGAGCAACAAAGGACACTTTTATTTAAGAAAAACATTTTTTTTTAATTTCTATATCTTATGCTACCGAAATCGCGGGCACAGCTAGTAGTACTTAAAATCGCAGTACCTATTGCCAATTCGTAATCGTATAATTTCCCGGGACCGGAATTGATATTAAAGTGATTCAACGATTCGTTCGTCGAAAACTATTTTTTGCTTCATCTTTTTATCAGTCAGTTGTCAGTTTTATGACATCACCGAAATTTCAAACTGATAAACTATGTCTAAAGAAACATACCTACCTACACAACATGTGCAGCTGTTTTTGTTTGAAAAAAAAAATGTACGGCTAATGGTTGCCGATTTAATAGAATCAAAACAGGATAAAAGCTACAACTTAACAACACATGAATCACTGCATTTACTTAACCAGGTTAACTTAAAACTAACCGGATCTACGTCATTTGTCCCACCACAACCGCCACTACTCAGTTCACAAGTACCTTACTCGAATTACCGGTAAAGATCCTATGGGAATTACCGCACTTAAAACAACACCCATTGCTCCTTCCAAACGAATATATTTACACCTCACTAAACAAAACCCGCCGTTGTCGGTCCCAAGCCCGAATGAGAAAGGAGGAGGGTTGGTGTGGAGGAGACCTACCCTCTCGTAAAACAGTCAACGCCGAGCATCGGGCGGCGGTAATTAACCCGACAACCCCGCATCTACGGGGCGGTAGCCAGTGACCGTGAGGATCTAAATACCCTCTAAAAAACTAACGCGGAAGGACGTGGGAACCCACCGCGCTTATTTCCCATGAAAACCTCCCTTATGATACCAGAATCACAGAGACAGAGTATGCTGGACGACCCGACTAGCCATCGGCGCCACCCAGTACCCGGGCTGGATGGTGTGAAATTGGTGACCGAAGCTACCCCTGGGGCGAACCGACAGGCTTCAGAGGGAAGAGATGCTACTGTCGGTGCTACAAAACCTAAAAATGAGAAGACCTCAATACGAACTTATCATCGTATTGGCGCTTGGAATGTCCGAGGTTTGCTAATGACGGGTAAACTAACCATCGTAGAGAAGGAATTGGAAACACATGATCTCTCCATATTGGGCGTCAGTGAAACACACATGCGTGGCAATGGCCACTTCACCACTACGACAGGGAACACCCTCTACTTTTCAGGCTGTGAGGACTCTAGTAGGAATGGGGTCGGAATCATATTGCCACCACACATGAACAAATATGTCCTCGGTTATAACCCAGTGTCTGACAGGATCCTGACAATGAAGCTCAACACTAAGCCGTGTGTACTGAATATTGTACAAATATACGCACCGACGGCACAAGCTCAAGTTGAGGTAATTGAAGACTTTTATGGAAAACTGGAGGAAACTTTGTGTTCAATACCCAGTCGGGAAATCAAAATGATTCTTGGTGATTGGAATGCCAAAGTCGGTAGCACAGTTGCTGATGGTCATATCAGGAACACAGTTGGAAAATTTGGACTTGGCACTAGGAATGAACGGGGTGAAAGACTGATCGAGTTTTGCATAGGCAGGAATCTCAGCATTATGAACACGTTCTTCCAACATCACCCAAGACGTTTGTATACATGGAGATCTCCAGGCGATAGGCACAGAAATCAAATCGACTACATCATCCTAGATACCCGCTGGAGATCCTCTGTTTCTAATGTGAAGACCTTTCCCGGCGCAGAGTGCGGCTCTGACCACAACCTGCTCGTAGCCAGTTTTTTGCTTCGTTTAAGGGCACCTAGACGTCAACCACCAAAACTCAGAAGCTTGGATCTTTCTGAAAAATCTATTTTCCGGGTGGCATTAGAGTCAAAACTGAAGGATTGTCCAACGCAAGAACTCGCTGACGCTGACTCACAGTGGAAACACTTGAAAGTACAAATTAACGATGCACTGGACCTGGTCTCTAAGAAGAATAAATTTGAGCATAAGAAAAAATGCTGGATCTCCGACTATTCCTGGGATCTCATTCAACGTAGGAAAAATATAAAATCTGGGTGTCTGCAGAATCATGCAGTAATGGCCGAGTACTCCAAGCTCAGCAAAGCTATCCAAGCCAGTTGCCGCCGTGACAGGAACAACTTCATTGTGAGTATCTGCAACGACCTTGAGAGGCATTCGAACAAGCTACAAACAGCAGACCTATTAAAGAAAGTTAAAATCTTTTCCAAGCAGTTTAAGCCTAAATCGTGGGTGATAGAAGATGCAGATGGCATTGTACTACACGACCTCGATCGCATTGCCGAGAGATGGCGTGCGTACTGCGAACAGTTGTACACTGATTCCCATTTAACACCCGGCGACGTCCCAGACTGGAAGGATCTAGACCTGGAACCCATCATTCTTCGTTCCGAAATAACTGCTGCCCTACAGTCCCTCAAGAAGAAGAAGGCGCCAGGAAGTGACCAAATAACAGCAGAGGTGCTTGAAGCCATGGGTGATTTGGGTGTGGCGACGTTACACAAGGTATGCTCACACATCTGGCAATGCGGTGATTGGCCGCAGGACTGGTCAGAATCCGTAATTATTCCGTTGCATAAAAAAGGGTCAACTAAGGATTGCGGCAATTATCGAACCTTGTCTCTCATCTCTCATGCCAGCAAAGTTTTGCTCCATATTTTAAACAATCGTATCCGCTACTATCTGGATTGGCAAATACCGCAGGAGCAAGCGGGTTTTGTGAAAGGCAAGGGCACTCGAGAGCAGATTCTCAATGTCAGGCAGCTCGTTGAGAAAGCATACGAGTTTGATACGCCAGTTATAATGTGTTTCGTCGACTACAGCAAGGCGTTCGACTGTGTCAACTGGAGTTGTTTGTGGAAAGTCCTACGGGAACTTGGAGTACCAAACCATCTTGTCGCCTTACTCCGCAGCCTGTATGACTCAAACCAGGGCGTCGTAAGAGTCGATAAAACAACCTCAAAACCCTTTAAATTCCAACAAGGAGTTCGCCAGGGGTGCATTCTGTCGCCCATTCTCTTTAATGCCTATGGAGAGTACATAATGAGACGTACCTGCGAGAATTGGGAAGGAGGCATCATGGTTGGTGGCGTGAAAATCACCAATTTGCGCTACGCCGATGACACTACTCTTCTTGCAGCAAATGAGTCAGAAATGTCTGCTTTTCTTGACCGAATGGAGCGATTTAGTAGGGAGATGGGGCTCTCCGTAAACAGGTCCAAAACCAAAGTCATGGTGGTAGACAGATCGCGAAAGTTGGAACTCACTGGCACGTTAAACTTAGAAATAGTGGACAACTTTATTTACCTGGGTTCCAATATCAGCAATGATGGGTCGTGCGAAAAGGAAGTGCGTAGGAGAATTGGCATGTCCAGGAGCGCCATGTCTCAGCTTGAGAAAATTTGGCGAGATCGTAACATTTCCGTAAAAACGAAAGTCAAACTGGTACGGACTCTAGTCTTCTCGATCTTTTCGTATGGTGCCGAGACTTGGACTCTAAAAGCTGCAGACCGCAAACGCATTGACGCCTTTGAGATGTGGTGCTGGAGAAGGATGCTCCGTATTCCTTGGACAGCATTTCGGACAAACGTCTCCATACTGCGAGAACTTAGGATTTCCTCGCGGCTGTCATCCGAGTGTCTGCGTAGAACCCTAGAATACTTTGGTCATATTGCAAGGAAACAAGGTGACAACCTCGAGAAACTTATCGTGACCGGCAAAGTAGATGGAAAAAGGCCGCGTGGGCGCAGCCCTATACGTTGGTCCGATCAGATCCGCACTGCTCTCGACTCTACAGTTCACAACGCCCTTCACACCGCTGGAGACAGAATTAGTTGGAGGAAAATCATACGGATGAAAGTGATGCAAAAGGGAGGTCACGACCCTCAGCAGTGAGGAATACGACGCAAGGAGGAGGAAACAAAACCCATCGATAGTTAAGAAAACTAGATGAAACGTCGACGCAACAACTAAGAAACCGGTAAAGAATGCGGCATTAGACAAGGACAGATGTATGTGAGCGATGCTAATCGAAAAGGGACAACATACGTCTCTTGTCAACAATGAAAGATAGAGTTCGTGCTGTAATGTGAGCATTGAATGGACATGAATACCAAGCTTTTCGTTCACTCGTGAAAGCAATTGCTTTTAGAATTTGAACCTTCTCTCGAGCACGATTAATGTTATATGTAAATTTATCGATGATATTGAAACACGCATGCATGCTGTGTCATTGACTCATTGATTATCATAAGTCATACGACCTAGGTGATGCTAAGTGCAGGCATTATGGGAACCTTTGCATACTATAGAATGTTAAACCATTGTTGAACCGTGCCATTATGGGCAATAACACTAGGTTTTCCTTTAAGGTCGAGTAATGTTCTATCGACGTGCCTGAGGTGAACCGTGAGATATCAATAACTTGGAATCGAATATTAAGTACAATTTGCGTTGGTTTCAATTGATAATGTTGGCGATTCCAATTACACTGACTAAACTAAATAGCTTTTTGTGATATTATATTCGTATCGTATTGACTGGTAAGCGTTATGTTTCACATACAAGTCTAAGACGAAAAAATATCCAAAAAATAAGTTATGTACCCATTTTGTCTATTATATTATATATTACCATCAGATAAAAAATAAATGCTGAGATACAAATAAATATATCATTGATTCTCGAAAAAAATTGCATAGCTTTCAAACAAAAACGGTAATCAAATGGTACTTCGTACGTCTATTTTATAGAACTTGTAGTATCATCGCAATGTATCTTCTATATTTAATGGCATCTTTTGAAATTGCCACCCAAACTATGCTTAGGGTACTATTAAGAATACAACATCTTAACATTGCTCTGATTCTGTAGTAATTAGCCAAAGCAATTGTATTACAGAAATCAGAACAACAACAACAGGCAGGCTCACACAATACAGACACAAATATGCGTGCGTGTGCACTATGTACACATAGACATTTCCTTTTGACCACTTGACCAATTGTACTTACATTTATTTATTAAGTACCTATTCTGTACTCTACATAGATATTCAGTACCTATTCTATTTTAAATGCATATTTGTACGAGTAGTTTTTAAATGGTGAAGAATCTTTTTAAATCGGCACGGTACTTTTTGAGTTTACTCATTACAAACATACAAAAATAGAAATCTTTCCTCTTTTCAATAATATATACATAGACACCGTATATAATATTACTAAACAATTAAAAATAATTATATTATTACTTAATTATTGTTATAATAAGGAAGAGCTGTATCTCCTGACACAAGTTAATTCAAGCTTAAAAGGAGGTACTAGTTAAGTTAATTACTATGACAAAAGCTAGTCTTAACTCATATACGACTAGCTTTAGTTATAGTAATTAAAAACTATTCCATAATGGGCAGAAAATGCAGTAACTACTTTGCATTAACTACTAAATAAGTAGTCGCGTTTTAACTCGTTAACTTATTTTGTAATATTTTATTTCTATACGAAAACCCGTAATGACAAACCATTTACTGATATATAACTTTACAGTATGTACATGCCTAATCTATTCAGCGAATTCGCAAAATCCTTTACGACACTTATCAAATCACGTGACTCGCAAATTTGTTACTAGTACTTCCACAACCGAAACTCAACTAATCAGTGACTCGAATCTGTAATCGATGCCCCTATAAACATGTTAGATAAGTCACCAATCGTAAGATCAGTCCGCAGATAAATCCAGCCTAGCTTATATCTGTCCGGTATTAATAACCTAGGCTTAAAAGGCATAACTTAGGGCCTGAGAACAGAACCTCCTTGACCGGGCATTTGTCAGTGTTGCCATGTGCTACGAAAATGCAATAAAAAACCACAAAGCAATAAAACTTTACAATCACAAAGCGGACTGAGTCAAAATACTTGATTGTATTAAGTTCATTAATAGTTCTTAAAACTGATTAGATTGGTATTATTTCTTTACCAATTTACCTTTGGGGACTAGTCTGCTCCAGTTTACCTCTTAAAATAACATAATACTAAACGCTTTTTTTCACTCATCAAAATAAAACTATATGACTTGGTCCAAAGTGTTCTACACGTAGCTATAAGTTAGATACTGCCACTGTAACTAATCTGCTGAGTTTCTTACCGGTGTCTCTCGGTAGATATAGGTTTCGAACCGGAAGTAGAATCACTTTGCATTATATACAATGACGATTCGAAAGTGTTATTATATGTAACCTACTTGAATAAAGAAAAACATAGATAAAACAGTGCCAAGTTGTGCGGTTGTGGTTTGTTACTTCACTGAGGGGTACAAACACTAATGGCGTCATACGAAAATTCAATTATATCTATCACCGTAATTTTTTTTAAAATAAAATTCAATAATACGCGTTCTACATTTCACGGTAAAACTAATAAATGGATTTGGCTGTAATTTGGTAAAACGATTGTTGATATATGACTGAATTAACAATAAGTCGTATTATCGTGACACATACAGCACATCTGCATAACCCAACGGTTAACTGAATGCTCCTAGCGTTAAGTCCACCTTTTGTACTTTTTTGTGCAATAAAGTTCACAAAAAATACGTTGTCAAAGAGCACAGTTTCCGAACTCAAATCCGACTCTCACGTTTTGTTAAAATGCAGGCTGGCAACACTGTTCTAAGTTCGTGAGATCGTAGAGATTTACGATGCGAATGGACGGTATTCGCATAACGTAACAACCCTTGCCGCGAGGAGGGATTGACTTATAACACCCATTAAATACTATTGTTCACGTGTGTACCACAGTTCAACATAATAATTAACGTAAATCCGTGTTCAGAAGACTTTCGAGAATTAGTACCTCTTAGTAGGATTATTTGCTTAGCGCCATTGGCTGTTCAACTGAGGGTTTCTATATTACCAAAGAGCATACATAATGAGTGTTCATTTTGTGTCTGGGTGTTTATAAACGGTGCTAACGCTAACCGACTGCTGATAATGAAATGTATGTATAGTCAAACACATAAATTATTAAAAAGATATAATACACGTATTTTTTATTTTATCATGTAAACAATAATTGACTAAGATACTTTGCGTTAAATTTAATCGCGACGGCACCAATTCGTATTTTTTTTACGAATTTGTGACGTAAACACTCCCCTCATTGCATTTTGATGCACTGTATAATCATCAATTTCAATTTATTGGTTAAATAAAAAATAATTAAAGTATTTTTTTTAAACTTACGGCCACTATTTTTTTACTCAATCATATTCCCCTTTTTTACACAGAAACTTTGTGGGACAGTATTATTGTATACAACAGGGAAATGGGTCAAAAATACCAAATTCTTTTTGTCCATTAAAAAGTTATAACGTCTTACGACAACTTCATTGAATTAGGCAAAATTTCTCGCATGAGACAACAAACGTTTCGATACTGTTGATTGGCTAATAGCACACCGCACTCGTATTTTCCGCCAATCAGCATCTGACGCACTTACTTCAGTCGATTTTGACGTTTGCTAAGACCGCGATGTGTCGCGATTATTTTTTTATTAGTTGGAAAGTGCAAAAATGAATGTCCCATATGTTTGCACACAGGCCTAAAAAGTAACTTTTATTCCGCTAACCTATTGCAGAAACAATTAAATCGTAATAAGCGATTAAGTGAATATGGAATTCATAATTTTGTTCAACAAACCCTGTTATCGAGTCCAAGTAACATAGTAATTTAAGTACAAGATAACAAACAAACCTGAACTTTAAAGCGAGCATTAACATTAAAAGGTTTTACTGATAACATTAACGTTTACGGCAATACAGAATTTAGCATTTAATCAATTGGAGCCTAGATTTACGAGGGCCGTTGCAATATTTGCGAATTGAATTTGAGTGCAACTCCGTGTGAATATGTACGTGACTAAAATTGCAACGTAGCAAATTTTCGTTCCGAAAGCCTTGCCCGACGCTGACAGATGTCTATACCTCGTTTAAAGGCTAGTACAGGAATGGTCAGGCCAAATAGTGGCGCTTTTAAACTGTACACTACTTCTTTATTTTAAACTTTTTTTAATAGAATTGAAAATATCTAAATATCAGACAAATAACAATCACTTCTGTGTTGTTGTGTTCCTGCGTGTGAGTAAGGTTCCCAGAGCACCTGGGGAGTGCAACGTTAGTAGCAGGGGTCAAGCCTTCAAGGTAAGGGCGACAAGTCCAGTAACAGATTTATTTTGGTGTACTTGTCACCCTTAAGCAGGACTTCATTACCATTTAACATCAGGTGGGATGAGGTCAATCTTGAAGTGCAAAATAAAAAAAAAATCTTCATTAGTATAAGCTGCAGAAAAGTACTTATTATAAATCGTCAGCACATGTTCAGTATTCTTGTCGGGAGAACATGTGTAAAGTCCGCAAGGGACCCCGACTCCCCCACAACTGCACAGCGTTGGCCACTGAGGGGGTTTAGTCGGTGCGAGCCCGACACACCACTCTCTGTTATCTCTCGCAGAGAGTGACGGAGCGGTAGGCATTTCCCACTCGACAAAAAAAAGTGCGCCACGGTGGCGCAGTGGCTAAGGTAGGCGGCCAAAGCGCGAAAGGTCAGGTCGATTTGGAAAGTGAACTTTACTAAATTGGCTTAGGTCTGGGCGTGCTGGGATGACGCCCCCAATTAGAATCCGTCGTCTGATGCTCATAGTACGAGAGAAAACCTTACCTTGAGACCAGCAAGCCCAGCATGCGTAATACGTCAAAGTTTCCGCATGAGACGATAAAAGTATTCCGTTTATATTCCGTTGATTGGGTAGATAGTACTAGTGTTGCCGGATAATCGATTATCAATCAAATAATCTAATAATCGATATGACAATCGATAGTATCGATACTATCGATATAATCGATTATATCGATACCTATTTTTATTAGATATAATCGATTAATCGATTATAATCGCAGTCAAATACAATATTATCGATATAATAAATCGATAAATTATTTTTAGATTTGCAATTATTTTTAGATTTAATCGTCATTCATATAATGTCTTCTTAGACATAACACATTCAAAATGAAACCGTGAAAAAGTTATTTATACCCTACTTTTTATTCATAAAACGTGATAGCTAAGTTTCTTGGTATCTACCTGAACTGTACATCATGGCGATACTATCTAATAAAAATAGGTATCGATATAATCGATTATATCGATAGTATCGATACTATCGATTGTCATATCGATTATTAGATTATTTCGGCTTCTTTTGGAATAATCGATTATAATCGATATACAATCGAATCGACGGCAACACTAGTTAGTACGCCGTACTCGTAATTTCAGCCAATAACGATAAAGTTTTCTCGCGTGGCGCATGCTAGGCCTGCAGGTGATTGAACTGATTGGTGTGGTTGTCTGGCGTATTTGTTTTTTACTAGCTGTGCCCGCGACTTCGTTCGCGTGGACTACATCCTTTCATGGTCGGTTTTACACCTATCTCCCCTAATATTCGAAACAAAAACATTTTTTCATATAAAATTTCAAGGGTGGTATTACCCCTTATTCCCCCCCCCCCCCTTTATTTTCTAACAAAAAGGTAGACTATGTCCGTTCTTGAGTTTCAACGTATACCTATACGAAATTTCATCAAAGTTGAGAGGTTTAAGCGGGAAAGCGTAACAGACTGACAGAGTTACTTTCGCATTTATAAAATTACTAGGGATTTCTTTAATAGTGCCGATATTTTAACCAAACGTTGCAATCGTAAAGCTGAAAGCAATGACCGCAGTGTGGACACACCGCAACGTTTCAAAGTAACCAGCAGGCTAGGGTAGCGCAGTCGAGCTATCAACCGCAGACAGAACTGATTTGCATCTGACGTTCGACTTACCGCAAATATTAATTTTAATTATCGACCACGCTCACGGGCGACGTATTCCGATTATGCTAGTTTGTTTACGCCCCTAGACTGGTCGCTATGGGACGGCTGCTGTGTACTAAGGACAGTTGAAGGATCCACGGCAATAATGATGAATGTCCAAAATATTAAAACCTATGTGATCAACGTCATTCGATCACTTCGTACATTTTTTGACGACCTCCGTAGCCGAGAGGCAAGCGTGCCGGACTTTGGCGTCGCGCCATCTCTGAGGTTCTGGGTTCGATCCCCGGTCGGGTCAATATGGGAAACTAACTTTTGTTGTGGTACCGTCGTTGTTTTTTATTTCTGTAACAAAAATACTTTACCTACTTACCACATAATCAAAGCAATGTATGTGTTGTCCAATATTTATTTTATTTATTTATTTATACATGCAGCTAGTGATTTCGTTTACTAACTAGGCAATATCGCTCCCAGTCTGATATTTGACTACACGTTTAGAACGTTTAGTGTCCCATGTATTTATGGCAATAAGGCTGAATTTCGGACAATGTTTATAAACTTAACACCTAAATATCTTGAAACAAGAAACGGAGGACGTTTATCATTATTGCAGTGTTTCTTAGCGTAGGATCCGTGGGGTCCACAAAAAAAATGTAAAAATCTATTCGGACGCAAAGGTGTCTAACTTCATGGTTTTCAAACATTTCTTCAATGACTGTTTGGTCGTACACACGTCAAGGTAAACAATTATATCAAATTAGATCTTATACGCACGTCATAAGGGCGGTCTGACGTGCTTGTGTGTACCTGCAAAGGCCGATTGGTAGATACAGATAAGCAATCACAGGTACAAATAAGAAAATACAATATCTTTGTATTTTCTTAACTCATTAGTTACCGAAGGCTACTGTCTAATTATAACAAAAAAATTAATATACAATAAACGTACTTTGACTTTGACATTAATTTATTAGTTTCTTTAAAATATTCAAAATCCACATATTAGAGATTTTAAGAGAGGTAGGGCATAGCGATTTATCGCTCGAACTGGAGCAGCCCGACTGGTGAAATACCTCCACCTTACAGAAGACCGCAGCCAAATAACAATCACTTCTGTGTTGTTGTGTTTCTGCGTGTGAGTAAGGTTTCCAGAGCTCCTGGGGGGTGCTACATTAGTAGCAGGGGTCAAGCCTTCAAGGTAAGTGCGACAAGTCCAGTAACATATTTATTATGCTATACTTGTCACCCTTAAGCTAGGACCTCATTACCACTTAACATCAGGTGGGATGAGGTCAATCTTAAAGTGCAATTTAAAAAAAAAATATTCTTTACCCAACAGATCAATATCAAAGCCACAAACCAGTACATCAAACCAGTAACCGAATGAACTCACCGCATTACCTCTTGTCACGCTTTAATTAATGGAGATTTAAAAGAGCACCGAACTGAAGATACGTCACTTAACACGAGGATATACGGGTCAGAAAGGACTGTTGTGCCGTGTAACCGACCAATTGGGACGGCGACACAATCTTAATAATAATATAATATAAAAGTGAATTTCTAGTTATAAGAACCTTCTCCTAACAATGACAAATACAACAAAAAGAAAGTGATATTGGTCTAGCCGTTCACGCGTGGTGGCATGACCAAGAGAAATAGGGATTTATTGTTATATATTAAGAAGATACATAATACCGTGGCATTTCAACTGTACTATCTTTATCACATTGGTACAAAAATTCTTCCTTATTGGTGTAGAATTTTGACGACCTCCATAGCCGAGAGGCGAGCGGGCCTGACTTTGGCGAGCGCCATCTCTGAGGTCCCGGGTTCGATCCCCGGTCGGGTCAATATGGGAAACGATATATTGTCTCGGGTCTGGGTGTTGTGGTACCGTCGTTGTTTCTGATTTCTGTAACACAAGTGCTTTAGCTACTTACCACAGGATCAGAGCAATGTATGTGATGTTGTCCAATATTTATTTATTTATTTAATTCTGTCAGTCAATAGATTGGTAAAAAAATAAAAAGCAAACAAATTGGAACCAATAGTTCAAACATTTAATAGAACTAATGATATGTTTATCTAATGCTGTGATTACTCTAATTAACGAAATAAAAAGTAGTCTGTTACGTGAACATGTAAACAAGTCGTTTAAAATAATATCGAGTTCGTTATCACATTCCACAGATAACTAAACTAATAATATACTATTCAATAGAAACTTCATAGTGTACATAAATATTATAAAAGATTAATAATTTGCATTTTTATAAGTAACGACAAGGTTAAAGATCTGTATGAAATTTATTTATGGATTTAAATCCCTTCAAACTCTCAAACTGAGCCGGTGCAGGCCGCTAGTATTCAGTTGCCCATACAAATCTAGCTTTGTATATTTTATTTTAGTACCTAAACATTGTTATATGTATTAGTAAAGAGTAAGTGTCGAGTTTCTTACCAGTTCTCCCCGACATCATCTTTCCAACACAGCGGTAGAATATCTACTTAATTTGTACTGACAATTCATATGTGCTTTTGTAAAGCCTACATGTAAAGAGATATTTTCTATTCTATTCGATACGAATTTTACTATATTAGGATTACACATAAAGGATACATTACCAGTGAGAACGCAAACGCAGACGCGAACAAGAGCTTTATAGAAATTTAAAAAAAATGCCGCTATCTAAACCCTGTTCATAATAGCAATATTAATGATAGATATGGAATTGATTAAAAATTATATTACAAGAATATAACTCATGTTTTAGCTCGGTTATATCCGTAAGTTACTTTATAGTAATGCTCTCAATGTGGCGTACCGTCAATGAATCATGTCTTCGCCTTAAATCATACTTTAGCTTCGCAATTTTCTTTGTCCAAGCCTTTCTAAACCGCCATATTTCTACTTATCTATAAAAAATAGCGGATCATAATATATGAGGATATTTAATGTCTATCAATCACACTTTAGGGCTAAACCAGTGGCATAGCTATTCAGTTGCTAGGTGGAGCAGTGCCCCAGGGCCTTCAAGCTGTGGGCTACCAAATTTACGGAGTTTTGATCAGTAGCGACGGTAAAAATAACTTATCTAAGTGTGTTACAGTCAAAACCACTGTAAACGAATGCTTTTCAAGTAGATTTCTATCTATTAAGCACTATCGATTGTCTTATCGATGAGACCGTGTTTTTCAGTTGAAAACTAACACTAATGTACAGTCAAAAGTATGTCAAACTTTACACTTTGGACCCAGGACGGTAGCCTTTAAGTCGTGAGTAAAAGAATTAAGTATCGTACAGCAAGTAGCTAAACAAATTCTTGACCGTACCTATAATTCTTGGTAAGGATTCATATAAATTTTATTTATGTAACATTTTTTATGATTACTAGGCGGAGTAAAAACATTTCGAAAAAAGTTTGGCTCCTAATCTAAAAGAAATGTAACGTAACAAATCCTTACCTTAAACACAAGTTTGATACTTATCACTGATAAGTCTTACCTCACGTTACACGTGGAATCATAACATACACATATACATATACATCATAGCAATATGTGTGAGTGATAATGTGTTGTGATATGTTCGACACGACAGACGAAGCTCGTATCTGACGTGTGTGTGGCAATGTACATTTATCCACAAAAGTGATATACGACATTTAATTACAACTCTAACAATCACACTTTAAAGTGATGTCTCGTGTTTTACAATTTCCAAAATTTAAATTTACCAATCACCAAGGGTAAACTAATTGCCATTTGCTGTAAGATATAATAGACATATCGGACCCCTAAATGAAATTCCAGGAAGGTAAAAACTATACATTTGCAGTTAGTATCGTTTTCGAATTCATCTCTGGAATACTCTGGAACACACAAATAAGCTAATTCAACAAGCTTAATCCTCACGTTGACCTTTGAGAATGACTTTTGAATGACCAGGCTTAGACTTAAGACTTAGAAAATGATTTTTTTTTGTTTCAACAAATAATTACACATTGATGATGATACATCGCATCAAAGTTCAGGGAAGGAGTAGTTTTACTACTTCGTAAAAGCTGTACGAAGAAGTTTATTATGGTTACTATTGTATATTTATTTAGCATATTTGTTAACATGATAAAATAAAAAATATGTGTCTTAATTTTTTTTGATAATGTAACTGATCAAACAGATATTTTAATTCATCTACCCTACTAACAATAGTCAAACAATAACTTAATTTTTAATATGCCATAGGTTCTTTAAAAGATATGAAGAAGTGGTGCACTTTCAACACCCATTTTTACAGCACCTGCACATTGAGACCCTTGCCTAGTCCACTTTAAGAATCTATTGATATTTTTGGCATCATCTGCAGCACCTGCTGCCCCTGCCTGTAAACCTGGGTGCTGAAAATGGAGTACGTCGATATGAGCGAACAAATGAATATTAAAACATATCATTTAATATTATAACCCTCCTTATTTTGCTGCTCATTTTACGGTAGCACATCACGATTTACACTTATTACACCACTAGCTGTGCCCGCGACTTTGTTCGCGTGGACTACATCCTTTCATGGTCGGTTTTACCCCTTTCTCCCCTAATATTCGAAACAAAAAGTAGTATATATTTTAATCCAAGTTTCAAGCTATATTTGTGCCAAATTTCATATCTCTAACTTAAAAAATAAACATTTTTCCATATAATCTTAAAAAGGTGGTATTACCTCCCTCCCCCCTTATTTTCTAATAAAAAGTAGCCTATGTCCGTTCTTGAGATTTAACGTATACCTATACCAAATTTCACCAAGATCGGTTGAGAGGTTTAAGCAGGAAAGCGTAACAGACAGACAGACAGACAGACAGAGTTACTTTCGCATTTATAATATTAGTAGGGACTCGTTCTTATGCCACTGAATTAAGGACGGTATATAATCCAATGGCTTCTGAGACGGAGGCCCAAGATCACTTTTCTCACTGCCTGTACAATGTTTTTATCAAACCACAACAGCGTAATGGTAGATACTAATCACCTGTTCATGCGAGTATTTCGTATGATTTATGAAACACAAGAATATTTTAAGTTACAAGCACATTTTATATACTAATATATTACAATTTAGTTTGTTTGTTTGAACGCGTTTATCTCAGTAACTACTGGTTTGATTGTAAAAATATTATTGTGTTGGATAGTTCATTTATCGCGGAAGGTTTTAGGCTATATAACATTACGCTGCGACCAATGGGAGAAGAGTCAGTCGAAATAGTAAAATTACGCCTGTAATCCGCGTCGAGCGTGCCGGCCTTTGGCGTCATCTCTGAGGTCCCGGGTTCGATCCCCGGTCGGGTCAATATGGGAAACGAACTTTTCTATATTGTCTCAGGTCTAGGTGTTGTGGTACCGTCGTTGTTTCTGATTTCTGTAACACAAGTGCTTTAGCTACTTACCACAGAGTCGGAGCAATGTATGTGATGTTGTCCAATATTTATTTATTTATTTTAGACTAACGGCCGCCCGCGACTTCGCACGCGTGGACTTAGTATTATCTAGCAATAAATATAGACTATGTTACTCAGGGTGAATGTAGCTTACCAATTATCAAATAATGAAATAGGCATTTTTTGATGTTACCAACTAATTAAAATGTTCATTACCAACATACAAAAAAAAACCGTCTTTTAAATGTAAATCTTAACTTCTTAAAACCATAACCTGACCTTCATCAGCAGAATAAAAATATGTAAAACAGATGTTGATGTACAGCCCATAGCATGTCAAGTAAACACTTGCATTTCGATATTAGTCCTTATGCACATGGCATAAGGCTGCAAGTGTGTATGACGAGCTTTTGTGATTATCAGTATCAGTGCCCAAAGCGAGTTATCTCGTCCCAACGCATATTGACTTGGCACTATCTCTGCCAGTGTCGAGTGTCCCGCGTGATATGTGGAGCTGTTTATGTCTGTCAGTCTGTTACTGGGTCACCGCTGACGGCCTGGATAAATTTTTAACCGACTTCAAAAAAAGGAGGAGGTTCTCAATTCGACCGTATATATTTTCATCGATGAAGTTTAGGTACTGCGACACACTGACATTCATACTCTTTTTAGTGTTCAGTACCTAAAGGGAAACGGGGCACTATTACTAAGACTTCGCTGTCCGTCCGTCCGTCTGTCTGACACCAGGCTGTATCTCAAGAACCTTGATAGCTGGAGTGTTGAAATTATGTAGCAACAAATACTAAAAACAAAATAAAATAATTATTAAAGGGGGACATCCTATATAATAAACGTGATTCTTTTGCTGTTTTTTTATCGATATTAATAAAAGCTGTTGTTAAGCGCATAAAATATACATATAATATTTAGTTGTATATTTACTTAATAAATAAATAATTCAAGTAAAATAAATTAAATACTCGGAAACTCCAATATCTCGGCCACCTAATGAGAAACAACAAGTATGACCTTCTTCAACTGATCATGCAAGGGAAAATCCAGGGCAGGAGAAGGCCTGGTAGAAGAAGAATCTCTTGGTTAAGAAATCTTCGGGATTGGTACGGCAAGAGTACTAGATCGCTCTTCCGTGCGGCGGTGTCCAGAATGCAAAAAGCCTTAATGATCGCCAACCTTCGAAAGGAGACGGCACCATAAGAAGAAGAAGAAAATAAATTAAATATTCAAGAGGGGCTCCCATACAACAAACGTGATTTTTTAGCCGTTTTTTGCCCAATATCTGTAACAGATAGACGCTTGAAACACGGGAACTTGAAAAAAGGTTACAATAATGTGTCAAATGTTGAATAGTGCGGAACCCTTCGTGCGCAAGTCCGACTCGCACTTAACCAGATTTTTTTTTATATTTCTGGTAGCTTATAAACTGTGATCAATCGCTTTTAAGTCTGCAATATCATCTAGAGGTTTTGAAATTTACCACAATTTTTTCACCCATATAGATCTTACTTTCATTCTATCAAAACTAATTTTCAAACGACAAAAGAAGACGCCGCGCGTCGTTTCGCTTTTCTTAGAAATCTGTACAACCTTGAAGTAAATTGGTAGATTTCAAATTAAAATCATTTCTGTTAACAAACTTCAATTAACCTTACACGTGGAAGGTTTTTGACCTACCCGTGAAATATTTACAACGAAACATTCACGTCACTTCGCAATCTTTTATTAAAAAGCCACTGGTATATGTTTCTGGAGTAGAAATGCAAACCAACCAAAATAAAAAGACCCCCAAAATCAAACAAACCGAACGCAATCGCGACTCAACGTATTCCAGCCCTCCTATACCGCGACAGGCGCCTTGTAAACAATCCAAAAAAAAAATAACAGCGTACGATAACCTAGTCACGTAAACTGTACGTGAATAACAATTACAATTGCAAAATAGACTTTACCTGCATACGAATAAGTGTTACGCCGCGACCGTTCGGTAGATCGACCGACAAGGCCGTTCGAAATTCAAGCTAGCAAAAACGTCCGCATGTGTGCGTAGCGCAGTCTGCGGCCAATCAGAGAGCGTGTTCCATTGTGTGTTAATTCTTGGAGTGCGTAGACGCACAGGTACAGTATTTTATCTCCGTGTTTTTGTGCTCGGCTCTAAATTAATTTGTTTTTGGTAGTAAAAAGTGGTTTGTCGTTATAAATGTTCACATACAGGATGGGAAAGATAAGTAAGTATGTATTGTAGGCTTTTTCAATTGACATTTATTTGACTTGAGCGGTAGGAACTACTTATCTAAAACGTTTTAAGTACTATCCGGTCCGACGACACTGCACCAATTTATCTCTAATCTGAGTTTTAAAAAAGAAAAGTAATACAATGTAAAAACCGACAATGCGAAGTATTTGCCTTTTAAATGACATGATTTTATTTGTCAAATGTATGTTCATGTTTTATTAATTAAATGTATGTCACTAAATATATGTTTTTACTTTCTTTCTTCCAAAAAGGTCGTTGTACCTAATTTGACACACCACAAATTATGGCTTTATACCATAACTAGCTTTTGCCCGCGACTTCGTCCGCGTGGCGTGTTATTGTGTCATTTCAGTATTTTTCTCGGTGTGTGTCGAATGTAAATAATAATGAATGTTGCATTCAAAAATTTTAAAAAGTTTTTTTTTTTTTTGAGAAAATACATTAAAAAACAACATAACAATTATTCTGAATCTGGCGCTAGTGCAGTATTTTTTTATGAAAAAGATGTTTCCCATTCCCATGAAGCTGTACATTTGCTAAGATACCCATATACTAAAAAATTTCAAGCCTCTAACTCGCGGTACAAAAGTTTTTCCCGCTATTCCCGTTCCCATGGGAATTTTGGAAAATCCAATCATGACTTAACTTTGCATTCACTAAGGTATATGCATGTCAAATTTCAATCATCTAACTTACGCGGTTTAGATTTTTTCATACAAAAGTTTTTTCCCGCTAACTCCCGTTCCCGTGGGAATTTCTCAAAATACAGCCATAACTAAACTTTATATTTACTAAGGTACCTGCATGCCAAATTTCAAGCGTCTAACTTAAGCGGTTTAGATTTTTCATACAAAAGGATTTTCCCGCTAATTCCCGTTCCCGTGGGAATTTCGGGAATTCCTTTCTTAGTGCACCCCTACGGTACCTAAGCTACGTCCCTTCCAAATTTCAAGTGCCTACGTTTAGCCGTTTGGGCTGTGCGTTGATATGTCAGTCAGTCAGTCAGTCAGTCAGTCAGTTTCTCCTTTTATATATATAGATGGTGGAGTGTCAAGTATTCCTATACACCTATATCAATTTATCGTCGCCATTACGGTGTCACACTTCAATCATTATGTCGTAAACTATTGCTAAACAGAAACTAATTAAATACGCTTCATGTATATACAAAAGGCTAAATATCATCTGTGATGAGCATCATAAACGTCGCGGATGTACAGTGAAAAGCATGTTAAAGAGTAAAATTTGAAGATGATGTGAATTATCTTAGAAAAAAATTTGAAATACAGATACAAGATACAAAATAAGTATTCACATCGTGTATTTTAAATACTTTTTTATTTTATTTTGTATCTTATGTTACGGGTATTTTGAAGATATTTTGTTTTCTAATTTAATTACTAAAATTAACTCGCAGTTTTTTTTTCTTTCCATAGCAATTATACACAGCGCGTCGTTTAAAAATTTAGTCTATATTGTCGGGAACCAAACGACAGACGGCGACACTATGAATTGGTTAGTTAATTTATGCCTCGTTCCTTCTTTGGGAGCATGATCATCAAGGTATCATCGAAAGAAGATGAGCGACAACATTTGAGTAATTTATTTTATTTAATTGTTTCATTTTACCAGGTCCAAATAATTTGTAATAATGGTGATATCTGAAATGCTTTTTTTAAGTGTCATGCATCTTGAATTTTAGATACTTTGCATAAAGTTTCTTATACGATACATCACTGAAAATTATGACATTGAACAGCCACATTTTGTCAGCAGCATTTTGTCATAAACGTAAGAACTTATATCGAACTGTTTACCGTGACGTGCCGTTGACTGTACACACTCTATGTCAAATGTACTGCAAAGTACCCATTGTGAGTATAATTACGATGAGTTGTGTGTGTCAAGTTTGTCATCATTGCCGTTGTCGATCCGCTGTGGCCTTAATGTACGTTTTATAACAGTCTTCGAAATATTTGTAGGTCAAATTGCAAAAAAAGTAAAAGAAACGAGTCCATTGTAGTTCTCAACGTGGTAAATGGCGGAAAAATTAGTCTGGCCCGATTGTTGCATTACAGAGTTGTATTTTTAATGGACATTGCTAGAAGATTTGTTTTAAGCCCCGACGCAAAAACGATGGGTTGGTATAAGTTTGACGTATCTGTTTGTGTGTCTGGCTGTAACCTTGTGGCTCCCAAACCAATGAACTGATTTTGATTCTGTTTTTGTTTGAAGGTGAATTGTTATGCGTCATATTGTCATATTTATGCTTTACATAAATCGGTCGGGGACCACAACATCACAATATGGCAAAATTGTATTTTAGTAGGTATAGTCAAAGTGTATAAGATAAAGTTTCACGCAAATACTACCGAATAGATTTGTACAGAATTTGATAGCTCAACAGATTAGATACTAGATAATATAATATGTGACGGGTAACAGACTAATTTTAAAGTCAAAGTCAAGTAAAAATCTTTTTTATTCATACATACATCAGTTACACTTATGAATTGTCTCTGTATAAACCAAATAATCCTACTTGCGGTACGGAACCTGACGACCTCGGTGGCGCAGTGGCCAAAGCGCGACAGGGCCCGGGTTCGAGTCCCGGTTAGTTCAATTTGGAAAACGAACTTTTCTAAATTGACTTGGGTCAGGGTGTGCTTGGACGACACCCCCGTTAGTATCCCTCGTCTGGTACTTATAGTACAACGGAAAATCTTAGTTTGAGACCAGGTGATTGGTGTGATTGTCTGGCGTATTTATCAAAGTCAAAGTCAAAGTCAATATTTTTTTATTCACATAGATTACATTAGTAATACTTATGAATAGTCTCTATATAAAGCAAATGAAGCTACCTCCGGTTCGGAACCTATAACTAAAGAGAAGATACCGGCAAGAAACTCAGTAGTTTTTTTACAAATGAAAGCTACACTTATTACTAATTTTGCACTAAGACACACAGTTAGTTTGTCAATTGTAAAATAAAAATTTTAAATCAATTATTAAAAAAAAAAATAATAATAATAATAAAGCAAAGGTATTTGTAAATTAAATTAACTGTATGACTCACATGCGTCATCGAGACCCAATTCTGACATTGATTGAGAAAATTCGTTACATATATATTTGTAAAATAATATAAAACACGTAGGTACAGGCGAGCACACTAGTCACTGATCCACACGTTCCTGTCATTCAAATACTCTTCTACTTTGTAGTAGCCTTTTTTCAAAAGACAACGTTTGACAAATGTCTTAAATTTGTACAAAGGTAACTCAACAATAACTTGAGGGAGTTTATTAAACATTTTTATGCTTAAAGCAACAAATGAATTACCTATTTTATGTAGTCTACGCTTAGGAACAGCAAGCTTATTTTTATTTCTGGTGTTAATGCTATGATTGTCTGATTTTTTAGGAAATGTATGCAAGTTTTTGTATATGTCGCAGTCATCTGGTTTAATCAGCTATTTGATTGGATCACTAGCGCGTTCATTGAATGACGACGTTTAATTGAATGACTAAAGGACAACTCGTCACATTGTTTAATATAACGTTCAACTTCTTGACTGAACGTCATTTAGCATAGTCGTTGAATGGGATATAGCTGACTTTGTAATGTTTAATTAGGGATACCATAAGTTCGCCACTTAAAAGATAACTAAATTTAGATAAAAAAATGAAGACATGACATAACACACCTTAATAAGATTTTTTAATATGTTTTAACAATTTTAAGTCTTAAGACAATTAGGCTAAAAAAAATATTTTTTTACGAATAAGTCACTTTACATCTCAATTTCACTCTAAAAATTATCAACACAGTGCTATTCGTTTATATCTGTACCAGCTGTTTGACGCCATCTTTGTTTTGATGAGCACTAACGCCGCAGTGGAAAAAAAATGAACTAAATTACAATCACCTGACTGATTACGTCTGCTATGTTCAAAGGGCTATGTTACAATCCGCTAACTTGTTGGACGTTCAGTGAGTCTTATTCATTCAACGTTCGGCCTAGTCATTCAATTAAACGTCGTCATTTAATAAACACGCTAGTGATTCAATCAAATAGCTGTTTCAACCAGATGACTGCGACATATACATGCATTAAACAGTCGAGAATGTATTGAGATGCGACTGTTAAGATGTTAATTTCCTTAAACAATTCTCTCAGCGAGTCGCGTGGTCCTATCTTGTACATGGCTCGGATGGCCCTCTTTTGTAAAACAAATATAGTTTGAATATCGGCCGCAGATCCCCATGATAGCAGACCGTAAGACATGACGCTGTGAAAATAGCTAAAATAAACCAATCTTGCTGTTTCCATATCTGTTAGGTACCTTATCTTTCTGACCACATAAGCAGCCGAACTCAGTCCTCCAGCCAGGTTAGATATGTGGGGAGACCACTGTAATTTTGAGTCTAAAGTTATGCCAAGAAATACTGTCGAGTTAATAACTTCGATATGCTCATTATTCATTTTTATTATAGTATTGACCTGCTTTACGTTAGGCATTGAAAACTTAACACATTTTGTTTTCTTGGCATTTAGTAAAAGATTATTGGATGTAAACCAATGAAGTATTTGATTCAGGGCATCATTAATCTTATCAACATTGTCACTCTGTCTATTAGATTTAAAAATAAGAGATGTATCATCAGCAAATAATACTATCTCACATAAGTCTTTTGTATAAAAGGGCAGGTCATTGATATAAATTAAAAATAGTAATGGCCCCAATATCGAGCCCTGGGGCACTCCCATGAACAGAGGAGCGCCAGAAGAGTTTGATCCATTTACGCTAACTTTTTGAGTACGGTCAGACAAATAGGATTGAATAAGACTAAGTGATTTGTTCAAAACACCATAATGCCGCAGCTTCAATTTCAATGTTTGATGATCTACACAATCAAACGCTTTTGATAAATCACAAAATACACCTACGACATCCTGCTTTTTATCCCATGCATCAAACACATGCTTGATGAGAGCCACTCCCGCATCAGTTGTAGATTTTCCCTTTTTATATAATTAACTACCGAGAAGATACCGGCTAGATACTCTGTTGTTAAAAACTAAACTTTTTACTTACTAGCTGTGCCCGCGACTTCGTTCGCGTGGACTACAGAATTTTTTTTGCAATAAAAGGTAACCTCTGTCCTTTCTCAGGGTCTAAAGATTATCTGTGCCAAATTTCATCAAAATCGGTTGAGAGGTTTAAGCGGGAAAGCGTAACAAAGTTACTTTCGCATTTATAATATTAGTAGGGATTTTGCACCAAGACATACAGTATAGTTTTTCTAATGGTCGCTTGACTACTTTCGCTTGTACAACTTCGCATCAAACTCGTCATAGTAAACTGTTATGTGGAATGCAACACACATTGTTGAAATATGGGAACACATAATAAATCCGGGGCAACATGCGATCCCTGTAGAAGCCAGTTTTAGATTCCCTTGTTCCGATTTCTCAATAAATATCGAGAATGCGATAGCGCTGCCTGCGTTTATCTGGTAGATTCACAATGCAACGTGAATCGGTGGTTAGTTCCAGGGCTGACACTGAAGATTTTGTAGCTAATGTAATATATACTTTTTTAAGGGATGCAAATGCATTTTACCCGATTTATTATACCCGAGCAGATTATATGATATTTAATTTAAATTGGTAGCATATTCTATTTAAAGGAGAAAATTTGGTTATTTTAAATTAAATATTTTTAATATTGTAAAATTATTTATTAAAAAATATTTTGGTACCGTAATTACGTTCAATAATAATCAAACATAGTCAAAATTCAAATAATAAGTACAAAGTATAGTAAGTTAGTTACTAAAGAATTAAATCCTAACCCCTGACTTTTGAGGATCACGGCCTTCCACCATCTATTTATATAATTACATATTATATGTAACTAGCAGTCCGAATATGCATACAGTAGTGAAATAAACATCCTTTAACTCCTAACCATTGAGGAATTGACCTTCCATCATCAGCTCAGTCACATAAAATTATTAATATCAGGCGTAAATATGCTGGCATAGCATTGAAAAACACACAACTCAGATCATGATATGCTGATCATAGAACCACTTGGAAATCATACCCTTTTGATTAAAAAAAATGCACATTAGTCGAGGCGTCTTCGAGCAATCGGGTCACAGCACACACATTAAAAAATAAAGAAAAGATCCGACAAATTGAGAATCTCCTCCTTTTTTTGAAGATGGTAGATTACAAATTTGCAATTCGGCAGCTAACAGCCAAGTTCCAAACGCAACTCTGCCAACCCTACCATACAAATTGCGCTAGCATACCACTCGTATCCAGTGGAGCATTTTAGAGTTGACTGCCCCTGGGGAAACCCTAGCCTGGACACGGCATATCGATCCGGGCAAAGGTTAAGCGTTGGACGCGAGCAAACAGACCTGATGGGTTGCGGGAAGTGGGTAATCGCTTGTGACTGTGCATTGTTAAACAATAGCCAGAATAGCCAATTGAGCGGTCTCGAATGCAACAATTAATTCCTGGATAAGTATCGGATAAACAATACCGCACGCAATTGTTAGGAAAGACTAGTTTGGTATAGCTGTTGCCTGCGAATTGGCCCACGTTATTATAGATAAAAATCCATTGCTAATAGTATGCGTCTGTCTTCCAACAAAATTTCATCCAAATCCGTTTCACTGAAGTGTTTGATTTGAATGTTTGCATAAAACAAACCAACATAATAATATATACAAACATCTCAACATCCATACATTCTAAAAAAAATTGCGCGTGTTTCCGTTATCCATAAAAATGTCAAAAAAACAATTCTGTTGTGTGAGATTCCTTTTCGAATATATGTTTTATTAAAAAAAATATGGATGCTGACTAGCATGTCCATTAAAAAGTTACCGACTTCTTTATACATATTTAGAAAATTCTAAATGATGACGTCACAGCTTTTACTTATCAAAACACTTCAAATAAATAGATTGAAAGACAATTTGGAAACAGAAAATATAGGCCAAGTTACGTAAAGTCTTCTTTTAAGGCATTGATTTTATTTGCGAATGTTGTGTATTAATAACTAATTTAAAGTAAATATCAATCTAACTAAATATTATGTATCGCAATCTATCTACCTGCATACACCATGAACATGGAGCATTAACCAACACGTTAATCATCATGGGAGACCCTTTACATATTGTTTTATTCTGTTTTTAGAAATCCATCGTCTGTAAAAATACCATGGTTCATGTTATAAAGCCTGATGATAAACGGACAGACCGTTTTACCTTTGGGTATGGAATGTTGCATCCTGACTTTAATGAATGGTTCTACAAATATAGGCGCCAAAGTAAATATGAGTCTAGTAGATATTTCATGGGGCTTGATATTTAAAAGGCACACGACACAAGTTAGCCTTACGCGCGTGACTTTTGCCAAAATGTCATAGTGTGTGACAATCCCTCCGGCTCGACCTAATTTGTGCATTGTCACATTTCTATTGTATTCAGCTAAATTACTTTAGGTCATTGACATAAAATAAAGTTCCAAGTTTAGTTGTCTTTTTTATTTTTATAGTGCTTTACCGCACTAGCGAACTTAAAATATTAAAAAAAAAACAGATTTTTTTTTATCTCCCCTTGCGGTGTAGGAATCGAACCCACGACCTTCACGTATCGCGCGTGCTGCTTTACATATGAAAACTCGACATTAAATTTGATTTTGGGATGTCGTAATAAAAAATACAAAGTCCCCTATTATCCGACTAAACTAACCATACCAAATATAAGCACAAAATCTTTAATTAGTTAAGGATTAACCATAGACATAATACTTACTACTATACTCATACATACATACACTCAAAAAACAACCACCTCCTGAAACAGTGGAACAAAAAATGGAAGAACAAAACAACGAAGTCATGTTTTTGAATCTCCAGCTGCGCTGTAGGACTTTTTCTGTGTTTGAGCAGCAAAACATAAGTAAAAACCGGCCAAGTACGTGTCGACTCGCGCACGAAATGTACTAATCTTTTCAATACTAGACACAATATTGTAAACTTTTTCTTAGTTTATGTATAACACCGAGCAAATAAACGACTAAAAATCATTTTTTTTTATATTGCACTTCAAGATTGACCTCATTCCACCTGATGTTAAGTGGTAATGAGGTCCTAGCTTAAGGGCGACATGTACAGCATAATAAATCTATAATGTAGCATCCCCCAAGAGCTCTGGATACCTTACTCACACGCAGGAACACAACAACATAGAAGTGATTGTTATTTGGATGCGGTCTTCTGTAAGGTGGAGGTATTTCACCAGTCGGGCTACTCCAGATCGAGCGATAAATCGCTATGCCCTACCTATCACAAATCTCTTTATCGTGTTTGTTGTAAGGGAGAACCCTTAAATATTGATTATATTTTGTTTAATATTTGATGTTAGAGGAAAACAGAAATACCAGAAATTATACCTAATGTGTGAAAATTTCAACTCAAGCTATCACGGTTCTTGAGATACAGCTTGGTGACAGGCAGACGGACGGATAAACAGCAAAGTCTTGAAACAGAGTCCCGTTTTTACCTTTTAGGTACGGAACCTTAAAAAGCAGTACAGTTAATAATTGAGAAGGAGCAAGATCCATTCATCTACATTTGGATATTCCACAAAAAGTGTGCCTCGAGGGTTTCTTTTCAGCCTTCTTAATCGGAATCAGTTGGAAATGTCTTCGTATGCTTTATCTCTTTTTCAACCTATACGATTGAAAAGAGACTAATAATAAGTATCATATATCGGTGTCCATGTTACGTTTTTAAAAGCTGCTGTTGGTTGCTTTTTTATTTTTTTTAAAGGATAAATATTTTTTTATAGAATACTGATTCATACCAGCATAAAAAAAATGGCACTTCTAGAGACAGTAACCCAAATACAAATAAAAGTTAATTGATTCGTTTATGACTGCTTTATTTCAAAGTCTCGTAATGTAATCTAAAAATCTAAAAAATAATATTTAGTACCAATACTATCAGAATACGACCTCCGTAGCCGAGAGGCGAGTGTGCCGGACTTTGGCTTCGCGTCATCTCTGAGGTTCCTGGTTCAATCCCCGGTTGGGTCAATATGGGAAACGAACTTTTCTGTATTTCCCGGGTCTGAGTGTTGTCGTACCGTCGTTGTTTCTGATTTCTGTAACACGAGTGCTTTAGCTACTTACCACAGAATCAGAGCAATGTATGTGATGTTGATGTCCAAGAATATTAGTTGAATTTTGGTTTTCGTAAGAACTAATGTGTACACGTATGATGTTTGAGTTTTGGATGTATGTACTTGTATGAGCTTTTTTATTTAGCTCATCACAAACTAGAATTCTAGTCACAAAAAGGAATCTGTTGGTTTTTGACTTATATTTCTGTAACACAAGTGCTTTAGCTACTTACCACAGAATCAGAGCAATGTATGTGATGTTGTACAATGTTGTCCAATACATGATTAATCGATTGTACGTCAACACTAGCCTCATCGCAACTATGAGACGGAACTAGCTGAACTCCTTGTCTCCATACTCGTTGCCATGAATCCAACAACCAACTTTCCACAGCTTCCCTTCCAAAGTCGCTTCCACATCACCATTGAAGAGCTCCAGTCGCCCAGAGGCGCGTGACAAATTGCCTTTATTCGCCTTAACAACCATAAGTTCTGTCATTAATGTTCAATAGCAATTTCATTGTAGTTGAGGCGTAAAGTCGGGAGAATAAAGTTAACTACTCTTTGTAGCTGGAATATGGCTGCTGTAGTGATGCAATGAGTATCGATGATTACATCGATATGCTTCAGCGTGTATCGTTTAATCACAATCAAACCAAATCTGCCCCATATTCATAAAACATTGGAAACGAATTCGAATACGGTATCCGTCATTTATCTCTTTCTTAACGTAAACGTTTCGATAGATTAAACATATACTTTTCGTATTGGGATCGCTCTTGACGTTTGTGGATAGGAGGACAATTTTGCATCGTTCAAAGTACTTAAACGATAATTGATAAATGTCTATACTGCTATTATACAAACTACTACACAGTTGACCATACAGAAATGCGTATGCTACAATGGAAAGAGGGAGGAGAGAGGCATCCAAAGGCACGGTTGTTTATATGTACGTACTTACAGATATAAGAAAGCGGAAAAACTGAGCGAGTCCAATCTGAGATGGTATGGTCATGTAATGCGTAAAACCAAGAATCATGTCATCACATTTAAGGATTGTAAGTTTTAGCTGCTGTATTCTACAATCGTTATTTTGATAATACTATCACTTTTTTAGATACGCATATACACTATAAAAAGTATTATTATGCTATACTTAAATACCTTAAATTTTAATAGCACACTGAATAATTCAAATAATATCGATATCACGCAAGGTATCAAATGAAAAAGTTGCAAAATTTTTATTTTCAATATAACTGACATTTTATAATTTATCGATACAGTTAAATAGGTACTCGATGTTGTGCACAACACTATCGTAGGACGTAAAATTGGCGGCAAATTGTTGTTCCGTCGGCATCTTTCTGTTCAGGGATCGGAACATCGATCGGAACCTCTCTCGATTGCGTTAATTATGGCTTCGTTAGCAATGAGGCCGCCCAATTGAACTGTTTCGGTGTCAAGGCTCCGAGTTTGGTAAATATCTTTGTTGATTTCGTTTTGATTGTTTTAATTAATTCGTACCTAACTGTTGACCGGAGATTATTGATTTATTGTTTATTAGCACAACACTATTGAGTAACCTATTGATGTCACACAGCACTACTACAGCGGGCAGTGTTATTTTCACGTTTGGATTATAGCAAATTTATTTACCCATATTAAACTTATACTAACTACTTTTAACTTATGTACGTGCAATTCAAAAAGTACAAAAGGTGGACTTAATTTCTTGTGCCATTCTCTGTCAGCAAAACCCCACAGATTTACGTCGAAAAAATTCAGGTTGAACTAATTGTGACTGTAAAATTAATTATGGTAGCATTTTTGCTACAAACTAGGCTAAATTAAAACAAATTTGTGAATAATAGCGTTTTCTTCTCGTTAAAGAACTAAAGTTAAACGACTAAATTAAAATTTTACATAATTATTTAATAAAGAAGTAGGTATGTTTTCTACTTTGTGCTAAATAAATATTAGAACTTTATCATGTTTATTCATGTTCAACTGAAAAAAGAACAAAGTAATATTAAATTAAATTGATATATTTAGCAAATGCATAACGGCTGCATTTACGGAACATTTACAAAAGTACCGTTTCATACAATTTGTTTCTATCTCTTTGTTCCGGCTTATTTCTAAAACAGCTGGACCGATTTTGAGACATTCACTGGCAGCTGATTAAATAATAATAGACTACTTTTATTTAGGCTATAATAATTTAATCGTTGTCTCAACAATCTGAAGAATAACTTTTTTTGTTCAATTCTGGTGGACTGGTGAAATACCTCCACATTACAGAAGACCGCAGCCAAATAACAATCACTTCTATCTATGTTGTTGCGTTCCTGCGTGTGAGTAAGGTTTCCAGAGCTCCTGGGGGGGGGTGCTACATTAGTAGCAGGGGTCAAGCCTTCAAAGTAAGGGCGACAAGACCAGTAACAGATTTATTATGCTGTACTGGTCACCGTTAAGCTAGAACCTCATTATTATTTAACATCAGGTGGGATGAGGTCAATCTTGAAGTGCAATATAAAAAATCGACGAGGACGCAGTCGCGGGCAAAGCTAGTATTTTCCTTCTATTCCTACTTGTTGTACTAGAACCTTCCATATTGTCTCCATGCCAATCAAACTTAGACGCGCCCTACATACCTCAAGTCTCCGTCGGCTACTGTGACCACACTTTCACCAAACCATTCCTTATCATCCAACCACATCGCACCGCCTACACCAAGCGAATGTCACTTCGCATCAGATCAATTAGCCACCAATTGTTTACTCATTACGAAATAACACGCTACTGGTCACGCTGGGGTGACCATGGAAGGTTAGTGTGATAGGAGAGTCCTGAAAATCCCTAACTCTGTCTGTCTGTTACGCTTTCCCGCTTAAACCTCTCAACCGATTTTGATGAAATTTGGCATAGGTATACGTTGAACCTCAAAAACGGACATAGGCTACTTTTTGTTAGAAAGTAAGTAAAGGTAATGCCACCTTTGAAAGTTTATATGGGAAAATGTTTATTTTTAAGTTAGAGATATGAAAGTTGGAACAAATATAGCTCTATTAAAATATAGACTACTTTTTGTTTCGAATATTAGGGGAGATAGGGGTAAAACCGACCATGAAAGGATGTAGTCCACGCGAACGAAGTCGCGGGCACAGCTAATAATCTATAAAATAAAAATTAATCGCAAAATGTGTTGGTAAGCGCATAACTCAACAACGCTTGGACCAATTTTGCCAATTCTTTTTTTAACGTTTGTTAAAGTCTAGGGATGGTTTTAATGACGCGAAAAAATTGAATAATCGCCGGGAAATCCTAAAGAGAGCCCTTTTCTTTTTCCAGTACAGTTTTCTAGCTAAAATTTTGAGTCAAGCCACATTCCAAATCTTTTTGACAGGACGAAGTCTGTCGGGTCCGCTAGTTAATTAATAACAACGTTGGTGGTTTGGTTGGTAACAGATTTTGTTGCTAAATTAAATTAAGGAAATATTCTTCAAGTCATAAATTTGACTAAATAAATGGTTCTTAAATTTAAGTTTAACGAACAAAAAAAGTTCCTTAAAGTTAATACAAATCTTAAATGAAATTAAAGACAAGAGATTTTTTGACAATAAAATAAATATGCCACTGGCATCTATAATCGTAAACTTTTTGAATAAGCCGAAAGAATTAATACATACATCATTATATGTATATTAAAATTTATTTTTTACTCATCATCGTCATATCTAGCTTCAGACGAAAGTTGGCCACCCCATTCATAACTAGCATCACTTTTGCACAATTGGCTTTTGAGCCAACACTTTCAATGTAAGCTTCACTATGTGAACGGTAAGATTCACAATCGTATGAAAATGCCCGAATGGCCATATTAGCTGATAACACCGTTTATGCCTTAAATATCACATGGGCAGGTTGGCACCTGCCAAGCCGGCCATGCAGCATTTTTCCATGCCAGTATGGTGAAGTGTTTTTGTTCTCTCGATCAATGTAATGATGGAACGGGTTCTGTACTTTACTAACTTTTACTAATCATCAAGTTAAAATGAGCGTGACAAGTTTAGGGGGATTATAACAACGTTAGCATTTGAAAAAAAAAAATAGTAAGAACTTGGTACAACCACCTTTAAAAAATTTGCTATGCAAGCTCATCTAATATTATAATCATCATACAAATAGTACAATATTAATATTTATACTAATAAATATATAAAAGGAGAAACTGACTGACTGACTGACATATCAACGCATAGCCTAAACGCCTAAACGTAGGCACTTGAAATTTGGAATGGACGTAGCTTAGGTACCGTAGAGGTGCACTAAGAAAGGAATTCCCGAAATTTCCACGGAACGGGAATATGCGGTAAAATCCTTATGTATGAAAAAATTAAACCGCTTAAGTTAAACGCTTGAAATTTGGCATGCAGGTACTTTGGTAAACTTAAAGCTTATTTGCAACAGGATACTGCAAAATTTTCGCGGGAACGGGAGTTAGCGGGAAAAAGCTGGGAAAACCCTGTAGTCCAAGCGAAGTCGCAAGCACAGCTAGTATTATAATAAATGCGAAAGGATGTCTTGATGTATGTATGTATGTTTTTCTCTTTCACGCAAACACTACTGCCGTTCAGTTGGACTGGTGTTTAGTTCAGGATTTGGATGAATTTAGTACGAAGAGAGATAATCCTTACAGAAAACCTCAGCCAAATCACAATCATTTCTGTGTTTTGGTGTTCCTGTGTGTAAGTAAGGTTTCCAGGGCTCTTGGGGGGTGCTACAGGGGCAAGCCTTCAAGGTAAGGGCGACAAGTCCAGTAACAGCTTTATTATGCTGTACTTATCACTCTTAAGCTAGGACCTCATTTCCACTTAACATCAGGTGCGATGAGGTCAATCTTGAAGTGTAATATAATATATATATATACTAATGATATAACGATATAATTTCATATGCCACGGAC
The DNA here is from genome assembly GCA_037074685.1 of Glyphodes pyloalis. Lineage (NCBI taxonomy): Eukaryota > Metazoa > Arthropoda > Insecta > Lepidoptera > Crambidae > Glyphodes > Glyphodes pyloalis. The sequence goes on from JAYKKO010000042.1 coordinate 2,066,183, forward strand.
GGAACTCCATATTCATCTGCTTTTTGCTAAAACCGCTGCAAGCCCGGTGTAAGTATGGCCGCTGACTCTCTATCTTGATGTAATTATGCAATATCTCATAAGGTAAAAAACAAACTCTCGCAAATTGACGCAAATGGCCCTTTAAGGAAAAAAAGATTTATTGACTTATTATATTGATGATTATCTTGCATATAAGTGAATTTGATTGTATGAAATTATTTTATTATCATTTTGAACTTGACAGAGTCGGTAAAAAAATTTTTAGGTGTGCATGATAAAATTGACGAGACAAAGAAAGTGCGAAAAAACGCCAGAGCATAGCAAGTGGAAGAAAATGTTTTCTTCTGACACTTTAAAAACATGGTATGAGGTATATATATGAATATATAAATATTGAACACATACATTGCTCTAATTCTGTGATAAAAAAACTGCTTTAGCAGAAAACAACGACGGTATCATATACCTACCTTTATAACAAACAGGCCTAAAGACCCGACCAGGAATCAAACCCGGGACTATACTAACGTGGTCAAAGTCTGGCCCTATGTCTCTCAGCTACGGAGGTCGTCAATATATTTGTTAGAATTGTTCATAACTTCAAAAGGGACTTATATTACGAGTACAACCCGTTTTATTTCACCATTATCTAATAATCGTTCCGTACAATTCATAATTTCTTCACAATCGCTTTAACTTTTGTGTTCTATGCAAAACAGACCACAAAAACACAACAAAACTCCTTTTGTCTACTGTAAAATATTAACAGGAGTACCTCATTTCGCTTAAAGACCCTACCCTCACATTAACAAATCCAAATGAGTCCAATAAGAATGGCGCATAAACCGTAACTTAGTTAGGCCTTATCTAGGCCGTAAAACAGATATAACCGTCCGGGCTTTAGATTCTGCCGTAACAATTTAGAGGGAGCCATGGAAGGACACTTAACGACGCCATTGGACGACAGGAGCCAAATGTTTGCTGCCAAACTATGTACTGGTAGGGAAAAATAAGAAAATTGTCATATTAATAGAAGGACAAGAAAAAAACATTAATTCGGACTCACACAAAAGTTGATACACACAATAGGTATGTCAATAGTCAAATATTTTTATTCATATAGACTACATCAGTAATATAAGTGTTACTGATGTTGTCTATAGTCTCTATAAAATGCGCCAAATAAATCAAATGATTCTACCTCCGATTCAAAACCTATAACTACCGAGAAGATGCCGGCAATTAAACTCAGTAGTTTTTTTTTACAAAAAAAAAGCTAAATTTACTACTAATTTTGCCCCAAGACATACAGTTAGTTTGCCAATTGTTATATTCATAGATCATGTACATTTAGACCGAAGATGCATCTAAATCTGTTTACCTGCTGACTATTGCGCGATAGACAGGCAGAAACACACATAGAAAGAAGAAAGAAAGAAAGAAAAAGCATTTATTGGCACACATAGACACACAACTTTTGTGCATATTGTAGGTACATAGATAAGGTATATTTATGTGCCAAAAGATCCCAGCATGAGCTACTGCAGCGCTGGTTTTTAGGCGAGACCTTGTGGTGAGTGGCGCAAAATAAAAGTACTTAAGAAAGCGTTTAAGTTCAATCATTTAAAATCATTTAACGGATCAAAACGCGACACCATTTTTATTTAGTAGTTAATACGAACTACTTACTGCCCGACGTTTCGGTAAGGTTGCACCGACCGTGGTCACGAGCTGACTGACAGTCAGTAGTTCGTATTAACTACTAAATAAAAATGGTGTCGCGTTTTGACCCGTTAAATTATTTTAAATGTTTAAAATGGAACGCGAAAGTCTTAAATTTATGTTCAAGTTTCAACTTATTACCTACTTTTTATGTGAGGGATTTATTAACGTGGTAATAAAGATGGCGAATTAAAAATAACCACCACTTACATCAAAGTCTGAGTTCTTTACGGATTTAGAAAATTCACCATCCAGTTAAGACACACGTCATTCATAAGTGAAATGGAATGCTTTCACTAAAAATTGTTTCACGCAGGCAAAGCCACGTGTAAGAGCTGTTATCAATACAAGTTTGAACTTCAAGAGATACCAAAACAAAATAACAGATTACAAATTGTTGGTTACATAACTTCAAGGTTAGCTACCTATTTGTTTGATTTAACTAAGTTTACAAAAATGTTATCACAACATTTTGTCATGTAGATTTAGACATACAAGAGGTCAACTTCGAACGGATAAGTAATTATGTTTTCATGAAACCTGTGCTCATTTATTTTTTTAAATATCAAATAAAATAAATAAATTGGACAACATCACATACATTGCTCTGTAGTAAGTAGCTTAAGCACTTGAGTTACAGAAATCAGAAACTAGAGGTAACATAACACCCAGATCCGAGCCAATAAAGGACAGTTCGTTTCCCATGTTGGCCTAACCGGGGATCTAACCCGGTACCTCAGAGAGGGCGCTACAAGTCCGTCCCGCTCGCCTCTCAGCTACGGAGGTCGTTAAACCTCATATCTATACTTATATTATAAATAGTTTGTTGGTTTGTTTGTTTTACGTGCTAATCTCAGGAACAACTAGTACCAATTGATTTTTTTGAGTTATAAGTAACTCCCTGTGCCCGCGACTTCGTTCGCGTGGACTACATCCGTTCATGGTCGGTTTTACCCCTATCTCCCCTAATATTGGAAACAAAAAGTAGTATATATTTTAATCCAAGTTTCGAGCTATATTTGTGCCAAATTTCATATCTATAACTTAAATAAACAAACATTTTCCCATACAAACTTTCAAAGGTAATATTACCCACATCCACCCTTATTTTCTAACAAAAAGTAGCCTATGTCTGTTCTTATGGTGCAAGGTATACCTATACCAAATTTCATTAAAATCGCTTGAGAGGTTTAAGCGGGAAAGCGTAACAGACAGGCAGAGTTACTTTCGCATTTATAATATTAGTAGGGATATAATTTTGACTCGTACGATGGTGCGTCAGTTATGATGACCTACGGAACAAAGTCAGCTATTATTAGCTCTGAACCACTGGTCACCATTACCTACATCAACAATTATACTGGCACGAACGAAATATGAAATAGTGCCAACGATATACGAGTGCCCCTATTAACGTCAGGTTTACGTTTGGAAGATTACATAATAAACTGTTTCAAACATTAATAAAGTACATACAAAGAATTCTCTGCATTCCCTGTGATTTTGCCAAGAAATGTGAGCGTTTGAAATAATTACTTTTTTATTCTATTTGTTTTCTAATTCGCTATTCCTGACCTACGACTAGTGAACAAAAACACAATAGCATTTCTAATGCTTGAAAATAGCATCACGAAAAGTAAGCCACTGTGGGCATGGCTTAAAAAAGTGAGCTAGCGTCGGTACACATACCGTTGTTCATATGCCAGTACAGTAAAAAGTATTATGAGAAATATATATTATTATAGAGTTAAGTGAAGCGATGGCTGGCACATACGTCATGCTTGTGACCACAGGTGCCACCTTTCGGGGCTGGTCTGCTCCAACTTACCTCTTAAAATAAAATAATACTTAATGCTTTATTCACTCATCAAAATAAAACTATATGACTTGGTCTAACAAAGTGTTCTACATATAGCAATAAGTTAGATACTGCTTTTGTAACTAATCTGCTGAGTTTCTTACCGGTGTCTTCTCGGTAGATACAGGTTCCGAAACGGAAGTAGAATCACTTTGCATTGTATTCAATGACGATTCAAAAGTGTTACATGTAACCTACTTGAATAAAGAAATATTTGAGTTTGAGTTGATACACCATAGATTTTGTGCCGCACTTATGTCGTTAGCAAAATAACTAATATCAAACAGCAAGTGTTTACCATGATGTGTTGTTGGCTGTACATAAACGACTCGTAGGTTTAATAGGTTAAGTACTAGGTCAGAATATCCGGGTCCAAGATTTAATCTGTTTTTGAAAAAAGCACGGATTGGATCACAAGAGCGTGTTAATTAATACCCAGTTCCATTATTTAACTATTCGTAATGTGTCAAAAACGACTATTCGTTTTTCTACGAGTCGTTAGTTCTAATTTCAAATTTACTTTCCATACCAGCTGTCATCAGTCGTCTGTCGGTCGTTTTTAGCTTACGCCTCGTATACTTTGTTACTACGCATAACTAGAACGGATCGTTTTTCAAATAACCAGCCGGTAAGCCAGTACCATTTTTCCTACCTAGTCAGGTACGACAAAACATTATATGTAAGCTCTGTTATCTTTCTATGCAAATGTAATCAAATTAAATTGTACAAGCAACTCGCAATTGCAGTTTTCAATCTCAATTTTTTTGCGGTAGTTACGCAGTTTTAAATAGAATTGTGCAACGTCCCGTTTTTAGAAACGCAACGAAACGGAATGGTTGATATTCGGCCGGTCAGAAAACCAATCTGAATATCATGCTCTCGTATTTATCGTCATTGAATTTTTACTACCTACTGCGGGCTGATACGTGCTGGGATGGAAGTTTTAAACGAAAAATGCATCTGAAATTCAAACGACAAAAACGATTTGATGAAACAGTTTACATTCAAAACTTCGTATCCAGTTTTACATTTTGGCAGGTTGTTAGTTTTAGGGTATTATTGTGTAATCCTCTTTTCACTTTCTAAACTACTAACGCGGAAATTGTAGCTCCTGCTTAAGCTGCAATTAAACTTAATAGACAAGAATTGCCTGAATCAAAAAAGGTATTTTTCAACGTTCCATAAACCTAATAACGTAATAACGTTTTAAGAGAGGTAGGGCATAGCGATTTATCGCTCGAACTGGAGCAGCCCGACTGGTGAAATACCTCCATCTTACAGAAGACTGCAGCCAAATAACAATCACTTCGGTGTTGTTGTGTTTCTGCGTGTGAGTAAGGTTTCCAGAGCTCCTGGGGGGTGCTACATTAGTAGCAGGGGTCAAGCCTTCAAGGTAAGAGCGACAAGTCCAGTAATAGATTTATTACGCTGTAATTGTCACCCTTAAGCTAGGATCTTATTACCACTTAACATCAGGTGGGATGAGGTCAATCTTGAAGTGCATTATAAAAAAAAACGGAATTCAGACACATTAAAAAATCAGTAATCGGGATTTTAAGGGTTATTACATAGTTTGTTGAAATACGAATTTTGAGGAATTGATTTTTATTATGGTGATAATATTTTTACAAACATTAAACGCATCGGAAAAGTAGTAGGTAACTACTTGTATTATAGAAAACAGAATCAACGGTGGTACCACAATACATATTTATTTAGATTTATACATACCCAGCCACGGAACAAACACAAATGTTTGCCGTGGTTGGATTTCAAACCCACGAACCACGTTAAGTAAAATTGTGACGTCAAAGATTGCTATCTTCATAGGAAAAATATGAAGGAAGTGTATATTGACATTTGTATAAAAGTATCTCCGTTGACTATCCAGTCAACATCTTAAATGAAATTATTGATTTAGTTCACAAATGAGGTATCTAATTATCAAGCGAAAAACTATAGAGTAACTTCAAAGCTGCATAATCTGGGCTAGTTTCCGTTAAGGAATCTGAAACGACACGCGTTTAATTTTTAGCCTACGACAGTGCCTAATCCACAAATGAATTTAGCCTTTAATATACAGCCCTTTATCTAGGTGTCACCCATAAATCAAACTCGATAGAATCAAAGTCTGCAACCAGACCTCAATAAATCGGTGGCTTGCAAATCTCTGTCCTTTATTGCTTGTCGTCGTTTGTCGACATAGCTCTCGGGCAGGAAGCAGTTGAGACAATGAATAGGGCCTGTTCAATAGGGCCAGTATTTGAATCCAGTATTTTACGGGCGAAAGAATATACTTTGATCTGGGAATCGGAATTTCTAGATGAAGATTAACAGGAGATTTAAAGCTTAACACCCGAGATATCACTGCAATAGCTACCAGGAGCCATCAAATAATAAAAGATAGAAAGAAATGTTTATTTAGTGACATGAAATAATAGCATTTATGGAACAGCAATTTAAAAAAATACAATTATGTCACTAAAAACAAATCAAAAGGCAAATACTCTGCATTTGTCGAGGTATCAATGATCTTGCTAAAGATAAAAACTCAAGAAAATCTGTTTGTGAATGTGTTTTGGGATGAAAAGGACACTATTTGAATTAAGTATTTTACTAGCCAAAGAAAACGCGTTGATATCTGATCCTCTATTTCTAGATTAATACAAATTTCAAAGGCTTGATAATTCATCAGTAATTTTCATCATCCATGTAGGTACTACGCATAAACACAAAATTGTTTATGCTTTTCGGATATAGTGAAAAAAAAACGACCTGAGATGTCGATCTCCACACTTACAAATAGATAGCCCATTTTATAGCATTATCTTTATGACCCCATAGTGCCTACTCTTATTACAAGACCTAACAACTGCTGTTATCCCCATTGTTATAACTCAAAGTAGATAAAATCTACTTGTGTTTGCAAATCGGCACAATCTTGACAAACACGAAATACCTACATTAACTTATTGTCCAGAGGTTGCTGTCATCGTCTGTCAGAGTTAAATCAGTTGTTCCGTTTGTTTGCAACTCAAAATCAGGCTCTTGGTATGTCCTTGAATAATCGCTTTAGCTAAAAGAACATTTATATCTAAATAAAGTCTATATGACTTCTTTCGTCATGTAGAAGTTCCAGCTTTAGCAGGGGTGACCTTAGGGGATTGGTATGCTCCAGCTTATCTCTCGATAGTAAATGCTTACTTGAGTAAATAATATAAATAAATAATAAATATAAATATTGGACAACATCACATACATTGCTCTGATTCTATGGTAAGTAATAGTACAGGATCCGTGGCCTATTTTTTCACTTGATTACTATCAAGCTAATTTTCCGTGAGTAGCTTCATTTTGATAAGACGCCCAACAATTTCCTGTGCGAAAATTTTTGATTGTGGTAGCTAACAGAGGTAGCAATGATAAAATATGTCGATTTGATGATTCTTCAATATTTATTACTAACTGAATTGTTTTTATTAAATCTTATGATAATTATCTAAATTATTTGAAAAAATATTTGTCCTACAAAATCTATGGTTTCATCAAAGAGTCCTCCCCCTCCAACATGTATTGATAACGAGATCACCAAAAATGATTACTAACCAGCTGATTTTTTTTTATTACTTATTTAATATATATATAATTTAACAGCCATATTGTCCTACAAATTTCGTGGTATGTTATCCCGGTCCTACGCTCAGAAATTGTTAATACCATAAGACCATTTTTCTCATTACTAACTGTAGGACATAAATATTACATCTGGAAGAAATCACTTTCTAGAGATAAGACCGACCGAATTGTATTATAATTTGTCTGTTAAATCAAATCCTATTTTGAAGTATATCTAGATAGATATACTTTTTGATTTTTGATATATAGAATTTCCAACATAAATGTAACATAAGGCATCGGTCAAGCCGTTTTCAAAGATTAGTCTGAACAGCAGACATTATTTTTTTTGTTACTGCACATACATTTACAAAGCTTTTAATTTGAAATTACAAAACAGAGGCACGTAAATTTTATTAAAACGTGCAGATATGGATTTTACATAACTATCGATTTTATTATTTTTATAGTACTTTACGCCGTACTAGCGAACTTTAAATTTTGGTAAGAGCAGCACGCGCGATACCTACGTGAAGGTCATGGGTTCGATTCCCGCACCGCAAGGGGAGATACAATTTTTCTGTTTCTAATATTTACATAACTCGTTATATGTTGAACGGGCAATACATTTTCATATTCTAACAACGCTTCGCCGACTGTCCTTGCGTGACTTGTTGTCTTAGATAAGACTTCGTTGGCTAATGGGGTAACTGATGAATGATGGATTACGATACATATTTGTGTTACAAGAAAATTATGTTGTCTGTCCGACATGCCGAATAACATTGGTTTGTTTATTAACATTGTGAGACATGGTTAATAGCGTTAAAAATGATCAATAACATAGTGTAAGCACCCCTAAGTAGTTAAATATTGTGTTGACGGTTGGATTATATAATGAAAAATATAATCTTGGCTCTTAATGAAGAAATGTAGCGAATTGTAGAGGTAAACGAAAGTTTTACCGGATAATCGATTATTGATAAATCGAATGTCTACCGTAAATAATCTAAAAAACAGGACTATCGATAGTATCGATTGCTTTTTTAAACACAAGTTTTTAATTAATTTAGATTTATACCAAAAAATATCCCAACCTTCGGTCGCCTGATTATTAAGAATAATAAATATAAGAATTAAACAATAAACATATTAAAAATAAAGTTACCACTACATGGCTAAAAACTCCGTCATTGAAAACAACATAAAACAAACTTAAGCACCACGATTTTCCAAAATCCGGCTTCTGTTTTTTCATAAAATCCGATATTTTTTGCTCGATCTGAGATTCGAACACAGGACCCCGAGATTGTAACCTGGCTCTTAAACCACTAGACAGGCGAGCCGTTCAGATCTAACATAGATAACTTAATTAACCTTAATTTAATTAATCATTTTCATATTATTTAGTTCCATATTCACATTTGAAACTAAGTGCTAAGTGAGAGCTAAGTGTTCAGATATTATTGGTAAGTTGTGTGTATATAAATTATTGACTAGCATCTGCTCAGATATTACTGAAGTAATGAATGTTCAGATATTAATGGTAACTTGTAGTGTATGGAACTTATTGACATTTTAAACTGTTCAGAAGTATTTGGTCACTTTGTCTGCTTTAATATATCTGACGGCGACTGTACACGAGCGTTCACGATTCGAAAAAGAAATAATACTACACTTTTAGTAGTCAATTGGTACGCCGGAATTGTGGCGGACCTAAAATTCTATTGGAATGAATTTTAGACTAGTCTAATTTTGCGATCAATGTCGAAGCTACTTGTCTTGAATACTTCAATATCATGGCCAGACGGCTAAGGTAGGTAAAGATCTTTTTTTTGTCAGGAGTGCAGAAGTTTAGTCAATTGTGCAGTGATTTATTAATTGATAGTGCACATGGGGCTCAAATAATAACATCGATAAATTAAGATAAATTCATTGTTGTCATTGATTTATCACATTGTTGGTAGATACATAACTATTTGTTTATGTCCGTTTCTGAAATTCTAACAACTAAGTTAGTGCCCAGAAAATAATTATACTTATGTAGTTTATATAAAATCGTATGTAAGTGAATGTTTAAATTCTTTTGAGAAATTAATTTCTTAAACCTCATAAATTTAGGAATCGATATCATCAATTATATTGATATAATCCATTAGTATAATTAACAAATTTAAAAAAAAACTAACGCTTTTATCAGGAAATAAAAATCAATTAAGGCCCGATTTTTAAATTGTCAGATAAGAAATAATAGTAAAAAAAAATCAGCCCTGAGTATAATTTATGTATAATTTAAATAGTCACCAGATCTTGCAGCTATACTTTATTTTACAGCAATAAAGGGTCATTTTAAGTACCTTAGAGACATCTGACTCAAAAGCTACATTACGCGTGGTCACGTGGCGTCTGCCTCCAACGAACCCTCTCTTTTATCGAAATCCAATACGTTTGGATGTGCCCTTTTTAGGGGCCATAAACGGAACTATTGGACGAGCTGCGTATTTACGGCTCGGACGTGATCTGCTCAGCTCACCTGATGACCCAATTAGCTGTCGCTGATTCATCATCTCCTGGGTAAGTGTAGCTTAAGGGCTGGGAGCTAGTTCTCATTTGCATTGTCAAGATAGCGCTTCGCAGCCATCATTGATACCAGATTCTGAGATTTGGAGAGAACTGGAGCAGCCCGACTGCTGAATTACCTCCACCTTACAGAAGACCGCAGCCAAATAACAATCGATTCGGTGTTGTTGTGTTCCTACGTGTGAGTAAGGTTTTCAGAGCTCCAGCGGGCCCTACATTAGTGGCAAGGGTCAAGCCTTCAAAGTAAAGGTGACAAGTCCAGTAACAGCTTTATTATGCTGTACTTGTCGCCCTTAAGCTACTAAGACCTCATTATCACTTAACATCAGGTGGGATGAGGACAATCTTGAAGTGAAATAAAAATAAAAAATACCAATTAGGAGGCAATGAGCCGCGGCTTTGAGTTACTTCATGTCATATTCGGTGATTGTCAATTCCTGCAACCAGGATTGGAAGAATGATATCGCGTAACTAATTCAATAAGGAAGTAAGTACACTTGTGTTTTATTTTGAATTCAAAATTAATCTCAGACTTGTTATAAAGAAATAAAGATCCCGTTTAAGGGGTTCTAATGATATAACATACAAACACATTTATCATAAAGGCAGTAAAACAAATACCAGTTTTTCGCTCTCCTTCAAAGTTGGTCCTCTTTAAAAAGTTTTGAGCTTATTTGTTTACATATAACATAGTCATGAGTATTATATATAGCATTTTTCGTAAATGAACAATCCAACACAAACATTTTTTTTTATTCAACCCAGTAGTTCCTAAGATAGTATAGAAAACCTAAAACGTACAGTCAACAGCACATCAAGGTGAACACTTGCAGTTCGATATTACTCCTTATGCTTAAGACACAAGGTTAGTATAAAGTCCATAGTAGATAGATAGATACACTTTATTGCACAGAAAAATTTACAGAAATTGGTTTTACAGACATAATCAACTACAATTTAGGCGGTCTTATTGCTAGAAAGCAACCTCTTCCAGACAATCTTTAGGCAGAGGAAAGAATAGATATCGAGAAACGGGTGCGGCCGTGCAAAAGTATTATTGAGAAAACATTAACAGGAAACATAAATACCATAGTCCACAGTGTACAGATGGACGTACTTTGCCCGCTCCACACTACTCGCGAAGTTACTCGGCGAAGTTCACCCGAGGCGAGCCAAAGTTTGACGCGGCGAGCACGAGGCGAGCCGAAGTGCCTCTCTACACTATCGTGTTCGTCTAACTTCGTTCAACTTCGCGAGTAGTGTGGAGGAGGCATATGATCCCACCATAAATAAAAGTCATCAAAACTAAATACCAAAATAAAACGACATCCACAAATACCCACATTACCAATATTACACAACATTCGTAACCCGACCCTGTCGGTTTGTCATACAAACGTATTTTTTTCTCAGCGGGAGTCGAACTCCGAATAGCGAGAGAATATTACTGGGAAACGCTACCACGCCGCGTGGTATTTCCATTAGCAGCGTTAAATGTACTAATTATAATGTTAATTTGATAACCAATGGTGTTTCGGAGTGACTTTACGATCGTAAACAGTCGTAATTTATCAAATCCGTGATTAATGAACCTGGACTTAATTATTATTATATTTATATTTAAATTAACTAAATATCTATTTGATATTTTTAACATATTTGGTCTCCCATGAATGCCAATTATAATTCAAGATAACTACAATTAAACATTGTATCAGCTTATATAAACCAATTATGATGGTCTACCGTTTCGTACAGTAATTAATAGTTATCGTATTTTCAACCGACTTCAAAAAAGGGAGAAGGTTCTCAATTCAACCGTTTAAATTTTATTTTTTTCTGAATAATTAGTACGCATGACGCATACTAAATATATTTTAAACAAATAACTCGTGATTTAATAGAAATCTTGAATATAAAATGTTAACCTAAAGACTGGTAGAGAATGCCCCTAGGCATTAAGTCCGCCTATTGTAACTACGTATCAATACGTGCAATCAAGTTGAAATAAATTAACTAATTAATCAATCAGCTGGTAAGGAAAGTTTAAAAAATGTAGCTACATTATAGACATTTTGTTACCGATTCATGTTAAATAAAATAATTAACACGTTTAAAACTAGAAATCAAAAAGCAAAGAAGTCAGGTTAAATTACTAATTGTATAGGAAACTATGGAATCGAGTAGGTACAAAATTTGTATGAAAAATAAATCACTAACGTTAACAAATATTACCAAAGTAGGGAACCAATACGTGTGTGGGTATTATTTTCTACATCAATAAAGCACGATAATCGATTTTGCGGGCACAGATGAATATCTCATAGTATGATGAATCACAACTACCAATTACTAAGAGTCCTGCATTATGAACAACCGGTTTGCTTTGAAACCGAATCGAAACGTAAATCTCATAAAAATTCAACTCCAAGGCCGCGCCGATCACCGAAACCACCAAAAACCGAAACAGTTCCTTTCGGCATCTCAAAAACGCTTCATTACTTAAATACCAACTTAGGCACGGCTGTATTTCTCCAATTACTAAAACACTGTAGACCCCGGAATGCGTATAAAAAATGACCATTAACGAATTAAAGACGGCCCACTTGGATCATAAGGCACACGCGAGACCTTCCAAAAACAAAATTTACACCTTAACATCCAAAAGACAAAGTTGAGTTTCGTTCGAAGCGTTTAAGTTTTTTATCATCGCCGTCATACCGGTCAAGGGTGAGTCAGGATCTGTTACATCACTCGGTCGTCGCACAGAATATAAATAGTGCGTTATGCCAAATGCGTGGGCTCTATTAGCAACGAGTATTTGTTGACAAAGACGTGAGAAAGTGACAGAATGATGTCATAGTAACGACGATAGTTGCGTACAGATCTAGCATCAAATTTAGGGCAATCCCTGTGCTGTGGTCGGCAGCACGTCATGTTAAACATTTACAGCTCGAAACCAGTTCTTATGCGCACGACATACGGGCGGTACCAATGTGTTAACAAACCACAATTACATACGGACAAATTTATAATTTACTGAAATATCGTCTTAATAGGCTAAATTAAATTTAAGAGAGGTAGGGCATAGCGATTTATACCTTGAACTGGAGCAGCCCGACTGGTGAAATAGCTCTAACAGAAGACCGCAGCCAAATAGCAATCACTTCTGTGTTGTTGTGCGTGTGAATAAGGTTTCCAGAGCTCCTGGGGGGTGCTACATTAGTAGCAGGGGTTAAGCCGTCAAGGTAAGGGCGACAAGTCCAGTAACAGATTTATTATGCTGTACTTGTCGCCCTTAAGCTCATTAAGGACCTCATTACCACTTAACATCAGGGGGGATGAGGTCAATCTTGAAGTGTAATATAAAAAATAATAATAATACCTACCTGTTTAGAACTATTCAAGTAGGGCTTCACACATACGGATTGTAAGCGTATTGTCATATCATATTGTGTAGTAAAGTTACGCATTATATAGCTATTTAATTCGTATTGTATGACCTTATTTTGAACAATTGTTGCATTCTAGACTATTAGGAGACTTTGCACGAAGTATAAAAGACAACATTACATAGACCGGATTTTTCAACAGTTAATTAAGAAATAACAAGAGTAATAAAATACAACAGACGTTATACTAAAAAGAACTTAATGATGTTCTTTAATTCAAACATCGAATACATTACGAGCTTCTTATTTTTTTTAAAGATTAAAAAATATTCCTTACATTGATGGCTCCATCCTTTACTTATTTTTCCCACCTCAGTCTACTAGCTACTAACTTTAGTTTAAAAATCAGAACCTTTAATCTCGAGGTTATGAGCCAAACGGGTGTTTCTGCTCCAGTGGTTATTACGTCCTAGCGTTAAACAGATGCCAGATATGTGCCAGTTAATAAAATCCTTCGTTTACGACCCTTACGTGATGCCATAGATGTACCATGCCATCACCCGCCAGAGACAGCGGCCATTTTTATTTTATTACCCCATTGTGATATTAACTGGATATAAGATATTTTTCTAACCAGATTTATGGACGTTATAATAAAAATCTGAGTGCATTTTATAAAATTCATTTTATTATAAATACCAAGTCATATCACCGTGCATATTGTACCTACTTATACCTAATAGGAAAACATGATATGCTAAGCAAACTTATTTATTTTTAAAACTGTCAACAAAATAATGTAAAGGTCGAAATGACGACCTCCGTAGCCGAGAGGCGAGCGTGCCGGACTTTGGCGTCGCGTCATCTCTGAGGTTCCGGGTTTGATCCCCGGTCGGGTCAATATGGGAAACGAACTTTTCTGTATTGTCTCGGGTCTGGGTGTTGAGGTACCGTCGTTGTTTCTGATTTCTGTAACACAAGTGCTTTAGCTACTTACCGCAGAATCAGAGCAATGTATGTGATGTTGTCCAATATTTTTTTATTTATATTTAAATACTAGTTCATACGTCGCGACGCGGGCATAAGAACTATAACCGATCTGCAATTTAGTCTGTCTTAAGCCGCGATATTGTATATACAACCTGTAACGGAAAGGGGGTAACAATGTAAAGTAGGTGGATACTATACCTTGTATAGATTCTATATACGAAATCCCGAGTTAAAATAAACACTTTATTGTTTTTATGAAATTAAAAATGATTAACTATAATGACTAACTAAAACGTAAACAAACGCATCACAACACTATTGAGGTCAGCGACCCCAAATCACGTTATCACTTCACGACAATCACTGCGATCCTGAATTTCTCCACCTCTTTCCTCGACATGAGCGCCTAGTACTTTCTTAGAAGATGCGCGGACATTATGCAACATTTGTGGTGTCACTGTACAGAACGCGGCCTTGATGCTTTCTATCATCTCTTCCCTTGACGAGCATGCTAACACCTTCCTTTTAAATTAGTCCCACAAGAAGAAGTCCAACGGAGTGAGGTCTGGTGACCGAGCTGGCCATGTGATACGACCTCCTCGCCCAATCCACAGATGGAAACGAGCGTTTTGATGGTTTCGTAAATCTCTTTCTCAAGCTCTCGGTCGGCCATCACGCTGCCGTCGGTTGCTCCGACACAGAGAATCATCTCGAATATTCTTGATTGCTCAAAGACATCACGAAATATCACTAGGCTATCCGTAGTAAGTAGGTAATCCAGAAAGGCAAAACACAAGATGTTGTCACGGCGACGACAACTCAATGACTTAACTAAATTGTCAAAATGAGAAACGCTAAACCAACAAATTTCAGATGTGATTCAGTAAACACTAAAAGATGAACCACCATTGTGATATTTAAATTAATAGCATAATAGGTAGGTATATCCAAGTCTTTCGACGATTCCAACAATACTGCGATAGTGTTGTGCAAGCGTGACTTAGTCAAAATTTTGACTTGTATTTGACTGATATTTCAAAAAAAAATATTGAATCAATAAATGCGTGTACACAGCTACAAATGGTCCCATACAGTTTGTAATCGTTAACTGCTTTGGTATTTTTGATATTGTTATACCCTTTCCGTTACACGTTGTATATGTATATATAGCCAAACACTTTACATATACTTACGCTGTAATGTTTTTACTTGAAGTAAATAAAAAAAAAATTAAATTAGGTAGGCTAAATACAACTTACAAATACTTCTACGCTAAATGCAATAAAAACTTTTTTTTTATTATTTAAGTTACCTATACCTAGTGGTAGGTACCGATGTAATCGGTGAAACGAACCAAGGAACAAAATATTTCGACAAAATTAAAAAAATAGAAGTCATTTCATAACCAAGCCGGTGTTAGCGTCATTTTTTGCTCTGTTATAACTTTAACATACATAATAATTACTTTTGAGTTTTGAAATTCGTCAACCACCGATACCTAAAGAAAAGTGTCTTGACAGACAGATGGACAAAATGATCCTATAAAATATCCGTTCCTTAGAAAGAAAAAGGGGGCCCCCCTTTTTCCTTCTAAGGAACGGAAATTCCCAAAACAACAGCTGGTGCTTTAAAAACATACAATGTTGTATGCACATCAACGAAAATGAGTCTCGCGGTACCAGGGCTCCATAAGCGCATCGCAAGTGACGCTGATAAGTACAGGTCACCAGCCGACCGTCCGGACAAACTTATCGCCACAGATAACCTATCAACCTTCGGAGCAGCTTTCACTCGTGAGGTGTCACCTGCCTACACATTGTTAAACAGTCTGCTCCTCCTTAACCAAGCCATTAAATAATCATAATCAATTCATTTAGTAATTTTGGTTACAAGTAACAGTAATGCATCGTCAATATGAATATAAACCAAAATTGAAGCTGCAGCCGGCTCGGAACCTAATCCTACCGAGAAGAATCCGGCAAGAAACTTGTAGTTATCCTAATCTTTACAATATTTGGGACTAGAGAACTTAAAAATATGGTGTGCGAGCGAACAGACAATCATGTCCATATATGTTTATCATATAAACATAACTCTACAAAGAAAAAACAAAAAACTAAAAGTAGCACCACGATCAAGTCCGTATAGCATAAATTCGATATCCAACTATCGAAGAGTATCCTAAATCCAGAAATGTTACAAGAAGCTTGTTAAAGGCGTCGTTAAAAAACCCAACTGTAGCGATATTGGGCAGGTCACGTCTGTCGAAAGCAAAACATTCTGTGAACTAAAATAGTTTATAGTGGGGTGCCTAAAGAAAAATATCACGAGGTAGGCCACGGAGTAGTTGACGTAACGACTTTGTAAAGAGCTCGTACCGAGTAGATGAGGCAATAGAATGATCCCAACACAATATAATTTTCTATCTAACTGTTTCTTGTATTTACCAAATACAAAAACATAGCACATTTTGTATGAAATGTCCCAACTCTCAATCAGGCCTTGAAAAACGTGCATGAAATTCGTACAGATCAAACTAAAAGTATATTTTATAAATAAACAGAGACAGTATATGCTGTTCAAAGGTTGAAGAACAAAAAGAAATCACAAATAAATCATAAAAAATGAAACGTAGACCAAAATGAGAGTCAATGTGTACAAATTAAAAACATAATGCTAAAACACCAATTAACTGTTCCCAAAGCGTCCAGTACTAATTTAATGACTGGAACCTTACATACATTCTTACTAAGAAACTCACTCTTAGTAGTTGTTTTTTTTAATATTGGACAACATCACATACATTGCTCTGATTCTATGTAAAGTAGCTAGAGCACTCGTGTTACAGAAATCAGAAACAACGACGGTACCACAACACCCAGACCCGAGACAATATAGAAAAGTATGTTTCCTATATTGACCCGACCGGGGATCGAACTCGGGACCTCAGAGATGGCGCTCAGCAAAGTCAGGCCCGCTCGGCTCTCGGCTACGGAGGTCGCCAAGTTAAATACAAAGAAATAGTCAATCATCTATTATTTCCTCCACCTAAAGGTTGTCTGGAAAGTATCGGCAGCCACAAGACCGTCCAAATTGTACAATATTTTGTCCGTAAAACCAACTTTTATAAATGTTTTGTGCAATAAAGTAAATATATCTATTTATAAACTTTATTGCGCAAAAAGTAAAAAAGGTGGACTCACCGCTATGAGCATTCTCTGCTTGTCAACTTTTGTATCATGCAGCTAGTTTATGGGTGTGCTAACAATTAGAATGAATATATTTAAGAACTATCAGTTAAATCTATCAAAAGTATCATAGATTTGAGTGATAGTTTTTAAACACATTTGTTGACGTACAATCAAAAGCCATCCGACTACGCAATTTGGACTTTGCACCGCCCTTATATCGGGGATGTAAGAACGAATTTCGAACTCCAAAAGCTTACCCTGACTAGCTGTCGACCGAACAGCAACGAAATCTAACTGTAACTCAAAAATGGTCTTACATAACGACCAATTGCAAAAAACGTTAATCACCTACCTTACTGTCGGCATCGGAGGAACCCGTCACATGTCTCGGATACGGAACCCGGTATGAGGTTCAGAAAAACTGCAAATACCTGTGCACTGTTAGTTTTCCTGTCCCAGTAGTCATTACCTTTCGTCGGCCATAAACTTCGTATGCAGTTTGTAAACGATGCATCTCTTAGAACGCTAAAGTATTATAATAAATAAATAAATATTGGACAACATCACATACATTGCTCTGATTCTGTGGTAAGTAGCTTAAGCACTTGTGTTACAGAAATCAGAAACAACGACGGTACCTCAACAACCCAAACCCGAGATAATATAGAAAAGATCGTTTTCCATATTGACCCGACCGGGGATCGAACCCGGATCAGAGATGGCGCTCGCCAAAGTCAGTACCGCTCGCCTCTCGGCTACGGAGGTCGTCAAGATTATTAACCAACCTCTCTTGGTATTGCGGAAGGCATACGGCACTCGTCGATTGTTTGTCTTCTTCGGATTTGGAAAGATGTCAGAAAAGTCGGTCGTGCTTAAAATAATCTGTATTTTGTCCTAATTATTATTGTTTATTTCGTGTGTGAACTATTGGAAACGACTAAACTCACTATGATCAAGCCAGAGGGTTGATATAAAAATATCGACGGTGTCAAACCAATCTTTTGTCGGACTCTTGCAAGTAGCCATTATAAATGACACCACACTCTTAATTCAACACAACACCATAACCATTAACATTCCTACCCTCTCCATTCCCAACCCCAAGAACAGAATGCGTCCAAAAAATGATCCTCAAACAATCTTGATGATTTTTTTCTCTATACATATTTACTCATTCATCCCGCATCCGCGCCTCCCGTGACGTTGTAGGGTTATCAAAATAAGTTCGAGCATAATTCATTTATTTTGATCTAGTATAACAAATAGGATACTATTTATCCTATTTGTTATACTAGTCGATACTAGTATAACAAATAGGATAAATAGTATCCTATTTGTTATACTAGTATCGACTCTGTTTAGGTTGCCTCTGTCTGTCAGGAAAAAATTGCTTACTAGCAATAAGACTACCTAAATTGTACGATAATATGTCTGAAAATTTACAAAATGTATCTATTTATCTATGTGTCTAGATACCAAATTTCATACAAATCTATTCAGTGTTTATTGTTGTTTTAACCCTATTCCGCTTCTTACTTAAACTAAAAACTTGATATACCATGATAAAAATACTGCCACAGACGTTTAGACCAATGTAGGTACAATCAGAATCATTGCTTTGTGTACACCTCTGTACCTTGTCACATTAAACCTCGTAAGTGACGCACTGTCATTTAGACAGTTAACTTAATGCGACAAGGTCAATACTTTATCTTACCTTGTAGACAGACTAATGCTGACTGTCCATCTATCAGTACGTAGCCCTAAAGAGGACCAAGCGATCACAAGAATGCGTCGAAAGCAAAGGGCAAACAGAATTCCTGCAGGTTGACACTGACGGCCCACATCCGGAACTGGGGGAGGGGGGAGAGGGGAGCGTGAACTCGTTCCGTGCGCGCGCGCACCACACTATAAATATCAATACAGTCCGAAAAAAAGAATTAAATGCTCTGAAACAGCCAGCGCAACGTTTAATTTGAAATTAAACTGACATTTTTTTTACTTCTATTTGTAATAAGTATATGATAACGGTCTAAAGTACTTTAGACTTTCAGACACCAATAAAGATGAAAAGAACTTAGCACAAATACAGCCCGAAACTTCGATTAAAATATGAACTATTCTGGAGTGAGAGTCTCGGGTGTCCGCAGTGGTGGGCAGCGGAGACGCCTGGCGTCTTTGGTCCCACAGCATATCCGCTGCTGGGACCAAAGACGCCAGGCGTCTGTTACTTCGGTTCCGAGAGGGTGGCGCGATTCAGGTGGCCTGACTCCAGCTGCCTTTTGCGCGGCTAGGTGGGCCGCTTGCGGTAGGCGCTGTGGGGGAGCCTGTATAAAATCTGCAAGGGACCCGACTCCCCCACAACTGCGCAGCGTTGGCAACCGAGGGGTTTTAAGTCGGTGCGAGCCCGACACCCCACTCTCTTTTCCCTCTGTAGAGTGACGGTGCGGTAGGCATTTCCCCTCGAGAAAAAAAAGGAGTGCGACAAATTAGAAAGAAAGGAAGAATGAAAATTCATTTATGGAAGATAATTCAATTACCGAACATACACAATACTAGACAGTCTAAATTACATTAAATCTATGTAAATAAATTGTTACATATGTATACCTACATGTTATTTAAATATAACCTTGTCTAAGGCTGTCGTGTACAGTCAACCGCACGTCAAGGTAAATGCATTTCGGTTTTATTTCTTATGCGCAGGACATAAGGAGTGTAGAAACTCCAAAAATGACTAACCGTTTTTCTACGAGTGTAGTGTAACATCCGTGACTAAAACGAATCGTTTTTCAAATATTGGAACCGGGCATAAACGAACATAAAACAAACGAATTTCAACTCTAATTTAATGAAGTTTATGTTCTAAATCCATGTCAGTAGATCAAGCGTAATAAGGTCGCCTGAGGTATAAAAGTTCATTAGCTAATAGCGCTATCGATTGGCATCAGAAATGGATCAGATTGTCTTAATGAACCTCAACTCGTGTTGGTCATTAGAGCGATGATTTATTTGTCATTTCGCTTTCTCTTTTAGCGTGGGTGTTTTATTTAATACTAGCTATGCCCGCGACTTCGTTCCCGTGAACTACCTGTATGTTTCTCCACAAAGATAAAATGATAATGGGAGAACGTTTTATTTTTATTTGTTACTAGCTACGGATGCAAGTAAATACAAATGAAGATTTCGGATTTTCTATACATTCATATGTATGGATTATACATATAAACCATCCTTAGACATCACTATATCTAACAAAAACTCCGTTAGATAGATAGATAGATAGATGTGGGATAGCGGATGTATCCAAACGTACCTAGTGCATGTGCGATGCCTGTACGTATGTATATCCGAATGGTGAGAATGTCAGTTAGATTTGAACGACGAACGACAGAAGACGACGTATGTAAAGGATTATTTAATTTTAATTTGGTAAATATATTTGGCTTTTTCCTATTTTGCTTCTTTCATTTCCCATTCCACTACAAATTTGGGGGCTCGTCCGGGATGGGAATGAAAAAGCATTCAAAATTCTAAATTTGCAAATTTTTACGAGGAACGACGGTCGCCATTACGACGACGAAATTAAAAATTTTGAAGACGTAAAAATTTTTCACGAAATGACGATTGTGATGTTGACGATGTATTGAACGACGACGGTTTACATTTAGAAATAGGTTTTACAGAATGCGCCGTTGCGTAGTTTTAATGATTTAAGCATCTATGTATAGGGACATCCAGAAAAAGTGACTTTGTTTTATACTATGTAGTGATTCTATGGTAGATACTAAAGCACATGTGTTAAAGATATCAGAAATAACGACGAGAGCACAACACCGAAACCCGTAACAATAAACAATTATATTAAATAAGCCCGACGAGGTAATAGTCCCGGGATCTATACGAAGTTAAATAAAAATCCAAACATCACTAATTACCGCTGTCTCCAATTTATGTTCTGCAATGAAAGACCAAACTTTCATAAATCAAGTGTAAGCGACCAACTCATTCAAGCATCGAATGGCAATCGAATGTTTTCAGAGAAAACATCGAAATGCCAGTTCGTAGCAAAAAAAAAAGGATCGCAACATTGGAAATTGGAAATGTGTGCCGCAATCGTGAGTTCGACTCACGAATGCCGGTGAAAGGATCCGGAGCTTCTGTGGGTACAGACAGATCTTTTGGCGAGACTGCACGTTCAATACAATGGACACTCTTATTCACAGACTCCCCCCAAACGGTTGGCCTACTAGTCTGATATTAGTAAAATGTGGGACATCTTTAGAGATGTCCCACATTTTATTGGGACTATCTTTACCCGAGACTTGTTTCGCGTAGACTAAAAGCAAATTGTTTGCTTAAAAGGAGACTCCAGACCTTGTAACTTATATTATGTTAGAGATTGAAATAAAAAAAATGTATTTGTAAAAAAAAAGTTTTTTGTAAAAAAAGTAACCTAAGTTACTTCTTATTACATAAGCTACCTGACTATAAAATTCCCGTCAAAATCGGTCTACCCAATTCGGAAATTAGCCGGAACAAACAGCCAGACAATAATTGCAAATAATGTTATTTTGGCGTATGTACCGTATATATTAATATTTATGTAGAAAAAAGTTGTTATTTCAATATTACAAACAGACACTCCCATTTTATTTGTATGTATAGATATGTACACAGTGCCGGTTCTAGCATTAGTGGCGCCCTGACGAATTTCCGCCAGCGCCCCTGTAAAACCGTATACCAATACATCGATTTAGGGGAATACATCTGGGTACCTCAGGGTAGCTTTCTAGCGCCTGTTCAAGTCCGAGCGCCCTGGGCTGTTGCCCAACCGTGCGCCACCCTAACGCCGGCCCTGTATGTACATGTGCCGTTCAAAATGAGTAAACGATAACTTGTATAAAGATCAGTTGCTCTAACTTAACTTTAACGGTAACGGGCGATATGAAAATTGACAAATTTTAATTTAGGACATGACATTTTTGACAGCTGACAAATCGTCAGTACAGAAGATTTGGCAAAAAGTTCGAAATGATTTTTTTAATATAGGGCAACCTTACATACATTGCTCTGATTCTGTGGTAACTAGCTAAAGTGCCTACTTATTACAGACATTTAAACCACTTGACATTGGCAGAATCATCGCGTTATCTAGAGACGCGAGATGGAGTCCATAAAAAAATATAATAATTAAAACGACGGTAAAACAACACCCCGACCAGAGACGATACATAAAAATGTTTCATATTGACTTGACCGTTAATTGAACCCGGGACCTCAGATAAGTCAGGGCTGCTCGCCTCTTGAACTAAACTATGCAGTTCGGTCTATTTATGTACAATATCAATGATAAAATTACAAATACAGCCTGACCGCCACGGCATCAAAACGAAATGCCAAATTCCTAAAAAATCGTGTCACCCGCTAGCCGCTAGACCTAAAAACGTCAGTTTGACGTTATCTTATCAGTCAGACCGACGGATGTAGCGATAAGCCAAACTGTCACTGAGTATACTGTGATACCGTCGAACAATCTCAATATTGGCAGAATTATTTTACGGCACTATTGAAACAATAGGCTATTTAAATCGTGATATACAATCGACATCACGTCGGAATATACATTTTACATAGCCCTTATGTCATGCTCTTATGATCTTATATTGATCTGCAAGGTTTAGGTACACTGCCGTATTGTCGACCGTATACCAAAAAATGCTATCGTTTCCTTCAATTACCTATGTGATTATTAACAAAAGGTTACCAACAATGTTATCAGAATCAGTGAATAATTCTACAGATCGAATGGTTTACTGGAAACAGAGAATGAGTCCGAAAAACAGAATTCATTAACGACGTATTTAAAAATAATAAAAATGACGTCATCTTGACCAATTTTCTCATCCAATCAACTAATTAAACAGGACCATAGTACCTACCCGAATGTTTGCGCAACACACAAGTGCACTCTCTCTTCGTTCACTATAATTATCCGAGAAGATCGATACTACCAAAGAGAAGTCAGGCGCAGGACCAACTATTTAGCATGGATCTTATTTTTATCGGACATTCATTTTAAATCAATCTGAAAAAGAACTAACCAAACTGGAAACAACAAACAAAGATGTTGCATCCGCGGGAATCGTACCCTTAACCTCTGAATCCTAAACCTAAGCTCGTTACCACTAGACCACAAACAAACTGGATATATTTACCAAATTATATAAAATAATTATATGACGATATTTTTCGTCAAGAAATAATTGACTTATAGAAATAAGACATACTACAAAATATGTCTTCTAACACATGTAGGTATGCCTTTAATGAATTAATCATCGGTACGTAGTCTCTTTGCCTTGTCATAAGAAATTTATTAAAAAAAAAATTACACTAAATGAAACTTTTACTTTTTTAAATATCATCGAGATATCGCACACACGTATTTTCAACCAATCATCAGTTAGTAATCTTAATGATTTCGATTTTAACAGCTAGATACAATTTACTACCTAGTATCGTATCTACCTACCTAGAATTTAACTACACGTATATAAAATGTTTAACCCGATTAGGTACGCAAAATCCTAAATAGATTTCGTATAAAAATCATAAAATCTCTGCAACATACCAGGAGAACATGAATGATCGTAAGTAAAGTGTTAACTCACAGCGGAACAAACATACAAACACACAAGTTCATGAGTGTTACGGCGCTAATTATTTAGACACCAGTGCGCATTACAAACATCGTAAGCGATGTAATTAGATTACAAAATCGCTGCGAGCGTTTTTTAATGTATCCTGCTTGTTGCGTTTAAGTCGTACTTAGGGTTGACACTTTGAAGTTATAGATAGTTAGATAGATAGGTTTTACATACATATTCAAATACAATTTAGGCGGTCTTACTGCTAAAAAGCAATGTCACATTGCTTTGATTATGTGATAAGAATTAAAACATTTTTTTAGAGTAAACAGAAACAAAGGGACAGAGATTTAGAAAACCGGGAATCGAACCCGGTACCACAGAGAAGGTGCGACCTAATAAGTCCGGTCCGCTTGCATCTTTACTACGGACGTCGTCGTTGTATCTGATGATGAATGATGAATACAATTTTATTTGTTTCAGTTATGTATGTTATATGGTGTAAGTATCTTAAACACTCTTTGTCATACTAACAAGGCGAATAGACCTTGAGAATTTTGAAGGTAACTCGACCACGTAGTTAGATCGAGTTTGCGGTTAAATGTTCGGTTAAATTGTAAACTTATCACACCTTCACGGTCTGATTATTACCAGCTTAATAACGTTATTAATAAGCTAGACATTTAATATTTTACAAGGACATCGCATATAATATAAAAATTAGAACAACTAGTGTTCCTAATATTTGGCGCCTAATTAATTAATTATTAACTAGTAATTTTTCCATTAACAGTTATTACATACCTAATTGTCATATTTTCTATTTTGTCCTTGTCGATGCGTGCAGCACTGCTCACCACTCGAAAGGCATACACGGAAGACCAGCGTCGAGGTGTCACTCCGACACCTCGACTAATGCTGAATTTTTCCTTTTTAATGACATAATGATATTTAAGTTGTCGGTATTTTAATGCAATGTATGTCATTACACAAAATAAACGTTTTTTTTTTCTTTCTTACTTATCTCCCAATAGATTCAAATTATATATTCTTAGTTTACCGACTTAAAATGTATACAACGTACAATTAAACTACTATAGCCATTGATCAGGCCCGGAGCATCGAAAGTTTTTATTGGTGTTACTCGGTAAGACAAGGTCATAAAGTTCAATTTAAGGTGGTAACTATTTTTTTTCAGAAATCAATCTGAAGCTATCAGACAAAAGGTAGATAAATCGTTCAAAATTTCATTTTTATATCCGTAACCGATATTCGAGTAAGATTGTTCATACAAAGTCTCAATATCCAAAATCTTGGGAAAGCATCTCACTTTTCGCACAGAAAACATTGTTTTTAAAAGTTTTTATACTATGTAGTTTATTTTAAGATTACAAAGACTATTTCGCCATTTTTTATGTTAAGCAGCCCTACATAAGTGAATCGTTGGAAATGCGTCTGTCTGTACGTAAATATGCACACGGTAGCCGGACAAGCATCCTGCCAGGATGTTAACTGTGATACGGCTGGATTATAAATTTCTTATGACAAAAAAAACTCGCTTTCGAGAAAGTAGACTGCTCTAGAAGGTGCTTTTCAAACTGTAAATCGTTAAAGTTTCGGAGCTTAGCTTGCGAAAATTGAGAGCTTGAGAAAAAAAGCTTGCTAAAATCTTAACAGTGAACCGAGTCAGTAGATTACTTTATAACATAACCGCACATTTTACAAAGGGATCAAATGAAAAAGGACTTTCAAGATATAGATGTCGTGCAGAATACTCTACAATAGGATCATTCCTAATATCTATAATAAACATAAATTTATTTTTATTTATATTTCTAAGTCAGTTAGATTTACAAAATACAACGGAACCGAATTTTTTGATTCAACAAATAAATAAAATTTAGCATGAAATGTTTAATCATGTACCGCATTGTACAGACGTCAGCATATCAAGGTAAGCAGTTGCAGTTCAATCTTAGTTCTTAAGCCCACGATATAAGGGATGTGCAAAGTCAAAAATAACTAGTCTGACGTGCTTTTGATTGCAAAATTTCCCGGAAATCGGATAGAGTTTAAGCCATGCCGTATTTCCGCTATTACGACAGCACATAAAATCTGCAGATCATGAATAATTTCCTTTGTAAAAAGTTCGATAAACACTGGTTTAACGTTACATGTCGATTGACGATACCAATAGTGAATAGTCACGATATGTAATAATATATTAGCTGGCTGCGGAAGCTGGCGAATTTCGGGTGTCTATTTCCTTAATTTATTTCTGTTATATGTAATATTTGGTTCAATGACCGTACTTCAGGTCAGTATTTAATTTGCACCGTGAGAGCACACTCTCAAGTATAAGTCTTCGTGTTCAGCATAGAAGTGGTAGAAAATACATATATCCAGTATCTACTGGATATCATCTGATATAATCCAAAACATTATGAAATAATAATTTGAAGAGAAGAACATCAATTTTTTTTGTTTTTGTTTTAGACCTGTACTCATGGCATGGGATTTAGATTTCGTGAGTCACAATAACAATCCGCTCTTAATGTGTTGGAATCCAAAGGGCGTCAATCAGGCAGGGTGTCCGCTTCAAGTAACGTTTCTATAAAGGAGTACACTAGACTATAGGAAATCATATGAAACAGGACCGAATACCCGGATTCCGCTGGTTGGCTTACAGGTGATCCAAAAACGTACCTAGAGTACTGGAAACATCGAATGAAATAAAAGGATAAGACCAAACAAAGTAAGACTTAACCGTTTCAACCTCTCAGTTTTAAATCAAATAATTATGATGATAATTATCTCCTTCTTATTTGAACCTCCATTTTCACATAATATAACGCAAAGAAAGAAGGAAATACTTTTACTGCGCAGAAAACGCGAAAAAAGTGTCGGGTAAAAGCCAGTCAGCGAGTCAATAATCTGCAGAGAGTATTTAAACTTTAGTTTTGTTTCTTCAAATTGTTTAGTTAAAGATCACCTTACAGATTCCACCATGCGATGAGCGGTCTGTTATAACCTCAAATCTGCCCTATTTAAGATGGCCATCTCGAAAAATTAAAACAAAAAGCGACGTTATCTGAATGCTCCAAGATTTCTCCGAAAATTTAATAACCCGTCCCGAAATTTACATCTCCTCGGTTTCAATTCATCTGCCAATTAAAAACGGATCCGCGGCCGGAGCACCGCCGCTCCTCAACTTTCGAGTGGTTGGCCTTTGGATTGCTTAATTACATTTCTTATCTGCTCCACCGCTATCGCTGAAGGTTAATTGCGAGCTGCGATTTGTATTTCAAATGGAATTGGGAGGTTCTTGAATGGAGCTTACGTCACAACTAACTGCCTATTCTGTTTCGTCGCATCTTTATTATGTTACGAATGAGTAATTTGTCCTTCACAAGGTCGGTAATTGGAACTTAGTGTTGCCAACTCTGAATTTCTTCCTCCCTTAATTTAAATCGACAATCACTAATATCGAAACAAGGAAATAGTCTATACCTTTTTTATAGTGCTCGACACTTCATTTTTTTTTACGAAGACTTATTAAGCCATAATTGTCACCTTAAAATCCTAGTACCACAGCTGGGAATAGTGGTATATGTTCTCTTATCTATATATATCTCATCTTTGATACGAAGACTTGACAAATCTGCATCTCCAATGTAACTGTGGATCTTTCATCCATATCGGAGCATCCACCTGGGACGTCACATACCCCAAAATAAGACACTAAAACCTCTCAAAGCCAGGAAGACACCAGATTTTCTCAAAACTTTCCAGCACAGGAGGTAGTTTAAATTGAAGTTGAGTTACAATCTAGCAGTCGTCACACTGACCACTGTCGATTACTGCATTTGCATGCAGCAAATGTTATTAATAACAATAGACCTTATAATGGAAGTTATGATTTCTATCAGAGTCCTAGTGCTATCTTCTCCTTCCATTTTCTTACTTACAGCACAATAAGTGTAATCTAAGTTGTGAAAATAACACTAATGTATGACGAATTGACATTTACTGTCATAATTGCAGAGCTCCAATTTCTTCAATTTGTGTCAACTATTTTTTTAGCGCAAAGACTATCCACCTATTGTGTAACCAGATGGGTTTCATTACGGTCAACGAGTTCAAATTATACATTCCTGGAATGGGTCCACTGTTGTTAAACAGTTCCATCTAATTACACTGTTAATTATACGTTTACTTAGAAAAAAAAACGCAACAATTTCAATAGAAACTAGAAAATTACTTTCATTCAATACTTTGTTTGATTATGTTCCTGAATTATTGATCGACCTCGTGTAATACGCTTTAATATACTTGCTTGTTACACGAGGCGATTAAAAAATTGCACCAGGAAACAAGGCATATATACAACATTGGAATGCTTTGTTTCACTCGCGTTCGAATTTTGATTTAGATTAAACTGTATGCAATGATAATTTAGGTTTTTCTCTGCACTGTGTACGTAATGACGCGGCGCCCAATAGTTTATTTGTAATTTGTATGGAGCCATGTGCGTACCTAACTTCGTCAGTTCAGCCCGTCCACGGCTGTTTTAGCATACACACTACGCAAAGACACATACATATAACATGAGGTTCACGGTGCGGTTTTTTAAGTCAGCACATAAGGCCTCGTCTACACTTTCGTTAGTGATTAGTCGAGTTCACACATTTTCAGCGAGATTTCCATGGGGCGGGGCAGCCGCACAGGAAAACACAGGTTGTGGTGACGCATTCCGACTTGTCAGTGCCTGTACTTGTTTTTATGTGCAGACGTGTTTTTTTTTCAACTGAGCTGCATAAACAATTTCAATTCTCATTCTCATATTTAGTTAAGTAAACAAAATTATCATTTCGCGTTATTATATATATTAGAATTTTTATGTTGAATGCTAAAATGTAAATTTATTTCTGTCAAAGTTTGGTGAGTCTCTTATAATATTAATGTTATGCAGTGAACAGTTTCGAATCGTCGCTCCAAGATTATATATATTTCAAAATTGTAAATTTGAATATGTATATACCGAACATTTTAAGGTGAAACTTGAGTAATCCCGTTTTCACCCCTTGGATACGGACCTGTAAAACTAACGATAACTTGGGAAGCAAAACATCAGCCATTTGCTCTCATCCTTAAAAAGTCTATGTAGAACTAGGTTCTCTTAGTTTTTACGATCCAAAAGGGAATAGCACGGAAAGATTTTTACATTATTATACCAACGGTATTTTCCCTCTAGGCTCTAAGCATTGCTGCTTTGCTTTATAAGGAATTCCTTAGCAAAATGCACTTTTCATTCTACATTATTTAAGAAAACTTCGATAAAAACCCAAATCTTATTAAGTCTGTTTAGGGCATCAATGAAATTGCAGCTTGATTATCAAGAATCATGAGTCCGTCCGGAAGTCCTGTTTCGCCGTTGGTCTAAACTATGGACTATGGATTGATCCATAGGTCTGGTTTCCTTTTATGCAATGACCACAATAGTCAAATAAAAATCATAGTGAAGATGAGAATAGGAGATGCAGAAACTGGAATCCATACTATAGGAGTAAGACAAGATCGGCGACAGCACTATGAACAGAACGGAATTCAGGACTATATACGAATCGTTGTTTGTATCAGAGGTTTAGATAATCCTGTTCCTAGTTTTTCACCGATGTTTTATTGTTAACAAGATCCGAACTAATAGTAGGTAAAGTTGTTTTTTTTATGTGCCCTTGCCCTTTAGGGTCCATAACTTGTTCTTTGAGTTTTAAGAGTTTCATGTAACATCAATATTTATTTGGTACAATATATATCTAATACGAATATGGTGAGGTAGGTGACGATTCAAAAATGTTACATAAAACCTACTGATACAAATTCCCCATAAAAACCAAACCTACAAATTATCTTATCTAGGTCTTAACTTATTTACACCGGTGGTTCATAACCACCAAACGAATTGTCTAGTCTTCACTCCAGTTATGAACCATGGGAAGATGAAACTAATAGTCATAGCAGCTAATACTTTGATTCGTTGACCAAACTGTACCTAACATTTAAATACATCAGTTTACCGAGTAATCATAAAAAGAAACGGTCCTCAAAAGAGACCACACCGAGTGCAATGCAGCATGACTCGTCACGTGCGATGCCGAGATTACTGACCTGGTGAATGGCTCCGCGCTATTTCTGTACCGGCCTTATTGACTATCCATTGTCAAGTGCCAAGAGACGAATAAATGCTCCCGATCTTGTACTGAAACCACCACAGATGTGTGTCGGGACGGGGCCGAAGATGTTTGTCATAGAGAATCCCTTTTGTTCTATATCTTGACACTGTTTCTTCGCTCCCATTGGCCGTAACGTGATGTTAGATAGATTAAAGCCTTCATCGAGAAATCTACTACTCAACTAAAAACCAGTAAGTTCTGAGATTAATGCGTTCAGACAAACAAACTCTTCCGCTTTCTAATATTAGTATAGATTTGAAGAAACGTCCTTCCATCTTATAGTTGGTTACTTTCAAAGCAAAGAGCAACGTGAAGAAAAATTAGCACATTAATGACATCAAACCTTTCAGATATCCAATTTATTTCAAATTTGCTTTATACATGTAGTTACGACACCAAGTACGTATTAAGTAAATTTGAATTAAATTTGCGGACGTAACACTCATAAAATGTTGTAGTAGCTACTGAAGCAAATAAAAGGTGTCATCCTTAAGGTTTATTTTTGCACAATCTAAAGACAAAGTTTAAAGCCACATACGTTTGTATTGATGACAGTTCTGTACAGTGTTAGGTATATTAAAAGACTGAAGTTTTTTTCTTTTTAAAGCAAATGTCTGGTTTTCTGTGTCTTAAGACCATATGTATCCTTATCTGATTATTTAATTAAATCGTCTCATCGTCGTTTTAATTTAAATTATAAATCATAAAATCTTCCACCCGATATACCTAAATAGATAAGTAGGTCCAACGTTAGCGAATCCAAGGATGGAGTAGCCACAACATAAAACATCCTTGACACCAACAACACAATACGATACACTTATTTATCGGCGAAGTTAGACTCAAACGGTTAAAACGACCTCCATTTACCGACCTCTGACCTCAATCAGAACCAAACTGGATTATTGTTATCCAATAAACCGACTAACTTCGTCTGGTAGAACTTGACTAACTATTAGCGTTAAGTTCCTTCAATGGTAATGGATGGTCCCATCCATGTTTAAGTCTTGACAATATTGCAATTGGAACAAGGACTCCTGCTTAGTTCTACATAGTATCTATGAAGTTGGCTATTGAACCGCTAATTACATAAAAATAATATTGGACGACATCACATACATTGCTCTGATTATATGGTAGGTAAGTAGCTAGAGCACTTGTGTTACATAAATCAAAAACAACGACGGTACCACAACATTCGGTCAATTGTCTATCAAAACGGTTATGTTACTCTGGACTCGGAAATTATATCTGTAGCTTATCGTTGCTTTTCGCAGGCCCATCTTCACAAGAAATTCTTTTCATTAGAAAAAACGCATAATTTATAACGAATTTTGCACTAAGACATACGGTGTGGTGTGTCAATTGTAAAAATTAATTAATTAAAAGGAATATGTAATTAAAGGTATGAAATAAACCTTTAAAAAACATTTATTATATCTAGGATTAAGAAACGATCTCGTAACAGCATGTAAGTACATACTCATTCATATTCCGAATACATTAACCAACAAATAGTTGAACAACTAAAAAGGCTTCTTACCATAAAGTTTCGAAGAAAAAAGCAATTCAACTGTCAAATTAAAGAAATAGTTTCCGTGCAATGGGAAAGAAAACCATTTAACTACCCAGCTGTTAAACTGTCGTCCACCAGTATCGTTTACATTCGCCTATTTCAACTTTACCTTAAAGAAACTTCGGAAAGATTAGGGCTGCCGGGAAATACGGATTCCACAAGTTCAGTTTTAAAAACAGCTGTTTATACAATAAGAAGCACGTCAAACTATAGGTACACTTTGGACTTCGTATCGCCCTTATATCGTTGAAATAAGAACTATATCGAACTCCACGTGTTTACTTTGATGTGTTGTTTATAGTACCTTATTAAATCAAATTAAGATGGACTATACATACCACTTAGACCACACTCTATCTACATACTTGTATTTTATTAATATTCAACAGTCAAACTAACCAAATAACCTTCACTTTGACTTTTAGATGAGCATACGCAACAGAATCGTAATCCGGCACGTGAGAAATAGCGAGAATGTCACACAAACAAACGCGGCAATCACTTTGACAATTCAGTCAAATTGTAAAATAAAATTGAGCCATTACCATCATCAAAATTGCTCATAACTCTGCGAGCATTACGTGTACAACTACCGGGGAATAATTTAGTACACGCAACTATTACAAATTAGAAAAAAAAAAAGCAGCGCCGCCAATTATTTCTTGTTTGTGGCATACCTTTGAGTTCGTTCCGTTATGAACAGCACCGTTGAGTCGCGCTCTATCTAACCAATACAATACGAAAGAGAGGGCTTACAATCAAGTCCCTGCACGTTTCCATCTGAGAAATCGTGTCCCTTCGTACAAAAGCAGGTACCTATGATCTTTTACGGATACAAAAAGGTTCTGACATTAAAGAAGGCGGTTTTATAACTGTCATCCTTATCAGTGTAACTATCGTTGGCGATTATATACTTTCTTGGAAAGCGATTAGTATAGTTGCATCAGGTTAACTTTTTAACTAGGATTATCCTTAAATCCTCAATCCTTACAAAACAGATACAATAGTATACTTCTTATACCTTAAATCTTTTGCGGAGAGATACTCTCCTATTATGAAACATTACGTTCATTTACTAAAACCTGCTACTTAAATTGATGCATTTACCAATGTAAGTAGCAAACGGTTGGGAAAATGGCGCGAAGTGTCTTTGTTTTATCCTTTGTGTCATATTATGTATTAACTAACCTTATTTTAAGTCACATTAACACAAAGGGATCTCAGTAATCTTGAGTTAAATAAATGATTATCGTTATTATTATAACAACGTCTACCTACTTCATAAAGCAAAGAAAACAAAAAACCATTAAAAGAATCCAAATAATAAACAATCGGGAATAATTAAAACCACATGAGTCTCGAATAATGGCGACTCGATAGACTAAACAGAGTTTGAAGAGCCATTTTTATCGCCTTAAATCGGCGTTGCCCAAAGACACAGTCCTTGAAACAAAATAACGAGCTGTTGAAATTTTCAAACTGAACGCGTCAATTAAACGTTCCGAAAACAGAATATAAACAAGCGATCCCTTTAGGAGTTTCATCAACATAGCTGCCAATGGCGACGGGCGTCATCAATCATCGGCGTCTGGTCTGGCAGGATTCCGGGTAACACAACCATCGTCACATGTCCCTGAGAGAGAAAAAAACACCGAAACGCTTAAGGTTCAGATTCCCGAAACATAACCGGTTTCGGCTCTCACAGTCACCGAGACACTGAATGAATAATTCTTAATACTTTCGACTAAATTGAAACGAGCTGCATAAATAACGTAAATCATCTAAGGTCTTTTGATGATAAAAAGTGGTAACCATTTTTATGAGTCTATATTTGGCGAACTCAAAACTGTTTCGCACGATAATATGTTCCGTTTACTTGTTCTTTATCAGGAATGTAATACAAGAATTTCGATTGTACGATAAAGCACGTCAGGCTACACAGTTTGAACTTTGCACAACTCTTAGGTATTAAGCATAACAACTATGTAGGTAATATTAGGGGTGAGTCTTCCGCTCTCCCGCAAGCTCGGTGAAGATGAAAAGGCTATCTGCAGCCATCATCATATGTCAGTTAGAAAAAAAACTGCTAGTTTTTACCTTGACGTGCTGTTTACCGTTCTTTGTTTTGATATATCACTCGGCAGGGGCCACTGAAAACTAGCGTCATGGCCTGCGAGGCGGGCCATGACTTGTGCTGAGTGAGGCCCTTTTATTGTGGACATCACGACTTGCCATTGTCTGCATCGCCTGGTGACGAGGAGAACGCTCAGTTTTCTGTTATTTTCTGTTTCTGTTTTGTGTCCATTTCTTTACTGTTATTGTTATGTTTACTTATGTGGCTGTGTTGTGATGTCTGCAAGTAATAAATGTTTCTTTCTTTCTTTCTAGTCCAAAATCAGAATCAGAGCAATGTATGTGATGTTGTCCAATATTTATTTTATTTATTTATTAAAACATCATAATTAATCAAACGTCCATTACAGCCAAACAACAACATTCTCCAAAACTTGCATTCTCAAAAACCAAAATCCAGAAACTGTATCTATTTTGAAACGCAAAGGAAGTTTACCAAGGACTGGCCTTTGTCAGAAGTCGAAATTATTTTAAAAGTAAGCAAACAAACTCTGTACTCGAGGGAGGGTTATTTATACAACAGTTATCACCAGTGGCTTAACGAGTTCGGTGCGCAGGCGCAAACGGAGACATGCACC
Source organism: Glyphodes pyloalis (assembly GCA_037074685.1). Lineage (NCBI taxonomy): Eukaryota > Metazoa > Arthropoda > Insecta > Lepidoptera > Crambidae > Glyphodes > Glyphodes pyloalis. The sequence continues at coordinate 2,100,701 of JAYKKO010000042.1, forward strand.
AGACCAGACCATTTCTGGAGCTCTAAATAATAAACAAACCGACACTAATTATAACACGGAACAGCTAAATGCCAACGAATAACTCTGTTTAAGGTAACTCCAAAATAAGAAGGTTCTCACAACCTTTCGCCTCGTATCTGTCGTCTCTTTGCCTAAAACTATTCCACTTTTTCCCCCTATCAATGTAGCCATTCACCCCATATTTTGGGGCGAAAATATTTTTGAATGCAAAATAAGGTTGAAACGTGAAAAGATACTCCAAAAGCAAATTTGTCTTGAAAGAGAGTTAAAAATTTTTCATAATGGTCTGACTTCTCATACACATACATAGTGGGTACTAACTATGTAATTTTCTATTGACTCATATTTGTGTCAAGAAAATAATTCTTTGTTGCAACACTATCGCGTACCTATAATCTAAATGAAAATTTATTTTCAAATTAAACGTAACGGCTATTCATCTCAACATTGAAATCATTTATATTATTGTCAAGTTTGCGGACATTATGAATCAGTCGCATCCAATTATAATTCGGTCTCCTCGTCCGCTTATAAAGTGTGAGTAATTTTAGTAAATAAACGAATCACAATGATTTACGCGCACAATAAAACAATAAAACGACACAAAAGAGATGCAACTCTGCTCGGAATCCGACACGTGTCCTCGGAATCATGAGAGATAAAATTAATTAATTTATAGACATAGCTTATATCCCTCGGCCGAGTTGGACGAAAAATATGATTCGACATAGCTTAGTCTTCAATGACGAGTCAATGCTTGCTGCTAAGCCTGCAAACAATGCCCACACGCACATAGGTCACAACATGTTGGAACTCGTTCACGCACACATGTATTGGCCGCTAGAGATTGGCGAGAAAGTTAGGCCGACCACAATACAACACCAATGTGGTTTTATTGCAAGAGTTCGCGCTCTGCTCTACTGCTTTTGTGGTAAACTAATGTACGCACATGTTTATTTGTTTACAGCTCTATACGAGGTCGGTACACGAATGTGAACTCTGTAACTGCGCAACACAGTCGACGATTCGAAACTGCCTATCCTTAGATGGATTTCTTGAGTGTAACACGCCCGAACCATTTCCTGAATTTCTCATGTGTATCTCGTGTCACAGTTGTTGAGCCAAAAGCAGAAAAGCAAAAACGACAATTACTGCAATCAGTCCCACCTTATCTAGCTTTCGATCACACTTTGGTGTGTATACCGAGTGACTGCTGCCAATTGTGGGCACGGTTGACGCATTAATTCTAAAATTAGTTGTACTTTATTCTCGTTGAATGATAGTGTATAAAACCGCAGTAGGCGCTGACACAAACCAGTTCTTTGTTACATGAGTACCTAGCGGGCAGGCCGGCGCAGTCGCAACCTCGCAACATGGCGATTCAACGCAGTAATGCTACGGACACTGAGCACTATACTTACAGTACAATCGTAATTCCACAGTCATGCTCCACTCAAACTCATTGAATCTCTAGTAGACGTTACTGCGCAGAATTACAGTTTAAAAAGAGGACTCTCCGGGACGCCAATCTACATTTCTAAAGCGGAAACAACATATCCTGATAGTATCTCAATTTCAAATGTAACTGTTGTGCAAGATAAAACGCCGAGTACTGAGGCACACGTTAGTGCCTCGAAGAAACCTTTCAGAATGATTTAGACGGTTCACTCGGGTGAGCGCTTCAATAATTCATGAAATACAATTTAGAGATTGCAGAACAACAATACAGAACTTTGTCGTGGTTATGTTGAGCGTTGAAAATATGTGCATAAATATCGTAGGTTCAAATTGAATGTAAATATAGACGAAAAAGGAAGAGTGTTCAAAGTTTTGGTGTTTTACGACAGAATGTCCGCGGTCACAAAATAAACAAAGACATTCTTATGTCATTCAGTTTCTGAACCTTTGCCAATACTCATGTACAATATTATTTAGTCTTCAAACCGTACATTACGTGTTACTAAAATTACTCTGTTTTATCTTACAACATCAATTAAGTGTGTAACAACATTAAAAAGCATATGCAACTAAGCGATAAAATGCAACACAGTTTACGTTATTAGAGTTAATTCATCCGTTTTCCGCAGAAACGAATAGTTAACCAATTCAACGAGCTTTATTAAACTATCCTTAAGGCTCGTTTTCCATTACTTAAGCAATATGTTACAATTACAGTACACGTTGGCTAACAGGTGATCAATCTACTTCGCCCAGAGGAAACCTAACCAGTTTCAATAATATCCGTAAAAACACTCACCGGAAAATGAATCATCTGGTTACTATTAAGATTATTAACTAAAGCGTCGATCAATGAACAATGCTCAAATCAAAAGTGAGTCATACGGACAAAATATGGTTCCAAAATGCTGTGAATGAACAAGTTACAAACGTAGGACGTTGTTGAACCAGTTTAAAATCAGAAAAACCTTTACTGCAATACTTTAGGTCATCGATGTATGGATCCATAGCATTATAAAACCGACAAATTGTACTCCAGTTCAGTATGAAATGAGTTTCTGGCGCTCACAAAGACCCAACATGGCCGGATCAGCTTTGCAGTTTGCATGTTAACTTAATTAACAATTAGACGGGACAGCTGTCCCTCGGTACATCTGATCGTCTCAACGAATCGGGAAGGTGTACGTAGCATCTGCAATTACAAACGAGTCTGGTCGTGTCCACTCAACCGCAGGAAGGTCCAATTGGAGTCCCGGTCGCGACAATCGGAGGATGTGGAGTAACAAAGGACCTCATAACGCCGCATGGCGCAATCAGAAATAATGACCACGTAGGTGTATCTGAATATATTTCAGTTGGAGCGTTTCGTCTTTCAATGTTAATTCATCTGTGCGTGATCGGAAAGTCAACGATAACAATATTGTTAGTTGTGTATTATGTTTCGTCGGTGAATAAAGGTGTTGGGTTTCATGCGAGGCGACAGGCTTGTCCGGAATGGCACTGAATGCTTGAGAGAGCATGGGAGAGTCTAAACCTGTTTTGATGTCTGAAAGGTCACATCTAGAGTTACAGATGTTACGAAATCCAGCTCTATCTGCAACTGGGTTTCTAAACGAAATATATGGTTTAAACGGGAAAGGAAATTTAAGTTAATTATATGACTATGTAAGTACGGTTACTTTAGATTCTATTAGCAAAAAAGGAAAAAGGTTATATTCTAAAAACGTTTTCCGTTCTTACTAAAAGGTCAGATTCTTCATCGTTACGTATGATAAATAACAATAATCAGGCCAAGGTAGATTTTAATCATAAAAAAATGTAAATGCGTTTTCAAATGTAGCGGCAATTTAGTGCAAGGTGGCTTCATTTGTTAAAATCGTTTAAATAACAATTAACCTCAAAAACAATGTCACTGCATACCTAGGTATTTCCCATTGGTAGGTATATCCTCATTATAACAACCATTGTTTACGGTTATATAGTGGAAATCAAAATTAATTGCCTGCATTGAACACAAACCACAATAAATTTTATGATGCAAAAGGTATTTCGTGATTCTATGACACATGTCGAATGCGATCTATATTCCGACACGCAAAGTTTCGACAGATAACTATGGGAACCGACTAACCGCGGCGAATTCACGCGAAAAATGTTCGACAATTGTTAGGTACTTTCACGAGCTTTCACCTAGTACCACGCGGGATAAAAAGCCGAAGCATTCGAATCGGATGTGAGCGACCGTGGCAACATGTAAATTCGCCACTCGAAATGCAACGTGACATGACGAGTGGGGGGGCGGCATTCCTAGCGTGGCCGGGGAGGGAGCGATCGGCGGTCATCGACCGTCCTCTGCGGCCCGGCGTAAACTACACTCGGTAAGGTCAATACGGCTTACAGTACGACCGGTCTACAATTCGATCGCTTGCCACGTAACAGTGTCGAAATACCATTGTTCCATTGACGGATTTGCTACGAAAATCAATTACTGGCACACACGCAATCTAATTTAGACGTTGCGCAAGGCTTTATCTGTAAATCAGATTTGTAATTCGTTTTGTCGTCTACGTCTGAATTCGTAACAGGTTTTGACTCGCCTGGGGAGACAATAGCAGCTCTAATGTAATTTTTAACGTGTTTGCACGTTTTCGATTCAATTTTAACGTGTTTAGCTTAATAACACAGGCATATCGAGGGTGAAGTTATTTTGTATCTCCTAAAAATAAGGCTTTTTGGATTAAGGAATCCAGATATCCCTAAAATGTTTATGTTTCTATAATATATATGTAAATACTAAGGATGCAGAATCTTGTATACAAAATCTTCTAGACGAATTGACCTTCATTTACTAGAGTAAACACAGTGGTTCGTTATCGCAAATAAATTTATGAGTAACAGGATAAGTCATACTTAAAATTGTTAGCTCGATAAACAGGCCATGAGACTCACGTAATTGTATTCCAAGATTATCGTGTTTGTGCATAATGTAACTGAACTGTCTATGACCATACTTACCATAACAACAGTAAATTATTTTGGTATCATACAGTTGATTCTAACGTTAAGAAACCTGTTGAAAATGTAGACCCTCTTGAGTACAGAACACTTGTGGAAGGACAATAATTAGTACAAGATAAGCGAACGAAATAGCTCACACAACCTTAGCTCATTATAATAAATACCTTAGCAGGATAGTCATACCTGGACAACAACTATTACGTCATCAGCTATGTTTAATTCAAACAATATTTATCTTCGTCATCATAACTGATGACGTAAGTAAGTCACCAGATGCGTCTACTTCACGAAATATCAATAATATAGTTCCGTAAACGCTAACTTATGATTCATGTGGATATCACACGGTGTATGTATGTCACCTGTACATTTTTTGCAAGATAACACTACTGATATAGATATCTTGTAATTTTTTATAAAGTTAGTGCTTCACATTTCGCTGTACGGCGAATTTAGAGCAAATATTTTAGATCCAGTGGCTTGATAAGCTGCAGACGGAATGTAATTTTCCGGCAATATATTATCGCAACGCAAATAATCCACATTTCTAGAGGATAGTCTTTTTTTACGTAGGCGTATATTAAAGGTAAACATTTACCTGGGGGCTGATTCACAAACGTTAATGTTTTGCCTCTATCCAACCTCGTATGTTAGAGAAACTTAACACAGTTTCCGAATTCGAATGCGATTCTGACGTTTTGTGGATAGTATGCTGACGAACTTTTGTATTTGTTTATGTCTACGTGTGTGTGTGTATATGTAATGATTTAAGTTTGACTTGTATAGTACGTCTTTTAAGTATAACGTTGGTATAGATAACACACATGCTTTAAGCTACTGTGGGTTCTGCAGACCTATATGGAATGTCCAATATTTCATCTCAGTAAATTCAAATTCAAAATCCTTTTATTCATGTAAAGTACACCAGTAATATTTAAGAAACGTCTATATAATGCAAATGACGCTACTTCCGGTTCGGAACCTATAATTTCCTCGACGATCCCGGCAAGAAACTCTTGTCGTTAATATTACAAATGTAGGAAAAGTATCTATGGCACTATTATTAAGGTTTGTCCTATTTATGTATTTGGATAAGATGCAGCTTGTAAGAGAAACAATCAGCTAACAAAAACTTAAGTTGACTCTTCCATGTAATCATTTATGTATGTCCCAAAATAAACATGCGTAATTGAAAGATACGGTCTTAAGTTATGATGCAAAGGAAACGTGCAATCACCACAGCCCACATCCTCCCACTGCTGGGTAAAGGCAAACTTTAAGTCAATCAGTTCAGGCCCTTTGAAAGAATTTAGAAGCGAGATGTAGTGCGAATATTCCCTGTTTTGGATCATTAGCTGACCAGTAACGGACAATCCTATTGGGTCAAAGGCCGCTTGCAAATTATAAAGAAAATTCCAAATCGGTACAAAATATACCTAATTATTCCACGTTTATCATGTTACTATACAACAGGTTCTAAATGTGTCTGTATCGAGCGTGGAATGTGCATTTTAAGTATTAAGTAAAATGTTAATGACCTCACCTAATTTGGTATTTTGAAATTCCAATTCAATTTATTAGTCAACTAATCAAATACTTACTTTTCTTCAAATTGTAGATGGATAAGTCGGCAGTCAGATAGAATTAGCTAAATATGTATTTTGCTGAGCGTTGACAATTTATCAGAAAATATATGAGCTTTACTAAACGTTCGGAGTAGAATGTTGATAAAAATCAACAAAGATGCTAAAAGCGTGACGGAACATTCCACCGTCATCTGAATAGGTAGTATAAAATAAAATAGTGTAGCATTATCAAAGGCGAATAAGCCAGTTTCATGTTTGTGTAAAGTTTCGAGGCGCGCCATGCTGACAACGATGATCATGTAAAAGCAAACATTACAAATTATAGAACAAAAAGAACAATGGTAAAAGTTAACAAAGATGAACACACCATAGTCGCTGTTTTGCTTATCATAAACGCAATCTGAATTGTGAAACGCGGCACAATACATTAATTATGCTGTTCACAGCTGAATGCATGCGTAACAGGGTACTCTTGAAAAGAATTTTCCTAATCCGGTATCGTGGTGAGTCATGGCGCGCCTCTGTAGTTGTAAAGAGACTTACGTTCGTATCCCGCCGCCCAGGACCACAAGGAGACCATCGCCAACAGCCAGTGATACATGAGTCCTTCGATCTTCCAATAGAGGGGGGCGTACAAGGGTCTCACTAGGCGCAGCGCCATCATCCACACGACGTAAGCCGGGATGCAGTATACGTTGTTCACGATCACGAATGTCGTTCGGGCCGCTATCCGCACGTACCGACTGAAACAGCAGGGCCGCGACGGTTCATCTATGACCTTCTCGCCACACGAGCTGCGCCCACGAAACCCTCGAGGCCAGGCAAACGAACCACAAACACGATGAGGTGTGACATGAATGATGAGTGCTAACAGTGACCGACCGAGGGGGTTCCGTGGGCTAGCGAGAGGCGAGATGGCACACCGTACCGCGTTCTCCCTGCCGACAGCTGCCTGACGCGGGGGCTTTCGTCGTGCGAGGACAGTGGCGCTGCGCCGCCGTTCACAATCAAACACAAGACGTACATTCGACGATATTTATTAATGGAATTGTTCACTGGTTCACTTTCGGTTATTTCGTTAAGTAGATTGCGAGTACAAATTTAAAAATCACCCGCCGGCGAGCGAGAATCGTCGCTCGCCGACGAGTTTACATGCGTTTTCTTTTGCGACACACATTTTACACCGATCGACGTAACATTAACTCGTACGACGCGAGCACACATAGACAGACATACACAATTTTAGTTTACGATGCATACTGTGGCACGACCGCGGCCGGCCGAGTTCGTCGTGTAAAATCAATACAAAATTCATTTATATAAAATTAAAAAAAATCGGATCGCTGAAATTATACAAAATTACAATATTTAGACTGTACACTATCTAATATATACAAAAGTTTGCCGGCAGAGATATGTGCGAGGGCTTTATATACAGGGCGGTGGGGTTGGTGTCACAGAGCTTGTATGAGCAGATCACACGTTGTAATCATGCGTCATCAGCCCGTGAACCTGCTCTAGGCGGAATGCGAGCCTCTGCTTCTGAGAGAACTCGTCCTCCTCAAGCGTCACCATGAGCTGCTCGTTGTACTTGACCGCGTACGAGTACAACTCGTTCAGAGCGCAGTTCGTGTTGAACTCCTTGGTGTGGAGGCGCGACTCCTCCGCTAGCATCGCGTTCATGTCCTGGTCGGATATCGCCGGCATCAACTTTATATCGGCGTAATAGCGTTCCACCCACTCTTTGTACACCGGAATATCCTTCGCGTACAGAAGCTTAGACGAGGGCGAGTCTTTGCCGAGAATATGATCAGATGTGGAGCAAGAGTCCATGAACGTTTGCGCGATAACAGACAAGCAAGAATCTACCGTATTAGACTTGTGAACATCGAATACAAAGTTGGGATTCTTAATCAGATTAACCCAGAAGCGCAGCGGAAGGGAATTGCTTTTCCAAGTGTGAACTACCTCGGGATCGGAGATTGTGTGTTGTAGCGCTTGATCGTCGAGGAAATCGAACATGTATTTTATGGCTAGAGGTAGCGCGGAGCCGCGGTGCGCGGTGCTAAAAATAGTCTCGAATAAATCATCGACGAACTTTTGCAGCGTGCCTTTGGTGGCGAGGAGACGCGTCAGATATATTTCGGAAACCATTTTATTGCCGCGCTCTCCCTCCTTGTGCGCGTCACCATCATGATGCCTAACGAGGTGCCAGTACTTGAACGCTCCTCCGTGCTCGTACTTGAGCGGGCTGGCCGGAGGACTCGCCGATCCGTATTTACCGCGGTTCAGAGTTTCGTAAGTATGTGATTTATCGTTCTTCTCCATACCGGAGAGATTGTACACGGAACTCTGCTTCGCAACTAAGCTGAGACAAGCGCCGTCTGGTACGCGGTAATGATTTAGAGTATTGAGCTTGCGCCATTCGCCTTCGCATTTAGTGGTACTATCCTCATCGTACAAAATTAATCTACCACAAGCGCCGGTGCGCCATTCCAAGTCAAGGTCGTCACGGCTAGGTCTTTGGGAATAAGGAGTAGCACGGTAAATAGCGTCCAAACATTTTTCCTTAACTTGACTTATAGTGTCACAATCGAGAACCTTCACATGCACGTTCTCTGTGGTAGCCTCTAATCCGCTAACGAAAATTGTTTGTTGTGATATCGATACACTAACGGTCATCGGTTTAAAGTCGATCGATTGCCTAATCAGTTTCTCCTCGCTGAGAGAATATCGCGCCTCGGAGGTTATTGCGTCCACAGGGCCTTTGTCTACCTGACCTTTCATCGACCTAAACAAAAGATAAAGCGGTTCGCCAGCGCACTCGCGTAGGAATTTATACAGCAAGAAAGTAAACCATGCACTCAACATTTTCTCGGCCACGCTTTCTGTCCGTCTCAACAACAATTTTGGATGACTCTTGCCCTCCATACATTTTTCTATCAACTCCGCTAGCAATGTCTTTAATACATCAGTACAATATTCCATTTTACTTTGTAAAGTAACCATAATGAGGGAAGCTACATTAACACGATCGCGCATAGAGAAATATCTGTTGCTTTCTAAAGTACGAATAAATAATAAAAGGAATGTTTTATGCATAATTAACTGTCCAAACAATCTGAGACCCTTTTCTTTTCTATTAAGCTCTGGACGCTCCCCCCACTGTAGGACGGCATGGTCATCAATGTTGGGGAACAATATTTTCATGGCGTAAGTGCGGTAGTCGAGGAACGGAATACCGCCAGTTACGTCTCCTGTCAAATCTGTCATCTCAGTTTGCAACTCAGCAAACGCCTCCTTACATTCGGCAGCCACTCTTAACTCTAGAATATCCATTTGCTCTTGCATATTCTTTAATACTCTAATATTTTCAGTTGATTTCCTCCTATACATAACTAGAAAAACGACAAATACTAAAATGAGTATCACTATACTGGCAATAACGCCGAATAATACTGGCTTACCAATTGCAGCCTGGAGCCCCGCCTGCGACGAGTAAGATAGTTTACCTATCTTGAACTCTAGGTTTGCACCAACCTTGACCAACACTTCAGGAGTATCCACTCCATCAGGTAGTTCGTCACGCGAAGGAGGCCGGCAAGTCAATTGGTGTCTCGAAAGAGAGGTCACATTACATAAACTCTCCCCTATATACACTTTCACATCTTTCTCCGTACACGCCCTATCTAAATTTTGACCATTAATTGTTAAATATTCAGACTTATAATACTTGACGTCCTCGTCGAATTTTTCATAAAGAGGATCTGGGTATAGCAAGAAACCGTCACCATTTTTCGTGGTGAGATTTCGTACGCTCATTACATCGTCCATATAGAAACCGTATTCTAATTCGAGGGGGTTGTCCGCATCTAATTTATCCTTTTCCGGAACTTCAATGCTAGGAGATTCGCATATAAGCTGAGTCTTGTCTATAATAGTGCATAAGCCTATGTTCGGCGTGTTATGGAAATAAGCGTATATTTGTGGGGACTGAATCGAATTGAAGTTGCGGCCTAAGACAGTTATGTTAATTCCTCCAGATAAAATACTTTTTGGTTTTTTACGTTGCGTGATAAGTGGCGGACCGGATTCGACAGACACGACAACGGGATCTTCTATGTACTCAAACTTTTCTCGCTCTAAAGTGCGCATTCCGTTATCAAAACGCATTCGTAATGTACCCATTTTCAAATGGTAAGAATGACTAGTTCTGCAAATAGCCTCTTCGTGTGAAACTTTCAATATGGCACAGGGTAATTCATCAATAAACGCTTGAATGTTACTTCCAGCATTGAGATATTCGCCTGAGATTTTAATTTGAGTCCCACCAGATGTTGGACCATATTTAGGATATATCGAATGTATTTTTGGATTTACGAATGCGTAGTGATGTTTAGATTCACCGCGATAATCCGCAACTCTGACAACCACGGGACCATCTCTAGGTACTTCTTCGCCCGGACCGTCAACGGTGCATAAAATGCGCCTAGTTTTAACGTACATTTCTATTATTGGTTGACATTTAATTCCTGCTATTGTGACGCCATTATAAATATCAGATATATTACGACCTAAATTAATACCTTCGATCGTAATGTTAGTGCCTCCGTCCCAAGGGCCTAGCTGTGGTCTGAACGAATGTATCTCTGGATTAGGACAAGTCTGGGTCCGATTGAGCCACACACTTGGAGCCCCACATTGTTCCTGAACTTCACATCGATCAGAACCTTGACACCATCCGCATCCGAATTTCTCAGGAAGCGCAAGACACATGCCGCAGTTATCAGCCATATCATTACAACGATAAATGAGAATGTGGGTATTATCAGGGTTATCCAATGGTTTGGAACCACCCCATATAACGGCGAATGACGCAGTAATATTAGGGGCGCGGGAGGTATACGTAAACTCCACGGCTTCGCAATAGATTGTATCTGCTAGTAGTTGAGCATTTACGTGGGTGACACGGCCTTCTATATTGAATTGACATACGAATCTAGTTTGAACTATAAATTGGCCGATTATATGAACTTTAACTTTAATAGCTTTCTTTACACCGGATGGTACTAAAATTTCGTTGGTACCGTCGGATGTAGAATTTATAGTGGGACAGAAACCAGGACCTGAACGATAGCTAGGGCCGATTCTACTTACGCCGGTAACTAAAATATCATTTCGACAATTCTCAGCAGTGTCGTGTGTACAACGATGGCCATCGACACACCAGTCACACGGGAAGGAAGAACTTACGCACTGAGTACACGAGCTGTACGTATTACAATCAAAAAATGTAAAGTTTGTAGCTACAAAATCAGGTCCCTGAGTGGTACGCACCGACAGCTTAGCCGTGAAATGATGTTGACCGGCGGGAATCGGTGGAAGCGTGTCTGTACGAGGAGTGGTACAATTAACACCGTACGGTTTCCTAGTGGCGTTAGTAATTAAAGTACGATCTAAAGCTGTAAATGCACACAAGAATTGTCCATTAAGAGTGGGTAAGTTTTCAATTAACAAGTCTAACGTTCGTGCGGTCGTTCGTTGCAATTGATTCGGCGTCACTTGAGTAATCGTAGTGCAACGACCGCTGCGATACGAGATCCAATACAGAGGATCTTTAGCTGCTTCCTGACAGTCTGATCGCAGACTGCATTTATTTTCAAGCGAACACCATCCACAGTAAGGGTCTTTGGCGCCAAGACACGTCAAACATGATTTATATACGCTACACTCTTGAACTTTAACTTTGGACACTTTGCGTTCTGTCATCACATATAAATGCATCTGTTGATGAGTATCAAATGATAAGTCTTTGTTCACAGGTGAACCCTCGTCTACTACAATGTCCCCGTATTCAAATGCTGACGTTGCACTCTCTACGACAATTTTCTTCAGGTGGCCCTGAGCTGTACCAGCGAACACCACGGTGTAATCCCCAGTAGCAGTTGCCGCAACTGCAGTTAGCCTCTTTTTGAAAACAGCAACCGGAACTGCTTCTACAGGTTGCTCTCCCCCCAATGGCGTGTTAACATCTAAGCCGCAGAAATCTTCGCTAATAGACTGTAATTTGGTTCCAATACACGCGTGTGATGGAGAAATGAAATCTAGACCTCGTGATCCATTTCCACTGAAGCAAGTTTTGATGTTCTGCATAAATTTGCGGCGAATAGCTTTGAGCGAGTAAACACAAAGCGCAGAGTGATCAGACGGGGTATTGGTGTTTATGGATTCACTTTGACTAAATGCAGCGAAAAGCACATCTTGTTGAGCAGTTATTCCAAGCTCTCCAGCTAATACTGATCCAGCCTTTCCAACAAACGCGGCTTGCACGAGATTGTAACCAAAGTTGCCACCTCCTTCTCCCGTACAGGACATTGGAATTTCTGTATACGAATAATAGTTTTCGTCGTCATGACACACACGAACTAATTTGCTATAATACGTATCTGAACCAACTCCTCTCAACTGAGTAGTCAGAAAATAGCTGAATCCCTCTGAGCTAAAACCATAAACATAGTTTATAGGATATCTTTCTCGCGATAATGAATTGACGAACATTCTAGTACCGGTAGTGACGGCTGTACGGGCTATCATGAAAAGACGATCATCTTCAAGGGACCGACTACTCACAGTAGGAACTTCTGAACGATAAGGAGAATTCCCTGTAAACGTTACTCCCACGTACATGACTTGCGTCTCAGGTGGATTTGGTGGTCCTGGCGCAATAAACGCCACTGTCGAAGCCGTCGCATTATTGGCGACAACCGGCTCCCTCACTTCACGCACATCATGGGAAATATTATTCAGATTCCGCACCGAACACAATCCTTGCAAAACCGAACCGCAAGTGATGAGACGACTCGTCGCGTAGTCGATTACAAGCGCTTTGTTCACATTGTCCGTTGGTTTCTTCACGAAGTTTGCAGGGCAGTCGAAGGTGCAGAAGGCGGAATCGTTCACGGGACCGGTGACAATCGACTGTGCGACTTCCAGGTCGGGGGAGAGTTGATAGATTCTGTTGACACCGCCGACGTAGACTCTGCCGGTGTTGCGGTCCACGACGAGATGGTCGAACTGAGAGGTCGGCGCCGACACGGGATCGGTGAATGTGCGCACCACGTCCTGCGAGGCGCGCGCGGCAGCGCACGCGGCCCCCAGGGCCAGCAGCACGCGCCACATGGCGCGATGGCATGTGGACGGCACTCTACCGCGCGCGCCACCGCCCGCTCGCCGCGCCACTCGTCCTCCGCTCCTTGCATCTGCAACGCGAGACACCCACTCAGGCGCACTGTCCGCGCCAGTGCGGCCTTGCACCGGCCGCGCGCGCCGTCGACACTTCGATCCCATCGCACCGCACCGTTCCGCCGCCTGCTACTCGCCTACCGAATCCTATACAATCAGGTGAATCCTAATCGAACACCTAACTCGGGTTGTCACCGATGCGAATATTACAACGTAACGCGGTGCGCACGAGTACACGCTATGGCTCGGAGAGGTCCAGTGCGATCGGAGCGAATTCGCGAGCGGAAGCGACGACGCGCAATGACGGTCTTTCCAGATAAGCGGTATCAGTACTAACTTATTTGCATGTGCAGTACAATAATAAATTAACCCATAAGAGTAAATCAGTGACTAATACAAATAGTGATTATTTAATATAGAATAACAAACAACCGTTTTTAGTAATAAAGATTTTTAAATATAAATAGGTTAGTACATGGAAAGACCCATCACCGGCGGTTTCGACGCGGTCAGTGCTCTGATACAAGTCACACGCCGACGAAAGCCTCAGCATCATCAAAGGGGAAATAAAAAAATAAATAACTTGGCATGCTGTTCGTAACGAGGGAGTGAACGTGGTAGCGCAACGATAAAACAAAATACATTGGAGGAACTAAACACATCGATAGACTGAACATCAAGTATACTTACAGAATAGACATGGTGGGAGTTTTTCACGGACTTGTAAATTTGTTTCAACTATTTGTAGATCATAAGCAAGTAAGGCGCACTCTCATAATGGGGTGCAGTGGTCGGAGTTTGTAGTGAGACCTGGAACAAGAAACATTAATTTTAAGGTCTACATCAAGATTGACGAACAAGACTAAAAAAAAATATTGCAGTATAAGTTTGCCATTGTGTCTGCCGTCTTAGTACGAAAAACATATAGTTTACAAATTGTACATGTAGGATTGATCAGTTGGTGATTACTAGCGACCTGCCCCGGTATCGGATATGTGCATAAATGTCGAAACGACTGTGGAGTGATCAATAATATTGCTATGGTACAGTCAACAGCACGTCAAGGTAACCACTTGCACTTGATTTTCGAACTTATGCACACGACAAAAAGGCGTCAAACACTTTGCAAAGTCCAAAGTGTTATAGCCTGACGAGCTTTTGTCTGTATATCTTAACCTCATCATGAATCACTCTATCTATTGATAAAAACCTCAAAATTAGAAGCGTTGTATTTGATTTAAGCGTAGAGACAGAACTAGCGACTTTGCCTTTTACTTCGTTAAGATAAAGATCACTTTAGCATACGCACGTCCACATGATAATCTAGCAATAAAGATAAAAAATTTAATGAATCGCTAAATATACTGCTCATTTAAGTTAAGATGGATCAGCATCAATGTTCTCGTTTTAAGTTAATGAAGAAAGTAGGTTGGTAATACAATGTCCAATGAAGTGAAAGTGTTGATGCCATCTTATACAATAGCTGCTTGAACGCAAACAATGCTAATTGATTTGTCATGGATTAACGGCTCATAGTGAACTCATTGTAGGCAACTACTATTTGTACATAGCCTATGTAACATAGGGTGATAAGAGTTATTTTTGAGAGTAAGTGTGTGAAGACCTCGATTAAAAAATAACAAAATAAACAGGTACTTATTTTATACGTATGGTATGTAATTTTCATGTCTTGTATTATTTAATTTTTTTTTTTTGCTAACAACGAATTCAAACGAGTCAAATTGGCCCAGCAATTTGATTTTGAAAATAAGTTACTCTTAAATGTTTTTGTTTGAATTACTCAATCTGAAATCCATTTTTACTTAAGTGTTTCAGAGCTAAAATAACGAAAATGAAAGAAAGAAAGAAGCAATAAAACAAAATGTTATTATTCTGTAACGAACATAACATATTTTGGGGTCCATAGGTCAAAATTAAAACGTAACCCTTTTAGCTCACTTTGTCGTCTGTCTGTCCGTCTTTTTGTTGAGACTCTTTTTCTCAGGAACTCAACTTAAGACTACTCTCCCTTGTAGTCGTGAAAACAAAGTATGTCAACGCAATCAAAAGACAACCGTTTATGTCGCAAATTTTTGAAACCCGCAAAACCTACTGGGTACATCCCGTAAATACGATATTTGATACGACGTAACATCTTTATATTTCATGATTACTGTGTGCAAACAGAAACCACTGTAAATTAATAACCTGACACCAATGTAAAAAATTCAGAAACTATTTCCTTGATTTCTAAGCCTTGTTATAAATGAAGAGGTTCATGAATACCAATCTAATGTTTGAACAATTACTAAGGTAGTCACATAAATTAAAAAAAAAACATTACTTTCTTTACACAAAACCGTTCATTTAAAAATGTATTAGATGTGCGATTCTTGCCTTTCAAATAAATGTATAGCGTTTTTGTAATTATTGAAATCATCTATTTCATTGTTGGCGACTATGTAATATTGGAAGTACCTACCCTGCCTGAACTCGGCAGTTCATGCAGGTAAGTAAGCATTATTTTATTCTAACAGCTCGTCGCTCCTATTGGTGACAGCGTGATGTTATATAGTCTAAAGCCTTCCTACATAAATTAAATATCGAGCACAATATAATTTTGCATATCAAAACAACGCGTTCAACCAATCAAACTCTCCGGCTTTATAAATAAATGCGCCACATAACCACACCAATCACCTGGTCTGAAAATAAGGCTTTCCCTTGTACTATGAGCACCAGACGACGGATACTAACTGAGAGCGTCATCACAGCACACCCAGACACAAGTCAACTTAGAAAAGTTCGTTTTACAAATTGACTCGACCGGGAATCGAACCCTGGAAGTCGCACAGTCGATAATATTTCGCGCTTTGGTCGCCTACCTTAGCCACTGCGCCACCGAGGTCGTCTCTCGGTCGGTCGTCGGCTTATAATATTAGTATGATACCAACACCTTTTAGCAGTTTGTTGAGGAAGCGAGGCGCTATATCAAGTATAGTCCAGCGTCCCAATCCCCGTCTTAATTGAACTGACGACAGATTTTACGACACGATATTCTAAATAACATATCCGCCTATTCTCATTTCAATATCTACCTACCTCTTTCTAAAATTGAGATATAAGGTGAAAATTTTCTCAATATGGAACCAAGTAATGTAAATTTGAAAAAAAAAGTTAGATTATAAAAGTGTCGAATTGTTGTTACGCTTATTGTATTTAGTAATTGAATTGGTGTTTTCACACAATTTTCACATCGTTTAAAAATTATAAAATCAGTGAAGTATATATATTTTATGTCTCCTCTTACTTATTAACCTGATGCAAAATTACTCATTCAAGTGGCATGGCGGTTATACAAACCACATTTTTTATTTTAATTTAATATTATTATTATCTCCCAGTGAAAATATAAAAATGGTTTACAATGGGTAGATGTAAGTTATTAAAAATATTCTGCAACTTAATTGTTCTAAATTTCTTCTAGCCTTTTACTTAGTTAATCTAGTATTTTATCATCCACAAAAATACATCCATACATTCTTTTAAATTTAGCATTAGGTTATAATATTAGTACAATATAATAATTTCTGGTTTCTTCTCGGCATAACTGTTGGTTCTCTAAAAAATTAATAATGGTATTTGCTTACATGATACTTGTTAAACCTTACCAAAAGACTTCCATTGAAATTTAAAAACTTTTTAATTGCCGAGAGGGGATCATAAAAAATATGTAAATGCTAGCAAATATTGACACGTAGGCCAACTCATTTAAATAATCCTTATGGCACTTGCATAGTATGACTTACTGCACCAGCAATCAACAAGTACCTATCATACGCGCGTTTGTATAGAGATTTAACAACCCTGCAATTATTTAATCAACATCGTAGAATATGTTAAGTGAAGATATTTTTAAGATTATTAAAATAGTTTGTTCATACTTAGGTAAATATTTACAAATAGTAAGTAATTCAAAGACAATCATCTACGTCAGATACTAATAAAAATCGGAAAGCGTGACGTATTCGTTGCGCGCCTCTATTCCGCTTTGAAAATGATCACAAGGTTCGATAACGCTGTAAAAGTAGACAATTTAGGACCGTATCGACTGCATCGCATTTGAATCGCTAGTTAATGTCACATCGTGTGAGGGGACTTAAGGTAATGGACACCGCAACTCAGCAATAATGCAAACGCGATTCGAAAATGTAGAATCGGTACGCACAATGTCATGACTTAGTAGCTCCTTTAATACAAACATACAACATACAAACAACAAACATGGATACAAACGCACGTCATATGATTCAATACAAATTTCTTGTGATAGCTGGTCTCCCAATGCAGACGCATGGATGTGAAACGCTCATTTGTATCACCACAAAAAGTAACAATGTGTAAGCTGTCTTATTAAGGTTGAATGCTTACCCGTGAAAAGGTCTGAATCTTGAGAAATCCCACATATTAAAATAAAATTTGATATGTTCAATATGTGCAAGTTCCCCACTAGTTGGACAGACAAAGTTTCTTCCTCTTGCCGATAGACAACTTTTTAATCCATTTAGTATTGTTACAAACAAAATATTGGTTACAGGAATCTTATCATTTAGGAACCTATTGTGTTTAAAGAAACAAAAACTAAAAAAGAGAACCTTCCAATTGTTAAAATCAACTAAAAATATAATTTATAAATCAATGGGTCAAAACTTAACAACCTATTTAATCGCGTATTAGTCGACTGCTCACCACACCCAGCCCGTGACCAAGTTTCGTGCATAAAGGTCAACTACTAATAAATTGACATATTTTCTCCCATTATATTAAGAAAAGTAAGTCTTAAGTTTTATTTTTTTTGCACTTTTCATACCAATTTTGATCAATGGTGACTTGAGTTCAACCAACGAGAACAGAGAACAAAATTACTAAAATTATGGTGATCAATTTCATTTCAAGAGCAAGAGAGATCAATTAGCAAGAGCCTCCACTTAATAAATCTCTATCAAAAAGATGAAGAATCTCAAGTAAGAAAAACAAAATTTTTTTTCCTGGATAGCTAAAATAATGCAAATAAGACCCCCCCCCCCCTCTCCCACAAATGTGTCACATATATTTATTAAATATGAATGCTGAATTTGGCCTTGAATTACAATGTTATCTTTCCAAGGACAGATCAAGCTACCTCTGGAGAATCAATTTCTTAAGGAATTTTACTACTTTTTGATGGTTTCCAGTCATGAAATGAGATATGCTAACAAATTTCATTAAATATATAAAAAAAATTCCTGACATGACAGAGTACTTTTTAACAATTTTTTCATGTTTTACAATCTATCAATATCTTTTTTTGTATTTAAATTAACCGATCATGTATTATTAATATTATTACCTAATCATGCATATTTCATTTTACAATTAATAGAATTCAAAGAAAAAATCATATCTATGCCAAAACTATGGATCTAAGTGGCTGTACACTAGACAGTCCCAAATAAAATTGTCCATTAAAAAATTAGTCGAGTACACTCATGTGTAGGTACCTGTGTTTAAAACATGAAATAAAAATAACATAGGATTTAAAGATCAAATAAAAATAGCATATTTTACTTATCCTTAACTGCCTTATAAAAATTTCAACCATTAATTTGTAGCTTTCATATTATTACCTAATTAAGTATTTTTAATCTTGCTAAGTCTTCATAAACTGGAATTGCAAACTCAATGAATTGTTTCTTTTAATAATAAGGACTCATTGGGATTTAAAGGAATAATTAATTCAAAAACTAAGAATTTCAAATTAATTATGTAAGACAATTATGCAGTTGTAATAATTTTAGTTATATTATAGTAAAATGTTTACATTGGTAAATAAAAATTTACCTACTTAATCTTTTTCAATGTAATTTCTTGACTACAATTTATCAAATAGCAGAATATAGACAAGAGTTAGCAGAATGTGTTTAGTTAGGTAGTCACAAAAACTAGGATTTGGTATGAAATAAATTGATATCCAATGTAATATCACAAATACAAAATGATGTATTTGCTTAATGGAATATTGTAAATACTGTGATTCGATATAAAAATGGAATCAAGTCATTATATGATTAATAGTTTTTAAATGAAATGTTAGAAAGGTAATTTAATGTTAATTTGAAAAAGTATAAATTTGTAACTCTGAGAAAAATGTGTTAAATTTTCAACTCTTTCTTCATCAATTTTTTTAAAACGTTGTATTTAATATAAAATAAAAATAAAAACATATTAGACAAGCTTTTAATAAATCTGTCCATTTTAAGGCAGTATGTTATTACAGTTTATTTTAATTCCTAAATGGGTGTATGACACTATGACCAGCACAATTCCATAAGACGACGACATGAATTAATAGTTAATAATATTTTTTGGTTATTCATTACTATCACATCATCACTTGTGCTTCATAAACACCAAAGAGCCAAATAAAGCACTTAGGTACTATTAATCAAAAATTTTACTGAACTCAATAATCAAGTTTTATTTAATTACTTGAAACAGTATTTACATTATTTTTCTAAAATAACTATTTATTTTAGAAACTGGAATAATATTTTTTATGAATTTTCTAAAGAGGACTACTAATTATAACGCCTTTAATTTTACTTATGATGAAGTATTGATAAAGAGTAGCCAACAGCGAAATAAAGTGATCTTGCAGGCAATGATGACAACAGTGAGTGACTCATTATTTACCCACAAATTAGAGTTTCAATATTTTCAGAGCAGGTCAGCATGTCTTTCGTAATCACTAACTTCAGACTGGCGTAAACTTGTGAAACGAACAACATGTAAATTTCCAAAGCCGCCGAACCAAGTAAAACAAAATTAAAACATTATTCTCACGTCGGAAATATCCACTCTGAGCGGCAGAGACCGGTCAGGCATCAATGGTACACAACCCGCATTCCCTACATCCACCCACGTCCTAAATGCGACACCTACGCACCATCATTACAAAAATCGTACACATCATTATCGTCACTATTTTATTTCGCAGAATAAGTCCGATGGATTAAGGTCACGTCTGTATTTGTAACCATTCTTACCACGGCGAACGGAACGGAGAAAAAGTCGCCATTAACGCGCACGCCACCGAGTCGAGTCGATAAACGGTAGCCATTCCAATAAAACGCCACGCGTTCCGCTCGCCGATTCCAAAAGAACACAAACATTATCACATACCTTGTTATAATTAATCTCTTGAATATAAAGTTACAATCCTTTACAATCCAGGATCCAACAGCGGAGTAACACTATTGCACCACTTCACACAGAATTCTTTTCTTTGTATAAATTTCACTTAATTTAACGAAAACACTAAAACACCACAAACGACGGCCTAAATCACAACATTATATTTATAAAAATATTTTTGTCGAGTACTAAAGCCCGGTTCAATTAGTAAAATATCCCGTTTGCACAAGGAGTCCACGACAAGAGCATCAGTCTTCGTACATCGCCGTGAAATGATTTGGTTTCGCTTTTCGAACGAGTCTAGGCGTGACTGACCCGAGGAATGCCGAAGCTTGCCGATTCGGACGTATACTTCAGAAAATCGCCGCTAGAGGCAGCACTGTTCAGAATGCATTCAGACAATATTAAAGATGCGTTCATAAAAAAAGTCATCCATGAGAATGAATATCAGTCTATATTTACTTTTCACGAATCATAACACTTTATTGATCCATGATTTTTATGAATTTTGTTACCAATAAGCTTTATCTACTTATCAAAATACAACTCAACTCCAGCAAACAAAATGAAAATCAATAGACAATGAATGAATGAACGAGCAACTATAAGGTTGAGTACAGATAACACGTAAATAAAATCGTTGTAAAACAATTTGTACTTTTTGACAGATTAATTTTCACACAACTTCCCATTAGTGACACTAATTTTGCACATGTGAGGATATAGAATACTAACATCAAATCATGTATTGCAGTCTGCTTCAGCTTATATTAATAATCCGAACTGTGACTTGAAGAATAAAATAATAATGGATAACTATTAACTAACAATTTACAAACACAGCTTATTGCCTTTTAGAG
Organism: Glyphodes pyloalis; assembly: GCA_037074685.1. Classification (NCBI taxonomy): domain Eukaryota; kingdom Metazoa; phylum Arthropoda; class Insecta; order Lepidoptera; family Crambidae; genus Glyphodes; species Glyphodes pyloalis. The sequence continues at coordinate 2,122,119 of JAYKKO010000042.1, forward strand.
CCAACATCTGTGATATTAACATATATTGAAACCTGTGGTATGGTTAAAAAATTATTATTTTAATGGGACCATTTCATCGTGACAACTTGACATGTGGTAGACCGGACATATTTAAATGTAAATTTAAATTATTTAAATGAAAGGAAATGCAAATCCGCTATCTGCATGACCCAAGGGTTGACTGGTAGAGAATGCCCCTAGCATTAAGTCCACCTGTTGTACCTATTTGTGCAATAAAGTTTTTAAATAAATAAATAATTAAATCCAACCTCTTACCGAAGAATCGTAAAGTAGGACCGTCAAACATTAGACCAAATTATATTGAAAAAATTAATGAATTTGAAATCAAGATTTTAATTATAACAATTTTAATAATCGAAGCGAAGTTAAAGCAATCCTCGTTTTCGTTCCCTTAAGATTCATTAATCAGATAATCAACACCCAGCTTAAGCTTAAAGTCATTGTCACTGCTGCCAGCTGGCTGTCACACTAATCCAAAGACTAAAGACAGAATATTGTCAAATCTGACAATTGGAGGAAAAAAATAATTTCGAATTCGGTTTTCATTTACCTGAAAAGTATACTAAACTAAAGGATAAAACAAATCATGGCTACATCCATGTTCAAATTATCCTCCGCCTTGATAAACTCCTCCAAAAACTTGAGATGCGTTGTCCGTCTTGTGAACAGCAATAACTTTTCGACTACGAATGTGAAAGCGGTAAGTTGCATAATCGATACACATAGCTACGCTAACACTGTAAAACGGTTTTAGTGACCGTGTAGCCCAAACTTTTGCATTCAATAAGTTACTATACATAAATTTGCCTTCAACTGTTTTGATACATTTCTCTAGATCATAATTTCTAGGTTAACTCTAGTGTTTTCTTCATCCGGTGTCTCATTCTTTTTATCGTTACGTGTTAACGTCAATACCCTTTATTGCTTAAAATGCGTTATATCTATTTTTTTAATTAACACAGGCAAACTATCAATTAAACGTTACAAGTAATTCACCAATGTAAATGTCTTTTCAATTGAAAAAGTGTAAAAAACTATTTTTTGGTGTATCTATTTGTGTTTAATTGTAATGCGTGAACACAATCGTAAAGCAAGCTCGACTGACAATTATATATATATTTATATTATTATATTTTATTAGCTGAATACATGCTTTTAGTTTTATTACTAGGCTAAAGATATATAAACTAATGTTACTAATATAATGATAATAAATAGTATATTTAGCTTATCAAAGTAATTAACAGTTATAGAACATTAGAATATCATTCCCCTTCTAAACATATCACAGATTTAATAAGCTATGTGGTTATAGCAAGTAGATAAAATAAAACCATTTAAAATACATCAATTCATTCTTAAAATGTTGTGTATTGTTGTATTGGGAATTGTTGCTTATAATAAAATCAATGGAAAATGTCGGAGAAGCCTTGCCAACAACAACACTGGGCTCAGACATACTTTTATAAATATTTTTTTGTCATTTGTTTATAAATATTGATTGCTGTTTATTTGTCTCATTAAAACTTGTAAATGGCTGGACTGATTTGGCTAATAATTGTGACCTCCAGGAAAGGTTTCAGAGGAAAGGTTTCAGACGTTAGAAATCTGGAAAATAAATAGGCAGTATGATGTTGTTGGGGCAGATAACATAATATATACTGACCTCATCCCAAAGTTAGTAACTAACCAAAATTCTGCCGGGCTGGTCAAATAAAAAATGATACTATTTAATGGTATGGTATGATGAACTATTGTAAACTGTATTTTTGAATTTTTGTTGAACTTCAGAGGGGAAAAAAATGCAATTCTTGATGATTGTTAATATAAACAATGTATGTGAGGTTTATTGGTAAAGTCTAAAAACTATAATATATATTGTATCATAATAAAGGACATAAAAGAAGTTCAAATTTACCGAACAATACTTCTACAATATGTTGATTAATGTGCACGTCAGTCCTATGGATAAATGCAAACAAGAAAATCAACATTTCTATTTAATCATGTTTTGATAACACTTTAATTATTCTGTTGCCTGACTTAGTAACAAAAACTATCTCGCGGCTTTGTAAATATTGATAAGTGTTGTGGTCGAAAGTTATCGTACAGACCAACACAGTCAAAGAGGTCACAGTTGCAAAATATGTAACTAGGTTAATCATTTGGCTTCACGTCAGTTTGGTAATTTTATGTCTGTTGGACATTTAAATAAGAAAATGATCTCTTGTGGATTTGCCTGTGTCAGTGTTAACAATCCTTATCAAGATCTAAATCAGATTTAAAAGCAAGCTGGGACACATATTCGAATTTATTGTAATCAGGATTAGAAGTTATAAGTAAGGAGCTAAAGGTAAAGATATCTTAGAAGTCTTGCTAACTAACAATTCTGTCAGTATATCCCACGTAAACATTAACCTTCCATAAATAAATAAATAGTATTCTTTATTTTTTGTTTATTCCATTTTAATTAAAATGTACAATTTTTGGTCACCATGCTAAGCCATGATGAGACGGTCCCTGTGCTACTTGTGTTAGTTTCCACATTGTGAAACTGAACTTGCACCTTTTGATAAAGCAATAGACACTAAACAAGTATGTAAGTGGGATTGGTATCTTTCTCTAGACCCAAAACCACAATCACAATTGCTGTTATGGCAAATGATCTATGCTGCTGAAAGGGCAATTAAAATGCAAAATCTTTAAAAAGAAAACAGTGTTAAAATATGTTTGATACCTTGGTACTATGTAGTCAGAAATCAGATAAAAGTAGGGTTCAGCACCAGAAACATGTTTATGAGTTGCTGACCTCTCTCCAGTCATGTTGGCCTAAATCACGTGTATCTATCTATGGAGGAAAGAGTACACTTGTATTGCATAACACCTGCATAGTTGGTTGATCTCAATGAGGTTGGGTGCCTTGGTCAAAATAAAGACGATTTTATTTTATAAATGGACAATCTCAGTGGCAGTGGTATTTTTTATACGCATGGTCAGGTCACTAAAGAAATTTGTTTGTTTACATTTCCATAACTACATATTAATATTATTACATACATATACTACTTAATATAAAAATTAGATTGTATAATAACATCATTATGGGAAGTCTGGTGGTATTGGTTAATACGGCACCTTTTTGAACACCACCCTTACTTAACCAAGTAGGCGTCCAAAGTGCTAAAGGTAGTAGGCTCGATTCTCGGTCAGGTCAATTTGGGAAAATATTTTTTTAAGGGACTGTGTATGCTGGGCTAATGCCCAATTAATATCCGTCTTCTGGTTTTCATAATACAAAGGAAATCCCTAGTTTCCGATTAATTAATTGGTGAGATTGTCTTGCACAATTTTTATTATTATGTTGGTATTGTCACTTATAAATCCATAGGAAAACAAACAGTCCAACTGTGGGATTATTGTTTGTCTGTTTATAATTAGTTGTTTTTGCAGATAGTGTTGCGGTTACTTATCAAACATGCAAATGAGGTCAAAATTGCAATTATATTTTTAATTTAATTTATTATCTGTGGTTTTAGTATGGTACCTATTTGTAGGTTTTCGAAAACAAACGTTTTTAGGTATTCAATCTGGCAACTTCGTTTTTTCATGATTTGATGGTCGAATACTTTTTGTCACTATAGTTTTTGTAAAAAATGTTATTATAGCAGAAAAGACTTTCCCACCTTATTTTTAAATAAAATATAAGTGGATGCAAATTACACTTTTCCGAGTCTTCTTTAAACATGAAAATATAACTGATTATTTTGATTGCGCTTACTAGGAATCATATACTAGCTGTGCCCGCGACTTCTTTCGAGGGACAACAGGATTTTGAATAATTTTTTTTCTAAAATAAAAGTAGCAAGTTAAAGCCCCGCGATGTGGCGTCCGACGCCGACCAGCGTGTTGCTTGCGCGTCACGTGGTCGTGAACCCGACAAACCTATTTCGTTATGGAGTTATTTTTAAAGTAGTCTAAATTACTTCTAATTACATCAGCTACTTGCCAATAAAAGTCCTGTCAAAATCGGTCCAGTCATTTCAGAGATTAGCCGGAACAGACAGACAAAAATTGTAATAAATATTATTTTGGTGTACCGTATGCATATTCATAATATGCATGTAGTAAAAAGCGGTGATTTCAATATTAAAAACAAACAGTTGAATTTTATGTATTTGTATGTATAAACGTATAGGTAGATTAATTTGAATCAATATTCATTTAAAACCACACTTTTTTTATAGGAAAAAGCGTTTGTAAAGGTATAGCGCCTGATAGACAGACAAACGTACAATAACGGATAGACGATACCTTTTTAAGGAAGGAAACTCAAAAATGAATTAGACATTCGAAAATTTTCTGCCTACAGTGATTGTGATCGTACATAAAAGTTTAATAAAATCCTTAAGTATCATTACAGTTCTGTGATTTTCCTACCGGCGAAAATTGATAAGGTAACCTTGACAACCACTCGGTTGGTTATAGACGCATATGCAAAGTAATGTAAATTAACACACAGTTATATCAACCACATGGGTTGATAACGTAAGATCGGTCCCGCCAGTGCCCCCACAGTCGCGGTTACGAATGGTCGCACGAGTGATAAAACAGCACTCATTAAAAAGCGAAACGCAAAAATCTATGCGCCAGTGGAGGGGACCGACCGGTCTGAACAATCTTTTTGCCTTTCGTTCCTCGACGTGGACTTGGGAACCCGTTTTAGTCGTAATCGAATCTCAAATAAGTATATCGTCTCTGGTCTTTTAAATACTCTTTGTTGGAGAACATTGGCTGGAAATAATAAAAAGTAAAATATTTATAAAAAAGTAATTTGACGTTTATGTGTCAGTGACAAAATTGCCGGTTTTGATTTTTTCTTCTAGTGTTTTTGTGTAAATTATTTGTTTGTTTTTACTTGTGGTTTTGTAATTCGTAATCAAAATGGCTTGTACAGTATGCATAGATCCAGACAGCAAACCTGTTAAAATGGTGAGTTTTCATGTAATATTAGGGCATTGTAAGTGTTTCCTATCAAAATACTAGTTTTTTTGCCAGTTCTTTTTAATAGTGGAAGGAGTGGTTGAACAATAAATTTCTAAACTTTTTTGTAAAGTTATGTTTTTCCGTACAAAATATTCGGATAGTGTCAAGTTGCTCTTTTAATTATGAATTATTTTAATTACAATAAGAAGTTACCAAAATTATCTCTTTAAATAAACATTTTAATGTTTGTAATTAAAATACTTACAATGATAGTTGTGTTTATACCTGTATTAGTACGATAATTTAAGGCTTTAGTGATCATTAGATATTTCTAAACTTGTTTTATCGTGCAATGTTTACACTTCGTTTCTAGTTAATATGTAACATAATTATATTATTCAAATACTGATGTTGATTATAATACGAACAGTCATTCACCTCATATCAGTAAGTAGGTTCAAACGTTGAACTTGACCTTTCGCACAGTGTGGTCAATAAAATGGCTTCGTAACTTTTATTAGATTTCCGAGGCGCCATATCAGTAAATATGAAAAACTTGCAGTTGCCCCCTATTTCGTCATAAAAAGTATTATATATGTTAATCTAGTATGTCATCTCTCTTCCTACCAATTTTTATCCAAATCTGTTTAGTAGTTTTTGCGTGAATAAGTAAAAAACATCCATACTCACAAACTTTCACATTTATAATATTGCCTGATTAATAATAAAAATGATTATAATGATAAAAAGACATCCTTCTTATTTAAGTTTAGACTCCTGAGCGGGGAGACGATAAATGAAACAGCCAGTAGGTGGTAGTCTAGTAATCAAGAGCATGTTTATTAATTATATTATTGCTTATATACTAATATGAATGTGCGTCAGCTGTGACATAGTGGTTAAAGTCTATGCTGACGCTACAAAGCCTATGTCTATGTCTTTTTATTACGCTACTGACAATATATGTGGTAAAACATACTTTCCAAATGGCTACTGCATCTTTAATAAAAAAAAATAAAAATCTTTATTAATAACTTAAGTACAGGCACATACAATAATAATTAAACTAACACATTAATAACAAGCTACAAAAATTACCAGGGTCTCCCAAACTAGGCTGAGCCTGTATCTTGGGACACCAGATTAAATTAAATTTACTTATTTATTATTGCACTTAGTACAAATGCATGTCTTACAATATGTGTAATTGGCTTAACCCTCTTTACGGCAGAGCACGTTTAAATTTCTCATTGGTTGCACCTTAATTCAAGGAAGTAAGGTTCAAATTATGTTGGTCATATAGTTGGCAGAGCCTTATAAAGGGTAACTGACATCAGTTTCGAATTAAAATCTATTACGATAAACGCAATCAGATACTTTATAGGTGTCTTGTTGCACACGCAAAGTATTTCAACACAGTTAACGAACAATGTGGTGTTCTATAAAATCAGTGACATGACACGCGGATGTTTGCACTGTCGGGCGTAAAAACTGTGTAAACAATTACTGACAGGGGACTGTTTCAATGGAGAGAAGTAAAGAGTAAACATTGAATGAAATGTATGTACCGACAAAAGCACGTCAGACTACTTTGTGCCGTAGTTATGTCGTCTGCATAAGAACTGTTATCGAACTGCAAGTTCAGCCCTACCAGATTTCTCACATGAGATGACAAAAGTTTCGATACAGGAGGTCTACTCTCAAATACGAAATATGTCGAACCGACGACTGATAGCTATTTTTAATTCTCATTATCGTAACCAACTCAAATCTAATGCGACTAAAGCGTTAAAAAAAAACTAATTATTTATGCAAATCAAAACCACGTTTGAACTCCCAAACTTTTGGTTAATGTTCAAAAAGAAAACCTTTCGGTAGTTCGTTTCGTTTTTGGGAGTAGGCCTACTGTTGATTAGCTTATATCTCATTGCACTCATATTAGGAAATCAGCAGTCGACGCACTGAATTTGACATTTGTTAAGAGCGCGATAATTTTTTTACGCGTGGCGTATCCTAAGCAGCCAGGTGGAGAATACTATCCCAAGAATCCACGGACGATACAAGGGCGGTTACACCGCCGAAGTAAGAAGTTTGACGTGCTTTTCTTTGCTGCAGCCTATTTTGATAATTTTAAATTCCAATGGATATTGAACTTTTTTGGTACTTAAAATTTATTCGGAGAAAATTTAGACATGGAAATTTTGACAGATTTGGATAGGAGGACGTGTCGCACTTTTGGGCTTATTGAGAAACTTTTTCCAAACTTCAAAACGTCTCAATTAACATTATCTGGATTAAAAGTGATAGTGAAATTTCTTTCACAGTTAATAAATATATGGCTTCCTAGGTGTTTTAACGACCGAATAAAATGAAATTCGATTAATCTTTCTTCAAAATGATCGTGGATTTATAAAAAATGTGTAATAAATATAAAAAATCGGATAACCTAAAAAAAACGATTTTACTTCCCTTTCGATTACTTACATTTCTGTATATTATCATAAAATAACCAAGTTAACATTATCTTAATAATTAAAAATCGATAAACTATAATAGATCTATTAAAAATAAATTATGAATTCTATCTTAACAGTTAGATCTTTGTCACCGACAATACTATCGATACCACCAACAATGCTTTCATGCAATATTGCCTGTATTTTAAGCTATAGGTGGTATCAATAGAATCGATACTATTAGTATGATGTCAACTATCGATAAATTTATCGATAGTCGACTATTAATCGTCAATACTAGCGTGTGTGCAAAGTGTGTTTTGGATTCTGTGAACATAGGTATCCATAGCTAGGTTTTGAGATCACCACCAACCCATCCGGCGATCAGGCCAGCACTTTATTATAATGATGGTTTAATTTTTACTGATGCATACAATATGTATTGTTTTCAGAGGAAGGAAAAGGACACGTTCGGAGAGCTGGACGTGCCCGATGACAAATTGTATGGAGCCCAGACCGTGAGGTCTGTCATGAACTTCCCCATTGGTGGAATCGAGGAGAGGATGCCGGTAAGTTGCCTTTTATAGAAACAGTTTTATCTATAACCATGATTTTAGGTACCTTACGTCTGGTTATAACAATCAGGAGCTTGTTACTTAATATTTTTGCAAAAGCACCTGTTTCAATTCATCGGAATTCTTCATAAATATTAAAAAATTGAATACACAGCCATCAGAGTTGGTATAATAGGGCTTCGTCTATATGACTATGTCTCTGAGAGTACATATTGAAAGTGATTATTTGTTTTTTTTGCTATAGCATATTTCATTTTCAGTATCTATGAACACTAAACTAAGTTAATTAATATTCTTTACTACTATATTAACTAAGCTTAGTTACCTTCGGATTTCGGAATGGTCCTAATAAAAAATTTTATCGTTTAAAATGTGAAAAATAAAATAATGATTAACTTCTACATAAGTCTAATGTGGACCGTGATAATTGCAGTGATTATTTACTAACTGTTACCCGCTACTTCGCCCGCGTTATTTCGGGATAAAAAGTATCCTTTATGTTAATCTAGTATGTCATCCTTCTTCCTACCAAATTTCATCCAAATCCTTTCAGTAAATTAACGTCAAACTGTAACAAACATACATCTAAGTATTCATACATTTAGACATCCATACATTTTAACAAATTCGTTTTTAAGTAATATCAGTAGGATTTCAACAATATGTTTGTTTTACCCCTTCACATGTCCGTGACATCTATTTCAAAGGTTGCTTTGCACCTGACAGTAATTGCTATGAGACCATGTTTGAAACGAGATATCATTAAAACTTCACGCAAACGTAACAAGAATGATACCTAAGCCTTGTATTTTCTTTTTAAGAGCAAACATAGAGAGATGTGCTCGTATCACAGTAGCTGAAAAAAATGTGAGCCAAATAAGTTACATTTTCTCTTAGTTGGCATTAAAATGTTTGGAATAATATTTTGTTTTGTTCCTTTTAACAAGACATAATTGAGCATCTCAATTTTGTACTTTTTTTTTTATATTGCACTTCCAGATTGACCTCATCCCACCTGATGTTAAGTGGTAATGAGGCCCTAGCTTAAGGGTGACAAGTACAGCATAATAAATCTGTTACTGGACTTGTCACCCTTACCTTAAAGGCTTGACCCCTGCTACTAATGTAGCACCCCCCAGGAGCTCTGGAAACCTTACTCACACGCAGGAACACAACAACAAAGAAGTGATTGTTATTTGGCTGCGGTCTTCTGTAAGGTGGAGGTATTTCACCAGTCGGGCTGCTCCAGTTCGAACGATGATAAATCGCTATGCCCTACCTCTCTCAACTTACCCAAAAATGCATATTGTTTAATATACAATCTTTGTTAGAATATAATACATTTTTTTCTTCGTTGTCTACACCTATTTGTTCAATTTAACCATCTAGTCATGTCCAAATAAAAAAAATACTTAACGCAAGAAAAAAAATTCGTTGTAGTTTCTATACTTACCTACATAAAATCTTGTTAGGCACATATGGAGTCAGGATATGTGATAACGTTTAACAAAATCTTTATTACAGTAAAATTAGTTTCTTTGTTATTTGACGATTTTCTTATTTGAATGAAATTATCAAGGGAAATCTTCAAATTTAATGCCGATTAAATTAATGTATTAAATATATTTCAAAATCGTTCCAAATTTTATCTCTCAAAAAACGTTTTCCATGAATAGTTTAATTCTCCTTACGATAGTTATCTTAAGACTTTAGCTTAATATTCATGAATTACGAAAATAACGTGTAAGTTTAATCTTAAAAATAGCGATACATCAAATGTGCGAATCTCCCATTGGCCTATATTCACTCGAAATACACAATTCCAAATATGCAATGTGGTATTATCAAATTCGTAACTAGCAAACGTAACGAAATCTGTTACCCGTCTCTGGAATGAGATTAGCGCTCATTTGGAAACCAGACGTCGTGTCCCATTGTCTGGCTTGGTTGCGAAACGCCATAGAAAGTGCCCACTCATTGAGATGCGAGGCCTGTGTCCCATGATAGCAGACATTCTAACATTATTATGTCATGACTAGCCGGCCCGCGCCGCTTCGCACGCGTACAATCGCCATTTCTTCATATTTGCTACTTATTCTTCGCTGTTATTGGTTGCAGCGTGATGTTATATAGCCTAAAACCTTGCTTAATAAATGGATTATCCGACACAAAAAATATTCATAAATTCAAACCTGTGGTTCCTGAGATTAGCGCGTTCAAACAAACTCTTTAGCTTTATAATTAAGTAAAGATTGTCTGATGTTGCTAGACATGTAGGTAGTGTTGTAAAAAACTCGGGCCGGCGCTAAAGCGCTCCAGTTGACGCTTGAGCAGTTTTAAAACGCTTGAGTCAAGACTTGGGTCAATTCTAAAACGCTCGAGCGCTGGCTTGAGCGTTTAAAGAAAGAAGCTCAATTAAAGCGCTGAACTCGACATTCGACTCAGGCTCGAGTGTGAGTGTCTACAGACTTTATTAAGAAGAATAAATAATTTTACTAATAACTACATAATATATGCATTAGCTATACATAATATATGCATATATTTACAAAACAATCAACAAAACAAAAACGCCGAGAAATTTTTTTCTAGTTTGATTCAATGTGCATAGGCATGTCAAACGTCATAATTAATGCAGTATACCCTCTAATATTTAATTCATATAAACCCATACTCGAGCGCCGAAGTCCGAGCGCTCGAGTCTTTAACGCTCAAAAGCGTCGACTCGGCGCTCAACACTCGACTCAAAGCGCTCATATTTACAACACTACATGTAGGCCTAGCATGCGCAATACGTCAAATTTCTCGCATGAAACGACAAAAGTTTCTGTACCGTTGATTGGATAATAGTACACCGCACTCATTTTCAGCCAATCCGCAGTTGATGCATTGATTTTGACATTTCTTAAGAGCGCGATAAAATTTACTGGCGTAGCGCATGCTATGCCTGATAATGACGGTTGGTATGGGTCTTCCGTTTGTTGACTGCTCTTTTCCTTTCGGCAAGTGTGATTACAATAATGTATTGGTTGCCGTCGTACTTTCATAAGCCTAAGAGGGGATTTAAATGAATAGGATCCGGTTTCTTATTCAGTTAGGATATGTTTCCTAGTCCAGAGTGGATTTGCCTAAATGTTTTGATTTTTGATAGACATCTCAAAACAAAAAGAAATGGTGAAAAAATTTACTATCTTAGCATACAAACTTCCCGGCATATCGATTTTGCATGGAATTTTACGTAAAAATAGTTGTTAAAATTAAGAAAATAAAGAAATATAGTGTGTTATGTAGTTATATGTTTTTGTTTACTTTCAATTAATGTAACTATTTGACTTTCCCATCCAACTTTGAAGCATTATTTTCAAGAAAATGCGTAACTTATTTAAAATGTAATTGCACAAAAAAGTTATCACTCGACAGATTTTTTATTGCAAATATGAAACGTTATGCGAAATAAGATATAACCGCTTTTTCGCAAGTACTGTTTCAGAGTTAAACTAGTTAAGTTAGACAATTAAGCTGTAATTGTTTATGTAACATGATACAATCGTCAGTCAAATAGAGTTGTTTACACTTCGCTCAGTGATGGTGATAATTGGCGGCAGCTGACATTTAAATAAACTCTGTTGTTTATTTCGAAGATGATGTAACGGTAGCAATAAACTCGTACTTTGAATTATATTTACATCATATTTTCTCGTGAAATTGTTGTTTGTGATTATTATTTAGCCTCTATGCTGGCGCGCATCGCTAAATTCGAGGCAGAGGCCCTAGGCCCATAAGTATAAAAAACGATGAATCTGTTTAGTCCCTTTGTTATAGTTTTAAAAGAACTGAATACGTATTTTTTGCTTCAGCAAATAAATAAAAATAGATGATGATACAGCGCATCAAAGCTCAATGGAGGGGTGTGTTTACATCACTAATTCGTAAATACTGTGCAATTGTTTGTTTATCTAATTATTATGCGAAACGGAAAAAGCGGCACCACTGATTTGTAGCTCAATTCTTATTAATATCCTTCTTTAAAAAAACTTATGCAACATTAAAATGTTTTTTGTATCTTATGTGTTTACTTCGTTTTAATAAGATAGGTACTTGTAGTATATAAGCGACTATAACTCACATGACTGTTTGTTAATCATAGTGTAGGTAGTGTGTGGTTAAACATGTTCTTATCGCAGTCCAAATTGTAATGTTTACTATTTATAGTATAATGCAGAGGCCATGATGATTGGATGTATGGATGTAGGATTCTTACGAAAAAACAACCGGATAGATTGAGATGAAATTTGGTAGTTAAAACAGATGAAATACTACGCTAACATAGTACAAACACCGAGGAAAAACGCTAATGAGAAATTTAACCTTTATTCCTATAAGTAATATTCATAAAATAGTTGTAACGCGTGACTCGTATGTACAACTCATAATTATAGGACACTTTTTATCCCGAATTAACGCGGAGTACAGCTATTTCAACTAAGTTCGCGGTCTACAGCAGGTTTGTCATTATTTACTATGCGACTTTACCTCACATATATGTTATTATTATTTTCAAAATCCTATTATAATCGTTTAGCAGGTCAGGGCACATTGTAACCACAGTTTGAACCTTATTCCTTTTGAATATGGTCTATAACCAGAAATACTTATATATTTTAGTTAGTTTTGGCTATAGGTTTATAATGCTTTAGCAGAGTGCTTACACCAATGATCTCTCTTACAGTTCCCGGTCATCGTAGCTTTTGGTATCTTGAAGAAGGCAGCCGCCAAGGTTAACATGGAATATGGATTGGACAAGAAGATTGGTAAGTTTTTTTTGTAAGTAATATAATCTTGGAACTAACGAAGAACATTTTGAGACTATATGAATTAAAAAGCTTTGGCGTTCCATTATAAACGGCTACGAAATGCGATACGCAATTACATTATTTTGTTAAGAGAAAACGGATATATATTTTCAAACTTTTAAAAGGTTTGAGCCTGTTTTGATTTTTTTATATTACACTTCTAGATTGACCTCATCCCACCTGATGTTAAGTGGTAATGAGGTCCTAGCTTAAGGGTGACAAGTACAGCATAATAAATCTGTTACTGGACTTGTCGCCCTTACCTTGGAGGCTTGACCCCTGCTACTAATGTAGCACCCCCCAGGAGCTCTGGAAACCTTACTACACGCAGGAACACAATAACACAGAAGTGATTGTTATTTTGCCGCGGTTTTCTGTATTTCACCAGTCGGGCTGCTTCAGTTCGAGCGATAAATCGCTATGCCCTACCTCTCTCAAATATTTCCCTAGTATTATAAGTACTAGGGAAAGCCTACAATTGACAATTGCAGTGAATGTCAGATCATGAGATTATTTATTATTCCGGTTCGAAATCCCATACAATAAACATACTGCGACTTTGGAATCCTACTAATATCATAAATGCGAAAGTTTGTTAGAACGTATGCATATCTATGCTTCCATTCAAGCATCGAGTAACAAACGTACATCATAACATTACGTTTGTTACTCTTTCACGCAAAATATACTGAAGGGATTTGTATGAAATTTGGTAGGTAATACATATTAATAATTATTAATCTTGAAATAACGGTGATCGAGTCGCAACCAACTGATAGTCTACACTTTTATTATAAAGATTTAAATATTTTTGTTTTAGTGTGTATGTTTGCAATGAATATTAATGAATGAGGTAGCTTCATTTGCTTTATATAGAGACTATTCATAAGTATTACTAATGTAATCTATGTGAATAAAAAAAAATATTGACTTTGACTTTGAATAAACTCAAAAACTACTGAGCCGATTTTAAAATTCTTTCACCATTGAATAGCGACATTCACTTAGAGTAATAGGCTATATTCAATATTTTACGATTCGTAATGTGTCAAAAATGACTATCCGTTTGCTACGAACCGTTAATTCTAATTTCAAAATTTTCTTTCCATCTGTCGTCTGTCGGTCGTTTTTGGGTTACGCCTCGTATCATTTATAACTATTCGTAACTAGAGCGGATCGTTTTTCAAATATTGGAACCGGGCATTAGTCCACGCGTACGAAGTCGCAGGCTCCCGCTAATCCATACTAATATTATAAATGCGAAAGTAACTCTGTCTGTCTGTCTGTCTGTCTGTCTGTCCGTCTGTTACTCTTTCACGCCTAATCGGCTGAACGGATTTTGATGAAATTTGGTATAGGCATACCTTGAATCTCAAGAACGGACATAGGCTACTTTTTTTTAGAAAATAAGGGGGGGATGGGGGTAATACCACCTTTGAAAGTTAATATGGAAAAATGTTTATTTTTGAAGTTAGAGATATGAAATTTGGCACAAATATAGCTCGAAACTTGGATTAAAATATAGACTACTTTTTGTTTCGAATATTATGGGAGGAAGGGGTAAAACCGACCATGAAAGGATTTTTCCACGCGAACGAAGTCGCGGGCACAGCTAGTGTTTAATAAATTCGAATAGTCCTTCTACATTGAGAAACGTCTTAGGTGAAATGTGTTCGCTCCATATCAATTTAGCACCTTATTATTTGTGCAGCTGAGGCCATAATGCAGGCTTGCGAGGACGTCATCTCCGGCAAGTTGTACAGGGAGGGACACTTCCCTCTCGTCATCTGGCAGACCGGCTCCGGTACTCAGTCCAACATGAACACCAACGAGGTATGATACAAGTAAATATTGGACAACATTTACATTTACTTACCAGTAGCATAAGCACTTGTGTTTAAGAAATCAGAAACAATGACGGTACCACAACAACCAGATCTGAGTAAATATTGAAAAGTACGTTGCCCATCCCGACTGGGGATCAAACCCGGAACCTCAGAGATGGCGGGACGTTAAAATCCGGCTCACTCGCCTCTCGGCTACGGAGGTCGTCAACAAGTTTGTAATATCCGGTAACCTTTGACATATCTAGTATGGTAAACAACAATAGTGTTTTGTTAGCTTATTTATCTTCATTGATATAGGTGTCAACGGAATCAATGTTTTTCAACAAAGTGTTTTTTAATAGTATTATTTCAAATTTCTTGACACCGTGTGGAACACCGAAAAAACCCATATGAAAAGTTATGAAGTTTATTTTTATACATAGAGCGTAGGTTACTACTCAGTATCTAAAACAACTGTTCAAATTGACATTTGTTTATTTGTCCTTCAAAACAAAGAGGCAAAGTAATGTGAGGAATTTAAAAAGAAGGGATGGCAAGAATTTGTTTGTTTTATTTATTTATTCATTTCGATAATTATAATACATGTTACATTTTTGCTGGTCCTCACACTAGGCTAAGCCTGTCCTGTGAGGACCAAATAATCCAAAAATGGTTTGAATCTTTGATCAAATATATGTAAATGCACAGTTTTGACATGAAAATGGCCCCAGCAAAACAAGGCTTCAAACAGTACTTATAAAGCTTTCTTTCTCTCCCATTCGCTTCGTGGCCGCGCGTTTTCTTTACGTCAAACATTATTTAATATCATACTTATCTCAGTGAAATAAGGTATAAATTAGATTACTTTTGGCGTTTTTTGCAATGCTTGTGTTGATACAAATATCTATCATAATGTACGTCATTGCCCTGGGGACACTTAATTGTATTTGGCATAGAACTGTAGATCTACAAAATCTTCGATCGAGTCTTGTTTTTTAACCGACTTCGAAAAAAAGGAGGAGGTTCTCAATTTGACCGTATATATATTTTTTGACCACATTGTGAAATAAATGCCCTTATATAGTGCGCTTAAGAACTTATATCGAACTGCAAGTGTTTACATGACGTGCTTCCGTGACCGTACACCATTCCCCCAGACTATTTAATGTAGGGTGAAATTACCACAGCCATTATAAACAGGATACTTAACTAATGCGTGACGATCTTCGTCCCACCAGGTTGGGCGAAACTATTGTATAAATTGTATAACTTTTAGTAGATTGACAGATTATATATCTATGGCTGGCACATACGTCATGCTTGTGCACAGGGGCCAGGGGACTGGTCTGCTCCAGCTTACCTCTCGAAAATAAATACTTAATGTTTCTTCACTCATCAAAACAAAACTATATGACTGAGCCCAAAGTGCACTCATAGCTATAAGGAAGATAACTGTAACTAATCTGCTGAAATTCTTACCGGTGTCTTATCGGTTCCGAACCGGCAGCAGAATAACTGCATTTTATTCAGTGACGATTAAAAAGTGTTGCATGTTACGTTGTTGAATAAAGGTATATTTGACGTTGAACACCAGGTCATAGCCAACCGCGCGATCCAGATCCTCGGCGGTAAACTTGGCAGCAAGACGCCAGTCCACCCCAACGACCACGTGAACAAGTCGCAGAGCTCAAACGACACGTACCCGACAGCCATGCACATCGCCGTGGCCATGGAGCTGCGGGACCGGCTCATGCCGGGCCTGGTGGCTCTGCGCGACACGCTGGCGGCCAAGTCGAAGGATTTCGACAAGATCATCAAGATCGGCAGGTCAGTTGCTACCAGACGTCGCTATGTTTTGAGAGAGGTAGGGCATAGCCCGACTGGTGAAATACCGCTACCTTACAGAAGACCGCAGCCAAATAACAATCACTTTGGTGTGTTGTGTTCCTGCGTGTGAGTAAGGTTTCCAGAGCTTCTGGGGGGTGCTACAGTAGTAGCAGGGGTCAAGCCCTCTAGGTAAGGGCGACGAGTACAGTACCAGTTTTATTATGATGTACTTGTCGCCCTTGAGCTAGGACCAACCACTTAAGATTAGTCGTAGATAAGTAGTAGATCTTGAAGTGCTATAAAAAAAATATTGGTGGGACGTCCGAATCGTCGTCACAAAAAAAAATATTTTACAATTTTTATAGTGCTACACACTGCACTAGTGAACTTTAAATAGGATTTTTTATAGACATTTCATCTCCCTTTGTGTTGCGGGGCTCGAACCCACGACCTTCATGTATCAATAAGTATGTAGTTCTAGATTGTTGAGTAATAAATACATTTTGAAATACCACATTGGGTAGTCTTTGCTCTCAGCGGCGTGTGTGGACGCTACAGTCGTAATATCTCGTGTGCAGGACGCACCTGATGGACGCGGTCCCGCTGACGCTCGGGCAGGAGTTCAGCGCGTACGCGCAGCAGCTGACGTTCGGCATCGAGCGCGTGTGCGCGACGCTGCCGCGGCTGCACTACCTGGCGCTGGGCGGCACCGCCGTCGGCACCGGCCTCAACACGCGCGTCGGCTTCGCTGAGAAGTGCGCCGCCGAGATATCCTCGCTCACCGGTAAGATACCACAGGGGACTGTTTCCAAACGTAAAAAGTAAGAACGCCCAGGGGACTGTTTCACAAACGTAAAAAGTAAGCACGCCTAGGGGACTGATTCGACCCTACGACGACGCAGAAGACAACGCGCACGGCGTAACACGCACGCGCCGATCTTCCGCATGGGGACCAGCTGGCTGTGCGTGTGAGGGCACCACAGTCAGCATTGCACCCACGGTCCTCAATGCGAGGTGGGGATGGCCTAGGGGATCGGCCGTCTCCACGTTCCCCCTAAACCATTCCGGGGGAAGAGTCCGGGCTGCTTGAACAGCAGCCATTCCGCCGGTGATGTTGTGGTGGTTCTTAAAATTTTTTACAGCATTACCATTAAGGCGATGAGGTCCCCCGGGGGGGTTTAGTGGGTAGGCCTGTCCTTTTTAGGGCAGAAGAGTCCCACACACGCCGTCACCTCCCTCGGGTGACGGTACGGTGCGCCAAGCATTTCCCTCCGCAAAAAATAAAAAAAAGGAGACTGATTCACAAGTGTAAAAAGTAAGATCGCACAGGGGACTGATTTACAAACGTCAACAATAAAAAAAATAACGGGTCAAAATTCGACACCATTATTTTGTAGTTCATACAAACTACTTACCGACGTTTCCGTTAGGTTGCACCAATAGTGGCCACGAGCTGACTGGTCTCGTTTGTCTTCGTCTATTGAGGGGAGGTTTGGGCTGTGCCTTGATAGATCACTATGTCAGTCAGTCAACTTTGAGTTATACATATTTAGATGGATTTCTCTCGTTTTATTACCAGGCATCCCCTTCGAGACTGCCCCGAACAAATTCGAGGCTCTCGCCAGTCACGACGCTATGGTCGAAGTGCACGGAGCTTTGAACACTATCGCCGTGTCGCTCATGAAGATTGCAAACGATATTCGCTTGCTCGCCTCGGGGCCCCGCTGCGGCCTGGCGGAACTAATGCTGCCGGAGAACGAGCCAGGATCGTCGATCATGCCTGGTGAGTTAGATATTGTAATCATCATCATCTTTTTTGAACTCGTAAGACTGAGACAACCAGACATAATAGAAAATCAATTGTTTCTAGCTTTTAAAGGACATTCGATCTTACGATGTTAAAGAAACAGAAAAAAAGTCTCTTTACAGATTAGTAAAAAGTACAGGGCTGAGAGTTCAGATCTTTACCTAAATAAGATATTTTATCATGATTAAAATGAATGGTCACATTTATGATATTTGAAACGACTAATACAGGCCTTTGTAATTGGCTACTTGACAGTGTTAACTATAAAATATGAAAAGTGTTAGATACGTTAGCTTATTAGTTAAGTGATAATTTTACTTTTTTATTTTTTAATTAAAAGCATACTAAGTATTTTATTTTTGCAAAATAAATTTTACTTTTTTTATCTGTGGAACAAAAGAACCGAAACGGAAACCACCATTGCAATTCGGAAATGACAGCTGTCGGCGAAAATTATTTATTTTAATGTGGCGAAACAATGATTATTTTACCGATTAAAATGAATTATTGTGTCTCTAATCGTATTAAGAATTTATTGAAACATTTTTCGTTTATCTAAATTAAGTCGTTCCTATGCGTATTGGTTCGTTGTCTAGGACGTTGACGTCATAATTGCAACAGTGACGAGACTTGGCGTTTTCGCGCGCTTTTTAAATGTGTTACACAAAATCTTATTTTTCTCTGGTTATTTACATTTTATCTAGATAAATCCAATTGCTTGGGATATAAAATGAACGGGCACACATTTTACAATACTTTTTTAAAAACTGTCAAGTAGCCAATTGTATAATCATTTCCGCCTACTCTACGCTAATTACGAAGCACAACGTTCAGATCCACTTTGGGGCGAGTTGTTCCAATGGTTTCAGCCCCACTTTGGGGTGAGTTGTTCCAATGGGGCAAATTGTTGCGCTTGAATAACATTAATTATGAATAAGGTTATCATGGGTTTCTTTTAATGAACACAATATTTTTGTGTGTTAATGTAAGAGTATATGTTCCAGGCAAGGTGAACCCGACGCAGTGCGAGTCGCTGACGATGATCGCGGCGCAGGTGATGGGCAACCACGTGGCGTGCACGGTGGGCGGCAGCAACGGACACTTCGAGCTGAACGTGTTCAAGCCGATGATGGTGGCCAACGTGCTGCGCTCCATACGCCTCATCGGTGAGTATCTGTGTCCGATGCTACCCGCAGTAATGGCAACCACGTGGCGTGCACGGTGGGCGGCAGCAACGGACACTTCGAGCTGAACGTGTTCAAGCCGATGATGGTGGCCAACGTGCTGCGCTCCATACGCCTCATCGGTGAGTATCTGTGTCCGATGCTACCCGCAGTAATGGCAACCACGTGGCGTGCACGGTGGGCGGCAGCAACGGACACTTCGAGCTGAACGTGTTCAAGCCGATGATGGTGGCCAACGTGCTGCGCTCCATACGCCTCATCGGTGAGTATCTGTGTCCGATGCTACCCGCAGTAATGGCAACCACGTGGCGTGCACGGTGGGCGGCAGCAACGGACACTTCGAGCTGAACGTGTTCAAGCCGATGATGGTGGCCAACGTGCTGCGCTCCATACGCCTCATCGGTGAGTATCTGTGTCCGATGTTACCCGCAGTAGTAGCAGCTAATTGTACCCGTAGTGATGCAGACCACGTGGCGTAATCTATCCTTAGTTATCTGCAGTGGTGCTGACCAAGTGGTGTTGTAAATGCAACCGTAGTTAGCCGCAGTGGTGGCTACCATGTGGCGTAAGCGTAGTTATGCGCGTTCCCTCGCGTCGTATTCCCCACCTCATTGCGCGTGTTTGCTTTAAGAAATAATCCTCAAATAATACCAACCAACGAATAACTTTTGAGTGGAATATCAGCGTTGGATGTCATGCGGCTTCCCCTCGCGTCGCATTCCCCACGTGGCCGTGTTCACGGTTTTTTCATAGGAACCGTTCATTATTCATATGATGATTATTTTATAATTGTTAACGATCCCACTTGGTGAAACATGGTGAGATTTAAGACTACCCCCCTCCCCTCACCCTTTACCCGCTTGATATACGAAAATACACGATTTTTAGTACCTACAAAGAGTCTTCATTTTTTAAAATATTTAGTATAAAATGCAACCTGCATAACTAAAGTGTCATCATTAAATACTCGTAATATATTACTACACCCTTCCTCCCCCTACGTCGTGATTTTGTATGCCCCCCACCCCCTTTCGAGCCTCGCATTGTTAATAGACGGCCCTGGCGGCCTTATATGCTGCTATTAATAGGTACTTTCCTATGTTCCAGGCGACGGCTGCCAGTCGTTCAACAAGAACTGCGCGGTGGGCATCAAGGCCAACGAGGCTCAGATCGGCAAGATCATGCGCGAGTCGCTCATGCTCGTCACCGCGCTCAACCCGCACATCGGATACGATAAGGTCACCATCACTTGCTTACTTTATGTATGACCCCTACAATATTTGAATAACGATCCATTTCGGTTACAGATAGATAGATAGATACACTTTATTGCACAGAAAAATTTACAGAAATTGGTTTTACAGACATAATTAAGTACAATTTAGGCGGTCTTATTGCTAGAAAGCAATCTCTTCCAGACAACCTTTAGGTAGAGGAAATAGTAGATAGTAATACATTATACGAGACGTAAACCAAACCCGTTCCGGACTCGTTGACAGTTGGAGAAACAAACGCGTGGTCATTTTTGACACATTAATAATAATAATATAGCCATTTATTTTCAAAAACTTAAAAACATAAGTACCATTTATTTATTACTAGCTGTGCCCGCGACTTCGTTCGCGTGGACTACATCCTTTTATGGTCGGTTTTACCCCTTTCTCCCCTAATATTCGAAATAAAAAGTAGTATATATTTTAATCCAATTTTCGAGCTATATTTGTGCCAAATTTCATATCTCTAACTTCAAAAATTAACATTTTTCCATATAAACTTTCAAAGGTGTTACCCCCCTCCCCCCCTTATTTTCTAATAAAAAGTAGCCTATGTCCGATCTTGAGATTCAACGTATACCTATACCAAATTTCATCAAAATCGGTTGAGAAGTTTAAGCAGGAAAGCGTAACAGACACACAGACAGACAGAGCTACTTTCACATTTATAATATTTGTAGGGATTAAAATATTTACAATTTGCTTTTTTTATTTCGCATTCACTACATTACTAACTAGCGGTTGCTGATAAAAAGTATCCTCATAATAATATGTTAATCTAGTATCTCATTGATCTTTCTACCACATTTCGTTTCGTTATTTTCGTTAAAAAAAGTTTCGTTTTCTACCAAAGTTCATTCAGTTGTTTTATCGAGAAAAAGTAACAGGACTTGTGGCCCTCACCTTGAAGGCTTGACCCCTGCTACTAATGTAGCACCCCACCAGGAACTCTGGAAACCTTACTCACACGCAGGAACCAGAAGTGATTGTTATTTGGCTGCGGACTTCTGTAAGGTGGAGGTATTCCACCAGTCGGGCTGCCCCAGTCCGAGCGATAAATCGCTACACCCTTCCTCTCTTTAACATACGTTGGGATATATATTATAGGAAGAGCAGCACACGCGATATGTGGGTTCAAGTCCTGCACCGCAAGGGGAGATTAAATTTTTCTGTTCCCTTAAGTTCGCTAGTGCTGCGTAAAAGTAACATTGGGATAATTTCGCTATCCCACAGTTATAATATTTTTTTCCTTTCACAGGCTGCGTTGATCGCGAAGACGGCCCACAAAGAGGGCGGGACCCTCAAGGACACAGCCGTCAAGCTAGGCATCCTCACAGCGGAACAGTTCGACCAGTGGGTGAAGCCCGAGGACATGCTGGGGCCCAAGTAGACCACCAGGTCGCAGGCCTTGTGGTGTAATCAGACTTAATGACAATGACTTGTAAAGGCGTGATTGGGTACCGTCGAGCTGAACGCACACTTATTAGGATGTTGATTGGTCAGTCTACTGATGCTTTTAATACCTCTCAAAACACGATTCTTTCATAGGTTTTCTGTGAAGATGCCAATCTATGACGTCACGATTTTACTTGTCAACACTAACTATTAAATTGTTTCGGAGCATTTCTCAATTCAGATGCTTTTAAACCTGGAAAGTATTGAAGGTATCTCAGTTGACTTTTCTGTGAAGATGGAAATCTATGACGTCACAAGTTACTTATCAACACATTGATCATGGAATAGATTCGGAGCATTTAAAGATAATTTGCATTCAATAGACATGATCAATGTAACATGAGAGTATTGATTGTGAATGATGTTATCGTTCCGTAATCCCATAAACAATTTAGTGGTAAAAGGTTTGCTAGGTAAAAAAGGACTTTAAGGAATAGTTCCAGCTGCACTCAAGGAGTATCTTTCATTATTTTGAGACAATATGAATCTGATTGAAATCTAACAGTACATAGTAGATGATAATGATCCTGAAGTCCATAACATAATAAAAAAAATATGTTCACCCGATAACACAAATGGTTATTAAGAATAAATGATATGCTTTAGTATATTGATTTCACTGCCACTATTTAGAAAGAGATTTTATTTATTTTTATTTTATTTAGAAAGAGATGGACCTTGATTGTTTTTTTGGTTTTCATGGTTTTTCAAACAATTTTCCTGATTTGATAGGTCGCTTTGTAATATTATAAAATCTATTTATCATTAGATCTTTAAAATGGTACTTAATTTGATTGAACTGAATAAATTTAAAGTAATATTCAGATACGAAAATATTATGTAGTGCCTGTGTATTAGTGATGTGTAAAGAATATTTATATAACCATATGTTTGTTAGTGACTACGTTTTGTTTCACATCCAAACAACAATTTGTCAAAATCATAAGTCTGATTATATCACAATGCTGCACTCGATTGTATCTGTCTCAGTATTGTTTGAGGATTACATATGAATTTTATAATTATTCTGCATTTACAATACCTAGGTACAACTAAGTACAAAGATTGTTACCAATACAAATTTTGGAGACATTTTGAACATTGTAAATAACGCCATTGAATCGTGGTTTCATATTTTAGATGCATAGTATTATTACTGTTATAGTACTTTTTATTACAAATTTTGTTTATGTTTACAAGTAATATTATTTGGATTGTTATTTCATCAGTATCTGGTATCAAACTGAATAAAGTTGATTTTATTCATTTGTCGTTTTATTATTAAAATCTCATTCATTAATTCAGTCATACCTCTTGTACTCAGAAAGATAGAGAAGGATATTTTTGTTAGTGAGAAATTTGTGAAAATTTCATTATTGTTCCCTCTTTCAAATCACAATTATTGGATAATTCTTGGGTCGATTAAAAGGTAGGGGCCATATTATGCACGGATTACAGAAACAAGTGTCTGGCGTGGATACGTTATTCCGCGGCACTTTAAATGTCGAGTCCGCCTTGCTGCCAAACTAAGCACACACCAGAGGAATCCAGCATAATATATAGATGATTGATATTACTCACTCGTACTATTTCCGTCTTTCCACATATTCCAAAGATTCGTCGCTCCCACTGGTCCCAGCGTGTGGTATTGCATTGTATAGTCTACAGCCTTCCTCTATATATATATATATATATATATGTACAATCAAACACAAAAAATAACCAATATTAATTCGAACCAGTATTTCTGAGATTAGCGTGTTCAAACAAACAACTCTTCAGCTTTATAATATTAAGTTTATATAACATGAGCATGTTTTTGATTCGAGTCAGAGAGGAATAGTAATACACTATGGGTTTTTCAGTAGCTATTCCTTCCTACATTCGTATCTGCCTTTCCCACGGGCAGCGAAAGCGTTACTGTAGCAAGAAAGTATGATATTAATGTTATTTTTTTCTACTACGCATTGATAGGTAATGCACTATTTATACAACGACGTTGTATAAAAAACTTGTTGCCGGCTCATGTGTTTCCTCCTTCCTTTGACATGGATTCCTTCAAAAGGAGCGTGAAGAAACATCTTGCGGGCCAGTATGGCGATGCTAACGGATAGGATATTTTGATATCAAATCCGTTGTCATCGCGATGTGGGTTCCTCTCTTGCTTACCATCAGGCTGGGAGGAGCCAATATACTGCGCTACTATAAAAAAAAAAATGTAGTTTTGGGAAGAATTTAATAAATATTCCTGCTGTAGTGACGATACTCGGGCAAGATAATTCTATACGAATGATCGGAGCGAGAAATGTTTGGATGAAGGGTTGGGCGGCGTGTGTGTGGTGCAGCAATGCATTTTCTCCAGAGATGTGTCTTACGATTTTCATAAACGCTGAGGCATTGAAGGTCCAAGTAAAATAAGTAAGTACTTGCTCAACTACATTATATTTAGCGATATCAATTTTACATAGTAATTCAACTGCTCATACTGACAGATCTTTGGTAGGTTTCAAAATTGCACAATAAAATTGGTACAATTATATCACATTTCAAAAATATATGGAATGTCTTTGGTAAGTTTTATAATTTGACTAGATAATTGAACATAATAAGAGAGCTGGAATGTTCTTAAAATAAACTTAACATAATATTCTGAAAGTACCTAACACAAAAATCTGTTGTAACTTATAATGTACTTAATGGACTAGAATAGTTATATTATGATAACAAATGCACATAGCATAAAATGTGGAAGGCATTTAGATAACTGATTATGTAGAAAAGTGTACTCTTAAAATTACATAAATACATCTTTGATATTCTGGAACTGTTTAACCGCGAGGTCCACTGGCAAATCGAAGTTGTATGGGGTTAACCGATCTAGGCTCTGCAGAGTATCTTGAAAGCCTGTATTTACAATGTAACTGGTTGAAGAGTAGTAAGTATCAATCAACGACCTACTCTTCAATATAATATTCAACCAAATAACAAGTTTGTGACAATTAAGTGCAGCGCAGACGAAAGCCTTGAAGTGAGCATCGTAACTCCTTTTGTAGGGCGTGTGTGATGCTAAAATGCTCCCAATAGAACTCAATAAGCTTTGCTTGTTCGTGATTGCTGTGCCTCCAACAATATCCAAATTAAAGCTTTGGCTTAACTTTCTAGCTGGGGTAGAGTTAAATCTATCACCATCATTCAAATCATAATAACGCAAAATGAGTTCCCATATATGGGTAGCACGGGATGTTGATGATCTTCTTACAGGAAAGCAGCCAATTATAGGCACAAGAGATGTTGAATCAGGCCCTACTAAGCCATGTTGCAATAAGTCACGTAAGTTCACGGCAAGATGTCTTCTAACGGCTGTTGTGAGTGGTGCGTCATTGATTATAACACCTCCTTCTTCAGATTCACTATCATAGCTATCAATGATGGAGTTAGCAGGTCTCTCACGGGATACCAAGTGAAGGACCGCATCAATTGACATTTCTAGCTTAGCTCGGAGGTTGCCCCAATGTGTGACAATAGTGGACGATTTCTGTTCATACTTCTTAGTTGTGTTTGGCGAACAGCCAAATTGTGAAACTGTGAATATTTGTATTAGGGTGGAAGCTTTTCTCATTAAATTTATAGTCTCAGCTCTTAGGTCATCATTGTTCTTGTTGCGATTAAAGTTTTTGTCAAAGTTTTCTGATTTAACCTTCTTGGTGTCAGCCTTCGGTGGGATGTTGCTCTTAAGTTCTTCATTTTTCATTAATTTAATGAACTTCTGCATATCTTCCACATGCATCTGCAGTTTACCAATAATTTCATCCTTAGACATTTGCCTGTCGGCATACTGGCGGACTGCGCAGTTTATTTGATGCCTCAGCTCGTCCTCGCTCAACGGTTGATTGCACCCTTCTTTTAGGCTCTGGTCTATTTCGGTCCTCAAGTGTTCTATTAGAGTCCTGTGTTTACTGTCACCTGCAATAGATAATAAGAACATATTTTATTTCTTGCAGCATAAATATAATGTTAACCATTAATGTTTATTATTTAATATTGTTAAGCAGTACAATCAGCATCATTAGTTTGTATACACCTCAGTACCTTGTCACACTAAACGTCCATGTGACTGAGTAAGTGAAATAGACAGTTAGATTAATGTGACAAGGTACTGAGTTGTATACAAACTAAAAACACTGACTGTACACTAATAATTAACTATGTACTTAAAAATATTGACAGACGGTGTCAAATATTGAAACATTTATTTTCCATTTACATATGTACCTATAAATTTATATGTGTATCAATGATTAATAGGGTTCTCAAGCAACAAATCAGTGAACAGCTTTATTGTAGTAGAATATAGGACTTAAATAATTCAATACTTCAAAGCCCACCAGTTAGTCCTCGGAAATGGGAAATATTATGATTGAAATTATCAATAGGCAGAACTAAGTAGAATTCAGAAATACAAGCATTAGTTTGATAATTAGTTAAACAGAGAATAACAGTCAAATCTTCATCTTTCTATTTATTAAAAACAAAAACACTTGTCTTAAGAGATGTAAAAGAAAAGATTCAGTAACAACTAACAACAAAGAATATTAAATTTGAAGAAATAGTAATGTGTCACAACAAGTCCCAAAAACTACCTAGTTAGTTAGGAAATAATTTCCATAATAACCTGTAAGGTTGGGCTCCGCGGCGAATCGTTCGAGTTCCTTCAGCTGCGTCTTCAGCCTCTCCACGAAATGGCTCTGCTTCGTTCGCTGTTTCCTCATTTTCCGCTCCAACTCTACACACTCACTACAGCTCGCATCCCCGGAGCTCCCCTGAGGGGCCGCGCGGGAATCAGGCACTCCACGAGACGTAAACTCTTCCAACTCTTTCAGCATAGCATCTTTTTCCTCCTGCGGTGCCTTCAGTATCTGTCGCAATCTAAACTCAACCTGCGCTAAATGCGATGTCAGAGAAAACACCGAGGACGACAATATCTCCTGTTCTTCCTCCAGAGCGTGCAGACGGTCTCCAGACATAGTTTCTTGGGCATTTTCCTCGCATAAAGTCTCCTTTGGCGCTCCCAAAGGCTCCCTTCGAGGTTCTTGCCAAATGGGGATGTCATTGTCATCGTAATCACTGTTGTTGTCCATCTTGGGTTATAATTAAGCAGCGAACTCACGATACAGCATTGTAATTGTACATTTTTATCGATTTTTCGCAAATTAATCAAAACCCTGAAACTCGGTTTTGCTTTGGGAAATGAATGAATGAGCGGACGTCATAACAACAGAAATGACGTCAAGAACGAATGTAATTTACGAAAGAATGAGTTGGTAACAATCACCACAGATAATGCAATATTATTCTTGTAGTGTTGTAATCGGTAGTTTTTATGGCACCGTGACCTAGTGGCATTCATTCAAAATAAATGTTAGCTTAATATAGTATACAAGAGAAAAAGAAAGTTAACAATTATTGACCTCTTTTTTTATTGAAAATGATGATGTGCCATCTATCAGTTAAACAACAAACTAGCAAGAGAAAATATTGCATTGTTGCAATAAAAATTAGGTAGATGGTGTTAACATTAAATTTTACGGTTTAGAAATACACACACCACACAGTACCTACTGGTAAATTCAGAGATTTTCAGACGTTTTGGTGTGATTCAGATTTGCTATTTTCGTGAAGATACTTTTAACTCGTACACCGTCCTTATGTCGTGAGCATAAGAACTAATATTTAACTGCCAGTGTTTACCTTGATGTTCTGTCGTCCGTATTTTTTTACATATACTAGCTAAGAGTACCTATGTATATCTCAAGTAGCATCTTAAATTATTACTCACCATTACTGTTTAGATAAGGAGGTATAAGAATGCAGCATGTTCAATGTCCCACTATAGCACTAGGCCCCCATATTCGAAATCAAGTCAACGTTACAGCAACTTAATGGATTATTCATCATATTGCCCAGTCCAATGCGAGTTTGTGAGCGCAAGCCTAGTTCTAAAAACCCAGGAAAGAAATAAAAAATATACTACAATAAACAATAAAAAACTAAAAGTACCTAACACAAGACAATAAATGTTTTTTTGTGTTACGTTTTACCTACAAGTAGGGGAACCTGTGTTACGTTGGACAGTGTTGTACCTAGGACAATCATAATTTTTCGAAAAGTCCCACGCTTTAAAACTATTGGGAACATTTTAAAAAATTACGAGTAGGTACTTAGGTATTGTTTAAGCGTGGTCAACAAGGACTCAAAAATCTCATAAGTATTACAAATGTAATCTACATGAATAAAAAATATTGACTTTGACTTTGACTTTAGTACCGGTAGGTACATAAACTTCAACCACATTCATGTGCCTTCTTTTGGTATTTTCAATTATAGGCCCTGGCCAACACCTAGGCCTTCAATTCCTACACACCCTCTGAGCAAAGGAGGGTTCCCAACCCTCCCGTATTGCCCGGGAGACTCCGGTCCGGACCTCCCGACCTCCCAGGGAGTTATAATTTCTCCGGTTTTTTCCTAAAAATTAAATGCATCCGTCGCTGGCTCCCCCGTATTCACTCGCTTTTCTCGTTAATTGACACGTATAGAGATAGACCGTAGATAGTTACAAACCGACATGTATTAGATGATTGATAATAATTTTCTTTCAATCACCTACTTCAACTACTTCCTGCCCTCCCCCCACTTTTTATAAATTTTCGTACAAATCTCCCGGGTTGGTCTTTTCGAGAGTTGGCAACCGTTGCCAAGGCCCTTTGAGAGAGTCGAAGCAGCTTTACATTCTTCCCCACCATGGAGTAAGTCAAGATGGTCGGGCAGTAGAGGACTATGGTAGACGATAAGCCGGCGAAAGACTGGCCTTGATTTCTCCCATTATGATATCCCAAATTGGGTCTTCTCGATGGCTCTTTAGCCAGTATCCCATTGACTACATTGGTTGGCTCCTTAGCCGGCCAGGTGAAACCATCGTCCCCAGAAGGTGGCAGGCGACCCGGTTCGCATTGCCCGACGCCCCACACCTTAGTGAAGTATGAAGACCAAGCTTAAAAATTTATGGACCTTTAAATCTCTATTGGTCCATCTACCTACCCCCAAAATTTAATCATTATAACAGAAACCTACCTATTTATTATCCATCAAGATTATTACTCTTCCTATGATTAAAGTAACTATTAATGGCACTTAATTAATTAACAAACATCGTGCTATATTCGCCGACAGCCGTTTTTGATCAGTTTAATTACTCCGAAAGTGCTGCATCAGTAATGAATAATGATAAAATATGTCGTTACGCAGCAGGTTTCGTTTTTCAGGAAAAATGGGATGGTATTAATTTGTTTGACGTTACTTTCATTCATCTCATCACACACGGGTATTATTAAAATATCAAATAATAATTTAGTTCTTTTATACATAGTCATTGTCTGATGTTCAAAATGTACACATTACAGCTTGATTAGCCTTTTTTAAAGGGCTTTGATTTATTTTATACTAAGCGTACGTGTATAAAAAAGGCAGAGTCCCACAAAACTACTTACCGTATCGACACAAGTCGTCATTTACTGCGTAGGTTTGATACTTCTTTTGACGCCGATTAAAAACGGTGTTGTGAGACGTTTGTTGTACCTATTGCTCAAGATATTATGAGCTAGGCTACGCGCGTGGCGCGTCATATTAATAACCTGGCTCCTCTTGGTGGAGACCAGCCGACCGTAGCTGTGCAGCCTGCTGATTGCGCTGTGGCCTTTATAATTAACCCCCATGGGTTGCGCCATCGCAATCAATAGGCACGGAGACCCACGCACACCGCTGCCTCTCTGTATCCAGTAGGTAGTCGATGAGTTATGAATTAAGGTGGTTCGAGAATTCCTACCTTTATACAAAATAGACGCACAGACGTCAAGAAACGGAAACCAACCTAAACCTACTCTGAAACATGGGCATACCCACGGGAAGGATGCGGACAGAGTTCCCTCTGGAAATCTCGCAGAAAATTTATTTACTCGACTATTCACTAACCGAAGTGCTAACTTTTAAATATACAGTACAGTGACCCTAATATTTCATGTAGGTGGTCTACGTTTAGTGTGTATCATAAAACAGCTGTGAATGAGTTGACCTAAAAATCTGATTTGCCCTCTCCCCTGGGCTAGGGGCTGGGACGTTCATGCGTCGAAACTCTAACTCCTTAACGATAACATAATAATATACGTTAGGATATCCCCATACAAATCGACATACTTATCTACTTTCATATACATCTTAAGTAATTACATCCTCGTTAGTGTAATATCGAATACATCTCCCATCAATCCTGATAATCCGCGCCCTGCTCATTAATTCCCATTTAAGTGTGACTTAACGAACGCAACTGTTTTGATCCTGTGAGACCCGGAAGTTACGAGCCTTAATAACGGGCAAGTACAGACAAAAGCACGTCTACGCACTTTCAAGTCAAGGGAATAAGAACTAAAATCGAGTTGCAAGTGTTTACCTTGATGTTCTGTTCACCGTGGTCGATAGCCCGGGATAATTTAACCGGGATGAGTTATGGAAATCCCGGTTTCTATTTAAGAAATGTAGCAAAGCCCCACTAATTATGTTTACACATAACACATATAGACACACTAGCTGTGCCCGCGACTTCGTTCGCGTGGACTACAGGGTTTTTCCAGTTTTTCCCTGTTAACTCCCGGCTTGCGGGAATTTTGCAATATCCTGTTGCAACTAAGCTTTAAGTTTACTTCGGTTCTGTAGGTAACATGCTAAATTTCAAGCGTATAACTTGAGCGGTTTAGATTTTTCATTCAAAAGGATTTTCCCTCTATTCCTTTTATTTATTTTAGACTAGCTGTGCCCGCGACTTCGTTCGCGTGGACTACATCCTTTCATGGTCGGTTTTACCCCTTTTTCCCCTAATATTTGAAACAAAAAGTAAGTTTCGAGCTATATTTGTGCCAAATTTCATATCTCTAACTTCAAAAATAAACATTTTTCCATATAAACTTTCAAATGTGGTATAACCCCCACCCCCCCCTTATTTTCTAATAAAAAGTAGCCTATGTCCGTTCTTGAGATTCAACGTATACCTATACCAAATTTCATCAAAATCCGTTCAGCCGTTTAGGCGTGAAAGAGTAACAGACAGACAGACAGACAGAGTTACTTTCGCATTTATAATATTAGTATGGATAAGTACAGCCAGCATCATTAGTGCTACAACAAGTCAGATAGACAGTGACTTAATGTGACAAGGCCTCTTAATCCCAAAAACGAAATATCTCGGATACGATGACGGATAACAATTTTCAATTCTTATAATCGTAACCAATCCACCTGGAATGCGAATAAAGCCTTTTAAAAAACAAAATACTATTTATTTATGCAAATCAAAAACCGCGTTTTATTCCCAAACATTTGATTTATCATCAAAACGAAAGCTTTCGTTTGTTCGTTTCGTTTTTGGGAGTAGAACCTAAGGTACCTACAGAGTTGTTCAGGAACTAAAGCTAGGTACTGACTGTAACTGACTGTGACATGAGGGCTGTAAAAACAGTTTGATGTGCTTTTGATTGTACTCAGGGTTGATAACTTTTTGACCAAATGTTGTTAAAATGTTTTCGGATTGAGTAGCTACAAAAACGTAGTAGATAGGGTATTAATAAGACAGACCTTTAAAGGAAATTGTTTGAATGAGTGCTTAAATAAATAATTAAACTGTATCAGACAATAATACACTCATTGACCTGCACCTGCACTTAAGTATGTTGCTTAAGCACTTGTGTTATGGAAACAAAAACCCACGGTGGTACCTCGATACGAACACACAAATACGGAATAAACACAAGTTTATCTTTAAACATTTCTTCTTCTTTCATTTATTTTGACGAACTCCGTAGCCGAGAGGCGAGCGGGCCTGACTTTGGCGAGTGCCATCTCTGAGGTTCCGGGTTCGATCCCCGGTCGGGTCAATATGGGAAATGAACTTTTCCATATTGTCTTGGGTCTGGGTGTTGTGGTACCGTCGTTGTTTCTGATTTCCGTAACACAAGTGCTTAAGCTACTTACCACAGAATCAGAGCAATGTATGTGATGTTGTCCAATATTTATTTATTCATTTATTTCCATTTTGTTGTGGTACCTACCGTCGTTGTTTCTTATTATGTTGCGCTTTATTATTATGTTGCGTTTTTGTTGGGTGGTGGCGCTATGTGGCGGTTCGTTACATTTCCTTCAATATGGTTGAGTGAAGCGATGGCTAGCACATACGTCATGCTTGTGAACAGGTGCCACCTTTGGGGACTTGTCTGCTCCAGCTTACTTCTTAAAATAAAATAATACTTAAAGCCTTTTTTCACTCATCAAAATAAAACTATATGACTTGGTCCAAGGTGTTCTACACATAGCTATAAGTTAGATACTGCTACAGTAACTTATCTGCTGAGTTTCTTACCGGTGTCTTCTCGGTAGATATAGGTTCCGAACCGGAAGTAGAATCACTTTGCATTGTATTCAATGACGATTCAAAAGTGTTACATGTAACCTACTTGAATAAAGAAATATTTGTGTTTGAGTTTGAGTTTATTCCTGTAACACCAAGTGCTCGAGCTATTTCCACCACAGTCTCAAAGCAATGTATGTGATGTTTACCGATATTTATTTATTTATATTTCCCTATATATTTGACAATTAAGTACTCAGTAGAAACACAAATTGGATAAATAAAGCTTGTTTTATTGTTATATTTCATTGCGTATTTCGATTGCCGTTGATATAATGAAGAAGTGATCTCTAATTAACAGTCTGACTAAGTAAAACGAAAACATAAAATTGGAAAAATATTTTATTTTTAATAAAATGAGTATCTACATAAATGCTTACACGAACTTAGTTTAATAAATAATATTCAGACCCACTTCCACCAATGGTCACTAAAAAAAACAGTTTTTACCTATTTATTAGGGTAACGTTTCATTCATTAATTTCAGCTGAAGAATGTTCACAGTTGAACATAGGCCATGTCTTAATATTAGAATGTGGTAGGTACATATGTATGGTTAATAGCACGTCAGATTAAACATTTGCGGTTTGATATTAGAAAAAATTATGCCGCGTTTCTCAAACGCTACCGTAGGTAACAGTGATGTGGCCTGACCATTGCCAGATTTAACGATATTTCTTTATTTTATTTACTTTAAGTTTTACAAAGACAAAATTACTTTTCTTTTTCTTCATGTAACAATGGCGTCCAATACTCACTGACCTGTCAAAAAACTTCACGAATGATTGAACGGTTTGCAGAATACACATAGACCCCCATCCCTCTCCCCCTATTAATTCAGGGGTCTCAGCTCCAAATGTACATAATAGTGGACAAGTGGTTCCAAATTTTGCTACCATTTATTGCATTTAGTGAACAGCGGTGCAACAGGGCTTAAGTACCTACAATCTATAATGAACACAAAAATAGATTTTATCTTAGGTTTAATATGGAAATTTTCGGAAATAGGTAAAAATTATGAAAAGTTGACACAAAAATGCATCGTATACTTAACATACATAATTAATAATTCTCATTTTATACATTGCTCAAACATGTACTAAGGAAAATTCTGTCGTTAAGAAATAAATATTAAGAAATAAATAATATAGACGATGCATCGATAAAAAAAACTGTGATTCTAATTATTAGTCCGTCAGTTACATTTAAAAAATTAAATATTCTTTGATTGTTTTGTTTATTTATCTGATAGGACAAACATAACCTTTTAGTAATCTACCTGAAAATTACCCCTGTATTTTCACCCTGAATCAACGAAAACTATGGAACTTTTAATGATCGGATGTAATCAGTTTGTTCTCAACTTTAAGTTGACAATACTGTACTTACTCATCTTTTATTAACCGACTTAAAAAAAGGAGGAGGTGCTCAACTCGATCGTATATATATATTTTTTTCATGTGTGTTCGGGCATAACTCTGTGGATTGTGGACCGATTTTGAAAATGTTATTTTTGGTCACCAACCTATTTCTTTCTAAATAATAATAAAGGTTATATTTTAATTTTAACCAAAAAATGCCTAAACGAAGTTAACTCAAATGTTATCATCAAGTGTGCCCGTTCCCGTTGGAGTGGCCTGATTCCTCGTACCCTATCACTAGGTTCTCTAATATGAATCGTATCGTCAGTTTATATATATTCTCTATGTTTGGTGTGTATCTGTCTCCGAGGGTCGTCTTAGCTGCTTGCAGGAAAGGTTGCTCGATTTTCTGAAACAAAAATTATCGATACAGTATAGTTAAATCGTATACAATTCGTGCCTGTTCAAATATTTACCTACACTTAGATATTGTTATTATGATACGAATCCAAAAATACAGTTTTTGGAATTTTGGGCTGATTTTTGTTTGTACGTAATAAACTCGAAAACGGCTGGTTTCACTCCAGAAGTTTCACAAGCAATTTCTCTTTTTAAAAACATAAAACTACTACGTAATTTTCTTGCCGGTATCTTCTTGGTATTTATAAGTTTCAAACCGGCGGTACCTACCATAATTTGATAAAAATGCTGTATCAACTGAATAATAAGTGTCACTGATGTTTTTAGTTATTTTATTTAAGCAACTGTGAATCAGTATTATTAGAAACATCCAAAAGATACTGCGCTACCGGAAAATCGAAACTTGGGCCACGGAATATTCTCTTGAAGGCTTTCTAGAAATAAACCCATTTATCGTCGAGTTATGCCTGATATTTAGTACTAACATTTTGATACAGAAAATAAAAAACTAGAAAATCGAACCCTGGTTCCTGGAATCGTTGTCAATTATAAAAGCCATTAGACTTAGGAGACGCTACCACACTAATAGTGGATTTAAATAATGTCCAAAAATTAAAAGTATACACAACTAAAATCGTTACAATTTAAATCCATAGATACACAATTTCATTTTATTGATCTTTATTTTTCGTTTGTAAATACAAGTTAATTATTTATTTGAATAAAAAATAAATTAAAGTCCGTCGGTAAATCAAATAACCAATTATTACATTATTCAAGTATTTGGTTACATAGAACACTTTTGAATCAAAGATTGAATACAAAGTGACTTTACCTGTTCGAAACCTATATCTACTGAGAAGATACCAATAAGAAAACAAGTAGATGTGTTACAGTAGCAATATCTAACATATAGCTATGTTTAGACAAAGTGTATTTAGTTGTGAAGTTTTGTTTTGATAGACCACTCGGACTAACTCATAATAGTTTTGTTTTGATGAGGAAATCAACAATAAAGTAAGTATTTATTTTCGAGAGGTAAATAGACCAGTCCCCAAAGGTGGCACAAGCATGGCGTATGTGCCAGCCATAGCTTCTCTCAACCATAATAATGACTTGACATCGTTCATAAATGTTCCCCAATCAATAAAGTAAATTCTACATCATCCAAGCAGAAACTATTGTTTATTTCCGGCTGCCCCACAATGGGCGGCTTTATTGGGAATTTATTTTTCCAATAAATGCTTGGCCTGCTACATACTATCGTCATACCGTCGGAGCCTTGTAATAGGATAAAAAGCGGTGAAGTGTGATCAGGGATTTCGTTTTGGGACCTGATTTTAAAATCTTAATATATAAAAATGAATTTCTATTTCTCTTGGTCACGCCATCACGCGTGAACTGCTGGATCATTTTTTTTTGTTTTGTTTGTAATTGTCAGGAGAAGGTTCTTATAAAAGAAAAAATAAAAAATTGCGCGGAAAATAAGCAAATTTTTGAATACTATTGTTGTGGTAGGTTTTTCCCAACCAATTCGAATAGTCGTCGTTAAGACAAAACTAAGTCTGTTAAGTCAGCTAGTTAATTAATATTGATTACATAAATATGACAACATATTCGTACATTCATATTATACTAAAGCGAACAGCAAAAGCAAAAACAGTGGTTTTTTGTATTAATTTTCTGTTATTTTATTTTTGACAATGGGCTTTGTGCAGTCTTTACGCAGACTTAAGAACTAAATTTGAACTGTAAGTGTTTATTTTGAAGTGCTGCGTCGCTTACGTCATGAATGCTGGTGACAAAGATTTGTTTGTATTTTAGATGATACCGTGATGTATTTTAGATGATACTCTACCTCTACATAATATTTGATCGATGTTTTTTCCATCGTATCTATAGGTATGTAACCGCATTTGAGACACTTTCGCTTCTGGAGAGTGAACTTGACAAGAAAGGGGAATGAAACTTAAGTAAATTCAAGAACTAGACTTAAACGTTCCGAGGGAACCCTAATTCATGTGCGAACTCAGCGGGACGGAATTCTTATTACATCTTGTAATCGTGAAAGTAATGAAAAATAACTAGGAGAGAGAAAAACTTTCGCGTCTCTTGAAGGCATTCTAGAAATGAAGCCATTTTGTCGCTGAGCCGCTCCTGAAATCTAGCTAACATTTTGATGCTGAGAATAAAAAAACTAGCAGATCATTCGCTGTATGCTAAGTAGCTTATCTATTTTCTATGTCTATATAAATTATATAAGCTACTTAGCATACAATGTGTGACTGGCAAGTAGGTAAAATTATATTTAATACATTTTTACATAAGTACAGTAGTTTTAAATACAGTAGTTAATGGTTATTTTCTCCTACTATCGATGAGGGCTGCGAAGCCTTATCTTTACCGAGCTTTCGGGGGAGCGCAGATGACTCTCACCTCCATGTTTAATAGGCCTCGATACATGAGGAGGGGGGGGGGGGGGTCTGGGCACGTGCCCAGTGTGCCCAGTGTGCCCAGTGAGGAAGGTAGAACTGTTTGAAGGGGTGTGTAAGGCAAGTGACTAACCTTTCCTACTGTAAGATTTCTTAAGCCACCAAATAGCTTGTAAGTAGCTTCTAGGTTTAACGACTAATATTCACCTGTTGGTAAACGTGAAACTTGGAGAAGCTCATAATACATTTATCTAAATTGCCACAAATTCGGTTCACACGGCCACCCATCCAATACGTCCTTATGTATTGCTTATCTTTCGTTATCGTCTCCGAACCGTTGATGTTATCAGGCCACGCGCTCCTCTTTTAGTTAGTTACAAAAGGCCAATCATTTAAGCAACTTTTTCCTCCAGAAAAGTAAAGTCTACTAATTGATGAAGTGCGATCCTTTTTTGAGTCGTTTAATTGATAACAATCCGGATGGTTTGACCTCTTTTCAATCGAATGTTCCGTTAATTGACTTTAGAAAGGAAATTCACTCACTAATTAATGGAAGTGGGAGAAAGTTGCAGGATGGAAAATATTTTTCAGGAATAATTGGTTGATGAATCATTTTGGAGGACAAAGTTAAGCAGTGAACCAAAGGAAACCAGAGTTTTACAGGAATTTCAGTAGGAAGTAAAGGTCAGGAAAAGTTGACTATCAGGACCTTTTATAAGTTGGGTCCTTGCTTAAAGGATATTCTTTCCACTTAAGGACTTATTTCATAATATTCTTGGAAATCCACTCCCGTTATTAGGTATCAGTTTACTTAAAATTTTCCCTATAGGACTAATGTCCTCATCAGCATCATTGAAATCAGGTCACCGCAATAACAATTAATACTGGCTAGATAGCTACCTGAGGACTCAAGACAGAGTAATTATAACCTGATACGTGAAATAACACTTTGGACTTTATTTTATGTGGATCGGACTAGGTACATTATATTCAACAAGTTAAAAAAATGAACAAGTTTCTTGACAAAAGTTGTTGTTAGATAAACACCTCATGGTGCTGATAAGATTCGGCTCGAAGGACCATATAGTACGATTTGGTCCTGCTAGATTCTGAGTATGACTAAGGTTACTAACATAGGTCAAGACCTGATGTTGCCAACATCCAGGGCTTTAACACTGAGGATACAATTTAATTCAGGTTGTAACTAAGCTCGGTAACATGGGTGATAGACCCGATTGCTGCCAACATCTGGTGACTTTAAGGAAGAAAACTCAATCTCACCCAGAAATTCTCCGCCTTGAACCCCGGCACCTGATGATGGGTGGCGCCCACGTGCCTGACGTAGGCGAAGAACGCGTCGATGTCGCCCAGGCCCTTAATCCCTTCGTCCAGCGTGTGCATCACCTTCGTGGCGTGCTCCGCCAGCTCCTGCGAGCTGAACTGCTCCTCATGGGTCTTCAGGTCGCTGAACTTCTCGAAAAGATGTAGGAGGTCCTCGTTTTCTTCAAATAATCTGGAAAAAGGTTTTTGTGAGATTCTACTCTGGTTTGCTTTAAGTCAGGGATTAGTCGCAGGCGCGTCTTTTTTTTCCCTACCTGACAGTCGATGATGGCTGCAAATCCTTATCATCTTCACCGAGCTTTCACATATGGCTCTTACCCCTTTAATTTAATCGCAGGCGCGTCAGAAATTGCATGAGGCCTATTTGTAAAATAAAATAGTTTTGTATCCTCTCTCATATAGATTTACTACCATCTAGACGCTTCTAGTCTTGTCGGCAAATTGGCATCTCGATTCTAAAGGGTTTACTATCCCTGCTTTAGGGTATTTGCCTCCCATTGACACAAAATCGATAAGAAAAGTTCATTAGCGTTTTTTTAATAGTACCTACATTCACAAAAGTAAAAAGTTTTCCGAAAGTTTTGATAATGGGTGCACATCTAAATTTTTCCCGCTCGCGCCGCCATATTGGATCCCGTTTTTTACTGTATAGTTAGCCATATCTCTGGTGTTTTGCAGTATTTTTGTATTAAGTTACCACTTAGTAACTCCTATGTCGTCTTGTCAAAATCGATAAATGCCTATTTTTATTTACTTTTATGCCTTTTTTTTTAATTTTTGTTACTATTTTAACTCTTTTTAGCTACAAAACAGTTATAAGTTCAATTGAATGAAAAAACCTACTTAAGTATTACAAAGCTAAATGGATCAAAATGCCGTCTCACCAACTTTGTGAATACGAAAGGAAACGCACCATGCATCCCCCCTATCGCAACACAAACGTACGCCAACACGCTACCAAATTAATGATTCATCGTAGGAACACCGCAAATTGAGCTCTAGCCCTTTGTGTTAAGGATATCAGGCTCAGTCACGTAATGGTGACATCGAAGTCTAACAATGCGACGGCATCCATTGAAATTTGAACATGGTCATGTCCTGTGTCAGACATGGTGTGCTCGTTTGAACTGTTCATAAGCTGTACTGTGACACAATAATTAGTTGTACAAGGGCCCTAGCTAAGTGTCAGTTTTTGAACTTAGAAATCGTTTCGATAAATGCATGGAATTGACATTTTAAAATCAAGAGTCTTTTTTTTTTATCTTGTTTTATTTATTATGTCCTTGTATGACAAATGGGAATGCGGACAAAACATTGATTTTTAGCCTGCCTGTTCTTCCAAATATATGGGCCAGGTATGTTTGCATTTCATATGACGTCATTAGTGGGTATATTTTTTTACCCACCCATGACGTAACGGGCGCCCTGCAACTTGCTAATCTCAGGAAGTACTGGCTAGAGTTGAAGAATTAATTTATATTTTTGATCGTCCATGTATATAGGAAGGTTTTAAGCCATATAATATCACGTTGCAACCGATAGGAGAAACAGTCTAACTATACCTTCATATTTTAAATATAAATATTCTATTTAATTTAAATAGTCTGTGTATGCATCATTGTATATTTAATAGATACCGTAATCTTATTTTTAATGCTTAATTTATTGTTGTTTATAATGTTTTTTTTTTATCAGATTGCTAGTTAATATATCTTAGTACTAGTTATACACAAACTATCTGCATGACCCAAGGGTTGACTGGTAGAACATACCCATAGCATTAAGTCTACCTGTTGTACTTATTTGTGCAATAAAGTTTTTAAATAATCAGAGGAATATGTGGGATAAACGGGGATATCGCGCGTGCGAAGCCACGGTGGGCGCAGGTAGCATAATAATAGCCCAACTTAGGTACGGAATCTATCCTTTTTACGTACCTAAAGGTTGTCTGGAAGAGATTGCTTTCTAGCAAAAAGACCGCCTAAATTGTACTTAATTATGTCTGTAAAACCAATTTCTGTAAATTTTTCTGTGCAATAAAGTGTATCTATCTATCTAAAGATTGAAAAATACAACGATGTTTTAAAAAACAACAATACCTACCCGTTTCCAATCTTCAAATTCTCATCAGGCCTTAATAAACATCCACGTATACGATAAATAAATAAGTGGGGTTCCACACAAACAATAATCACGGCGCGAGGAACAATCCACCCCCCACCTAAGGGTGGTGGGTGATTCTGAGCAGGCTGACGATAATCCCGCTTTTTCGGGATTTTTCACGGACCATCCTGAGATCCGGGATTACTTCATTAAACAGTTTGTTTTACTAATGACAGTCGTTGTTTGCAGCCAAGATAAGAATAAATAAACAAAGTCGTGTTAGCCTTATACTTCTTTATCTACTAGTTATTTTACGCGACTTCGGCCACGTTATATCGAGAAAAAAGTATCCCATTTGTTACTTCTAGTATTCAATATGTCTACGAAATTTATTTATTTGGACAAACATTCATACACTACCTCCGTAGCAGAGAGGCGAGCGAGCTGGCGTCACGCCATCTCTTAGGTCCTGGGTTCGATACCCGGTCCCGTCAATATGGGAAATGAACGTTTATATTATTATATTGGTTTAGGTGTTGGTGTGGTAGTACCGTCTTTGTTGCTGATTTCTGTAACAGTAGTGCATTAGCTACCTATTTACCATACAATCGGAGCAGTGTATGTGAATTTGTTCAATATTTATTTACGCATCCAAACTTCCAAAATATCACCTTATTAAATCATATTATGTATAGTAGGACTCTAAATGATTTCATAATGAAATACGTTACTTTATATTTCATTAGTCCCGTCGAACGTCCAAAATCATATTTTTTTAATTTCTAATCTTTTCAAAGCACTCTCTGGACCTCCACAATTAATCAAAAACCAGCATTAGCCTAATCGATCTAGCCATTGTCGAGTTTTAGCGAGACTAACGAACAGCGACTACAATAATATACTAAATTTTTTATAAGATATTATGTACGGTCACGTGTTTATACCAGAACTTAGAATCCCGCAATTTGATACTCTATGACCCAACACTACAAAATGCGTAATAAGGAAACACGTATGCAGTCATATAAATCAGTCCGTTGGTTTTTTTCTTTTATTCGGAGAGAATGAAATTTAATTTTAAGAGGGCGTTTTTTTTGTTTCCTTGAGAACAAAATAAAAACCTGCTACGGTATTATTCCTAACACCGCTGGTATTCTGGTGGACACATAATTTTTATAACTCAGTTGCCGAGTTAGACAGCACGTCGAGCAGGTTATTCATGCTGATATCACAATGACAACCTCCGTAGCCGACAGGCGAGAGGGCTGGACTTTGGCGTCGCGCAATCTCTGAGGTCCCAGGTTCAATCCCCGGTCAGGTCATTATGGGAAACGAATTTTTCTATATTGTCTCGGGTCTGGGTTTTGTGGTACCGTCGTTGTATCTGATTTTTGTAACACATGTGCTGATTACAATATTAGAGTTTCAGCCCAGTCAGAGGCCGTTTAGGTTTGAGAACATCTGACAATAATGTTGGGTAGGTACTTTTCTTACATCCATACCTACACTAATGAGTTGGGTTCGCGTGGAGTATCTCATGGCTAAGAAGACGCCTGTGCCCAGCATTCATACTAATATTATAAATGCGAAAGTAACTCTGTCTGTCTATCTGTCTAAAGCCGAACAGACAAACATGACCGGCTTGCACGCCTAAACAACGATTTTTATGAAATTTGGTACAGGTTTTACATTGGACATCTAGAACGGATATAGACTAGTTTTTGTTTGGAAAATAAGGGGGTGGGTCTAGAACAAATGCTACTTTTCGTTTTAAAAATAAGGGCGGATTGGGGTAATACCGCCCTTGAAAATTTATATGGGAATATTTTTATTTTTAAAGTTAGAGATATGAAATTTGACACAACTATAGCTCGAAACTGGGGTAAAATTTAGACTATTTATTGTTTCGAATACGAGGGGAGATAGGGGTAAAAGCGACCACCTCTATTTGTTGCTTGAAAAGATTAGGTCCACGCGTAAAAAAGCTGTATAAAAATGTCCGAACTTTCGTCATTGTTTGGCTTATTCTAATGAAAGACGGTGGCAAGAAACTCCTTTATTATTTCACACAATGCATAGCGAACTTGTTATAATTGTTGTCATTGTAAACAAATTTGCCTCTGTTGAGAAATGGATGGGTGGGGGCAGACAATGCGATGAAATATAATTGGGGAGGAGGTCCTAAGTATACGGGGTAATAAGTTGAATGAGAGATTTTAGAATAAATAGCTACGCAATAAGTTAATGAAAATAAATATGGTGGCGTCTTTTTCATAGAGGGTTAAATGGTTTTAAAATGTGCAGAAGTTGTACTACCGCAGACTGATATGAATTGATTATTATATGCACCAGACAACAAACACACTATATAATCGAGTAATCTCAAACTATTAACTCTCATTAGTCAAAGCCGGACTGGCTCTATTAGGATTCTCAATTTTATTTCTAGAAATAATGTACTAACGGTCGGAGAAAAAAAGCAGAATTTTGTATATTTTACAAAATAAAACAGTATTGTATGGATGTACGTACGACGATACATTATTGTATTTTTTGCCAGGGCCGTCGTACAGCGGACAGTATTGTGTATACTTTTTCATTTATTCAGCAATAAAAAGTATAATGTAGCGAAGAACAGTAGATATAATAGTGTTAAAAACAGTATGGTTGGGAACCCTAGGCTCTATGTGCCAATAGTGTGTCTCTTGGACCACATCTCGTACTTTGCTCTGATTATCGAAAAATATATCAAATGTTAGATTTCCATTTTGAAGCGAGCGGGAATCGAAACCGGGACCTCAGTGGTTGCATGACACCAAAGTCAGATCCGCTCTTCTCTCGGCTACGGAAGAGGTGTAGTTAGCGCTACTAACTTCTGAACCAAGGTTGTGGGTTTGATCCTCACCGAGGACAAACTTTCGTGTGATGAACATTTTAATTGTTCTGTGTCTGGGTGTTTTGTTGTAAATACAATTATATATTTAAATTTGTGCCGTGGTACCAATATCCGTTCTGGTTTCCATAAGACACGTTCTTAATAAACTTTACCCCTACAAACTTATCCAAAAAGTAGTTAAATCACGTGTTATGGATACCAGAAGGTAGTACCACTAAAGCTGCAGAAATACTCGTATATCAAAGCAGTAGAAATGTATGCAAAAATATAACTTAAGACATCTGTGATACGAATTTAAACACTTTACCACTCAACTAGTCAAAGTACATGCATAACAAACCACATTTACAAAACGTTTCAAGAATTGAATTCACAATCTCTGGGACACGAACCTAAATACTTGAACACTCAACTACTATATATTTTTATAATAAACACCCTGTATACTCGTTTCTAAGGGTAGTTGACATGTATAACTAATTAACTTGGTATTGGCCAAATAGGACTCAGAACACAACTTTGATTGTGGTGGGTACGCGGGAATATCTCAGTAAACACTCTAATTGATACAACTACTTACAAGTTCTGCCACTAGTGTTGCATATCGATTTCCCGTTATCGATATAGGTACTATCGATAGAATTTATGCAGGACTAACCAGTGATTTTCCCTATCTCACCCGATCTACAGTGATGATGAGGCGATGGTATTGATTTAAAGTCGATGATCTCCATAGCCGAGAGGCGAGCGGGTCGGACATTTTCTCTCTGAG
The DNA here is from genome assembly GCA_037074685.1 of Glyphodes pyloalis. Lineage (NCBI taxonomy): Eukaryota > Metazoa > Arthropoda > Insecta > Lepidoptera > Crambidae > Glyphodes > Glyphodes pyloalis. Next base: position 2,166,212 of record JAYKKO010000042.1, read on the forward strand.
GTTCCACGATCGATCCTCGGTCGGGTCAATATGGGAAGCGAATTTCTATACTGTCTCGGATCTGGGTGTTCTGGTATCGTCGTTGTTTCTGATTTCTGTAATACAAATGCTTATGCTACTTACCACAGAATCAAAACTAATGTATGTGATGTTATCCAATATTTATGATTGTTTATTTATTTGTTAAAGGGTACAGTCGACAGTACTTTAAGGTAAACACTTTCAATTCAATATTAGGTCTTATGCTCATGCTATAAGAGCGGTACCAAGTCCGTCGTAGTCTGACGTGCTTTTATCTGTACCCAGATCACACTTTTCCGAAAATTTATCGAGGTTAATTTGATACATTATCTCCTATTTAGTCATAAGGGAATATGCACGGTTATTAAACAATTTCTAAAGAATTTTACCAATATGAAAAGAGGGAGTATTATGCGTATTTTAAAATGAATAAAAATACACTTCGATCCTGACCCAAATTCGACATTTTCACTTTTATTAATATATCATACTTAGCCATTTAAAGTAGATGGGTTAATCATATTGACGGGGCTATTAGTATGAATCATTTACTTAGCAAACGCATATTTTAGTCCTTTTAAAAATATGTTTGTCGTAAGTTAACAATTTTTTTTAAATTTAATTATAGTTATTATTTTTTGTAATCCGTACGCACATTTTTACAATAACTAAATACTCATTTACAACTAATTCTGCATGACTCAAATTGTTTATTAGTGAAGAATGTTCTTAGCATTAAATATATATACCTAATACAATTTTTAAATAAATAAATAGTCTAATCAAAAGGTACATAGTTTGCTTATCATCTGTGATAGTAAATCAATCGACAATGTTGCAACACTAATTGCTTTGGAGATATCGATAAACTTGTATTGGTGCTAAAGTACGAGAGCCCGGAACATATTTCTCTACGTTATATTAATTAAGATCTAATTCCCAAATTTTATTTTCATAATCTTGACAGAAATTTTAAAGTATTTTTTTCTTTGAAAAATTTATAAAGATGCAGCGCATCGAAGATCAATGAAAACTGTTCGAAGGAGTGACATCACGCTGAATTTTATCGCTATGTGTCTCAGCTAAATATAGACGTATTAAATTTATTTAAATTTTACTTATCATGTATGTAAATCCATGAATATTCCATTCCATTGAAATATCCATAGTGTTTAACTTTTGTGAAATTTAATAATATCTATTTTGTTGTACCCATAAATTAACGATCTGCATGAACCAAGGGTTGGATAGAAGATACAGCTTCTACCATTAGTTTCACCTTTTTGTACTTTTATGTGCAATATAGTTTATAAATAAGAAATAAAATAAGTTACAAATTTTTGTATACTAAATAAAAGAAAAAGTACGTGTCTCTAAGTTTTTGGTAATCTAATTGATAGATAAAAACGAGTTAAATTCCTCTGTCAGCCCTCTCACTAATACAAATGTCTGGAATTACATACAAGTACAACTCTGCATTAGATATGAGAGCACTACAAGTTTGGACTGAGAAGTTGGTCTGCATCCACAGCTCTTATGCCGAACATCCATGCAGAAAGTGGAATCTATACCTAATCGAGACACAAATTGGAATATGCCTAACCTAATGTAAGAAACGTATGTTCTTTACTAAAAGTGGAAGTACTTCCGCCGAGCTAGGTGTTATCTGCTCGGGGACCAAGGCCCAACTACCAATCTTGGTTCGTTGTATATATACTTAGTGGCGACGAAAACTCTGATATCGCGATGTAGGATATCGATGTCATGCATTACGTATGGAGCGTTGTTTACTACGCCAATTCTGCTGACGCTGTATTTGTGTCGACTTGTAGGTCATGTCGTAGGTCGGCACAGTACTCCCCCCCTTTGGAGTCCAAGCACGTGCCCGATGCGTGTAGTTGCAGGGAGGCAGCTGCTGCTACGCCGGTGTGGACCAATGACTCGGCCGTAGGGCTGCGATGGCCTGCTTCATTACACGGGCCCGGAACCAGGTGGCTTTGTCAGCTGAAGTGGTCCGGCGCTCTTGTCGTGGCTAAGCTGGCTGTTGAGGGTATGGAGATATGGCCTGATGCGAAGGCTCCGATCTTCAAAGGCTGCTGATGTTCAGCTCAGTCGGGGTCACCAATGTAAGGAACGTATGTTCTTTACTAAAAGTGGAAGTACTTCCGCCGAGCTAGGTGTTATCTGCTCGGGGACCAAGGCCCAACTACCAATCTTGGTTCGTTGTATATATACTTAGTGGCGACGAAAACTCTGATATCGCGATGTAGGATATCGATGTCATGCATTACGTATGGAGCGTTGTTTACTACGCCAATTCTGCTGACGCTGTATTTGTGTCGACTTGTAGGTAATGTCGTAGGTCGGCACACTAACAAAACGAGCGTAATTACGAAAACTAAAAATTGATTATCTACAAAAAATACGCGCTCTTCAAAATGTGATAGATAAAATTGATCAGGAGCGTGCAAACAAGCTATAACAATGTACGAGTACCTATGTTATATTATGTTTTTTTTATGTACTTTATCTCGCGTGTTTAGACATCTCGATGATTCCGCTAAAGTCAAGTGTCTAGAGAGACACGTTAATTTTATGCTAAATGTTATCTAATTCATTCCTGTAATGAGATTTTTGTGTAAGTTCTTCTTATAACTTCTTTGGGTTGAATAATCCTCACATAACTATAAATGATGATTTGACAGATGTCACAACTGTCATTTTCCATATATTTTTTATAATTTAACTACCGTTAACTCGTTAGTTAATTTGAAGCAATGTTTACAGAGACTAAAATACCTTGTTTGATGGTTAACAAGCCATTATTAAAAATATTATATTTTTTGTTTTATGAATGTATAGCATATTATAGCAGGCGCCATATTAGACTTATAACGACGTCACAACATTTTGCAATTACGACGCTTCTAACAATAAAACAATACCGAATAGAAAAAGGGGTTTGACACCTTTTACGAATAATTTTAATGTATCAATGCCGTAATAGAAGACATTGTAGATAATGTTTTTTTTGCGTTACATCGAAGGACCATAATTTTCAAAGAGCGAAATTTTATTAGTTAGTTAGTTTATTAGTTTTTCAACTTAAAAACGAGCTTTTATTGTTTCTTCAAGAGGCGCTCACAAAAAAATACAGTCAAAGCTTAAACAAAGTATCTGATCCTCTAATTAAGGCTTGTATTTTGAGAAGTTTAATTGGATCGCTGAAAACTTACGCCTCTGATGAAGCTAGAGAATTGATGTTTGTTTATTTTGCAAACAATTTTGATGGAAAATAAAACAGATACTATACTTAATTGGTTTATTTTAGGGATGGTCGATGTTAGAAAAAAATCGATGTTGACATAGATATTATAATCGAAAGCGAAACATCGATTTTCGATATTTATCATAAACCGCACAGCGATGTTCGATAACATCGACAATTTTTTCACTGAGAAATTGTCACCAAAATAAAATACGGTGAAATCGATAGATTTTTTTTCCTAGTGTTTTAGTATTAACTAACATTGAGCCGATTAATGAAGTGCGTTCACTCATCCAAGAAACATAAAATTATGATAAAGTGAGAGAGATTGAGCGAGACGGCGAAGAACGAACGAAGGGAACGGCTGGTGAATGAACACTTTATAAATGACATTATAATATGGATGCGTTAAGATATTGAACACATAGGTATGTATTAATGGATCTATCGTGCGTGAACCAACATCCATTATCAATTTCGCTAACATCGATGTTCCGATGTATTTCGTACACCAACATCGATGTTCATCGATCATCTCTATTTGATTTAATAACTAGCGGTACGGTCTGGGTTCGCTCTGTTTTATACGTATTTAAAGGAATAATTTAGTTTTATTAAAAATAATATTATTATGTGATATTTACCTGCTGACTGCGGTGAATGGCAATCACGCCACCTATTATTACGATTATTAACTAGCGACCCGCCCCGGCTTCGCACGGATGTACTGTAAATACTTAGAAAAATAGGCTTTTCTATTCTTTATTGCAAATAAAAACCTTCCTCTTGAATCACTCTATCTATTAAAAAAACCGCGTCAAAATCCGTTACGTAGTTTTAAAGATCTAAGCGTACATAGGGATTATTTAGGTAGTATTAATTGCTTTCTATCTGGCAATACTCCAATTTAGACTGAAACTAGCTTGTGTCCGCGACTTTGTTTACAGTTTTTTCAGGATAATTAGTAGAGTATTCTGTAGGTACATATAAATCAAATTGTGTATCTGTTTGTGATAATAAAATATCCGCTTTTTACCACATGCATATGAATATATGTACCAAAATAACATTTTTAACTATTTTTGTCTGCAGGTTCCTTCGGGCTTATCATTAAAATGGCTGGACTGATTTTACTGGTAGGTGGCATACTTTTATTTTAGAAAAAAATATAAAAAGTCGAAGTCCTGTAGTTCACGCGTTAAGTTAAAACCCTGTTAAATTTACTAAAGCGGTTCCCTTAAAGGATATCTGTACAAACTTTGAAGTTTCCAGTTTAAGTAAGATACATTACCAATGCAGGCTTTCCACACAAGGCCTATCTCTTAATACCTATTCAGAGTCCATGACAACAAAAGACTCAGTAGGTACATCAGTTAATAGCCTGAGTGTACTGTCAACAGCCCCTCAAGGTAAACACTTGCAGTTCGAAAATAGTTCTTATGCCAATGAAATAAGAGCGATGCGAATTCCAAGTCGGACGCGCTTTTGCTCGTACACAAAGGCATCTCCCTTTGTGGTGACGTCATCAACATATACCGATGTGTGCAATGTCTTTGTTTCGTTCTCTGTCTGATTTTGTGCTAGACTGCGCTTTGGGATACTCGTAGTTCTGTATTCGCATTTCCAAAAGCACTTGGGTTGGTAGTCGATTGGCACGAAATAAATTCGCCCGAACGTGCGAATACTTAACATAATGAGTACCCGTCTTTCCCTTCGCAATTTTTTTAACATTTTTAAGAAAAATACGAACTTTTTTGGAGGTATCAGCGAAGTCTAGGATAAGTTTTATTAAATTTAAAAAAAAAATGTCCGATAGTACCCGAATAGCAGTTGTTTGCAGTGAACGCAAAAAACATGAAAAAAAAACCGGTCATACTAACTTCATTCAAATATCGGCACCAAAACACACACAAATGTAAAGCACACAAGCAAAAGATAGGTACACAATATAGTAATAAAGTATCAACACTTGAAAAAAAACTTTAAGTATAACGCGTTTAGGTCGACAAATAGACAGTTCGTTAGTTACATAATTTCATAGAATGGGATGGAACACGCGCCGTAATTAGTCCGCGCCTGTGACTCGCTGCGTCCTTGGAAACGGTATTCGTACAAGCGTTAGCTCACTTTTTTAAGACACGCCCACCGTGCCATACTTTTCGTGGTGGAACGTCGTAATTACGTGACAAATTCGTCTCTTTGTCTGCCGTCGGCACGGTTTTCAATGACGACGTTTTAATAAAAAAATATGTGAGATCTTTTAAACAGGAATGATTAATTTCAAAAGTGCGAGTCTCTAGTTCACACAAATGTAAAGCACACAAGCAAAAGATAGGTACACAATATAGTAATAAAGTATCAACACTTGAAAAAAATACTGTAAATCTCACGTGTTGAGGTCGACAAATAGACAGTTCGTTAGTTACATAATTTCATAGAATGGGATGGAACACGCGCTGTAATTGGTCCGCGCCTGTGACTCGCTGCGTCCTTGGAAACGGTATTCGTACAAGCGTTAGCTCACTTTTTTAAGACACGCCCACCGTGCCATACTTTTCGTTGTGCTATTTTCAAGCGTTAGAAATGCTTCTATGTTTTTTTCGTTCACTGGTTTTTTGATATCTACTTTACGACTCATTTTATGATAAAAACACTTATGTAAAAAACGAAACTAGAGACAATTGGCTACTTGACAGTTTTTGAAAAAGTATTGTAAAATGTGCGCCCGTTCATTTTATATCCCAAGCAATTCGATTTATCTGGAAATAATCTAAATAGCCAGAGAAAAATAAGATTTTGTGTAACACATTTAAAAAGCGCGCGAAAACGCCTAGTCGCGTCGCTGTTCCAATTATGACGTCAACGTCGTTGACAACGAACCGATACGCATAGGAACGACTTAATTAAGATAAACGGAAAATGTTTCAATAAATTCTTTATACGATTAGAGACACAATAATTCAATTTAATCGGTAAAATAATCATTGTTTCGCCACATTAAAATAAATAATTATCGCCGACAGCTGTCATTTCCGTATTGCAATAGTGGTTTCCGTTTCGGTTCTTTTGTTCCACAGATAAAAAAACTAAAATTTATTTTGCAAAAATAAAATACTACCTATGCTTTTAATTAAAAAGTAAAAATGTAAAATGATTACTTAACTAATAAGCTAACATATCTAACACTTTTCATATTTTATTGTTAACACTGTCAAGTAGCCAATTGCCTACAATTTATGTATTCATCTTTTTTTTTATAAAGCCTGAATAGTTTTGACCTACTTACTATTACTTGACGTACTTACTACTATTTGACGTTTTGCGAACACGGTGACAGGTCAGTGAACCCGCGCAACTCAGTAGCCGACATTAATATCTGTTTTGGCGCTACAAGCTCCGTTTTCAAAACGCGAACATTTCATAATCACACCAAAGAGAATGGAGGCATTGTGGCCGCAGACATTGTCTCTGCGCAACGTCGTAATTACGTGACAAATTCGTCTCTTTGTCTGCCGTCGGCACGGTTTTCAATGACGACGTTTTAATAAAAAAATATGTGAGATCTTTTCATGGACCTAATATAATAAACAGGACTGATAACTCTGAAAATTTTCATTATGAAAAATGAACACTATTGCAATGCAATAAAGTATTAATTCCTGTGCGCTTTACACAGATGCAAATCCGAGCCGACAGAGATAGCCAGGCCGGAGGCGTGTGTCTCGTTCTTTGATCTTTCTTAGATCTTGCCAGCATAAAATAATATTTCTGATCTTAATTTTGCCTGATCAAAAACTCAGTTTATGCACTTGTATTTAATTGTTATTTCAACAATTGTAAAATAATAAATTATATTTTAATTTATTTCTTTGATTTTATACATAAACTATAAAGAAAACGTAAAATAGTATTTGCTTATTTCTAATTTCCTAGTGGTAACCCTCTAAAGCATCACCATGAACTGTCATGGTGTCAGTAAGTCAAACTGTCATTGATTGAGTTTATCAAAATATTATTCTTAATATAATTCTTAGGCACCTTTTAAGATAAAATGGTGAAAAAATGTTGCGTTTATACTTGTTCAAGTGAAAATATAGTGATTGCCATACATCGTTCCACAGGTAAGCTTAAAATAATCTTACTGTAAATCTTACCACTAGGGTACCCATAATTCTCGTAATATTTCAATTGTGTGCTCGAGTTAGTTCTTCACTGTTGTACATTTATTTACGTTACCTACCTTAAAAATGAAGTAATGCGACAAAAATGGCTCAGCAATACACGTAAAGCAAAAAATCACTAAAAATTCTGTCGTATGCAGCCGGGACTTGCTATACCTACGATTCTCCTGTGGTAAGTATCATTAGTAATTGTTTATCATGCTTCAACGCAACAACACACAACAAGATTTAATTTTAGGAATCTTTGTTTAAACACCTAATCAAGTATTAGAAACAGAAAAATTTTATCTCCCCCTGCTTTTTATCGCGCGTGCTGCTCACGCAGATACGTGAAGGTCGTGGGTTCAATTCCCGCACCGCAGAGGGAGATAAAAATTTTCTGTTTCTAATATTTAAAGTTCGCTAGTACGGCGTATAGTACTATAAAAATAATAAAATCGATTAAGATGCCAGGTGTCTTCGATTCCGTGGTTTTCAAACATTTCTGCAACGAATGTACCACGGGCCGATAAGTATGTAGATATAAACATATTCGGCAGAGGGCACTTACCGAAAGGCTAACGGTTGATACAGCAGAAAAATTTCATCGCCTACAATAACTTGCGGTTAGCTCAGTTGGTAAGAGCAGCACGCGCGAGGCGCGATACGTGAAGGTCGTGGGTTCAATTCCCGCACCGCAGGGGGAGATACAATTTTTCTGTTTTTAATATTTAAAGTTCGCTAGTACGGCGTATAGTACTATAAAAATAATAAAACCTAATCAAGTATTTTAAAAAACACTATTTGTATATACACTATACATAGTATTTTAGGTTCCATACCCAAGGGGTAAAACGGAACCCTATTACTAAGACTTCGCTTTCCGTCTAACTGCCATCAGGCTGTATCTTGTGAACAGTGATAGTTAGTTATAATTTTAATTTTTTGATGCCTTTATAACAACATCAAATACTTAATACTAAAAAACAAGATAATATACTTATGTAAAGGGCTACCATACAACATACGTGATTTTATACCTTGCCGGATATTGATAGCTATTACACTTTATTTAAAGACAAATAATTAAATTGAAATAAAATAAATACTTAAGAAGGATTCGTTTTACAGTCAAATGTAGTAAAACCTTTACGACTTATGTACTTGGCCCGGTTTATTTTTACTTAATTCTTTATATGAGTATTATTTTGTAGGTCATAAAATGGATGTAATATGTTGCACTAAGTTAACTGTAATGTTTATTTTACAGACCAAAAAAAATAAGTTCTCACTAATACATTGAGCCACCGACCACTACCAGACTCTGACGAAGAAACCCTACATCCTGCCACCTCTTGAAGATATTATCATGTTTAAAAAGTCGTTTAATCGATCAAAATGTTCAAACGATGTTTTTTGGTTAATATTAATATTGGCACTGAAAACAATCTGTTGCCCACCGTGATCAGAAGTTAGGTAAAAAATCGTAGACATAGACTGGCGTACAATTATTACAAAAGCCATTCATTAAACATGTAGCCGAAGCGGCTGTAATTGTACTTACTAGCAATTATTTTAAGCATTGTTTCAACTATATTTTCTTGTCATCTGTATCAACCAAAGCATGTAAATGGCTAAATATAATAATAATAATAAATAAATTTAGGGTTATTCTCGTTGTCCCTACCAGGCGCGTCCCCAGCAGTAGGGACAGTGGAAAATTCAATAAATGATTCAAATTTATTGCCATTGTCCCCATTGGAGTAAAAGGGAGTAAAATTATACATAAATTCTATTGAAATAATTCAAGATAATTTTTTCAAACCTATAAACATAAAAGTAATGCTGTCCCGGTTGTTTTCAACAGTCAAATCTGTCCAGACGATAACTTTGGAACATGACGACCACCGTGGCCAGATGCGAGCGGGCCGGACTTTGTTGTTGTACCATCTCTGAGGTCCCGGGTTCGAACCCGGTCGGGTCAATAAGGGAAACGATCTTTTCTGTATTGTCTCGGGTCTGGATGTTGTGGTACCGTCGTTGTTTATGATTTATGTAACACAAGTGCTTTAGCTACTTACCACAGAATCTGAGCAATGTATGTGATGTTGTCCAATATTTATTTATTTATTTATTTTACTAGATGTAGTGGGGACAACGGGCTAAATTTTAATTATTTAATCAAATGTCCGTTATCAAAATAAATCTTGTTGTCACCCTATTAGAAAGGGACACGCGCCTCTGTGGTAGCTATCTCGCTCGGCTCGTTTTTTGGCTGCGAGTGCTCGGTCCTGTTTATTATACTAAGTCCATGGATCTTTTAAACAGGAATGATTAATTTCAAAAGTGCGAGTCTCGAGTTCAAAGCCAATTTTATTCAAGTAGGTTACATGTAACAATTTTGAATTGTCATTGAATACAATGCGTTGTGATTCTACTGCCGGTTCAGAACCTATATCTACCGAGAAGACACCGGTAAGAAACTTAGTAGATAAATAGCAGTACCTACCTCACTTATTACTATGTGGGTAATACAATTATTTTTTAACTTTTAATGTCGAAAGAAGATAATTGTACGGAAGATAACTCCAAACTTGCTTGAGAGGTGCAAGTATTAAAGTAAACGTAGAAAATTGTCTACTTAATAAAAATTACCACTTAAGAGTGGTTTGTGAAGCCTTATGTATAATTTTTAAAGGAGTGATGTTTGTTTCATAATAATAAATAAATAATCATAAATAATAAATAAATAAACATAAATAATAAATAATATAATAAATAATCGTAGAAGTTGCCCCAACTCACGATTTTATGTTGTACTAGCTGTGCCCGCGACTTCGTTCACGTGGACTAGGTACATCCTTTTATGGTCGGTTTTACCCCTTTCTCCCCTAATATTCGAAACAAAAAGTAGTCTATATTTTAATCCAAGTTTCGAGCTATATTTGTGCCAAATTTCATATCTCTAACTTCAAAAATAATCATTTTTTCATATAAACTTTCAAAGGTGGTATTACCCCCCTCCCCCCCTTATTTTCTAATAAAAAGTAGCCTATGTCCGTTCTTAAGATTCAACGTATACCAATACCAAATTTCATCAAAATCCGTTCAGCCGTTTAGGCGTGAAAGAGTAACAGACGGACAGACAGACAGAGTTACTTTCGCATTTATAATATTAGTATGGATAACAAATGTACTATGTTTTGACATTTTGTGCCCACCAAATGTAGGTAATAGTTCAATTAAAAACCTCAAATACATACCAAACAAGTTCTACAAAAATCCCTTAATCCTGTTTATAATCTAGGCAATGCAAGTACGGCCGAAAGCAGGTCCGACTTCACACTTTGCACTTTGGACCACCCTTATGTCCCAAGCATAAGAACTAAAATAGAACTGCAAGCATATTCTTTGATGTGCTATCTACCGTACGTTTTGCTTTGAATATGTTCCAGCGACTCGGCAAATTCACAACACAAAAGAATTAAGTCAGCACAGCGGCGCGGATCAACAATAAAATCCTTTAAAAAACATTTCCCCGACCTGCCACAGTAAAACTACGGTAGTAGAAAGGTAATTTTCAGTTACTTTTTATTCTTACTGAGAGGTTATAATTTTGGATTCCAGTAAATATAGATAGATGGATACAAAAATCGGTCTTATATACATATCAAGGTTCAATGTAGGCTTATTGCTAGACAGCTAGACCTTTTAAGCTAAAAATGGCTAGTCTAAATGATTTCTTTATTATTGACTAATTAAAGTTGTCTCGTCATTTTATAACTTTTTGCTTTTCTTTGTTGCAGGTGTTTTTCAAATAACAATATTTATCATTTTTTGAACTGAGACCAAAATATGATGAAAACTAAATATAAGTATCTATTAATAAGTATATATTAATGATAAGAACGCGTGGATCACTAACTAGTCTGCTCGCCTTTACTTACGCGTTGTATATTATTTTAATAAGTTTTCTCAATCAATGTCAGATTAAGACCACACAGAAGCATGTAGGTCAAAATGTATAAAAATGATGTATTTGAATATCACACATGAAGCCCTACAGTTATTTTTATTTAAATGTTTTTATTTTATTTATTTCAATAACTATATTATAACTTAAATAACTTTTTTTGTTTTTTTTCGAACTGACAAACTAACTGTATGTCTTGGTGCAAAATTAGTAATAAGTATAGCTTTTTAATTGTAAAAAAAACTACTGAGTTTCTTGCCGGTATCTTCTCGGTAGTTATAGGTTCCGAACCGGAGGTAGCTTCATTTGCATTGTATAGAGACGATTCATAAGTATTACAAATGTAATCTACATGAATAAAAAATATTGACTTTGACTTTGACTTTGGTTACTTATTCACTTTGAAAATAAATATCCCATTTGGCTGTCGTCCTGAAATTATGCGCATACATACATTTCGTACATACATTTTTATTTATGTAAATTAAAAAGCCATTATTTTATTGTTATCAATAGGTAGTTAGTCAACTGAAACACTTTTAAATAACTGTCAAAACACAATTCCATGAAGATAGCAATCTACGACAACTCAATTTTATTTATCAACACAATTAAATGGTTTCAGAGCATTTTAAAGATAATTTGGTTAAAATCCAAATGGCCGATGAAATATGAAGTCTTTTCGCCATTGACACCTTAAAATTATTTGTGAGTAGTATAAACATCCCAATTCACATCACTCACTGTCATTTTCGCGATTGTGCCAACACACTTTGAATAAAATATGCCATACCCGGCCACTGTGCTCCAGAAAATTGATATAACCAGGATCCACCTAGACCCACTTGGTTGAAGAAACGCCAACGCATATGAATTTTAAATGCGAAAGCAGAGTTTAAAATGGATTCCGTCGCTATTTTGGGACAGACGGTGTTAAAATTTAATCCTTTTTGGTGCCGGCATCTTGAGAATTTCGGGCAAGAGTGACCCCAACCCGGGGTGCGTGAAATGAGGATAGATGCTGGCATTTTGAAGCACGCAGGAATCCTTTTCCGACTGCACGAACATGGAATTAGTAAAACAATTACTGGAGAGACCCTTCGATCAAAGATTTACTTTGGTAGGATTTAGCAGACAAGAGAAAATGAAAAGGTTTTTTTTTATAAAAATGATAGTTATCTTTGATTTTTCAAGGACTTGTGTAAACAAAATACGGTTTAAGAGTAGGAGTATGATGTCAAATAATAAAATTATGACAGTGGGTGTGCCTGTGTGTTGAGTCTCAAGTGATTTGTCATACGGATCGATTTAGGCCTGACAGCGCTTTAAAACATGCTTCTACGTGAGCAATCGAACTATGTAGTACCGTTTTATAAATCTTTCACTAGACATTGGCTTAACATATTTTAAAGAAATCCTCTCCCTTAGCATCCCACATATCAAGGTTAGATGATTATATTCTGTTTCTTTTAAATATTAATTTATTCTGCGAAAATTTGACTAGCGCGTCCCAGTGAGATACCCACGATACAGGATAACTCCTCTCAGGCCTCCAACTCGCAGAACAGTGTACGGTTCAAACTCCCCAATTGGCTACTTGACAGTTTTTGAAAAAGTATTGTAAAATGTGCGCCCGTTCATTTTATATCCCAAGCAATTCGATTTATCTGGAAATAATCTAAATAACCAGAGAAAAATAAGATTTTGTGTAACACATTTAAAAAGCGCGCGAAAACGCCTAGTCGCGTCACTGTTGCAATTATGACGTCAACGTCCTAGACAACGAACCGACACGCATAGGAACGACTTAATTAAGATAAACGGAAAATGTTTCAATAAATTCTTTTAACGATTAGAGACACAATAATTCAATTTAATCGGTAAAATAATAATTGTTTCGCCACATTAAAATAAATAATTATCGCCGACAGCTGTCATTTCCGAATTGCAATGGTGGTTTCCGTTTCGGTTCTTTTGTTCCACAGATAAAAAACTAAAATTTATTTTGCAAAAATAAAATACTAACTATGATTTTAATTAAAAAGTAAAAATGTTAAATGATTACTTAACTAATAAGCTAACATATCTAACACTTTTCATATTTTTTTGTTAACACTGTCAAGTAGCCAATTGCTTGATTGTGTAGATTAGTGAACGAGTACAGTGCCCACATAGATATTCACGCGGATTCACCCAACAAGCTCCGCGCTGCACTCAAAAACTGGATAAATTAAGAGTCGTGCACATTATTAGTTTGTTATTTATATAAATATTAGAAACAGAAAAATTGTATCTCCCCTTGCGGTGCGGGAATCGAACCCACGACCTTCGCGTATCGCGCGTGCTGCTCTTACCAACTGAGCTAACCGCAAGTTATCGTAGGCGATGAAATTTTTCTGCTGTATCAACCGTTAGCCTCCGGTAAGTGCCCTTTGCCGAATATGTTTAGAACTACATACTTGTCGGCCCGTGGTACATTCGTTGCAGAAATGTTTGAAAACCACGGAATCGAAGACACCTGGCGTCTTAATAGATTTTATTATTTTTATAGTACTAAACGCCGTACTAGCGAACTTTAAATATTAGAAACAGAAATATTTTTTAATATTGTTATTTATATACTAGCTTTTGCCCGCGACTTCGTTCGCGTGGACTTCAGGTTCGTCCCGTCTAGTCTAGTAATAAGTAAGAAATACGGTAACTAAGCACTGCAGAGCCCTAATCATAGGTCTATAGTTAGCTACTGCAGTATGCTCCTATAAACTACATTTAACGATCTTTTTCCTTCAGCATAAACATGCAGATTCTTCGCTTTGGAAACACGTGAGCAAGCCACATAGAGCTGACCGTGAGAAAAACATGGCGTGCCCAAATGTAGGCCTGCTACCTTCAAGGTTTGACCCTGCGATTTGTTTATCGTCATCCTTAGGCCTATATTACTTAAAGTAGGCGACCATACGTTTTTATCAAATCGCTAGTGCCTTGGAAATTCGCAAAACGGACACAACCGTCATCGACGCCTGCCCTCATGCGTCTGCCCGCGTTCGGGTCGCGCACTCAGCGATGAGCCACTTCTTCCCCACCGCACCTACCCCGCTCCCCCCACGCCCTTTCGCCTGGCTCGCCTGGCACCGCTGGCGGTATTTATCACCGAAATTGCTATGACTCTGCATTTTAAATCTGTGATATCTTCGAAAATATTTATTTAATTTACATGCTGTAAATAGCCATATTGATCTTTATTAAATGCACAATGTATTTAAGATACTTAATTGGATAAGGATTAATACTGTATTGCTTAAAATCGCTTCGTAAATAAGCCATTATTTCTCGTACAAAGTAAAGGATAAAAAATGGTTATTGTGGGTTATTCCTAAGAGATAAACATATACCATCACGGACTTTTTGTAGACCTTTTTAAGTTGTACAATACTGTAGTACATTGTTTTGATCTATCTTGTAGGATTCAGTCAGCGTTTGCAATGTAAGCGCAAAAAATGTGTTTTTTTTACGACCTCACATTAGAAACCTCAAAAATTGTAGCCTATGTGTTATTCTGATGTATTATAAGCTATATTGTGGTAAAGTTTCATTCAAATCCATTCAGTAGTTTTTACGTGAAAGAGTAACAAACATCCATACATCCAGACTTACAAACTTTCGCCTTTATAATAGTAGTAGGATATTTTATAAGTATTATTATGTAGTAATTTAAGGATATAAGTTATATTTTCACGTAATGTTTGCATGATGTATTCGCCTTTAAGTGATTGTTGCACCAGGCTTTTATTTTAGTTGCATTTAATATTGTACTTGTAATTTTTTAAACAAATGTTGGTGAATCAATAAAGAAATAATACTGTATCACTATAAACATTTTAAAAATGTAATCGACAGACAATATTAGCGCAAAAATGTATTTAAGGAGTTATGATAAAATATATAATCCGACCTTGAGTCGGCGGCCATCTTAGACCGTGTTTCATCAAACATAGCGAAGAATATATCCAAGTAATTCGCTTTACAATAAAAATTGGTTCGTCGATTCTTGAGCTACTTTTAATGAATATTAAAGATCACATATGTATGTATACATGTATACATTGCTCTGATTCTGCAGTAAGTAGCAAAGCACTTGTGTTACAGAAATCAGAAACAATGACGGTACCACAACACCTAGACCCAATATAAAAAAATTGGTTTCCCATATTGACCCGACCGGGAATCGATCCCGGGATCTCCGAGATGCCACGGCAAAGTCCAGCACGCTCGCCTCTTCGCTACGGAGATCGTCACTATAAAAAGAAACATATACAGACAAATAGACAGACAGACGCGGCAAAATTATAACAGTCCATCGTTTTTGCGTTTAGGGTTAAAATTGTATGTAAAATACTAGTTTTTTTTTAACTACAAATAGGTACGGGTTCTTTAGCTGTAAGGTGTTTTTAAGCTCAGTGTCATTATGGAGGCATTGTTACAAGACAAAAGCTTTTGTTACACCGCAGCACAGACCTTAATTGAACACTATTTTGTTTCTTTTCGCCTTTGTTTAAGAGAAGACAAATATTGTTGATCCAATTTTTATTTAGTTTATTTAATTACAGCTGACGACGTTAGTTATGTTCAAACTATTACTTGGTAATGATTGTGGTTCGAATGCATTGCTTTTACATATATATTTCTATGTTAATCCCGAGTAATCTTTTTTGAAATGCCAAAACACGTGTAATTTTAGCGTAGTTTAAATCTTTAATATTTTATTTTGTTAAAATTGAAAATAATTTGCGTTTTTCAATGGCTTTTCAATTTAGTGTTAAGAGAATTTAAAACCTATGTTTGTGGTTGATTCTACTAATTGTACTGGAGATTTTTTATTAGGAAGTATGGCTATAGGCGTAAAATGGATTTCAGAATAAAATACCTTCTATATATGTACCTACTATTGGTACAATCCCTACTAATATTATAAATGCGAAAGTAACTCTGTCTGTCTGCCTGTCTGTTACGCTTTCCTGCTTAAACCTCTCAATCGATTTTTATGAAATTTGGTATAGGTATACGTTGAATCTCAAGAACGGACATAGGGTACTTTTTTATTAGAAAATAAGGGGGGGGGGTAATAGCACATTTGAAAGTTTATATGGAAAAATGTTTATTTTTGAACTTAGAGATATGAAATTTGCTAGAGCACAGTGGCAAACATTTTGAAACAAACCCATGTATTTGAAAAAAAAAACATTTTCATGGATTAGAATTAAATAAAATAACAATTATCCCTGACCCTGAGAAAGGACATAGGCTACCTGTTATTGCGAAAATAAAAATAATAGTTTAAAAAACTAAAAAACACGCTTTTAGCTCGCACTAAAAATTACAAAATAATTCAGACATTTAAGAAAGAAAGCGTGGAGCGTTTATGTTATCTTTACTCTTTTTGGACAAAACGCTCCACGCTTTCTTTCTTAAATGTCTGAATTATTTTGTAATTTTTAGTGCGAGCTAAAAGCGTGTTTTTTAGTTTTTTAAACTATTATTTTTATTTTCTACTTTTTAGTTTTCTCATGTATCAATAATTATATAATTCTTTTTCGTATCCCATTCAGCAAACCCTTTCATTTAATACCCATATCATAGGGGTGCATTTCAAATAGCCTGTCCGTTATCTTGGACGCCCGCCAATATTGGATTTGAATGATGTGACTATTTTTTTCGTATTCCTGACAGCAAACCCTTTCTTTTGATACCCATATCATGGAAGTGCATTTCAAACAGTCAGTTCGCCATCTTGGGGAGGCCGCCATATTGGATTCGTAATGACGTTTCTTAGCTACTCATGTATTGTCATCAGAACTCAGAGCGTGTGCAAAATTTCATCTTAATCAAAGACCGGGAAGTGGGTCAAATTAAGATTCAAAGATTCCGTTACATAGATACATACAACCCGAACTAATAAAAGCGTGTTAAAAAACCCTGTAGTCCACGCGAACGCAGTCGCGGGCACAGCTAGTTAAAAATAAAATTGTATCGAAATAATGCAACGTTTATTTATATATTATGTTATATATTTATGAGTTTATGTATGTTTATCATGCTATACTATGAATATAGTTGTCTGTGTCTGAGTTGTCTGGAACAGATCGCTTTCTAGCGATAAGACCGCCTAATTGTACTATAATCAATCTGTAAAACCTATTTCTGTAAAGTTTTGTGCAATAAAGTATATCTATCTATCTATCTATCTATTTATTGTAGAAAACCATTATGCGGCTATGTATCAATGAAAGACACAAGAAGGTACTTTTATATGTATAGTTCCACGAAGATTTAAAAGTATTAATGTCAATAAATTCAATTTTTGTTTAATTTCCTTAAACTTGTTAGCTAGCAGGTGTATTTTAAATTATAGTTATACCTACTTTTGTAAATAAATACTTTCTCTGAATAGCTAGAGCAGAAGGTATGATATCTATTTCTCACTACAGTTTAGTTATAACAAGCAAAAGCAGAATTGGATAGGATTGTTTATAAAATTGTCAAAACATCGGATCATTAAAATGCTTTCGTCTGTTTGGGCAGAGCGCTCGGTTGCCGTACGATTCATTTCACTTGCCGAGCAATAACTATACTTGTATTTCACAGATATAAATGTCTGTTGCTTTGGAACTTCTAGATAACAAGCTGTGGTGTTCACGAGTTTTATAATAAACAGGTTTTGCATAATCTATTTCTTATTTGTAGGAACTCAGTTTATATGCGATAAACTTCAAAATACTGTTACGAGCTTCGGGTTCGTGACAATAAAAACAGCCGATAAAAATTACCAAAAGTCACACTTTAATTGAACGCCACTAATTACAACCTTAAAACGCACTAATTAAAACAACAATCGCTCCCAAGTCGCACTTCAAAATCGCTTTCGAAGTAATCACTTGTATCGCTAATTCAATACTGTTCCGGTCGCGGTGAATCCCGGCCTTTTATATTGCCGCGGCCGTTCCCGAACCTTCCAACGCAGAAACATCCGGAACATTCGCGCGCAGTCCGGCCTTGACCGAGCGTACGGCCATAGTTCTATCAAGTTCTGGCGTTGACGCCTCGACTCTCAGCAGTCCCGCCTTTCCAAACTAGATGGCGCTGTTTACTAGGACACCATCGATCGTGGCGCGTAACACTGCCCCCTCCTAAGACATACTCGTCCCGAGCATTATCGGCTCCATAGTAACGCGCCAATCGCTCCGCATGGACAATCTTAGGAGTGCCTCTTGCACCTTTCTGTTTCCGGTAGGTTACGTCATTGCCCCCAGTCCCAATCCGGTACGGTCCCTCCCATCTTGTCTGAAGCCCAGGAGATCCCCCTCTGCTGTGGACTGGATTGCGCAACCTCATCTGTGGACCCTCGTCGAACACTCTACTGTTCACTTTGCGGTCACAAGGGGTTTTCATCTTTCCAGACATTTTCTGGCCCGATTGTCTGACGTGCTCACAAATGTCATTTATTTTGTACCGCCAGTTATTCGCATAATCGATTATACTGCCTGGAGCATCAGGTGGTATTCTGATGATCAGGTCTGCAGGTAGCCGTAGTTCTTTTTCTGCAGTTCGCTTAAGGCAACTGGATCGAAGGTGGCCCCTTTCCCCACAGCCGTAGCATCTAGGGCGGTATCCTTTATTGCAGTGCCGAACTGTAGCCGCTACAACCTCCCTGACGCGATGGAATAGATGATCCTGTCACGCAGCTTCCACTTCCAGGGCATGGGCCACGGCATCCTTTAGCGTCTCGTGGTGCCCGAGCCTTACAGCAGCCCTAACTTCAATGTCGCGGATGCCATCGATGAACGCCTGCACAAGGTTCCCATCAATAAGCGCTGGTACGGACTGGTAAGCTTTACGCACCAGCTTCTCCACTTCAAGGGCCCACTGCTGCAGGTTTTCACTACTGCGTTGCACGCGGTCCTTGAGCTGTGCGCGAAACACGTGTTCCAGGTGAGCGTCGCCATATCGAGACTCCAGTGCCTCAAGGAGCTGCTCGTAAGTCACTTCCTTACCGAGAGCTTCCAAAACTGATAAGGCCTGGTCACGAAGGCCTAGGGTGAGGGCAGTCATGGCCTGATTTTTATTCCAGCCGTTCGCTTTCATGACTGCCTCAAACTGGATTTTGTAGGCCGACCATGAAGAAGTTCCGTCGAACGGTGGCACTTTGAATCCACGTAGCGAAGGTGTAGTAGCTACGGGAGCTGCGATTGCTTCTCCAAGTTTAAGACAATCCAGCGTTTTCTTAACGTCTGCCATCACGGTCTTCTTCACATCAGCCACTACGTTGTCAACCCGATTATTGACTTGGTCGATCCGTATTTCAGCTTCCAACAGGCGGTTGTCATGTTGAGCAACCTTATCCTTCACCTCCTTTATGTCTTTCCCCAAGGTAGCGTGAAGGTCCTTCAAAAGGCACATCTGCTCTTCATGGCGGCGAGCCTGTTCCTCCTTGTCCTGCTGCCTCTGTTCTTCCTGGCGACGAGCCTGCTCCTCCTGGCGGCGAGCCTGTTCCTCTTGTCGGCGAGACTGCTCCTCCTGTCGGCGAGACAGCTCCTGCAGCATCATCATCAGGGCAGCAAGGTTTGGTGCTGCCGATGCTGCTGGTGTTGCTGTGGACGGGCCAGCCTCCGTGGTTAATAACTGGCTCTCCGATTCCTGCGGCAAAGCTCCACCAAAACGTCTCTGGTCCGTCTCCTGTTGGCGTTGACTCCGGGTACGGATACCCTCCGTGTCGTCCTTAGGTAAAATCGGCATAATTTAAATCCCAATTCTGACACCAATTGTTACGAGCTTCGGGTTCGTGACAATAAAAACAGCCGATAAAAATTACCAAAAGTCACACTTTAATTGAACGCCACAAATTACAACCTTAAAACGCACTAATTAAAACAACAATCGCTCCCAAGTCGCACTTCAAAATCGCTTTCGAAGTAATCACTTGTATCGCTAATTCAATACTGTTCCGGTCGTGGTGAATCCCGGCCTTTTATATTGCCGCGGCCGTTCCCGAACCTTCCAACGCAGAAACATCCGGAACATTCGCGCGCAGTCCGGCCTTGACCGAGCGTACGGCCATAGTTCTAGTAAGTTCTGGCGTTGACGTCTCGACTCTCTGCAGTCCCGCCTTTCCAAACTAGATGGCGCTGTTCACTAGGACACCATCGATCGTGGCGCGTAACAATACTTTTATTTCAGTTGGTAACATTTTTGAATCGGAACCTTCTAGCGAGAAGAGATGTTTAAAACACTTATGCCCGGTACCAATATTTTAAAAACGATCCGTTCTAGTTATGGTTTAATTAGTTACGATTGGTAATAAATTATACGAGGCGTGAGATTAAAACGACCGACGGACGACTAATGACAAGTGATATAGAAAGTAAATTATGGCACGGTGTTAACGACTCGTAGTCGGTTTGAAAATACGGATAGTAATTTTTAACACATTACGAATCGTAAAATATTGAAACCGGGCATTAGTAGATATTGTGTTACAGTAGCAGTAGGTATTTAACTTGTTGCTATGCTGAAATTAATTTGAACCTAATCCTTAGTTCTGATAGAGTTACTGACAATAAGGTATGGTGTTTGAGGTGAGTTGAGATATAAGTCAAAGTCAATCTTTTTTATTCACTTATATTACATTAGTAATACTTTTGAATAGTCTATATAAAGCAAATGAAGCTACCTCCGGTTTGGAACCTATAACTAAAAAGAAGATACCGGCAAGAAACTCAGTAGTTTTTTTTTACAAATGAAAGCTAAACTTATTACTAATTTTGCACTAAGACACACAGTTAGTGTATATGTCAGCCATTGCGTAACATGTCAGCTATCGCTTCACTCAATCATCTTCTTATATATAAAAATGAATCGCTGTTCGTTAGTTTCGCTAAAACTCGAGAACAGCTAGACCGATTTGGCTAATCTTGGTTCTGAAATAATTGTGGAGGTCCAGGGAAGGTTTAAAAGGTTAGAAACTAAAAAAATAGGCGTTACGAAGTTCGCCGGGACAGCTAGTATCAAAGTAAAAAAAAATCATATCAATCTTTATTTTATTTTAACACAAAAATCTTCAACTCTAATATTAAAATTAAAACTTAGTTCGAAAGTATTTAACGCGATTTCAGCCGATCCAATATGGTTAATATCTTAGATCGTATTACGATGTTTTAAATCGTTTTTTAATTATCTATTTTACTATATTTATAGTAATTTATCTATTTTACTTTCTACTACTAAATTACTCACCTATTCTTATTTTCTATTCCTGATCCCTCACCAACCGTATTATAACAATTTCTTAATAAGGAAAACTGTGTAACAACAGATTTATGACATATTCGAAACAGATTGAACACTTATTATGGTGCATTACGCCGTACTAGTGAGCTTTACCTACAGTAAAGTGAGTAAATATCGCACGTGCTCTTACTACCGAGCTAACACAAGTTTTTGTGGGCAATCATTTTTTTTCTTACCATAAAACCGTATCGTAAAAAGAGTCCTTTACAACTCTATTTCAATATTAGAAACATATTTTTTTTTATCTCTCCTTGCGTTTTCTGTTTCTAACATTTAAAGTTCGCTCCTCAGACAACCTAAGCTTAAACATTCCTCGACATCAAAGTGACTTCTTCTCTAAGTCTTTCACTGTGCAAGCCGCTCGGCTTTGGAACGCTCTGCCCGCTGATATCCGTCAATCCCTGATTAAGGGAATTTTTAAAAATAAAGTTCGTGAATACTTCTTCTCTCTCGCTAACAAGTAATGATAGTCATGAATTTGTCAATTGTTGAACCAATTTATTTATCTTCTGAATTTATAGTTATGTAGATATTTGTTTTTATATATAAATTATCAATATTATGTAAATCTAAGTATACCTTCATATTTTATTTATTATATACTAATTAATTTATATAGTATGTGTAATATTATCGTATATTTAAAAGATACCGTAATGTTATTTTTAATGCTTAATTTATTGTTGTTTAAAATGATTTCTTTTTTTTTTCTCCCCTGTTACCGCACCCATATACAAACTATCTGCATGACCCAAGGGTTTACTGGTAGAGAATGCCCCTAGCATTAAGACCACCTGTTGTACCTATTTGTGCAATAAAGTTTTTAAATAAAAATAAATAAAGTTCGCTAGTACGGCGCAAAGTACTATAAAAATAAAAAAAACTATTCCAATTTACCACGGTTCCAATTTGAACACAGAATATTGACAACTACACAGGCAAAAAATACAGTTCCTCTATGATCTTCAGAAGCTTAAATCGTAATCACAAAATAACCCACAAAGTACGAGTAATAAGTCCGTGGCTATATTAAACGGTGCGATAAAAATACTCTGTTGTTCTAATCCAGCTATAAACTGTACAGTTTGTTGAGTGGATAGCACAGCTTTTGCCAAATCGCTAGTGTTGTATTAAACAGTCTGTCGATGAAATGGTTATTGTATTTGTAAGACACTAGTTTAGGTTGGTTTAGTTGTGCGAGTGCAATGTACAGTAAGTAGTTTTATAAATTTTAAGACTTTCGCGTTCCATTTTAAACATTTAAAATAATTTAACGGGTCAAAACGCGACACCATTTTTATTTAGTAGTTAATACGAACTACTTACTGTCCGACGTTTCGGTTAGGTTGCACCAACGGTGGTCACGAGAGAAGTAGTTTTTGTTCGTGAACAACTCTGTACCTTGTCACATTAAGTCACTGTCTATCTGATTTGCTTAGTTACGCGGAGATTTGGTATGACAAGGTACTGAGTTGTGTACGATAATGATGCTGGCTTGACAAATATTTCGGTGAATTTTTGCAAAATCCTACTTATACTTATTATCAACGCGAAAGTTTGTGAGAATATATTCATACTAATATTATAAATGCGAAAGTAGCCCTGTCTGTCCGGCTTTCACGCCTAAGCCACTGAACCGATTTTGATGAAATTTGAGGTATAAATTGACATTGGACATAGGCTAGTTTTTGTTTTGAAAATAAGGGGTGATGAGGGTAATACTGCCCTTGAAATTTAAGTTAGGGATGTGAAATTTGGTACAAATATAGCTCCAAACTTGAATTAAAATATGGACTACTTTTTGTTTTATTTTGGTGGCACAACGGTATACTCTTCTGGTTGTGGATCCAAGGGTCGTGGGTTCAATCCCTACGTAGGACAAACAATTGGGTTTGTTACGTGTCTGGGTAAAAATAAAATATAAAATGTACCCATTTATAGTAATACCGCAACATTTTACCGAGTTATTAATTGCTTTTGTTACACTTATTTCTTTTCATTTTGATGTCAGCTATTTGTGTTAAGTGTTATGTTTACCTCGACTGCTGTTTACGGTACAAGCATATTGTGTGTTTTTTTAAAACTTAATTGCACAAATAAGTACAAAATCAATGAATCAATTACTAACTTTTTAAAAAAATGTAATCTATTTACCAAATAGCAATCAAGATTTTTGCAAGATACAAACGAAAGTCAGGGTTTTCTAAACTTAATAAAATCGATAGTTTATTATAAACACATCGACGTTTCCCCGCACTACGCCGGTGAGCAGATTGCTCTGAACTTTCCGATATTCCGCGTGAGTGACGGATTTATTTTGACGTGTGATGAGTTACTTCAATGGTTGCTGAACGGAGGAAACAGGCGAGATTAGTGACGTAAGCGGAGATTTGGTATTCACCTTACAGTTGGGCTACCCATTGTTTATCTTTACCAAAGAGTGATCAATTGAAGATGCTTTAAATATGTTTGACGGCCTCTCGGCTAAATGCGAGCGGGCCGGACTTTCGTGTTGCACCGTCTCTGAGGTCCCGGGTTCGATACCCGGTCGGGTCAATATGGGAAACGAATTTTTCTAAATTGTCTCGGATATAGAAATGTTGGCACCGTCGTTGTTTCTGATTTCTGTAACAACTACAACTTTGACTTCTTATCACAGAATGAAAGCAATGTATGTGATGTTTAAAATTCAGGAATTCAACTTTTTACGTAATATCTTATTACAAGAGCAATTGTTAGCCGACGAAAAAAAGAAGGACGTTTCATGTCGACAGAGTTTTGTATACTTTTGACAGTGCATAACTGTTTTAAAGACAAAACAGATATTATTTTTAGATAGTCGCATATTTTTTATTGCTTATATTACACACACTTTAAAACATTTATGATAGAACTTATTTTTTTGTTTTAGGTTTATTTTTTTGTTCAAAAACGGAATTTGAGATTCATGGATTGAGCTTGCATTGATATGAGTATGGAACTTCACATGGTTGAAGGTATGAAGGGGAATACTATTTTGTTTATGGTTCAAAATCCATCACTTAGAACTGAGGACAATGTATATCTAGTGAGTTTATCATTCTAAATGTATGTGACTCTTACACGTCAAAACTATTGACTGGACATAGAAATTCGTAGGAATTCAATATTTGTTTATTCATGTAGGTTACATATAATAACACTTTCGAATCGTCATTGTACATAATGCAAAGTGATTCTACTTCCGGTTCGGAACCTATATCTACCGAGGAGATACCGGTAAGAAACTCAGCAGATTAGTTACAGTGGCAGTATCTAACTTATAGCTATATGTAGAACACTTTGGACCAAGTTATATAGTTTTATTTTGATGAGTGAAAAAAAGCATTAAGTATTATGTTATTTTAAGAGGTAAACTGGAGCAGACCAGTCCCCAAAGGTGGCACCTGTTCACAAGCATGACGTATGTGCCAGCCATCGCTTCACTCAACCATATTGAAGGGAATGTAACGACGAGACATATAAATATAGATGCTAGGTATACTAAATTAACATTCCATTGTCGCGACCTTTCCGTAACACAGACTTCCATGCCTTGCATGCGCCACGCGACTAAATTTTATCGCGCTCTTAACAAACGTAAAAATCGATTGAATTCAGTGCGTCAGCTGCTGATTGGCTGAAAACACGAGTGCGGCATGCTATAAGCCAATCATAACTATCGAAACTTTTGTCGTCTCATGCGAGAAGTTTGACGTATTGCACGTGCTATATTGGTCTAGTACGGTAGGATTGTGGTTCTGTACTTGCCTACATTATGTTTGAAAAAATTGTATGTCTATAAATTGGTATTGAGTTAAATTAGAAACATACTTTAAGTTATTTAACTATTTGTCATTGTGTACAAAATGTAATATTATGCACAATATACTTTTTTGTTTTTGTATTAACATATAGGATACTTTCTATACCGAAATAATCCGAGCAAAGTCGTGTGTGTCAGCTAGTATTTTACATATTTCGTCTACCTCAATGACTACAAAACGGTTTTGGCGGAATAAAAGAATTTAGGTATATACGAACTAATGCTGCTGACCCACATTGTTACTGTTGATGTGCTTATACACAAACAGATATAAAATCACATTAGTTTTCCAGCGCACTTTATCTACAGCAAGATTTATGTAGCAAACGTGATAAGTCCAGCCGATCCGTCGAACATTCCAATGTATGAAGGTAAGGAATGCGGAATTCCGGGTTCTGAAATTGGATTTATCGTTTGGAAAAATAAGAAAACATTGAAAGGGTAAATCAGTAAGTAATCACATAGTTTTTATAGTTATATCTTAAATTTGTAAGGGGAAAATCTAATACTATGCAAACATGACAAGTGAGTATGTGAAACTGCGTCCGCAATGCAATCTAAGCTAAACTAAAATAAGGTAGGTAAACTAAAATAAGGTAAGAGCAGCACGCGCGATACGTGAAGGTCGTGGGTTCGATTCCCGCACCGCAAGGGGAGATAAAAATTTTCTGTTTCTAATATTTAAAGTCCGCTAGTACGGCGTTTAGTACTATAAAAATAATAAAATCGAGGTATATATTTACTACGCATAGCATGCGCAATACCTCAAATGTCTCGCACGAGACTACAAAAGCGTCTATACCGTTGATTGGGGGATAGTACACCGTACTCGTATTTTAAGCCAATCAGCAGTTGACGCATTTATTTTGACATTTCTTAAGAGCGCGTTAAAATTTACTCGAGTGGCGCATGCTAAGCCTGTACATGTATCTTTGCTAATATCATTAAATTGAAGAGCTTGTTTGTTCTTTTGAACGCGAATCTCCGAAAATACAGGTTCTAATTGAAAAAATATTTTTGTGTTGGATAGTGAATTTAATGAGGGCTTTAGGCTGTAGGTATAGCATCACGCTGTGACCCACCGGAGCGAGAAAATAGTGGAAAATATCAAAAAAATGGGGATAGTACGCGTGCAAAGCCGCTAGGTGGGGCGCTAAACAATTATATAAAAAAATGTATATTTGTTTATTACCTTGGATTTTCTTTTCTTTTTTTTTGCGCCAGACAACCACACCAATCACCTGGTCACAAACTAAGTTTTCCCTTGTACTATGAGCACCAGACGACGCATACTAACTGGGGGCGTCATCCCAGTACACCCAGACCCAAGTCAATTTAGAAAAGTTTTTCCAAATTGACCTGACCGGGTATCGAACCCGGGACCTATCGCGCTTTGGCCGCCTACCTTAGCCATTGCACCACCGAGGTCGTCGATTTGATTTTAATTATTTGATTGTTAACCCCCGACGCAAAAAGGACGGTGTGATAAAAGTTTGACGTTCTTCTGTATGTGTGTTTCTGTCTATGGCATCTCAGCTCCCGAACAAATGAACCGATTTTGATTTTTTTGTTTGAGAGATGAATAAGTCGGGAGTGTTCTTAGCTATGTTTGATGAAATCGCTCCAAGTTGGCCGCCGCCAGAAAATTATTGATTGCATGTTTAACACAACACCCACAATATAGGTATTAAATAGCAGCTATGGGTTTAATTGTCATAAGTAATTGTCACACTTTTTTGTTTCAGGGGTTTTAAAAATTTACAATTTATGAAGAGCATTTTATTTACTTAATTATATAATGTCTAAAAACTATTTTCTTCATTTCAATTATAGCACGACCTTACCTGAAGGTTGCTCGTTTGATCTGGTGTAAAAATTATTGGGAGCTGTGGTGCCGTCGTTATAAATAAATCAGAAACAACGACGGTACCACAACACCCAGACCCGAGACAATACAGATAAGTTCGTTTCCCATATTGACCCGACCGGGGATCGAACCCGGAACCTCTGCGATGGCGCGACGCCAAAGTCCGGCACGCTCGCCTCTCGGCCACGGAGGTCGTCGTTATTTCTAATATCTTGTTTTATTTTGTATAAAAATTCAGTAACTTAAATGCTTTAGTTACTTATCACAGTAACAGAGCAATGTATGTGTAGTTCTTCAATATTTTGATTATCATAATTATTGCAGATTGTCACGAAATAGTTCTCAACATCGTTAATCATAATAAGAAGCTGGGAGTAACTTTCTATGTAAGGGGGCCGAATGAACTTAGTTCGGTTTGGTATAATTAGTTCAACGATTCTGAACCCAGCAATCCGTTAATCTACACATCAGGCATCTGTGACGGAAAAACATTCATCTACATTTAATTTCACTTTACTGCCCGACAATTCCGTTTAATGTCTTTCGTACATCAAGTACCCTCGTTTCCCTTTTTTTTTGTGACGGGGAAAAATGCTTTGGCGCACCGTACAGTCAACAGAGGGTGGTGACGGCGTGTGTGGGACTCCCAGCCCGGAAAAGGGTAGGACTACCCACTAAACACCCCGGTTGGAGCTCATCGCCTTAGTAGTGGCGCTGTGGGAAACTTAGTTCATCCAGAATATGCACAGGACTACCTATGGCCGCTATTAAGCGGCCCGCCCTATCTTTTCTGTAGCACTTAATGACCTTAGCCAATCAATTACAAAAACCTCACTATGTAATGTGATTCGCGTGGGTACTTACTTGACAAACAGTAAGATGCCCGTTTTTTCTATCTGCCTGAAGATGCCTTTCCATGAAGCCAGCATGCAGTACTGCTGTTTCGTAGTCAAGGGCGATCGAGGGTCTGCGGGTGGAGGAGGTCGGTCTATCGGATCCTCATGAACGTCTGGTGCAGCCAACTTAGTTAGTTCGCAACCCATCTTCACTGTTCACTTCACTCTCACCCACACGAAAATTACTTTGATTATCTCTGTAATCAAATTACAGCTACTATACGCACTGTTCTTTTTAATGCATACCACAAAAAAGTAGATTTCCTCTAAACTCTAAACCAAAATATGGTGAGTATCCAAACCGCTCTTGGTTTTAATGCAATAAATTCTCTATTCTAAGAATAGAGTTTTTTGTATCGACGCGTTTGTATTTGAAAGCATCTTAGCTAGATTTTTACTAACCGAATACACTACCGGCACTATAATCACACCTTGTGGCACACCGTGAACTGACTTTGTTGTTGAGACGTTTCATTTAATTGCTTTTGCTAATTTGTTTTAAACGATTTGATAGGAATGTTAATTATTGTTTGATTGGCTAGTTATTTTCCGTTGTTAGAATAAAGCCTGCTTTTCGGTCTGTGTGTTTGGTGTGACTGGCTTGATTCGCCCGCGAAAGTGTCGGCTAGTGATGCGTACGTCTCGTCTCTAATTTTAATCCGGAACCGACTTTGAGTTATTTTCCGTTGTTTTTCACCGACAAAACGTTTTAGTGACAAATCGATTTCTAATTTTGACTTTTTTGATGTTCGATAGGAATTTTGATGCAATTATGCATAGCTCAAATTAACCCAACACGATAGTGTCAATGGCCTTTTTAACATGTTAGCAACTTCTAAACGTTTTGTTTAGCGTGATTTTAAAATAAGCATGTTAATTTAAGCTTTTGACACCTTAAATAGGCATTTTTTTTGTTTAGATTGTTAATTATTAAAACATGTGTCTCCACGGTTTCAAACAAATATTCTTATAAAATTTCACGACCATATTATGGCAAGTTTTGTAAACATGTTATGTAATGGTAGATTTCCCTATTAAAGTTAATCGAGTAGGTATGTCATGATAAATTTCTCTCCTTTTGTGGTCATATCACGGTAAACACTTAGTTCAATATTAGTTCTTATGCGAACGATATAAGGACGGTAAAAAGCTTTAAAGTGTGAAGTGAATCTCATGTGCGTTTTTCATTAACTTAATAGGTGTAACAACAATATGTATACATGTGATCTCATTCTAAGTTACCTACATTCAAATCTTTATTAGGTCTCTACTAGGTTAGGTGCTTATAATGCCTTACTTGGCATTCGTATTTAACACACCACACCAAAATACTAAAAAATATTTCACTAACATCGGATTGATTTTGTATTTGGGCTTTGATTTAAAATTTAACGTAAATTACGACAAACTTAAAAGCGTATCTTTGAATATTATAATGAAGGATAACAAGGTAACAGTTTAAATCAAAGAGTGCAGAGTATACAATTATTTTGGATTAAAACTTATTTATAACCAGAGCCCATTTTTTAATCCTCTGATAAAAAACAATAGATTGTTAGCATTTATTCGTTCAGTAATAAATTTTTGAATTTTTCAATCATCAGTTAGACATTACAACGAGTAGTCTCTATCGTCTTTATGAGCGAAACATGTTGACTCCATTGAGACCTAATTTTGGAATTACAAAAAATACATAGAGTGATTTTCAAGTAAGTGCAAATAGCATATGTTGCTTCAGGCCTTATTGCACCTTGAGAATGGCATTTATTCAATGTTTATTTAAAAGAAATACAAACATTTTATCTCCTCTAGCGTTATGGGTATCAAACCCACGACCTTAACATATCGCGTGCTGCTCTTCCAAATGTGCTAATGGTGTTCTATTTTATAAATCTATTGGCACCTATCAAAGTCTAGTTTCCATTCAATATGGAAATAGGTTAGATTGCCTGTTTCTAACTGATTTGTGAAATAAAATTACTGTAAATCATTAATTATTTTAAATGTTTTATTAATTAATACTATAACTACTAAAGTGTAAAATAATGTATGCATGTTTGTTAGTCTTCCAGAAAAAAAGATTGCTGATATACCAGATTAACATATAATAATAGTTTTATCCCGAAATAAGGGATCAATGTCACGCTCAACTGCTAGTTTTGAATAAAACTTACTCAAGTTTTATGAAAACGATATCTCGATATTGCATGTTCGCAGTTATCTTTATGTAAGTAATAATATTTTGTATTCAATTCTGCATCCAATTGTGTAAACATCTTTATGCAGATTTTCCGCTTTAATATGGAATATGAATATATTAGCATAACATCAAATAGACTGGAATGATGAAATTAATTCTCAGTAGGGTGGCATTGAATTTATGATTAATTTAAAAATTGAAGTCTCTGTGATATTAAATAAAAGCAAAGGGCGTAAAATTTAATCAGAATTTGATAGAATATCGTTGTTTCAAAGATTAAATTTAACAAATTGGTTTAGATTTGAAATCTTGTTAGGCGAACAATTTCTCTGGAATTTCTAATTTCATATTTATTACAAAGATAATATCTTTACTCAAAGGGGAAGATTCGTATTTACGTTTGCAAATGGGTTATCATACATATGCACACATATTTAGTGTTATTTCATTCAAATATTTTTATTAAGTATGGATGAGTGACTGTTTTTAGGGTTCCGTACCTCAAAAAGAAAAAACGGAACCCTTATAGGATCACTTTGTTGTCCGTCTGTCCGTCCGTCTGTCAAGACCCTTTTTCTCAGGAACGCGTGGAGGTATGAAGCTGAAATTTATATCAATTACTCAGGTCTACTGTCCCTTGAAGCTGTGAAAAAATCAAACTTCTAAGCTAACGCAATCAAAAGATACAGCCGTTTATGCCGCAAATTTTCGACACTTGCAAGGGAATCAAAACCTACAGGGTGCTTCCCATGAACTCGGAATCCTGAAATTTGGTACGAAGCAACGTCTTATAGCATAAATAAAGGAAAAATTACGAAAACCATACATTTTTAGTTACATCACATAATATATATTTTTTAATAATTTTAAACTTACTACCCATTTCCTCATAAACGCGTAGAGGTATTAAATTGAAATTCATACCAAATACTCAGGTCTATAATACCTTTAAGCTGTAACAAAATCAAACTTCTATGTCAACGCAATCAAAAGAAACAGCAATTTAAGCTGCATATTTTGAAACTCGCAAGTACTCGCAAGGGAATCAAAACCTAAAGGGTACTTCCAGTCGACCTAGAATCTTGAAATTTGGCATGAAGCAACGTTTTATAGCACACATAAAGGAAAATTTCCGAAAACCATAAATTTTTAGTTACATTACAAAATATTTATGCTCCTCCATCTTTCCCCATTGTAATGTTATGAATTTCATTTTGCAATAAAAATACCATAGTTATGACTCGATTGTCGTAATGAACGAACTTTGTAAACCTTGCAGGTTTGTACGGAACCCTCGGTGCGCGAGTCCGACTCGCACTTGGCCGGTTTTATTTAATTAACTGACTGAATTGAATTGTTTAAAATTTGGCAGGTAGACAGATTAGATGCTAGGATAACATATTGAGTGGTTTTTATCCCAAAATATTGCGAATGAAGTCATTACCAACGGCTAGTATTTTATAATCCCCTTTTCTAATTTATAAATTAGTTATCAATGTGCCGTATTAGTTATCGCAGGGCGAAAATATTTTTAATTTTAACGCCCCTTCTAATTTTATTAATGATTATGAGCATGTAGATTTTAAAAAAAAGTAAAAGTACTGTGTTGTGATTAGGATTTAAAAAAATTGAATGCTTTTATATTCAAAAGATTTTTAACAA
Source organism: Glyphodes pyloalis (assembly GCA_037074685.1). Taxonomy (NCBI): domain Eukaryota; kingdom Metazoa; phylum Arthropoda; class Insecta; order Lepidoptera; family Crambidae; genus Glyphodes; species Glyphodes pyloalis. The sequence continues at coordinate 2,198,444 of JAYKKO010000042.1, forward strand.
TAAATTTGCATATTTTCAGACAGCTGTTCTTTTTACTTATTTATTCATAAAAGGCGAACTGGATCTTTCACGGTATGAGGGGCGAAACTTGCGGGGCGAACGGTGTGAGATTAAAACTTCATAACATGCCTTCTGATTGTGATGAAACCGGGTAAAATACGGTTTATATATTTTCCTATCAGTTCCCGGGCACATCACTATTCGCTAGCCATTCTATTTCGTACAATTTTATGCCGACGCAATTGTATGATAATGGGGAGTCCTTTTTTGAAAATTATGGGCATCATACGTCATTATGGCGCCATCCTCGTTCCGGTTTCGGACTTTACTGCTCTGGCATTGGGACTATTTTAGGATGGCTGGTTAGTTTGTGTCTCACTCAGTAGATTTTATCGTCGGTACATAAATGAGTAAGGATCCGTCATTCATAGCGATGGAGCGTTTGGAATCTTTATTAACAAAAATGAATGGATTGATGAATTTTAAGAAGCGATGGCTGGCACATACGTTAAGCTTGTGAACTGTTGCCGCCTTTGCGGACTGGTCTGCCCCATCTTAATAAATACTTAATGTTTCTTCACTTATCAAAACAAAAAAGACTTGGTTGAAAGTGATCTACATCTAACAAAAGATTTAATATTGCTACTGTAACTAATCTGCTGATTTTCTTACCGGTGTCTTTTCGGTAGATGAAGGTTCCGAACCGGCAGTAGAATCACTTAACAATTATTAAATGACGATTGAAGAGTGTTACAGGTGACCTACTTTAATAAAGAAACACTTTGACTTTTTTATTTTTTTTTAAAGGGAAAAAGAAAGGGAAGTACCTAAAACAGTTATTTACATAAATAATTTAAAAAACTAAAAAACACGCTTTATTTCGTATTCTTGACAGCAAACCCCTTCATTTGATACCCATATCATGGGAGTGGATTTCAAACAGCCTGTCCGCCATCTTGGGGAGGCGCGCCATATTGGATTTGAAATGACGTTTCTTATCTAATCATGTATTGTCATCAGAAATCAGAGCGTGTGTAAAATTTCATCCTAATCGAAGACCGGGAAGTGGGTCAAATTAAGATGCCAAGATTTTCTTACATAGTTACAAGTGAAACTAATAAAAGCGTGTTAAAAAGGTACTGCATGAGTCTTTGTAGTAAATAAATTTGCAAGACAATAAAGTCAATCAACTAGTTAATAATACTTACGGTCTGCATTGAACTACGATTACCAGACAACGAAAAACGAAAAAAAATTTCATTTAAGTAAAAATTTTCATTTAAGTAGTGAGAAATTTACAGTGTCATAAAATAAACTAATAAAACAATAACTATATTAAATAAACAAAGATGATTCCTGTGGTATGGTACCCAAAATGCTGGCTGCATCACCTTGCTGAATGGCGATTTCTCGTTTTCTCTTAATACATTATGAACTAGTTGTTATCGCGACTTTCGTCACGTTATTTCTAGATAAACAGTACCCTAAATGGTAACCTCGTATCCCATATATCTATCTAAGTTACTAATTAGTACTAAGTTTTAAAACTCAGTAGAGTACTTTGTTATTACTTATACGCTTTAGCGTGAAAGAGTAACATATATCTACAAAGCAAGACATCCATGCATACATTTTTAACAAACTTTTTTTTTATATTGCACTTCAAGATTGACTTCATCCTGTCCTGGCTTAAGGGTGACAAGTACAGCATAATAAATCTGTTACTGGACTTGTCGCCCTTACCTTGAAGGCTTGACCCCTCCTACTAATTTAGCACCCCCCAGGAGCTCTGGAAACCTTTGTTACACGCAGGAACACAACAACACAGAAGTTATTGTTATTTGGCTGCGGTCTTCTGTAAGGTGGAGGTATTTCACCAGTCGGGCTGCTCCAGTTCGAGCAATAAATCGCTATGCCTACCTCTCTTATTGCTACATTATTCTTAAACATTCGCGTTTAAAATACAAGGATTGACTACTTATAGTCCAATTTATTCTAAAGGAAAAAATAATAAACCATTTCCACAATAATTTTAAATAATATTTATTTTAAAATCAAAGTAACATTTTATTACACCAATTCTTATACGACATTTGTATTACAACACGATCACTTAGTTGACTCTATAGATACACCTTAACTATTAATTACACTTTAGTATAAACTCGTACATACATACATTATGCATAGATTGTATGGGGATTTAGACAATTATCATTCAGAGGAAATGTCAAGCGTTTTTTTTATATAGGTTGTAGAAAAATGGTATCTCGTATGTTATAGTGAATTCTTGATTTTTTTGTAATTTGTACAGTATTTAATGAAAATAAAATACATTGATTCTTTTAGACGAGTGTTTCTTTACCTTTTTTTGATAGATTACATGTAAACGTTCGGCGTCAGTATGGCTGACATTTTATTAAAGAAAGCATTCAAATGCTCGGTTTAAATATTTTACGATTCGTCATGTGTCAAAAATGACATGGATTTTTCTACGAGTCATTATTCTAATTTTAAAATTACTTTCCATTTTAGCCGTCGCCAGTCAGCTTTATTACGTTCCATTACTAAAACCGAACGTTTTTCAAATATTTGAACTGGGCATAAATAAATAAAGATAAAACTGGAAAAGACGTGGCATCAACATAAATGGCGAACACATCTCTCACTTGCGATTTGCAGATGACATCGTCATAATGGCAGAGACGCTGCAAGACCTACAACAGATGCTGAATGACCTGGCTGACTCTTCTGTACGCATCGGCCTACGGATGAACTTGGATAAAACCAAGGTCATGTTTAATGAACATGTTCTACCGGAACCGATTGCAGTCCAAGGCGCCGTCCTCGAAGTTGTTCAAAAATATGTGTACCTCGGGCAAAAATTGCAGTTGGGTCGAAATAACCTAGAGGACGAGGTGAATAGAAGGGTTCAGCTCGGCTGGGCAGCGTTTGGGAAACTACGTCGAGTCTTCTCATCGTCCATCCCACAGTGCCTAAAGACAAAAGTCTTCAATCAGTGCGTTCTACCTGTTATGACGTATGGAGCCGAGACGTGGACACTGACGGCACGACTGGTTCACAGACTTAAAGTCACTCAGCGGGCTATGGAAAGAGCTATGCTCGGTGTTTCTCTAAGGGATCGAATCCATAATGAGGTGATCCGGCAGAGAACTAAAGTCATCGACATAGCTCACAGGATTAGCAAGCTGAAGTGGCAGTGGGCTGGCCATATCAGCCGCAGAGCCGACAACCGTTGGGGTAAACGAGTTCTGGAGTGGAGACCACGCCTCGGTAAACGTAGTGTAGGACGCCCTCAGGCCAGGTGGAGTGACGATTTGCGCAGGACGGCTGGCGGGAGCTGGATGAGAGTCGCCGAAAATCGAGCGAAGTGGCGAACATTTGGAGAGGCCTATGTCCAGCAGTGGACTGCAACAGGCTGATGATGATGATGATGATGATGAAATAAAGATAAAAAAAAACACAACGCCCTCCGTGGCTGGTGGCGAGTGGGGGGACTTTGGCGCCTCGGCTTCACGTGCGATTCCCGGTCGGATTAATTTAGAAGATCAGAAATCTCCCCCTTAGGGGCAAAGAAGAGATTGTTAAGCGAATCTCTTGGCACTCTGTCACGGACCCTCAGGGATCGGCGGACCATAGGTTAAGAAACACTGTTCCAAATACTCGGTATTCTAGAAGAAACTTGTTTTACGGTGCTGTCTCATACCTGCTTAAGATTTTATCGAATAATGGGGCCAGTTTATGATATGAATAACATAAATAACCATGATTTCGTTCAGCATTAAAAGCGAGAAAAGCTATTTGGTTTAAAAAAGTAACGGCTGCGTAAGTCGATACATAAAATAAAACAATTTAATTATTTGTGTCAAAAAATATCCTCAAGGAAATTTATAACCTAAAAATTCAGTCCCAAATCGACAGGGACAAAAATGATATTTTTCTCGTAATTTTTTGTTGAACTTTTTTATTTGATGACTAAATTTACAGAAAAACACTGTGAAAGTAATAGTTTGCCGGCGTAATCTTCTTATATATAAAAATGAATCGCTGTTCGTTAGTCTCGCTAAAACTCGAAAACAGCTAGAACGATTTGGCTAATCTTGGTTCTGAAATAATTGTGGAGGTCCAGGGAAGGTTAAAAAGGTTAGAAACTAAAAAAATAGGCGTTACGAAGTTCGCCGGGACAGCTAGTTATATATAAAACCAGTCCGTATTGTTAAAAAGAAACACATTTAATGAACCTGCTGATAGCATGAACAATATACGTAAGCTCGTAGCTTTTAATCTTGTGTACCTAACTAAAAGATAGTTGGTTTTATGTATTGATTTATGCGGCTAATAAATTTCTTCTCACTTTTGCTAATTTTCCGAATACTATCGATGCCGATTTGGCCCCAGCCCAAGTCTAACAGCTCAACTCAGACGAATGCGGATAAGCACAGGGCCGGATTTGAAATAATAAAATCCATAGTTTTACCTTCTTTGGGGCAGTCGGCTGTGTAAAATACAAGCGGTCACCTGTGACCTCATGGAGCACTTTTAATAAATATAGCCTGTTACTCAAGGTGAATGGTGAAATAATTGGATTTTTTAAAACTCAACCCCTAAGGGGTTGAAACGGGGGTTGTAAAATTTTGAATGGAAGACCTATGTTTTTGATGTAAGACATTTCAAATTCAAAATGTATGCTCTATATTTATTTCATCCTTCTTTATTCTTTTCCTTTCATTATGTATTTAGTTTTTAAGAAAATAACAAATTATACGCGTATAAAATTGCGAGCGACCGCTAGCCACTCACAAATCTCTTTTTACTTGATACTGTAAGTAAACTGACTGCTTCCTGGGTCTGAGATAAAACCTACATTGAAGATCCCAATGTAATTATCTCCGATTGCATATTTTGATCGCCGTTCCAAAAGCAAATATTTCCAAGTACAGTCACAAGCAATAAATGTGAGCACTTGAGCTCTTATGACGTTAGCACACGGTTCGTATTTATACACATTAGTGCAAGTGAACAGTAAGTTAAGAGATATATACAATGTCTGAGAAAATCGCGTTTTTTTGTCCCTTTTGGCTGGGCCACTGTTCACTGAGTCCGGATCTGGATGAAAAAATAACGTTATCAAACCTTTGCGTAACGAGTTAAATATAGAACAATCGACCTCTACAATATTAAAGACATCGCTTGCTCAATCGGTCAAGATGACGATGTAAATAATAAATTGTACTATTGACTAGCCCTGTGGGACAATGGTTCGAGATCTTAACTGTTGAACCAAACTATGACAAACATTTGTTTTATGAACATTTATAATTTTTATTTCTATCAATTTGTTAATCATTAATTAATTGATGTACATATTTGTTTGTTCCGCGTGTGTTTATAAATATATATTTGTACATATTGTGGGACACTTAAATAAGATCAGGGGTCTACTCCCTAAAACGAAATATGTCGGATCCGACGACGGATAGCAATTTTTAATTCTCAAAATCGCAACCAACTTACTTCGAATGCGAATAAAGCGTTATCAATAAACAGAATACTATTTATACAAATCAAAAACGATGTTTCAATTCCTAAATTTTTGAATAATCTTCAAAACGAAACCTTTCGTTTGTTCGTTTCGTTTTTGGGAGTAGACCCCCTGGCTTCCATAAGACAAGTCCTTAAGGTACTTGCTTTGGTATCAGGTAATTGTAGATGATGTCTGATATTCTGGTATGATTAAACAATGGGACAATAAGATGCAATCTCAGTTGTAATGTTCTTAACTTTCCAGCTGTTGTCTACGACTGTGTTGGCGTTATTTCAGGATTAAAAGTATATTTTATGTAAATCTAGTATTTCATCTGTTTTACTACTAAATTTCATCTAAATTCATCCAGTAGTAGTTTTTTTTTAATATTGAACTTCAAGTTTTTCTCATCTCGCCTGATGTTAAGTGGTAATGAGGCCCTAGCTTAAGGGATAAGTACAGCATAATAAAACTGATACTGGACTTGTCGCCCTTACCTTGACCTAACCCCTGCTACTAATGTAGCACCCCCCAGGAGCTCTGGAAACCTCACTCACACGCAGGAACACAACAACTACAGAGTAACAAACACACATCCAGAAAACTATACATTATTTCAAACTTTCGCATTTAAAATATTAGAAAGATTGGAATTCAAATCCTTCATACAATTGCGTCAACGAAAGCGTGTTTCAGAAAGCTATTTCGGAAATACAAATAAAGATTTCATAAATTCTGATGAAAACTTTATTATGTATGAGACATTGCGGCTTGTCTCCTGCGTCATTTTTTGCTAGATGGTAATACAAGCATTAGCTTTTCTTTTAGGCCTAGCATGCGCAATATGTCAAATTTATCGCATGAGAAGACAAAAGTTTCTGTACCGTTCATTGGGTGATAGTACACCGTACTCGTATTTTCAGCTAATCAGCTGTTGACGCATTTATTTTGACATTTCTTAATAGCGCGATAAAATTTACTCGAGTGGCGCATGCTAGGCTTGAATGTATTAGACATAGCGACAAGCATTAGCTTTTCGTTGACTATGTTGTAAGCTTTATGAGGTGTCTAATGAGACCAAAAACAAATCCGCTAGATGGCGATACATAGGCGTGGGGGCCAACTTTTATTTGATTGGTGATTTAAATGTCACGGTGACATGCCCGTCAATGTCATGTAAACCTTAAGCAATCAATTAGCAGTTAGACCTCACGACTACGTGTCGCCATATAGTGGATTTTACGTACACGAACACCCTCATTGCGTACTTAGGAGTTAATATTCCCTTTCAAACGACTGAATTAGGCTCGAGTTCAGTCCTAAAAAGGGAAGGAAGGTGAGTTTATCAAAAAAATCCGCAAACGGATTTGCGTTAATTATTTTATCCATTTGTTTTGCACGTCCGTGCCTTACTATGATATCCTCATTTATTACCTACTATTTCCTATAACACTACTCAACACTAAAAAAATATCTGATTTGGCTCATATTGTTTCATATCGATGTTGACTAATAATAAATATATGTAGGCATTTTATTTCGATATCACGTCTAGAAACTGAGAAATATGAATTTTAAGTTTTTGACGTATTTATGTTTTTTATATTGCGGGTATTTCGAAAATACGATTGTTTTACAAGCAAAACTTACTTTAAACGTGAGTTCAATTGGTAAACTAGAAAATGTCACGCGTATGTGTTAACAGTCCTAACGTATTTTGTTATATTTGTGGCGAATTTACGCCAAAATCGAAAAAAAAACCTCTTTCTGACCTAATTAAACAGTGTTACTTAGCCTATTTTGACCGTGATGTGAAAAATCAAGATAAGACGTGGGTTCCTAATGTGTGCTGTCTAAGGTGTTATATGAATTTGAACGGTTGGTACAATGGAAGAGTTAAAAAAATGCCATTTGCTACGCCAATGGTATGGACTGAACCAACAAATCATGCCGTGGATTGTTACTTCTGTTTAACACATTTAAAGGGGTTTTCTGGGAAATCTAAACGAAGTATTAAGTATGCCGATGTGTCATCCGTAAAGAAACCTCAGCCATATTCTGACCAGCTACATGTACCCATAAAAAATTTCGTAAAACGCTTAAACAGAGATGGTCCTGCATTACAATTTCTTAAGCAAAAGTTTCCAAAGCTTAGTGAGGCAAAAATCATCCGGACATAAAAAAACTGATTGAAGATTCGTCTTTTACATCTACTCTGAACTATACTGAAAAACAAGCATGGGATGCTTTTATTGATGTGACAAAGAATTTTCTTGGTAACAACAAATCCGCTGAATTTCGCCAAAAAATTAAACTGATGTTGGACTGTTATCACAAAATGGGATGTAATATGTCATTAAAACTACATGTCCTTCATTCGCACTTGGATTTTTTCCCCGAAAATATGGGATCAGTGAGCGATGAACATGGGGAACGCTTTCATCAAGATGTGGCTGCAATCGAAAAACGTTTCCAAGGAAGATGGGAGCCTACTTTGCTCGCAGATTACTGTTGGAGCCTTGTTAGAGAAACTCCAGGATCTTACTACAAGAGGAAAGCCAGCGGCACCAAGAAAACTTCGCCTTTTCAATCAAAGCATCAATAAAACCTAACGGGTTAGCTTTATTTTGTAAGAAAATCGTATTTTTGACTAATTTAATTTATCTTGAAAATGAGATGTGATGTAAAAATCTTATTTACATATTTGTATTAGGTCAGTAACAAGGAATTATAATCACATAGTCGGAACTCAGATAAAAAAAAAAGTTTGTTATTTGTTGAGTAGTGTAATTGAAGGTTGTCTGGAAAAGATCACTTTCAAGCGATAAGATAAGATAAGAAGTTTAAGAGAGGTAGGGCATAGCGATTTATCGCTCGAACTGGAGCAGCCCGACTGGTGAAATACTTCCACCTTACAGAACACCGCAGCCAAATAACAATCACTTCTGTGTTGTTGTGTTCCTGCGTGTGAGTAAGTTTTCCAGAGCTCCTGGAGGGTGCTACATTAGTAGCAGGGGTCAAGCCTTCAAGGTAAGGGCGACAAGTCCAGTAACATATTTCTTATGCTGTACTTGTCACCCTTAAGCTAGGACCTTATTACCAGGGGTGCTGGTCAAGAAACCTCCTCGTGGTGCACCCTGGGCAACGTCGGTATGCGGAGTCCTCATGCGTCTTTTGCTGAGGACTCCGTCGACCGGCGGCTGATATCTTGGACACAGATCGTCCTCATTACGATTCTCGGTTAGATAATTGCATAAGAGGGCGTGCAGGATATTCTCCTGCCTTCATGCTTCCTGGTGGCGTGGCGGAGATGCCTTACGGCGCGACGGGTGCAGCTGGCTGCGCAATAGTAGCTAGACGTACAGACTTTAGTCACCGTCGGGCAACCTGTTCTGATCAGGTGCTGGTGTCATGTCTATCGGCCTGATCAGGGTAGGGGTCTTGCCTTAATTGGCCGGACTAAGAGGAGAAAACCTCAATAAAAACCCCCAATTTCGACGTTGTGAGTGCTCGAGGCGTCGGGGCCATCTCTCTTCGGAGGGATGGTGACCGGGTGGGAAAAACCGGTCGTGGTCGGTGGCATCGGCCTCCCTGCACGGGACCGCCCGCCCCCGTTGCAGTATGAGGGTAGCTGGGGGTACTCGGCTCTGCCCCCGGTGGTCCTTCTAAACCGTTGTTCTCGTGGGACTAATATGAACAGTTCAAAATCAAAAAACCCAAAAACCTATGCTGATATGGCATATTCGGATGCGGAGGGCGCCGCCTGTACTTTTGCGCCAGAAGATGTTGTTGCGTCATTAGACGCGGAATGCGACGCCGATTGTTCCGTTGCGTCGGAAAGGGAGTTGGTGCAGACAAGGAGCCGTGCACCTTCAATGGCCTCATTGACGTCGGCCAGTAGCACTGGCTTTTTCGTTAGGCCAGAGGAGAATATGTCGGGTGAAAAATCCGACACGCTTACAAACGTTTCGGACATGTCAGTGACGTCCGAACGTAAAAAATATTTAAAGGGACGAAAGCGCCCTTTATCTGGTGGGGAATCCGATGCCTCCCAATCCGGAAGGCGTTCGGATAAGTCGAAGAAGAAAGGGCGTGGTAGGCCCCCCACCACCGCCGACTATGTCGGTCGGGCGGAAGCACAGCGGCAGCTGAATGCCGCCAAGAAGGAAGCTTTCGAGCTGGAGCTCCAGGCCCAAGCAGCAGAATTGGAAACAAAGATGCGCGAAGCCCGTAATGCGGCCGGATATGGCGTGCCCCTAACAACATCTTTGGAGGGGAAGTCGGCAGCTGAACTGCGCCAATTGATGGAAACAGATACTGATAGTTCCGTGTCCATGATTTCAAGGTCCTCAAATTTAAAGGGGACCTTCAAAAAGGCCCTCAAGGAAAACGTTACAAATATGAGGGCCATATGCGAAGAGGCCCTCAAACGGACCTCTTCAGAAGAGACGGAGCGGCTGCAGGCGACCGTGAATCGCCTGCAGGCAGAATTGAACAGCCAATTAAAACGGGTGGCCGAATTGGAGGGGGCAGTGTCTCGGCTGACCAAATCTGGTCGCATCTCTCCGGCACCGGCACCGGTCTCAGTCCCCGTTGCGACGACATTGGAGGTGGTGGAGTCCTGCTCTCTATCGGTACCAGCATCGGAACCTTCAACGGCAAGTGCGGCAGATATAGAGGCCGTAGTCCGCAAAATCATGATGGAAGAGCGGGCATACCTGAACGCGAGGTTGAACGCTCGATTCGAGGGACTGGAGGACCGCCTCCTCCCTGAAAAACGTCTCCGTCCGCCACTGGCAGCGGACCGATGGAAAGAGCCAGTGGTGTTGCAAGAACGGATGCCTGAAACTTTCAGGATCCCGGATCCGCCGCAGTCACAAAGGGCCAAGAAGGCTAAGGTGTCTGGAGCAGTGTCGGCCTTTTTACCTGGCCCTTCAAATGCTGTGAAATCTGCCGCTTCTTCTGAGCCGGCTCCTCTCATTGACCGCAGAGCTACCTCTCAGTCAGCTCCTGTGCCGGAAGAAGATCTCCTCCTTCCTTCAACCACCCCAGTCAATGAGGGGTGGTCAACGGTGATAAAGAAGGGTAAGGGGAAGGGTAAGAAGCCCCCTGGGGTTGCCTCATCACCACCCGTAGCCCAGTCGGTTCCCATGGCGGGAAATAATAAAAAGGCGGCTAAGGCCGCTGCACTCCCGCCAAAGAAAAAGTCTCCAGCTTCGAAGCCGAAGCAAATGTTGGTTCCCCCCAAGAACGCTGCAGTGGTCGTGTCACTCACTGCAGAGGCCACTGAGAAGGGGGAAACATACGAATCAGTCCTTCGTCGGGCTAGGGAAGGTATGAACCTTGAAGAGATGGGGATAACGTCGGCGTCGTCGTTGCGTTTCCGCCAGACCCAGGCCGGAGCTCGGCTTATCGAGTTCCCGGGGGCTGGATCGTCAGAGAGGGCCGACACATTTGCAGCCAAGCTGAGAGATGTGCTGCCGGAGAGTCTTGCCAAAGTGGTAAGACCCGTTAAGTTCGCGGGAATAATTATCTCAGATCTGGACGACTCAGTGTCCAGGTCTGAGATTATAGAAAAGATCGCCGGAATCGGAAACTGCCCGGCTGATCAGATTAAGGCGGGCGAGGTTAGGCGTGGACGTATGGGGATGGGTGCCGTCCACGTTCAATGTCCCGTTGTGGCAGCAAAAGCTGTTCTGGATGGTGGCCGCTTCTTAGTGGGCTTCAGTTCTGCGTCGGTCCGTGCACTGGAGGAGCGGCCCCTTCGTTGTTTCAAATGCCTGGGCATTGGACACACTCGTCCCCTCTGCCCTTCGTCAGCTGATCGTCGGAACCTATGCTTCCGCTGCGGGCAAAGTGGTCATAAATCTGCGGCCTGTGGAGAGAGGAAACCGCATTGCAAAGTATGCGCGGATAGCGGAAGACCTGCCGGCCACATCATGGGGGGGAAAAATTGCAGGCCCCCTCTTAAGAAAGGAAAGGTGAAGGCTCAGACCCAGCCGACCACCTCAGAGCCGAGTCCGGCAGTAGTAGTGGAGGAGGTTGAAATGTCCATGCAATAATGGCCCAATTCAACCTCCTCCAGACGAATGCCAACCACTGCCGCGCAGCCCAGGACCTGTTGTCCCAGGCGATGGCGGAATGGTTGGTGGACGTTGCTGTGGTGGCCGAACCATATTCGGTCCTTGGTAGCTGGCTGGGTGACCGTGACGGCACCGTGGCTATTTGTAGGCGTGTGTCATCAAATTCTCCCCCTCTCTCACTCCACGAGAGAGGGTCTGGTTTCGTGTCGGCCCTCTGGGGCAACGTCGCCATCTATGGCATATACTTCTCCCCAAATCGGGATTTGCAGGAGTTTGAATTGTTTTTGGGGGTCCTGCAGGGGACTATTGGTCGGGCAGTGTCGTCGGGTCGCCAAGTCTTCGTACTTGGCGACTTCAATGCAAAATCCTCTTCTTGGGGCAATTCAGCAGCCTCAAGTAATAGGCGAGGTCAACTCGTAGAGTTGTGGGCGGCCGCGGTGGGCCTCTCACTTTTGAACCGCGGCTCGGTATTTACTTGCGTGCGACAGCAGGGAGGGTCTGTGGTGGACATATCGTTTGCCACCCCTACTCTCGCCGCACGTGTGACCGAGTGGAGGGTGGACCCGGCTGAGACTTTATCGGACCACAAATATATCCGGATTGTGGTCGCAGCCAGCGTTCCCAGCCGGGCACCCAATAGAGCAAATTCATTTGTCTTTCCCAGATGGGCTTTGGCCCGCCTAGACAGAGAAATCGCTAGAGAGGCAGCCTTTCTACAAGACTGGTTTTCGCCCCCCCTAGCCAGTCCGAATGTGGACGCATCAGCAGCCCAGCTCCGTTGCTCCCTGACCGAGGTGTGCAACGCCAGCATGCCTCGGTCTCGTCATCCACCACCCCGTCGCGCCTGCTTTTGGTGGTCGCAGGAATTGGCCGATCTCCGGGCCCGTTGTATTGCGGTCCGACGTACATTCACCAGGAGTAGGCGCCGAGCGACAAGGGATCTTTCCAATGAGGCTCTCTTGTACGAGGCCTATAGGGAGGCAAGGCAAAATCTAAAGGCCGCGATTGGGGCAGCAAAGTACTCTGCCAGGGCAGAATTACTAGAGGGTCTCAACCAAGATCCGTGGGGGAGACCATATCGGGCAGCACGAAATAAACTGCGCCCCATCGGTCCCCCGCTCACCGAGACCCTCGAGCCAGGGTTGCTCGATAGCATAGTTCAAGTGCTATTTCCGAACTGCAGCCCTGGTTTCACTCCGCCAGTGATGGTCCGTTCTCGGGGGCTGGAACCTGAATCCACCACCAGCCCACCACTTGAATACCGTCCAATATCGGAGGAGGAGTTTGGCACGGCAGCTCTCTGTCTTCGTGCCAAAAAGACGGCCCCTGGACCGGACGGGGTCCCAGCCAAAATCGTCGCTTTAGGTGCAACGATGATGGGGGAAAAGTTTAGAGAACTTTTCGACTCTTGTCTCTCAGTCGGAAAATTCCCTAAACTATGGAAGGAGGGGCAGCTGTGCCTCCTCCACAAAGAAGGTCGTTCACCGGACTCCCCATCGGCGTACCGGCCAATTGTGTTGCTGGATGAGGTGGGGAAGTTGCTGGAGCGCATTGTAGCCACGCGCCTCAAGGAACACCTTCGAGAGGTCGGCCCTGACCTCTCGGAGGCTCAGTTTGGTTTCCGAGCAGGGCGTTCCACTATAGACGCCCTGTTTGGACTGAAGAAATTAATATCTGAGTCGCGGGAGAGGAGGGAGGGTGTGTTGGCTATTTCATTCGACATAGCAAATGCCTTTAACACCCTCCCTCACTCTACAATCTTGGAGGCACTCCGATTCCATCGGGTGCCTGCATATCTTCAGGTTTTAATTAAGGACTACCTGTCGAATCGCGAGGTGGTCTGGGTCGACGGAATGGGAGTCCTTCGTCGATATGTCGTTCGTTCCGGTGTTCCACAGGGGTCAGTTCTAGGTCCCCTCCTGTGGAACATCGGATACGATTGGTTGCTCCGCGGTGCTCTTCTACCGGGCATGACAGTCACGTGCTTCGCAGATGACACCTTGATGACTGCCCGGGGGAGGGATTTTGGCGCAGCGGCGCGATTGGCTGCAGTGGGTGGCAATTTAGTCGCTAGGCGGATAGGTATGTTGGGTCTCAGGGTGGCGCTCCAAAAAACCGAGGCCATTTTCTTTCCCGGGCCTCGGCAGCGCTGCCCTCTAAATGCATATATTGTTGTGGGGGGCGTCAGGGTGTCGGTAGGAGCCCAACTAAAATACCTTGGCATAATCCTGGATGCGCGGTGGCAGTTTGGCCCGCATCTTAAGGCCCTGTCATCGCGCCTCCTTAGGGCGGCGGATTCCCTGTCGTGGCTGTTGCCAAATCTGGGGGGTCCTCGGGCCAAATGCCGCCGGCTCTATGCCGGCGTGCTTAAGAGCATGGCCCTCTATGGTGCCCCGATCTGGGCCGACTCCCTGAATAGGGAGAACATCAGGACTCTCCGCCGCCCACAAAGGGCGATTGCGCAGAGAGTGTGCAGGGCGTACCGCACCGTCGGTTTTGACGCTGCGTGCGCCCTCGCAGGGATGCCCCCCTGGGAGCTCGAGGCCCAGGCGTCGCAGTCTGCCTATTTCTGGCAGACGGAAAAGAAGGCCTCCGGGGAACGTTTTTACCCGGAGGACCTGGCACGCGTCCGGCGTGAGGCGACCGACGATATGGTCACAAAATGGTCGATGGCTCTCCAGACATGCCCCGCGGGGCGGTGGACACTGGATGCGCTTGGGCCAGTAATCTTACGCTGGCTCGAGCGCAAATTAGGCTATTTAAGCTTTCACCTGGTGCAGGTATTGACTGACCATGGTTGTTTCGGCAAATACCTGCACCGTATAGGCAGAGAGGGATCCCCGGCGTGCACAAGTTGTGGTGCGCCGGAAGACAGTGCAGCCCACACGCTGAGTGCGTGCACGGCGTGGTCGCAGCAGCGCGCTGCCCTTATAGCGGCCATAGGGCCGAATCTTTCGCTCCCGGTTGTGGTCGAGTCCATGCTCGGGAGCAATACCGCGTGGAGCGCGGTTGCTTACTTCTGCGAAGATGTAATGTCGCAGAAGGAAGCAGCCGAAAGAGAGCGTGAGGACGACCCGTCCGCCCCCGCTTACCGCAGAAGACGGCGACTACGGGCACGGCGGCAATACGACCGTGCCATGTTACCGCATGGAGACCAGCCGGCTGGTGGTGTGAGGGCACCCCAGTCGGTTTTGCACCTACGGTCTCAAATGCGACGTAGGGATAGCTCAGTGGATCGGCTATCCCTGCTTACCCCCCCAACCTTCCAGGGGGGAGGAGATGGGGCCGCGTAAGCGGCCATACCGCCTGGCGGTGCTGTGGTGGTAATGGTTTTACTGCTTCCCACAGCATCGCCGTTTAGGGCGATGAGGTCCACCGGGGAGTTTTAGTGGGTAGGCCTGCCCTTCTGAGGGCAGGAGAGTCCCACACACGCCGCCCCTCTCCCTCGAGTGGCGGTACGGTGCGTCACGCATTTCTCCCCGAGAAAAAAAAAAAAAAAAAAAAAAAAAAAAAAAAAAAAAAAAAAAAAAAAAAAAAAAAAAAAAAAAAAAAGGACCTTATTACCACTTAACATCAGGTGGGATGAGGTCAATCTTGAAGTGCAATATAAAATAAAAAAAAAACCATCCAAATTGTACCTTGTAGTTTATTAAACTAATATGTGTAATGTTTTGTGTTTTTAACTGTATCTTTTGTCTCTTGGTTTTATCCACGTGTAGAATAATTTTTTAATGCATGAACAAATAAGTTAACATTTTTTGGATATTGCAAGACGTCGTTGTTTCTTACATTTCAGTCCCTTGTCACATTAAACCTACTTGTAACTAAGAGAGGTAGACAGTTTAATTCGACAAGGTACTGACGCGTGCAGCAACTTACGGCGATCGTATCTCAAAAAGAAATAGGACAAGTGCGAGTCAGACTCACGAATTCCGTACAATTTTTAAAACGATTAAAAAAAAATTGTATGGGAACCCCTTGAATGTTTGTGTAAGGGCGGCAAGCAGTGACCCCAAACCTCCAAATACCCGTTCGTAAAGACGTCTAGGAACTTTTTGCCGCACTAATGTTTTTTATAATAGTTATGTTTTTTCGGAACCCAAAAAATAAGGAAAATAGTAGAGAATGGTTTATTTGTTATAATTTGAGCTTAACGAAGTAATGATACCAATTATTGAAAAAAATAAAGGTTAATTCATAAATCATGAGCAAAAACCAGGGAATTTATTTCAGTAAATACTGCAACACTGTCCCTTTTGAATTAAACCTCAGATTATAATGGATGGCACAGTCAAATTACAAGTCAGTAAGTATATATCGTAAAATTATTTTATGACCAAATGATACACTTGAGTAAGTTCGATTTTATTATTTAAATTTCATTCTTTAAACATCTCAATATATTAATATACAGTTGCGGCAGGAAATATCCAATATTTCATAAACATTTAGATTAAACACCTCCTTCGGGCTTGCATAATTTCGACCTTACGTACTTTCCTGATATTCCTCGGTCTTGTCAATATGGCAAACGAACGTTTCCATATTGTGTCGGGTCAAGTACTTAAGCTACTAACAGAGCTTATTTACAGAATCAGAACAATTTTGGTGATCGATTTTATTATTTTTATAGTACTATACGCCGTACTAGCGAACTTTAAATATTAGAAACAGAAAAATTTTATCTCCCCTTGCGGTGCGGGAATTGAAGAGCAGCACGCGCGATACGTGAAGGTCGTGGGTTCAATTCCCGCACCGCAAGGGGAGATAATTTTTTTCTGTTTTTAATAATTTTGGTGATGTTGTCCAATATTTATTTATATGATCGCAGCTTATTGTCTTACTGCACAACAGTGCGCTGTGGTATCGTGTCGCAATTCAGTTAGCCAGTGTTTGTTCTAAACAAACCCTGACGGATGAATTAAGCGCGTCGCTTTTTGCTGGCTTTTGTTGCCAGTTGCCGACAGAATGTTTACTGAATCAACTGTGCATTTCGCGGGCAACGTTCTGACAGCGACAGTGCTTCGTTAGCGAAGATACGTCTTCGTTTGCGATCGAAAAATTTTCTGTTGGTTTGCGAGTTACTGGTGTTACATTTTATTGTGTACTTACTGTAAGGAACGTATGTTCTTTACTAAAAGTGGAAGTACTTCCGCCAAGCTAGGTGTTATCTGCTCGGGGACCAAGGTCCAACTACCAATTTTAGTTTGTTGTGTATATAGTTAGTGGCGACGAAAACTCTGACATCGCGATGTAGGATCGATGTTATTGATTGGCTAATCGTGCGTCGTTTACTATTCTGCTGACGCTGTATTTGTGTCAACTTGTAGGTAATGTCGTAGGTCGGTACGTCGACGTCTGTTTATGTTTTTGCAATAATTGAATACTCTTTAAACTTGTACATCGTTTCATAAATAGTCATTTTGCATTCGTATTTTTTTTTTTTATATTGCACTTCAAGATTGACCTCATTCCACCTGATGTTATGTGGTAATGAAGTCCTAGCTTAAGGGTAATAGTTTGGCCAGGAATTTTTCAGCTACGATGTACTGACAAGCATGTGAGATACACTTGGGACTTTATACCATCCTTATGTCGAGGGAATAAGAACTAATCCGACAATTTTTTTCCCTGATGCTTTGTCGATCGTACCTACTATTTCATATTGTACATTTGATATGAACACATCCTACTAACATTATAAATGTGAAAGTTTGTCAGTATGGATGTTTGTTACTCTTTCACGCAAAAACTGAAAGGATTTGGATAAAATTTGGTAGAAAGACAGATGACATACTAGACTAACATATAGAATACTTTTTATCCCGAAATAACGCCGGCGACGTCGCGGGCAACAGTTGGTATGATAAAAACACTTTTCATGAAATAAGATGGGAAAACATAATTTCCAATCCAGAGCTTTCTAGAAGTGTTTTTTTTTTAAATGTATAACTCGACTTACGCAGAAGATACAGAGCAGAAGCAGTTGCATATGAAATAAAAAGAATAAGAGGATGTAATTAGATAAATAATATTATTAGTTGAACGCAAGTTTCTGGAGTGAGAGACGTGTAGAGAACGGAACATATTTTTAGATAGGTTACGTACCTATTACACGTTACAATAGAAAACGATGAAGTAGCAGGAAGCATTTTGTATGAGACAGATAGTTATCTGAATTTGAATTTGTTTTTGAATTTTCAACATTAGGTGAAACAGAAAGTTGTTGGTGCGTAATGAGTAAACAATAATTGTTGAACTCACTATATTATTTTGTATTATGAGTAGAACATTTTAAGACATGCCACAAATTTTGTCATTTTTCTCCCTAAAAGTCGTATCTTAAACAATGATTTAGTATATTGACTATGAATATTGGCCCATCTAATGTTTTGTAGAAAAAGGTGTATTTTTTACAAAGTGTTATTATTATACGTATCAAAGATATACTCATACTATGTAACCTGTATTTGTTAATTATCTGAAACGAAAATAAAAATAAAAGACAAGTCATAATTTATACGTATTAAATGAAGCATAAAATAGACCAAGTCTTAAACATTTACTGTTAAGTGATATTTAAAAGTTTCAAAAATATAATTTTAGTAATTGCTTCCATAGGGTACCTATAATCATGTTAATAAAGACATTAATTGATTTCATGTTACCAAATCGCGGATATCAATTCTATTAATAGTTAATCAAATTAAATGTAAAATAAGTAACTTGTATTTAATTATGTAAATAGTTAAATAAAACATACTATAATAATAATTATGTTTACGACTAGTTTTTCGAAGAATTAAACAAAAAGCTTTTTGACATAATGGTTCACACACTTTGACATAGATACCGTTGACATAATGGTTCACACACTTTGACATAGATACCAAAGTCCAAGTTAATTGTTGAAAGTTTTTTGCAGTCTTTAATTTTATTGAATAAAAAAGTAATAAAAAATCGTCTTTGAAATTTAAGTAAATCCAGAAATAAAAACCTGTGTATTCGAAATTTGTGGTTTTTTACTTGAATAATAGAAATTCTTTGATTATTTTATAATACTTCTTGTGTCAAGTCTGTGAACCGTCAAAGAATTTAACAAAAACAAATCAAAAAACGATATCTTTAATACAACATGTAGATGTGACTATCTGGCACACAAGAGCATCCATTACTAATTAAAAGATGTGCACACACACACTACATGTCATTAGGAACTATAAAACAATAGTTTGTGCATAAAACAATTTGTAGTTGGCTCTTATATTACCTACAAATGAACATTTTTGTTTAAATTTGCGCTTTTTTCAAGAAAATTTTGAAAGTACCTGAAATTTCACAGTACCCAAAAAAGTAGTGTTAAAAAATGTTTTCATCTTTGTAATTTAACGACATTCATACCGGAAGACATAATTGTCAAAAAAGTTAAAATTTAATTAAACTTAGATAGATTAAAATATTAAAAATTAATCGAATTTTGGACCAGCCATATCATAATATTTTAGATTTAAGTGCAACGTTACAATAACAATAAATAAATTACAATTAATAATTATTATATATTACATAATACAAGCGTTTTGTGACATTTATTAAAAGTTAAGTCAATTAATTTGGTTTAAACCCTTACATAACAGACACTCATATTTGCTCTATGTATCTACAATTCACATTATTTCATTTAAACATCTTTAATCTATGAAGAAGCTAATATCACATCAGTAAAGATCGTACAGTGTGGAAACTCCATGTTAAATACCAAATAGTAGATTCAGTTAAGGTTTTAGGTAAATAATATGAACTCCGAATATCTGGCGGAATGACTATGATGGTCATTGCAAAACAATAACATTTTTGAATTTAATAATTAAATAAAAACCTTCAATTCGAGTAAGTCAAGATTAAGGTCTTTATTGTTGAAATCAAGACAATAAGAATATCCAACTTGGCGGAGGCACTGCCGTGCTCCCAGATATAACAACAAGTACTGCTGCAATGAGCTCTTTGTGTGACCGGACAATCGAACAAAGTACCAAGTTAAGAGAGGTTAGGGTATAGCGATTTATCGTTCGAACTGGAGCAGCTCGACTGGTGAAATACCTCCACCTTACAGAAGACCGCAGCCAAATAACAATCACTTCTGTGTTGTTGTGTTCCTGCGTGTGAGTAAGGTTTCCAGAGCTCCTAGGGGGCTGCTACATTAGTAGCAGGGGCCAAGACTTCAAGATTAGGGCGACAAAATCCAGTAACAGCTTTATTATACTGTACTTATTGCCTTTAAGCTAGGAACTCATTACACACTTAACAGCCGATGGAATGAGGTCAATTTTGAAGTGCAATTAAAAAAAAAGGTCATAAGCCAGTAGACTGTCAAGGCAATGGTAGACTACCAGTTTCTTATACAAAACGTTTACATAGATAGATCGTTATTACTGAAATTAGTTTAAAATTACTTCGTTTTACTTCCCAGTGATAAAATTAGTGGAATCTAATCAAAGAATCGAGTTATCATAGTACAAATGTAATCATGGGAGCTATTCTTCCTAGTCGTGCACTCTTGACAGAGTGGTCGTGATCATAATGCATCGCTTTTCAGTGTAGCCTTTGCCAGTTGCCTCCATCTACTCCTATTGTTCGCACTTCTGCAACACTCATTCAGAGAAATGTTTGTGGTACATTTGATGAGGTCCGTCCATCGAGTTGGCGATCTTCCGCGTGAGCGCCGGCCTTCGACATGCCCCTGTATAACCAGTCTCTCCATAGAGTCTTCATTGCGAGTGGTATGCCCAAACATTGTGAGTATAACATGGGAGCTATAATGAGCTATATTTTGAAGTGAGGCCCGAATTCGCGCGCCAATTTTCACAATCAAAACCTTTTATCATCACTTATGGATGAATTTTGTGGTCCACTAACGTAAAATGGGAACTGGAAGGTATGAATTTTGATAAAGCCTATTGGGGCTCTTTGTAAAATCCTCTTTTAAAATTTAATGAACTAGGAAGGTATGAGATTGAATGGTATCTTTGAATTTCCGTTTATAGTATCATAAAATAATCTTGAAAGAAATAAAAACAAAGGAATTATGGCATAAAAAGGTGTATATTTTTTATGGGTCAGTTAATTTTATGGTGACTTTCACTGAATTGTCAAGGTTTTGGATATTAGTGATCTCGTTAAATAGCGACACAATGTTTAACGTGACATTAAAAGGGGGAATGAAATGGGGGTCGTGACACTTTGGATACTTTTTAATAACCTTCAAAACAAAATAGATAAACATTTTGTTTGAGTTAAGTGATGTTACGAGTTTTAATGGGAATGTCGATAGAATATTTTTTTTACAGTTAGAATAAATTGCAGATACCTCTTAGTAAACGATTTACCAACTTTTAACTTGGTTTTACTTGCTCAATTGTCCGTAAAGGTTAATAAAATCTCTAAACGGAAGAATATAAATTTTAATAAACGAATTTTGGTTTCGATAAATATCTGCCAACCAGTTTTGCTGCATATTGTAAGCACATAAAATGTAGTGTTACGCTTTAACTGTTTGCAAATAAGTGTCGTTGGCAAGGTGACATTTGTTTGGAGTTTCCCCTCTTTGTACGCTATTTACTCAGGTGTTAAATACCAAATAACGTTGCAATGCAAGCTGCTCAGTCCGTGTTACCAGGCTCTCAAAAACATCGTGTAATCATTTCCATCGGTTACATAATCTTAAAGTAATATGATTTTCAAAATAGACCAGGTATTTTAGTTCAAAAGGAAAAAAATACACGTAAGTATGGCTAGAAACTAATCATCCATTACATCGCAGTACATTTTTGGACGTAAAAAGATCCAATATTTTTATTTTTATTAAAAATAGTTCATGTATTGAATCATGTTTAAAAGCGTGACCTGGTCTTTATTGAAAATCGTTGTAGACTGAAAGCGAATCCGCATAAGTCTGTGTTCACTGTTCAAATTGACATTTACTAAATTCCTCTAGAAAGTTTCCAAGGCGATACAAAAGCCATCTTGAGTCGGGCTAAATCGTGTGCATGGATTTATACCTGAGCCTACTAGTGTTGCTGCTCGATAGACTATACAAGTAATCGATATTGTCGATGATATCGATGTGGACTGCTAGAAACACTTATGCTTAGAAACGGTGTTATTTAAGCTGAGTCGTCGAGAGAATATTGATGCGGCATATTTTTAAGTTTTACAATAAAACATCTTTCTCCTTAAGCACAAATCGCGCCAAATGCAGACGAGATATTATAAAAGCAATACTTACTTGAAATATAGCTCACCTTATAACATAACAAACCATTATGTGTCATGTTAATAATTTTCTTTTATGTTTGAATAGCTTTGCAATGATACTAAAATGAAATCTGCTAAGTTAAGGAAATTTATACAATATTCTCTCGGAGGCAATTACGAACAATATGCGTCACATACATCGATAGAGTTCATAGAAAGTTTCTAAAACGTAACCATCAGATCAATTCCGAAACCTATCACTATCAGCCACATTCCACGCCACGATTCTACTAACAGGTCTATCGATATGGTGTGCTTGGAAACTATCGATAAGTAGATCTATCGACAGGCAGGCAACACTATAGCTCACGTTGAGTTGGCGCCCGCCTTCTCGTAGCCTTCGACGAGAGTCTCTAGTATGAACTTTATGGTTATTTTGTATATGTTCTCGACATTCGGTGTATATCGATCGCCGAGAGTCGATTCCACTGCAGCCAGGAAAGGTGTCTCGATTTTCTGAAAAAAAAAGACATAAAATATTATTAGCTTGGTTATACTAAAGCTTCAGCTTCATAATATTCTCAACCTTAACAAAGTGTTTTTTAAACTGAGTTTATTATTAATTGGTTCATTCATTAAAATATATATTTGAGAGGGAATCTTATAAGATTCTCTCTGATCCAGCTAACGTATTTTTTAATGGTACGTCAATAAACATACAGAGTTTCATACCGGTATATTCTCGGTAGATAGATTCCGAACCGGCAGTAGTCACTTTGCATTGTATTCAATGACGATTGAAAAGTTTTAGACGTAACTTTTTTTATGGGAGATAAATGCATTGGCGTACTGTAGCCTGGAGAAATGGTAGTGGCGTGTGTGGGACTCCCCACTCTTAAAAGACAGGGGATTACCCACTTAAACAACACTGCTCATCGCCTATTGATAGCGTCATGGAAATACAGTTAAACTATAACGGCCATTATCTAACCTAACCTATTTGAATAGAGGAATAAGTATTAGAAATTTTTCATTTGCAAGGGTAACACATTTGGAGAAACCCAAACATATAAGTAGATACCTACACAGAATTCCCTTCAGCCGCGACCTAAACTACATATATTCAGGGATGGGCGGTACCGGAAATGCTTTATTCATGTGTACGTAGGTCCAGGTCAAAGGACCGGACGCTTCCGGCTCAAGCAGCCGGCTCAAAGCGTGGAGCGGATACCTGCATCGCGCTATTAAAATGTTTTATGGGGGCATGACTTCGCTACCCCTCCCATTATCAATATGAGGCTGTAAGGGCACTTCAGTGGAGTCATCGCTAGCACATACGTGCATAGACACGTGAAGAGTACAGGCCAATAAAGCGATGTCACTAATAAAAACATCGAAAAATGCCCTTTTTAAAACACAACCTGATCTGTTACATCAAGGCATTTCTGTGTGGTTCGAGTGCGTATGATTTTTTAAAAGTTTATAAAATACTAGCTATGCCCGCGACTTCGTTCGCGTGGACTACATCCTTTCATGGTCAGTTTTACTCCTTTTTCCCCTAATATTCGAAACAAAAAGTAGTCTATATTTTTTTCCAAGTTTTGAGCTATATTTGTGCCAAATTTCATATCTCTAACTTCAAAAATAAACATCTTTTCATATAAACTTTCAAAGGTGGTATTACCCTCATCCCCCCCTTATTTTCTAATAAAAAGTAGCCTATATCCGTTCTTGAAATTCAACGTATACCTATACCAAATTTCATCAAAATCCGTTCTGCCGTTTAGGCGTGCAAGAGTAACAGACGGACAGACGGACAGACGGGCAGACAGACAGACAGACAGACAGAGTTACTTTCGCATTTATAATATTAGTATGGATATGACAATGGTCTGGTAATGACCAGTTAATGTAATTTTTGGTGATATACATGCCTAGCATGCGTCAGGTGACTAAATTTTATCGCGCGTCCAAATCGATTGAAATCAGTGCGTCAGCTGCTGATTGGCTGAAAATACGAGTGCGGGGTGCTTTTAGCCAATCAATAGTATCAAAGCTTTTGTCGTCTTATTAATTGACGAGAAATTTGACGTATTGCTCATGCTAGGCCTAATAATCTCATTTGTGATTTTTTGTGACGGCTTGTTTTTCCTAAGCTAAATTACCAAGCTTTACCAAAACTTATGTTAATTAATTTGCAAGAAAAAGTGCGCAAATAATTCTATCAACGACGCTGGAAATAACTACGAAATAATTATTAATTATTATCGTTATCAATCAAGGATGCTTACGAATCATTGGTATGGTATCACATCGTTATCATCATCATCTTTTCACCGCTATGACCTCTTTAGTCGAGGACGTCTTAAACATTCCAAGTATATTTGAAAGAACTCCGATCTATCATGACCTTACATATTATTGGGGCTCAATCAATAGCTGAAAGAGAAATTATACGAAATTCTGTCGCTGGATATTTGCAGAAGCAATGTTTGATACAAATTATTAATGTGTCATATTTGTTGAAAATTAGCCGCTTAGCATTTCCGGGTCTATTACAGAGGCTGAAGGGTGGCAAAATTAAGTGGGTGACCAAATTAGGCGAAAAAATGGTAGTAAATAAGTATTGGTATAGACAAGATGTGGGAGCTGCGGAAAAAATACCTAAATACGTTTATATTTGTAAATGCGTTCGAATCGTTACGTAAACGGTGTTTCTAATTTTATAGGCCAGAAAGTAAAAATAATAATTTTGGGGCAGCAAATGCGTAAATTATGCGCGGTTAGGCCACGCGAATAAATTTGTCGCGCTATTATTGAACGCACCAATCGATTAAATTTATAGCATTAGCTTCTACTGAGGGTGTTCTCGCATGAAAAATTCACTAGATGGCGATACGTAGACTTGAGGTCCAACTGTTGATTGATTGGTGATTTAAATGTAATGGTGACATGTCTGTCAATGTCATGTAAATCATGACCAATCACAAAACAGTAGGACCTCACGCCTACGTATCGCCATCTGGTGGTTTTTTCGTACGCGAACACCCTCATTGGTTAAAAATTCGTATTTTGCTATTAGCCAATCAACAGTACCGAAATTTTTGTCGTCTCATGCGATAAATTTGACATATTGCGTATGCTAGGCCTAACAGTATCATCAACACCCAGAGTTAGGTATATAGCGGTTATTGTGGAGGTACCAGAAATGCATAAAAGCGTAAGAGGTTTACAATCACAGTCAACGTTCAATTTATCGCACGAAACCGCAGTGATATCTGGAATGCTGCAAGTATCTAAAACAAAGGCGGTGCGAGACTGCGTTGCTTCAAACACCGGATATATGCGATCGACCGTTTACTTTTCAACGTGTATTGTGATATGTTGCAATTGCTCGCTCGTTACGTTAAGATGCATTGGTTTTAATATTTACATTGTAGTATTTACTTTGCTATTTTCATCAAGAGTTGTGAATTCCAGGGTAGCTTTGCGAAAACTATTTTATTAAGTTTTGCTGGAACAACTTTCAAAGATAAATAACAATGTTTCGTTTGATCTTGAGAAATCATTTAAAAACCAAATGGTGTCTTAAAACAATTTATCTTTTGGATTTGAAAGCTATTTTGGAAGGAACACAATGTTGTGATGGGATGATAAATATACCTATTTTATTGCAAATTTTCAATCTAATCGAGGAACATAATCATTCGTTTATCGACCAATCATTTTTGGCTCAAAGAGTTACAATGATTGTAAAGTAGATTTGTAGAACACAACAGCTCCCATAATCAGACAATCTTCGATTAATTTCAGCTGTTAAAATCCTGTTTCCATTGGAAAATTTACACACAGGTGGACTAAGTAACTACTTAAACATCACTGAGCTACTGGTGTTAAATAGTGAGTTCCATGTTGATCCGGGATTCGAACCCGGGACCTCAGAGATGGCGGGGCGCCAAAGGTTGTCAAATCTTAAACTTCATACTAAGTTATTATCTTTTAACGTAAACTGTATGACTTCATCCATGATAAACGCATAGCAAAAAAGTTTTTAAATGTTACTGTAACAGGAGGTTTTTGTTTGAACCGGTAGAAGAGTCACTTCCTATAGTGTTCAATGACGATTCAAAACTATCCTTATAACTTTCTTAATTGAAGGTAGGTATACAACATCACATGATTGATTAATTGAATTTTGTATTATAGATGTTTGTAGAATGTTATAAATCAAAACAGTAGGTACTCGGAAATTCCATTTGAACGCTAAATGTACGGTATTCCTTTTCATCTTAATTCTCGTAAAATCAAACCAAAAGATAGCATAACAATATTCAATTTGCGAAAGTATTATGTGCGTCAGTATTTGCGCCAACACTTGATACGACAGTCACATCTATGTAGATTGGATTAACGTATTGGCTTTCACAAAAACATGTTTTACTAAGCAACCGAATCGTAAACATGTCAAGAAATATTCATACGCGAAGACTGTTACTTTACTCTGAATTTATGAGGCACAATATTCATATACCAATGTGGGACTGAAATGATTGTATCGCGAGATATGTTTTTTGTTCCATCGCTTTTTTTCGTTGTATCTGCTGTTTCAGTCATGTCACGCTTCGATTCGTTTCGATACTTGTATTTTTTTTCGTTTTGATTCCAGAGCGATTTCATTTTTTTGGTATGGTATTTCGTTTCGTGTAAAACTAGAGAAAATAACCGGACTACGCGAAGTATTAACTTGGGTATTCATTGTCCAACTGCGAGGATCTGGTTTCCAGAGTAAATCAAGTCCTATTTACAACAGTGGGCTAGCTTAGTCACCCACAATACCTGCAGATTTGTGATCACAAGCAAGAGCTATTCGAAAAATACACTTTGTTTAGCCTGGGAATTCAACTCAGTACCTTACTAGACTAAAGACTTATAAGGAGTCTAATAAATTGTTTGGGTAAAAAAAAATGGAAAAAGGACACAACCGTTAGAAGAAAAACGTTGAGTTATAAGTTAATGTAGGCTATCCATAAACAACAGGAAAAAACTCATTGGCTGCTCTGTATAGCTCTAATCACTTTTTAAAGAAAGAAAGAAGAACGATAAAATAAATAAGAATATCGATAGAAAAAAGAAGAAAAGAAAAAAGAAAGAAAGAAAAAAAAGATTGTCTCAATTTACAAATTACAAAACAAAACACAAGAACAAAACATAATCTGTACCAGACAACATGGATTGTGAATGAGACAAAAATGAAAAACACAGCTAATGCTGTAACGACAATAGTAATTAGTACACCCTTACTATTAGTAGAATATAGGTGCGGGGCATAAGTCAAGAGGCGACCTTAGGCTTGGGCTTAATTGTCTTCATGGTACAGATGTTACTGCTCTTACTTAAAATGTGTCCTATTAAAAGTTTCCCTTACGAATACGTTTAATTAGTAATATATTTTGACATCAACAACACTCACCCAAAAATACTCCACTTTGAACCCAGGTATTTTCCGATGACTCGCTCCAACCTGGTGTATGTACTCGAAGAAATTGTCCAAGTCGTCCAGACCCTTTTGGAAATATAAAATAGAACATGACTAATAATTTCTATTTTCTATTCTATTATCTCAGGAGTTGAGGATCCTATGATTAGTCAATATTGGGGTAAAGGACGTCGGGTAATATAATAGACTGATAGCTTGAGATACATAAAGATAAATTAAAATGTATGGTGGTGGAGCTTTAATGTGGCAGATCTTGTGGCTAGAAATGACGACGAAAGAAAACTACCAACATTATGCAAACTCATGACACATTGCCCAAGAGAGATCCGGACAGTTTTGATGAAGGATTCAACTAACAGTGTGGGAAAGTAGAATACCTTTTGAAGATATTTTGAGCAACTAAAGATAGTAATCTTCTTCCTTATAATTAATCTATATTATATATCGTTGTCAGAGTGGTGACATGTAGAAGAAAAACAGGTTGAATTCAAAGGAAGATGATAAAAAGCAGCAGCCTCAGAAGAGATCGGTACTCTCTATTAGTTATAATAAAAATAAAAAGCTGAAATAAAGAAGTAAGTACAATATAATTAATTTCAGTGCCAAACCTAGGAAAGAACATTTGATTTGCAACTTAAATAAATAAATTTTAAAGATAACATTACCTTGATGCCCTCGTCGAGAGTATTCATCACGTTGTTGGCGTGCTCTGCCAACTCCATGGAATTAATCTGCTCCTCTTTGGTGCGGTACTGCCGGAACTTCTCGAACATGTTCAGTAGGTCTTGGTTTTCTTCGAATAATCTGGAAAAAGAGAAGAAGTTAGAAAACAAATATTTTATCAACGTTAGAAAACCAATAAATCATGTTGCTTATGGACATCCAGAGGTATCATGATTTCAGGGAAGTAGCAGTCAAGTTGATGTTGATGGTTTTAAAAGGCTTGCTGATTACCTGCTTAGGCATGTAATCAGGAACATGATTTTCAAATTATTTAGGCATTTTCGATATATGAGGCATGTCTGATAAGATTAAACAGTCGGCCTTACGAGTGATAGCCCTTTAAAACTGTGAAAGTTTGGGATCCTTTAGACGTAAATTCAAAGAGTATCTTTTAGGTGTGCAAAAAAATATTAAAAGTTTACAAAGATTTGTTAACTTTTATTTTTATTTATTAGACAAACACTTTGCTGTTGTTATCGGACTTGACTGATTTTCTGTTATTCTTAATAGACGGTGCGTAATTAATCATTAATTTTTAACTGGGTATTTCATCCATAAGCAGTTATTTGTTTACCTATTTTTTTATATTATGTATTTTTGTCACTGTCGCTGCGTGCAGCACTGCTCTCCACTTGAAAGGCATGTATGGAAGACCTGCGTCGTGGTGTCACTCCGATACCTAGACAAATGCTGAGTATTGCCTTTTTAGTGACATAATTTTATTTTAAGTTGTTGTTTTTATATACTGTTTCATGTCACTAAAAACTTTTCTTTCTTTCTTTCTGATATCTGGTCATCTCAGTCTATAATATTATCGGATTATGAGTGTAAATTAATAGATGATGTACTTGTTAGTTGCACAAATAGACCGAGAGCCTAACCTCTTATTAAGAAACGTCAAAACCTAAAATTCTATAATTGTATAGCATACTCCTGTTACCTGGAAAAGATTGCTTAGTTGCGAAAAGATCGCCTATAATGCACTATAATGTGCCCTTTAAGCCAATTTGTTTAAATGTTCTGCGCTATAAAGAATATCTATCTACATATCTAAAATGTATGTTTCAATAGGATATGTGCTTGACTAAAAAGTTGATGAAGAAAATGAAAAAACGGAGGTTAAATTGTAGCCTCCTCTCCCCCGTTGTATCAAGAGTCGAGGGTGTTATAAATTTATGGGTCGGTAGTACACATGATATTACTAAATGCGTTGAGGCAAAGATCAGCCCCAAAGGGGCCATCTGGCTAATGCCAGGCACAACGTTTGTGACAAACTTCGGTCTACTCAACCATTCAAAGGTTTGTATTAAAGATAATCCGTCATATAGGGGCACCTCCCTAATGACCTTTTAGTAAGCATTACTGAACACTCACGGCAGACAAAAGGTGTATTCTGTTGTAGGCAGGCAATACCCCACCTCACCCTTCACGTAACCTGTCACTCATCTCCGATCTGCCTATCGCAATACAAGTACCTATTTTACCCGTGCCCTCTGCCACGTGTATTGATCAATGCGATTATTAATTCTAACCTTGTATTAATTCTAACCTTTACAAATTTGTAACTGTAACAAAAATCAAGTATTCGATCAAGGTTTCGACGACCTCCGTAGCCGAGAGGCGAGCGTGCCGTACTTTGGCGTCGCGCCATCTCTGAGGTTCCGGGTTCGATCCCCGGTCGGGACAATATGGGAAACGAGCTTTTCTATATTGTCTCGGTCTGGTCTATATTTCTGTAACCCAAGTGCTTACTTTACTTTACTTTATATGGCTAAGTTATATTAGACTAAAAAGGCGGATTTACAACAACTACTTGTATTTGCGTGTCTTTTGACTGATTATGGTGTAACAAGTTGAAACACTAAAAAAATGTGCTTTGTAATGTGTTTGATGAATATTCAGTTGGTTTAAATACCAGTCAATTACAGTAATCAAACCGAAATCACAATACGCTGTCTACAAAAGTACTTGTCTATCCGTTTGTATAGCTTGTAACATTCATTAGACTCATACTGAGTCTCAGAACAACCTAAGTAGGTTTATGTATAAGAATCTGTAGATAATAACTCAAGGGCTCATATTTCCCAGACAAGTTCACACAACATAATTATAATTCACAGTTGTTTATTAAAGACTCGTACTTCAGAGTACAAGATTAGCAAGATTTAGGGGGGAAGTTTCTTCACAAAAGTTTCCCCCACTTACCCTCGCTTTGTCCCTGCTTGTAAAGGGTGTACCTCCATCAATTCTAACCTGAACATTGTTAGCTCTTTAGGGAATGTTTAAGAAGCAGTATAGATGCTGTATTAAAAATGTAAGGCTCCTAACACATTGTGACTTTAAGCGGTGATAACAACGCGATACAGTCATGATGCAGCAACGATAGTTTCGCTTTGCTTAATGCGGCAACACAACATGAAGAAGTTTGGAGAATCTGATCAAGTTTTTATCTGAATTTTGGCCAAATGATGGCTTAATAACTTTTCGTTTTTTTCAAATTTTATATTGCACTTCAAGGTTGTCCTCATCCCACCTGATGTTAAGTGGTAATGAGGTCCTAGCTTAAGGGCGACATGTACAGCATGATAAATCTGTTACTGGACTTGTCGCCCTTACCTTGAAGCAGTGGCGTGCACACAGTTTTAAGACAGAGAAGCAGAAAATATTACTCAGCAAAACACTTTGGTTTTGGTTCGTCATCTTATCGATTGATAATGTAGGTAATTGCCAAATGCTAGCTCAATATCCATAGATTGACTGATTTTATAGACATATCAATTTACGGATATTCGAAGTGGCCTTTCGGCGCGTTTGTTTGATGTTTTGTAACGTTTCTGTGTTTTTCAAAATTTAAATGAAAGCAGTGAAAAGATGGTGGTGTGAGTATCATTTTTTATTTTCTCAATACACACACCATCTGAACATCTTTCACCGACAATATTATCAATTTTTCACTCTATTAACAACGATAAATCCTAAATACTTGAGAGCGTAGTCACAAACACAACACACATCAAACAATATGGCAACTATTGACTATTGAAATTACTTAGTAGTAAAAAAAGAGAAATATAATACGAAAAAAAATTATGGCCATCAAAATGTATAAATTTAATGAAACAATATTACTTTCTAAAATATTTGCATTGCTTTACAAACTTTCTTTCGGAAATGTTCGTTACGAGTCGTAATTTTTCGTGTTACCTATAAAGAATAACTACAAAAAGACACTGGCTTTTCATGCAGTTGTGCCCACGTAGCTATAGGCACACATTAAATCGGCATGACCACTACTTACCACGAGAGCACAATACAAAATTTTAGAGATGAATAGTTTGTGTCTTTGCCGTGGCAAGGGCGAGGCGGCGCTAGTGCAGCGCGAATCGGTGATGCTAAGTTATCAAATTACATGTCGATCTTATCTTAATGATACCACCGGCAATCGATAGGTGGAGCTAATTTATGATTTAAGTTATTTATGTTATTTTGTTTATTGATAAAATAATATTGGATCTGTTATCAAACCTTCAAGGCTTGAAGGCTTGACCCCTGCTAGGTACTAATGTAGCTTCCGCCAGAAGCTCTGGAAACCTTACTCACACGCAGAAACAGAACAACACCGAAGTAATTGTTATTTGGCTGCGGTCTTTTGTAAGGTGGAGGATTCTTGGGTTTTCTTTCTTTCAAGATTTTTATTTATTTTGGTTTCCGGTTGGGTAAATAAAAACAAACTTTTCTATATTGTCAAGACAATAAACATTTTGAGCGTTGGTTCTGTAACACAAGTGCTAGCGCACGCGGTCAGCAACGAAACGCGACAGGCGACGCCGCGAAAGACGCGGCGAGTGAACTAGCCAGTTTTGCAACGGGAGGAGGCTGTAGATGGAGCGGTGGGCAAAACCTTAAACGAGGCCCTACATAGCCTTATGTTTGCGTTTGCGCGTGGGACGCCCTTAGCCGCTTCGTCTTATTATGAGCGGTAAAAACGCCCGCCGCGTCGCGGCAAGGCTCGCCACACGTGACGCTCAACGCTCCGCGTCTCCTAAGTTTATTTTTAAACTGCGGCCCGCCGCGGCTTCGCATTCGCGTTTTTCCCACATTTTCCACGGAATCTTCGCTCAATGTTATATAGCCTCAAGCCTTCCTTCTTTCAATAAATGGATTATCCAATACAAAAAGCATTTTTCAATTCGAATAAGTCATTTTTGAGGTTACCGCGTTCACACAAACTAACCCTTCAGCTTAATAATCTATATACCTATATAAAAATGAAACCCGTTTCCCGTTGTCACGCCATAACATGAAAACCGATTTGGCTGATTTTTTTTTGTAGTTTTCTAATACTCTGTACTAGGTTCTTACGGAAAAAAATATTAAGAAAATATCTCAGGAAGATTGAAAAATAAACGTTTAATTTTGCATATTTTAAAAAACGCGCGTAACGAATGTCAACGTCATTCTCAGCCATAGACGATATATTGAAATAGTTTTTCACTTGCTAAGGCGGTACGAAGTTCGCCGGGTCAGCTGGTATTAGTATAGATAAGCACCACTGCTATAATTTCATACGCCGAATACAATCAATCTTTTTAAGGAGTCTAGACGTAAAATAAACTCTACACTGCTCGTTTCACATTAAAAGTAGCTCGGAGCTCAGTTCGCGAGAGGTAATGGACCTTGCTGGAGGACAAATGAGAGTCATTCTTCACTCGCAAGCGGATTAAAAGAAAGCTTTTCACATCCATTTGCAAATTGAACCGCGTGCGCACCTAATAGTTTGTTTGAAAAGCTGATGGCAACGATTTTCTGGAACTACTTTTTAATCGACTTTAAAAAAGGAGCCTCCCCCTTCTATGTTCAACGGTTTTATGTTTTTTTACAGTTAATTTAAAGTGATGGCTGTCACCGTAGTTTTATGGTAAGTGTTCAGCTCAAAAGCTGGGACAAATACCTAGAGACCATTGATTTTGTGAGTTTTTAATATTTCTGCTCTCTAGTTATAAACTCGGTGTAGTACCACACTATTATCAAATTTTGACAACATTGACTTCCTCCATAGCCGAGCGGCGAACGGACCCGACTTTGGCATCGCGCCATCTCGGAGTTTCCAGGTTCGATTCCCGGTCAGGTCAATATGGAAAACATTTTTTTCTATATTTTCTCTTATGCAGGTGTTGTAGTACCTCCCGTCGTTGTTTCTGATTTCTGTAACACAAGTGCTTAAGCTGCTTACGACAGAATCATCACTATGTGATGTTGTAAATTTTTTTAACGAGCTGTCCCAGCGAACGTCGTCCCACCTATTTATTCCAAATGTTCTTGCCTTTCAAACATTTCTAAGACCTCTACAATTATATGAAAACCAAAATAAATTAATCGGTCTTACCGTTCTTGTGTTTAAGCGAGCCCAACGAACCACTATTTATTCTTATTACTATACTTACATTTATTTTAATCTTCTTTAATTACGTTCACAAATTAATCGCAAGTACCTTCATCTAAGCCCTAAGGTCACATTAAGTATAAAGAAATGGAATCTAAAACCTCCCTTCGCGCCTACCCCATGCTCAGCAAGTAGGTTAAGATTGTAATCTCGGCTTCTCGCTCTGAGGATCTTACGCAACACCCTTCAGCGGAGAGCTGAGCTCGAGAAATTTCATCGTTACGTAGGTATATGTAAATACCTAAAAACCGTGACTGTTAAACTGGACTAAAACCATAAGTAAGAACAAAAAATATCGTCAAAGATCAGAAACAAACAGAGCAAAAATAAATCATGAGATTCCTTTTAGGGATTATTTCGAGAAAGTGATATTTTACCTGCAGTTCATATAACGGAGCTTTTATTGGTAGGTAGCTGATAATAAGGAAAAATTTTGTCTACCTTTTCTTAGAAAAAATAAATTCAAAGTCATGTAGTCTACGCGAGGGAAAGTTGCAGGCACAGCTAGTTTAAAATAAATTAACGGGTCAAAACGCAACAA
This sequence comes from Glyphodes pyloalis, assembly GCA_037074685.1. NCBI lineage: Eukaryota > Metazoa > Arthropoda > Insecta > Lepidoptera > Crambidae > Glyphodes > Glyphodes pyloalis. Next base: position 2,232,530 of record JAYKKO010000042.1, read on the forward strand.
CAATAATATATATTTAATAGATAATTATCTATTAAAAACGTATACAATAAAACAATAAAAGCTCCGTCAAAATCGGTCTAGCCATCTTAGAAAGCCGGAACAGACAGACATACAGACAAACATTGAATAAATGGTTATTTTGGTGAAGAGTTTATTTTACAGTATCGATTACTTATTACCCCCTTATACTTATTTTGAAAATATATTTATTGAACAGAATTTACCTCTCTACAGATTTAGTACTTACTAGCGACCCGCCCCGGCTTCGCACGGGTGCAATAGGTACTAAAATATGTACGTATTATACATGTAAACCTTGCACTTTATTTTATTACATTGGCTCCCTCCGTACCCCAGTGATGCTTACATGGAGCCTACATCGCATGCTGGCTAGCTGAGCGCGGTGAGCGGCAACCAAGCGACTTTTCTAATACTTGCATTTTTAAACTCGTGATACCTATCTTCCGAATGAAATGTCCGAATTGAATAATTCAAAAAGTTATACAAAAGGTATTGAAGCCGCCTTGAATATAAAGTAATATATTTTGATAAGGATTAATACCAAGGTACAAATAAAGAGCCTTTTCAAGCGGCGGCATATTAATAAAATTTTTAGATTAAAAACCGCTTACTGTGACATAACTATATTATTTAGACATATGCTGTCGCGACACTTTTTGTAGATAATGATGAGTTCTGCAAAGTCGTAGTACCTACATTATTTAGTTCTATCATCAATAGTTTGCGCAGTGCACGCGATGTAAGGAATTTTCAGGTCACCTTGGGTTACATTATTGGAGTTTTAGTAAGGACCCCTAATTTTTTGAAAATATAATATAGCCTATGTTACCCGAAGATAGTGTAGCTTCCTAATGGTGAAAGAATTTTTGAAATCGGTCCAGTAGTTTCAGGGCCTATTCATTACAAACAAACAAACAAACAAATATTTCCTCTTTATAATATTAGTATAGATGAGTATAGAAGATGTTTATTTAAAACTTATTTTAAAACGCTGAAGTTAATTTGCATTCTGGGTATCCAATCATGCTAACGGACCTTGTCAATGCAACCTAATTCGAATACTTGTTCAGCTCCTGGATAGGCATAAATTAGGACTTTTATGAATCGCTAGCCTTTGCAAGGTTTTATCAAAAAGTTCCAGCTATTAAAAAAGTCATTTAGGGCCGGTAAAAGCGCTGACCTCACTCAAGGGCGGTTTCCAGCCCTCGGGTGTAAAAACAATGAATTACCGCACTGTGGAAACACTGAATGTTGAATCATCCCGTAAATATAAGCGAGGCTAGCGTGTTACGACACTTTCGTACGGTAAAAATCGGCCAAGTGTGTAAAGGATTTAAGGGTCAAGCATAAACATTGTTTTTTAACATTGTTGACATTGGACCTTTATTAAATTGTGTCGACTTATAGGTAATGTCGTAGGGATCACGTCGGGGTCACCAATGTTTTTTTTTTATATAACACTTATATTGATGTTAAGTGGAAATGAGGTCCTAGCTTAAGAGCGACAAGTAGTGCAAATAAAGCTGTTACTGGACTTGTAGCCATTACCTTGAAGGCTTGACCCCTGCTACTAATGTAGCACCCTCCAGGAGCTTTGGAAACCTTACTCACACGCAGGAACACAACAGAAGTGATTGTTATTTGGTTGCGGTCGTCTGTAAGGTGAAGGTATTTCACCAGTCGGGCTGCTCCAGTTCGAGCGATAAAGCGCTATGCCCTACCTCTCTTCGCTATGCCCTACCTCTCATAAGTTGTAAGTAACGTATGTTCTTTACTAAATATGGAAGTACTTCCGCTGAGCTAGGTGTTCTACTCGGGGACCAAGGTCCGACTGCCAATCTTGGTTTGTTGTATATATAGTTAGTGGTGAAGAAAATTCTGACATCGCGATGTAGGATCGATGTATTGATTGGCTAATCATGCATTACATATGGAGCGTTGTTTACTATGCTAATTCTGCTGACGCTGTACCTGTATCGACTTGTAGGTAATGTCGTAGGTCGGCACAAAATCGAAAAGGACGTCATTTAAGATTCAATAATCATCACTACATAGTATAAAACAAAGTCGCTTTTTCTGTATGCCTCTATATATGCTTAGATCTTTAAAACTGCGTAACGGTTTTTAATTCGGTTCTGTATATGACATAGTGTGATTCAAAAAGAAGCTTTTTGTTTGTAATATAGAATAGAAAAGCCAATATTTCTATGTTTTTACATTGCATCCGTGCGAAGCAGGGGCGGGTCGCTAGTACAAACCACGTGTTCATAGATAACAACCAGTATTTTTATTAATGTCTCAGGGCCGAAAGGAAGCGATTGCATAGAACCCTTTTTAACCGACTTCAAAAAGATGAAGAGGTTTCTCAATTCGACCTTTTACATTTTATAACTAATAAATTCGAAATGTTACTAAAGTCGAATTGAGAAATTCTATTTTTCCTAGCTTTAAAGCGTCCGAAGACCACAATTTAAAGAACATCAATCTGATCCTGTTTTTATTTTATAAACCAACTGAGCATTGTTGCGTTTTGATCTGGTAACTTATTTTTCATGTTTACAATAAGGGTACCCATAAATTATTTCTGTACGGTACTCTGCAAAAGTATTCGAACGTTAATCGCTTGGGAAAAGGGCAGCAAAAATGTTTCGCCTAACACAGCGGTGGAAAAAAGTACCTATAGAAGAATAGCTACAGAAGATGGGAGTCGTTGAAGTCACAGTCCTAATTATACTAATATATGAAGCAGAAGACTTTGTTTAATTGTTTGAACGCGCTAATCTTAAGAACTACTCGTTTGCTTAAAAAAAAATTTTTGATAGTTTATTTCATGAGCAAGGCTGCATTATATCATCAAATGTGTTGGTAAGCGCATAAGTCGTCAACGCTCGGACCAAATTTGACAAATTCTTTTTTTTTTAATGTTCGTTGAAGTCCAAGGATGGTTTTGGCGGCGAGAAAAATTCGAATAAATGCCGGGAACACAGACAGACAGGAAAAAGTCTGTCGGGTTCGCTAGTGATGAATAAAATTGTCTGTAAAGTGGGCAGGATTGAAATGCTCATCGAGTGTCAAGCGACTTGTTCACGAGGACGTGGTTTGGACCCGATTGTTTCTTGAAACGAGCTAGACGTTGCAAACTGGGCCCGGTGACCGGATCCGTCGGTACGAAAACTGTGCCACGAAAGCCACAACTTGTAGAAAATGCCCGGTGGATACCTAAAAGGGCACCGACTCTAAAACGAGCTTAAACTGTATCACTGGCCTGCACTGAATCCTTGAAAATGTAAGGCATCAAACACCCGTATTGAATCGTGAAATTATATTAATTATCACTCGAAATAGGAAAGGCTCAATATATTATTATTAGAGTAAATATTACTAAATGGACTGCTCAAAGCTGGACTGATTAGGAATTAGAATAACATTAAAGAGGTATGGCCCTATGCGTTAAATTTGCTACCAGCGTCAAACGGTTTAATTTTTAACCACCAATAGCGAATCTACTGAAATTTCCATACATGACTATGAAAACTACTCGGTTACCTTTTTTAATCGTTACACAGGTCGAGCCAGCGAGCTCCAACTTCGCCGTCCCTTGTTCTCTACGTAACTTCGAGCAACAGCGAATGTTTCAATTCAGATTGTACGCCGTATTGTTCGTGAACCTTTTGTGGGATTTTGGATTGAAATAGGATTAGGTCTATTTGTAGCTTCTACAGTATTTATTTTATTTATTTAGACTAACCAACATCGGTTTACATTAATAAATAGTATTGATACACAGTTAATTTTTAGTATATTAATAACTAGCTGTGCCCGTGACTTCGTTCGCGTGGACTACATCCTTTCATGGTCGGTTTTACCCCTTTTTCCCCTAATATTCGAAACAAAAAGTAGTCTATATTTTAATCCAAGTTTAGTGCCAAATTTCATATCTCCAACTTCAAAAATAAACATTTTTCCATATAAACTTTCAAAGGTGGTATTACCCCCATCCCCCCTTATTTTCTAATAAAAAGTAGCCTATGTCCGTTCTTGAGATTCAACGTATACCTACACCAAATTTCATCAAAATCCGTTCAGCCGTTTAGGCGTGAAAGAGTAACAGACAGATAGACAGACAGACAGAGTTACTTTCGCATTTATAATATTAGTACGGATAATATATTTTTAATATGTTAATAGTCCTAACTATCTAGTGTTATTTTTTTACGGAGAAAAGGCAGATTTTTTAGGGTTCCCTAGTCACTAAGACATTTTTATGATTTCGCCATATCCGAAGCCTAGAGCTTAACTGTTAGTGAGCTGTAGAGGGAGAGAAGAAAGCTATAATTTGACTTGGTTTATATATCTGATTATGCCAACAAAATGGTAAATAAGTTCTTGAAAATAATAATATAGCTCAAAACTTGGATTAAAATATAGAATACTTTTTGTTTCAAATATTAGGGGAGAAAGGGGTAAAACCGACCATGAAAGGATGTAGTCCACGCGAACGAAGCCGCGGGCAGAGCTAGTAGTATTATAAAGCTGTCTGTTTGTTTGTTTGTTTGAACGCACTAAACGCAGAAACTACTCGTACGATTTGAAAAATATTTTTTGTGTTGGATAGTCCATTTAATAAGGAAGGCTATACGTTTTTCAATCAATGAATCAATCAAATATTTATTTCAAACATGTTGTAAATTACATACAGGTGTCATTGTAAAGTACTTAGGTACAACATGCTTATATCATATCATGCTGCCACCAATTGAAGCAACGAATGAGTGGGAAATGTAAAAGTAAGGTTGCGGAGCTGTGGGCCTGGAAACAGGATTGTGTTTCAAACACATACAATCCTATTAATAAAAACTGAGTTTGACGTTCAGCAGTTGAATATGTGTAGGTACGATCGACAGCACGCCAAGGTAAACTTGCAGTTTGAAATTAGTTCTTATGCACACGACACAACGGCGTTGCAAAGCCCAAATTGTGTAGTGTGACGTGCTTTTGTCAGTACTTTAGATTCATTACGAGTGGCTATAGGTGTATGCTACAGTTACTTAAACGTGCTACGCCTACTTAATACCCGTAGCATGAGACAACACATTTCAGTTTATCCCTTATTTCCCCTCGGTTGTTATGAACAATCTCCTACGTTATAAATGTGGATTATCGTAGCAGTGTAGCAGGTGGTTTCTGAACTACGAGGCATTTCATTACGCTACGGTGCTCATACAATGTTAGCGGTACAGTATAGAGAAGGTGGCAGTAAAGACATCGATTAATCGGGACGTTGACGCTATCTTGTGTTTCATTTTCATTTACACAACATTCTTGGGATTCTGGGAATCTCAGTTGACTAGCCAGTCAAGTTCCCTATTGCTGATTAAGATTAATAAATCACGGCTGTTTTAGTAGTCGAAGGTGATCCTGATGAAATATATCTTATTCCTTAAAAGAGAGGGCATCCTTAGGTGTAGATGCAACACACCGCAACAAATTCGCACGTCGAATCTTTCAGGGAATATCTGTTCACGAAACGTCGAAATTTAATTCGAATTCAGAAGAAGGAATACATTTTTTTTTTAAAGGTAGGTATGTAAGGAACTCTACTTATGTCGTTTTAAAGACAACGAAACGGTTAGTCTACAATAGAAATTGTTTAAGACTAGCTCTTGTATACCATTTTGGTTTGTGTTTAATAAAAATAGCCTTTATTTCTAACTTATACCATAATACCTACAAAATTTCAATATTCAGTAGTTTTCCCATGATAGAGTACCTCGGGCCTAACATACGCAACGTGACTAAATTTTATCGCGCTCTTAACAAACGTCAAAATCGATTGAAGTCAGTGCGTCAGGTGTTGATTGGCCAAAATTACGAGTGCCGTGTGCTAATAGCCAATCAACAGTATCGAAACTTTAGTCGTCTTATGCGATAAATTTGACATGTTGCGTATGCTAGGGCTCCCTATTGATCTATGATCATGATAAATAATTATATTAGTTAATCAAGGAAGTTTTAATTAGTTTAATAGTTTCCATGACAATTTTGTGTAAAAACCCTTCTTAGTAAAAATAACACTTTATTTCCATTTCAAAATTAAGTAATACAATCGAATAAATAGAATGCACTAAAATCGACCACGCTTTTAACTGAGCAATTGCACGCATATTAGCATTGCCGAAACAATTGGTTCAGGCGTTACGACGTCAAAGCTTTATAGCCAAAATAAAATGTAGGTCAAAATAAACTCAGCCATTTGGGCCGTAATGATCGTTATTTTTTTAAGCCAAATCTTTATTTTGGTCATAAACGTGACCCTATAAAGCATCCAGCAAACAAGCGCCTTTAACGCACTAAGTGGTACTTGAAACCCTTTCATAATATTAACTTCCATTAAAGCCATGCTATTTTAGCCCTTTAAATGGAACGAACAAGGATGTAATTTCTTTGGACGTGTATAGGTCCGGTTGGAGTTTTATATTGGCCATCATAACTGGTTTTATAGGATTATGTATAGATTTTGTTAAGGACTAAATTAGGGCTTATGTTTACGATCGCTTATAGATATGGGTCGTTTGGTATATTTAATTAGATAAGCCTATTAGTTAATTGGAAAAGTGTCTTACTGTATTAAGTATTTGTCCATCAGGCCTAAGCATACGCAACGCGACTAAAATTTATCGCGCTCTTAATAAACGTCAAAATCGATTAAATTCAGTGCGTCAGCTGATGATTGGCTGAAAACACGAGTGCGGTGTGCTATTAGCCAATCAACAGTATCGAAACTTTTGTCGTCTGATGCGATAAATTTGACATATTGCGTATGCTAGGCTTGCTTGACTTGTGAATCCAGTGATAGACGTGAACACTATTAACTTTGTATTGTTCCTCAGTCGGTATAACTGTTATATCAAACTGCATGTTTAGACCGTGATGTGCTATTGACCGTACTATAGAGTGTTAAGCGTTTAATTATTAAGTTGAAGGGAAAAATAGAATTACCCTTTCCAAACCTTCCAAAAATATCGTTCACTTTCAATCACATTGGGATCAATCAACTATTGAGACTGCTTTTATTATTCGCATTGAATCATCTTTTAATATTTTTTCAAAAGCTGCGCTGCATTAGTAATTCGACATGAACGAGAAGAGAAGAGAAAACGCCCCAGTCGGATATTTCGTATAAGAGCTGATTTTTGTAGAACATAGTTTTTGGTAACGTGTAATTTTAGCCCGATACCCGATTTGCGTTCCTTTAGCGTTCTGAGTCAAAGGGCTTTTACAAACGGTCACAGAGAGAAACGAAATGGCCCCGTTTTTCCCTTTTCAGGCACATAATAAAAAAATTGCGAAGAAGCCTCGAATTCTGTGCCTTTATCTATAAATCATTTTGTCTGCCATACATAATTTACTCTGGGCAGTTAAGATTTTTTTTTACTAAAATTATAAAGGCGAATATTTGTATGCATGGATGTTTGTTTGTTACTCATTCACGGTAAAAAATTCAAGATAGATTTAGATGAAATTCGGTGAAAAGATACATCAACTACTAGAGTCACCTAAACCATACTTTTTAACTTTTGACACTTTTGGACTTTGGCGTCGCGCCATCTCTGAGGTTCCGGGTTCGATCCCCGGTCGGGTCAATATAGGAAACGAACTTTTCTATATTATCTCGGGTCAGGGTATTGTGGTACCGTCGTTCGAATCAGAGCAATGTGATGTCCAATATTTATTATTATTAATATTTATTTTAACTTCTGTTTTCGACCCATTGCCGCTGCCACAAGCTGCTAAACTTGACGCTACATTTAATTTATTTCACAATCGACAAACTAAGCTGTATGTCTTATAAACGTGAAAGTAGATGTATGATTATCATCATCAGCCTATACTAGGCCACTGCTGGACATAGGCCTAACATGTTCATTTTAATAGCAGCTTATCTCGCGGCTTCGCGCTATGCCTGTTATATTCACATTTTCCACTGATACTTCGCTTCTTTTGGTCGCAGAGTGATGTTATAGAGCCTAAAACCTTTCTCGATAAAAGGATTATCCCTACTTAATATTATAAATGCGAAAGTAACTCTGTCTGTCTGTTACGCTTTCCCGCTTAAACCTCTCAAACGATTTTGATAAAATTTGGCACAGACAATCTTTACACCCTGAGATAGGACATAGGCTACCCTTTATTGCAATAAAAACTCTGTAGTCCACACGAACGAAGTCGCGGGCACAACTAGTCTAACATAAAAACATTTTTTTAATTGACGGCCTCCGTATCCGAGAGACGAGCGGGCCGGACATTGGCGTCGCGCCATCTCTGAGGTCCCTGGTTCGATCTCCGATCGGGTCAATATGGGAAACGAACTTTTCTATATTGTTTTGGGTCTGAATGTTGTGGTACCGTCATTGTTTCTGATTTCTGTAACACAAGTGCTTAAGCTACTTACAGCGGAATCAGAGCAATGTATGTGACGTTGTCTTATATATAAATATCGCGGGCACAGCTAGTAATAAATAATTATTACTAGCTGTGCCCGCGACTTCGTTCGCGTGGACTACATCCTTTCATGGTCGGTTTTACCCCTTTGTCCCCTAATATTCGAAACAAAAAGTAGTATATATTTTAATCAAAGTTTCGAGCTATATTTGTGCCAAATTTCATATCTCTAACTTCAAAAATAAACATTTTGCCATATAAACTTTCAACGGTGGTATTACCCCCATCCCCCCTTATTTTCTAATAAAAAGTAGCCTATGTCCGTTCTTGAGATTCAACGTATACCTATACCAAATTTCATCAAAATCTGTTCAGCCGTTTAGGCGTGAAAGAGTAACAGACGGACAGACAGACAGACAGAGTTACTTTCGCATTTATAATATTAGTATGGATTATTTAATTCGAATTACTAATTCCTTAGATCGGCACGGTCAAATAAACCAAGTCCTTATCTTATAATATATTAGTGCAGGTACTTTTTACAAAGCGAAATGTTGCGGGCTTCAAATAGTTAGTAATGAGTTCAGCTTACTTTGTAATGAAAATGAATTTCGCTTCTTCAGAGACATATTTCTGTAGAATCATGGTTTCGTTTCTAGTTAGGGGAAGCTTGGCTCTTAATATTTTATCAAACGTTCCGACGTAATTGAATTGAGCGGTGTATCAATATAAGTAGAGGGCCTTCAGGAAATTGATTTTCGCTCGGAATAAGATTGGCTACCTCCGCTGCTTAAAGTAAAAGTAATGTATGAACCAAATGTATAGGTAAGTTTTTACCGAAGACCTAAGGCTTTTATTACTGACATCGAGTCATTGTTACAACAATGGGCAATTGCCACGCAAATAAAGGTTGGTGATCCAAAACTTCATACCTATGTTTGTAAAATCCGGAATTTAATTCGCTAGATCCAGAAATACCGAGATCATTTAAACCGGTACATAATCACTATACCACGTAAAAGATAGCTTGATCTCTGCGACAGCTGTCAGTTAAATCACGCCTAAGAAGTTCTGAATTTCATAGTAGTACAGACAATACCTGTAAATGTCATTCTTTATGGGCATGCCAACCTACATAATGATGGGCGATGAATCAACGTGACCACTGACTATAAACTATCGGTATCTCAAATAAAACTTAATTTAATTTTTTTAAATGTTATTGTATATTTTAATTTTAATATCATAACATTATTTAGATAATGATAATATATGCGAACAAAAGTTTATAATAAATTTACAAGATTGTTCTAGCCATTCAGAAACGGATCCAGATATGGATTTGGGGTTTACTCCTTTACAAGAATAAATGTAATTTATATTCATATATTCGTTTAATTTAGTAACGTTTGTAATTAAAATAAACCCAATTATATGTTACTTTAGCATCGATAATAGTAAGAAATGTCGATAATATCTATCGACTTTTTAATATCATGACCTGACCACCACCACTAGGAATGTCAGTTTGACTTATGTCGCAGAGATCAAGCTATCTTTTACGTAGTATAGATGACCAGACATCCGTTATTAGCTCTACGCAGCTAGCTACTATTGAAGCTTTCATTATCTAGATGTATAAACCCTAAACAAGGCCTAGAGTATCGTAATTTTTAATTAGTTGCCGATGAGTCAAGGTCATAAGGTTTCATTTGAGGAGGTAACTATTTTCCCATTGTCTGTTTAAGGTATTTTATGTTCTAAATAGAATAGGTGCCCTTTTCCAAACTAAAATTATTTACCTTTGGTCCACACTGTATGGCAATAAAAATATATAATAACATACCTAACTACATAAAAAACGAAAAACCAACCGATACTTTTTTAAAAGCACTTCGTAAATATTTAATCTCAAAGAGCTATTATGATATTAGGGAATTTTTTAATGACAAGGGTAAATTATGTTTATTGGGCAACATACCAGCATACCTAGTTTCACTATACTAATTAAGATATAATATAATTAAAATATTATTCAAATTGTTGAGTTGGAAGCAAAGGCGCTTTTGAAAAACTTTTGAAATTGCCACTTATACACCTAAATAATTTTATTTTATTGTATTTTAAGATAACTGTGATCTGTTAAAAAATTGCTACACCCTAACAGGATACATGTATGCTACTTTACTACTTACCATCTTATGTATTACTGTATGTATATGTATACAAATAAATAAATGAATGAATGAATCATTTTAAGAGAGGTAGGGCATAGTGTTTTAGCGTTTGAACTGGAGCAGCCCGAGTGGTGAAATTCACCTTACAGAAGACTGCAGCCAAATAACAATCACTTCGGTGTTGTGTTCCTGCGTGAGAGTAGGGTTTCCGGAGCCCCTGGCGGGGTGCTTCATTAGTAGCAGGGGTTAGGCCTTCAAGGTAAGGGCGACAAGTCCAGTAACATCTATTATTATGCTGTACTTGTCGCCCTTAAGCTAGAACTTTATTACCTCTTAAAATCAGGTGTAATGAAAAAATATAAAAACAGCAGTTTAAAATTCCTAGCTGTATTTGCCTGTAGTCGATGTGCAGGCGCTATCGACCGCAGTGACCCACATCTAGGGCCGAGGGTGCTACAAGCCTCGTCTGGTGACCTCGCTCTGGGCACGTTTGACTATCAATCTTAAAATCTCCGTCTGCATCTCTAGATGGACCAGTGAATTTTTAGTGACAGAAAAAATATGGCGACAACTACGATCAAACATTTTGTAAATGCTTAGTTGCAACCTAAAAATGACACCAGCGCAGCGAGTCAAGCTTTTGAAGTTGAAGTGTATTAACAATAATGTCAAAGTTTTAAGATCGTACTTATGGAATGGAGTAATTTGTTTGTGTTTTGCATAGAACTGTGGTCTATAACATATTTGGTCGAAGAATGGCAACGTATTGACGGTGTAATTAGAAGGAAGGTTTGTTTTGAATTTTTCTACCCTATTGATTATTTTCTGTTGTACATACATTGGACTCTGAACTATCCCTAAAGTCTTGCGAACGAGCTACGTGGCCTATCCATTGCCATTTAAGTTTGGTATTTTTTTTTCAAAATCAGATCATTTATTGCATTTCATGAATGTGATACAAAGGTTGAATTATATAAATGACAGTACATCATGTTACCCATTTATGCATAGCAAGCATAAACCCATTGGTCGGTGTTTATAATTCAGCCACGTACGAGTATCTTCACTTGAGGGGCCCTACTCCCATAAACGAAATATGTCGGATCTGACAACGGATGGCAATTTTTAATCCTCATAATCATAAAGAAATCACTTCGAATGCAAATTAAGCGTTTTCAAAAAACAAAATATTATTTATGCAAATCAAAAACCACGTCTTCATTCCCAAACTTTTGAATAATCTTCAAAAACGAAACTTTTCGTTTGTTCGTTTCGTTTTTGAGAGTACCCCCCCAGAATCTATTTCATAGATATGCATACTTTGTAAATTGTTTATGTCACATTTTTTACATTTTAAAAATGTTTTTAGCTCGGATTTTTGTTCAATTTAAATTCGTTCACAGATGTTGAGGTAATTGGAATCAACGTAAGGCTCCTTTGAATTTAAAAGCTTTTGAAGTGGGTTGTCAAGAACACAAAATAATTACACATTAAAGTATGTGTAGAGGTTTTTGTGGTATGAAATTATATATATTGCATGGAATTCTTAGAAATTTTAAGAAAACGATTTTAGAACAGAATTTAAAATCAGGTTTTGATAACAATGCGATGGTAGAGCTTAGCACTTTAAAAAAGGCTTGATGTTAAACCAGGTAGGTACTGTTTAACAACCATCCCAACTAATATTATAAATGTGACATTAACTCTGTCTGTCTGTTACGCTTTCCCGCTTAAACCTCTCAACCGATTTTGATGAAATTTGTAGAAATTTATAGGTATACGTTGAACCTCAAAAACAGACATAGGCTACTTTTTGTTTTGAAAACATGTAGTCCACAGCTAGTTTAATGTTTTTTTCACTCATCAAAATAAAACTATATGACTTGGTCCAAAGTGTTCTACACATAGCTATAAGTTAGATACTGCCACTGTAACTAATCTGCTGAGTTTCTTACCCGTGTCTTCTCGGTAGATATAGGTTCCGAACCGGAAGTAGAATCACTTTGCATTGTATTCAATGACGATTCAAAAGTGTTACATGTAACCTACTTGAATAAAGAAATATTTGAGTTTGAGTTTGAGCTAGTTACAAATAAATGCAAATCACGGACTATTTTGGTTTTTGTGGTGTTATGTTTCGACCTGAGTGGTCTTGGGCAACGAACCTAGGCTCGTGATTTTGGGTTGAATTTCCGCAGGACCTATATATTTACGTGTCGTTTCCAATTTAGGTAGGACATTTACAGATTGATCATCTGAAATGTTTGATAAAGGAAAATAATCGATGTTCGATGTTGTATCTGAAGGGCACGTTAAAGTTGGTTCTGTGTATGATCTCTCTCCGGTCTTGTCCGTTTGCCGTCCCATCGGATTATGAGAATCAAGTTAAGTCAAACGTTTGAGCACTACAAACAAAGTCCTGTGTAATTTGACATGTCGAAATCAATTTATTATTTATTTTATTTTTATTTATTTTACACTTTTTGGAATCTTATGGCTAAATACTAATTAAATCTACACAGTAATAAATGACGGCCATTAACAATGGGTACGATATTAATATTTCTGTATATTAAAATGTCTGATGGTGCCCTTGGTAACTTATGGTGTATGTTTTACATTATATCCCTATGTAACGGCTTTGGTCGACACCTCGATGGTCTAGTGGTTTAAGAATTGTCTCATCATCTCGAGTCCAGAGTTCGATTCCCCGGTCAAGTAAAATATATTTCGGATTCTTGAACACAGCTCGGGTTTGTGATCACTAGCCCACTGTAGCTTGATAATAATAAATAATAATACAATATTTAATGTTCTCCAAAAATCATACACTCTAACAATTACACTGTACAGAATACACCAGGTGATGATTAAACCAGTCGACTCATTGTTGTAACGATGACTTCATTTCATTGATTGAACCCTTAGCCGTGCAGTGGGACGAAATATATGCCAAAGCTTTAATTTACTGTGAGATACTTTCATCCCGAACAAAATTTATGATAATGAAATGGTATTTTGAGTCATTTAAATGTTTCACGTAGGGCGTCGCGGAGCCCTTAATGTGGGTCAACGGCTCGATACAGCATTATTGCCTTTGTTACCGAAATAGCGCGCGCGAGGGCCTCACTCGACCACTCTCGCTTCAGCCCTCTAGCCCTATTATTTTGCCCTTACGTACGTGCAAACTCTCCTTACCGTCCCGTTCCTTTTAGACAAGCTTCAGTGTTTATTTAGTTTGTTCGTTCGTTTTTCTACGATTTAGTGCAGGGTCTCTTAATGAAGGTTTAAAACGAATTAGCGAATGTTATATTGAGAATAAGAAGTGTAGACGACGACGGTAGAGAAGGTTGCATCCGCGTGCTCTATCACCCTCTGGAGACCGGCCGGCTGATGGTGTGGGGTCACCACAGCTGGCATTGCATTCACGGCCTCCAATGCGAGGCGGAGATGGTCCAGTGGATCAGCCATCCTCGCTCCTCCCCAAACCATTTCGGGGGGAGATGACGGGGCGGTCATTCCGCCGGTGATGTTGTGGTAGGTCTTCTGTTCCCCCGATATCACCATCAAGGCGATGAGATCCACCGGGGGATTTGAGTGGGTATTCCTACCCTAATTGGGGCAGGGAGTCCCACATGAGCCGTCACCTCCCTCAGATGACAGTGGGCCAATGCAATTCCCCTAAAAAAAGGGGTAAGTAGAGTTAAAAGTCCCTGGAGTACCGTAAGCAATTTCCTCGACGATACAATTTTACATATCAACACACTACTTTTACATAGTTCCGAAGCAGTTTAATGATGAGTGCAAAAATCAATATGGTGATCTTTTACGGTATTTCGTGAATGGTTTGAACAAAACTAGTAAATAAAACTCAGGACTTTTTATGTGAAGTTGTGTAGGAAGGTATCAAACTCAAATTCTTTAACCTTAACAAAAGTATAATATTTGTTAAAGCCAATAACTATATTTCATTTTTCATTTATTATTCATGGCTTCTTTTTTCATAAAAATACACGCTTGCAAAACTGTAAGCTCCAGCAGTACAGACATTAATAGCGAGTTAAATTGTAAGTCCAAAACGTAGTTTCCTAATTGAGGAGCAGCGTACAACCCGGCCTTATGAAAGTTGTTTCTTGTTACAACTGCAGCGGAGTTAAGATAAGTCCACAAAGTGTTTGGTTTACGGCTCGCTGTTAGTTAGTTTGGTTCGAGATAAACATTGAAGAGTACATTGTTCATCTTCTGGGTATTAGATTAGCTTTATACTAGTCCAGTGCAGGTACTTGTATCAATAGTCGACAAAATATCTAAAATATACTTTGCTGGAACTAAGAATCAAACTCGATCCCGAGATCATGAGCCGGTATTGAATTACTAAATTGCCTTTTATTAGCATTGCCGATTGATAGTCAACTATCAAAAATCGCGACAAGTCCAGTAACAGATTTATTATGCTTTACTTGTCGCCCTTAAGCCCTTAAAATCAGGTGGGATGAGGTCAATCTTGAAGTGCAATATAAAAAAAAAAACACTTTGCTCGTCCGGAGAATTGGACCCAGGACTTGGTTTTTAAATTTATAAGCCACCGAGGTGTCGATTACAGGCGTTAAATAGAAAGTCAGTTAATAATACAAAATAGATATTATATCGATAGCTGCCTTTGTATAAATAGTATCGATAGGGATAAAACCAGACAACACTATTCATGAGAGTTATATTATTGAGTTCCGTTTGTGAAAAAAAAACTATTGATATTTTCAATAATATTGTTGCTTGTAAATAAAAATAATTCGTATTGACTCTATCGTTCGTTTCATTAATGGGACTGTTTCTTTTTAAATAAAAAATATCGATGGTTAACCTAAATAGCATTTTTTTAAATGTCATCATTCAAATCAACTTACTTTTATGGGAATTACGTTATTCAGTTTATTAATAACGCTGCAACTAAGCAAGTCTTATTTTCAATTTAAGAAAATGTGTTGTTACAAAATATCAATTTCCATGTACCACACCATGAATGTATCACCCTTGGCTTGAGCCTGCTCAAGCGAGTGATGATAACTGTGGTGCTTGTAATTCAGCTTTTGTCAGACACAATAAGTGAACCCCAAAAATGTACTTTATCAACACCCAGTACCAAGAATGTTTTAGTGTTTTCTGACAAAATTGGAGTTGGCTATGGGCCTCTTTTGAGTGGAATGATACATTGCAGTGTCACTAATATATGTATGCCTGACGCTCCACTTAGTAAAATTTGTGAGCAAGTGGGAAGTTATAATTATAATAAGAATTCAATAATTATTATAATGATGGGTAATGGCTTAAATACTAGTAAAAAAGATATACTGAAAAGCTTTTCTTTTCTAAAGGGTTTAATTGTCAAAAAATTATATTGTGTGCCTTCCCTTTTTCAAAACATTACACTTCTAATCAAAATAACAGTATTCACTTATTGAATACATTACTTTACAATTTGACATGTAGTCATAGTGACAACTTTGTGTTTTTTGACACAAACAAATTTATTAATTATAATTTAATATTGACTGGCAAAAGCTTTTATTTGCCTAATAAATTCAAATTTCGATTAGCTACATTGTTAGCTTATAATATTAATATTATATTTAGTAGACCTTTGGAATCTGTTCCAATTAATTTAAATTTAAACTTCAGACAATAGAGAAAAACTCTGGCAATAAAATAACAAAGGAAAAACTCAACTTTCTTAACATTGTGCACCAAAATATACAGGGTGTTTCTGGCAAAGAGTTAGAATTAGAATTATTTTTAAATAAACAGAATGTACATATATTATGTCTCACTGAACATTGGCTGAGAAAATATGAGGTAATTCTTAGCATTGATAATTTTAAAGTTGGTAGCTATTTTACAAGAATTTCTGCTATTAGAGGTGGATCTCTGATTTTAGTTCAAAATAATGTCATATTTAAGGAACGTAAGGATGTAGTAGAACTTTCAGTCGAACGAACTATTGAACTTTCATGTTTAGAGCTTGAGAAATATATTATTATGTGTGTGTATAGACCACCATCCGCTAATTACGTATTATTTGAGAATATTATGGAAGAAGCCCTAAGAAAAGTATGCATTTCGAATAAAAAAATAGTTGTATGTGGCGATTTTAATGTTAACATCCTTGATAATTCACAGAATTCCACTCGGTTCTTGAATCTGTTTAAATCATATAACTTAAGTCAACTTTATAACGAACCCACACGAGTCACCGCCACATCGGTTACTTGTCTCGATAATATATTCTGCAACTGTAGTAACATTTCAAAATATATTATAAATTTTATTAACTCTGACCATAGCGGTCAATTAGCTGTGTTCGAACATCATCGTGCCCCTCAATCTTCATATGTTACTTGTAGACCTATCACCGCAAATCGTGTACAAAAATTTAAAACAAATGTATGCGAAAAAGTGTCTCTGCTAAACTTCAAATCAAATAACAGCAGTGATCATTGTTATGGAAAATTATTTCACACTGTTGAAAAAGCATTTAACAATGTTTTTACTCAAAAAACTATAAAAATAAATAGTTCAAAAACAACATTTAGTGACTGGGCTACGTCAGGTATATACAAAAGTAGACGTAGATTATTTGAACTATATGATTTAAAAGCTAATTCTAATGATTCTTCAGTAGTAGAATATGTTAGAAAATATTCGAAATTGTTTAAGAAGGTTTGTGCGATAGCAAAGTCAAATTTTCTCAAGAATAAAATAATGAAGGCTACAAATAAAAGTAAAGTAACTTGGCAAATTATTAACAAAGAGACTTGTAAAAACAACATACATACTCACAAGTTCTCTCTTAAAGTTAATGATAGTATTCTCGAAAAAGATGCTGAAATAGCAAACGCTTTTGAATCTTTCTTTTCCAATATCCCGGTCACAACAACGAATGGCTTATCCTCAAATCTGTGCCTTGCTGAGTCCCTGCTCAAATCGCACGTGGATGAGTGCACAACTCCCTTCAACTTTGATTATGTTAATTATAAAACTATTTTGAAAGCTTTTAAGGAGCTTAATATGAAAAAAACTGAGGATTTGTGGGGTCTTTCAGTAGAAGTATTGAAAAATATCATACATGCTGTTGCCCCTCAACTGGCTTTTATATTTAATAAATGTATCGATGATGGTCAGTTTCCAAATTTAATGAAAGTTAGTAAAATAATACCTTTATTTAAAAGCGGCGATAAAAGTGACCCATCGAATTTTAGACCCATATCAATTTTACCCGCATTTAGTAAAATTTTTGAAAAAATTATATTTAATCAGATGCTTTGTCATTTCTCAGTTAACAGGTTATTTCATGATAATCAATATGGATTTACTAAGGGAAAATCTACAACTGATGCGGGAGTGGCTCTCATCAAGCATGTGTTTGATGCATGGGATAAAAAGCAGGATGTCGTAGGTGTATTTTGTGATTTATCAAAAGCGTTTGATTGTGTAGATCATCAAACATTGAAATTGAAGCTGCGGCATTATGGTGTTTTGAACAAATCACTTAGTCTTATTCAATCCTATCTGTCTGACCGTACTCAAAAAGTTAGCGTAAATGGATCAAGCTCTTCTGGCGCTCCTCTGTTCATGGGAGTGCCCCAGGGCTCGATATTGGGACCATTACTATTTTTAATTTATATCAATGACCTGCCCTTTTATACAAAAGACTTATGTGAGATAGTATTATTTGCTGATGATACATCTCTTATTTTTAAAACTAATAGACATAGTGACAATGTTGATAAGATTAATGATGCCCTGAATCAAATACTTCATTGGTTTACATCCAATAATCTTTTACTAAATGCCAAGAAAACAAAATGTGTTAAGTTTTCAATGCCTAACGTAAAGCAGGTCAATAATATAATAAAAATGAATGATGAACATATCGAAGTTATTAACTCGACAGTATTTCTTGGCATAAATTTAGACTCAAAATTACAGTGGTCTCCCCACATATCTAACCTGGCTGGAAGACTGAGTTCGGCTGCTTATGCGGTCAGAAAGATAAGGTACCTAACAGATATGGAAACAGCAAGATTGGTTTATTTTAGCTATTTTCACAGCGTCATGTCTTACGGTCTGCTATTATGGGGATCTGCGGCCGATATTCAAACTATATTTGTTTTACAAAAGAGGGCCATCCGAGCCATGTACAAGCTAGGACCACGTGACTCGCTGAGAGAATTGTTTAAGGAAATTAACATCTTAACAGTCGCATCTCAATACATTCTCGACTGTTTAATGCATGTATACAAAAACTTGCATACATTTCCTAAAAAATCAGACAATCATAGCATTAACACCAGAAATAAAAATAAGCTTGCTGTTCCTAAGCGTAGACTACATAAAATAGGTAATTCATTTGTTGCTTTAAGCATAAAAATGTTTAATAAACTCCCTCAAGTTATTGTTGAGTTACCTTTGTACAAATTTAAGACATTTGTCAAACGTTGTCTTTTGAAAAAAGGCTACTACAAAGTAGAAGAGTATTTGAATGACAGGAACGTCTGGATCAGTGACTAGTGTGCTCGCCTGTACCTACGTGTTTTATATTATTTTACAAATATATATGTAACGCATTTTCTCAATCAATGTCAGAATTGGGCCTCGATGACGCATGTGAGTCATACAGTTAATTTAATTTACAAATACCTTTGCTTTATTATTATTATTATTTTTTTAATAATTGATGTAAAATTTTTATTTTACAATTGACAAACTGACTGTGTGTCTTAGTGCAAAATTAGTAATAAGTGTAGCTTTCATTTGTAAAAAAACTACTGAGTTTCTTGCCGGTATCTTCTCTTTAGTTATAGGTTCCGAACCGGAGGTAGCTTCATTTGCTTTATATAGAGACTATTCATAAGTATTACTAATGTAATCTATGTGAATAAAAAAATATTGACTTTGACTTTGACTTGACTTTGAATATCCATATAACTCGTATACAAGCTTTACACACTTCTCATTGACAAAATGTGTGGTTAAAAAATATCAATTTAATTAAATCACACCACACCATGAAATACGTCGCTCTTGGCTTGAGCCTGCTCAAGCGAGTGATAACTGTGGTACTTGTAATATTCATATAACTTGTAAACAGGGTTTGCACACTTCACAAATAATAGAAACCTAACATTAACACGTGCAAAGTAAACAGGGCTAAAGCTAGGGCGGTCGAGTGGGGCCCTCGGGCGCGCTATTTCGGTAACAAAGGCAATAACGCGCTATCGAGCCCTTGATCCACATCTAGGACGGTGCTTTACCTACTCAACGCCCTACGTGGCCCATCATATATGAAAGGAACACGTTTTTCTACATTTTCTTTCTAGAATACTGCACTGTACTGCTTTTTGAGAGTGGTAGGGTATAGCGATTTATCGCCTTACTGGAGCAGCCTGACTGGTGAAATACCTCCACCTTACAAAAGACCGCAGCCAAATAACAATCACTTCGGTGTTGTGTTCCTGTGTGTGTAAGGTTTTCAGAGCTTCTAGAAGTGGGGAGGGGGGGGGGGAGAGTGCTTTATTAGTAGCAGGAGTCAAGCTTTCAAGGTACGATAGTTCTTGGCAAACGTCAGTTACTCTGTGACGTTCTGTCATTTTATCTAGTGTGCGGATTACTGATTAATATGCGATATAAGGGTGGGGCATGCCTCCGTGGATTTAACTATCAATATTATAGTAGGGGCCAACTTAGTGGCAGAGTCAGTCAGTGATCGACCGGCGCAGAGTGCGGACGTGTTGCTTGCATTAGCGATTCAATAGTTAATAATTCCAGGTGACGTAATAAATTGATGTTCATACAGCGCTTCAAAGTTCATTGAAAGTGTGTGTCTACGTCACAAAATCGGAGACTCTGCAAATTCGTCATGTCGTGCCAAATTTAACGCAATTGTATGATGAATATATAATAAAAAAATACGTGTTGAACACTTTTTGATAACCATACTGTTGTCTGGCTTTTAAAGAACATTTGGCCTTACGAGGATATTATAATGTATAGCATGCTAGTGAACGAAAAAAACATAGAAGCATTTCTAAAGTTTGAAAATGGCACCACGAAAAGTAAGGCATGGTGGGCGTTGTTTTAAAAAGTGAGCTAGCGACGGTACACATACCGTACTACAGCGCTTGTTCCATCCCATAGGCATTAGCCTTGCAGTTTTTTTCAAGTGTCGATACTTTATAACTACGTTGCGTATCTATTGCTTGTGTGCTTTAAATTTGTGTGTGTTTTGGTTCTACGTTTTATCGTTCACTGTATATAACGAACTCGCGTAAGCTCACCGACAGCAATAAGTGAAGACAGCGCCGTGAATTCCCGAACTGCAATATTTTGGTGCCAGCTGTGTCAAACCGGCCTCGTCTGTGCAAATGGGAACATTACACAGCGGAGCTACGTGTTCGCGTATGAAATGCAATAAACGGCGCTCGGTTCAAGCGTAGGCTTGTTACAAAGTTGGGCATACGTTGTTAAGCCAAAACCAAGTTAGACAATTGTTAAGCGTGGATTGGGACACTAAACGTGTACTTTAACGTTCATACTAATATTATAAAGGCGAAAGTTTTAGAGACAGCGATTTATCCGCTCGAACTGGTGCCGCCCGACTGGTGAAATACCTCTATCTTACAGAAGACCGCAGCCAAATAACCAATCATTTCGGTGTTGTTGTGTTCCTGCGTGTGAGTTTTTCAGAGCTCTTGGGGGGTGCTACAGTAGTATCAGGGGTCTAACCTTCAAGGTAAGGGCAAAAAGTAACTCTGTCTGTTTGTCTATCCGGCTTTCACGCCTAAACCACTGATCCAATTTTGATGAAATTTGGTATAGATACAATTCAAACGTCTAGAATGAACATAGGCTTTTTGTTTTGAAAAAAGAGAGGAAAGGGGTAATACGGCCCTTGAAAGTTTATTTGGGAAAATGTTTAGTTTTTTAAGTTAGAGATATGTTATTTGGCACAAATAAAGCTCCAAAACTAAGATTACAATAGGGACTACTTTTTGTTTCGAATATTAGGGGAGATAGGGGTTAATTCGATGATCTTTGGCGTGTGGCCGCTTGTATACTTATATATGTATCGTCATTGTATTATACTTGTATACTTATATTTGACGACCTCCGTAGCCGAGAGGCGAGCGGGCTTGACTTTGGCGAGCACCATCTCTGAGGTCCCGGGTTCGATCCCCGGTCGGGTCAATATGGGAAACGATCTTTTCTATATCGTCTCGAGTCTGGGTGTTGTGGTACCGTCGTTGTTTCTGATTTCTGTAACACAAGTGCTTAAGCTACTTACCACAGAATCAGAGCAATGTATGTGATGTTGTCCAATATTTATTATTATTATTTATTTATTGTATAACATTTTGGTCACCCGTCCATGTCTAAACTAAGCTCAGTTTGACAGCTAAACGCCAATTGCACGAGTCACCAACCTCCATTAGATTGACTCAGTTTCTGTATTTAATTCTAGCCTGTATTTCATCCAATCGTACAGCTTTCAAATCTTATTAGATGTCGTTTTCCGCGAATAACTCAATCACGGCGGGTCCAGATTCGATTCCCGGCGAACACTCAAGTTAATAAACGGTGTCACTCAAAGATATTGCTTCCGGAATTATAAAAGACATCTCGGCCGGGCAATTCCACAAACTTTTTATATATGAATTCCAGCTTCTTTTACTAAATAGATTTTGAGAAATGATTTTTTTTCCTCGAAAAAAAAACTTTAAATGGCACTCCTGTAAAGTTTTCAAAATGGCGCTTGAGTCAGCTCGCCTTTTAACCGTCGATATCTAAACTTGGTTATCCTATAATTCTACTAATAATTTAACCGCGAAAGTTTGTTAGAATATATAAATGGAATGATGTGATGTTTTTGTTACTCTTGCCATCAAAAGCTTTTTCATGGATTAAGATGAAATTTGGTACAAAGATAAATAACATACTAGATTAACACATGGCATAATTTTTATCCCGAAATAATGAGAGCGAGGTCGTGAATTAAGGCAAGCAGTGTTGAAATAGTTAGAAAAAATTTGGAATAAAAGTAATCAGGGTTGCTAATACATTTTATTTAGTATCGATACTATCGATAGGTTATACCTTTTGATTAATAATTCAAATTCAAATCTTTATTGCATGTCACATGGGATAAAAGTTGACATTCAATAAATCAATTAATTATATCGATCAACTTGCTTTTATGCAATAGTTAATAAAAACATAGGTACCTAATTAGGTATATTTGTTTTTTTGACATTAAATTATAATTATTGACTCTTAACTTTTTCATATACTAATTTTCTGTTATTTATTTTGTGTTGTATTTTTTTTGGGTGATGTTGGAGAATGAAGATCATATCTCAGAAATGAGTTAGGAACTCACTTTTTATATACTCCTTTATTGATTACAAGGTAAACTCATAATAAATTCATTTATTCATATAGGTTACAAGTAAGATTTATGCATCGTTAAAATGAATATAAACCCAAATTGAAGCTGCTTCCGGTTTGAAACCTAATCCTACCGAGAATAGGCCGGAAAGAAACTCAGTAGCTATCGTAATCTGTAAAAATGTATTGTGAGACCAGATAATCATATCCGTGTCGCAGCCAACTGGTATAAATAGCCGTTCAATCAAACAGCTAGCCCTTTGACTGAACAACGCCAATCACACGACTTTTTGATTGAACGGCTATTTCAACCAGTTGGCAGCAACATCCATATAATTCTGTTTATATTAAGCTAGTAGTGGGAAATATTCATCCGTATGCATATAATGCATTTAATAGCATCATCATGAAGTATTTCAGCGACAGGAAACATGAAACTTCAGTACTTTGCAGCGTTTATGGCCATTTTATAGCTACTGACTGCCAAATGGACTGTAAAATTCAGTTTTCTAGGCACTAAACTAGCAGTATTCTGGGTTGTTAGCAAGTGAAGTACTCAGTGCAAAGTCGCTAGTGTTGTCTTTTATATGTCGATAGTCTATCGATATAAATAGGCAACTGCTATAAAATCGCCTCCCTATAACCTTCCAAGCCAGTAAATATCTAATAAACACATTAAGTAATAAAAAAACCTTTAAATCCTAAAGCGTATCGTATAACTTGCAAGACGTTATAATTGGAATCGACATTATATGGTGGTTATTTAATTATTTTTGATAGGATTGGTATCTAAATCGATACTTTTATATCATAAAAACTACCAAAAAATATTAAATAATTATTGAAAAATAATTAATAAGAAAATCGAGCGAAGTGGCGAACATTTGGAGAGGCCTATGTCCAGCAGTGGACTACAACAGGCTGATGATTATGATGATAGTGATGATGATGATGATGATGATGATGAAAAATACCAAAATTAAATTAGTATATAATATGTCGGTACTATCTAATATATCGATAATATAGCACTATCGATATTGTTACTAGTTAGTTGAACAACTCTTATAGTCGCTGCTCTGATTGGGCCTGAAGTTCAGGTACACGAGTTGGTCGTAGAGTGGCCGACGAGGCCCGATTGTCCAATTGTCAGGCCCGACCGGTAATCGAACCCAGGACTTTGGATATGGCGCGACGCCAAACCGCGGCCCGCCTGTCAGCTAGCGTAGGTTAATTACTTTGTTCATAGCGAGACCATACACACATAGTAAATAGTGTTGGTGTGTTCAAAGTTAAAATCTACGAGTCTTCATGTATATTATGGTTTTAGTACAAAAAGTGCCCTGAATATATTGCTGACTGAGGGTAAATGACCTTGTCTGAACCTTCATAAACTGAATGTGAGAACAAACATTGTACTCATTAACTACAAGTAGGGTTGCTAGTATATCCGACTTGAAATAACCCTGATAGTGAGTTCAAAGCTAACTGACAACTAGTTTTTAGTTCTGTTAGGTTATCTAAAATTATGGGACATTCATTTTTGCATTATCCACCTAATAAAAAAAAATAATGGCGCTAATTCACATTTAATTGTTGCGTGATATTATTAGTGGGTATATTTTGTACCCGACTATATTATAATCGAGAAATTAGTAGATTTATGAAAAAAAATAAAAGCACATGAAGTTTATACCATATATAGAATTTAAGACTTTCACGTGCTATTTTAAACATTTAAAACACGTTAACGGGTCAAAACGCGAGAACACTTTTTGTAGTTAATACTATTTTTTTTTTAACAACATCACATACATTGCTCTGATCCTGTGGTAAGTAGCTAAAGCACTTGTGTTACAGAAATCATAAAACTACGACGGTACCACAACCCCTAGACCCGAGACAATATAGAAAAGTTCGTTTCCCATATTGACCCGACCGGGTATCGAACCCGGGACCTCAGAGATGGCGCGACGCCAAAGTCCGGCCCGCTTGCCTCTTGGCTACGGAGGTCGTACTTACTGCCCGACGTTTTAATTAGGTTTCACCAACCGTGATCACTCAGAGAGAACCAGCTTGTGACCGCGTACCAATTGATTACAAATAAATGTCACTGCGTGTAGAGCCGTCAATTTTTTAAATGCTTTTTCTTTCGGGCAGCCCTATCAAAACAGTCGTTTCACCCCTACCCCTATCACTTTAATCTTAATACAAGTTCCAGGAATCCAGGAGCAGTAAAGGCACCCCTTATCATTAATGAGTATCATTTGTGTCTCTAATTAAACTTACCTACGTAAGATAATTGCACTGAGAATTATTTGCTTCGGATTTACAATGGAAATTATATTTTGGAAATCGATTTGGCTTTTTCATATTAATAGCCCTGTGTTTGTTACTTAATTTAATTTAAGAGAGGTAGGGCATAGCGATTTATCGCTCGAACTGGAGCAGCCCGACTGGTGAAGTACCTCCACCTTACAGAAGTCCGCAGCCAAATAACAATCACTTCTGTGTTGCTGTGTTCCTGCGTGTGAGTAAGGTTTCCAGAGCTCCTGGGGGGTGATACATTAGTAGCAGGGGTAGCCTTCAAGGTAAGGGTGACAAGTCCAGTAACAGATTTATTATGCTGCACTTGTCCCCCTTAAGCTAGGACCTCATTACCACTTAAGGTGGGATGAGGTCAATCTTGAAGTGTAATATATAAAAAAAAAATTGTTACTTAGTTACCATTTTATCGTTAACTAGCGGCCCCACAGTGATTCGTGTAGAACAAGTTAGCTGGACAATATTATTTAATATTGTTATTGTTGCTAAATGAGGTCAATAAGCATAGATATATATATCTAAGTACCTATTTACGGATGATTCTCCATTTGCGCTAGTATTTATAATAAAAAAAAAACAGGTTCAGAAATAAAATGACATTTATATATTTTTTTAAATTTTTAACTAAATCTTGAAGTAAAAACTAATCAGAATAACTCAACCGCTTAAATATTATATTTGACACTCATCATCATCACTATTATCAGATGAATCGTCCACAGAATAGTCACGATTATAAGTGTCAGATCTATGAAAACTGGACACAGTATCCGCAGTTTGTTCCTTACAGCCAGGTTGAATAATTAAATCTAGGACCTCAGAAGGGAGCGCACTAATATGTTAACAAAAATCTGTTCATCTGGAGGATAGCAGGTAGCTTTCGCCTTTCTTACACTATGCAATGAGGGGAATACCATATGTCCTGCTCTGATGCTCCACTTCCGAGTTTGCTTATAACTATGGCTAGTTGATTTACTGTCAACATAGTACGCCAAAGCTTCTTCGCTAGTCAAACACCTGGGGGCACTTGCTTCATATATTGTGTCATTAATTTCTTGACATTTTGGACTGCCAACTGCATCTTTAATTTTACGTGCTACACTTCTCTGACCTGACATTCGCACTGACACTTCAGCAGCGTATGCTAATTCACTAGCGCTTCTTGAATGTAGGAGGTCATCCACGCGTCGTCTTTTCGTTTTGGGACTCGCATCTTCAAACGTTTTAGGTGGCCTTCCAGGTCTTTTCTGGGATTCCATAGACGTACTTGGTATGGCAAAGTAAACGGACACATCAAAAGGTATGTCAGCACCTTGAAGCCATGTTGAATGGATCTCCAGAAACCGCTGTCGGTTTCTTCCACAGCTGCTTCATTTTTCAGCCAATTTTGACGAATTTTTGGAGATTACCAGCTTGATATCTCTCTGAGACTGCTCCGTAACTCCATCGAAATCATGTTTTGAAGAAATAAATCGAAATAGTTTCTTATTCCGCGTTTCTTTCGGATGTTTTAACCATTCTTTAAAAAAAAAATCCATTTTTGAGATGGTGAAAACTGTAATAAAAAAAAATAAAAAAAAATATTTATGCAAATAATTCGCAATGGTTTTTTTTTCCAGATTTTGCTATACATATGTAAAAATCAAACAGAATAGATTTCACGGAGTGTACATGAAAGTACATGCTACTTTTTTTCCATTAAAATTATGAATGTATGCAAAAACATCACTTTTTTTCTAAACAACTAACTTAATAAAATTCAATAATGCAAATCCTGTCATGAAACCTAACTCCGAAGAAATCACTTACCCTTACGCACACACTCCATTATATAAACGTTTGGAGAAATCCTTTTAAGCGACACAAAAGAGCTAATGAAGTTTATAGTACAAATGTGAAAAAATGCTCTTCATATTATCAACTTTTTATAGACTTACCCTCACAACGATTCTTATGAGGGTGGTTCCGAAAAAATATGTTGGTATCTTTTAGTGTATGGGCCTACTGAGTTCATATTGTTAGGTAACTAATAGGAATTCAATGGTTGATATTGTCTAGTTAGCTTGTTCTAGGTGAATCACTGTGGGCCCCGGCGAACTTCGTTTCGCCTTAGAGGCAATAAATGAGCAGACTTCAAAAAAAAGAAAGAAAAATAACAAAAAGTATCTTATGTCCTTCTCCTGGTTCTAACCTCCCCACAAATTTTTAGCCAAATCGGTTCAGCCATTCTTGAGTTTTAAATAGTGGAACGACTTTCTTTTATATAATATACATATATATAGTATGTCATATGTTTTAAGACTGTACCCAATGGTACTATTTGCAGATGACTGTACAGTTGTACTTAATAATGTAAATACAATAAATGAGACTCTTAAGTCATTAATAATGTGGTTAGAAGATAATAGTTTAGTAGTAAATATAGATAAAACTAAAATAATGGAATTTAGACAAAGATGCAATAAAAAATTAATACATCAAATTGAGTATAATGGAAAACATGTTGAACCGACCACAACCACAAAATTCCTTGGCTTACATATAGACGACAATTTGAAATGGCAAACTCACATTGAATTTGTGTGCAGAAAGATTTCCCAGTCGTCATACAGCCTTTATCTTTTATCACGAAAAGCTAATCTCTCAACATTACTGGCATCTTATCACGGGTATGTGGCTTCTAGGTTACGATACGCAATAATATTTTGGGGAAATGCAACCAATTGGGACAAGGTGTTTAAATGTCAGAAGAGATGCATTCGTGGAATGTGCAACCTCAAAAAAACTGAATCCTGCCGACAATACTTTAAAGATTTGAAGTTACTAACTATGCCTTCTCTGTACATTCTCGAGTTGATTCTATTTATCAAACAACACCCAAACTTGTTTAAAATTGTGCCTGGGAAACGCTACCGCACTAGGTTGTGTATTACAAATCACTATCAACATAAAACGGCGCTATACGGAAAATGCGTATTTGCTATGGCACCAAAAATATTTAACAAACTTCCAAACCACATTAAGGACTGTGATCACTATATCACCTTCAAAAACAAATTATTTGAATATTTAACTAATAATGCAATTTATTCAATTGATAAATATCTACAAATAAAAAAATAATAATCTTAACATCAGGCAATACAATTAATATTAATCTTAAATTCTTTGACATTTTATCAATTTAAATTTGACTTCTTGGGGTTTTATTCTGATTGTGCTCCTTGGACTAAGTTTGGCGTCGCTTTGCTCGCTAGTTTAAAATGGACTGGATTAAAAGTGACTCTTTGACCTTTTAAATAATATCATTTTATTTAATGATACTTAATGTTTTTTTTTATATTCATGTAGACTGTAATTTTAGACTGACATTTTAACTTGATAGAAGATATTTTTTTTTTAATAGTTTTCTTTGAATTTCTTTGTTAATAATAATTAAAAAAGATGTTTTATTCCAATGTTCTAATGAGTCTAGTGTTATTTTAATAATTTATCAATTTCTAATAAATGAGAAACTTATTTTAAATTGTATATTTGCATGCCGCTCTTGGCCGAATATGGCAGCTCTATTTATATTAATTTGTCATCTATTGTACACTCATATTTCGCAAATAAAGTATTTGTATTTGTATTTGTATTTGGTATAGATTTGGCAAGTCGAGAAAAAACAATAGTTTGCTCCAAGCAATTCAGGCCATTTCCGATCCACGTATATCCACGAATTTTCTACATCAACGCTGTTTGTACGAAGCCCCGAGCCGAGAAAATTATTTTCCCATTTCATTACCCATGAGGGATTATTATTCCGAATCGCCATGTATTTCTCTCATGTAGCCACAGCTGTGACCAAGGGCAGTAACATATAAAAGAATAAGTTCTGATGTTATTAGTTCATTTTCTCTTGAGTACATAAACGGTAACATTGACGCTGGACGTAGGGTTAGCAAACTCAAACTCAGACTCAAATATTTCTTTATTCAAGTAGGTTACATATAATACTTTTGTATTGTCATTGAATACAATGCAAAGTGATTTTACATTTCATTCAAAAATAGCAGAAAATCAAATCAAAATTTGTTTTGTTATACATTATTTTTTTTCGCATATTTGTCATCACGTTTTAGTTGCTATTACGAATATAACCGTGCTTTGGGAGTCACCTTACACGCAATTGTTCAACATTATTTAGTTTACAATTATTTTAATGGGACTTTTACTGATTGGTACCTGATGTAATAAGGAGTAATTAAGACTAATTTAATATTACAAAAATAATTTCATTTAAAAAAAAAATCCTGTAGTCCACGCGAACGAATTATAGATTTATTGTGCACGGCCGCACCCGTTTCTCGATATCTACTATTTCCTCTACCTAAAGGTTGTCTGGAAGAGATTGCTTTCTAGCAATAAGATCAACTAAATTGTACTTAACTATGTCTGTAAAACCAATTTCTGTAAAATTTTCTGTGCAATAAAGTGTATCTATAAAGATGTCGCTGGCACAGCTAGTTTTACATATAATTATTGTTTGATCCCTTTTTGACATATCAGTTTTGAGTACGCTTTCAAATGCATTATGCTTACGACATAAAAGCTGTACGTAGTCTAATGTGAATGGTTTGACGTTATTTTGACTGAGAAAGAGAAATCTTTGTCATGACATATAAATTACATTAGTAAATATTTCTGAATCGTCAATACAATCTAAGTTAAGTACCTCCTTTAGAACTTACAACAACAAAGAAGATACCAATAAGAAACTGCAGTTTTCATTTAAAAAAAAAGGCGAAAATATAAATAGTTTTGCATCTTTTAACATTTAAAAATACGTATTAAAATTGGATTACATCACATACATTGCTCGCAGTGGTAAGTGGTTAACACTGAGAGCAATCTATGTGTTACAGAAAACAGAAACAACGACGTTACCACAAAACCAGAGACAATATAGAATAGTTAGTTTTCCCGTATTGACCTGACCGGGGATCGAACCCGGCACCTCAGAAATATCGCGTCACCAAAGTCCTCTCGCTTGCCTCTCAGCTACAGAGGTCGTCATTAGAAGTTAATAAAGGAATACTTAATAGAACTGTGAAAGACATAAACATTGGATCCTATATTGTGTTGCTCTCTTTAAATATATAGCGTGCTCAAGCTCAAACTCAAACTCAAATATTTCTTTATTCAAGTAGGTTACATATAACACTTTTGAATCGTCATTGAATACAATGCAAAGTGATTCTACTTCCGGTTCGGAACCTATATCTACCGAGAAGACACCGGTAAGAAACTCAGCAGATCATTTACAGCATCAGTATCTAACTTATTGCTATGTGTAGCTCGCTTTGGACCAAGTCATATAGTTTTGGTTTTGATGAGTGATGAAACACATAAGTACTCAAGTAAGTTTTTACTTTCGAGAGGTAAGCTGGAGCAGACCAGTCCCCAAAGGTGGCACCAGTTCACAAGCATGACGTATGCGCCAGCCATCGCTTCACTCAACCAAATTGTAGGGAATGTAACGACCCCTGCTGACAGGGTTTTTTATCTATCCTGGGATAATAAGAGTTCCTCCACCTGAGTAGGTTAGCGTCGATATTAGCACTGTGGTCCAGCTACTGTACAATCAGCAGCAAAGTCAAATGTCAATTTTAAAATGCTTTAATTATCACAGAATTTTTGACTTTTGACCATGGTGCAGTGGTTGAAACGTTGAGTCTTGAAAAACCCGGAGTCATAATTAATAAGTTCCAATCCCGCAGGGAAAACCTTCTGTTTTTGTGTTTTGCTTAATTTTGTTTGAAAGTTGAGAATTACAGTTAGTTTTTTTTCTACACGTATATTTGCAGTCCAAACACTACTTTCTTACCAAATATCGAATATTTGGTTAGTTTATACCTTAAGAGTAACGGAACCTTCAAATAATGGAATAAACAGGAACCAATTCTAACTTTTGTTAGCACTCGAGTTTTCTACAAGTACATATTTAAAAATCATGGAAAGGGTACTTCACACTTTATACTAATATTATAAAGTTGACGAGTTTGTTTGTTTGTTTGAACTTCGCTCCTATTGGTTGCAGCGTGATGTAAATAGCCTAAAGTCTTCTTTAATAAATGGATTATTAACACAAAAATAATGATTAAATTCCAACTTGAAAAAATTGATGGAAAGAGGCCTGACGGAATGACTCTTACTCCTTGGAGCAAAGGTAAGGCTTTGGTTTGGGATGCGACCTGCGCTGACACTTTGGCGCCGAGTAATGTCCACTCAACCTCTCGGGGCGCGGGGGCAGCCGATGCAGCGGCGGAAATGCGGAAACGCAATAAATACTCTGCACTCGACGGCTGCTACCGTTTCGCCCCGTTTGGCGTGGAGACTTTGGGGCCTTGGGGTCCGGAGGCCCGAGCATTATTTCGAGAATGGTCCGCTCGGCTTATTGAGGTTTCTGGTGACCGGAATGCTGGCAACTACCTCGGCCAACGCATTAGTCTGGCTATCCAAAGAGGTAACGTTGCCAGCATCCTGGGCACCCTCGATACCGGAGCGGACAACCCTTTGTAAATATTCTGTACATTTTCTTTTGATTATTTTTATTAATAAGTTAGTTTAAGAGTTTCTTATAATTTTCCAATTTTAATTTGTGTTTGATAAATTATCGTTTAAGTATTAAAACGTATTCCTTATGATATGGTAAGACAATATTATTATGTTGTAGAGAACTTGTTTTCCATTATTCATTAAATGTACCAACTTGATTTATACATATGTACTTGCAAAGAACTGCTATTAATTAGTTACTAATCCATGTAGCTAATAAAACGCGCAAGACCATAGATCAACTGCCTCGGGAGCTTCAGACGTAACAAATGTCACTAAATCCAGTCTTAGATTTGTCTTCACAAATGTTTGCTTGCCGACGGTACGAGCCGAAGTAACCAAATTACTTTGTCGAGCAGGGCGCGGCGTAAGCCCCTATTTAGTTGGGATTACGCCTTTATTGAGTCTTGTCTGACGAGGCGCTACATAGATGTCAGCATGTGGCTTAATATACAGCTCGAGTAACCTCTACCCCCTTAATCATAAACGCTAGAAACATTTTTTTCCAATGTTTTACAGTGCTTCACGCCACACTTGCAAATTTTATATATTTTAAAGAAACAGAAAAATTACATCTCCCCTCACAGTGTGTAATTCAAACCCACGACCGCAGTATATTTTTTGGATAGCCTTTTCAATTTGTTTAACCCCTGACGCAAAAATATATGTTATAAGAATGTTATAAGTATGTCGTCGATGTCTATCTTTGCCTGTGTGCCTATTATTAAGGCATCGTAGCTCTCAAAGAAATGGACCGATTTCGATGCGCAAAATGGTTTTTTATCTAAAAGCCCTAATACTTGCAGTAGTTTTTAGTAATATTGGTCCAGAAGGGGTGGGGTCGGAATACCTCTTTGTGTGCTTGCTTGTTATTGGTTCTTTTAAGATTCTCGCAAATCCGAGGGAAGGATTATCAAGCGGGCGTGGTGCACCCTGGGCAACGGAGGCTAGTAACGTCCTTTTTAGGATCTCTCTAGTTCCGGCGCAAGGGGCCTCCCCCCCTCTTCGCGAAGAGGGGTAGTGGTTGGCTGGGGTAGGGGGCGATTTTCGGCCCAGACCAAAGGGGCTGCGGGGACCAGAAACGCGTTGAGTGGTCTCTCATTAGGGAACAGAGAATGGTGTATCGAGCCTGACACACCAGTCGATGTTTTTAAATTTTATTTTTCTTATGGGGAGAAATGCGTGACGTTCTAAGGAACATCACGCATGCAATGGTAAGCCATTACCCGCAGGAGGTGACGGCGTATGTGGGACTTTCAGACCATGATAACGCAGGCTACCAGCTCAACCAGAACCGCCCCACTACCGTCGGGCGAAACGGAATAAAGAAAAATAAAGGAGAAGCAAGGGGAGATGACAATTTTTCAATAATTAGTAAAAAATAGTAAATTAAAAAAAAATACTTTTCTTTCACAAGCAAAAAAATTATTCTTCAGCTAGTTCTTCCAATGAATATCAGGCAAGAGTTCTTGACTTAAACTTAGATAGTAACTATCGAGTTTCTTGCCGGTTCTTCTAGATAAGAAGCAAGATTCCGTACTAGTATAATCAGACGATTCATAAATGATTTTGTAAAAGTTTACATGAATAAAGACATTTTCTATATCTATTCTAATTTATCACGTAGGTTTTCCTAACTGCCCACTAGTGCCTTGTGATGATTTTATAAAGACTTGTCATCCTTTTCTACGAGATTATTTTACTTGCGGCCAGTAAATGTACTTTTTTTCCTATCTAGAACTTACGTTGCCAACGGTACTGAGCGATGTAACGAAATTGGTGTAACCGCAGGCTGTAGTTAGGTCGGGTTAAGCCGTTATTGCGTCGTTTGTCGCGTTGAGCTGAGAACCATAGATATTACACACATGAGCTTTGACATACAGAGAATTCCCTGGCTTAGTTAACTTGAGGGGATGGGAGATTGCAGGTAAATGAGTTTTGACTGCAAAACATTGTGGTGTAAAGTCGGAAAAACTCTGATCTGGAGTGAACTAATCACAAATGACTGGACTGTATTTGCCGGGACTTTCTATAGCTAATGTAATGTGTATGCAGGGACATAAGCTACTTAATTTTTTAATACAAATAATAAAACCTGTGGCGGCTACAGATAATTCTTCGGCCAATTATTCAAATTAATATAAGGCAAGCGTTATTGACTGAAACTGAATGTAATGAATTTGCAACACAGATAGCTGACATGGCGAAGGTTTTCGCTTAGATAGTATTTACAATATTCAATCTCAAAAAGTAATGCAATAGGGATCAAAATTTCTCGCGAACGAAATCGCAGGTTTCCCCTTATAGCCCATAATAATAAATACGTATAATTTGACCAAATCACATTGTACTGATACTGTGATAAGCGGCTAAATGCACTAGTGTTACAGAAATCAGAAAAAATGACGGCACCGCACCCAGACAATATATATAGAACATAGAAAAGTTTTTTTATTTTATTTATTTAAAAACTTTATTGCACAAAGAAAGTACAAAAGGTGGACTTAATGCTAGGAGCATTCTCTACCAGTCAACTGTTGGGTCATGCAGATAGTACGTTTATGGGTACGGTAACAGTAAAAATGTGAGTATGGATAACAACAAAATTAATTTAAAAGTTCGTTTAGCATATTGACCCAGCCGGGAATCGAACCTGGCACTTCAGAGAGGGCGTGACGCGAAAATCCGGCCCACTCGCCCCTCGGCTACGGAGGTCGCCTTACTAACATAATACTTTGTAAATGTTTTTTAGAGAGCCTAAACTTCGAGGCATTTCATAGCATTTGCAAGCTCCGATCTAAACTATAAGCCTCCAAGATGGCGGCCGGTGGAACTGTCGCGAAAGTTATTTTACTGGAGCTCTTTCTGTTCTTATTGCTGTTTCGTGTAGGGTTGCCACATATTCATTTATTAAATTAAAACATCAACAGCTTCGCAGGATTACATTGCTAACTTTATTACAAGAATTTTTGTTCCAAAACTTTTCGATATCGTCAAATAAATCTCCAGACATAATATTTAGCTAGTCATTGAAGTTAAATGGAGAGTTGCAGAACAATAATTATTGTTTATACTGCTGATGTTTTGTCGTCCCAGGGGTATTATTTCTAGAACGAGATGCCAGGCATCAAATCAGCAGAAACATGAAGTCTTTTGTAGATCGCAATTATTCGAGCCGAATGTTGCAAAAGAAATCAGAAATCTTCCCTTCATGTAAATTACATCATTAATATTAATGAATCGTCTATATAAAAGAAAAGAAGCTACCAGTTCGGAACATATTACTACAGAGAAGATACCGGCAAGGCTCTGTAATTTACATTACAAAGAAGGCGCAATTAAAACTTATATCAAACCAAGATGTAAAATGTATGTATTATGCAAGTATAGTTTCTCTTTTGTAAAAAATAAGATTCAATAGAATTACGAAAATATAAAGAAAATACAAATATATCAAAAATAAATAAATAAATAAGAATACATAAATTAAACATAAATGTCATTAAATTATTTAAAAACAAAAATAAATACAAAGTGTATTTATTTATTTTTATTTATTTATAACTAGCGGTGCCCGCGACTTCGTTCGCGTGGACTACATCCTTTCATGGTCGGTTTTACCCCTTTTTCCTCTAATATTCGAAACAAAAAGTAGTATATATTATAATCCAAGTTTCGAGCTATATTTGTGCCAAATTTCATATCTTTAACTTCAAAAATAAACATTTTTCCATATAAACTTTCAAAGGTGGTATTACCCCCATCTTCCCCTTATTTTTTAATAAAAAGTAGCCTATGTCCGTTCTTGAGATTCAACGTATATCTTTACCAAATTTCATCAAAATCCGTTCAGCCGTTTAGGCGTGAAAGAGTAACAGACGGACAAACAGACAGAGTTACTTTCGCATTTATAATATTAGTATGGATTATATAAAAGTCATTATTACGCATAGCTCGCATTAAAAATAAGAGATCAAAAAGGCGTATAACACACCGGTATAACGTCTCAATACAGTGCTGACCTCAATCCAGTCATCGTAACAACAATTACTTTAATAAAAACACTGGTTGGTGATTACCAACCCCCGCTTTGTTCGAAAAATAATAACCAAAAACCAGAAGAAATACAGAAAAAATGAATCAAAGGTGAAATAATTATCAACACAAACTAAATGGATAAGTAGTCAACTAGGCCACACCTCAGCTGTATGCTACAATGACGTGGGCTGCTGCAGCGCTGGTATTA
The DNA here is from genome assembly GCA_037074685.1 of Glyphodes pyloalis. Taxonomy (NCBI): domain Eukaryota; kingdom Metazoa; phylum Arthropoda; class Insecta; order Lepidoptera; family Crambidae; genus Glyphodes; species Glyphodes pyloalis. Next base: position 2,268,779 of record JAYKKO010000042.1, read on the forward strand.
TGGTGCGGCCTAATTGTTCGACTTAGTAAGCGAATACTTTTGAGTATTGGCTTGGTGGTTGAACTGATCCATCGATCAATTATTGATTTGTACACGCTACTACTTTGGAATGCCTATCACACTCATAGCATTTAACCGAATTACAATCTTGATGCCAAAACATATTTAACAGTGTCCATTAATTCCTTTTGCTACCCCTAAAACAACTTTAACTTCCAACTCCCAGCTTCGCCAGCATTCGTCAATACAAACTTGGAAACGAGTTTAAAACAATTCTATTGGAGCTAAAAGTAATTTAGTACAAGACAGAGGGGGTATTAATTTCGAAGTGCAGATTAAAGTAATCGTCCAACCTTCTGAAATATATGAGCTCCTCGGTATAAGAAAAGTTTTTGCAAGAGAGACGAAAGAAAAATGTTTCAAAGTTAACTAGACTTACTCTTTTAGGTTTGTCATGTCAGACCATCTTTTAGAGGCATTGTGAAGATACTGTTAGTGGATATAAGTACTTCATCATTTGAAAAATCCATGTGTGTAATGATCTTAGAATAAGAATAAATCTATGATAATACCCTATGTATCATGGTAAGGCGCGTAAATTTGCTGTCCCCAATTTTTGTACTCAAGAACAAAGGTTTAAGGATACATACACTTTTTTTTTATATTGCACTTCAAGATTGACCTCATCCCACCTGATGTTAAGTGGTAATGAGATCCTAGCTTAAGGGTGACAAGTACAGCATAATAAATCTGTTACTGGACTTGTCGCCCTTACCTTGAAGGCTTGACCCCTGCTACTACTGTAGCACCCCCCAGGAGCTCTGGAAACCTTACTCACACGCAGGAAAACAACAACACCGAAGTGATTGTTATTTGGCTGCGGTCTTCTGTAAGGTGGAGGTATTTCACCAGTCGGGCTGCTCCAGTTCAAGCGATAAATTGCTATGCCCTACCTCTCTTAACATAAAAATTATACTCGTATACAGGCTTACCTTTGACCGCAATGTCACTAATTGAAAGGCAAAGATTATATCTAAGATTATATTCGTTTGCTTAGAAAGTATCTATTCAATTTGGCCTTACAGATGTCCGGTTTATAACGATCCGGAAAAACTGTCCTCTGCAAACAATACCATGGATACTAACTCCACCCACACAGTAAGCCCAGATGGAAGTCAATTTAGAAGTTATTTTCATAAATTTACCTTACTGAGATTAGAACCTGGGACCTATTCTACTTTAGGAACTTACCTTAGTCATTAAGATGGGTGAACCGAGGACATCAAAGTGGAGTTGTATTCAATTTAAAAGTTCCTTCCAAAGCATATAATAGAAAAGAAAATATCTTTATTCACGTAAACTTTCACAAAGGCATTTATGAATCATCAGATTAAGTTAAGCAAAAGCCATCTTGCTTTTCTTACGTGGAGTAATGTCTGAAGCACCGTACTGCCGTATCAGACATTTCCAGTCTTGAAGGAAGATGCTGTGGAAAAAATCCAGCAAACAACAGGGTTTCATCGTCACTCACCAACGGGTGAAACATAACCCAATCGCACTCTTAAAATGGTTTTGTAGGGAAGAGAGAGATGTGTAGGTGAAGAATAAGTCACTAATACTGTACAAGAGTTTATTTAAACATTACTTTCACACCTAACATCAAAATAGAAAGATTATTTACAAAAGAAGGAGACAAAGAGGAAATGCGGAAATATATAACTGTACACAGAAATTAAGTCAAAATAAACGAAAAATAACAAACGGGAATAACTTGATAGATGACAGAGAATTTTTTTTCTTTTGTAAAGTGGATGAAATAGACATTTAAACAAAAAGGTTGATATCAAAAAATTATATATATATTTAGGTGGTGAGACATTTCAATTTCAATTAGTGTGGTCCCGATTTATGCTTTTCTTTTTGTTTTGAAAATATTATGTTGACATTTATGGTTTTTTTCTTGAATCAAGGTTCCGTATTCAAAAACGATATGTTACAAGTTTTACTTTTTTTTGGAGTTTAGTGTAATTTTTTTAACATTTAACCAGCTAAGTGTTGGGCTCATATTCATGCGTTAGCTTCTCGTTTCTTTAGCTCGTCATGTCGCGTTGCCGGTATTATGTAGCCGCCAGCGAAATTGTGGTCACGTATTTGGCACGCGTGTTATCATGAGACACGGGATTAAATCCGTGACTAAGCGAAATTGTAAGAATCGTTTTAGGCAGCTATTTTGAGGGATGTATTTTTCAGTTTTTCACTGGGCTGGATTCTCAGTATGTTCATGCCATTCATTGTTGAATGGCATGGATCTTTGTTGAAGATGAAAGAATAAGTTTCTTCTTTTGAAACTTATATTTGAAGAATTTCAGTTCAGTTGGTAAAATTATGTACTACTTAGACTTATGTGATATTTTTATCTACGCTTATTTTTTTTTATATTACACTTCAAGATTGACCTCATCCCACCTGATGTTAAGAGGAAATGAGGTCTTAGCTTAAGGGCGACAAGTACTGCGTAATCAATCTGTTACTGGACTTGTAGCCCTTACCTTGAAGGTTCGACCCGATTTCGAGCGATTTATCGCTCGAACTGGAGCAGCCCCACTGGTGAAATACCTCCACCTTACAGAAGACCGCAGCCAAATAATAATCACTTCTGTGTTGTTGTGTTCCTGCGTGTGAGTAAGGTTTCCAGAGTTCCTAGGGGGTGCTACATAAGTAGCATGGGTCAAGCCTTCAAGGTAAGGGCAACAAGTCCAGTTACAGATTTATTATGCTGTACTTTTTGCCCTTAAGCTAGGACCTCATTACCACTTAACATCAGGTGGGATAAGGTCAATCTTGAAGTGCAATATATAAAAAAAAATAGTTACGCATAGTAATAAATTATACGAGGCGTAACTTAAAAACGACTGACGGACGACTGATGAAAGCTGATATGGAGAGTAAATTTGAAATGAACGACTCGTAGAAAAACAGAAAGTAATTTTTGACGCATTACGAATCGTAAAATATTGGAACACCGGACATTAGATTGGGTTTTTTTCAATATCCACATGACTCTTTCTTTCGCCAATCATGACTAAAATCTTAAGAAGCCTTATCATTAGACAAAACAAAATCCACAAAGTTATCTTACTGCTTCCCACCCACGTGCCAAAACTCCCACAATTGGGTCAAGACCGAGTGACGTCACTCCCACTTCCTCCGGAAAGATTCCGGTCGCTCCGGTAACGGTATGGGATGCCAATATCGACTTTCGGATAAGGAAAAGTGTTTCGGAGTGTGTTCTGAGAGATTAAGGGATAGCAAGTATTATATTTCATGGCTATAGAGTCTGGAGTCGTCAACCTGTGGCCCGTTCAGTTTCGCGACTTGTAAAGCCTTTTCCTTCAGAGGTTGTTAGGGCTTTGGATTTAAACGAGCTATTGTCTACTAAGAGAAAGGTCTATGACCAATGTGTGTTACCAGTGATGACTTACGGAACTGAGACGTGGTCTCTGAATGTTGGCCTCATAACGAAGCTCGAAGTTGCGCAGCGTGCTATGGAGAGGGCTATGCTCGGCGTTTCCCTACGTGATCGGATCCGTAATACGGAGATCCGTAGAAGGACCGGTGTATTCGACATAGCCCGAAGAGTTACCACGCTGAAGTGGCAATGGGCAGGCCACATCGCTCGTAGGACCGACGACCGTTGGGTAAAGAGGGTCCTCGAGTGGCGACCACGTACCGGACGACGCAGCGTGGGGCGGCCCCCAACACGATGGACTGACGACATCGTCAGATGTGCGGGGAGCCGCTGGATGCAGAAAGCGCAGGACCGCGCGTTGTGGCGTTCTGTAGGGGAGGCCTATGTCCAGCAGTGGACGAAAAGAGGCTGATGGATGGATGGATGGATTGTCTACTACTTGGCATCAAAGGCATTTATTTTGTTTGCTGGGATTCTGGGATCTGGGGGATTTCAAGTGCGTTCCTTTATTTAAATATAGAATGGCAACTAGATTTCTTTTGCGATTTCAAGACGATCCGTAGAGTTAAATAAGGAAACAGACTGAGTCAAAAATGGCAGGTTATATTTAAGTGTTAAAAAGTTATTAAAAACAATTAGACACTTTTTTTAAATTGTCAATAAAAATTTAGGAAAACGACACCAAGTTACGTCAGTACGTTACGGGGCTTACGTCACTGGTGGGTACAAAATGTAGCCATGCGATAATTAAATTCAATGTATCGCCGCTATTATTTGGTTAAGTATATAATGAAACAACGTGTGTCCATATTTTTAGATAATCTAACACGCGGACTAATGCCCAGTTCCAATATTTTACGATTCGTAATATGTCAAAAATGACTTTCTGTTTTTCTCCAACCGGCTACGAGTCGTTAATTCTAATTAAAAATTTTTTTTCCATATCAGCTGTCATTGGTCGCCTGTGGGTCGTTTTGAGCTAACGCCTCGTTTAATTTATAACTATCTGTAACTAGAACGGATCGGTTTTCAAATATTGGATCAGGGCTTTGAACAACATTCTAAGGTAAACAAGTTTTTCACATCACACAACATTGGCAGCTTGACAGTGACAGGATTGAAACGTGCGTCAAGTGTCAAGCAACCTCTTCTCAAGTGCTACTTATTAAAGACCCAATTGTTCTTTGTACCAAGTTTGAACTAAATCATTGGCCTTCACGGAATCCTTGAGCTGCTATAAAATAATTAACACCCGGGAAAAAACTTAAATTCTTACGCGAAATTGGCAGCAACAGAATTCTTTATTATAATGTGGTTAAAAACCTTATGGATCTTTTTTTGGCGGGGAAAAATGCTTGGCACTCCGTAACGTCTCCTGAGGGAGGAGACGGCGTGTGTCAGACTCTGTTGTCCTAAGAAGGGCAGGCATACCCACTAAAACATTGCCTTTTTTTATATTACACTTCAAGATTGACCTCATCCCACCTGATGTTAAGTGGTAATGAGGTCCTAGCTTAAGGGCGACAAGTACAGTATAATAAATCTGTTGTTGGACTTGTCGCCCTTACCTTGAAGGCTTGACCTCTAATACTAATGTAGCACCCCCCAAGAGCTCTGGAAACCTTACTCACACACAGGAACATAACAACACCGAAGCGATTGTTAATTGGCTGCGGTGTTAAGTAAGGTGGAGGTATTCCACCAGTCGGGCTGCTCCAATTTGAGTGATAAATCGCTATGTCCTAACTCTCTTAATGATAATGCTGTGAGAAAATTTAAGAATCAACACAACATCACCGGTTGATCTTACGTTTGAGTTCTGTTTAAATAAACTTACAACCCCTAGCAGAGGAAAGAACACTACGAAAGGCGCCAACGAGCCAGCCAAATAACACAAAATCAAACAAAAACACAGCGTCACCACGACATATGCTGAACGGAGACCTTTTAGGTACCTACCATGTTAGTTGATACCAACCACATTGTTTAATTTACCTATGTATTAATTGTACCTAATAAATATTTTTCTTTCTTTCTTTCTTTCTTTCTTTCTTTCTTTCTTTCTTTCTTTCTTTCTTTCTTTCAAAATAGGTGTTATGAAAAGGTTGCATACTCCTGCTATATAAAGAATTCGCATAGAGGTAAGTGTTTATTGTGGGGCTTAATCTTATCTATAACATAAGGATAATAGGGACGATAGTTGACTTTTATTCGAAGTAATGTGGCTAACAACATTATCAAACAAGTCGTAATAATACGATAACGTTCGTGAGAATACAAGAAACTGAAGTTGGGACACGCTACTGAGTCTAGGCTAGATAATTAACTAATATCAATATAGGTGTACAGATTAAATTAAATTAGTTTTTTTTCCTACTGAAAGGACTAAGGATTCTATCCTTGAAATAAAGTCATCGTTACAAGAATGAATACTGGCTTATGGCCGGTTCCAATATATTACGAATCGTTATGTTAAAAAATGGTCATCTACTACTAGCTACGACCAAATTATGAAACCTTCAAAGCAGCCAATAGATAAAAATAATTCCATCGTGAAGATCTGAAATAAAGTTTGGAGAATGATAAAAAAATGCTTGTTAAACATTTTATTAAAAAAACGGCAATAAAATTTTCGTTGGAAAAGTTTTCCTTTCAAACAATCATTTTACGGGTGTCTGATTAGTTTTTTAGGATTCCGTGCATCAAAATAATAAGGGAATAAGATTGACAAGAATTCTTTCACATTAATAAAATAAAATGAAAGGATTTGTATTATTGGGGCTCTTATCATTTTACAGAATCTTTTTTGAACGACTCTACGCTTCACCGAAAATCGTTTTGCCGCATCATAGAACTTTTTTTTACTTTACATTTCAAGATTGACCTCATCTCAACTGATGTTAAGTAGTAATGAGGTCCTAGCTTAAGGGTGACAAGTACAGCATAATCTGTTACTGGATTTGTCGCCGTTACCTTGAAGGCCTAACCCCTGCTACTAATGAAGCACCCCCCAGGAGCTCTGTTAACCTTTCTCACACGCAGGAACACAACAACACTGAATGAAGTGATTGTTATTTGGCTGCGGTCTTCTGTAAGGTGGAAGTATTCCACCATTCGGGCTGCTCCAGTTCGAGCGATAAATTGCTATGCCCTACCTGTGTTAAACTTACTTTGTATGTAAAAAGATTCTGTACAATGATATGAGCCCGTATTTTTGTATGTTCGTAATGAATAAACTAAAAAACTACTGTGCTGTTGTCAAAAAATTTTTCCCCATTGGAATGCTGTGTTACTCAGGGTCATTCACCCTGGTATTCGCCTTGTTATATTTTTGTTACCTTTCTGGTTGAAACCCTAGTCTATGGGGTCTATGACCCAAAAGCTGGCCCATACTATGCCCAGCGTCTCACAATCGCCATTCAACGGGTTAATGCAGACAGCATTTTGGGTACCTTATAAAAGGGATCATATTTGTATTATGAATGTACTATTTTTTAATTGAATTGATTAATAAGTAAGTGTTGATTAAATTTATGAAAATGGCTCTTACCAAATAATTGTTTGGATTAAATAAATCAAAAATTGATAAAAGTTTTCAAATTCGAAAGGCATACTTCCATAATTTGAAAAGATCTTAGAGATAACCATATGCTTGCTGAATCTGTGGGAAGAGGGAATGCATTTTTTTTAATAACCACCTATTACATCTCAAGCATTATTTTAGCTGTAACCGAATGTAAAAATACATTATCATCTGTGTAGGCTTTTAGATACATGAAATGATCATGAAAAAAACATTATACACACAACTCAACTACTTATAAACACAATAATGATCACGAGAAACAATCGTTTTCAATCAATCGAGTAATATGCATATTATAACAAAGTCAGGCAAAACTTCTCTGTCCTTCAAAGAGATCTCCCGTTTGAAAATGATACGGAACCCAAATAATATAGGATTTTATTCTCCCTCCTTTACGTTGGAGGGCAAAGTTTGACTATTAGGGACGTTACTTGAACGTTCTTACAAGTTTGTTTTTTACAGCTCTACTTGTTTTGTTGGTTTAAGAATAGACCTTGTCCCTTGACCTTGGGGACATGAATATTTAACAAGACACTGTCTCGTACAAAATTGAAGAGGAAAAGTATAACATGAATCTATTTTTGGCATGATTAAAATGCAAAGCTGACAATTATTGGATACACGTTGATTCCATAAACAATTGCTTTTTTTTATATTGCACTTCAAGATTGACCTCAACCCACCTGATGTTAAGTGGTAATGAGGTCCTAGCTTAAGGGTGACAAGTACAGCATAATAAATATGTTACTGGACTTGTCACCCTTACCTTGAAGGCATGACCCCTGCTACTAATGTAGCACCCCCCAGGGGCTCTGGAAACCTTTCTCACACGCAGAAACACAACAATACAGAAGTGATTGTTATTTGGCTGCGGTCTTCTGTAAGGTGGAGGTATTTCACCAGTCGGGCTGCTCCACTTCGAGCGATAAATCGCTATGCCCTACCTCTTTTAAAATAATCTCTTATAATATTTTTTTGCTTCGTAATATGAACATAACATATCATTAATTAACACAAACAGAAGAAAAGAAGGGGATTATTAATTAATCCAATATCATCAATTTTCAAAACACAAAAGAACAATGAAAGCAATATGAATGATGATTAATTATGAAGCTTTATATAAGTTTATTAACATTATTGGTTTTATAATACTATATTTTAAATTCCTTTTTCTCCATTTATATTTTTGAACACCCGTATTAATTTTTTAATGTTTCCCTGAAGTTTATTGTTTCATAATTTGTCTGTTTATCGAATATCTATTGTTTTATACAATAAAGTATATGAATAGTAATGACCATGTCAATTAAAAAAAAAAGGATATAGATACAATGTGTAGTTCAAGGATTATACATACACCCTAGGATATAACCCTCAATGTTGCCATGCCCTTGCAGGGCGTCACATGTATACCTTTTAAATGTACCTACCATCTTCAAATGTTGTAATGTGATAAAGTGCAATAAAGATAAAGATAACCAATTTTGTAAAAAAACATTTTCTAACTTAGGAATGCTTCTAAAATGTGTCCGGTGATTACTGAATAAGTTATTTTGTAAATATGTCAACAAAACAATGTTATCTATTAAAATTTTAATTCTTCACGCACGATAATGTTCTTACCAAGTAAACATTTATATTTAGTAAATATGTTATTTTATTATCGCATTACTCCTAATGTAATGTTAGATTAAATCTTTTTTCTTTTCCCTTTAAATTATCATAAAACTAAAGTCATTTAAGCATGGTACATCCGTCTGAGTATTTCAATAAATATGAATAATGTGAAATTTTCAAGCATTTAGTCCTTATCAAAATAAATTTGAGATTGTAAAAGTTTCGCGTTTTATGTTTAAAACACAAATATTATATCACAGGCAACAACGCGATTTTAATATACTTATTGTTAATTACAAACCACTTACGGATCAGTGTGTGACAAATGTTAAATATTCGCGTTTAGACCAGTCCACTTAATTAACGTTTTTAAATGAAATGTAAATGTCTTGAATTTGAAACAAATACATATATGTTTTTAATAAAAATATTTTTTTACGCTCTAGAATTTTTTTTTTTTAATTTAAATCTTTCGTTATGAAATTTCCACATTAGCAGTACATAATATGGGTTATCTATACAAATATTATAAAGTTAAGATTAGTCTGTTTGCTTCAACGCGCTTATTTCAGGCACTACTGGTTTGAATTGAAAAATATATTTATATTTGTGTTATATATTTGAGTTAGATAGTCAATTTATCGACGATGACTTTAGGATATAATGACATCACTCTGCAATTTATAGGAGCAAAGAATCAATTAAAAATATGGAAAAAACCGGCCAAAAGCGTGTCGGGCCACGCTCAGTGTAGGGTTCCGTAGTTTTCAGTGCATCACAATACTTAAGTATCCCCACTTTAAGTTACAAAAATGGGCTAACATTGCAAATATAAAAAATATAAGCAGATTCATTGAGAATACAAAAAATATGTAAAGTAAAAAAAATATGCTAGCATATACGCTTCAATTACATCTTTAGTTAAAAAATATATTTTTTCAAAAATTTCAAAAACTATTAAGCCCATCAGGTTCAAAATAATTTTCCTAAAAAGCCTTTATGCAGTTCTATATTCTAGATTTTTTTCATACTTTTTGAACTTATGGTTCAAAAGTTAGAAGGGGGGGACACAATTTTATTTTCTTTTGGAGCGATCATTTCCCAAAATATTAAAATAATCAAAAAAATTATCTTAGTAAACCCTTATTCATTTTTAAATACCTATCCAACGATATATCACATGTTGGGATTGAAATTTAAAGAGATTATCCTCGGACGGACAGACAGACAGACATGGCGAAACTATAAGGGTTCCTAGTTGACTACGGAACCCTAAAAACGGGAATAGTCCGCGTGCAAGCGCGGGCCGCTAGTACCGTATTAAAAAAATAAATAACACTTACTTTATAAACATACAAATGCCTGTCTTCTCCATCGCTCTCGAGATTCCTTTCCACGAAGCCAGCATCGAGTATTTCTGCTTAGCTGTCAACGGCAGCCTTGGGTCCGTAGCCGGAGGCGGGCCTCCCCCCAAATCCTGGTTCGAGTTGCACCCCCGTTGCCTCTCCGAAGCAACCATCTTCCCTAACTTACAACCCATGGTCACTGCGCTCACAAACTTTGCATCTTTAATCACAATTATTGCACTGCACTCAACACTTCATTTTCACTTCACTTCTGGTACCATTTTCGCGATTCGCTGAACAGATAACACTTTTTACCAAGCGCTCATTCCGAGTTTACTATGCTATCTGGTCTTGTGTTTCGCCGGCGGCATTTTGTTTGTGAATCTCGCGGATTCGTGTACCTACTCGAGATATCTTCGTATCTTATCTTGTCCACCGGCTTCGCTGCTACCTGTAAATAAAACATTCTTTGTAATGACGTCGGAAAATGAACGACTACTTTAAGGAGGTATTTCTTCAACTGGTTCACAATTAAATTTGAAGTCCAGATTTAAGTCTGCTTCAATATATGTATAACTTTATTGATTAAATATAATGTATGTATATTGTTTAAAATCACTGCAAAGGCTAGTTTAGAAAGATACAAAGCATAGTGTCCAAATTCGGATTAGTTTAGCGCACGGTATCTACTCATAGATGACTGCCCGGTTCCAATATTTGAATAACGATTCATTCTAGTTACGGATAGTTATAATTATACGAGGCGTAAGCTAAAAACGACCGACAGACGACTGATAACAGCTGGTATTCAAAGTAAACTTTTAATGGCGCCTACCTCTCCGTCATCATCAGGCGACCACTGAAAACCAGCGTCGTGGTGCCATGCAGTGGTATCACGGCATAATGCTGATATGGTTGCCTTTTTAGCACACTCTTAGGGTAAGAATTAGATTAGATGTAAGCTGTTACCAGTTTAGTTTAATTTGTAGCTCTAAAATAATTCCTTGTAACATTGTATATTTTTTTTTATATCGTTTTTTGTGTGCTAAATAAATACTTTCACTTTCACTTTAAATTATGAAACGTTTGACATATTACGAATCGTAATATATTGGAACTGGGCATTAGTGTTTAGGTTAGGTTGTAACATAGAAGACATATATTGATTTTATTATTTTTATAGTACTAAACGCCGTACTAGCGAACTTTAAATATTAGAAACAGAAAATTTTTATCTCCCCTGGCGATGCAGGAATCCGATAAGTATGTAGTTCTAAACATATTCGGCAGAGGGCACTTACCGGAGGCTAACGGTTGATACAGCAGAAAAATTTCATCGCCTACGATAACTTGCGGTTAGCTCAGTTGGTAAGAGCAGCACGCGCGATGCGTGAAGGTCGTGGGTTCGATTCCCGCATCGCAAGGGGAGATAAAAATTTTCTGTTTCTAATATTTGAAAACATATATTGCTTTGATTCTGTTGTATTGTATGTTGCTTAACTTGTGTACCCGAAAGCAGAACAATATAGAAAACTTGATTTTCGACCCGGAAACGGACTTGAGACCTCTTTCCATTTCAATATCCGTTAATTTCAACAGGTAAGTACCTTATTACATCATTTGAAATGTTTCTTCATATTATACATTTTAGTTCCATCTTAAACAAAAGGAGATATCAAGCATCGTTCCGCCATAATTGTTTTGAAGGTTCCCTGTTCTCGGTTTATTGAAAATCGATCGCTATTTACCGAAGCACAGTTTTCTCGTAGCAAGTTTTGTTACATGTAAGGAATGTGTACTCCCTGGGGAAACGTATCGTAAATCGGGCTTTAACAGATAAAATGTTTGTCATTGAAACAGGATCGTCTTATGTTTGTTTATTAAATAAGATAATTACGGTGATTATGCAAAGGCAGAATTTGGTCATTTCTCTATGTACTCTAATGAATATAAGTGTGCCTTTAGAATATTAAACGAACTTCTAGCCTCTTTGCGGGATCAGATACCGTGGAAATTAAAACATAAATATCTGGTCAGTAAAATGTTACCATTTTTGTCCAAGGTTTTTAAGTAATGATGTTTAAATATATATTTTTATTACAACTCCAATGTAATAAAATAATTATAAATGTAGCAATGAGAATGTCAATACAAAAAGTTGCAATTAGGGTAAACAATAGTAAAGTTATATAATTTTATTATATTATTAGTATGCCATAAAAGCGGAATGCAGAAAAACTAGTCAAAATTGACAATGTATATTTTGTATACTTGTGATAAAGATATTTATTGGTTAATAACTAAAAACGTACCACACAATCACATCACCAAACAATAGGGACGAAGACTAAAAATCGGTATTAGTCCGTCTGTTGATTATCCAAAATTTGTCGCTCTAACTGGAGCAGTCCGGCTGGTGAAATACCTCGACCTTACAGAAGACCGCAGTCAAATAACAATCACTTCTGTGTTGTGGAGTTCCTGCGTGTGAGTAAGGTTTCTGGGGGGTGCTACATTAGTAGCAGGGGGCAAGCCTTCAAGATAAGGGCGACAAGTCCGGCAAAGGGTTTATTATGCTAGGTCCTAGCTTCAAGATTCCAAGATTTTAAGATTGCTTGAAGTGCATTATATAAGAGAAATAAATTCAAAGAAATACAACTGTAACAGATGTTAATAGATTCAAGCAGGTAGTATAAAAGTTGTCATTCAATGTTATACTGATTGCTATTACTCAAATATTTTCTCCCGTCGCCACGTCGAAACTGATAATACTTTTTTCGATGAGCGAAATATTGTTTTTCATTCAAAAGTATACATTTTTACTTGTCGTTGTAAAAATTGTGAAACGGCAAGGCTGAATGCATTGTTTCCTTTCGATTAGATGAGAAAAATGGACTTCAAATTGATAGATGAATTGAACAGGAAGAATTTCGGTAAACGCTCGAAATGAAAAAATAATATACAAGGTTTCTGTTCAAACAATTTTGTTTGCTAAAAGATACCATGGAAGTACATAGGTAGTTGATTGGAAAAAGTGATGAAATTTTTTCGGACCAATAAGATATTGAATGGAAGTAAACCCTCATATTTTGTTTATTCAAGTAGTAACTTATTCATTTGGTTTTTTTGTTTTTCATTCTAACAACTGCTATAATGTTGTAAGGAACATATGTTCTTTACTAAAAGTGGAAGTACTTCCGCCGAGCTAGGTGTTATCTGCTCGGGGACCAAGGCCCAACTACCAATCTTGGTTTGTTGTATATATGTTACAGCCAAAGTAATAAATCTGGATATTATATATAATGACTAGCGATTATGCATAATATCTACTCAGTTTGGCTAAAGTGATAATGGATACAAAATTAATCACATTAACTAGCTATTATATATAATATCTTCGATGACTTGGATAATGTAATAAAACACGTAGGTATGCGTTTAAGATTATAACATTACATTTCAATTTGCCTTAACTAATCATAAAGATTATTTTAAAAATTTAAATAACATACAGACTCCGGCCGACTCTGATTCAAACCATGGCGGGATCTGAAACGTTCCAGTCAAACCTGGAAAACCGTTTTGCTGCCGTGGAAACCACAACTGATATTGACCAGAATCTTGAAAATGTGGTTCGGGTACTCAGGGAGGAAGGTACGAGATTTTGCAACATGCAGCGTAAAGGGAAGAAGTCAAAACTTTCTGAGGAGACTTTGAGGCTAATGAGGCAACGACGTGAATACCCACCTGCCACTTCGTCGGGTGTACGGGCTCTCAACCGGGAGATCAATAAACTTGTGCGACGTGACCTCCGACACTCTAATACTCTAGCCATTGAAAGAGCTATTGAGCAAAATCGGGGGTCTAAGGTATTCGTTAAATCTCTCGGAAGAAGTCATTTGACCAAACTGACCACAGCAAGTGGAGAAGTTGTTACCTCTAAGCCGGAGATCCTTTCGGAGGTAGAAAACTTCTATACCCGGCTATACACATCGCAAACATCTCGACCTGTACCCGAAAATGAAGACTCTAGAGCCACATTAACACGCCATTTCACTGAAGACCTGCCAGAATTCAGCGTTGGCGAAATCGAGATTGCTCTTGGGCAGCTTAAAAACGGAAAAGCCCCTGGAGCGGACGGCGTTACAACGGAGCTATTAAAGGCTGGAGGCAAGCCCGTACTGAGGGAGCTCCAAAAGCTATTTAACGCTGTCCTGCTTGAAGGGAGAACTCCGGAGGCGTGGCGTAGGAGTGTGGTCGTCTTGTTCTTCAAAAAAGGAGACAAAACCCTTCTGAAGAACTATCGACCCATTTCCCTTCTAAGCCATGTCTATAAGCTGTTTTCAAGAGTGATCACGAACCGACTTGCGAGAAGATTCGACGACTTTCAACCGCCGGAACAGGCTGGATTTCGGAGCGGATACGGCACCATAGACCACATCCACACAGTGCGACAGATTATACAGATGACCGAAGAGTATAATCAGCCCCTGTGTCTAGCATTCGTAGACTATGAGAAGGCCTTTGACTCGGTTGAAATCTGGTCTGTTTTGGATTCTCTGCAGCGATGTCAAGTCGATTGGCGATACATCCAAGTGATGAGATATCTCTACGAAGCCGCTACCATGTCCGTCCAAGTACAAAATCAGCAAACAAGGCCTATACCATTGCATCGAGGAGTGAGACAAGGGGACGTGATCTCCCCGAAATTGTTCACAAATGCAATGGAGGATATGTTCAAGACGCTTAACTGGAAAAGACGTGGCATCAACATAAATGGCGAACACATTTCTCACTTGCGATTTGCAGATGACTTCGTCATAATGGCAGAGACGCTGCAAGACCTACAAAAGATGCTGAATGACCTGGCTGACTCTTCTGTACGCATCGGCCTACGGATGAACTTGGATAAAACCAAGGTCATGTTTAATGAACATGTTCTACCGGAACCGATTGCAGTCCAAGGCGCCGTCCTCGAAGTTGTTCAAAAATATGTGTACCTCGGGCAAAAATTGCAGTTGGGTCGAAACAACCTAGAGGACGAGGTGAATAGAAGGGTTCAGCTGGGCTGGGCAGCGTTTGGGAAACTACGTCGAGTCTTCTCATCGTCCATCCCACAGTGCCTAAAGACAAAAGTCTTCAATCAGTGCGTTCTACCTGTTATGACATATGGAGCCGAGACGTGGACACTGACGGCACGACTGGTTCACAGACTTAAAGTCACTCAGCGGGCTATGGAAAGAGCTATGCTCGGTGTTTCTCTAAGGGATCGAATCCATGATGAGGTGATCCGGCAGAGAACTAAAGTCATCGACATAGCTCACAGGATTAGCAAGCTGAAGTGGCAGTGGGCTGGCCATATCAGCCGCAGAGCCGACAACCGTTGGGGTAAACGAGTTCTGGAGTGGAGACCACGCCTCGGTAAACGTAGTGTAGGACGCCCTCAGGCCAGGTGGAGTGACGATTTGCGCAGGACGGCTGGCGGGAGCTGGATGAGAGTCGCCGAAAATCGAGCGAAGTGGCGAACATTTGGAGAGGCCTATGTCCAGCAGTGGACTGCAACAGGCTGATGATGATGACGATGATTAAATAACATAAGATAGTAATTTCACGTCAATTAACATTGTTATAAAGTTATTTAACTTTAATTTATAAAGTAAATTTAAAGCTAACTGGCTATAAAACAAAAAAATAAAAACACAGGGATCAACACCCAATAAATACAAAAATAATAAAGCTATTTAAAGTCGGCTAGACCGTATTTATTACTTTGGCTAACTTTGACACGCTATTATAAATAATGTCCAGACAAAGTGATTAATTTATTACTTTGTCTAGTGAATTTGGCCATTATATATAATGACCAGTCATTATGTATAATAGCTATTTAATCACTATGACTGTAACATATATACTTAGTGGCGACGAAAACTCTGATATCGCGATGTAGGATATCGATGTCACGCATTACGTGTGGAGCGTTGTTTACTACGTCAATTCTGCTGACACTGTATTTGTGTCGACTTGTAGGTCATGTCGTAGGTCGGCACAATGTGTAGTTAGGATCTGTGAGTTGGGACGAACTTTGTCTTAAATTAAGTTTCTGTTTCATCTATGTATTACAATTGTTTTTTGTAGTCTAGTACTAGTG
The DNA here is from genome assembly GCA_037074685.1 of Glyphodes pyloalis. NCBI lineage: Eukaryota > Metazoa > Arthropoda > Insecta > Lepidoptera > Crambidae > Glyphodes > Glyphodes pyloalis. The sequence goes on from JAYKKO010000042.1 coordinate 2,284,951, forward strand.
GAATTCAGATCGCCCAAGCCTAAATAGGCGTGCCAAGTTAAATACGGCTATCTTTGTAAATAGTAAGGAGCCTACTTTACTTTTATGCATATATGAATACTGAATAGTGACACAACAGGTCATTAAAATCGGTCAAGCGTTAGTTGGACTCGCGCACATACAATTGACTTGAATATCAAGCAAAAAAGGGCTAAAAATAATGTGTGTCTATGTCTTAAATATTAATTTTATAATTTTTTTAGTATATTTTGTTATAGCGACAAAGGAAATACATAGTTTGTGACATTTTCAACTATAGCAGATCTTGTACTGTATCTACATTATAGCAGCAATAAAAGATTGAGTATTGAGTATTGAGTATTGAGATACAGCCTTGTGATAGACAGACGGAGAGACAGACGGATGGGCACAGCGCAGCCTTAGAAATAGGGTCTTCCTTTTGCCTCGCAAATCAACTTTTACGTTAATTTTTATATATTTAGTTAGGTTAGAGTGAAGGTTAAGTTTTTTATAATTTAAATGAATGTTTTGGTACGAACTATAATTAATTTTATATAAAGTATTGTTCATTCTGTGAAATCGCATAACTCCAACCGACATACGTATGTCAGTAATACCAACAACTTAAGTAAACACAGTTTTAGCAATAAATGATTTTGAATTCTGAAAGGATTTATCGCAAGTTTACAGAATCGTTTCTGAACGTTTGGAATGAGAATGAAAAGGGACTTCTTCCCTGTTAACGTGAATACCAGGTGCTCTCGAACCTGAGGTGTTTTCATTTCACGCAGCTAATAAATCAGCGGCAAATTTTTCATTTGCAATTCCAATGACGCGCCGGGGAAATGGCGTGAAACACAAATCTTGAAATATTGTTGTTTTCTCGTTATGGGCAAATTTAGACCGCGGCACAAAGTGCGAAGCGATGTCGATTGTTACTTTAATACAATGGAAGGGACGTCTTTATTCCCTTAAAAAGTTAAGGGGGTGGGAGGGATGAATACTGATGAAGCCGTGTTTGTGGTAGACGTAATTTACATGTATTTGCAATTTAATGGTTACATCCTGCGTTAGAAGATTTTAGAGATCTTACAGTTTCATGCGAATACAAGCAAATTATTGTCCCCCGCGTAATAAGTAGACACAAACTCAAACCCAAACTCAAATATTTTTTTATTCAAGTAGGTTGCATATAACACTTTTGAATCGTCATTGTATACAATGCAAAGTGATTCTACTTCCGGTTCGGAACCTATATCTACCGAGAAGACACCGGTAAGAAACTCAGCAAATCAGTTACAGTATCAGTATCTAACTTATTGCTATGTGTAGCTCACTTTGGACCAAGTCATATTGTTTTGTTGATGAATGATGAAACAATTAAGTACTCAAGTAAGTATTTACTTTCGAAAGGTAAGCTGGAGCGAGAGGAAAACACTTTGGTCTTTCACCGTCTTAAAATCGTGTGCATAAGATCTAATATGGAATTGCGAATAATCTTGACGCGCTGTTGACCGTATATTGGTGTTTACATAAATCAACATAAGCAGTTAAAAAAATACCTTATGTGTTTGAGGAATTTAATAGATGTAACAAGAAAAATACGTACCATATCGTCACTGCGCGTGCAAAACCACGAAAGAACAATTCGTAAATACCGCGTATCGGCTTTTGTACGATTCCGATTAGGAGGTGAAAGAACCTTTTTTTTTTTTCTGACGAGGGGAAATGTTTTGACGCACCGTACCGTCACCTGAGGGAGGTGACGGCGTGTGTGGGACTCCCTGGCCTTACAACGGCAAGACTACCCACTAAAACCCCCCGGTTGGACCTCATCGCCTAAGTGGTAGTGCTGTGGGAAATCGGATCAACCTAACCAACCACAACACCACCGGCGGAATAGCCGCTTATGCAGCTCCGTCTCCTCCCCCTACGGTGGTTGGGGGGAGAGTGGGGATTGGCGATCCAACTCGACCAACCCCACCTCGCAGTGGAAACCGGTGCAATGCCGGCTGAAGGAGGTGAAAGAACCTGGATATCTTGGGGCCTACTCCCGTAAACGAAATATGTCGGATCCGACAACGGATGGCAATTTTTAATCCTCATAATCATAACCAATTCACTTCGAATGCAAATTAAGCGTTTTCAAAAAACAAAATATGATTTATGCAAATAAAAAACCACGTCTTCATTCTTAAACTTTTGGGTAATCTTCAAAAACGAAACCTTTCGTTTGTTCGTTTCGTTTTTGAGAGTACCCCTCAAAACCCGGTTCAATTTTGTACGATTCGTAATGTGTCAAAAATTACCATCCGTTTTTCTACCAGTCGCTACTTATAATTTTAAATTTACTTTCCATAATCAGCTGCCATTAGTTATCCGTCGGACGTTTTTAGCTTACACCTCGTATAATGTATTACTATCTTATTTATTTACTTAAAAACTTTATTACACAAATAAGTACAACAGGTGGACTTAATGCTATGGGCTTTCTCTACCAGTCAACCCTTCGGTCATGCAGATAGTTTGTATATGGGTGCGGTAATAGTGGAGAAAAAAACAGCAATAAATTAAGCATGAAAAATTACATTACGGTGTCGTTTAAATATACAATGATGATACATACTATAAAAATAAATAGAATAAATAATTAAAATATAAAGGTATACGTAGATTTACATAATATTGATAATTTATATATAAAAACAAATACATAACTATACATTCAGAAGATACATAAAATAAATTCGTTCAGCAATTGACAAATTCGTGACTATCATTAGGTTATATATATGTCGCAGTCATCTGGTTGAAACAGCTATTTGATTGAATTACTAGCGTGTTTATTAAATGACGACGTTTAATTGAATGACTAGGCCGAACGTTGTATGAATAAGACTCACTGAACGTCCAACAAGTTAGCGGATTGTAACATAGCCCTTTGAACATAGCGGACGTAATCAGTCAGGTGATTGTAATTTAGTTCATTTTTTTTCCACTGCGGCGTTTGTGCTCATCAAAACAAAGATGGCGTCAAACAGCTGGTACAGATATAATCGAATAGCACTGTGTTGATAATTTTTAGAGTGAAATTGAGATACCTATAAAGTGACTTATTCGTGAAAAAAATTTTTTTTAGCCTTATTGTCTTAAGACTTAAAATTGTTAAAACATATTAAAAAATCTTATTAAGGTGTGTTATGTCATGTCTGTCAGCTATATCCCATTCAACGACTATGCTAAATAACGTTCAGTCAAAAAGTTGAACGTTATATTAAACAATTTGACGAGTTGTCCTTTAGTCATTCAATTAAACGTCGTCATTCAATGAACGCGCTAGTGATCCAATCAAATAGCTGAACTGCAGCAAATAGCAAATATTATAAATAGCAAACTTAAACCAGATGACTGCGACATATATATACTTGTTAGCAAGAGAGAAAAGGTATTCACGCATTTTAATTTTAAAAATTCCCTTAGTCAGGGATTGTCGTACTAGTCGTAACTAGAACGGATTGTTTTTCAAATATTGGAACCGTTTTAGTAATTTGAGTGTATTTTATTGTGTTGTGTTTGTAAGAGTGCGCGATATTTAAATTTTGTACCTTTTGTAGCATGAAAAATACTGCTCTTTCGCGGTTTTGCACGCGCGTCGACGACATGTACAGTCAGCGTCTTCAGTTTGTAAACAACTCAGTACCTTGTCACATTAACCTAACTGTCTATTTCACTTACTCAGTCACATGCAGGCCTAGCATACGCAATATGTCAAATTTATCGCATGAGATGACAACAGTTTTAATACTGTTGATTAGCTAATAGCACGCTGCACTCCTGTTTTCAGCCAATCAGCAGTTGACGCACTGTCTTCAATCGATTTTGACGTTTGTTAAGAGCGCGATAAAATTTAGTCGCGTTGCGCATGCTAGGCCTGATGGACGCTTAAAGTGACAAGGTACTGAGGTGTATACGAACTAATGATGCTGAATGTACGTACATCATATGGACAGTCAACCGCACGTTAAGTTAAACACTTGCAGACCGAAATAAGATCTTATGCGTACGACATAAAAGCGATAAAGTTCAAAGTGTGTAGTCTGATGAGCCCCTACTAACTATTCTATGCAAATAAATTATTTCAATATCAGTTTGACAAGTGTGTTACTGGGATTAAGTATCAAAGTAGTAACACGCGATCTTGAATATACTCTGTTAACTTGATTTTAAGAGTGGATCTCAGTTTGACAAGTTTTTGGAAATGGATTTTCTGCTGTGTAACTTCTGAACAGGTAGATTATCATTCGCAAAGCACTTAAAGGCTTCCTCGGATGTCACACCGTCTCTCTTAAACTTTTAATCCCCCTCATAATCTTGAGATCGGAGAGAATCCATCTGAAGAACACCTGTCGTCTTAGGTGCCTAGTTAATTTGGTGAAATTTGTGAGTTTGACAGCTAAGTAGCGAACGTGCCGTCCTGGATCAATGCAGAGATTATGTTACACTAGCGACTTGCCACGGCATTGCATGTAAAAAAATACTTTTATGGGGCGTTTGTGGAGTTTTTGATTCGCGGACTACCTACTGTATTGATATTTTATGATATACAATTCCGAGGTTCTTACATTAATTGGTAAGGTGACCTACGTAATATCTCGTAAAGTGTTACGAATTCACAATGCGGTTTATTAAACTTTTCTGTTCTTTAAATGTAAATGCCATACATATATTAGATCGTCTTAGGTAGGTACTATCTCATTCATCATGCTTTGAATATTAATTGGTGATCAGAAACACACACAAATTTCGAAATGTGCTTTGCTTGAACCGGGTAATAAATCCAGGGGTCGAAAGAGAAGATTTTTTTCATACTAAATATTTTTAAACTGTATGTTAGTCAAAATTGAATTAATCTTCGCCATTTTTATCACAAAAAAAAACTTCTATTCATTTTATCTGGAATTCCATCATGGAATCTAGATTCTTTTTTAATAAAGTTTTTTTTTATATATTACACTTCAAGATTGACCTCATCCCACCCGATGTTAAGCGGTAATGAGGTCCTAGCTTAAGGGTGACAAGTACAGCATAATAAATCTGTTACTGGACTTGTCGCCCTTACCTTGAAGGCTTGACCCCTGCTACTAATGTAGCACCCCCCAGGAGCTATGGAAACCTAACTCACTCGCAGAAACACAACAACACCGAAGTGATTGTTATTTGGCTGCGGTCTTCTGTAAGGTGGAGGTATTTCACCAGTCGGGCTGCTCCAGTTCGAGCGATAAATCGCTATGCCCTACCTCTCTTAATCTTTATCTTTGGTTCAACAGGAAAATTACCAGAAAGTCAGACGCTTCTGACGTTTGTTTATCAGATTTGCAAAATAAACGTTTTGTTTCCGTCCAATCGTTTGTGAAGAAAGAGATAAAATATAGTTGCAGAATTCCAATTCGATTCCGATGTTTTGTGAATACATTTGGTTCTGTGTGACGATGAAACCCGAAGCCCATGGGTTGACTGGAGCCATTGTTATATCAAACTAGTCAAAGTATATGTACAAAATACTTAAACCTCTAAAAAACTTCTAGAAGAAAAAAAGATTTTGTAAGGTAGAGATTTTATCAGAAAACAGTAGTTCGGTGTGTCCAGACAATTATCACGGTTATCATAATTTGTCGGTCCCGTGTCGAATAAGAACGACAGTCGGCATTGGCGCGGTAAACTAAGCTAGGGTTGCCAAACGCCCCAAGAGGTAAAAGATATTTTAGTAAGATTTTATAGCAGAGGTATTTCAGTAACTGCCTGCCATTTAAGTCCAAAAAAAATTAATGTCGAATTAAGAAACCTCATCCTTTTTGAACTCGGTTAAACATGCCGCTAATCTTAACATCTGGCTGATATGATGTTGTTAATTTTTTACTAGCAGTCCCTTTTTTTCCTTACCTCTTAAACCTGCCTGGACAAACTATGTCAAAACTAACATTAGCCAAAGTCTAGCCGTTATCAGATTTTAGCGAGACTAGCGAACGAAGAATTGTTAATAGTGGTAACCCTATGTATTTATTTTTGTTCACTATGTGGTCTGTCAATCGTGTGAAGGATATCCTTTGAAATGCTAAATCACGTAGAGTGACAAATGGCTATTTTATGCTTGTAAAATGTAGTGCGTTTACGGAATATTGACGTGCTATTGTTGTTTGTTGAAATGTCTGACATGAGACAGATTGTTGGGTAACAGATTTTGACTGTTGCTAATTTTGAGGAATAACTTTTAAATTTACTTAGTAGACTTCAAATAAAACAGCTGTTGGTAACTGCATAGTATTAGAAACTTCCTGGTTCACTCGTTCAAAATACTAGTAAATCGGCCATTTTGAATTTCGAATAATTTGGTAGCCCAGCTGTAGCTATGTAATACTATATTATAACTGTTATTGCTTTTGATCAAATATTCCACAAGAAGCACATTTGGCTGCATTTATAAATGATGTAACCTGCAAATGCACATTTCGCTCAGCCCCTTGCATATGCAATCAGCCAAGTGCACCGATTCGGTATTACGCTCCGTACCACCAAAAATACAGGAACTGCATTAGAATATCTGAACTGTGTTAGAGACGGGGTGTAGGTAGGTACTGAGTGATTTTTTACTAGATACCAATATACTGTAATAGTTATTTTTTTGGTCGATTTGATAGAACATGGAGTGAGAATCGGTAAACAACGTTTAATCGTTTTTAATGTGATTTTTAATCAATATTTATAGAAGTAGATAGGTACCTACCTACCTAACTAAATCAATTAATATTGGACAACATCATATACTTACATTGCCCAGATTCTGAGGTAAGTATCTTAAGCACTTGTGTTATAGAAATCAAAAACAACGACGGCACCACAACACCCAGACCCGAGACAATAAAGAAGAGTTCGTTTCCCATACTGACCCGACCGGCGATCGAACCCGGGTCCTCAGAGGTGGTGTGTCCCCAAAAACCGGCCCGCTCGGCTCTCGGCTAAGGAGGATTATGTAAACTATGAGTAAAACTAATAAAATAAAAAAACCAAGTTCCAAGAGCTATTTCTCCTCTCTAGCTATGACTTCAAGGGCGAATTTACATCCAACATCGTCCGGAAAAAAGAGAGGCGAAGAGTTTTACGTATTCGTTATTCCGTGTGTCGAGGCTCCGGCTAAACATGACTTGGCGAATTGTTTTAATCGGGTTACATTGTGTCTCTGTAGTGTGTTCATTAGTCCATGTATGTTGTTCAAAAAGAGAGTTGAGAACAAATTTTGTAGATTATAGGTCAGCCTTTAAAATCTAGGCTGGGTTGTCTAAATATATAACTCAAAGGTGACTCACATAGTGATTTATCAACGCACAGTCCAAACCACTAGACGGATCGGGCTGAAATTTGGAGTGCAGGTAGATGTTATGACGTAGGCATCCACTAAGAACGAATTATGATCAATTCTACCCCCAACGGGATAAAATATAGGACGAAAGTTTGTCATTTTTAAACTGATTGAGCTGACACTTTGCATGCATATAGTCAAAAACTATACCTAATTAATAAAAGTATTTGTTTACGGGAGTTAACCCACGGGAAAAACCTAGTGTTACCCATAAGATAGTATCGACCTTTCCCGAACTCGTAAGCTCAGCGTGGATTGGTGGAGAGCGAATGACCAACTTTACTGTCATATGTTATCAAGCTGTCAAATATCTCTCGCGTTAAATGTCACTAGATTCGGTAGGAATGTTTACTTATCTTGTATCAACCACGGTGTGTGTTGAATTTTTGCGAACTATTGTCGCTATTTTTTAACTTTTAACTACTTCCGTAACCCCCCTCGGTTAAGCAGGACTTAAGCGTCACTCTATCTTCGAGGCCCCGAATTCATTTCCCGGTCAGGTCAATACGCAATAAGAACTTTTTTAGCTATGGGCGTTACGTTGCTGTTTTTGTTTTTCATTTCTGTAACAAGTGTTTTAGCTACTAACCATATAAACAGCGCAATGTATATGATGTTAACGTTAAACAGGGAATGCAAAAGGAATACAGAACTGCAAAAGGCTTTAGAAGTTTAATGGCGCTCCGTGAAACGATATAGTTTTGCTCTACGTGTGCAGAATAGCGAATATTATCAGCATTACTCAGCTTTGAGCCGTTAAACATCCTTTCACAGAGGCTAGTAGCTTTCATAGTGTGTGTGTGAGGATTTAAAAAGCATTTCTAATAATTAATCCGATAGTAATGGCAAAAACATAAAGGTCGTTCAATGAGTCGATGATTATGAGGATCAGAAAATTCGTACTTTTTTTGTAAGTGGGAGAAAATGTATTTGCACACTGTACTTTGGGGTCGGTGTGTGGGACTCCCCTGGAGCGGGCACTACCCGGACTAAAAACTTCTCTATGCTCTCATCGCTTTTGGTTGGCGCCATGGTAAACGGTTTAAACCATAACAGCCAGCGCCAGGCGGAATGGTCTTAAACCTCAACTCGACCTCCTGAATAGGGGGGCCGGTGGGAACGGCTGAGCTTGCGAAACCATTCCCCTTCTTTCTTTTTTTGACGGGTGAAATCCATAGGTGGACCGCCGCCCAAGGGATGGCGTATGTAGGACTCCCAGGGGTAGACATATGGCGTCGCGCCATATGAGATTTACCGCGTTCGATCCCCGGTCGGGTCAATATGGGAAACGAACTTTTTTATATTGCCTCGGGTCTGGATGCTTTTTTCGGATTTCTGTAACACAAGTGCTTAAGGTACCAGATAATTATAATCAGAGCAACGTATGTGATGCTGTCCAATAGATATTGATATTATATTATTACAATGGAGATCGTTAGTACAATACCCACTGTAGTGCCCTCACACTCATTAACGACTGGTCTCCACGTAGAAGTTCTAGCTGCGAAGAACCTTGCAAGGCTGGTCGGGGTTTCCCCATACTCACAACCAACTGGACCCTCCAGAAAGCGCTGGGTAAGATAATTCATAGATACAACATCCTTACCAAACTATTACACTAACACAGTTAATGGTTTCCCCGCGGGATTCGAACCCACAACCTCCGAATTCCGGAGCCCAACTATTAACATACAATATATGAAACTGCAAATCGAAACATAACGGCGCTATGGAAATTGATATCGCTTTATCGTACGTGAGGGGAATAGTGACAGTTGCTTCCATTACTCAACTTTGAGCGACGTCAAACACACGAAGTTAAGGGTAAAAGTAGAGTTGGGAAAGCCTTTTCTTTTATCGATAACGCAAGCGCAACTATCGATAAAACATGTAAAATTGGTAATAAGTTAGGCTTCTTTACCAAAAAACATCTTATTAGTTTCTTGCCGGTATCTTTTTGGTAGAAATAGGTTCCAAAACAGAGGTAGCATCATTTGGTTTATTTAGAGACGATTTATGAATGTTCGTGATGTAATTAATGTATTTGAATAAAAGATTTTTACTTTGACATCGATAATGACCGGTATATGATCTTTGAACGCCTGAAAGTCTTGATATTTAATAAATAGTACGAAAAAATTAAATGCGTATAATGATATTAAAAAATAAAAAAATGCCTACAGGATAAATAATGCCTACAGGATAAATAAAGACTAATCAAAACAAAAAAATAATAATGATATAAAAAAAAAATATTTTTATTCTGACTGGTCTTGACTCTCGATAAATATTTGAATGCGATCCATTTAGTTGATTATTATTTTATTTTAAGTATATTTAAATATAAACAACGTGGTCGATGTGAATTGTGTAAATTTGTTGTTGACTGGTTTAGATGAGTGCAATTGTGAGTAATAAATATATAAAGTGGACCGTATTCAAACGCGCATTGAGTGTCAAACGACTTGTATTGGATAACTTATGTGAGACCCAATTGTGCTTTAAAACGAGCTTAAACTCATCATCATTAATCATCATCATTGGTCTTCAAGGAATCCAAGGACATTTGAAAAGACTTTGCTACAGGACTAGAGATTTCGTTAATCAAAAAAAATCCTTCCACTACACTAAGTGCCTTCTATCAAAACACAGATACACTGTCAAGACTGAATGGTATCTCTGTATGCACAAGGCTTGCGTGTGAAGGATTTCAGATTCAATTTGCCTGTCCGAAGATTAGCCAACAATGCTAAACTAAGGATGATATATTGCGCCACTCGGTATTTGACTTGATATTTACTAGAACAAGAGCTCCTGAAGCTAGCGAGCATGCAAGCGGATTGCAGTAGTGTTTATTTGCTAGTAAATCTTATGTAACACCCATTTAAAGTCCTACTGTAACGCTGAGGCATCACCAATAATTTGTAAGTAAAACATAATTTTTTGTTAGATGTCAGTTCAAAAATAGGTGCAAAATTAAAGTGTCACAAAAATGAAAACGGAATGATATGTATTTAATTTATTAGTCTAACCCACGAAAAACATAACCACACGAAGAAATCTACTTGTATAAAGAATGAGTTCGAGTTTGAATACAACTGTGAAACAACCAGTTAGCACTTTAAAATAAATAGGTACTTTATGAAGAACTAAAGTACTTCAAATAGTTGAGATACGATTAAGATTTCCTCAGTAGCTTCTAATCTCCACGTGACATTTCGCGTGACATGGCGCTGGAATATGTAGATTATTGAATTTGTAGACGACACGCACACTTTAGTATGCTTTAGTGGCGCGAGTGTCGTTTCGGCGCAATTTGAACGAAATTATGCTGTAAACGGGAGAATGTATGTCGTGATTTTGCCGGATAATACGTCTCTTTTCCGGAGTAATTTTCATTAACGATGCTATTTGGATTTTATGCTGTTTTTTTTTCAAGTTATGCGTAAGTTAGTTTTGGAGGTAATTGCTAGTCGGTTTTCATTATAGTGCTTTCCTACGAAAATATGTTACATGCTTGTTTTTTTTAAGTTATTATTTGTGATTAGTCAACTCATGTGAAGGTATTTATCATTTAATTTTGCTTGGTTTTAAAATAAGTAATATACTTTTGTATTTTTTTAATGTGTTTGGAGTGAAAACTGTATTTACAAGAAAAATAAAAAATCAAATCAAATCGTCTAAAAGTGTAACTTATATTTATATTTAATTTTCAGTAAAATCACGGTGTGTGTCTCGAACTTAGCTTCATACATTTATTTCAGTATCATTTTTTTGTAGCAACTAAGGTTGCTTAGGTCAAAGAGAAAGATTCCATGTCATGGTCATCAATTCCATAATACCTATATTATAAATCAGAAATAAATCCTTTCTTGGGCAATCCTTTTAACGAAGGTTTTTTTAATGATTGTTTTTTAATTAGTTTTGGAATTATTTAATGTCGCTTGAATGACTATTTATGTATTATCTATGATTGTAAAGTATTGTCAGTGTAATGTAGATGAATTGATTTGATGGAACCATCAATGGTCTTATTTGGAAGATTACCTAGTATCAAAGATGATTAATAACCTTTGGTTAACAACCTTATATATTAGTCAAATAGAAAATCTTCTTCCCAATTATAGCCTAATCATAAGGGTACATACTTTGTATCTCCAAAAAGAAAAAAACAGATAGAATTCAAGCCCACATTTTCATCTCATTGTCCGAGCCTTTTGATCAAATGAAAACAAAAACCACCAACGCTCAATCATTTTTATCCACGCCAACAGATGGCGCTGTCAAAGGCTGTGAAAAAGATAAAATTGAAAAGCCCAAAGATCAAAACAAAAGCAAATCTACAGCCCGCAATTAACAGATGGACCCGTAACACCCGAATGGGCAGAAAATTTTCCACACGGCCAACCAGAGTAATTTATTTAACCGCATCGGCTTTAGCAATTTCTAGGGGTAAATAGGCGAAATAATCAGCCCTGCGGGTAGTTTCAAATGGTATATAATTCAGGTCGGTATTCCACACATAGCAAGCTTTTGTATTAAACAGCGCGTAAAAATTGAGTAGATGACTGAAGCAACAGATAAAAAAATATAAATGTTTTTTTCTTTTATCATGGAAATATAACTAGGATATTTTATTATGAACTAGGATTTAGACCGACGAATATATTTTCAATAAATTTAAAAACTAGAACTAGTACACTGTATTTAATATTATTTCATCGAATAATCATCGTTCGTTTGATAATTGATATTCGATTGTTGCGCAAAGATTAAAAAAAAATGAAATATTTATACTTAAAGCTAAGTTATTACTAATTCCATGTAACATTCCGCAACATGCTCTTTTGAACCTTCCTACCTATAAATATATTACTTTTTTAAGCGAGAAATACCTCGGCTGAATGGACGGACATATGACATTCAATGATAAAATATTCATGAGATATAGGAACAATAATAGGTAGGACTAGCACAAAAACAACAACTAATACAGAAAAAATAAAATTTCAGTACGGCATGTAAAACACCGGATATGATCACTAAATTACTTATGCATAGGTAAGTCATTGTAAAAACGTTTACTTTGCTATATTTTTCTTACCAGGAAAACCTCATACACAACAGAATACCTTAAACTATTCAACCCAACCAGAACGTGTTTGACCTGGCTCTCTGATGATAGCAAAGTCATGACATGACGTCAGGACTAAAATTATAGCTTATTTAGACAGTTCACCTTCCCTTTCATTTGTAACAGCGCTGTACTGGAACTATTAATTTGAAAGTCTGGGAGATTAATTCGAACAGCTAATTCCATATATGGGGCGTGGGCGTTCCCAATAGAAGGGTGTTAGGAAGATTATCGTGCGTCCTCATTACGTGACACAAGGGAGATTAATTTGCTTGTATTCGTTTCATCCAGTATTGCTGACTCAGTGTTGATACACATGTGTTCATTTTTTTAAAATGGCACCTTCTATTTTTTTTTGATATTTTTTTAATGTACCTGTGGTTAAGGGGTCTACCACAATGTCAAACATTACAGTGACATAACTGGGTTTTTCACAAACTCGACACGAAATACTGGGCACACGTATGTCTAGTTGGTGAAACTCAAAATTAATATAACTTGATATTTCGTCATGTTTTTTTTTTTATATTGCACTTCAAGATTGACCTCAACCCACCTGATGTTAAGTGGTAATGAGGTCCTAGCTTAAGGTTGACAAGTACAGCATAATAAATATGTTACTGGACTTGTCGCCCTTACCTTGAAGGCTTGACCCCTGCTACTAATGTAGCACCCCCCAGGAGCTCTGGAAACCTTACTCACACGCAGGAACACAACAACACAGAAGTGATTGTTATTTGGCTGCGGTCTTCTGTAAGGTGGAGGTATTTCACCTATGGTATGTGGACATGTTTAGAAGTTTACTCACTTTATTCAAAGCAGGTTTCAACGCAGATTTTAATTAAATCACTTTGTTCATTAATTCAGTGAACAAGACAATTAATCACCTGCCTGTGCCTTTTTCCCAAAAAAATCTAAGTGTGTCCAGTAAAAACATAAAAGTGATTCGATTATATAAAAAAAATCTAAATCACGTGGACACACCACATGACGAAATAACAAGTTATATTTATATTGAGTTTCACCAACTTGTTGTGTCAACAGTCTTTCGTGTCGAGTTGGTGAAAAACGCACGTAACTGGGACATAACTAAATGGCCATTCCCGAACTCCGGTGTAGTTTGGGCCAGTTTAAAGAAAGAAAGAAAGAAAGAAAGAAAACATTTATTGACTCAACTTACAAACAAAACAAAAAACATAATCTGTTCTAAACATAAATGGATTGTTTATGAGACAAAAGGAAAAAAGCTCAGCTAATGCTGTCTCGAGAATGGATCCCGGGCAGCGCTGGTTTTCAGCTTATCCCTACCCTCGTGAGATGTTATTCGAGAGCATGTTGTGGCTGTTGAAGGCTGACAGTTGCATCAAATTAATAAATGTCTACTATTACACTAATATAATTAAAAAGGAAAGCCCAGTCTCATGTGGATGAATGTGATTCTATGCGTGCGTGTCAATGATTGCGTGAATTAAAAAGTATGGCATTTAATTACACGTGACTATTCAAAGGAAAATATTATCAATCCTTTTAAAAATTGGCAGTTTGACTAATTCTCACATCAGTTAACATCAAATTATTTTAAGGTAATTGTTCTTTATTGAACCACCGGTAATCGAATCTGGGACCTCAGAGATGGAGTGACCTCAAAGTCCGGACTTCTCACATCTTGATTACAAATGTTACAGAAGTCCTCAACCCGACCCAAACTAACCTTTGGGATTTGTTCTCCTGGAGGTAAACAGCGGGTCACAAGGCTGAATTAATCCTTGTTTACAATTACCTCCAGTGGTCTATTTGAACTATCCCTGGCTAGTTGGAATCGATTGTTGACAGTTATTCGCTGTTACTTCTCTTCGAATTATTTATTCGCCATCGAAGTGTTAAAATCGATTTTATTATTTTTATAGTACTATACGCCGTACTAGCGAACTTTAAATATTAGAAACAGAAAATTTTTATCACCCCCACCAATTTTATCGCGCTCTTAAAAAACGTACAAATCGATTGAAGTCAGTGCCTCAGCTGCTGATTGGCTGTCAATACAAGTTGTGCTATTAGCCAATCAACAGTATTAAAACTTCTGTCGTGTCATGCGAGAAATTTGAAGTTTCCACATTTAGGCTCAGTTGCACCAACTTAAATGTGGCGTTGGATGGGGATTTGACAGCTGTCAAAACTGTCCTATCTAATACATTTACTGCAATTTGACTGCCGTCAACTCGTCAATTATCGTTAAAGTTAAGAACAGATTGAGTAATTAATTTAATTTAATTTAAATACTTTGCACAAAAAAGTACAAAAGGTGGACTTAATGCTAGGAGCATTCTCTACCAGTCAACCGTTGGGTCATGCAGATAGTACGTTTATGGGTGCGGTAACAGTAAAAATGTGAGTATGGATAACAACAAAATTAATAATCATAAATAGCAGAAAATTACACACGAGAATAGAATATTCATACATAGGTTCATGATAAATAAATATAAAATTAAACAATATAATATAATAACATATATAAATATATGCAAACAAGTGAATAAATAGAGCAAATCAATTGAGCAAATCGATAATAATATATATATGATAAGTAATCGATGACAATAATCACTACCCCATTTTAAAATCAGTGACCTTTATTTTTTAAATCGGCTTAAAAAAAGGGGGAGGTTTCATGTTCAACTGCGTATGTATTTTATTTCCTTTGTGGTTGGGTGAAGAATTCTGGTTAAAGCTAAAAATATTATTGTAAGTCTGAATCTTAATTTAAATTCTTAGAGCTGGTTTAAAATCAAAGTAAATAAATAAGTCCTAACAAAATTTGGTGTTTACCAAAGACGGAATTATAAAACGAAATAATTACGTTTCAGAGCTCCAAAGACGAATCTCGTTTCTGTCTGTCTTTTGCATAAATATATTCTAAGAGTTCAGAGATAATTAAATTAGGACAGTGATCACTAATTGTTTTTATAAAAGTGAGCAACACTCACCAAAAATATTAATGAGTTTTATATTTTGTGTGGTTTCTGTTTTCTGAGAGAAGGATATTGATTTCTGTCATAAATATAATATGTCGTATTATGTAAATTGTTTGGCATGTGTATAGTATGCGCCATAGTTTTTTTTTACATAAATACATACATATATTCATAAATTAAGCATAAAGTGATCTTATCGAATCGTTTTTTCTTGGTTCTCTGGAGGCCTTGATGATGTATGTACGTCTACACTCCATGGTGTTGCTGTCTATGTCTGACGTCTACAACCTATGGGCTCTTTCTCGTCCATTATTCGTGCGACATGTCATTTTGTTGTCCAATAATTTAATATTTTAAATATAGTTTTATTTCATTTTGAATCGCCTTTACTTATTTCATCAGGCCTGCTCTGAAAAACTAAATATGTTGGATCTGATGACTAACAGCAATTTTAAATTCTCATAACCGTTATCTAGCCACTTTGGATGCGAGTGAAGTGTTTTCAAAAAACAAAAATTGTTTATGCAAATTAAATAAAACGTTTTACTTTACAAAGAACAAGACAGGTAGGGCATAGCAATTTATCACTCGAACTGGAGCAGCCCGACTGGTGAAATACCTCCACCTTACAGCAGACCACAGCCAAATAACAATCACTTCTGTGTTGTTGTGTTTCTGCGTGTGAATAAGGTTTCCAGAGCTCTTGGGGGTGCTACATTAGTAGCAGCGGTCAAGCCTTCAAGGTAAGGACAACACATTCAGTAACAGATTTATTCTGCTGCATTTGTCGCCCTTAAGCTAGGACCTCATTACCACTAAACATCAGGTGGGATGAGGTCAATCTTGAAGTGTAATAAAAAAAAACTTTTAACTGATATTCAACATCGAAACCTTACATTTGTTCGTTTCGTTTCCAGTCTACTGATTAGTTTTACCAAGATTAATGTTACAACTACCTTTGTTTGACTTAGTAGTCCTTTCTCAAGTGTGAGACAAGACACCAAATAGATAAACAACGTATGCCCACAAAGGCTGCGCAAACATTAATTTGGGCACCTCCTTCACGGAGGGCCAATTATATTTAATTCCACCCCCGGTGATTACCCTGGCGGGAGATTACAACTTTCGGGCCGTGAGGGTAGTTTCTAATTTGGCGTGTGGGTTAATCATATTTACGTATGCGAAAGTGAAAAAGGATAACTAAAACCGACTAGCAACTTGTAAATTAGGTCACAAGTAAACTTAATTTTGGTTTCATAAAAGTTTATCAAAAGTTGATTATGTTTTTTCAGAAGAGAGTTTTTTTTATTTTAAAGATTTCCTCGGTCTCGAAAACTAAGTGCCATCAGATATATGTATATACATATATCCTTTACTTTGTTGCTTCTACTTATTTAAACTTTATTAGCCTAGCGGTATTATGAATTCATATACAAGATAACACGAAATAACCCTACTAATATTATAAATGCGAAAGTAAGTCTGTCTGTCTGTCTGTTACGCTTTCCCGCTTAAACCTCTCAACCGATTTTGATGAAATTTGGCATAGGTATACGTTGAACCTCAAGAACGGACATAGGCTACTTTTTATTAGAATGTAAGGCGCGGGGGGGGGATATGGGAAAATGATTATTTTTTAAGTTAGTGATATGAAAGTTGACACAAATATAGCTCTATTAAAATATAGACTACTTTTTGTTTTGAAAATAAGAGGAGATGGGGGTAATACCATCCTTGAAAGTTTCCATGGGATAATGGTTATTTTTTAAGGTAGAGATATAAAATTTGGCACAAATATAGCTCGAAAATTTGATTTAAATACGTACCTTTTTTGTTTCGAATATTAGTGGAGATAGGTTAGAAACCAAATTTGAAACTATGTTGTCCATGCGAACAAAGTTGCGGGCACAGCTAGTGTTTTCATATACAAGTTTTTTTTTTTATATTGCACTTCAAGATTGACCTCATCCCACCTGATATTAAGTGATAATGAGGTCCTAGCTAATGTAGCACCCCCCAGGAGCTCTGGAAACCTTACTCACACGCAGGAACACAATAACACAGAAGTGATTGTTATTTGGCTGCGGTCTTTTGTAAGGTGGAGGTATTTCACCAGTCGGGCTGCTCCAGTTCGAGCGATAAATCGCTATGCCCTACCTCTCTTAAACACTTAACAACAGATAACACTTAACCGAATGAACTTTAAATTCAGTTTAAGTTTGAGGATAAATTATATCAAACAGGCTCAAATTGAGTAGAAGGATAATTATTAGGAGAGCAACTGACTCAAACAGCCCATATTTGAACCAGCGATTGCCGAAAGCGGGTAGAGCAAATACGCCAGCAAAGCCTTTAATCGTAAATAGGAATTAATTTTGGGGTCGTATGATTACACGCGTTTGTTTTGGATGATGTGTTTGAGTTGAGAGAAGCGGTAGGTGTTTTTTATTCGCGTGATGTTTCGCATTTTTTTCTTACCAAGATGGTTATATAATAGATAAGTAGGTATAGTATATGATCATCGAACGTCAAATGTAAATCAATCCGTTAAAACTTAGAGGTGATTCCTGAGTTGTGAAAAACAATTAATACGTGTGTTGGATTTTTTTTATAGTAGCGCAGTATATTGGCTCCTCCAAGCCTGATGGTAAGCAAGAGAGGAACCCACATCGCGATGACAACGGATTTGATATCGAAATATCCTACCCGTTAGTATCGCCATACTGGGCCGCAAGATGTTTCTTCACGCTCCTTTTGAAGGAATCCATGTCAAAGGAAGAAGGAAACACATGAGCCGGCAACGAGTTCTACTTCTTTATGGTCCGGCAAAGATAGGAGTTAGGTACCAAACTTTTTTGTTCGTGATGGAACATTTTCGACGGTGAAGCGATGACATCGTTGATCTGGAACTTTTAGTATTATTGCAAAATCCTAATAATATTTTAATAGGTGCCTGCCTCAGCATAAACTACAGAGGTATGGCATTACATATATGCCTAAGATACCACTGCACCGCTGTTCTTCCGGTAGTACCTTGATGTATGTTTGTTAATTTTTCACGCAAAAGCTACTAAACGGATTGTTTTTTTTTTATATTATTCTTCAAGATTGACCTCATCCCACCTGATGTTAAGTGCGACAAGTACAGGATAATAAATCTGTTACTGGACTTGTCGCCCTTACCTTGAAGGCTTGACCCCTGTTAGTAATGTAACACCCCCCAAAAGTCCTGAAAACCTTACTCACACACAGGAACACAACAACTGATTGTTATTTGGCTGCGGTCTTCTGTAAGGTATTTCACTATTCGGGCCGCTCAAGTTCGAGCGATAAATCGCTATGCCCTACCTCTCTTAAATTGAATTGGGTGAAATTTAGTAAGAAGATGGATAACATATGTAGGTTATATGTTAACATAAATAATGTGGGCGAATTTGTGGACAGTAGTTAGGTTTAGCTTTAATTGTGAAAAATAACTACTGAGTTTGTTGCCGGTATTTTCTCGGTAGCTATGGTTTCAAACTGGTGATAGCACCAATGGGTTTACTTAGAGACAATTCTTATAGTGATAGTAATGTATTTTGACTAAGCTACTGCAACATAAGTCTTATACCTTGATACAATCAACGCACGTGATGGTATCCACTGTCAATTTTATAAATGCTCAATAGTAGATACAAAGCAGTTGTACTAACTCTCCTTTTACTAACTCTCGTCAATTATAAAGTGGCAGTTATCATCCCACCACATATTTCAATAATGGATGGGATATTCGTACCACAACTTCACAACCTTCGTAGCTGAAAGGTTAGCGGGTATCTCTAGTTTCGCACCACATCTAAGGTCACCGGTTCTATTCCCGGTAGAGTCAATATAGAAAACGAACTTTTCAATATTATCCGAGTGTTCTTGTACTACCGTTGTTGTAAAATAAGTACTTCAGCTACTTACCATACAATCAGAGCAATATGCGTGAAGCTGTCCAATATTTATGTATTTAGAACACACGAAAGCTTGAAATCGTAAACAAAACATTATTCAGCCGGGGCGTGTTTATCTCACACGTACTGTGCATACAACCTCCGAATGGTATATTTGGTTAGGTTGAGGGTCAAACGAATTTATAAGGAATCAGTCTTTGGTATGCAAAATCAGATTGAGACTGATTGGTTTTGTAACACATCAAATGGGAACGATCTAATAACGCACTTATATGTGTTGAGGATTTCAAACCAATAGTTATATACCTCCAGGATCAATCCCAGAATGTCGGATTACGTATTTTGACATAATTCCCTTTTAGGTTTCAAGTCTAGGGCTAGAGTCATTATCATTTGTATGTAAGTTTTCGTCATATTTAATTTTATCTATGCACACTCGTCACCAAGGTACAGCCAGAAGACCAGCGCTGCTCTGGTACCGAAGGTATATAATATTATGTGATACCATTTCACTGTAGCTTATGCTGAGGCAGGCACCTATGAAACTCTGTACACTTTCACTTTGTCCTATAATGTAATTGTTTGTACCCTTTTTTATTTTTTGTATTTTTTCCGTGTTATTGTGGTCAAGAAATGTCTTTTGTTTCTTTCTTTCTATCAATTTTACTGAGACAAATTTCAAATCAAGATGGCCGCCATCCTTAATGGTGGTATAGCCAACGTAAGAGTTTAGACTTTGACCGCTCTTATGACGTGAATATAAGCGTTAATATTGAAATACCGGGTGATTTGATTTATTTATATAAAAACCACATATCAAATACATTCAACTGATTTTTTTTTATATAGTAGCGCAGTATATTGGCTCCTCCCAGCCTGATGGTAAGCAAGAGAGGAACCCACATCGCGATGACAACGGATTTGATATCGAAATATCCTATCCGTTAGCAACGCCATACTGGCCCGCAAGATGTTTCTTCAAGCTCCTTTTGAAGGAATCCATGTCAAAGGAAGGAGGAAACACATGAGCCGGCAACGAGTTCCACTTCTTTATGGTCCGGCAAAGATAAGAGTTACCAAATTAAAAAATTGTTCGTGATGGAATATTTTCCACGTTTTGAATGTTTTCTAGAAGAAATTAAGTTGCGAGTTTACCTGTGTTGCAGAAAGTATAATCTCTTTTCATTGAACTTTAACTATACAAATATCAAGAGTCATTGTGTTTTGTACTAGGAATAAAATGTCCTAAATAATACCTCCAAAACAATTTAACCCTACAACAATAAGAAAACCCTCCAGCAAACGACCGCTCAACAGCGTTGACCCATTAAGTGTGAACTGAAATATATAATGTTTAACTGTGGCTATAACAATGCACATAAACATAGCTTGTGATTCTTACTCCGCTTGCCACGATACTACCAGTTATGTTCTGGTTGGTCAGATTAACCCTTTTTTCCCTAACACCACTACAAGGTCCAGATATGGACCTCCAGTTGGACCAGTCAGATATGGTCCAACTGGAGGATTTTAGTGGGTATTCCTGCCCTTTTTAGTCCAGAAAGTCTAATGCACGCCATCACTTCTCTCGAGTGACTGCACGGTGCGTCAAAGCATTTGATCCGCTACAAAAAAGTAACTTGGCGCTAGCTAGTTTATGAAGCCAAATTAAGCAAGGTGCTTTAGAGATTAAAGAATAGTAATTGATAAAATTCGAGAATGCATCCGCTAAAGACAACACTTTATAGGACAGGACTTTTCACTTTCAATTAGACTAGCGTAGAGATTACTTTAACCTATACGTTTTTTTTGTAGTTTTATTATTAATAGAAACCATCGTGAGCAATCGTGATAAATCTATCTTAAACGCGTTTTATTTGTTTATCCCTACTAATATTATAAATGCGAAAGTAACTCTATCTGTCTGTCTGTTTGTCTGTCTGTCTGTCTGTCTGTCCGTCTGTCCGTCTGTCCGTCTGTCCGTCTGTCCGTCTGTCCGTCTGTCCGTCTGTCCGTCTGATACGCATTCCTGCTTAAACCTCTCAACCGATTTTGATGAAATTTGGTATAGGTATACGTTTAATCTCAAGAACGGACATAGGCTACTTTTTATTAGAAAATAAGGAGGGAGGGGGGTAATACCACCTTTGAAAGTTTATATGGACAGATGTTTATTTTTGAAGTTAGAGATATGATATTTGGCACAAATACAGCTCGAAACTTGGATTATAATATAGACTACTTTTTTTTCGAATATTAGGGGAGAAAGGGGTAAAACAGAACCTGAAAGGATGTAGTCCATGCGAACGAAGTCGCGGGCACAGCTAGTTGTTTATAAAATGGAACATATATACATATCTTAATTGCTTACACTTGATTATTGCTTAGTGCAGAATGCATTTAATACTGGAAGGTGCAGTCCTTATTTTCAGTATACCTAGTTCTTTAATCTTAATCGGCTAAACTATTTAAATTGCTAAATAAGTAATATGGAATAAGTTCCCTCGTGTTGCTTCACTTAATGTATAATGCTACTAATTATACCACACTTCGTTTTCTCTACGTAATATTAACAAAAGAATTTCACATTTTTTGTTTTTAATAAAGCTTAATTAGTCCAGTAGGTTTAAATTGTCTTAACAAACTGTAACAAGAGTTAAATATATGTATGTGTACATCTACCAACATTATACACAAACGAGTTATGGATAATACTAGAGAATTTCAATTCATAGACTTTTTCCAAATCAGGGTTAACGCGATTTAGTCCATAAAGCACGACTACATAAAATCACATAATGTTTTATTGTTTAAAAAAATGCTACATCTAAACCGCTTTATACGGCCTGGTCGAAGCCGCATCAAATATTTATGTGTCGCCATTCACTGACGAGTTTTCACCCAATAGTAGCCATTGTTCGACATATAGATTACGGTGAGCCGGCCCGGTCGATATTGGAGTCGCACCACGATCTAAATACAAGAGTAGTCTGGGAGCTAGAATGTTGGTATACCTAACAAATATGGTTACAAATAAAATGGGTTGTGGCCACAAAGAAGATTGCAAGCGCTTCCAAGCGGAGCTTGATATTTTCATCTTTATTATCTTTAAATTTACGCCGTACTAGCGAACTTTTATTATTTGAAACAAAAGTTTTTTATCACTCCCTGCGGTGCGGGAATCGAACCCACGACCTTCACGTATCGCGCGTGCTGCTCTTCCAACTGAGCTAACCGCAAGTTATCATAGGCGATGAAATTTTTCTGTTTCTAATATTTAAAGTAAGAACATTTAATATAATTTAACGGGTCAAAACGCGACACTATTTTTATTTAGTAGTTAATACGAACTACTTACTGCCCGACGTTTCGGTTAGGTTGCACCAACCGTGGTCACGAGCTGACTCACGTGCTTTGACCCGTTAAATTATTTTAAATGTTTAAAATGGAACGCGAATGTCTTAAAATTTATATTTAAAGTAAGAATATCGGTATTGATAAGTATAACTGCTTCAGCATGTCGTATTACCTATTTTTCGGGGATCTGGATTGGATAATGCATAAATAAGATAAGATGTCCAAATATGGGATAAACAAGGCGTTTTGCTTTGTCCAATCCGCAATTACAGCTAATTAAAAACCGACCCAACCTATTTGCACATGACATGGGAACGTTCCCATTTTTCCACTTTATGGACTTCAAAATACAAGTATAGTTGAAAATAGTTGTAAATAATGATGTCATGAACGACATATAGTAAGTTAAATTTATAAATACCTATACGAGTACTAAAAATTGTCATGAAAACCTAAAGCAAAATTTTCACAACAAACAACGCTGGAAGTGTTTTTACAGCAATGTATTAGTTTTACTGACTTAATATTGTTACTTTATATAAGGTCAACGTTTTGTTTCTTCGAGAAATATGTTGTATTTTTTTGCTCATTCTCTCTCTCTCATTTATAGTTAGGCGATTTGTAATGAACTGGTCCACAGTTAAAGAATATTTTATTCTAGTTTCCATGCTGTTATTATACCTTGATTGTGACTGAAATGGCGCTGCTTGTCCTACGATTTGTGGCCGAGGGATTTTAGTACCCCCGTACTTTGCTTACGGGTTGGTATTGAGTGGCTCCTTATTTTTTTAGGATTTGATTGTACCGTGGTTGTTTTCAATATAAATATAAAAATCCCATGATTTATAAAAAAACAATGATGCTTTTATACCTACTGGTGATATAACATTTTTGAAACAAATTAGATTCTAAAACGATGTTTTTTTGTTTCAAACAACTTACTTAATCTGTTTTAAACATTCAACATTAACCTATTAATTACTTCTGGCGTTAATTGAGAGCAATATTAATTGTTCACGTTAGGTTCTCGTTAGAGTGTGGTTTCCTTAGAAAAACAACCGTCAGAAAATACGGTTGCTGGGTAGTTGTGAGTAGTGAGTAGTTACAGTTTGGTATGGCAATTTCAATACTTCAGGTTCTCACCGTTGAGATGCTAATAAATTTTTTTTTCGTATTATTAAGTATTCGATTTGATTTTTTTGTTCTAAATTCTTCTTTAGCGTTCACTTTATTGGTTCGGTAGGTTTAAATTGTTGTAGCCAATTTGTCACGACATTTAAAAAAATGTGTACACCTACCAATATTATACACGCAAATGTAATGAATAATACAGAAAGGATGTAGATGAAATGCGACAGATACATAAGATAGGTTTTTCTTCAAACAAAATCAGAACCAACAGTAAGTCGAAATAAATTTTAATTCTTTCAGATGTTAAATCAAAAAATAAAATTTCAATTGGAACTCTCTTTCCAAATCGGAGTTAATGCGATTTTTAATCAGAAATGATCTTTTTCGCCTGAATTAACTGAAGAGAATTGAAATTCCCAAGAACATGGAGTAACCGTTAATCAGTCAAGGCACAAAGAAGGTATGGAGTAAGGTAATTCGTATCAAATTAACTCGCCTGAGGGCTTAGTGATGTGAACTCTTAAGGTTCATTTATCGATATTTTTGTGGCGACATTTACCGAACCACAAAATAGTTCTGTGAGGTTGCCGATACAAAATAATTGAAAGCCTAAAATAAGATACATATCAATATTGTTCTCCGCTGAGTATACATATGACTCAAATTCTTTAAATGGGCCTTGGTCTTTAAGCACATGATATCCATCTAAAAGGAAATACTTCCACAATTCGCAGGAACAGGAAAGTGTTTACACGTTTGTATGGAGTCACTAAATAAACATTTATCTTTTTTTCTTTCTAAAAATTTGTATTCATATTACTATGTACTATAGTATGTCTGTAAAATAATTTATCTATTTAACTATTTCTCAAGTTGTTACCAAAATATCACATATACCTTACATATATTATTTGGCTATACCTTACATATATTTCTACCAGTATTCTGTCTCTTTGTGATAAAAGCCGGTTCAATTGAAAAACGTAACTTTCAGCATAAAACATCGATAACTTTGATCAATAACTGCCAACACTACTCTGCTCAACTCCACTCGCGTTCCGAATTACTTTACCGACTCCGAACTAATTAAATGTATAAGTTATTCTTTTGCTTGCAGATTTGGCCGGGACGCAAGAGACGAAAACTTTTAAGTGGAAAATATTTCATTCTTGTATTTTTGATGGTTTCGTTCTTTAGGGAAGATTTTATATTACTTTTATAAAGCAAAGGTTACCTAAGCCTTTTTGCGTCTCATTAAAACGCAAAGTACCTAAGGGTAGGGTGATTACTAAGATCAATGACGACATACGTAGCCGAGGGGCGAAGGAGCCAGAATTTGGCGTGCACGCTCTCTGAAGTCCCTGACTCGAATCCCAGTCGGGTCAATAAAAAACAAATTTAACTTTTCTGAATTATATTACAACATGTTTGTAACATTATCTCTCAGTCTACCTTTGGGTCATACAGGGAGTTTGTTTATATGTGCGTGTTGATTACAAAATAAACATTAGTTGCTAAACATATAAATATCATGAGGAATATTATAAAATATGTAAGGAAAATATAATTTTCTTACAATTACTGCTGACACTGCCTTTTTTGTATATATTTGAAATATGTTTGTTGTTTATAAGTATCAAAGCCTCTTTCAGCAAAATCAAGATATAAGCAATCGATCACTGCGATCTAAGTACAAAAATAAACTTTATAAGCCAATTAGTAATTTAAGTTTAGTAAACAAAAATAGTTTTCTGATGTGCATTAAAATTTATAATAACTTCTCGGATACGATCAAAAATAATTTTTTTTTTTCAATTTAAAAAAATACTAAAATTATGGCTTGTTGAAAGATGTTTCTACAGTGTTCAAGAGTATTTAAATTATAGATGATAAGCGGGTGCTGTTGTATATTGTATGTAATCTTTAAATTTGCCTATGTCAGTGTATCCCTGTCTTTTGGCCTACCTACATTTTATTTGTCGTGTGCATACATCTGTAAAGATATAATTTAGAGGACTATATCTGTAAGAAAATCTGCAATTTTATGTACCTAAACTTCATGCACAATAAAAAATTTATTAAGATTTATTATTATTACTTCTCATGCCTCATCGCAATAAACTCACACGGATTTGTTCTTCAATTTGTGGTAAAATTAGAAACAGAAAATGAAACATCAATGAACGTTATGATAATTTAATAATTTTATTTGTTGCTTATTTTATTTAAGTTAATATTAAATAGTGATTTGGGATACGACATTGCTATTAATAACATTAACCGTCGTTACTTCTATTACAAGTAAATTTGGTTTTGTTAATGTTTTAATGTTAACGGACTGGTCTGCTCCAGCTTACCTCTCGAAAGTAAAAACTTACTTGAGTACTTATACTTGAGTAATTATACCATCAAAACCAAAACTATATGACTTGGTCCAAAGTGAGCTACACATAGCAATAAGTTAGATACTGATACTGTAAATGATCTGCTGAGTTTCTTACCGGTGTCTTCTCGGTAGATATAGGTTCCGAACCGGAAGTAGAATCACTTTGCATTGTATACAATGACGATTCAAAAGTGTTATATGTAACCTACTTAAATAAAGAAATATTTGAGTTTGAGTTTTGTTCACACCTACCATTTATTGTATGTAACCAAAGGCTTATTTGAAATTAACGAAATATATCTTTATAAACTCAGTTATGTTTGATTCGACTGTGTCGTCCAAGTCACTATAAGAAAGAATACTTATTATAAAGACATACTTACATGATTTATTGAAATATATTTAAATATGTAAAAAATGGGCAGCTTCATTATAAAATAATGTAAGTATATATCCTCATAAGAATTCAAGATATATATAAAGTTAATTGATTCAACAACTTTATTGGTTGGTTCATTCAGGTGAAAAGTTAAGTCTTCCTGAAACAAATTTCTCAGAACCAGAGCTCCTACACGTGTACAAGCAGGTCAAACCTTCCACCAATCTCCGTAAATTAATTAGACCAACTTCTAACTAAGCAGTGATGAAATTAAACGTACCTAACTACGTCACAATCGCGAGTCGCTTTCAAATCAAAGCGATTAGTCACGGTCTGCGGCTTCCGATGTGTGAAGCGAACTCACGAAATTCCTCCGACATGCCCACATCAAAGTCAGTTGCCATGACAACGGTCTGTCAATCAAGAACCTAATCAACTAGCTTCGGATGCTATTGGAGATACGGTATCTTGGAGTACGTAAATTCGATTGTACATTGAATGTTGAAAATTCCATTGTATGGAATAGTGCAAATGGTAGAAAGTACGCAAACTCGCCTCTTTAGATTGAAAGTACCTACTCGATACCGAGAAATGGAATTCCATTGTAAGTTTATATAGGTAAATATTATGTAAGTAGATGGGAAATGAAAGAAGCAAATTGTTATAATCCAAATGAAATTAAATAATTATAAAACGTCTTTCATACCGTCCTCGTTCGTCGTTCAAATCTAACTGTCACTCTCCATTCGGATACATCCGTTATCCCACATGTATCCCACATACCATGTTATTAACATCTTATTTTCCATTCCATCCACATGATTCCACAGCATTTAATCCATCTAAATATCTTTAAAAAAATCCATCACAATCGTTATAGCTACAAACTTTAGGTCCTGAAAAATGCTTGTAACGTTGTCGAAATCTATAAAAAATAAATATAGACCGCAGCCAAATAACAATCACTTCTGCGTTGTTGTGTTCCTGCGTGTGAGTAAGGTTTCCAGAGCTCCTGGGGAGTGCTACATTAGTAGCAGGGGTCAAGACTTCAAGGTAAGGGCGACAAGTCCAGTAACAGATTTATTATGCTGTACTTGTCACCCTTAAGATAGGACCTCATTACCACTTAACATCAGGTGGGATGAGGTCAATCTTGAAGTGTAATATATATATATATATATATATATATATATATATATATATATATATATATATATATATATATATATATATATATATATATATATATATATATATATATATATATATATATATATATATATATATATATATATATATATATCTACTAGCGACCCGCGGAGTTTTAGTAAGGATGCCTAATTTTTTTGATAATATAATAATAGCCTATGCTACTCGAAGATAGTGTAGCTTTCCAACGGTGAAAGAATTTTTGAAATCGGTCCAGTAGTTTCGGAGCCTATTCATTACAAACAAACAAACAAATCTTTCCTATTTTTAATATTAGTATAGAAATATAGATATCCATTTAAATTTGTATCTGTATAACCATTTCCAGAGACAATATATCACGTCAGAGGTCATAACAGTTATTCTACCTGTCGATGATCGGAGGCAGGTGTGCACAAACAAAGACGATTTATGATTGACGCAATTTGCAAGCGAAAACAGATGCCGCACTGAGGTAAAACATGCTTACTTGGGAGGAAAGGTTACGGCTTAAAATAGCAGGCCAATGTACGATTAATTGTCGTGATTGGCATTAACTTTTTGCAGCGGATATGCATCGCACTTTAACATTATTCAAAGATCCACTTACAGAATGAGTTCACTTATAGAGATTTCACTCTGCGACCACGCGTCTATATGCGTCTCTAGAGTACAGACCTGTACGAAGTACCTCATCTTCCTCTTATATTAGAGATATGAGAGAGACAATGAGAAAGACATTAGAAAGAAAGAAGAAAGAAAGAAAGTTTCGTACTAATGTGTTGTAGTTTCGTACTAATGTGTTATTTTTTTTTTAAGTTTTGCTGCTAAATTCCCCGACTAAGGTCATTGTTAGGGTCTTTTATTTATTCTTTTCTTCAGTGCCCTTATTTTTATTTAATTTTCCTTTTTTCTTTTTTTTCTTTCTCTTTTTTTTTTCTTTTTTTTTTCTCCGTACTACTCCGTACTAATGTATTGTAGTTTCGTACTAATGTGTTGTAGTTTCGTACTAATGTGTTGTAGTTTCGTACTAATGTGTTGTAGTTTTTGCGTGACAAAGTAACATTTACCGGGCATTTATATAAAATTTCGTATTAACAATATTAGAAGGATATAAGATTCTATACGTTTATATGGTTCAGTTTTCATAGAGATCTTTATGTTTTTTAAATCAATGATGCCTACACCCCATCTATAATTTTTAATCTTTGACGACCTTCGTAGCCGAGACGCGAGTGGGCCTGACTTTGGCGAGCGCCATCTCTGAGATTCCGGGTTCGATCCCCGGTCGGGTCAATATGGGAAACGAACTTTTCCATATTGTCTCGGGTCTGGGTGTTGTGGTACCGTCGTTGTTTCTGATTTCTGTAACACAAGTGCTTAAGCTACTTACCACAGAATCAGAACAATGTATGTGATGCTGTCCAATATTTATTTATATTTATTTATTATTTAATTTAATATAGATAGATAGATAGATATACTTTATTGCACAAAAATCTTTACAGAAATAGGTTTTACAGAAAAATTATAGTACAATTTAGGCGGTCTTATCGCTAGAAAGCGATCTCTTCCAGACAACCTTAAGGTAGAGGAAATAGTAGATGGCGAGAAATGGGTACGGCCGTGCAACATAAATACAGTTTTTATTTTAGAATTATTTCGTAGTATAACATTAATATATTTAAGAATCCATGGAAAATGTTGAAAAAATGAGGTTAGCACGCGTGCGACTCCACGACGGGTAGTAACCAAATACAAATGAATAAACTTAACAAACGACGGAATTTTTATTATGTATTTTTAATAAGAAACTGGTAATAAATGAATGCCTGGTTCCAATATATGAAAAACTAGTTCTAGCTCTAGTTACGGATAGTAATAAACTATACGAGGCGTAAGCTAAAAACGACTGATGACAGCTGATGGCAGTTGATATGAAAAGAAAATCATGTAACGGTACTAACGACTCGTAGACGGTTGGAGAAAAACGGATAGTCATTTTTGACGCATTACGAATCGTAAAATATTGGAACCGGGCATAAGTCTTACTTAGAAAACGCTTTTCATCTCAAATAATACGATGTCGCGGAGTATCGAAGAGACAATTAGTCAACTTGCTTTCATAAGCTGAATGGGCTACCGTTTACGCTTCACGGAATCTCTTGTAATTAAACCCATACATGTACAAACGCATAAACGCATATGTTATTTATAACATATAATACGAGTAGAACCCGGTTGTACGTATAACTCCCTCTAAACTTGAGCGCGAGCGATAATTTTACTGAACCACAATAAATAGGAAAGCAGTGAAGAAACTTCAGTTCTATTTTGATCATTCTGTAAAAATAAAATATAACCACATGTAGATCACCAGCTTTCAATAAAAAATTGCAAAAAGTTCTGATCTAAGAAACGTAAAAAACATACAATGTCATTGTAATTTTAAAAAGGAGGAGGATTCAAAAAAGCCCCTTAGAAAAAGAGCAAATCTAGTTTTACAGTACAATGCAGGCGTGATACGTGATTCATACTGATAAATGCAACGTTAGAACTAGTTTCTAACTATTAGAAACAGAAAAATTTTATCTCCCCCTGCGGTGCGGGAATTGAACCCACGACCTTCACGTATCGCGCGTGCTGCGTATGTGATGTGTGCGTAGTTTCTAACTACCTATGCTTCACAGTTAACAGTCTGAAAGTCAATTTTAATCGAATCCTTAAAATTCTTTTTTTCTTTAATCTGTGTTCAAAATGTAAGTAAGTAATCACGGCTATTCACGATATAAAGTAAGTAGCTTATTCTTACATGAACACATAATAATTTTCTTTTTAATGATATGCCTTCGATACTGAACTAAAATTTGAACTCCCAAAACTAATAGGTACGTGTACGGATATTGCGTCAAATTTTGGTTAAAACACTTTTTCATGTTGGCTACTAGCAGATAAGCACACAGGATCTCAAAAGCAGCAAGATCTCTTATCGGAGGCTAAACACACTTTGGGTCACTGAGCTATGGGAGCAAGTAAGTAACTTTTAACTAATCCCTCAATTAAAATAAGTTTGTAAAAAAACAAATGTATGGAGAATCGACCAGTGGGATCACAGTGTAGTCAGTCAGTTCATTAGGAGGCTTGAAAACATTAGACAGTAAGAATAGTCACTGACTCGTCCCCTCTTATAGTTTAGATAAGGCTTCAGCCCAGCAGTGGGGCGTAAATTGCTGAATGATTATAATTTCGCTATATTCAAATTTCGAATTACGGATTTTTAGAAACTACGGCACTGCTCACTTTGCTATACTGTGTCCAAACTTCCACATATATCATGTAATCAAGGCGTAGTGGGCACAGCCGACACCCGAAAGTTATATCGAGTGCGTCCTTTGGGTATTTGTAGATTAAGTGGCAACAGAGGAAACCTTTTGGCAGTTCAATTAACGGATTGAAACGGTTTTAAGTTGACAGCGCGACCCGTAGTTGCTGCGTGGCGTTTATGAATACCGATAATCGTTATCTAAGGCCAGGCATGTTTTAACCGACTTCAAAAACGAAGGTTCTTCTTATTCCTTCGTTATTTATGAACCGATTTTGATATATTTTTTTTGGAAACAAGGATCTGATGATGGCACCCTAGAGAATTCAAGGGGCATCATTTTTTGGTTAAAAATTAGTGACATTGTACGGTCAGCGTCTTTAGACAGATCACAACTTTACACGTTAAGTTAACCTTAAGTTAACCTTATCACGTTAAGTTAACTTTCTATGTGACGTACTTATGTAATAACGCTGGTAACGCGGAGGTTTAATGTGACTTGTCACATTAAACCTCCGCGTTAGAACGTCCGCATACATATGTATACCTCAGTACCTTGGTACTGAGGTATACATATGTATGTAGTTGTATATACAAACTTATGATGCTGACTGTTGACTTTCATAATAAAACTCGCTTCTTGTTGCAAATCCATTATCCTAATTAATACTAAGATCGTGAATTTCAGTTACATCAATTAATATTATACGGTCCAATGCACGTCCGACTGCACACTTTCAACTTTTAAATACAACCTTTATGTGGCGGACATAAGATCTAAAATCGAACAGCAAGTATTTACGTTAATGTGCTATTGACCGTTCGTTACAGAGTAACGATTGAAGATTCGGAATCAATCAACAGCCGAATCCAAACAGATTCAATCTGATTGACAGTGAAAGCAATGGAACGGTTGTCCTGTGGTTTGTGACGTCATAACACATGTTTGATTAATGGTAGTCTTTGCTTTTCATAGTCACAGAGCGGAAATCGAATTAACAATAACGCGATTAAAGTGATCTAATCTTTCCAAAGCCGTGATGCAAGAATAACACAAGATACGAAACAATGCTAATTAAAGGACTGAAGAAGAAGAAAGGAAGGGCATAGCGATTTATCGCTCAAACTAGAGCAGCCCGTTTGGTGAAATACCTGCACCTTACAGAAGACCGCAGCTAAATCTTGAGGGTGTTATATTGGTAACAGGGACCAAGCCTTCAAGGTAAGGGCGACATGTCCAGTAACAGATTCACTATGCTGTACTTGTCGCCTTTAAGCTAGGACCTTATTACCACTTAACATCAGGTGAGATGAGGTCAATCTTGAAGAGTAATATAAAAAAACCGGCCAAAAGCGTGTTGGGCCACGCTCAGTGTAGGGTTCCGTAGTTTTCAGTGCATCATAATACTTAAGTAACCCCACTTAAAGTTACAAAAATGGACTATATTATTTTTACAGATACATTGAGAATACAAAAAATATGTAAAGTAAGAAAAAAAAATGCTAGCATATACGCTTCAATTACAACTTAAGTTAAAAAATATTTTTTCAAACATTTCCAAAACTATTAAAAAAATTTCTAGAAACCCTTTATGCAGTTCTATATTCTATATTTTTTTCATACTTTTTGAACTTATGGTTCAAAAGTTAGAGGGGGGGGGGGGCACAATTTTATTTTCTTTTCGAGCGATTAGTTCCCAAAATATTAAAATTAAAAAAAAAAGATCTTTCACTTTGTTGACGTGATTAATACATATTTGTACCAAATTTCAGCTTTCTAGTGCAAACGGTTTCTGAGATTATCCTCGGACGGACAGACAGACAGACATGGCGAAAATATAAGGGTTCCTAGTTGACTACGGAACCCAAAAAAAAGAACAAGACATTACCCGTAAAGAGCGCCGTGTCATTATGGACATAAGCACAAAAATACATGAAAATAAACCATCATTAAAAACTAAATGTTCGTTTATGTATTAGTAATAAATAACTTTAAAAACCATAATCTGCTCATTTCTTGCCTCTGACGCGGAACAAAGCTCGTCATGTCTTCTAGTTTAGGATAAATGATTATTTTATTAATTGCTGTAGGTGAAGTTTTAAGTTGTCTTGTACAAAATATTGTAAAGATTAGGATAACTACTGAGTTTCTTGCCGGATACTTCTAGGTAGGATTGGTTTCTAAACCGGCTTTAGCTTCCGTTTAGTATTCATTTTGAAGATGCATTAGCGACTGTTCTGATCCGACCTCCACAGCCCTTTTGAAAATGTTTTACTTTTTTACCTTTTGAAATGAAATGATTTATTTCTGCAAGTGGATTTACAATAAATTATTTAGCATGTCAATTATTTTTCCTACCAGCGCCTCGACGTTGGTTCTGTTGAGAAGAAGCGCCGCAACAAACTCAACAGATATCCTCTTTTAAAATAAATTACAAACATCACAATTGGGCATTAAAATATTTGAATTAATAATATAGATTATCTAGGTGCAGATGGACATTTTAACAATAATTCCACATATTTTTATCATTAAAAAAATATTGTACAGTGTAATAAGCCTTTTTGATAAGCCATGTTTTAATTTGAGTCTTAAATCTATGCATGGGCAAGTCAATAATGCTTTGCGGTAACTTAATACATATTTTGATACTTATCCCCATAAAGGAATTACTACTTTTATGAAGTCTGAGTTTTGGGACGGCAAGCTTTTGTTTATTTCTTGTATTAAATCTATGGGTATCTGATTTTTAGGAAGGAGCGTATAGTTTTTTCGTACATACAAAATACTTTTGTTTATTAAGTCATAGATTGTAGGAGTGTGTGCACAAATAGTGTCTGGTTGCAATCTAATATATCGTATGAGCATAGACCGAGTTTAATTGTAGTTACAGTTACATTAATCTATTACAGAATTGATTTTGATTACATTTGTACACAAAAAGTTTGTTGACAATAAACAATATTATACCAACCTCATATATCATCCTATTTTACATGATCATCGATAAATTATTCCTTTTCTGAAAAGACATTACAAATAATATGTGATACCTAGGCAATTTTAACCACCATTCATCATGAATGAATGACAGGTGTAATCTCTATCGTCAGTCCCCATTTTATCGTTATCGCAAGCCCGTAGCGTTAAATATCACGGTTATTAATATAACGATACTCGTAAATGTCACTCAATTCCAAAACTGTTTTTTTAGGTAAGTACAAAAAATTTATATCAGATGCGAACAGATAATTTTTAAAATATTTTAGATATTATAGTTTGAAGGTCGGTTTTACCCCCGTCTTTCCAAATATTCGAAACATAAAATAGTATATATATTAATGCAAGTTTCAAGCTATATTTGCAAATATAGCTTGAAACTTGCATTATTTCATTTGAAAATAAGCATTTTCCCATATAAACTTTCAAGGGCGATATTCCCCCCATCCCTCGTTATTTTCAAAACAAAAAGTAGCCTATGTCCGTTCTAGAGGTTGAATGTATAATACATGTACACCACATTTCATCAAAATCGGTTCAGTGGTGCCGAACAGACAAACAGACAGAGTTACTTGCGCATTTAAAACATTAACACAGAACCGGAGGTAGCGTCATCTGCTTTACATAGATGTTTCATAAATATTACTGGTGTAATTTACATGAATAAAATAATATTGAATTTTGAATTGAATTAGTTAAGATTAGTTTTTATGTGGCAACGGCGAGCCAATCGTAATTGTCCGTTGTCCGAACAAAATGAAACAAATATTAAATAATAATAGCTTTATATAGAGACTATTCATAAGTATTACTAATGTAATATATGTGGATAAAAAAGATTGACTTTGACTTTGACTATCGCTAACTTTTTTTGCTACGAATGGAATTCTCGTAGTAAACTCCCTTTGGGAGTAAGATAGCGTGACGAAATACATTTTATGTCTGACCCAATAATTTCTGAGACGATAAAGTAAAATGAAATACGAGCGAGTTACTTGTTTATTTATAACCTATTCTGAAATTTATTTCACGTGAATACTTACGATTGGGCTGATTGTAATTGGCGTTTTATTCGAACTTACTTTTGTAAGGTTTTTATGAAATCCTGCTTATAAAACCTTCTCACATTATGAAACCCTGTGTATGTAATAGTCTGCTTCTGTCGTGATTGTTGTAGGTACTAACCTACTTTATTTAATTGTTGCCTGTTTTAAACAATGTATGTTTTTGTAGTATAGTATGTAAAATAGAATAGGATAACGGATAGGATATTTTGATATCAAATTCGTTGTCATCGCGATGTGGGTTCCTCTCTTGCTTACCATCAGGCTGGGAGGAGCCAATATACTGCGCTACTATATAAAAAAAAAGAATAGTAAAATCATTAGCGCCACTCGATTGCGTGGGGAACTAGCAAGAGCCGGGGCACTTGCTAATTTTCCAAGCAGGGGGTTCCACCAGAATACCAGCGCTGCTGCGGCGTTAAAATGTCGTAGCGGCATTTGCTGAGGTGGAACCCAAATTGGCCTCACAAGGTATTTATAATAATATCTGTTATAATTGTCTTGCGTTGTGTTTGTTTGTAAATATTGTGATGTCAATAAATATATTTTCATTCTTTTCTTTTTAAACATGACATTTTGGTTTGATTTTTTTGCAAATTTTTAAAGTGCATCATGTTGCACTAGCGATCTCTAAATATTTTATAGAAAAATAAATATAGAAAATCACAAAGGGAGATGAAATTTATCTGTTTCTTTACAATATGAAAAAGTTGTATGGCTATAAAAGCACCTGAATTAATTTATATGAAGTTATTGAAATTGTTTAGAATAATTTAATATAATTAATAATAATATAATAATAAAAATATTTGCATGCCATAAGTAAGGCTTAATGTGGTGAAACTTTTACAATTTCTATAACATCTGTATTACCTACCCATATTATGCGAATAAATAATTTGTCTTTGTCTTTGAAATGTTGTAAGTTACAAGGCTAACCTGGATAAGTTTTATCCAGAATATAATGAAATTGCACTAGAGATAACGTGTATTAAGCTTTTATTTCTTAATCAAAAAACTTGATACAACAGGTGAATTTAAAACTATAAAATACAATTCAACCCGAGGCTCAATAAGAGGTTTGTTTATGGGTGTAGTAGCATTATACTATGCGCAAATATAATATGCGTAGGGATGACAAATAAACAATGAAGTAAATAATATAATTATTATCTGGAGGTTTTTAATTTATAGGAACATATAATTATACACACAATATAATATTAAATATAATATCAGTCGTATAGATGATTACTTATTGCCTTAAAAGTACAAACAATAGAACCACACTATATATCTACTTACTCGACGACGACCTCGATGGCGCAGTGGCTAAGGTAGGCGGCCAAAGCGCGATAGGTCCCGGGTTCGATTCCCGGTCAGGTCAATTTCGAAACGAACTTTTCTAAATTGACTTGGTTCTGGGTGTACTGGGATGACGCCCCCAGTTAGTATTCGTCGTCTGGTAAACCTTAGTTTGAGACCAGGTGTTTGGTGTGGTTGTCTGGCGCATTTATTTATTTATTATTATTATTTATTTACTTAAATTTATATCTAAAGTCCACTTAATAAAGACAAATATTTATACCACGACTGCCTGTACTGAAGGGCTATCGAACCTAATACCATTGTTTCACCAGACAGTCAAGGTTCAAGTCAATCAATAGGCGTACTAAGTCGGATGTCATAACATCCGAAGGGCCCTTTGACGTCAAACAGTTCAACAGCAACCTATCATTCGTTGCCAGCCTACAGAGATGTTTAAAATATTTTTAAACGGACCTGCTCCTCGCTTCAAAGTAAACAAATGAAATGAGGAAACCCATAAAACAGTCGAATAGTACGCACCGGTGTTGTGCAGATACAACTGTGTCTATTTTTACTGGATTTCGTGGAATATTGTTGACATAATATCTGTGAAACGATTTTCCGTCTTACACCATTTAAACAGTCTCGCCTTTCTCCTGGTAGGAATACATTCTTCCGTTTGTCACAATATTCAGCTTAGCAAACCGACTTAAAAAAGGTTTTACAGGTGAAAATACTTTTTACTACCAAACCGGCAAGTGTGGGACTTCCCCGCTCCGAAGAAGCGAGGGTTGCTCCCCGCCCCAAAAGTTTGTCTGTCCATCCATTTTCAAAGGGGGGCGGGGGGGGGGGGGGGAAGTACTTTTGCGTACCGTACCGCTGCCATGGGGATGATGTTTGTGGGACTCCCCCCGCTCCGTAGGAGCTAGGACTACCCTAACCAAATACCCCTGCCTGTAACATGAAATGAGTTTTTACTTTTAAATTCTATTCATAGTACCTATCATAACATGATAGGCGTACATAAACTCATAAATCAATTTATATATTCAACACCCAATTTATTCACTATAACTCACGAAATAATAATTAAAAACCAATAAATCGGACCGACTATGTTTCCCATTTCAGCCTCCATAGAATCCATTTAATCCTTTATAAACCTCTGTCTGCTATAAGATCACCAAAATTTGCGTCTTACTTCCTTCAAATAAGGTCCAAAACAAATGAAAATTAGTTGTTTGATTGGCACCAGTTAATTGGTTTGACTGTCTGGTGCATTTACCTGTGTATAAACTAGCTAAGTAATGCTAGATTCATGTTTTAAGAAACTAAGAAATGGCTATCATTTCGTAAGCAGAAGCTAACTCCGGCTCTTACCCACTAGATGTTCATTAATTATGTATCCATGTCGTGGGCGAAATAAACTCATCTTGCTAAAGTGATTGGGATAAACAAGACAATTTGCAAAAGTGCTGTACTGTGCCACAGTCGAATAGTTAGCAGTGAGTTACTTTGGCCGAGAGTATGAGCGTAGCGAAGCGTAAGTCGAGTAGGTCTATAAAATATAAATATTGGACAACATCACATAAATTCCTCTTATGTAACAGATATCAGAAATAACGACGGTTACACAACACCCAGACCCGAAACAATAAAAAAAAATGTTTCCTATGTTTGCCAGACCGGGGATCAAACCCGGAACCTCAGAGATAGCGTGTCGCTAAATTGTGGACCGCGCGTCTCTCGGCTACGGAGGTTGCTAAAAAGTAAGCATAAAATTTACATACGCGATAAGATATTTAATCAATTAAAAGTAAAGTTAATATTTATAAGAACTAGCTGACCCGACAGACGATGACCTGTCTTAACAACAACTATTTAATTTATTATTTTTTTCTTTCATTCTCCTGGCAATAACAAATACAACAAAACAAAAAAAAATGGTCCAGACATTTACGCATTATGGCGTGACCAAGGGAAATATGGATTTATTTTTACCTCTATACAAGTACATAAGAAAATGTTGTGTACCTAAACAAAGGCGAAGGATCTGCAAATTGTCTAAAAAATAAGTAAAGCACATCCATCTGAACAAACTGAATAACGTAACTGCGTTGTTCACTCAATCCAATGTTAGAATATTTTTCGTGGAAATTTCTGAAACTTCAATAAAATTGTGTTGCTTACGCAAAACCTTTTTGATAAATTTTATTTTTATTTCTTTCTATTTGTTTTTGATATTTTTAGGATTGTGAAATATTATTTATGTCTACAAAAATGTCACAGTGGAAGTACAACTATACGTGTTTTTATTATATCTGTTTTACTTTAATTAGTGTGCTTTTTAAAATGATTGTTAAATACATCTTATTAAATCTGTATAGATAATCACATTCATCAATACACCGGTGATACAATATAATGTCACAAAATCCAGTTCAGACTTTAAAGCGCACCCTCATCGGAATAAGAATTAATAACAAACTGAAAATATATACATTGATAAGATTTTCACAGTAAAGTTTTAGGTACTCCTCTTATGAAAAAGAAGCATTCAAATAAAAGCAAAGTTACCTTGTAAATATTTATCTTGACTTACTGCTGGAGCTAATACATTGTGAAGGAGGCAGTGAAGCAAACCATTTTAGTTAGACAGGGTCATGATAATGGGTAATAAAGTAACAAATATAACCAACTCTTGAGATAAAGTCCACATCACATTCTTCTAATATCATTATCATTTCCTCAGCCAACCAACCAAACCAGACTGTTTTTTGAGAAAAGATGTTGTTAGTATACCGACGTATTTTATTTTCATGTCTTTGTCGACACAAAGACATGAAAATAAAATTTGCATTCCTACAACAAATACAGCGTTTAAGCGAAACAGTATCTTGGGTATGGGTCCAAAAATTTTTAGCAAATTACCAAAATTTATTACAATCCTTGACATCAATGAATTTAGCAATAAGTTAAAATCATTTTTGTTGGATAAATGTTATTATCATATCAAATACTATTTAAATGACAATTTATAATTATAATTTCTGTACTTTATTATTATTATCGTAACTGGACATATCTTACATTCTGTTTAGTATGTAAGTGACATAATTTTTTGTAGATCGTAAGTGACTTTTCATTGTTAAGGCTAAATTGTTATGATATGATGTATTAATTCGATCATTCCTCTCCCATAATTTTAAATGAACATAATATTAAA
Organism: Glyphodes pyloalis; assembly: GCA_037074685.1. Classification (NCBI taxonomy): domain Eukaryota; kingdom Metazoa; phylum Arthropoda; class Insecta; order Lepidoptera; family Crambidae; genus Glyphodes; species Glyphodes pyloalis. The sequence goes on from JAYKKO010000042.1 coordinate 2,324,777, forward strand.
TAATTATCATTTGTATGCCTGCAAGGCAAGAACATGTAGAACTACATTGATATGTAACATCTATAACTTACTCATGTTTTTACAAATAAATTATCTTTCTTTCTTTTCTTTCTTTCTTTCTTTCAGATGGTGTTCCATTACAGAACATGGGCTTCCCTCTTTAACTCATATCTCGGATTTCACCCCGTCCACCCATCATCTCAATAAGGGCGCTTGTCCATCCATGACTTTCGGCATAAAAGCCAATAAACTCGGTATGCGATGAAAAAATATATGCTCTGAGTTTTATGTGTTAATCAGAAATAGCATAGAGATGTAGATTTAAAGATTAAATTTTCCCGATATAGCTTTATAAATTTGAAACTAAAGTGGCAGACCATAAAAATACGTGACAGAATAATTCTGGAATGTCTACAAACCCTAACTAAAAGGTGAACTGTCCTTGACATAAATTGTGAGTTAGGCATATTTTGGCAAACATTATAGTTTTGTGAGAATAATTGTATTAAAGATTATGTTTTTTCCCACTCCATTTATATTCCTGTGGCCAAAATGAAGAGGTAATAATATGTGGTAGCTAAGATATTGAGAAGGAGTTTTAGAATAGCGAGAAATCTGAATAAAAGGTTAATTGTCCCTAAAATATTTTCGTAACATGAGTTAGACAGTTTTTGGCAAAGTTTATAGTGTTGTGAGAACACTATTTTTCATTCCATTTATCTTTCTGAAGCTAGAAATTTTGGAATCATGTCGGAGGTCAATAACAGATAGCCTATGTGATAAATAGGATCTAGAATGGCGTCAAAACCTAAATAAAAGGTGAACTGGTGAATATACTAATTACGTTGTGCTAGACAGTTTTTGACAAATTTTATAATTCGGTGTGAATGTGAATAATTTTCTCACTCCATTTATATTTCGGTAGACAGAAATCTCAAGATGTATATCTCTATGTAGTAGCAGGCAAAAGAAAGTAGTATCTCATATAACGGATAGCCATTGGAGCAGAAAAAATTTAGAATGGCGACAAATCTAAATGAAAAGAACTGTCCCTACATACCTGTGTTTGACAGTTTTTTGCAAAGTTTATAGTTAGGCGAGAACAATTTTACTCACTCCATTTATCTTTCTGTGGCCAAACATTTCTGGTTTAAATTAACGTATGTAAATAACAGAAGCGAAGACGATCCGTTTGATTTATTTCAAATTTAGATATTCTTCTGAGCTACTCGCTAGACATTTGTCTTCTCATATAATACAAATGTATAAAGTTTGTCAAGTTTAGTTGGGGGATTCAGTAAAGTTAGCCAATGAAGGGACATGTCACGAAAGACGATATAAAAACTTCTTGGGATCAAACAATGGATCAGCAACTGTTTATTAAAGTCCTTGGAAACAAATTCAGGCTTCATAAGCGAGTGGCTTAGATTAATAAGTAACTTTAGCCCGCAGCTGTTTTTCTCGTGTAAATTATCTTTTGGTCCACAACGTCTCTCAAAATCTTTTGAGAACCGTTTTTTTTAATGCGATAAATGATGTAGAACTACGATCAAGTCAAACATAAAAACAGTAGCTTTTAATTATGTTGATTATTTTTATGAAAGATAGATTGATAAATACGAGTAATACAGTAAAAAGATTTTGATTAAGGAATCAAAAAGGCTCCAAAAATAGTCCCAAATTAATCTTCATACAATTTTTACTTAATAGTGATATAATCACTCCTCTCTACAAGCACTTTACTGACCTTTGATGCGCTAGGAATACTCAATGTTCATCAATAAAAATAATTTGTTGAAGCAATAATGCATTTTATTTTATTTTGAAAATCTAACTGAGAGCATAAATATAGCCATTGTTTTTCCCGAGGCCTCATACTTATTAATAACACATATACCATTTATGTATTCTGTAAATCACTTGTTTCAAGTGGTAGCTTCGAGGAAAGATTCAGCGGGTATCAATTTCCACTTCCAGTCGTTTGTAATGAAAGAGGATCTAAAAGGTTCAATGTAGGCGGCAGGAATATAAAACTTAACCTGATTCTCTTAGGGAAAGCAATTTTCCTTTTCCCCTGGGATCTAAAGATGGTCGTGACTCGTGTTTTAGCAATATTTACTATCCATAGGCTGAAGGGGTGAGTTTGCGTCACTCTGTGATAAACCCTTTATGAAGAAATGACGTCACGCTAAGCAAAACTTTAGCGTCGCGCCATCTCTGAGGTTCTGGACTCAATTCCCGGTCGGGTCAAGATAGAAAAGTTTTCATTCAAGCGTTCAATGTCCAAGCAAAATACAACTAGTCGCACTAGCATACGCAATGAGAAAAAAAAGATTGGCTGTATGGAAAAATCCAAAGCTTTTAATTAGAGATATGATATTTGGCACAAATATAGCTCGAAACTTGGATTAAAAGAAATATTACTTTTTGTTTTTTTATCTTGTTATGGTTTATAAATTTTAAGACTTTCGCGTTCCATTTTAAACATTTAAAATAATTTAACAGGTCAAAACGCGACACCATTTTTATATTACTTACTGCCCGACGTTTCGGTGAGGTTGCACCAAACGTGGTCACGAGCTGACTTATTTTAATTTTTTTTTATTTATTTTAACTGTTATGGTTTATTTAAGTTTCCTGTTAATATTTTCTCGATAAAACTTTTGCACGACCGCTCCCGTTTTTCGATATCTACTATTTCCTCTACCTAAAGGTTGTCTGGAAGAGATTGCTTTCTAGCAACATGACCGCCTAAATTGTAATACTTAGATTATGTCTGTAAAACCAATTTCTTTAAATTTTTCTGTGCAACAAAGTGTATCTATCTATCTATTATTTGGTGAAATAGGGGTAAAATCGACCATAAAAGTAATAATATGGAAAAAAACCCCGTAGTCCACGCGATCAAAGTCGCGGGCACAGCTAGTAGTCAATGTATATCCTGCGGGATTCGAACAGTACCTATACATCCGGGCTTTGTAATCAACTACTAAAATAAATAAAACTAAAATAACAATGTTTATTTCAGTTTAAAGTTCCAAGTATAACACACCCATGTTTCTCATCCTTCACCGTCCTAATTACATTAAAAAGCACAGATCAAGTAAACGAAACAACTCGGAAACCAAATTGAATCCGGGAGGTGGACCATGAATTATGCAAAAGCAGCTCTAACCGGCGGTGATAAATTTAAAATTTCACTACGGACAAATAAGGACTGTTGTTCAAAGATAGGCTGGCTTTGGGCTGGTCGCCCGCAGATTGCTTTGTAGGGAATTTTAATAAATATGAAGTTGGAAAAGTTTTTGTGGCTACGTGGGATTTGTTGATGGGAAATTTTAGCGTGTTTTTCACGCGACTCTATTCTAAAAATATATAAAAGGAGAAGATCTAGTCACATTAGTTTGATTTGACTAGAATCATTGTGTCTTTCTTGATTATTAACTGCCTTTAATTCATATAAAAATACAGTCAATCGCGACATAAAAATGAAGACATCGGATTGTAAAAAAGGGAATGAAACATTTGTAATACATTAGTCACTAAAATCATACTTTCAAGGGAAATAATTCCTTATTCTTCTTATAGAAAAGGATGAAGATATCTACTTAAATAACAATACATAAATCCATATCTCCTTTAATAACCGAAAGAAAATATAATTTCAAAAGAAAAATTACTCTCATTCACTACTAAATCATTTTCTGCGGAAAAATCGCATATTAATATTAATGTGTATTTGTACAAAGATTTATATATGATCGTAAATAATGGACGTCTAAAGTACTTTCTTATTTTATTAAAATTTCATTAAAAACTTTCAAAATACCTTTTGTTTGGTTTGAAGAATAGATATTTTAATTTTATGGATAATGTGATATGTAATTATCATACACGAAACTTAGAATTCAGTTTGGGAAGTAATTTGGTAGAGGTTACCCGTTTTGCAGACCGATTTAAACTGTATTTGTTTAAATAGAAATTAACAAAAAGTATCGTTTCATAATCGTTGGTCCTAATTCGTTTTGAACAGTCAGAATGAGATTTATTTCGTTTCAAGAATCATTTTCATGCTAAGCTAGTGTTGCCGGATAATCGATTATCGATTAATCGATTATCCCCCCCTCAAATAATCTTATAATCGATATGACAATCGATAGTATCGATACTATCGATATAATCGATTATATCGATACCTATTTTTGTTAGATGTAATCGATTATAATCGTAGTCAAATACTATATAATCGATGCCTATTTATGTTAGATATAATCGATTATAATCGATATCAAGTTGAAAGCGATACTATCGATATAATCGATTATATCGACATAATCGATTAATTTGCAATTATTTTTAGATTTAATCGTCATTTATATAATGTCTTCTTAGACATAACACATTCAAAATGAAACCGTGAAAAAGTTATTTATACCCTACTTTTTATTCATAAAGCGTGATAGCTATGTCTCTTGGTACCTCCCTGAACTGTACCATCATGGCGATACTATCTTATCCGATAGGTAAATTTATTATTTAATTAGATATAATCGATTATATCTATAGTATCGCTTTCAACTTGATATCGATATAATCGATTATAATCGATATACAATCGAATCGACGGCAACACTATGCTAAGCTCTTTATCATTAGGTCACTTTATTATAAAAAACAATCAATAAATATGTGTTGAGACGCTATAGATAATATGTTAATTTCTTTAAAAGGAACCTTCGGCGAGTCACGTGTTTGTATGAGCTTGTAAAGCGAATTCAACACATATATCATCTGAATATCTACTGCATACAAATCCTCATAACAATGAAAAAAACATGAACGATTTTGCGTAATAATGTAAAATGTGCGTCATACGTACGGTTGAGCAACAGAATAAATCAGTTATTTTATAGCTAACGTAATTGTGAAGTGTGAGATAAATATTTGGACATCGAGTTCAAATGCTTAGGAGATGTATTGAAGAAAAATAAGCTCGGATTAGAACGTTCGATTTTATATTTAGTATCGATAATGTGGGTAGAATTTAGTTTATTGCACCTGCTTTCTTAAAATAGTAATATAAAAAGGCTAGTGTGACCCAAAAAAGGTGAGCATTGTAAAAATGTTAGTTTAAAATCTTACGCCTAATTAATCCAAAGCGAATTTAAATATATCAGCATCAATTTATCTATACCTGTGGTTGCACATTGAACATGCTAGCGGCTGTCTGACAACAATCCTTGCAAGGGGAACCAGATCTATGTGGAACAAAAACCAATACGTGTCTTCGGAATTATCACTATCAGATAATCACATGATTCGAGCTTGCAATGCCCTAACTATACTGGTAACATCTTATAAAATGATAGTTTTCCCCGCGAGATTTGAACCCACGATCTGTGGGTTTGGAGCCTAACACTAACGACTTGACTACGGAGGCAGTCCTCAAGAGTCTATTTATAACTCAACAATTCTAAGTAACAATTGTTCTCAAGGCGCTTCTAACACAAACCCGTTATCAAAATTGTAATGCGTTCCCACGGGTGCGATTACTGCACCAACAAGTTATATTGTTGTTGGGCTGTTGTGGAAACACACACCTTAATATCTCAAGAAACATTTAATCCAAATGAAACATTCCCCATACCTTTGTTCTATGGTTTCAAATAGACATGAAGATTTTGATTTACTTACGTACGTTACTCATCAAAGTACTGGCAAGATACCTGCGAACCTATTTCATATTTACTCGTAAGTATTTAATTTTAGATTTTTTTTCTGTCTACAACCTCTCTCCAAAACACTTTTTTATCTACCTCACATAATACATACCTACCTATAATTTTTAAGATTAGTTCACACAAAAAAAAAATAACAATAAGGTTTGAGGATTCCCCCATATGAAGAACTAAGGGTTTTTTAATGGGTTCTAGTAAGCAGTTTTTTAATACATTATTAATCGTAAATCGCATCCTTTAATTGCATCAACTGAAATATAAAAAAAACATTTGATTTTGCCCCTTTTGTTAAGTTCCTTGGCGAGCGATTTCAACTCGCACTTAATCGGGTATTTTAATTATGAATGTCTCTTAGACGGCCTTTGCCTTGCCAATAGTATAGGGAAAGCAGAAATACAATAATAGAAACACAGAGTTTCACATTCGTCCTCATTCTACCTCTATTGGAACCGCCATATATCTCGGCAACCATCAAAGCGAAAACAAAATGGCGTCATAATTTATACAGAGCCTGGACCAAAATTTGGCAACAGGAAAAAACCCCAGTATAATTTTACAATCAATCAGAAAACTATTACGGGTAAATTCCTCGCTGTGAGTAAAGCGGTAAATCAAATCCCAAAATAATAGGCATTCCGTTTGGTTCCGCATATAAATCACGTTATTTACACCAGTTGATGGAAGGGAGGTTGTAGGGGGAGGGTTTAGGGCTGGTTAATCCTAATAACTTTCGTTCGAACTCGATGTGGTTTTCCCAATGTACTGTTATGAGTTCTGGATCATTCATACCTATCAACCTCACAGTATCTTCCTTCTGAAAGGGTTTAGTCCTTCAGATAACTCCTCGAGGGTCTCATAGGTTAATAACCAGTCTATGATCTCGCGATCAAGGTTCGATTTCCGGGCGGAGCAAAGGTTTTTGGATTAGTTAGCCCGATGATGTCAATGATAGCACTTTTTGCCTAGCAATGGGATCTAAGAAAATAAATTGCCTCAAAATTATGGATCAGCTCATTATCTTAATATTTATATTAATTATCACCATTTGCAACGCGATGATGTGTAATTTTTTTTTAATGTAATGGAATCACCAGAATGAAGTACCTAATTACTTTGCACCTTAAATAAATCAAATATATAAATTTTAACACTTTCGCGTTCCATTTTAAACATTTAAAATAATTTAACGGGTCAAAACGGGTCAGTCAGCTCGTGACCACGGTTGGTGCAACCTAACCGAAACGTCGGGCAGTAAGTAGTTCGTATTAACTACTAAATAAAAAAGGTGTCGCGTTTTGACCCGTTAAATTATTTTAAATCAAATATAATTTGATTACGCTTTTGCTTAAGAAAATAAAAGGAATATAACTCTTTTTATAATCATACATAGCCAAATATTTTGAGGACCTCCGTAGCGGAGAGGCGAGCGGGCCGAATAGTTGCGTCGCGCTATCTCTGGGTTTGATTCCAATATTGAAAACTCATTTTTCTATATTGTCTCCGACCGAGCAATGTACGTGGTGTCGTCAAATATTTATTAATTTATTTATAATACTAGGATATCTCATCTCGTTTCTTGTACCAGTACAGTTCGGCATATAATATAGAGGCCGGAGTTTGTTTCGGCTACGATTCTTATTAGATTAGCCTTATTATATTGGAGTTTGCCATCTGACCCCTGCAACCCTTGGAAACTAAATCTATTTGTACCGTAGTCGGTACCAAACGGAGGATAGGACAAGTCAGGGATAAGCGGGCCTTCAAGCATGAAATCGGTATTCTTATCCAATAAAAGGTTTACCTAATATGAGAATGTCATGCGTTGAATTCTAAGATCGGCAGTTTTTTTGTTTGCTTTTAAATTACTACTGTGGACGTAAGCGAGTTCATTTGCGGGGAAATGCTCTCATACTGAATGGTGAATTACTTATACGAGTAGAAAATCTTTTCGTAGCCAATCTGACATTACAAGCCATATCCATCACATACTTATAAATTCTAGATATGCATGAATATCATATCGTTTGTGGAGTGAAAATAAATGGGCTTATATGGGTTATGTATTGTAACAGATAACTTACCTTTTTTTATACATTACACTTCAAGATTGAATACAGCCCACCTGATGTTAAGTAGTAATGAGGTCCTAGCTTTAAAATTAAATTTCATCACATAGTTAATGGTTTAAGCTATGTGTTGATTACTAAGTAATTAAATGTTGCTTTGCATACTATACGAGTAGACGTAGTCTTGAGAAAATTACGGAATCCCTTGTAATCGTAGATATTTGATTGTCCTAGTATGCTAATAAAGATATATTATAATTATTATTTATTTAAAAAATATGAAGTTAGTGAATTTGCAAAATTAATGTACACATAAAATTGAACTTTAAATCAAACTTAAACTCAAACTCAAATATTTCTTTATTCAAGTAGGTTACATATAACACTTTTGAATTGTCATTGAATACAATGCGAAGTGATTCTACTTCCGGTTCGGAACCTATATCTACCGAGAAGACACCGGTAAGAAACTCAGCAGATAGCATTATCTAACTTATAGCTATGTGTAGAATACTTTGGACCAAGTCATATAGTTTTATTTTTGATGAGTGAAAAAAGCATTAAGTATTAATATAAATACATTGATTTACAATCATAATAAAATATGATAAAACTTAAGTTAGATACTATGAAATAAGTTGAATTGAGTTCCATATATGCATATGCTGCAACGGCATTATTTCTCCAGCAGTGCTGGTATTCTGATGAAATCCACACGCTCGATATAATTGTAATATAGGAAATTGGCAATAAACCGATACAAAAAGCGAGGGCTTATGCTTTGGAATATTGTGATCCTATAACCTTCTTCCAATTCAAAGTCAAGCTTAGCCTAAGTGTGTGGTGGAAGAAACACTCCGAATTTCACTGCCAGATCGAATAACATCAAACCGCCCTACCAATTTTTAGACGCCTAGTTTTGTAGAGAACTCACTTAGATTAGATTTTTATTACCATCCGCTATAAACTGGCAGCCCTAGTAGGTTCTAGTCCTATTTATCGTGTAAACAGGTAGTTTGCGGGTACATAGGGGCGGTTTCGATGGAAAACAAATAGTTTGTGTACACTCAGCCCCGTAACGATGCCTTAGTTTGCACGGTAACGTTTCTATTCGTGTTTAATCTTTAATTGCATAGAAACCAAACAAGGATTTTGTGGATGTGAGCGTTTGGTTTTAGATATGGAGCGGGGAACAAGCTACCTGTTTCACTCATTACTAATTCTGCTAGTATTAAACGGGTCATATTTAATCGAGCATCAAAAATAAGTAACCTCACCTAAACTAAATAATAGGTTGGGCACAAATTAATAAGTGAGCCAGTTGGGTTTGGGCGCCTTGTGGCTCGGTCAGTATTTATGTTGCCCTAATGTATTTAATTAATAAAAAGGTGCCTGTGAAATTATTACTCATACTCAAACCGTGGAAGTGGGATGTATGCGGGCTAAAATGTAGGAATATCTTATTGGTGGCAGATTTTCTACCTTTAAATCTATGTTTATGTCATCCTCTTCGGGGTTACGCTGACAGGATAGGCTCTCTTTGAACAGATGCAGTACAAGTATATAAACGTATAAATGTATAAATAAATGCGCCAGACAAACACACCAATCACCTGGTCTCAAACTAAGGTTTTCCCTTGTACTATGAGTACCAGACGACGGATACTAACTGGGGGCGTCATCCCAGCACACCCAGACCCAATATGATAATATGAACAGTTTAGCCAGATTTCCGTCCATTTTCAGTTTTCTGATTAGTCAATAGTCAAATCTTTTTATTCATATAGACTACATCAAAAAACTTATGAATGGTCTCTATCTTAATCAAATAAAGCTACCTTCGGTTCGGAACCTATAACAGCCGAGAAGATACCGGCAAAAAACTTAGAAGTTTTTTTACAAAAAAGCTAAACTTTAAACTAATTTTGCACGAAGACAAACAGTTAGTTTGTCAATTTAAATTACATATGATTCTTTAAATACACAATAAGGAGTTTATTCTGCCCTTATGTCGTCGGCATAAGAATCAAAATCGATCTGCAAGTGTTTATTTGAGGTTCTCTATCGAAGAAGCTGGTAATCTCCCGTAAGGTTTAAACGTACAGTCTCTACTCTTTCATTAAAATATAATTTGCAATTTATTCAGATCGCGAATAGGTATTTATTCTGTTCCCACTATTTCGTGCAAAAACACCCACTACTCACCCTAAGTACCGCGTAGCATTTCACAAGGATTCGTAATTAGCCTCTTACCGTAACTATCATTAGGATTATCCTCACTATTTAAGTAGGAGCTCACCCAAATGGGGGATTCGTTTTGGTGTATGTACTTCCTTTAGCTGCCGCAATTAAACTCAGTCTGGGAAATCATTGTATTAAAACCTTAAAAGATTCATCTGCTCCATCCAGTCCTGCTACCAAAAGTGAGTGAAGTGTGAGACACCACAATACCCCAGTTAGCCTTATAAACCAAAGTCTATTGACGTCTGCAAAAATAATATTTTCAAGAAAGGAAAATTGTTTCCTTGTGAATATTCTCAGAATCGAGTTTCACCTAAAAGATCAGATTGCTTAATAAAATCTTACTGCCACTAACTTTTGCTAGATTTATTTGAAGGCGGTTTTCACAACAAAGACTACTTCTGAAATATAAATGTATACTAATACTAGCGACCAGCCGCGGCTTCGCATGCGTTTGATTCTGCACTCCTATCGGTGGAAGCGTAATGTTATAATTATAGTCTAGCCTTCCTTGATAAATGGACCATCCAATACAAAAATAAAATTTCAATTCGAACCAGTTGCTCCTGAGATTAGAGCGTTTAAACAAACTCTTTAGCTGTACAATTTTAGTATCCCTACTAATATTATAAATGCGAAAGTCTGTCTGTCTGTTACGCTTTTTAAATTTAGTATAGGCATACGTTGAGCCTCAAGAGCGGAAATAGGCTACTTTTTGTGAAAAAATAAGGGGGGGATAGGTGTCATACCACCTTTGAAAGTTTAAATGGGAAAATATTGATTTGTTAAGTTAGAGAAATGAAATTTTGGCACAAATATAGCTCGAAACTTGAATTAAAATACAGACTACTTTTTGATTTGAATATAAGAGAAGATAGGGGTAAAACCGACCATGAAAAGATGTAGTCCACTCGCACGAAATCGCGGGCACAGCTAGTCCATACTAATATTATAAATGCGAAAGTAACTCTGTCTGTCTGTCTGTCTGTCTGTCTGTCCGTCTGTTACTCTTTCACGCCTAAACGGCTGAACGGATTTTGATGAAATTTGGTATAGGTGTACGTTGAATCTCAAGAACGGACATAGGCTATCTTTTATCAGAAAATAAGGGGGGGGATGGGGGTAATACCACCTTTGCAAGTTTATATGGAAAAATGTTTATTTTTGAAGTTAGAGATATGAAATTTTGCACAAATATAGCTCGAAATTTAGATTAAAATATAGACTACTTTTTGTTTCGAATATTAGGGGAGAAAGAGGTAAAACCGACCATGAAAGGATGTAGTCCACGCGAACGAAGTCGCGGGCACAGCTAGTAGATTATAAAGCTGAAGGGGTTATTCGTTTGTTTGATTGAACGCGTTAATCTTGTCGCGGTGGGCCGCTATCAATAAGCAACTTTTTGTCTCGAATATCGGGGGAGATAGGGGTAAAACCAACCACGAAAGTATCTAGTCCACGCGAACAAAGTTGCGGGCACTGCTAGTCTTCAATATTTTTTTATTTAACCTCTTCATTCACGTAATGAAGGTTTCATTAAAATTTAAATTTCTGGGTTTAAATATTATTTTGATTACCTATTTGCCTTGAGTTAACACAACCTTACACTTCAGTTAAAATAGAGACAGTACCCACCCAGTAATTATTAAAAGCATTACAAACATGCATTTAATATGAAATTCAATACCTGCATCGAGAGCTTTTAACACAACGACCTATTAATGGGCAAGTCTTGATATTAATTACATGGTGTCAAGTGTCCTAACCAATTAACGACGTCCTTAGTAATTAAAATAATTTCGTAATAATTTTTCCCACGTTACAATCCTCGGTTTATCGCCTTCGATCCGAGAGGGATTTCCCAAGGGCACTAAAGGAACTATTTCGCTCAAAAAACGCTGAGGGGTAATGAAATATTCGCTTTATGAGCTGTAATCATTTTATCTCAATTGTGATGGAAGGGAAAAATGGGGTAGAGACTGAAGTACTGTAGGTGGTTGTGTAAGACTGGCTTTATGAAGGAGTATAAAAGGGAACATGTATGAATTTGTGTGTGGGCGTGATTATATCTGTGACCGGAACAATCTATGTTAATTAAGTGGTTGTTAACAAAAACTAAATGAACCCATAGTTTTTTCCCATTACCAATACCTTTTTCAACATTCTAGTAAAATCTATTCAGATAAATATATAATACTTGAAATGTAGTAATTTTTGTTTTTCGTTAGCATCATTTCGAAATGGAAATCTTTCCTCTTCAAACAGGTAGGTTCTTGATATAGCTCGACTTTTTTAATTTAAATTTAAATTAAGTTAATATAGCCTGCTGCGAAAAACACGATTAATAAAAGTAAGTATAACTCAGTACTAAAATATTGAGATATGGCATTAAAAGTCGTCTCACTAAATCCGATTTATGTAAAATTGTAGCCACGAACTGAAATATTTAAATGTAAGTATAAGTTGAGTGAAGCGATGGCTGGCACATGCGTCATGCTTGTGATCAGGTGCCACCTTTGGGGACTGGTCTGTTTCAGTTTGTCTCTCGAAAGTAAATAATTACTTACTTGTTTTATCAATCATCAAAATAAAACTATATGACTTCGTCCAAAGTGCAATTAGATACTGCTACTGTAAGTAATCTACTGAGTTTCTTATCGGTGTCTTCTCGGTAGATTTAGGTTTCGAACCGGTAGTAGAATCACTTTTCAATTTATTTAATGACTATTCAAAAGTGTTATATGTAACCTACTTAAATTAAAAGGTCCCGGGTTCGATTCCCGGTCGGGTCAATTTGGAAAACGAACTTTTCTAAATTGACTTGGGTCTGGGTGTGCTGGGATGACGCCCCCAGTTCGTATCCGTCGTCTGATGCTCATAGTACAAGGGAAAACCTTAGTTTGAGACCAGGTGATTGGTGTGATTGTCTGGCGCATTTATATTTATTTATTTATTAATAAATTTGAGTTTGAGTTATAAAATGCGATCAGCCGGAATTCCTTACACAAAAGAAAAGCGATTGTTTTTGATTCATTGGGATTTGAAGGGTTAATTTAATTGATACAAAAAAAATGCTAAAGGACAAAATGGCATCCAGTATTATTCTCGAGCGACCGTAATCCTGACAAATGAAGGTTCCCACAAAAACTCGTATAAATGTTATTTGCATAGGGATGTCATTTGAAGTCAGTCGTTTGGTTACCATTTTTTTGTTTAGCAAGGGGTAAGGGGGCGTATGTATGGATTTAAGGGGGTCCGGATGTATAGTTGGTACCTACTCTTTCACGCAAAAAATACTGATCGGATTTAAATGAAATTTGGTTAAAAGATTAATGATATACTAGATTAATGTAGATGATGTTAGACTATTTTTATCCCAAAATAATGTGGATAAATAATATATACTAGCCGGTGTTAAAAAGGTGTAAAAAAGTTTAATTTAAATCATTGCTAAATTTAACACCCGAAATAAAATGAAATGATTTATTTCTGCAAGTGGATTTACAATAAATTCTTTTGAACGTCAATTATTTTTCCTACCAGCGCCTCGACGTTGGTTCTGTTAAGAAGAAGCGCCGCAACAAACTCAACAGATATCCTCTTTTAAAATAAATTACAAACATAACAATTGGGCATTAAAATATTTGAATTAATAATATAGATTATCTAGGTGCAGATGGACATTTTAACAATTCCACATATTTTTATCATTAAAAAAATCTTGTACAGTGTAATAAGCCTTTTTGATAAGCCATGTTTTAATTTGAGTCTTAAATCTATGCATGGGCAAGTCAATAATGCTTTGCGGTAACTTATTAAATATTTTGATACTTATCCCCCTGAAGGAATTACTACTTTTATGAAGTTTTCGAACTCGTTACAATCATTCATCACTACCTACTAATATTATAAGGGCGAAAGTTTGTGTGTATGTATGGATGGATGGATGTTTGTAACTCTTCCACTCAAACACTACGAGATGGATTTGAATGATTCCTTACAATATTATAACTTATACATCAAAATAACACATAGGCTACATTTTATAACGATTTTGTGTGAATTATCTAAAATATGACTATTTTAATAGTTACCTACGCGTTGACAAATGACTAACACCGAGTCAGTCATTTTGGCAGGCGAAATTTTTTAAGTTAGAGATATGAAAGTTGGTACAAATATAGCTCGAATACAGACTCGAATAAAATACGGACTCTTTGTTTCGAATATTAGGGGAGATAGGGGTAAAACCGACCATGAAAGTGTGTAGTACACGCGAACGAAGTCCTGTGGACTAGTTTTAACATAAACACATTGAAAATACACCGTTCAAAGTTTTGTATATCGCTAACTTAGATGGCACGTTTGTGTACACTCGAGGACAATGCGACCGTAAACTAGGCCGGTGCTATACGTGCAGTCAAAAGCACGTCAAGCTAACACTGGGCTCTGTGCCCTTATGTCCAGGGAATAAGTGCTAATATCGAACAGTAACCGTTGTGCTGTTGGCGGTACTGACTCGACAGTCTTTCTCTTGATGTTCTATTTGTGTTGGACTGCATCACTAATGTAAATGAGGTTGCTACGTGGCGTTAGCAGACAAGTTAATTTTCTATATAGAAACCAACAGCGTATACTTAACCCGGCGTCATTGACGCTGGGTTAAGGCGTTAACCCGAGGCGATTTAAAATGGATATATATTTTTTTCCAAGCAACCGTTTGATTTGAATATTTATTTAGCTGCAGATACAATCTTCTTTTACCTATACAGCAGGTTTGCAAAGTGCGACGACGTTCACGGAAGGAGATACACTTGCGTAAACTTAAAACGGGTAAATATGACCCGGCGTCATCGACGGCGTAGTGTTTTCATGATTTACCTTCTTTTCATTTATTTGTTGTTTTTGTTATAAATATGTATTGTTTAGTCTTAAAATTTATAATATTTGGTTCTTTCTTCGTTTTTTTGTTGAAAATTGCATTAATATCTACTATCTAGGGAGAATTTTAGTGGTGTTAGAGGAATCTCAATCTGAATAAGTAGAAGGTGACGCTTTGGATGTCAATAATGTAGGCTATGTATCCGAATGCGTATTTGATATTGGTCTTGCAACTTTAAAAAACATATCAATCGAAATAATTACAAAGTATGTGTCAGACAAACTTAGAGCAATGTGAGTAGAAATTCAAAACGATGGCCTCGATTATTTTCTTGCCATGTTAAATATACCGGATACAAATATAATATATCTTGCTAACAATAATGATACTCGCACCAAATGACGACAGTTTCTGAAAAACCTTGGGCTTGAATGGATTCAAGATCATTTATGACCCCGTAAGACACATGTGAATTTTCATACTAGATTTTACAGGCGAACTTGTTAAATAACCTCCAAAAATGGTTCCAAGAACATGCAGAACTTAGCTTTGAATTAGTTATGTCCGTCTCAAAAGGAAAATAAAATTTCAAACCATTGCTGAAATTTGGGGCATGATGACCCAGCGTCACTGTCGCTTAATTATTTTTACGTCATCGACGCCGGGTTAGATCGCAAAATATGATTACACTGATAGGATAGGTTTTCATAAATCTACTTTGTGATTATATATTCATATAAATATATGAATTCATACTTTCATGGTCGATTTTATCCCTATCTCCCCTTACATTTGAAACAAAAAGTAATCTATATTTTATTCCAAGTGCTAAATTGCATGTATCTAACTTGAAAAATAAATACTTTCCTATATAAACATTCAATTCACCCCCATCCGTCCTTATAATCAAAACAAAAAGTAGCCTATGTCTGTTCTAAAGGTTCAACGTATACCTATACCAAATTTCATAAAAATCGGTTCAGTGGTTTAGGTTTGAAAGCTGGGCAGACAAACAGACAAGACAGACAGAGTTACTGTCTCAATTATAATATTAGTATATAGTATGGATACATACTTTAGACAAACACCGAGTATAATAATTTAAGCCAAAACCGGCCATTAAGTACCTACAGTCAGCTTAATTCAACAACTTAAACTCAAATTGAGATACACAGTACACATACAGGCCTATGAAATGACAAAATCAATGCGTCAACTGCTGATTGGCTGAAAATACGAGTGCGATCAGCGGTATAGAAACTTTTGTCGTCTCGTGCGAGAAATTTGACGTATTGCGCATGCTAGGCCTGTTCGTAAGCTCTCATAGTATATTCGAAGCCCATCTCATTTTCCATCTTCCGAACACGTTCACTTGTTGAGTCCCGCGGCGCGCTATATAATTTAACTGTATTACTGTTCTATTTGCTCAAAAGGTGACTTGGTAACTTGCCATACGATTTTCACGCACCGTGGTCACGCTACTATCTCTTGAGTCAATGGCACAGGATAACTTGATCTGAGAGTGAGACGTATTTTTATGAAAACGTTTAAACTTATTCACTTTGAAGTCATTTATCATACGTAGCGTGCGTATCTTGTGTGGTTACTAATCCATGTTTTAGGTGCACATTAAATACCTACATATGTATATCAGTAAACTTTTGAGTTTCTTAAAGAAACAGATATGAAATCTAGCAGTAATGGAAATATGTTTACATATTAAATGAAAATAGGCGACAAGTACAGCACAATAAAGCTATTACTGGACTTGTAGCCCTTACCTTGAAGGCTTGACCCCTTTTACTAATGTAGCACCCCCCAGGAGCTCTGAAAACCTTACTCACACGCAGGAACACAACAACTCCGGAGTGATTGTTATTTGGCTGCGGTCTTCTGTAGGTGGAGGTATTTCACCAGTTGGGCTGCTCCAATTCGAGCAATAAATCGCTATGCCTTACGTTTCTTGAAAATAAATGCACAATATGACCTTGCTTACTCAAAATTACCAATTGCAATATAAGGTTATGATGAAACGAAATCTTAAATTTCTATTTGACGTATGCACGAAGCGTCCTAAAAATTTTGTACTTTTGAGTGTAGTTTGGGGAAAAAAACGGGCACATTTCCTTTGCCATATCAGTCAAAGATTTTAATTGAAGAAGAGCACTCTATCCAAGTTTATTCTGTTATCAACCATATTTCCACCCTGAAACCATAAGTAGTTCAAAATATAAATAGATTTTTATATTTTTTTATAATACTTCACGACGCACTCAACAAATCTCTCCTTTGCTTTCTGTTTCTTTAAAAAAAATATAATAATTTCTAACCGACTCCTAGTGAATACGACTCACTGACATCGCCTAGACTGTGCCAGTAGCGTTTGCAAACACAGCGCTAGTGATTCCCTTTGGAGCTCAATTTTCCGAGCCGCTGAGTATCGGGTGATGAATCAGGGGTTAATGACGGTAAACGAATACATTGAAGGCTATGTGGAGCCTACGTGAGGTGAGGCACTGCTGGGACTTAGCTGGCTTCATATACAGGCACTGCGTCATCAATTATACCCTTGATATTAGTAGTTACTTGATATATAGGTCTATACTAACTCATAAAGCTGAAGAGGTTTTTATATTAACGCGCTATATCTCAGGAAGTATACTGGTTTGAAGCGAGAAATATTTTTTGTGTTCGATTGTCCATTCATCAAGGAAGCTTTTAAGCTATGTAACAACACACTGCAACCAGCAGGAGCCGTAAAAAATAAAAAAAAAATAGCAATAAAATATAGTAAAACTGGAGATATCACGCGTGCGATGCTGTGATGTAACTGAATAATATCTATCAGTCCCATTGGAAATGACGACCTCGGTGGCGCAGTGGCTAAGGTAGGCGGTCAAAGCGCGAAAGGTCCCGGGTTCGATTCAATTCAATTCAATATTCAATATCTTTATTGCATTTCACGTCAATTTGGAAAACGAACTTTTCTAAATTGACTTGAGTCTGGGTGTGCTGGGATGACGCCCCCAGTTAGTATCCGTCGTCTGGTACTCATAGTACAAGGGAAAACCTTAGTTTGAGACCAGGTGATAGGTGTGATTGTCTGGCGCATTTATTTATTTATTGGAAATGTCAAGTTGCCACTCTGAATTTATATGCCCTGAAGGATACCGTTATCTACTGCAAAATGCATAGCATATGTTTTTAACGACTTCAAAAATGATGGTTTCTTAATATAATATAAATTGTATGACTGTTTTCCCGTAACTTCGATGTTCCGTTGATGTTTCTTGACTTTCGAGTTTGATGGGTTTTTTTGGAAAGGAAATATCTCGGTGGTATGACCAAAACATGTCAGGGTACACATTTTGGATTTTGAACCACCTTTATGTCGCGGACATAAAAACTAAAATCGATCTGTGTTTACGTTGATATGTTGTTCACTGTACTATGATACAGAGACCAGGATTTGATGATGGTTTTTCAGAAAATCGGTAATTTTTTGCTTAAAATTATTCGGCTCACCTAACTACTATAAAACTTGATTAAGGTGAAGATTTCATGTTATGAAAACCATATTAATTAAACTCTTTAATGTAGAAGAAATACTCATGAATTTTGGTTACAAGTAGTGTTTGGACCCACAACCCTTTACATAACATTTATAAAAAAACATGTGTACCTATTTTAATGCAATGTACCTATTAAATCCTCAATCCTCAATATGCTTGTTGTAATACTGACAGAGAATCAAAGAATATGGACAAAAATATGTCCGCAAAATACGTTAGACATACAAGAAACAAAACTAACCCCTGTCACAGATGGCAGATTACCAAATGCATCAACATCTGGTAAACAAAAGGAAGAAGCAGGAAAATTTACTAAGATTAATTACGCAATAAAGGTTTCGGGCCGGGGAAATATTTCTAAGTATAGAACTAAATACTTAAGTATGCTCTAAGTGGCCGCGGGTGGGTTGGCTCATTCTGCAAATTGGACGCTCGGTTTACTGACCGACATCCATAATGGCCTATTTAAGCGATTACCGGCTATTGATCTGTGGTCGACGAACAATCATAACTGTTACCTATATAGCAGTAGGAGCGCGATAACCACCAACTGTTAAAAAATGGTACTGAAAGTAAAAAAAATACCCGATACCCTGTACTCGTATGTCTATGTCATATTTGTAAGAATTTATATATATATTTCTATTCTTGTATCATTAATGTAAATTTAGGGAAACCTATTATTGGCCTTACTATTAGTGTAACCATGTGTTGTGTATTAAGTATTGTAACGCTGTTGGTTTCTAAAATAAATAAATAAAAAAAAATAAAAAATATATTCTCGCTGCAGTCCAGTATTGGATGGGAGTCCATTTGGACCATATTCAGATATCTATCACGAGCAACTTCGCGTTTCAAAAAGAACCGGAGACGAAGGGCCTGCCTCTCAGTTTTTAAGGTTTTAAGTGTGGAGGTTTTGCATAAACCTGATACCCCTTTCTCCTTTCTCCGGCGAGCAATTTCACACTTGTACATGTACATTCCTCTACTACATATGAAGAGAGATGAGATTTTAAGTGGAGTGAGGATTTATCGCTTAATCTGGAGCAATCTGATTGGTGAAATACCTCCACGTTACAGAAGACCGGAGCCAAATAACAATCACTTCGGTGTTGCTGTGTTCTTGCATGTGAGTAGGGTTTCCAGAGCTCCTGGTGGGTGCTATATTAGTAGCACGGGCAAGCCTTCAAGGTAAGGGCGATAAGTTCAGTAACATATTTATTATGCTGTACTGATCGCCCTTAAGCTAGGACCTTATTACCACTTAAAATCAGGTGGGATGAGGTCAATCTTGAAGTGTAGGTGGGTGAATCAACTATTTTTTGTCCTAACGTGCGGAAATTTGAAATAAAAAATAAATTCGAATTTCTTGTTACATTAATACTATTTGCATGCCTTGACTATCGTTCTACAACATTTCAGGATAGGGCACGATCTTTATATTGTAATTATATACTTATTTGCTTCAGAACAAATACATGTCGTCTAATGAGTCCCCTGGGTGACTATTATTTTCATCAATAAAAACACGGAAAGTTTGGAATTAAATTTTAATTATAGTTAAAATGATAAAAAAATAAACCTTTACAGGTTTTACTTATTCAAAAACTGTAAAGAATTTCTCGAAATCATTAACAATTATGTCTCTGGAGTCACTAATGAAAAACCAGTACACAAACTTTGTGATATTTTTATAACAAATCAACATAAATAGAAAATAAATAACAGGCAAACTCCTCGCATACTATAAAAACAATATACATAAAAATATCTATGCTACAACTATATGTTCAATTATTAATATCAGACAATCACTACTCCAATGTGGGGACAAATGCGTTTGTCAAGAGACAAATAAGTGACTCAGGAGACATTGCTATCCTGTGACACAACTGACTAGTTATCAAACTAGCAAATTAGTGCCTTTTTTTGTCGAGGGGGAAATGCCTACCGCACAGTCACTCTCAGCAGGGAACAGAGAGTGGTGTGTCGGGCTCGCACCGACTAAATCAGAGTTTTTACTATAACTCATTTGCTAGTTGCAATGATTACTTGTAAGCACTTCCAATCGATTCGTTTATGTGTAATTTAGTTCAGAAGATACAATATCATTCAATGAATTATCTAATTTCAACATAATCCTTATACACACCAACGTACGATCTCTGGAGTCACCGCAATTGTCTCTTGGGTCACCCGAAAAGTAAGCAAGGGGACCGGTGACTCAGGAGACATTGAACGAAAAAGTTAAGTTATTTGATAAATTATCTAAAAAATCTCATTAAGATATATTTACACCTCATATTAGAGCATATTTTTGATGTCTTAAAGTTAAAAAACTGTAGAAAGTACAAAATACTTACAAAAAATCAAGGTCTCCCAGTAGATCAACAATAAAGCCACCCAGTCATGCTTCTTGTCTTGGAGGATATGACCTAGTAAAACGACAGCCGCTGATTTCGCGCACACGATCAGGTGATATTTAAAACACCTCCTGATTGCCTCAAATAGGACTGGTACCATTTCACCATATAATTCGCACTATATGCTGTGTAAGTAAGGAGACAAGAGTATCCCTACTTTTTAGGGACACGTAAGAAAACCAAAATAAAAAAATAATTTAAGAAATTTCGTGAATATTCTATGACAAACCAAAAACTATGGACTTTCTTCCTACTGATACAATATAATATTTAATTGTGATGATACAATTATTTTACGACAGTGTCAAAAATGTAACAACGAGATGTTGCGGGGACAGCAGATTTTTATATGGGAACCAAAAATTGTCCGCTGGCTTACCCAAAGAAAAACAAAAAAATATTGTAATATTCGTTTACATTTATATCTTGCTAACAGCTTGTATATTAAAATTAGTTTTATAATAATATGAACATACAAACTAGTTTAGTTTGGACGTAAAAACAAAATGAAGTACAGGGACAGGGAAAAATAAAAAATAGTTGATTCACCCAGGTAATATAAAAAAAAGCGAGATTAACGTCATACGTGAGGCTTTTTGAGAAAAAAATACAAAATATTTGACTGTCTTCTCAATGGTAGTTAGAACGTTGAAAGTTTAAATAAATAAGGGCTTTTCTAGATATTATAATCATTACAATTTTACGTTTTCCGGAGTTAAATCAATATTCTATAGGTCGTTTTATGAAAACAAACTAACAAAGTCAAAACTTTAATAAGAAATAAGTAAAAATATTATCCAAATAGGCCAACCGACAAAATTTAAACGAAAGATGTTGTTTTATGCTAAGCAGAGATAAGAAAAACTCTTGGAAAATTGTGGCGTAGTTTTGTAGCCTTTAGCTACACGTAATAACTTAAAGGTCACGCCATATTACTTTTATATTTTGTAGGTTACTCTTACCAATTTCGCGTTTTATAATCTACATAATTTCTAAATCAAAACCATTTCAATAGAATATCTAACTAGGTGTGGCCCGCGACTTCGTCCGAGTTATTTTGGGATAAATGTATTAAATATGTTAATCAAGTAGGTATATTATCTATCTACCTGCACAATTTCATTTCTAATCCGTTGACTACTTTTTGTATGAATTTTTGCATACATTCTAACAAACTTTCACGTTTTGAGATTTTGTTTGGTTGCTGTTACCATTTTCACTTTATACCTATACCCTTCATCCCTACTAATATTATAAATGCGAAAGTAACTCTGTCTGTCTGTCTATTACGCTTTCCTGCTTAAACCTCTCAACCGATTTTGATGAAATTTGGTATAGGTATACGTTGCATCTTAAGAACGGACATAGGTTACTTTTTATTAGAAAATAAGGGGGGGATGGGGGTAATACCACCTTTGAAAGTTTATATGGAAAAATGTTTATTTTTAAAGTTAGAGATATGAAATTTGGCACAAATATAGTTCAAAACTTGGATTAAAATATTGACTACTTTTTGTTTCGAATATTAGGGGAGAATGGGGTAAAACCGACCATGAAAGGATGTAGTCCACGCGAACGAAGTCGCGGGCACAGCTAGTATTTTATAAAACCATTACAAAATATACTCTTAGACAGGTCGGAAAATACTATGACCCTAAAATCCTTAGTCTCTCTAAGAGTTAGCTTCCTAAAGCCAAAAGATGGAAATATTTGAACTCAAATTGAAATATTTTTTTTATTTGAGTTGGTTAAATATAACACTTTTGAATTATTAATAGTGTTGAAACAATTGAGTACTCAAGTAAGTATTTACTACCGAGAGGTAAACTGGAACAGACCAGTCCCCAAAGGTGGCACCAGTTCACAAGCATGACGTATGTGCCAGCCATCGCTTCACTCGACCATTTATTGAATTACCTACTAAATGTCTTTTTTTACTGGACTGCTAAAGAAAGGCGGGTAAAATTATTACGAAAATATTTTTCTGCCTAAATTCAGCACTAATGGTCTAATTGTCCCAAATTTCCCCATCTTAAAACCTCGCTAGCAGAAACTTGTACTAAGCGCCTCACCACTTAACCGTGTAGGTACCTACACGATGACCTACTTTACGGCCCTTACGACGCTACTGAAATAACAAGAAGAGAGCCTTTGATAAAACACAAAGGACAATTTTCCTTAGTAAGTTAATATTATTTTATCTTCAGTAAAAGAATGTGCGATGGCATGTTTACGGGATGTAGGTACGAACCTTCGGCACTGATTTTTATTTCCCTACTAATCCCTACTAATATTATAAATACGAAAGTAACTCTGTCTGTCTGTCTGTTACGCTTTCCCGCTTAAACCTCTCAACCGATTTTGATGAAATTTGTCATAGGTATACGTTGAACCTCAAGAACGGACATAAGCTACTTTTTGTTAGAAAGTAAGGGGGGGGGGGGTAATGCCACCTTTAAAAGCTTATACAAATATAGCTCTATTAAAATATAGACTACTTTTTGTTTCGAATATTAGGGTAGAACCGACCATGAAAGGATGTAGTCCACGCGAACGGAGTCGCGGGCACAGCTAGCTATTATATAAGTTGGTGTTTTTTTTTTATTTTTAGTGCGACGTGAAGGCGGTACAAGTCCAAAATTGCATTCTACAGTTGGTGGGTTCTATTCCCACTCAAAGCAAACAGGTGCTGAAAGTTTGAGGTTGGTTTGTGCCTGGGTGTTAAACAACACTTAGGCATAATTATTGTCATAAACATTTTGGCACCTCCAAGTACGTACAGTGAACAGCATATCAAGGTAACTTGCTGTTCGATTATAGTTCCTACGCCCTGAACTTAAGGGCAGTTCAAAGTCCAATGTGTGTAGTCTGACGTGTTTCCAAACGTACATGTGATATCACATCGCAACAAGTTCATCTATCCATCTTGTGAAGGGCAGTCTACTGCTGCGTTTTCCAGTCTGTCTGCCCCATTGGCCATCAAATTTACTTTGTATATATTTTTTTAAAGCGGAGTTAAAGTTTTGCGTAGGAGCTGTACCACTTTTGTGGGGATGACAGCGGCGTATGTGAGACTCTCCTGCTCCGTGGGAGCAAGTACTACCCTAACCAAATCCACCCTTATTATCGCCTAATGACGGCGCCATGGTAAAACAGGAGACCGTTAATGGCCACAAACCCAAAACTGGATTTGTCACCTGCACATCACCATTTTAGTTTTGCAATTCCTAGACCTATGTAGGTTGACTTTAGTTCTGCTACGATATAATACTAGTTCCTGACATTGAGACATTAAAAGAAGCGATGGCTGACACATACATAATTCTTCTGAACAGGTGCTATCTTTCGAGGCTGGTCAGCTCCAGCCTTCCTCTCAAAAATAAGTACTTCACTCATCAAAATAAAACTTTGACTTAATCCAAAGTAAACTACACAGCAATAAGTTAGATACAGCTAACTGTAACTAATCTAGTGAGTTTGTGAGCGGAGTCTTATTCGACAGATATATATTCCCAACCGGTAGTAGAATTATTTTGCACTGTGTTTAATTACGATTCTAAAACGTTAAATGTAGGCTACATTTAACATTCTTGAAAAAAGATATATTCGACTTCAAGTAAGTTCTCCATTTCATTTTGAATGATTCTGAGCTAAAAGATTAAGCCGACAGTTGGGCATCTCATTTTTGTTCGATATAATTATTATCATTAGCAACATATACTGGCCAAAGAAATGTCGTCTTGAGACACTAAATGTAATATATGAAAAGATTAGTCGCGATGTTCCGAATGATGCCCATCCGAGTTGGATTCATCCATGACCTCTCGTAGTTTAATTGATTTTTCAAGGAATTTCGTCTAAAAATGCTGGTTTAAAAAAAAAAGATCTCTATGAAGGATTCGTGTACGTATCTCTCTCAAACTTATACCAACTACGTATTACTTGGACAGATTATTTCAAGTTGAAAATACGTTTGCAAAAATAAATACCCACTTACCTACCTCTTTACTTTTTATGCAGTGATCAATTAAATAGCTAGTTTTTGTTTGATAGTAAAAAAACTGAATAGGTACCAACCAGTTCCTTTAAATATGTACCAACCTATTTGACTATGATTAGAGTTAGTTTAACAAAAATGTCTACATTTCATTTGAGTACATGAGATTGGCGGAATCACTGCGTTGTATCTTAACGCGGAATAGATAATAATAAAATAAACTTTATTTGACGCGTCGGTAAATAAAAAATGGTTCCAATATACCTAAATGTTCAATTGAAAACCCACGAAAAATAGATTATCTTAACGTTGCTACACCAAAAACGTCGTAAATCCGACGAAACGTTTAATTACTTAATTAGAGCCTGGCTGACGATAATGAGAGCAGATAAAATGAGGTTGACTACGTCCACAATTTTGCGTTCTATTCCCCACAAAATACAATTATATTTCCAAGAAACGTGATAAAGGATTTAGTCGAAATAATTTAAAAAGATAATGCGCGAGCCTGAAAACTACGTCGCTTTCAAAACATGAGCCAGACTCCCAAACAAATTCCGTACCTTGCTTGCGTTCGTTTTTCCGCCAAAACTATCTAGTTTTTTTTTTAAATCTAAGACCCTTACCTACGAGCAAAGGAAATCCAACTGATGAAAACAATAACACTCCACTTAATGCCACTGCCACACACACGAATGTTTTTTTTTTTCAATACAAATGTTTCGGGTAACCGGCGATGCGTCCACAAGGCCGACCGAGGTGAGACTGCTGGTGCTCGGTGATAATGCCATAGATTATGAGCGGCGAGGAAAAGTCGCAGAGTCGATGTTATGCAAATTAGGTAATTGTTCGTATTAAGATAAGGGGCGAATTGCGTTAGAATGCGATAGGTTTAAATTGAAGTGACGGTTTTGAAAATGTTATTGAATCTCCTATTTGCTTTTTTTCAGCTAATAAAAATAGGTGTTTCTTTTAATTTATGCGATCTTATCGCTAGAAAGCGATCTCTTTCAGACAATCTTTAGATAATCCGTTTGTTGTGAACTATCTTAGCTTATTATAAAGGTTTTTCTACTAATACAACGAATAATTGCTAAATTTGTTTAATATTATCTTCTATTTAATTTAAGACCTTTGCAATACATTTCAAACATTCAACACAAGCTAAGTAATTAGTTCAAAATTAATAACTTTAAAAATTTTCATGTTATGTTTTCAAATCTATATAAACAAGGTAAAAAAGTACGCATGATAAAAAAATTCAACAGTACTCTAGGTACTTTTTTATTATAGACTTAAACCTATCCACATATCGAACTTAAAAAATACGAACATATTCATAGTCAGACAATATTTATTTATTTATTTAAAAACTTTATTGCACAAAATAAAAAGTACAAAAGGCGGACTTAATGCTAGAAGCATTCTCTACCATATTATATTAGCTACAGCTAAACCCTTCAAACAATCAAAACGATGAACTATTAAGCAAAAGACCTCAGTTAATATCGTTTCCAACATCTAAATCACATTAATACACCGCATTAAAACGCAAATAAACCTGTCATCTCAGAGAAAGACTTTTCCGACCTACAAACCGACGACTCAGCGCCCCCATAATCTATGACGAGGCTTTCCATTCATCCCGTTCTTTCCCCACGGTTGAATACACCCGTCTCGCTCGCTCGCTCACTCAAACGAGTGACGTAGATACGCGGGAAAATGTAGCGAGAGTTTTGTTCAAGGCTCACTTCTACTAGATAGATACTGGGTGTTACAAGGTACATTGAATTTGAATTTTGTTATTGGACATTAGGATTTGCGTCAAATGTAATCAATGGTATTGAAATTAGAGTTGTTGTGAGTGACAGTTTGAAAACAAGTCTCGGTAGGGTTGGAATTTTTTTTTGCGAGTGGACATTTTTTAATAACATTTTGGTAACATCGACGTCATTTTTTTTTGGTACATCCTAAAATATTCACTCTGATATCCACCTGTTTATTTGCCAAGATCGCCGTAATAGATTTTAAAGGAGTTTTCAGAAATAGATATTTATCACATTATTAAGAGAGGTGGGGATTTATCGCTCGAACTGTAGCAGCCCGACTAGTGAAATACCTCCACCTTACAGATACAAACAGCCAAATAACAATCACTTCTGTGTTCCTGCGTGTAAGTAAGGTTTCCAGAGCTCCTGGGGGGTGCCACATTAGTAGCAGGGGTCAAGCCTTCAAGGAAAGAGCGACAAGTCCAGTAACAGATCTATTATGCTGTAGGTACTTGTCGCCCTTAAGCTGGGTCCTCATTACCACTTCATCATATATATCAGGTGGGATGACATCAATCTTGAAGTGCAATATAAAAAATATATATACAACAAACCAAGATTGGTAGTTGGGCATTGGTCCCCGAGCAGATAACACCTAGCTCGGCGGAAGTACTTACACTCTTAGTAAAGAACATCCGTTCCTTACAATTAGTCAACTAGCTGTTACTGGCGACTTCGTTTACGATTTAGGGATAAAATTTATCCTTCTTACTAATTTAATATCTCATCATCTTTCTACAAATTTTATCCATATCAATCCGGTTTTGCGTGAAAGAGTTACAAATATATATTCGGACATTCTTAATATTTATAATATAGTAGGATTATTTTATTTATCTAAAATGGGTATTCTTATAGATAAACATAGAGATATACACTTTATTGCACAGAAAATTTTAAGAAACTTGTTTTACATTAATTGACCTCATCCCACCTGATATTAAGTGGGAATGAGGTCCTGGCTTAAGGGTGACAAGTACAGCGTAATAAATAAGGTACAGTCGCTAAATTTCGTCCCCACACCTAATTTCGTCCCCTTCGATATCTATTTCATTAAACACTGCCATCTATTATTAGTGACACGAACTAGCTTCTAACTGCATCAGTCGGCCATTGTGAAGAAGTGAGGGCGGCACGACGTTCGTACCGGCAGAAATACTAAAATCAAAAAAAGTGTTCAAAGTGAGTTTTTCATTGAAATATTCTCGGATTCCATAAAATATTGAGATGCCTGACTTATTGATGCAATTTTATTGCCAAACTAACTTTTATTACGTCAGATGTTAATCGATTAAGTCAAAATTGTAGGTTATAACACGTTTTTTGCCTCAATGGGAGGAGTCAAAATAAATTAAAATTTCTTAATATCGTCCCCTTACGTGAACCTTATTTCGTCCCCGGGACGGTATTAGGATCTCGAACAGTGAATGGATCGCGAACGTTCATATCACTTCTTTTTGTATGAAACTGTAGATTGATATGTTTTTTTTTAATTTGTTTGATGCCAAAAAGAAAACTGTGGGATGCTGGAGCAATGACAAAAGCTGTTGAAGCTGTACGAGCGTTTATACCTCCGTTGATGGTGTTTCCTAGAAAAAATATGAAAGCTGAACTACTTGATGGAGCTCCTCCAGGCACAATTGCTGGATGCCATCCATCGGGTTGGATCCAGCCTGAACTGTTTACAAAATGGCTGACACATTTTGTGTCTATCGTAAAACCATCAAAAGAAGATCCTATTCTACTGGTGTTAGATGGGCATTACAGCCATACAAGGAATTTGGATGTGATAGACATCGCACGTGACAATGGAGTATCAATAATCTGCCTCCCTCCGCATTCTACTGATCATATGCAGCCATTAGATGTCTCATTTATGTTTCCTTTGAAGACATACTATGCCCAAGAAATAAAGAATTGGTTGAGTAATCACCCAGGGCAAGTTGTGACGCACTACCAAATTGGAGAAATATTTGGAAAAACTTATTCAAAAGCTTGTAAAATTGAAACAGCAATCAACGGATTTCGCAAAACGGGATTATTCCCACTTAACGAAAACATTTTTGACGACAGTCCACATGTTCCTTCCTCGACCAATACAACACCATTGGCAAATGCTGTCCCGTCACCTTCACAGTCTATAATGGAAAGACCAACATCTCCATTATCAGAATCAGTTATATAGTTAGTTGTTAGTTACCTTCATCTCCATTTATAGTTCCAGCTGATTTGCATCCTGTTCCCGTTATTGAAGCACCTACACCTTCAACAAGAAGAGGTAAAGCGATGATAGTCACCGCCTCGCCACACAAAAAAGAAATAATAGAAGCTGTAAAGAAGCAGACAGAGAAGAATGAAAGAGTGGCAAAAAAGAAAAGCGAAATTGAAAAAAAAACGAAACCAGCTGGAGGCAACAAAAATAAAAACAAAACCAAAAGGCGACGCAAAGAACAGTCCTCTGAAAAAGAATCATCTGATGATGATGAGCCAGTTCTGGTGTTTACTGACGAAGAAGATAGCGAGAATGATGACGCTGAATGCCCAGTTTGTCGTAGTAACTATTCTCAAGACAAAAAAGGAGAAAAATGGATAAGATGCATACAATGTTTTCAATGGATGCACGAATATTGCGTTGAAAATCCAGGACCAAAGTTTGTCTGCTCTATTTGTTTGGAGAATTAGAAGTTCCTATTTGTACCTTTACCAATGATTAATATAACTAAAAAAGCACTGATTAGATATAAATATGATAGTTACTTAAATATTTTTTTTATATAATATTGTTAGGAGTATAACTCCAGTTCACGTACTGATTATTATGATCTCAATATCGTCCCCGGGACGTAATTAGGAGCCCAAAAAAATATTTTGATAATATGAGTATTTTTGTTAAAGCCATTTGTATACTTTTTATAAAAGCGTTAACGCATTTTTGATTATTTCTAAGAATAAAGGAATGTTGAAGCTAAAGTGTGACGTTTCATTTATTACTGTAGTATTATTATTTTTTTTTGGAGATTTTTTTTACAAAAAAGGGACGATATATGGCGACTGTACCTTATATAATTAGTGGTGACAAAAACTCTGACATCGCGATGTAGGATCGATGTATTAATTGGCCAATCGTACATTACGTATGTGTTTACTATGCCAATTCTGCTGACTCCGTATTTGTGTCGACTTGTAGGTAATGTCTTACATTATAAATCAAAGATCAGGGCTGAGGTCTCCATTTATATTCAATCGCCATGTTTCCGACACCCGGCATATGTCAATTAATAGCTTCAAACGTTTCTTCACGGCATAATGATGTAGAAAAATGTAAAATTGGTGTCGCACACGCCTGTGTGTCACTATCATTAGCACAGACTGATAAATTGCTATATATGTCGCAGGCATTTTGAATAAATCCGCCGTTTACATACGGCGTCGTCAGTTTAAAAACGCTCGCTGATGTGTAATATGCCGAATGCAAAATCAGGCAAAATGACAAAAGTTTGTTGTTGTTTTGGGGTGACCATGAATAAAACACTGTTTGGACAAATTAGACCTACTTCATTAAAATATTCAAGTAACAAAGAGGACTTTTTTTTAATATCAATTACTTAACCTAAAGTTAATTGAAGTAATTAACGATTCCATTGGTTAGGTTAGGTTAGTGAATAAAGTGAAGCGCCACGTCTAGCTCATTTGTAATAATATTATAATCATTAAAAAATAAAACAGTAGGAAAGTCATTTACTTGGGATTTCATATATATTTGAAACATTACATATTTTTAACACTTTTAAATTTACAGTTCTTTAGCTTTATAAATTTCAATAACACTGTCCTTTGCAAACCAAATTGTATGGTCACCCTAGCTTTATCAAGCTATACTTCAATTTGCCGCGTCATTATACATAATGACATTTTGTCCTCGGCATTTTACAAACCGGCATTCGTTTAAAACTGACGACGCCGTATGTAAACGGCGGATTTACTCAATATGCCTGCGACATATATATGTATGTTACCACTTCGTCACGGTCGGCTCTTTCGCTAAACTAGTTAGATCGTTCAAGTGGGGTAAATAAAGAACTTCAAACGTATCGTATGTGTTGACATAGTGACAACGGGTGTTATTCCATTTCTGAAACACTAGCGGTCCGCCGCGGCTTTGCTCGACGTACTCATATTCATAATCATATTATTTATTGCACTCTATAAGTAAGTAATGATGTAAGTAACTAAAAGTACAAGTTATGGACTAAGGTGGGCACCGCAAAGATAAGAGAGGGGAAGATTGAATTTTATAGTACCCCCCCCCCCCCCCCCCAGAGATAATATATTTAAAAGATGTCCGGATATTTGTCTGTTACTCAATCACGCAAAAAGTACTGAATGACTCTGGCAGAAACATGGATATGTAACTAAGTTAACTTACTGGAGTTCTTTTACCCCGAAAAAACGAAGACGAAGTCAAGAATAACGTCGTCTATATTTTCAGCCTACGTTTTTAGTTCCAAACGTTCTATTCCTAGGTAATCGTGATTGCTTCTAGCAGAAAACGTTAATCCGATTCAAAAAATTTAGCTAAAATTTCTATTCAGAGTCGAATTCAAAAGGTCGCCAACGAGTCCTTTCAGGTTGCAAACTTAATCTACTGTAATTGCGTTATCATAAACTTGATTACGTACTTTTGGCGTTTTGCGTACATTCCGTGTTCCGGCAGTATTTGTGTAGCGTTATTTTTGACACGTTTGCTTTGACGAAATTTGGGGGACTCACGATTTCGACCTGAATAAATTTACTTTCGAAATTGGGTTTTCTTGCTATTTTAAGTAAAAATATTCCTTTCTTGCTTTTTGTTTTTGAAATACACTTTTTAAAATATATGGCAGACGTGTTCATGACGCGTGAAAACGATTGGGTAGCGACCGAAGTTTAAATAAATAAATGTAAAATAAAATATGTTTATTGGCTTTCACAAATATTAAGTCTTAAACTAGTTACATCAGTTACCCCTTTTAAGTCTATATAGACCTGCGTCAGGTAGATACCGCTCGTCCTTCAATTATATCAGAAGTTTAGCAACGCATATTGTGATCTTGTTTGGATGATATGACCGTTAGGACTTTAGTGACATGTGAATCTATCATGTGCTTTGAAAAGCACGTTTGAGCTTTTCATTTGACATTTGACAGTTTGAAAATGTTACCTACACCTACATATATTGTTTCGTTAAAAACATCGTTAGACATAAATTTTAAGACTTTCGCGTTCCATTTTAAACATTTAAAATAATTTAACGGGTCAAAACGCGACACCATTTTTATTTAGTAGCTAATACGGACTACTTACTGCCCGACGTTTTACGTGAAAACTTTTCCTCAAGATTTCACGGAACTAAACACATGTATACACATGATGCATGAAAACATAATATGGAACTAATGAACCAACGAGATTCAAGGAACGAGCTTTTGATGTAAGCAAATTATAATATCGTTAGAAGGCTGACATCTAGCGGATGAAAACCTAAATTAAAGTTGGCATTGATTGCACCCACACCAGGAGCGTTCCCGTGTAATGTAACGTTAAAGATTTAAGATTACAAACTTGAGAGAGCAAAACCAACATTACTTAAAAAAAGTGAAACGAGCAATGCAAGGCGCGCCTTTTTTTTTGTCGAGAGGAAAATGCCAACCGCACCGTCACTCTCTGCGGGGAACAGAGTGTGATGTGTCGGGCTCGCACCGACTAAAACTCCCTCGGTGGCCAACGCTGCGCAGTTGTGGGGGAGTCGGGATCCCAGGTTCCCCCACAGCACCTGCCGCCAAGCGGCCCACCTCGGGGTAGACCACAGGGTTACTGAGTCCCCCCATCGCGACAAGGCGCGGAACCCAGCAGGGGGGAATGCAAGGCGCGCCTAGTTTATCTATAACAGGAATAATATTATAAACAGGATAGATGAAAAACTAGATAGATTTAAAAAAATCATTCACCATTAGCAAACTACATTCGTCTTGAGTAAGCCAACATTTATTGCTAGAACAGATTATCAATTATCTACTGAAAACACTTGATTATGCAAATTTTGACCATAAGGATTTGGGAAAAAAAATTAAACAGCGGCCCGCCGCGGCTGCGCATAAGACTATAGCCATTTTCGATTCATGAACTATCCAGCTCAAAAATATTTCTCAAATCGATCCAGCCCTTTCTGAAATTAATAAAACAAACAAATTAATAGATATAATAGTTGATTTTTTTTACTTGAATACATTATAGATAGATATATACATTGCAAAGAAAAAATTACAGAAATTTGTTTTACAGACATAATTAAGTACAATTTAGGCAGTCTTAATGCTAGAAAGCAATCTCTTCCAGACAACCTTTAGGTAGAGGAAATAGTAGATATTGAGAAACGTACATTCTTAGCCAAAATAATGTACATAATTTGTTTTGTTGGGCACACATAATTGTGTGCCCAACAAAACAAATTTAAATACTGGGAAAACGATTGAAGCTTAATAGCTAGCTAAATAAATAGCAAACCCATTTAAAATTCAGTAATATATGTTAAATTTAATTGTGTGCTATTAAGACTTGGAAAACGGACCGTTTAATTCCCAAATTTCCATAACTTATGGGAATGACCTTAGTTTTAGTGGAATCGCTTTATAACGCCATATGCGCTTTGTCTGGCGAATAGTAATCCCTAAGGATTTTCGTAATGGGATTGTTAAGGAAAGTGGAATGATAATGCAAGCTTAGTTGACTCTCTCGGTACATTTTTAGAAGTAGAAACCTTTTTCTAGGGTTGCCTCAAAAGGCAAAAATGAAACCTTTCTTTTAGAATCAATTTGTTTACATTTTAAATTTTTTTAGTGCATCTATAATTACCTCTTAGCCTAAGTAAGTGCCCTGCGCAGTATGACTTTAAGACTACTTACTATTATTAATCAATTTGTTGACCATCTGTCCGTCTGTTTGTCTGTCTTCATCAGGAACAGAAGACGGCCATCTAGCTCTTCGCAACACACCACCGACAATGCGCGCGTGCTCGGCCTATCACATTTTTTACTTTTATCTAATTGTAACCAATTTATTGTGGATCTCAAGTAAACCATTTCATGCAGTCCGCTTCTCATTGCCTCCATTTCTGAGCTAGGCCGAAACACATGTGTATATCAGCTAATTCCATGTAGCCTTTAGAGCTGTGAAAAAATTTAACTGCTAATCAAAATATAAAGCCAAAAACTAGATTCTAGATTTAGTCCTAAATTTAAAAATAATCTACTCCTAAAGGTTACTTATCGTGAACTCGGAATCGGTAAATTTGCTACGAAATAACGTCTTAAGCACAGATACCTAAAGAAAAGAATTGTGAAAGTCATACATTCTTAATTGTGTCTTAGAATAAGGCAGACTATTTTTCAAATGATTTTATACTTACTACCTTTTTGTCATGAACGCGTTGAGTTAATAAATGAAAATCCATATAAATAAAAATGAGTCGTATGTACGCGCATAACTTCAAAAATACTGAACCCAATTGGATATTTTTTTGATACGTTAGTAATATTCAGAGCAAGAGTTGTAATAAAAATTGAACATTTACGGGGATCGTAACTAGTTTTTTTTCCATCTGACGTTTCAACTGTAGTAAGAATGTTCTTAGGCGTCTTGCTATTGATATATTGAAATCAGAGTGGCTTACATTGTGTAGACACGATCAGAGGCGCACCGTATACATACTCTTTGGGCTTTGTATCGTCCTTATGTGGTTGGCATAAGATCTTATATCGAACCGTAGGTTTGTTGCCTTGGCATGCTGTGGACCGTACTTCGTAGTTGCTGTACATGATGCAAAGGGAATGGATGCGTAAATTGTCACTGTATGTTATTATTTACTTTGTTGCCCGGTGGTAGGGGTAGTGTGTTGTTGCGATGCCTATGTCAGACGAAGAGGACTTGTCATTTATTTGTTTTTTTTTTTTATGAAAAATAATAGAATTCAATTGTAAGTTGCTTAGTTATGTCATATTTGTTGTTTTTTTTATGGTTGGCTCGATACCCTGTACTCATATGTCTATGTATACTTAAATATGTCATATTTGTAAGAATTTCTATATACGTTTCTATTCATGTATCATTAATGTAAATTTAGGGAAACCTATTATTGGCCTTACTATTAGTGTAACCATGTTTTGCGTATTGAGTATTGTAACGCTGTTGGTTTCTAAAATAAATAAATAAAAAAATAATGAATATTTTTTGCAAGAAATAGACTTAGGAAAAAATCATGTCAGACTGAACACTTCAGACTTTTTACCGCTCTAAAGACATGAGCATAAGAACTAACATCGAATTGCAAGTATTTACTGTGATGTGCGGTTGACACGCAAACATTTACTAAATGACGTATTAACCCTAATAAATAGGATCGACTTTGCTTTCCTTTCGACTTCACCGCATCCGGAAAACCGTCTTTGCTTGGATTTAACGCAAATTAGAGTTTTGACAGCACATATCCGCATATCTGCGGATGAAGGGATTCAGTATTCCGTCGGACTGATTTAAACAGATGTTATACATTTTTTTACCACCTACCCTTATACATATAATATTCGATTTGAATTTTCATAATATATAAAATTTTCTTGAAAGTGTTAGTTATTTTGTGGAGACAATTTAGACAACTATGTCGAAATTGATTGTAAAGAATAGGACACGGGCCTGTTTTGAAGAAGAAATTTGAATGAAAAAAAAAAGTTATTTTTTAAAAAAGGTTATTTTTAAACTCACTCTCACAAATCACACACACATATCTTTCTCACTAACTACACCCAGAAAAAAATTTTGGTACTTCAGGTTTTGTTGTTTATTATTAATTATGAAGATATTATATTATTTAATAATACTCTTTTTTTGGCAGTAAAATAACTGGAACTTAAAGGTAAACTTTGGTTTAAATTTGAGTTTGGTTCATAATTAGGTATATCATATTCACTCGTCAATTACTGCGACACATGCCAAGCCTAGTACAAAAATCACTGTAAAGGTAACTATTGTGGCCAATTAATAAATATTACTATTATTTCTGATTATTGTTGATTTACATAATAATTGATTGAAAAACTATTACTAACTTATTAAATAAATTATTATAAAAGTAAAATATATTATTTAAATAAATGGTAGGGTACCTAAAATGCTGGCTGCATTACTTGGCTGAATGGCGATTGAGAGTCGCCATATATTAAATAGTAGGTACTCTATATTATTAAATTTGAGAATGATCCCTGAGTAAATAGATAACTTATATTGAGATAAACTGGAAAACAAATTAAAGTAATAATTGTCAACTACCCAATTGACACGCCATATTTTCCCGTCGCCAAAGTTTCTATAGAATCTAATCTGCATTTTTGTTCCGCCGCCACCTGATTCCGAGAACGTCTCGGAATGATAAACTTCTTTTCGCTCCTATATAAATTAATTTCAACTTGTGTCTGTACACTTCGAGTCCTTTGTAATGACATGCTGCCAACTTCGGATGAAGTCAATTTGTGTTTGCAATAACTTCTTAAACTTTGATATTTGGATATCAAGTTGCTTTTGATACTTTCGGACGTGTGCCTACGCAAGTATTGGGTGATTTATGTTCAGAAATCAAATTATTGAGTTCGCATAGTTCGTGTTGGCATGGGCGATGCGGGTTGATAATCCTCGCTATGATATAAACTTTGCAAACTCGGTTAATACTAAGGCTCTTCCACTCGGCTCGTAAGCGTAGTTTAAGTAAAGTTGTGACGCAGCGCGTACGAGACCTGCAGTGTTAACAAACGAAGTTCTCACGCTTCGCTGCTACCCTGGTGCTCTTTCGACTAAACCAACCGTAAGTCATTGGAGGTAAAACTTAAAAAATATTTTTTAGATCTTCACATGTCACTTATTAACATATCATTATTATTTTTTTTTTTTATTCAAAATACTTTATTTTATTTTAATTTTATAAGCATGTTTATTTGTGTATATATATATATATATATATTATGTTATATATCTATGAGTTTATGTATGTTAATCATAAAATAAAACTTATTTATGTTACACGACCGTACCCATTTCTCGCAATCTACTATTTCCTCTACCTTAAGGTTGTCTGGAAGAGATCGCTTTCTAGCGATAAGACCGCCTAAATTGTACTATAATCAATCTGTAAAACCTATTTCTGTAAAGTTTTTGTGCAATAAAGTATATCTATCTCGGTGCTGCTCTTCTTTTTATTTTATTAACGAAAGGAATACATTGATCGTATCGTCATCCGAGGGTAGTGGCGGCGTGTATGGGACTCCCTAGGACTACAGTACAGTTTGGCCGCCTACCTTAGCCAATGCGCCATCGAGGTCGTCAAAATTAAAATTATATAAGACTAGCTGTGCCCGCGACTTCGTTCGCGTGGACTACATCCTTTCATGGTCGGTTTTACCCCTTTCTCCCCTAATATTCGAAACAAAAAGTAGTCTATATTTTAATCCAAGTTTTGAGCTATATTTGTGCCAAATTTTAATATCTTTAACTTCAAAAATAAACATTTTTCCATATAAACTTTCAAAGGTGGTATTACCCCCTTCCCTCCTTATTTTCTTATACAAAGTAGCCTATGTCCGTTCTTGAGATTCAACGTATACCTATACCAAATTTCATCAAAATCGGTTGAGAGGTTTAAGCAGGAAAGCGTAACAGACACACAGATAGACAGACAGACAGATAGACAGACAGACAGACAGACAGAGTTACTTTCGCATTTATAATATTAGTAGGGATTGTAATTCATAATGGGGTGTAAATGGATTTTTATTTTTCTTTCTCTCTCTTTCCTTCTTATCATTTTTGCACTTCTCTCTTCCGTTCTTTCTTGTTTGCGCCACTCAGCTTAAGGTTCTGCCAGAATACCAGTGCTGCTGCAGCATTTGATCCAATGTTGTAGCAGCTCATGCTGAGGCTGGGACCTTGTTAGCTGCGCAATCAATATATTATTTCTTTAGTTTGTTAATTCATTTTACTGTTTATCTTTTGTTCGTGTTATTTTAATTTCTATGTACCGTGTATTGATTGTGTGTGCTAATAAACAATTTCAGAATCAGAATCAGAATCAGATCTCAATTCTGATTCTAATATTAAACTGCAAGTTTTTACCTTGATGCCTCGTTTCTCATACAGACAAAAACTAGTCAGACTAAACGTACACTCTGGATTTTGCAATGCCCGTATGCCGTGCCTATAAGATCTAATAAAATAATAAAGCTTTATTTATCTCTTTACCAGTCAATATACATCGAACTATAAATTACACATTTTTTTTATGCTTTTACAAGGTCCCTCTTGGGCAAAAGTCTCCTCCAAATTAAGCTACTGGTCCCGGTTCTTGGCAGTTAGCATACATTTATCTCCCACTATGCTCTTGATTTCATCTACCCATCTCTTTCCTGGTCGACCTATGCTTCTCTTACCTATAGGATCTTTCCACTTTGTGGTAGTAAGATCTAATAAATAAAATAAAATAAAAATAAAAAGCCTTTTATTCCATACGTAAACTTTTACAATTATAACCTATGCACTATGATTTGCATTTATGCATGGACCCCCCTCAGGTAAAGGCCTCCTCCAAAGATTTCCAGGCGTCCCTGTCGCCAGCCGTCGCTCTCCACTCTGCTCCAGCAATAGCCTTGACGTCGTCCTCCCAACGTGTGAACGGTCTGCCCACTCGGCGCTTGCCTGGGGGCCGCTCCTTGTAGTAACTTCGTATGTCCATCTCTTATCTGTGAGTCGTGCCACATGGCCAGCCCATCTGAACTTTAGTTTTTGGGCATAGCTCAAAGCGTCAATACTCTTTGTGACTCTTCGTATTTTTGTGTGTCGAATTTTTTGTGTTTTTTTGATCCTTAGCATGCTGCGTTCCACACTTCTCTGGCATGCTATTATTTTGTATTTTATTTTGTTTGTAAATTTCCATGTTTGGCATGCGTAAAGAAAGATCTAATATCGATCTACAAATATTTACCTTGGCATGCTGTTGCACTCTGATGATATGCTCAACGTGGACCAGTCCATTTTGAACTTAGTATACAGACCCGTGATAGCTGACGTTTCCGCCGGCAACTACGGATGTTACATTCATGTCCAGTTACGGTTATCTAGGTCGTCTAAGTAGGCAGGTGTTTTGGCGTATGAGGCGGTTTCAGCCAGAGATGACATACATGCATACGTTTTTTTAATTATTTTAATATTAATATGAAACCGTATGTAGACGATATCTTATTTCAATTCTTTACCGTTTACAGTTGGCAATATAATGCGTTAAGGCGTTTTTTTTCGTGTTTTTGTTTCATATATAAAAGTGAAGTTAGATTTGATTTTTTTTATTTGAACAGTGAGCTCCAAATCCTACAGGTCCATTTAGAATAGTTATTTTTACTTCTTTCATCATATATTTTATTGACAAGTGAAAAACTTACTGTATGCCTTGATACAAAATAAGTAAAAAATCTACTATTTTTTCTTGCCGGTATCTTCTCGGTACCTAGTTATAAGTTCCGAACCGCAGGTAGCATCTTTTGGTTTGTATTAAGACGATTCATTAGTGTTACTGATTTAGTGTATTTGAGAAAAAAAACCGGCCAAGTACGATTTGGACTCGCCCATGAAGGGTTCCGTAGCAACAAGTAACATAAAAAAGTTCATATTGGTATTGGTAATTAAAGGTAAATTGCGGTTTACGATTTATGAAGTATTAAAAATATTGACTGGATCTAGTTGAAAGAAAAAATATATTTAAGTTACAGTTTTAACTATGGGGAGCCTCCCAAATTTATTGTTTTTTTTTCTATTGATATAAAAAATCTTATTGCGGTGCACAGAACACATCTACATACCGAGTTTCAGCGGTATAGGTCTTATAGTTTCGGAAAAAAGTGGCTGTTACATACGGACGGACAGACAGACAGCCAAGACGAATCCATAAGGGTTCCGTTTTTCGCCAATTGGCTACGGAACCCTAAACAGACTTTGACAGTTTCGTGTGATGATACTTGTCAAAATTGACCTATATTATATCTGCATCTAAGCTGCAATCTCCCACTGTGCGCTGTGTGTCTCCAACTGCGTTTATTGCCCTATTGCAGTACAAAGACCTCTATAATCCGTCAAATGGCAGACGACGGACACAAAAGGTCGGAATGGCAGCCATTATCTCGAATACAATAATCCACTCTTTGAAGAAATGATTTACTTTCACGTTTTGTTTCAAGTTCTGAAATGTCTTCAATGGCGGCTTTTAGGTTTAATTACAATCGTTAATTCATTGTTTGCTTAAAAGGCTTAGATTGATTTTATATTGATATAATAGATTACGAAATGTTTCGCAATTAAGTTTATTTTACTTTAACAAAGCAGAAATTGTTTTGTTTTATAGTTTTGAGCATCAGAAGATATTTTAGGTAATTATTGTAATTATTTATTAGGTAGTTTTTGACTCCGTAGTCGAAAGGCGAGCGTGCCGGACTTTGGCGTCGCGCCATCTCTAACGTTCCGGGCTCGATTTCCAGTCGGGTCAATATGGGAAACGAACTTTTCTGTATTGTCTCGGGTCTGGCTGTTGTGGTACCGTCGTTGTTTCTGATTTCTGTAACACAAGTGCTTTAGCTTCTTACCACAGAATCAGAGCAATGTATGTGATGTTCTTCAAAATTTATTTATTATTATTTATTTATTTATTGTACGGTCGTAAGCACGTCAGTGTTCACACTTTGGACTTTGTCCGATCTTTTCTCGCGGGCATAGGAATTAAAATCGAACTGCAATTGTTTAACTTGATGTGCTTTACTGTGCAGTTACCAAAAAGTATAGTAAATTGAATATAACTTCATCATCATAATGATAAATATTAATAAATGTACTATAAAGTCTTCGCCCCTATTATACAAAAGATATGATCAACTTAACAGTCTGGACTTTAGCCGGTTTTTATTATTTACTAGCGACCCGCCCCGGCTTCGCACGGATGTATGTAAAGACTAAGAAATATTGGCTTTTCTATTCTTTATTACAAATAAAAACATTCCTCTCGAATCACTATCTATTAAAAAAATCGCATCAAAATCCGTTGCGTAGTTTTAAAGATTTAAGTACAAAGGGATATAGGGACAGAAAAAGCTACTTAGTTTTATACTATGTAGTGATGACTTGAGTAGCGCTCAAGACATAAACCGTCAACAGTATTTACATTTTTGATTTATATTAATGCTTAGTTCATTTTCAGTATTTTTTCCCAACTTCTAATATTATTTCACAAAATTAATGAAAGGTTTCCGTCACCATCACGCCCGACGCGTTGACAAATTCCATTACTCGCTTTTCCGGTGACAATATATGACGTGAATTGAAGTTTTATACCTTTTTATAAATCAAGGACAGGATACTAATGACATGATGTCACTTCTCGTAAATGTCATATATTTTTAGATCCTATAAATAATGATAAAGTAATCTTAAAAGCTCTTTAGCTACGTAATGAGCCTAATATTATTGTAACGAACGTATGTTCTTTACTAAAAGTGGAAGTACTTCCGCCGAGCTAGGTGTTATCTGCTCGGGGACCAAGGCCCAACTTGGTTTGTTGTTTATATAGTTAGTGGCGACGAAAACTCTGACATCGCGATGTACGATCGATGTATTATAAGTAAATAAATAAATGCGCTAGACAATCACACCAATCACCTGGTCTCAAACTAAGGTTTTCCCTTGTACTATGAGTACCAGACGAGGGATACTAACTAGGGGCGTCATCCCAGCACACCCAGACCCAAATCAATTTAGAAAAGTTCGTTTTCCAAATTGACCCGACAGGGAATCGAACCCGGAACCTTTCTTTTTTTTTTATAGTAGCGCAGTATATTGGCTCCTCCCAGCCTGATGGTAAGCAAGAGAGGAACCCACATCGCGATGACAACGGATTTGATATCAAAATATCCTATCCGTTAGCATCGCCATACTGGCCCGCAAGATGTTTCTTCACGCTCCTTTTGAAGGAATCCATGTCTTTCGCGCTTTGGCCGCCTACCTTAGCCACTGCGCCACGGAAGTCGTTAAATGTATTGATTGGCTAATTGATGGCATTACGTATGGAGCGGTGTTTACTATGCCAATTCTGCTGACGCTTTATTTGTGTCGACTCGCAGGTAATGTATTTGCGGCACATTATAATACTAATATAATCAGTGATCGTTCGATTTCCAATGAGAACAGCTGTGTCGCAGACGCCCTTGCTCTAGTCCGTACTCGAGTAAAGCGCTGACGCAGCAACCTAGTTCGCCGCGCGCGCGCCGTACGTGGTCGCCGTCGCGATGACCCAGTTAATTACATTGTGAACAGTGATTACATAAGTTAATAAGTGTTAAGGCGAAGCTATACCTAAAATAATTATGGGCTCGCCGGCAAAGTCTATTTCCTTAGTAACCACAACAGAACATCTGTTATACAAACATCTGACCGAAGAACGAATAGTACGGCAGAAATTGGAAACGTTGGTAAGTGACCTAAAGGATCAAATAGATCAACTTCAAAGTCACGTGAAACATCTCCAGGAGAAAAATGATGTCGCTCCCCTTAAAGAGCACAATGACGAGCCTTCCAAATCAGTTCAATATAGTACTGACGAGGAGGAACTAGCGAAAGAAACGGAGTGGGTTCGCCAAAAAAGCAGGAAAAAAAGGAAATTGAACCTAACGCTGTCTCCACCATCTCAAGAATCGGGTAAACCCACCCAAGAAGAAACTAAAAAGCCTTACGTCAAAAAGCCTTCTCAGCCCCCTCCAATAGTTGTTGAAAATGTCAAGAACTATCAAGAGTTCTATGATTTTTTATTGGGTGGGGATCTAGTAAAAGATTCATTCATCTCAAAAATGATGAATGGAGAGAGCGTCAAGATAAACGCCCGTAATGAAGATTCCTACAAGGCAATCACCAAGCTCTTGTTACAAAACAACTGCCGCTGGTACTCTTACGAGAACAAACAGGATAGGCCTATTAGAGTGATGGCAAAAAACCTTCATTCTTCGTGCTTGCCAGATAGGATAGTCGAAGATCTAAAGTCAAAGGGCTTTAAAATCAAAAATGCTGTCAACAAGCTTAGCTGGAGGACAAAAGAGCCTCTTAATATGTTCATGCTGTCTTTTCAAAAAGACGAAGACATTAACAATATTTACGCAATCAAATCGGTGTTGGGCTGTAGAATAGAAGTGCAACCGCTAAAAACGTCAAAACTGGTCCCTCAGTGTAAAAGGTGTCAAGCATATGGACACACCCAGAGATACTGCTCCAAGGAACCTAGGTGTGTAAAGTGCACTGGTAAACACCTAACCAAAGACTGTAATAAGCCAGCAGATTCTAAACCAAAATGCATACACTGTGGGGAACCGCACCCTGCCAGCTACAGAGGGTGTTTAGTAGCGAAAGAGCTACAAAACATCAAAAATAAAACCAACAAAAAGATCACACAACCCGTTGTACAACTGCCTGCTGTAACTAATAAGAAACTGATCTCCCAACGTGTGTCAGAAAATATTTCATATGCACAAGTTGCAAAGCAGCGTCAGGCAGTATCAGTGCCTCAAAATAAAAATACTACACATTCGGCTAAACAATCCCAACAAACTAACACAAAAGCAAGTACAGATGATAAGATTAACACCATATTAAATCTGTTGTCGTCGTTCGATCAAAGATTAAAGCTTCTGGAACAATGCAATAAAACTGCTGTTTCACAAAAAAAATAGAAATGAATACTATAAAAATTATGGCCTGGAACTCAAATGGACTTCAACAGCATCGAAACGAATTGCAAGTAGTCCTTAAAACAGAAAATATTGACGTGTGTCTTATCTCCGAGACACACTTTACCAGAGAATCACATATACAATTTAATGGCTATAAAACGTATCACGCTTTACACCCCGATAACACTGCTAGAGGAGGTAGTGCAGTTATAATAAAAGATAATTTTACCCAGTTTGAGCTACATAAGTTAGAAGAACAAAGTATCCAGGCTGTGGCAGTCTGTGTTAAGACGAAAAGTTTTCCTATAACTATTTCCTCTATTTACTGTCCACCAAGATACTTAATAAAATCTGAACAATATACATTACTGTTAGAAAAACTAGGCAACAGGTTTGTACTTGGCGGTGATTTTAATGCCAAAAACACATTCTGGGGTTCTAGGCTAACAACTACAAAAGGAAGACAACTGCTTCAAGCTGTCAAAGAAATGAAATGTGACGTCATTTCTACCGGAAAGCCCACTTACTGGCCAACAGAC
The DNA here is from genome assembly GCA_037074685.1 of Glyphodes pyloalis. Classification (NCBI taxonomy): domain Eukaryota; kingdom Metazoa; phylum Arthropoda; class Insecta; order Lepidoptera; family Crambidae; genus Glyphodes; species Glyphodes pyloalis. Next base: position 2,368,893 of record JAYKKO010000042.1, read on the forward strand.
CCTCTAAAAATACCAGATTTGATTGACTTTTTCATCTACAAAAATATATCATCGTCATCACTTCTAATTAAGGAAGCATTTGATATGAATTCAGACCATTCACCTATCATGTTAATAATCAGTGATGCCACAATAGATAAAAAGGGATACTCCTTTCTAGCAAATAAAAAAACTGATTGGGAAAGTTTTCAAGAATACTTAGATTCTATTATTGATCTCAAAGTTCCACTAAAAAATCCACAACAATTAGACATGGAGGTAATACAACTAACAAAGGATATCCAACAAAGTGCATGGAAAAGTACACCTGAGCTGAAACATAGAATTAAAGGCAATTGCTACCCGAGAAACATAAGAAACCTAATTGTAGAAAAGAGACAACAGAGGCGGCGATGGCAACAATCTAGATTTCCGGAAGACAAAACTTTGTTAAATAACCTTACTAAACGGTTAAAGAAAATTATCCAGGAATTTAACGATGAACGCATGCATACTTATCTCAGGAACTTAACGAGTGATAAATCAACCAACCACTCCTTGTGGAAAGCAACTAAAAAACTGAAAAAGCCTACTACACATATCCCACCAATAAAAGAGCTCAACGGACAGTGGGCTGTCAGTAATGAGCAGAAAGCAAAACGGTTTGCGCGTCATCTTGAGCAAATATTCAAACCCAACAAAATATCTACAGATGATATTTCGTTAAAAACAACATCACAAGATGATCTCGAAATAAGACTTGTTACGCCTAAAGAAGTCCGTAATGAGATCAAACGACTAAGTACAAAGAAAACACCCGGATATGATCTTATTACTGGCGAAATTCTTCAAAACCTTCCGCGTAAAGCCATAGTCAAACTAACCACACTAATCAACGCAGCGTTTAGATTAAAACACATTCCAAATGCGTGGAAAGTAGCTGAAGTCATTATGATACCCAAACCAGGTAAACCACCTCATGAAGCAACCTCCTACAGGCCTATCTCACTTTTGCCTGTCATGGCAAAGTTATTTGAAAAACTACTCTTGAGACGTTTAAATCCTATTATTGAAGAGAGACATGTGATTCCTGACTACCAATTTGGTTTTAGGGAAAAACATTCTACTATAGATCAAGTGCATAGGATCACCAACATCATTGAAAAAGCCTTAGAAGAAAAAAAAGTTTGTTGTACCGTCTTCCTGGATGTAGCGCAGGCTTTTGACAAAGTGTGGCATGAAGGCCTCATATTTAAACTTAGAAACGTGCTCCCAAAACAATATGCGGATATCTTAGAGTCATACCTAACTGACCGCATGTTTAGGGTTAGACAAGAAGATGCATATTCAGATCTCATGTCAATAAAGGCTGGAGTGCCACAAGGAAGTGTCTTAGGTCCGGTCCTGTACCTTTTGTACACTTGCGACATTCCAGAGATAGATAACAACACCATTGCGACCTTTGCGGATGACACAGCTATAATGGCAATAGAAACGACCCACGCGGAAGCTGTACAAAAGGTTCAAGGCGCTGTAACCACCATTTTCAATTGGGCGAAAAAATGGCGCATTAAACTTAATGAATCGAAATCTATCCATGTAGATTTCACAAATAAGAAATTAAATTATCTACCAGTCTACATTAATAATAGTATTGTACCATATGGAAACACTGCCAAATACCTCGGCATGACACTAGACGCAAAGCTTCGCTGGAAGGCTCATGTCAAGAAAAAACGAGATGAATTAGAAGTTAGGTATAAAAAGATGTATTGGCTTCTTGGTAAACATTCTTCGGTGTCAGTACATAACAAAATCCTGCTTTATAAACAAGTCCTCATGCCAGTATGGACTTATGGCATTCAGCTATGGGGCTGTGCTAAATACACAAATCTTCAAACTATCCAACGTTTCCAAAATAAAGTACTTAGAGGTGTTGTAGATGCACCCTGGTACATCAGAAACGACGACCTACATCGGGACCTAAAAGTAGACTTTGTCAAAGACATTATTAGGAAATATGCCGAAGCTCATGAACGACGACTTCATCACCACGTAAATGTTGAGGCCATCCAGCTCCTTGACAACACGAACATAGTGAGGAGGCTCAAAAGGACAAAACCTTTTGAGCTAGTGTAGTAAATTAGTGACAGAAAGTGAAGTGTGTGCCACTCATTAAGAACACAAGAACAAAGTGTCTTCCCCTTAATAAAGACAATAAGAAAAGTGTTAATGGACACATTTTTAGTAAACTATCTTTAGCAGTCTAAGTTAAATATAAATTACTTATTAGTCTTTTCAAACTAGATTGTAATAACTTTGTCGTATTGATGCTCAGTATCAAAGGGCATTTAAAAAAAAAAAAAAAAACATTATAATACATATTGATATACCAGCGGCCCGCCGCTTTACACGCGTGTTATCCCCGTTTTTTTTCACTTTAATTTTAATACTTCGCTCTTATTGGTCACAAAATGATTTTATATAGCTTAAAGCCTTCTCGATAAATGGACTATCTAATACAAAGAAATACTTTTCAATTCAAACCAGTATTAGAGTTTATCGCGTTTCGCGAAAATTGTTCAGATCTAAAACTGTATCTTAAGATAGTGATTTTTTTTTATATTGCACAACAAGGTCCTAGCTTAAGGGTGACAAGTACAGCATAATAAATCTGTTACTGGACTTGTCACCATTACCTTGAAGGCTTGACCCCTGCTACTAACGTAGCACCCCCCAGGAGCTCTGGAAACCTTACACGCAGGAACACAACAACACAGAAGTAATTGCTGTTCGGCTGAGGATTACCAGTTTCATGTTTAATTATCTAATAATTATTACAATAATATTTCGCTTCCATATTACGATATTTTTTTGAACTGATTAAAAAAAGTTGACTCACAAATTCCAGCGAAAAACCAAATAGAATCCCGTGATTCGGTTTCGTATTTTCGGCGTTGCGTCATTTCGCATGCCCCGAAATGTCCACATTTTCCCCTCGAAGTGTCGAGCCGAGCCAGTGGGCGAGTAATCAAATTTGTCAACACCCCGCTCGGCCTAGTGATGGGACTCCGATTTAATATACGATCGAATTAAGTCAGAGATTTGTGTTTTGGTTATTTTTTTTGCATACTGACCCATATAGGCCCAAATGTATCGAATGATGAATTTGAATACTGCTGATTCTACAGTTTATTTAATTTACAATGTTTTTTATATTTATATTTTACTTATTTGATTATATACTTTTTTTACGATTGATAAAGCTAACTGTATGGCTTGGTGCAAAATTAGTATCTAATGAGTTTACCTTTTTATTTGTAAAAAATACTACTGAGTTTCTTGCCGTTATCTTTTCGGTAGCTATAAGTTCCAAATCGGAGGTAGCTCAATTTGATTCGTATAGAGACGATTCTCAATCATTACTTATGTAATCTATATGAATAAAAAAAAGATTTAACTTGACTATTGGTTATTTCAAAACCTTTTAAGTGACTAAATGTTTCATTGGTTTTATCCGATAAGTCTAGGTCAAAAGATTCAATTTGAAAGGTAACTATTTTCACATTGCCTATTTAAGGGTTAAATAAGTTCAGGTATAATATTTGATAACGTCACAATATTGCTCTAATTCTGTAGAACCTAACACAATAAAGTAAAGTTCGTTTTTTATATTGACTCGACAGGAAATGGAATCTGGAACGTCTGAGAGGCCCGACGCCAAAGCGCGGCCCGCTCGCTTCTCGGCTAAGCACGTTGTCAATTTGGTCCACAGCAATTGGCAACGTGTGCAATTATTTATTTAATTAAGAAAATCGTTTTCCAAATTAGCCTGACCGGGAATCGAACCTGGGAACTTTCGCACTTTGGCCACCTGCCTTAGCCACTGCGCCACCGAGGTCGTCGAAGATTAACAAGTTTCATTGAGGGCTACTGAGCTGTGTTTATCCTTATAAAAAACTCAGTAGATTTCTAACAGTACCTAGTAGTATAGTTACAATAAAAGTTTTTACTTACAACGCTCGGAACATCCCTAGAAGATAGGAAATCTCATATTTTCCATCTGTTTTATATTCGCTATAATGGTGTACATGCGTCGCGTCTCGGTTGTTGCGTTTGTTCGAGAGCATATTTATTGTCTTGAGAGAGGGTGTCGAAATGTCATTTACATTAATTACTGCTAAATACAAACGGCAAAACATTAAACCGCATCTTAGAACAAGGGCACAACTGCCAATTGCCTCAAAATCAAAATTAAAATTAAAAATAATTATTTTTTTAAAATACATGTCTAAAAATTGTATATAGTTTATGTCTTGCAAAGGAAGACAACTTTAGAGTAATGATAACAGAGTTTGACCTATGGCTCCCCTGTAAAATTGCAAAAACTGCAATTGTGCCCTTTTACCAAAGCGCGAAACCGCCTTTATTAATTTTAAATCGATCAAATATTTCCGTATTGAAGTTGAATGCATTTTAATATTATGGCATCGTCATTGAATAATGCAAAGTGTCTCTAGTACTGATTCCCTTCCTTAATTCTTTTATTGGTGGTGTAAACAAGGTGTCATATATGTTCATATTTGTTAAAAGATTGTGTAAATATTTGAGAGTCAATATAAGCGTTTTATTTCTTTGATTAATTCTTGAACCTTTCCATCACATCGTTCACCCGTTCATAATGGCTTCTAACAGTTTTTCGAAAATGCATACATTTCCAAGCTAAAACATGTGGATTAGAAACTTCTTTCTAACAGAAATCTAACGTTATTAAATAGAAGAAAAAAATGATAGTTAACTAAACATAAGGTGGTCCTGTACCCAAAATGCTGGCAGCATTAAAACATTTTATGTAATTTTACAGATATGCTAAATTGTGTCAAAAACGTTTAAAATGAAACTGGTGCAATGAAGGATGAAACACTTATTAATTGTACTGCTAAAAGAATATGTTTAAACTAGCGCACCGCCAGCGGCTTTGCAAAACTATCCCCGTTTCACATTTTCGACTTATTCATTACTCTTATTTGAAGCAACGTTATGCTAAAAGCTTAAAGCCTTCCTAGATAAATTGACTACCTAGATTCTACCTAGGACTAGGCAGCTGCCTAGTTTTATATAAACTGACTGAGACTGACTATTCATAAGTACCTATTACTAATGTAATCTACATGAATAAAAATATTGACTTCGACTATGACCCAACACAAATTTGTTTTTCAATTCGGACTAGTAGTTCCAGATATCAGCACGTTTTAACAAACAAACTCTTCAGATTTGTAATATTAGAATAGATTTTTTTTTATATTACACTTCAAGATTGACCTGATGTTAAGTGGTAATGAGGTCCTAGCTTAAGGGCGACAAGTACAGTATAATAAATCTGTTACTGGACTTGTCGCCCCTTACCTTGAAGGCTTGACCCCTGCTACTAATGTAGCACCCCCCAGGAGCTCGGGAAACCTTACTCACATGCAGGAACACAACAACACAAAAGTGATTGTTATTTGGCTACGGTCTTCTGTAAGGCGGATTTCGTGCAATAAAAGTTTATCTTCTACAATTTACATACTTACATAAAACAATTCCAAAACAAAATTCCAACGGACGAATATAATCCGAATCCTGCACGTAAGTATATCGTTAAGCCCATCCGGAGCTTTCCTGTTCAATCTGCACCCAGCTTACCCATAATTTAATATTCATCATATTTACCTAATTCCTGGGCCCTCATTACAAAAACAAATAACTTTTACCTGCCACAGGACAGTTGCCAGGTAAAGACCGATTCGGTAAGGCGTTTTACTTTTTTGTTTTTAACCTGACTATCGATGATGGCTGCGAAGCCTTATCATCTTCACCGAGCTTTCGGGAGAGCGCAGATGGCTCGCACCCCTTCAGCGTTTTACTCACGATTGCTCGGATCTGTAAGTCTACTTCCAAAAACGAAAGAAACAGACGAAATGTTTCGTTTTTAACTAAAAATTAGTTAAAACTTGATTTGATATTTGCTTGAAAAATATTTTGTTTTCTTTTAAACATTTCATTCCATTTGACGTGAGTTTCTTTATTGCACTTCAAGATTGACCTCATCCCACCTGATGTTAAGTGGTAATGAGGTCCTACCTTAAGGGCGATAAATGGAGCATCATAAAGCTGTTACTGGACTTGTCGCCCTTACCTTGACTTGCCCCCTGCTATACTAAAGTAGCCCTCGCCAGGAGCTCTGGAAACCTTAGTCACACGCAGAAACACAACACCGAAGTGATTATTATTTGGGTGTGACCTTCTATAAGGTGGAGGTATTTCACTAGTCGGGCTGCTTCAATTCGAGCGATGAATCGCTATATCCTACCTCTCTTACGTACAAATACGTTAAACGCACACAAAACGCCTCATTTAGGCCGGACTAAAGTTCGGCATTCGGCTTTCGGCTCTCGGCCTCGGAGACGCGTTGTCCCGGATAACAGGATTATGAGGACATGTGCTTTGGAAGGGTGCGGATGTTAGAAAGTTTTTTTTAGGGTCACATTTGTCGAAGAGGTATTTTGGTAATGAGTTTGGGATTGTCCAAGTTAGAGGTTAAAGAGCGACCAGTTTTGATCTATAAAAATGAAATTCAGATGTATAGAAATAAAGAGGTTATGTAAGGAGATAATGAATACAAATGCTATTTTTCAAGTCTCAATTACAAGGTAGTTTTATTTATTTACAAGCAGGTCGCTTTTTTCACATTATCTACTGATTTCGTTCTTATTGATCGCAGTAAGTTGTTAAATAGCCTAAAACCTTCCTAAATAAATGGGCTAACTAACACAAAAATATTTTTTTCAATTCGGACTAGTAATTTCTGAGATTAGCAGGTTTAAACATATAAAGAGAGGTAGGGCATAGCGATTTATCGCTCGAACTGGAGCAGCCCGACTGGTGAAATACCTCCATCTTACAGGAGACCGCAGTCAAATGACAGTCACTTCTGTGTTGTTTTGTTCCTGCGTGTGAGTAAGGTTTCCAGAGCTCCTGGGGTGCTACATTAGTAGCAGGGGTCAAGCCTTCAAGGTAAGGGCGACATTTCCAGTTACAGATTTATGCTGTACTTGTCGACCTTAAACTAGGACCTCATTACCACTTAACATCAGGTGAGATGAGGTCAATCTTGAAAAGTAATATAAAAAAAAAAAACATAAGATACAACGTTAAACTTGTTTTAGGTAAATTTGTCAGGGCTATTCAGGGCTTCGTGGATAGTTCAACTTTTACGACTAAGTGGCTAAGGCACCCAAAGAAAAGTTCCTGGTTCGATTCTTGGTCAGGTTAATTTAGTGTGCTGGGTTGAAAAGTGCTGAACAAGTGTCCGTCATCTGGTACTTATATTGTAAGGTAGAACCTTATTTTGATAACTGATTAGTGTAATGGTATATCGCTTTTAATTATAGATAAATATTTTTACAAGCACTTTTTTATGACCCTAATTCATGAATCTGACTGAAACACTGACTGAGCCACAAGTTGTTCAAGCTTGTGTGGCTTACTTATTAAATTTGTGGTCAACCTTTTATTTAGTTTAGGTTAGTACTTTTTATAGAACTTATTAGTAAATAGAACCCTTTATTATTCACATACCGACTACCTACGTTGTTACAAATAAAATGTATCCTGTATTTTTATCTAGAGCATTATCTATAGAGTTTCTTGCAGGTATGTATCCTCTCTGTAGTTATAGTTAGGTTCCGAAACGAAAGTAGCTTCGTTTGTTTTATATAGAGACTATTCATAAGTATTACTAAAGTATTCTATGTAAATAAAAAAGATTGACTTTGACTTTAACTATATATTTTTTACGACCTCCGTAGCCGAGAGGCAAGCGTGCCGGACTTAAGCGTCGCGCCGTCTCGGGTTCGATCCCCGGTCGGGTCAATATGGGAAACGAACTTTTCTATATTGTCTCGGATCTGGGTGTTGTGGTACCGTCGTTGTTTCTGATTTCTGTAACACAAGTGCTTTAGCTACTTACCACAGAATCAGAGCAATGTATGTGATGTTGACCAATGTTTATTTATTTATTTTTAAACGTAACAACATTTACCCAGTATCATCCAAAACCAATTTGTAGTTTTTGCGCGAATAACACAAAATCTCGCATTTTAAATAGTAAGTAGAATTTACTTCAAGATAATTTCTATATCCTGTATCCTAAACTAAGTTAAAGTTAGTAGCATCTTAAAAACTAAGTCTTGTCACGTTCAGACACTTTCAACGAATTCTATCAGAATATATAATATTCTTCGACAAATTAAGGAAAAAAGGCTCCGTTGGGTGAGTTACGTTAGCGGCTCGGCGATTCATTTTTCCCAGCAAAAATTTACCTTAATAAATATTTAGAAGGCTTCGGGCAGTTCTCGTGAAGTCTTCCCTAATTAAGATATTCCATAAAACAATATTTTGGGTACAATTCCGATGTTATGTTTTTATTTTTTTGTTTTCGGCTACCATTGTCTCATTAGCAACTTGCATTTAATGTAATTAGGCATTTTCTGACTCTTTGTTCTTTCCTTCTGAGATTTCTACATAAAAGATATTGTTTTTAATATAATTCATCGGAAAAATAAGAAAGCTCGGTAAATATAATAAGGCTTCGCATCCATCATCGATTGTCATGTTGGGAAAGACAAGGTAATATTTATAATTTTTTTAAAGAATATACTTAAACAATTACACTTTCGAAATGTTTTTTTTTTATTTAAAAAAACATAGAAATAGAGTTAGAATTGCTATGAACATGTCAATAGCATCGAGTGCCAAGAATACAACATTGAAAAGATTTAAAATGAAGAATGTATTTCTTAAGCTTCAGCAATTTTATAAGACCCGTCTGCAAAAACGTGTCAATTTTGAGGTGAAAATATATAATAATATTTTATATGTCTGGAGCATAACCTTCATGTTATAGACGCAACAGAAAACATTTTCATTCAACCTTTACTCTTTAGCCGAGAAATGTATTTTCAATTATTAAAATTTACCAGCTAGGCGAAATAAAAAATGCCATTAGAGTAATCGAAAAATGAGTTAAAACTCAATAGCAACAGTGTAGGCGCAATACAGTATGGGAAACTAAAATGTAATTAAGTGAAGCATTTTATTTTATAATTTGGTTCAAGATAATGATATAGTAACCTGATAACTAATTAACCGTCTTAAAGACTAATAAAAGGAAGTAGCATCACTTTGCATTATATACAATGACGATTCGAAAGTGTTATTATATGTAACCTACTTGAATAAACAAATATTGAATTTGAATTTGAATAAAAAGGAGTATGTTAAGTTGGTAATATAGATAAAAAGATGTCAGGAAAACAGCACAAAACTTTAATATTGGTTATTTTTTTTTATCGCAAATCAATCATTTTATTGTTTAGTAGGTGACATAATAACACTTTAAAATTGTCATTGAATGTATCTCGATGACAATTCAAATGTGTTATTTGCATTGTAATGAAAAGTGATTCTGCTGTCAGTTCGGAACCTATATCTACCGAGTAGGTACCGGAAACAAACTCAGTAGATTAAAAACAGTATCTATCTGATTGCGATTTATGTATAGCCTACAGCACTTCAAGGAAAATGCATACAAAGTCAAAGTCAAAGCCAATATTTTTTATTCATGTAGATTACATTTGTAATACTTATGAATCGTCTCTGTACAATGCAAATGAAGCTACCTCCGGTTCGGAACCTATAACTACCGAGAAGATACCGGCAAGAAACTCAGTAGTTTTTTTTACAATTAAAAAACTATACTTATTACTAATTTTGCACCAAGACATACAGTTAGTTTGTCAGTTCGAAAAAAAAAACAAAAAAAGTATAGAGTTATTGAAATAAATAAAATAAAAACATTTAAATAAAAATAACTGTAGGGCTTCATGTGTGATATTCAAATACATCATTTTTATACATTTTGACCTACATGCTTCTGTGTGGTCTTAATCTGACATTGATTGAGAAAACTTATTAAAATAATATACAACGCGTAAGTACAGGCGAGCAGACTAGTTAGTGATCCACGCGTTCTTATCATTAATATACTCTTCTACTTTGTAATAGCCTTTTTTCAAGAGACAACTTTTAACATATGTCTTAAATTTATACAAAGGTAACTCAGTAATTACTTCAGGAAGTTTATTGAACATTTTTATGCTTAAAGCAACAAATGAATTACCTATTTTATGAAGTCTACGTTTAGGAATAGCAAGCTTGTTTTTATTTCTTACAGCATACAGTTCAATATTAGCTCTTACACCCACGCTATAAAGACGTTACAAAGCTCAAAGTGTAGTCGGACATGCTTTTGACTGTACTGTAATTAATTTCATTGTGGCCGCTGTAAGTGTAGGACATAATTTTCGTTTGAGATGATCGATGACTTGTTCTGGAGAGGTCGTGGGGCGTTTTAGCTAAATTGATGTTCAGCTAATAGTCTTAATATAAAATCCACTCAAGACGCTAAAAATAAACGATAATAGGTCTTAACGCCTACTATGAAAATTTAGTAACTATGTAGTCAAGAAAGATATCGTCTTTAGTTTCATCTGATTTGAAAGAATAAAATTAAATTCTTGACAAGGCAGGTTAATTCAAAGTCATACAGTAAATTACAGAATTATGTTGAGGACGAGAAAACATTTTAAAATTTTAGAAACAGTGTTTTGCCTATCTATGTTTCTTGTATAAAGGCATCCACCTTTTTTTACCGTTGCCTATAAGGTAACGGCGACTAGTCAAGTAACATATTTATTATGCTGTACTCGTCGCCCTTAAGCTAGGACCTCATTACCACTTAACATCAGGGATGAGGAAAATCTTTGAAGAGTAATATAAAAAATAAAACTGACAATAGGGCCTAAAATTGGTGTTTAGTGCATCTGTAAGATTATCCAAAAATACAGGACACGTATTTTTGCATTTTCCAACTGATAAAAAAATAACGGCGGTTCATTGAACTGAATAGTCCCGTGACGTCATCAGTGGCTACATTTATTACTCGCCAGTGACGTCACGAGCCCCCCCACTTCGCTTTACATCGTTTTATCTAAGTATTTCTGATTAATTTAGCAAATGAAAAAATACGGGTCTTTTATATTTAATAGCTATTTAACGAAATAAAAGCTTTGTAGTATGCGTGTGCTGACCCACGACATTACCTACATGTCGAGACAAATACGGCGTCAGCAGAATTCGCATAGTAAACAACTCTCCATACGTAATGCACGATTACCCAATCAATACATCGATCCTACATCGCGATGTCAGAGTTATCGTCGCCACTAACTATATATACAATAAACCAAGATTGGTAGTTGGGCCTTGGTTCCCGAGCAGATAACACCAAGCTCGGCGGAAGTACTTCCACTTCTAGTAAATGTTCCTTACATCCGCTCCTATTCCATTAGTTACATAATTAAGTGTTATTTATTATTGGATTTAGGCATTTCTAGCAAGCCATGTCACTTCAAAAAAAACCGTTCCATCGCGCTATGAGTACGAGGCAAAGGAATAAATTGTCTTGGTGCAAACTAAAAATCTTGCATAGTTCATAATCTGAATCAGATTGATCGTTTTTAAAACAACAAAAAGGTGACTTGTTGTTACACAGGGATCAATTATTTATTTAAAAACTTTATTGCACAAAAAAGTACAACAGGTGGACTTAATGCTAGCGGCATTCTCTCTCAGTCATCCCTTGAGTCATGTAGAGAGTTTGTTTATGGTATGGTATATTACTACTTCACTGTTACCGCACCCATGTGCGGTAACAGTGAAGTAGTGCATAAATTATAAAAAAAAACTTATTAATCAACAATAATAACTACTAAGCATTATGAAAGTCATTAAGTAACTTTAAGAATCACTACTAATATTATCCGTCGATGTTTCTGTTTTCTGTAACACAAGTGCTGAAGCTACTTACTACAGAATCAGAGCAATGTATGTGATGTTGTCCAATATTTATTTATTTATCCCTACTAATATTATAAATGAAAGAAAAGTAACTATGTCTGTCTGTCTGTGTGTCTGTTACGCTTTCCTGCTTAAACCTCGCAACCGATTTTGATGAAATTTGGTATAGGCATACGTTTAATCTCAAGAACGGACATAGGCTACTTTTTATTAGTAAATAAGGGGGGGGGGGTAGTACCACCTTTGGAAGTTTATATGGAAAAATGTTTATTTTTGAAGTTAGAGATATGAAATTTGGCACAAATATAGCTCGAAACTTGGATTAAAATATAGACTACTTTTTGTTTCGAATATTAGGGGAGAATGGTGTAATACCGACCATAAAAGGATGTAGTCCACGCGAACGAAGTCGCGGGCACAGCTAGTTTATTATAAAGGCGAAAGTTTGTGTTTAGAGATGTATGGATGTTTGTTACTCTTTCACTCAAAAACTACTGGATGGATTTTAATAAAACTTTACGGTATTAAAGCTCATACATCAGAATAATACATAGGCTACATTTAATAAAGATTTTGTGTGAATTTTTTAAAATATGACGATTTTAATAGTTACGCGTTGACAAATGAGTGCGCGATACGCGGTGGCGGGTGAAATGTTTTCAGTTAGAGACATGAAATTTGGTACAAATATAGCTCGAGACTTAGATTCAAATGTGGCCTACTTTCGGTGTCGAATATAAGGGGAGATAGGGATAAAACAGACCACAAAAGTAGCTATGTAGTTCACGCACAGCTAGTACATTAATATAAATAAAGTTATATTGATCCCATGTTAATTGTTAAAACTGCAAAAGGCAGTTCAAACGAAGTACTTACTTCAGGTTATAGACATTTTATTTCAACTGAACATCGATGGCTTGTTTTAGCATCCGAAGCTGTTACGGAGAGTCCAAATATTTACATTCAGATACAAATAGCCGCACCACTCGCGGTAAACTCGTAAATTACAGGCCATTGGCTACGACAGTAATTTTGTAATGTATTACATCGTAATTTTGGAATGTGTTGTAGTCCAAGATACTCTAAAGGTTTTTCGCCAGTGAATTTTTTTATTGGCGCAATAAGTATTGCAAAAATAAAACAAATAAAAATACTATTTTTTTTATAATTTTTAGACGTTTAATTTAACGCTTATTAAGGCATAAGTTTTATAATTAATAACATAAATAATTGCATTCCTTACACAATTACAATATATTAATAATGTATGTTAAACTTATTAGAGGACATATTGGGTGTTATAAGTATTTCTGTCAAGAAAATATTTTAATTGAATGGAACTGTTGACTTAACATTTCTTATAATCGTAAAAGGAAATTAATTATTTAATAAGTACGTGTTCCTATTAAACGAGAATCTGCTTTTGAAAGCCTGGCTTTGAGAGTGAAAATGTTTGTTAACGTATGGTTTTAAAGCTATGTGCCGACCTACGACATGACCTACAAGTCGACACAAATACAGCGTCAGCAGAATTGGCGTAGTAAACAACGCTCCATACGTAATGCGTGACATCGATATCCTACATCGCGATATCAGAGTTTTCGTCGCCACTAACTATATAAACAACAAACCAAGATTGGTAGTCGGACCTTGGTCCCCGAGCAGATAACACCTAGCTCGGCAGAAGTACTTCCACATTTAGTAAAGAACATACGTTCCTTACAGCTACATGTAACAGAGTTATTGGAATGAGTAGTTTACATTTAAAGTTAAAACAATATTAAATGTATATAATCCATATATATTTAACTAGCTTTTGCCCGCGACTTCGTCCGCGTGGCGTGTTATAAAAGAGAGATCTTTGTGGGTGTTGGAGAAAAGTTTAAAAAATGCTTAATTTTATTATTTTTAAATTAGGTTATAGTATAAGTAGCTCAGCTGAATAATGTATTGTTATTAATTTTTAGATTATTAGTTTAGGATAATTTCGTAAAGACTTATAACCTACAATTATTAGAACAAAATTTAGAAACTACAACAGAAAATTATAAGATAATCCAAGACCGTGAAATGTCCGCCTGGAAAATTCAACAGTAATCTACAACAGAAAACTACCTACTAAAGATTTAAACCATCCAAGAATAGTAAAAAGTTCGCCCGCAAAATTCAATATTTGACACGACCATCAACGACGTCTGCCCTCACGCGTCTGCCGCGTTCCGGTTGCTCACTCGGGTATCTGCGCCCCCCTCCGCGCCTCGCTACCGCTGTCGCCGCCCCACCGCCGCCGCCGCGCCGCGACGTCACTTGGTTGCCACTACCGCGAGCCGCGTTTAGGACATAGGTACATGTACACAAACCACGCACAAACACAACGCAAGTTTAAATAGGATTCACGCATTTCAGTATTTTTCTCGGAGTGTGTCGAATGTAAATAATAATGAATGTTGCATTCAAAAATTTTAAAAAGTTTTTTTTTTTTTTGAGAAAATACATTAAAAAACAACATAACAATTATTCTGAATCTGGCGCTAGTGCAGTATTTTTTCATGAAAAAGATGTTTCCCATTCCCATGAAGCTGTACATTTGCTAAGATACCCATATACTAAAAAATTTCAAGCCTCTAACTCGCGGTACAAAAGTTTTTCCCGCTATTCCCGTTCCCATGGGAATTTTGGAAAATCCAATCATGACTTAACTTTGCATTCACTAAGGTATATGCATGTCAAATTTCAATCATCTAACTTACGCGGTTTAGATTTTTTCATACAAAAGTTTTTTCCCGCTAACTCCCGTTCCCGTGGGAATTTCTCAAAATACAGCCATAACTAAACTTTATATTTACTAAGGTACCTGCATGCCAAATTTCAAGCGTCTAACTTAAGCGGTTTAGATTTTTCATACAAAAGGATTTTCCCGCTAATTCCCGTTCCCGTGGGAATTTCGGGAATTCCTTTCTTAGTGCACCCCTACGGTACCTAAGCTACGTCCCTTCCAAATTTCAAGTGCCTACGTTTAGCCGTTTGGGCTGTGCGTTGATATGTCAGTCAGTCAGTCAGTCAGTTTCTCCTTTTATATATATAGATATTAATCAATTGTCCAAAGCATTACTAACTATTTTGATTACACATCACTATATACAATAACAAAACCATACATGAAAATATTAAAAAAAACAATACCTATAGACAAAATATTTACAAAAGATAGTCCGCTCCAGTGTTTAGGGGGCCCAGAATGCTAGCAACATTGCCTCTTTGAATGGCCAGACTTAAACATTGGCCGAGGTATTTACCAGCATTCTGGTCACCAGAAATAATAATATATCAGGAACCTTAGTTGAAGTTTGTACTATTATACCTAAGAACAATTCCTTATGCCTTTATTGTTACAAACGTAACAGTCTATTGTTTCTTTAATGTGCGGTTTTAAAATTAATTCTTGGAACAATTGGTAATTATTATCGTTTGAAAAAACTGCAGGCGGAGAAGCAATGGATTTTGTACGTATTTTATTTTTTCGAACTGACAAACTAACTGTATGTCTTGGTGCAAAATTAGTAATAAGTATAGCTTTTTAATTGTAAAAAAAACTACTGAGTTTCTTGCCGGTATCTTCTCGGTAGTTATAGGTTCCGAACCGGAGGTAGCTTCATTTGCATTGTATAGAGACGATTCATAAGTATTACAAATGTAATCTACATGAATAAAAAATTTTGACTTTGACTTTGACTTTGACTTTATCAAATATAATGACGATCAAGATTCCTTTTGCAAACGGTTTCCTTTTAAAAACGTGTGAAAAAATAAGTAAGGGCAATTTTTTAAATGTAAAGTAATATTATAAAGCTGAGAGTTTGTTTGTTTGTTTGAATGCGTTAATTTCAGGAAGTACTGGTTAAAAATGAAAAGATGTTCTTGTGTTGGATATTTTATTTGTCGAGAAAAGCTTTAGGTTATATAACATCACGTTGCGACTAATATGAGTGAAGTATCAGTTGGAAAAGTGATATAATGGGAATAGTACGCGTAAAAACGTGTAAAATGAACAAGTCTAAAAAGTATTACTTGTTTTAATTAAAAACGTAATTAAGTTAGGAAATATTAATATGGTTAATCAATCAATCAATCAAATCTTTTATTTATAGATAGATAGATAGATATACTTTATTGCACAAAACTTTACAGAAATAGGTTTTACAGATTGATTATAGTACAATTTAGGCGGTCTTGTCGCTAGAAAGCGATCTCTTCCAGACAACCTTAAGGTAGAGGAAATAGTAGATGGCGAGAAATGGGTTCGGCCGTGCAACATTACTTAATAAAGTTTTATTTCTTGAATTATATTCATAGAATAGCATGATAAACATACATAAACTCATAGATATAAACATGTTTATTTGTATATATATATATATATATATACAAATAAACATGTTTATCAAATATAAAATTAAGTAAAGTATTTTGACTCAAAAAAAAAAAAAATTATAATAATAATAAGTTAATATGGAAAAGTGTATGAAACTTACTAACAACCAACATGCCCAGCTAAAATTAGAGATAGAGGTCATAAATTAACATTAATCAAGTGCGAGGAAGTACGATTTATCGAGGGTTCCCTGGTCAAACCCGATAAGTGACAAAAATTGAGAATTTTAGTTATAAATGCAGTTAAGATGTACTTTTTTGCTCTTTCTAATGGTATATTCCAATAAGCCGAGTTTCAATTAAGCACAAAGATACGCTTCACTATGAACCCAATAAGTGCTACTTTTTTCTTTTTGACCAATACATAAACAATATAAGTATATTTAAAGGAAACTTTTTTAAATTTAATTAGATGAAGAACCCAATAATGTATATTTATTGGGTTTTAAGACAAATATATTTTAGGAAATTAAACTAAGTGACTTAAGGTAAGACAAGTTATTTGCACTTATTGGGTTTTTATACCAGGGAAATTCTGAATTAACGAGGTTTTACTTAAAGCTAAAATCCATCAACACATTTTGTTGGGTTTTACTATTATAATATTAAGTATGCAAACAAATTTAATCATTAAGCTAAAACCCAATAAGTACTACTTATAGTGTTTTACTTCAAGCTAATATTCGAAATGACATATGAAAAGCATACTTATCGGATACTCGCACGAGCAGACATCAACATTGGACTGTAATTTTATTTGGTGAAGAACCCGTTAAGTAGATATGATAGTAGACATAACATCAGACAGGTGGCGACAGGATCGCGAGGGTCGACCTTCGTTTGATTGCATTGCACGTAATTTTGACAAAATAATTATACTTTCAGTTTATTGAAACGAAATAGCATCATCTAGACTCTGGAATAGGGAACTTATTGGGTTTTACCTCTAACCAATTTAGGTTACAATATTTACGTACTTAGAAATATTTATAATGGAAGGATAGTTATTGGGTTTCACGTCTTACTTTTTATTTTTGTTTTACGTACTAATTACAAGGTTTTGAAATAATTTTACACTTTTTACGTATGAATAAGAGGATGCTAATTCCGGTTTTCCTGTCCTCAGCTTAGTGTTCCCTTGGAAAATAAAAATAGCAGCATTAATGTGCAGATTCATATCAATGGTACTATTGTTTGCATAGTTTAAATGTAAATCTAATATTTTTTGAAAGTATTTATTGACACTATTATGCATTTTTTTTATTTATTCAGCAAGATCAGAGGGTTATTTTTCTCACGTGCCATGACCCTGTGCTTTTTGGGGGCGTGATCTGTTACAAAGCTCTAAATACGTTTTTAATCGGAATGTGGTAAATTTTACTGTACCTTTGTTCGTGGAATATTGTTCTGCTTTCTCCTCTGCTCTTTGGAGCAAATACAAATTACTCATCAGAACTTGATAAGTCACAAAAAGATATTGCCACGCAGATGAATAGTATCGTCAAGCATATTTTTTTGGTGACAGACACATGTAATTTTTTTAAATCATGTTATATACATATAATATGATGTTTATTGGTAACTTTACCTTTGTTTCCAAGATTCAGATGTCAATATTTTTTTTATAAAAACGCGGTATATTGTCTTCTTCCAACTTAATGGTAAGCAAGAGAAGAACCCACATCACGATGACAACGGATTTGATTTCGTAATATCCTATCCGTTAGCATCGCCATACTGGCCTGCATTATGCTTCTCCACGCACCTTTTGAAGAAATTAATTGGACGGAGGAAACATATGAGCCGGTAACGAGGCCTATTTTTTAATGGTACGTCAAAGATTAGAGTTATCAAATTTTTTGGTTCACGATGGAATATTTTCCACGGTGAAGCGATAACATCGTTAGCCGGCTCTTGTAGTTTTGTAAAGGCAAAGGGAAGGCTGGATAAGAGAAAACAGTTCCTCGGAACACTCACCGAGATAAAAACGATAATAGACAGTCAATAAACCAATGTCTCTACGAAGTTGAAGAGGATCAAGGTTCTCAGTAACATCTTCAACATTGATAATGCGCACAGCCTTTTGTTGTAACCAATCAAGACCATCCATAAGATATTTGGCGGAACCGTCCCAGAGACACAAGCAGTAGTCCAGACAGGACTTGACTTGAGTCTTGTATAAAAGACAAAGCTGATCCGGCGTGAGAAAACAACGCACTCTTTTCAGGATCCCCTGTTTTTTGGATGCTAAAGATGAAACTCTCGATGTACTGATCTTGATTAAGGTTGCAGCGGATATCCATGCCAAGCATGCTTACTAACTATTACGCAGGCAGAGGGGAGTACCCTGGTGAATGAGGAGCGGAAGGAATTGGGATGTTTTTGTCGAAAATGTGCACTCTTGGGTTTTCTCGGCATTGAACTGGATCTGGTTATTTGAAACCAATTGGCTCATGAGGCTCAACACCCGATCCAGTTCAACGACTAAATTCTCCCGTACATTCTCCATAACTCTGCCAGCCGAAGGCCAGCCAAGGTTTCTTCCATTGACCGTACTGTGATCAGTATAGCAATGTATGTTTCCAAGCAGTGGCATATCATTTATATGAAGAAGGAAGAGGGTGGGCGATAAATACGCATAAACTGCGATACGCGTCCGTCAGACACGATGTGAATTCTACGTCACGCAGAAAGCCGGAAATCCAGTCACAAATCCGTGTGGGTAGTCCATATGCCGTAAGCTTGGAAAAAAGAGCTTTGTGCCAGACCCGATCAAATGCCTCGGCAATTGTCTCCCCCCTGAGTTGCGTTACACACGCTAGAAGATCAACCGTCGATCGTTTCGGCCTAAAGCCGTGTTGGAGATCATTAATTAAGGAGTGATCCTCTAGGTAGCAGACCAATCGGTTATAAATAACCCGTTCCATGACTTTGAACAGCACTGAGGTCATGGTAATAAGGCGGTAGTTTGATGGGCCTAATCAGTCGAAAACTATGTATACAAAACGAATCATTCCCGAAGAAAATCATAGCTGGATAGAACATTAAATGAAAATTATCCTCAAAATTTAAACAATGAATAAGTATATAAAAAGAGTATAAAAGTAAGTAATAACCTAATGCAAACATAATTACAATTGTTTTTTGCTTGGAATTAATAAAAACTTAAGTGATTAAATCGTTTTTTTCTCTCAGGTGAAACCCAATAAGTCGGCACCCTTTACCAAAAAAAAATTTTTTACAGCAAAACTGTAAGCATTAGAAGTAAAATAAATATGAAAACTAAATCTTTATGAAATATCATTACTAATAAAACTCAAAATTGTGGACATTTACTTATTAAAATGCACTTTTACTGTTTACAAACCTTTAACATCGATTATCTCAGAAGTATGTTTTTGGCACTTATCGGGTTTGACCAGGGAACCCTCGTTATGTAGATAACATGGGTAATACTTATTAATCGTCTTTATATAATGCAAATGAAGCTACCACCGGTTCGGAACCTATAACTACCAAGAAGATATCGGCAAGAAACTCGGTAGTTTTTTTGATAAAAGCATTATTAGTATTATAAATACGAAAGTACCTCTGTCTGTCCATCTGTATTTCTGTCTGTCTGCCTGGGTTACTCGCCATAACTACTAAAACAGTTTTAAATGACTTTGGTACACAGTTTAGAAGGACAGGCTATTTTTTTAATACAAATAGGGCCTTGCAACTGCTAGGCACCCCACCACCAGACGGGGGAAGGGGTGAATTTTTGGGGAGAAACTGAACAACGCAGGAAGGGGGAGCGTGGTCCGGTAAAGAGGGGGGCATGGTGCAGGATGGATCATGGCTTGGCGCAGCGTTCCTTATAATTTTTACTTTATATTGACACTTTAAAAAATTGGGCTTTGTGCGCAGTACTGTGTATACTTAAATATCAATTAAATAATGTTTTTCCTAAATATTAGGTTATAAACACATTGAACGCATTCCCAAAATGTCGTACCCAAATGTATTTAAATGTATACTCGCGTAAATATTTCTGACGCTAGTTCTAATAAGCCTTGTCAGTTATGATATTTATGCGAAATAAAATGTGTGACGATGGGAATTCACTAGCATACGATGTCGTTGGAAACCTATTAATAGTTGCTCTAGATTTGTTTACTTTAGTGAGCTAATTTTACTTTCACGATTTTAAATTAGGGAATGATTTCTTCGATTGAGATCGTTGTTTAGCCACAGTTAAGCTATAGTGTTGATCTATTAACTTTATTCTCGTATACATGATATATTCTTTAAGACTGAAGGTACAATATTAAAATCCAGATCAAAAATGTTATTTTGGGTCTTAAGAACATATAAAAGCGGAATATCACTCACTGACAGATTATTATTAAGAGTGGTAGGGCATAGCGATTTATCGCTCGAACTGGAGCAGCCCGTCTGGTGAAATACCTCCACCTTACAGAAGACCGCAGACAAATAACAATTACTTCTGTGTTGATGTGTTTCCAGAGCTCTTAGGGGTGTTACATTAGTAGCAGGGGTCAAGCCTTCTGTTCCCATGGCATCACCATAATCGCGATGAGGTCCACCGGGGGTTTTTAGTGGGTATTCTTGCCCGTATAGGGGCAGGGAGTCCCACACACGCCGTCACCTCCCTCAGGTGACGGTACGGTGCGTCAATGCATTTCCCCCCGCTCAAAAAAAAAAGCGGTCGAGCATTCAAGGTAAGGACGACACGTCCAGTAACAGCTTTATTATGCTGTACTTGTCGCCATTAAGCAAAGACCTCATTACTATTTAACATCAGGTGGGATGAGGTTAATCTTAAAGAGTAATATTTAAAAAAAACATGTAATCTCAGACTTTATGACACCTACAAAGTTGATATTTGGCAGGTAGGTTCTTAATGTAGTGTAGACATCCGCTTAGAACGGATTTTACAAAATGTAGTCCTAAGGGGTAAAACGGGGTTACAAGATTGTACGAAAGTCCTATGTTTTGAAGTAGTAAGCTGGAAATTAAAAAAAATATGCTTTTTAGTTGGTGTATGATTATTAAAATTATATTTATTAGATATTCAGCTTTTTCGTTTTTATTTAATATCCCGCAGAAAGATAAAGGCACGCCATTAAAATTAACTCACCGTTACAACTTTGGGTCGAATATCTAAATAAATATTACTTTAAGACGATTTTTCATTCTTTCAATCTTATTTCGTTTGTAATTATCTGTTTTAATTTCTTCTTTAAATATATGCTAGCTACAATTATCAGTCCAAAAATTTAAGTTTAATATTACTAATTTAATAGTGGTAAAACAGAGACCAACATTTAAAGTCAATCACATCAAGTTTTTAGAATGATAATAAAAATATATTTCGAACGATTCCGCCTTTCACAACCTATACAGAATTAAATATTCACATTCAAATTCAATATTTGTTTATTCAGGTAGGTTACATATAATAACACTTTCGAATCGTCATTGTATATAATGCAAAGTGATTCTACTTATCGAATCGTAGCCATACACTCCCCTATAGATGCATATAACCTCAAACTTCCCCCCTAGTCTATGGAAATCCCGGAACATGTGGTCGGAATCCCCATGAGTTGTAAACGTAAACTACACTAACACCATCTGTTGGCGGCTGAGCGTAACTATTTTAATCACCGTCGCAACTTTGACGGGTTTTGCTTAATTCAGTTTTATGGGAGTTTAAAGCTTAGACTATTAATGGGCCTGGAGACGTTAATGGTTCCAGTCGTATTATATAGGTATGCAATTATGTACGTGTCTTTAAAAGCTATTTTACGGTGTTAACGTATATGATTTTGCACATTAAGTTCTACAGTAATTTAATTCGTAAATGTTTTCTACTTAGTTTCTTGAAGGTAACTTCTCGGTAATTATAGGTTCCGAAAATTGTATTTACATAGATACGATTCATAAGTATCACTAAACTAATTACATATCTATATGAAACATTTTATTGATATGATTACTGACTGCGGGAAGCTGATTAAAATACAAGCCAGCCAGCAAGGAGAGAGGTTGATCACGATGAATAGGATTTTCTTAGGCTTTAGAACAAACCTATAAAATAAAAATTCGTTTATTCAAGAAAACCTATATACCTACAGTGAAATTTGTGAACTGAGACAGAGTCGCCCTGTTATGAGAGTCAGGCAAGTGAAAAGAGTGTTTTAATGTATAATGTCTTCTACATCGTGTGTGTGTGTGTGTGTGTGTGTGTGTGCGTGAGTGTGTAAAACCTACCTATCTAAAAATAGGCGTTATGACTGTATTTTAAAGTATTTTCAAACTATGTACAATATTGAAAGATTAATACGGCGGCGTTGAGAATGTTAAGTACTGTTTAATTATCAAGTTTCGATATTGTATATCGTATAGGTTTTGAAGCTAAGACATTAGGATTTCTATTGACAGATTTTGTTACAGGTAACTTTCCCTCCAGGGAGATGATTGTTCTAAGTAACAAGTTATCCAATGTCAGATGTTAGCGGATTCGCGAGACGTCGGACTAACTGAGCAGGTTGTTATTGAGTTGTTCTTAATCTAATAAGAGCCTTGTATAATCAAAACTTGGGTCGAATTCAGCAGTTCTGGTCCCCTTCCGTCATCTTTGCGAGTTTTGTTTGCTTGTACATTTTTAATTAAAAATGTTTTTGCTGTTTAATTAAACTAAAATATTAATAGATTTCTAATTTTTTTTTCTATAGTCCTTCACGCCGCACTAGCAAGCTTTTGTTTCTTTAAAAATTTTTGTTTTTTTTTAAAATGAAAATAAAGAAAAATGAAAATAAAGAAAAATGAAAATAAAGAAAGTATTCTGTCAAAAGAAAAGAAGATTTTTCCAAGGACGGTATTCATCAGCTTTTTAACAATATCACATAAATATATACTTTGCTCAGATACTGTGGTAAGTAGCTAAAGGACTTGTGTTATAGAAATCTAAAACAATGACGGAACCACAACACCCAGACCTGAGATAATATAGAAAGGTCCGTTTGCTATATCGACTCGACCGGGAATCGAACCTGGGACTTCAGACGGCGCAATGCCAAAGTCTGGTTCGCATCTCAGCTACCAAGGTCATCAAAATTAGTTACGTATTAATTACACATAATATCTAGAATCGAAGACCCATTTGATGCCAGAGGAAGTGAGATGAATTTTCAAATTCGCTATTTCCCTACAATGGTGCTAAGCAAACACAAACATCAGACGAACGGTAGAGTTAGATACGGTCAAAAGCACGTCAGCCTTCATTTAGGACGTTGTATCGCCCTTAAGTCGAGCGAATAAGGACTAAAATCGAAAAACTAAATCATTTACCTTAATGTACCAGTTCACCGTATATAAATTAACGTATCATCGCCTGGTTGTACCTGTACAGTCATGTCTGTCGTCACACCCACGGGCGTGTGGATTGTTTCAGAGTGAGTATGTTCATTTAAGAATGGTTTATTGTAAAGGGATATTGTAGAGCTTATTTAGACAAAGGGTGACGCAATCGCTCGCAACATTTGCGTTAGTGTATTAAATTATTGCTTTATCTATGCTCATGGGTAAGGGAGACCCGATATTTGATGAGCTCTGTAGCCGAGAGGCGAGCGGGCCGGACTTTGGCGAAGCGTACCATCAAGCTGGGAAGGCCAATAAACTGAACTTTTTAAGAAAAGTGGTTGTAGGTTCCGAACCGGAGGTAGCTGCATTTCTACACTAATATTATAAAGAGGAAAGATTTGTACCTATTTTTGTATGTTTGTAATGAATAGGCTCAAAAAGTACTGGGCCGATTTAAATAATTCTTTCACCAATAGAATGCTACATTTTTCCAATTTGACATATTTTTTTTTCATTTATTTTGGCAACAAACAGTAATGTTACAGTTCAATACAGCAAGTAGACAATATATAAGACACACACAAAACGACCTAACAGTGCCAATCATTATTTGTTCTGATAAAATATGAATAAAAAAGAGTTTTGTGGAGATACAAGAGTATGGTAAAATGTAATGTGGCATCTTTTTATAAAGTACATATATTAATGATTATTTATCTATTATAGTCAAGTTTATATGAAGTAAAAGATTAGTCATTCTCAGTAACCATGTATGTCAAGACACATGTTTGATTTAAGATTCGACGCTTAACCCCAGAGATGGGGCCGCGTTACAACCTTGCCGAGTTCCTGACTCGTGTTTCCCGACGAATCGATATTTCCTTTGGGCTTTCCCAGACGTTGAAGTTCGAGTATTATATCGATATTCTATCAATGTGAAGCGCAAACTAGATATATCCGAGTCTATGGAGACGAAACATTACTCCATGCAACGATAAAGACACTTACAGGGTAAAATTTTTTCAAACCTAGTAGAAAAGAAATTGCGGGTAGCAAAATTATTTGTGTGATTCTTTGGAGGGCTGTGAAGGAAATAGCATGGTTATTCCGTTTTATTGATTATTTTTATGCATACGATAGTTTTAGGGTGTAATTTTGGTGTTGATTAGTACCCTGAAGTTAGAGTGCAGTGCAGGGCCCCAAAACTTTTAATTAAATGATTAATATACCCCTATCAGTTGGCCTCAGGCAGCGACAATGCTATGATATAATAATAATATTAGACAACATCAAATACATTGCTCCGATTCTGTGAAAAGTAGCTTAAGCATTTGTGTTACAGAAATCAGAAACAACGATGGTACCACAACACCCAGACCCGAGACAATATAGAAAAGTTCGTTTTGCATATTGACACGACCGAGGATCGAACCCGGGACCTTAGAGATGGCGCGACGCCAAAGTCCAGCCCGCTCGTCTCTCATCTACGGAGGTGGTCAGATAATGCTATGAGTACTACCTTATTCTATGTAAGAAAGAATGAATGACTAAAGGTTTCCTTTCAGTACCTACGTCTCCTTATGTCTAGACAACGCGTAAACATTAATTACATTGATATAGAAGCCATTCGAAGCATAGTAACTGCAGAATGGAAAGGCATAAGGAGAAACAAATTATGAATACTCATACATAACATCTGGAGCTATATCTCTCTCCGATCCACAATACTATGTCACAGTCGAAGTAAGATGTCAGTAGAGAAATATTTAGCACGAAATTTTTAGTAGATGCAACATGTATTTGGGAAGTGATCATGTTGAAGATTGTTTAGGAATTCCTTAAACAACTAGTCTAAAATATAACAATGTATTTGTTCAAATATTAAGTGTAATATATAATAGTGATTTATGGTTAACTTTTGAATAAAACTCACCCCTAATAATATTGCATACCGACGAAAACACAAATACTAAATGTGCTAAATACACATTTTTTTTATCTGCCGGTAAGGCTAGAGCAAGATTGCGGAGAAAGAAAATGACCTTCGTGTGTCATTGCTGGCCTTCTTATTTTTCGCAACCCAGCAGTAACGCGCTGCCGCTTAGGCTGATAACTCATCCTGGTGTGCCAAGAAAGTGAAATATTCGGTATTACGTTGGTTTTCTTCTGTCCGTGACCAGTTGGCTCCAGCACTTTATCCGACTCTCAGTGTGAGAGCTGAAGTGTGAGTCTGTTTGCATTGAGATTGGCAGCGGAGCAACACAACTTGTCCGCTTCTGGGACCGGAGACAATAGGCGTGGAATCAGCCTCGGCCTCCGGTACCTCGGTCCCGAAGGAGTGGGGCATGTTAGATGGCTTGACACATTGTTATAGCTATTATTAATACATCTATCATATCATATTTTACAAATACTTACAATTTTTTTTTCAAGTGTCGATACTTTATTACTAATTGCGTATCTACTGCTTGAGTGCTTAACATTTGTGTGTGTTTCGGTGCCTATTTAATTGAAGTTAATATAATGGGAATTCTTCTATGTTATTTTCGTTCACAGCGTACACAAAGTTCAGACATGATAACGTTTGTTATATAAATTTTAAGACTTTCGCGTTCCATTTTAAACATTTTAAATAAATTTAACTCGTGACCACGGTTGGTGCAACCTAACCGAAACGTCGGGCAGTAAGTAGTTCGTATTAACTACTAAATAAAAATGGTGTCGCGTTTTGATCCGTTAAATTATTTTAAATGATAACGTTTGTGCAAAACACTGAAAGTAAAATGTAGTTGTCTTACTGGTTTCACAATAAACGTGCAAGCTCGAGTTAGCAAAGCTAACAATAAAAACGGAAACGAGACGACTTTACGGACAATTGGTTTTATTGCTTCGTCTACTTTCATAGTTTCAGTCGTTATCTGAGTTTTAATAGGTTGATTGAATAGTTGGATCGAGGAATTGAAAGGCTTTATTCGAATCTAGAGTTAAGTCACCAATTATTATGGCCTGGGAATCGAACTTGCCCAGAAATGGCGCGACGCCCAAGTCTGACGAGCCTCTCGACCGTTAAGGTCGTCCAAGATTAGTGAGTGCTCTTGACTGTAACTAAGGAACGTAGGTTCGATCTCCAGCCAAGACTAAACATTCGTGTTTTTGTGTATGTCCTGTGTCTGGGTGTTTTGTTCCAAAACAAACTCTTCCAAAACAAACTCTATTTTCTTTCTTTCATGAATTAAAAAAAAAGTTTGTTGTAGTAACAACGAAACGGATATTATTGTTAAACTGGATACGCATTAAATCAGCACCTTCAAAATGATGAACGGTACCCAATGATGGATAGCATTGTATGTGTTACCTGGAAACTGATGGATAGAGTTGCCCAAACATCGATAGTTGACGACGGTAGAGTTTGACGAACTCCGTAGCCGAGAGGCAAGCGTGCCGGACTTTGCCATCGCGCCATCTCTGAGGTTCCGAGTTCGACCCCCGGTCGGGTCAATACGGGAAACGATATTTTCTATATTGTCTCGGGTCTGGGTGTTGTGGTACCGTCGTTGTTTCTGATTTCTGAAACACAAGTGCTATAGCTACTTACCACCGAATCAGAGCAATGTATGTGATGTTGTCCAATATTTATATTTATTTATCTATAGTTGACCCTGACGACTAGTAACAATATCAATACTATCAGTAATATCGCAATTCCAAATTAACAAATACTAATATTACTTAGAAGCTTGTATCTACCAAAAGTAAAGATGTTATTTCAAGAGTAGAATATAACAGAAATAGAATAGAAAAAATCTTTACAAAAAAACTTATGAATCGTCAGTACAAATTAAGTATTCTACCGCCGTGTTCGGAATGCTGATCATGTCGAGAAGAACCGGCAAGAAACTCGACTCTTTCTCTTCTCAACGTAACAATGTTTCCTTATACTAGGTACTTAAACAAAATAAACAAAGCTAGATTTTCAAGAATGAATGATATTCTAGACCCATACATTTTTGTCATTTAAATAATCATCTATTTTGTAGTTGTCCTTTTTTATTAAACAATTTTAACATGAGACTATCGTATTAGTATTGTTGTATTAAATCATAAAAACTATGAATATTTGTTCAAATTATCAATCGTGTAATACTTAAATAAACGCCAATAGTATTGTCCAAATTACACTATTTATAAATTAGTTTAATACTACTAATCTACACTAAATGATTAAGACGTTTTTAAAAAAAGTGTTTAATTCATACATATTTACTTGCTATGTAACTGATTGTTGGAAGGCAAAATTATCGTAGTATATTAAACTATTCATAGTTTATACGTTCTGTACTATAGATAATATTGTTCTTAAACATGTCGGTCACGAGTTGTATCGATACCACCGAAGCTAATGCAATCGATACTAAAGTTGTATAGCAATACTATTGGCCTGTTAAACTATCGATACTAATAAATATGACGTCTTCTATCGATAGTAGTTTATCGATAGGCAACTCTACTAATGGAGTTATGAAATAATCTACCAACTGATTTGTTTACCCGAAAGTGGGAGCATTGAAATGTTATGAACAACTGGCGTGGATTGATTCGATACATCGCGCGTTATGCATGAAGGAATTTGTTATTGAACGTGGTGGGGCAAGGGAGGCAATTAAAATTAATCTTATCTCTATGTAAATATGGCTTAATGTATGGTCGAAAGCACGTTAGGTGGTCCACTTTGGACTTTGAGCAGACCTTATAACGTGGGCATAAAAATTAAAATGGAACTGCAAGAGTTTATTTACCTTAATTAACTGTACTGTACGTGCATAGCTTTAGAAATACCACATAACAAATAAGTAAAGCAAGTAATGTACTCTAATATTATAAGAGTAAATATAGTTAATAAGTAATTTTAAGAGAGGTAGGGCATAGCGATTTATCGCTCGAACTGGAGCAGCCCGACTGGTGAAATACCTCCACTTTACAGAAGACCGCAGCCAAATAACAATCACTTCTGTGTTGTTGTGTTCCTGCGTGTAAGTAAGGTTTACGGAGCTCCTGGGAGGTGCTACATTAGTAGCAAGGGTCAAGCCTTTAAGGTAAGGGCGACAATTCCAGTAAAGATTTATTATGCTGTACTTGTCACCCTTAAGCTAGGACCTCATTACCACGTAACATCAGGTGGGATGAGGTCAATCTTGAAGTGCAATATAAAAAAAAATGTAAATATATATGTGTGTTTTGTGTGCCTATCTGATTGTAATGAATAAACTCAAAAACACCTCTGTTGATTCGAAAAATTCTTTCACCATTGGAAATCTACATACACCTTGTACTTGTGTCTTATACACAGGCTATTTTTATTATTAAACAATAATATATCCTCACTTTTTCCAGATTTTCCGTGATACAATTGCCAAAGCACTCTGGCATTTTTGCAATACCAATGAACCTATTTTCTATATAAAATACTTTAAGCAATGACAGCTTTGGTGGGTGCGGGGCGTGTGCACATTGCTCTGGTCAGCGGAGCGCGAGCGCTTTGTGCATTAACGCGTCTGTACCGGTCCCACTGACGATTATAATACCGGTCAACTTGTATTTTTGTTCCCTTTAAATCAGTGGTTCTTAATCGGTGGACCGCGGACCACTAGTGGTCCCTGGAGGCATTTTTTTTATATTGCACTTCAAGATTGACCTCATCCCACCTGATGTTAAGTTGTGATGAGGTCCTAGCTTAAGGGCGACAAGTACAGCACAATAAAGCTATTACTGGACTTGTTACCCTTACCTTGAAGGCTTGACCCCTGCTACCCACACCCCCCAGGAGCTCTGGAAACCTTACTCACACGCAGGAACACAACAACACCGAAGTGATTGTTATTTGGCTGCGGTCTTCTGTAATGTGGAGGTATTTCACCAGTCGGGCTGCTCCAGTTCGAGCGATAAACCGCTATGCCCAATGCATTCCATATGAATTCCAAATGGTCCACGAAGCCATCCTAATAATATGTGATGTGACGTAATGAGTCGAATAGAAACATCGCTAAGCCTCGCGCGGCACGAGTCTGATGGCGAAACGCGGTGCACGGGGGTGGAAATGGTAGTTTCATTCCATTCGGTCTTTGTTTTAGCGGCGCGGGTTGCCGAGCGTCACTTGTAGTTATTAGGTGGTCCCCGACAAGACAAATGTTTGGTGAAATGGTCCTTCATGACTAAAAGGTTATGAACCACTGCTTTAAGTCATCACCATTATCATTTAGAGAGAATGTCAATTTTTTTCCTTTTTTTATATTGCACTTCAAGATTAATCTCATCCCACCTGATGTTAAGTGGTAATGAGGCTAGGAAGCTAGAAGGCTTAAGGGCGATAATTACAGCATAAGCTGTTACTGGACTTGTTGCCCTTACCTTGAAGTCTCTACCCATGTTGCTAAAGTAGGACCTCCCCAGGAGCTCCGAAAACCTTACTCACGCGGGAACACAACAATACCGAAGTGATTGTTATTTGGCTGCGGTCTTCTGTAAGGTATTCCACCAGTCGGGCTTCTTCAGTTCAAGCGATAAATCGCTATGCCCTACCCTTGAAAATCTCTAGTCTCTTACTTAATGTCAAAATCGATAAATTCCTGTGTACTGGTTGGATGAAAACACGAGTGCCGTGCTATCCACCAATCAACTTTAAATAAACTTTAAGAATATAAAAATAAAATATGAGACTTAAGTTTATGGATAAGTAAATTAAATAGTTTTTTTTCTGGCGACTTATTAAATACTTGCTGTTGTCCATGACTGTAGGTCTACTCTGAAAAACGAAATGTATTGGATACAAAAAAATCGGTGCTCATTAGGTAGCCCTGATCGGGTTGCAAGCATTCCTGTGTCACAGCCCCAATCGATAGGGGTCAACGACCGTCCGGAAATACTGGTACGTGAGTTCTCGTAATATCTGCCTCATCATAACTTTACACGGCGGGAATGCTTAAAAAGGGTCTAGGAAAAAAATCTTTCGAATAAACCTTTAGGAATGACCTCTCAATGTGCACTTTGAACCTGAAAATAATATCTCTACTTTGAGATTTTTTGCTTTTGAGAGTTCTTTTAATCTTCAAAGGTCACACACATCCATCCATCCATCCATCCATCAGCCTCTTTTTGTCCACTGCTGGACATAGGCCTCCCCTACAGAACGCCACAACGTGCGGTCCTGCGCTATCTGCATCCAGCGGCTCCCCGCACATCTGACGACACACACATGCTCTAATACTAATACTTGGATTATTTGGAGGCTGACCAAACGGCCAAGTCGTCGTACCAATTTTTATCCGACATGAAGAAAAAGGAGGTTTGTTCAGTCTAACTGTATGTA